>OX402013.1:0-1268235 GCA_947859395.1 Eupithecia insigniata
TACTAAAATATGCAGGGCAAGTTGTGCACAGAAACACAAGTATGGGTTGTATCCAGGGGTCAACCTGTGGACCGATCCTCTGGAACATCCAGCTGGAACCGGCGCTGGAGCAGGCGCAGTACGGGGGCGTCAGGGTGCAGGCCTTCGCGGACGACCTCCTGATGATCGCCGCCGCAGCTGATGGAGTTGAGTTGGAGGGCATGGTCAACCGGGCACTGGCGGTGATCACTCAGTGGGGAGAAGACCTGAAATTAAAATTTGCTCCTGACAAAACGCAGGCACTTCTTATAACAAAGAAACTCAGATACCATACTCCTATGATCGTTATGGCGGGTGTCACCATAGCCTATGGATCGAGTCTCAGAATATTGGGATTAACTATAGACCCCATTCTTAACTTCAGAAGGCACTTAGAGACAGTTACCAATAAAGCTATTGCTTTCTATAAAGTAGTTTCTAGAGCGGCACGTGCACAATGGGGTCTTAATTCTGATATTTTGAGACTTATCTATATCGCTGTGGTGGAACCTACGGTTCTATATGCGGCGAGTAGTTGGGCGGATGTCTCGGAGAGGGTCTATTTAGAAAAGATTTTAAACAGTCTCACTAGATCTTTCGCTATTAGGATAAGTAAAGCTCACCGCACAACATCTCTGGTGTCTAGTGTCCTGCTATCGAGACTGCTGCCTCTGCCATTGAGGTTGAGGGAGAATGCACTTATGTACAGAGTAAAGAGAGGAGAGCCATTGACTAGTTTGCCGGGGCGTGGCATGGAGCTCAGGATAAGCCCATTCTCTCTACCCCACCCTGCGGAAAGGAAGTGTGTAAGGTTTGGGCTTATCGAGTCCCAGGAGGTTGCGTTGAATCTGGGGAACGATGAGCCCATCCTTTACACAGATGGCAGTAAGTTAGAGGGCAAGGTGGGCGGTGCTGTTACCTGTTGGTCCGGGGGGCATGAGGTCCGTCACACTAGATTTCGACTCGAAAGCTTCTGCAGTGTGTTTCAGGCAGAGCTGTGTGCGATACTGCGGGCTCTCCAGTTGGTCGAAGGCAGAGGGGAATCTGCTTTCAGTATCGCCAGCGACTCAAGGTCCGGTCTCGAGGCGGTGAGCGACCCGAATTCACTTCATCCACTGGTCGCTGAAATCAGGGAAAAAATTTTAATGCTTGCCCAAGACGGTAAAACTATTTCTTTGTACTGGGTCAAGGCTCATTGTGGTATTGAGGGCAATGAGAGGGCCGACGAGTTGGCAAAGCAAGCGGCCCTACGGGACCGAAGACAGCCATTCTATGACAGGTTCCCTCTGTCCTATGTTAAGCATTTGGCAAGGTCAGTCAGCATTGATGAGTGGCAACACACGTATGACTCATCCCAGACGGGCAGCACGACCAAGTTGTTTTTCAAGGATGTTTCCTTGGCTTATAGAACAATTACAAAAATCAGTGTAGACAATTTCTACTATCAAATTTTTACTGGCCATGGCGGCTTTAATTCATATCTATTTAGGTTCTGCTTAGCGCATTCTCCATTGTGCTCTTGCGGTGACGATGCTAACCAATCTGTGCAGCACCTTTTGTTGGAATGTAGCAGGTTTGGATTGTCAAGGCACGACTGCGAGAGTGCAATGGATATTGTTATTAATGTTGATAATTTAGAACTAATAATTAGTGATAATAAACACAGACCTATCTTCCTGTCGTTTGCGAAGAATATTCTACGCATAATTGGCAGAGAGAATGGGTCTTTTGTAGAAAATGATTAGTACTTACGTGTTTGATTTTTGTTATATTTGCCATGGATTAATTTTGCAATCTCAGTTGATACTGATTGACTTTGTTTTGGTTTTTGTTTTGATTTCTTTTGAGAATTTCAATGTTTCTTGGTTTAAAGGCTCTGCATCTGAATTTCTTTACTGTCTTCTTCTTTTTTTTTGTTTGGAATCGTACTTGACGCGACGACGACGACGACGACGACGACGACGACGACGACGATGACATTACGCTCTTGGGCTTAGTTCCGGCTCGCACTGCGCTTGCGGCGCGCTGCGTGACCGGGGTTGTGCGTGTTAGCCGCCGCCGGCGCCGCGTCGAGGCACGTGGTCGCGCTTTCGCGTCTGCTTGCGCCGCGCTTTGGCGCCGAGTGTGTGCGTGACCGCCGCCGCCGGCGCCGCGTCGAGGCGCTCGAGGTCGCGTTACCACGGCTAATTGCGCCACGCTGCGGCGCCGAGGGTGTGCGTCGGTGCCGCTGCCGGCGCCGCGTCGAGGCGCTTGGGTTCGTGTCTTTGCGACCGCTTGCGTCGTGCCATGGTATCAGGGCCGCCGCCGCCGGCGCTGTGTTGGAGGTGCTTGGAACGGAGTTGAGTCTTTGTGACTGCTTGCGCCGCGCTGCGGCGCTGGGTGTGTGCGGGGTCGCCACCGCCGGCGCCGCATCGAGGCGCTCGAGATCACGTTTCCGGAGCTACTTGCGTCAGGTCGTGCAGTGGTATCAAGGGTGTGCCGTTGCCACCGGCGTCGCATCAAGGTGCTTGAATGATGGCATGCCTGCCTGTCTACCAAAGGTCAGATATAGAAATGTTCGTCTCTTCTTCCAGTGCCCTTATATTTATATATTTGTTTATATCGTAGAAATCATCTTATATTAAATTATTTGCCATTTACCATTTAAAATTGGATAATTTTTGACGGAGATAGAGACTCGAAAAGTTTTGTGCGGTTTTGTTTTTCATTGTAAGTGTTTTTATTTTTAATTATCAGTGACAACATAGGTTTATTTTTTGTTTGTTTATAGTCTCTATGTTGTTGAACATTTGCGTGAAAAAATTAGATTTTTAGGACTTGCGGTTTCCGAGCGCGATAATTTAGAGTTAATTTACAAACCGCAAATAACTTTAAACGTTTGTTTCTCGGAAACGGCTAGAGATAACCAATTTTTAATAGGAATTTGTATATATTATATATATAATATATAAAAGGTCACTTTAAAATTAAACATATTTAAAAAACCCCCCTTCATTTTCACCCCCCCCCTTTTTTAACAAAAAATATTTTTGCAAAATTTTTGTTATAGAGACGTATAAATTGTGTTTTTAAGATTTATATGTAATATGTGTTATATTTTCTTAATAATTTTCATTATTTAAATAAGTAAGCTTTTTTGTAAAATCCCACTTAAACTGTATGTTGTACAATTTTAATCTTTATTTTAGTGACCTTGGTAGAGTCTACTCTACCAAAAACAAATTTTTCTCACCTGACAACTGTGTGCGGTTTGCTAGTAATAAGAAAATTAGAAATTAAGTATATTGATTGGTCTTTCTGTTTCAATAATAAGACTGTTTTTGAACTTTATTCGCCATCTTGGAAATTTTCAAGGCTCTATAACTCTGGATCTTGGTTTTGTAACTTGTCGGGATTTTCTGTGGAGACATCACCTGAACCTTTACCAGGTGACTCTATGTAGAGCAGGAATTTTGCACTAATTCTATTTTCGTTATTCATCGTTTATGTTTATCGACCTGTGTTTATTGACACCTTAGGACTAGCCTGACGAAGTAGTTGGTAGAGCCTTACTCTACAAAACTCTGTTTTTGCAAATACTTACCTTGCTCATACCTTGTGACCTTGTGACTTCCCGTTCGCTGACCAGAGTGGCGACTGCGAGTCTTCCAGAGTTCCATGGGTTGATCTCAGCCGTGACGACCTGAAACAGAAAAAAAAAAAAAAATAAAAATAAAAATAAAAATAAAAACTGCGTTAGACTTAGGATAACAGAATTATTTTTACAACTTATACAAACTTACCCTTTTATAACATTTTATTGACTCGTGTGTAACTACATTCCTTTGACGCCAAAATGTTTGCTGCCCTTCACACACCGGTGAAGAAGACGAACCCTCTGGTCGATTTGACCTCCCATCCATCATCATCACCACCACGAGCTGACTTGGCGGGTCTCTCACAGCAGGCAGAAGAGCAGCCGCAGACCTCCAACGTGAGGCGGAGCGTGGGAGAATGGGAGCTAGTGAAGAGTAGAAAATCTACCTCACTACAGCCCAAAACACCGAGTCCACTAAGGAAAACAGCCCTACCCCAAAAACTTAAACTTTCTTCGCAGGAAGGAAAGTTAACAGCGACTAAAAATGACAGATTTCCTAATAGGACCGCCGAGGCAAAGGCTTGCCTCTGCAAAGCCAAGACAAACCTTGAACTCTCGAGGAATTTGAGAACGGACATTAAAGCGAGTGTCACGCAAGCCGTAGACCGATTGTTCGAGCTAGTTAAGGAGGCAGAAGCAGAGTCAAAAAACATGAGAGGAAAAGCCACAGTGACAGAGAAGCCAAACCAAGAAGAGAAAGGAAAAGAGACGGAAAGTACAGAAACAGGAATAAGAAGAACTGGTTTAGATGAATTAGGGAAAAAGTTGGACGAAAACAGTAAACTGCTGAAGGAACACATAGAAAAGATGGAGAGCCTGAAAGAGGAGATGAGGAAACAGAGCGAGACCCAGGAGAAAACCTCGTACGCGGGAGTAGCCGCAGGCCTGCATAGGAAGCAGCCTCATGAGCGGACCGCGCTACACTCGGTAAGGGTCTCCTCCAAAGATGAGAAAGAAACAGGAGAAGAGATCCTCAGCAGAATCAGAAGGGTAGTGAATGCTAAAGAAGGAGGGATACAGGTGGATAGAGTAAGGCAAGCAAAAGACGGAAAAATTATAGTGGGATGCCGGACAGAGGTAGAAAGGGAGAAGGTAAAGGAAAGGCTCAGGAAGGCGGAGTCATACCTGAATGTCGAGGAGATTCAAAACAAAGACCCACTTTTGATCCTCAGAGACGTCTTAAACTTCCATAGTGACGAGGATGTCACAAGCGCTCTGAGGAACCAAAACGGAAACATACTCAGAAATCTCGACAAACAGGATGACAGAATCGAGATCCGCTATAGGAGAAAAGCCAGAAACCCGCATATGTGCCACATCATCATCAAGGTTTCCCCCAAGATCTGGAACCTGATGGTGGAGGCGGGAGAGGTTCACATGGACCTCCAGAGAGTAAAAGTGGCGGACCAATCACCGCTGGTTCAATGCTCTCTGTGCCTTGGGTATGGCCACGGCCGACGCCATTGCAGAGAGAGTATTGAAAAGTGCAGCCATTGTGGGGGCCCCCACATGAGGTCCAAATGTGAAGATTGGCTGAGCGGCATAGCACCTTCCTGTTGCAACTGCAGGCTTGCGAAGCTGGATGCAACGGAGCATAACGCTTTCAGCGATGAGTGTGCAGTAAGGCGAAAATGGGATGCCATGGCACGGGCCTCTGTAGCGTACTGCTAAGGGCACCACTGGCGTAAACTCTGTAGCAACCCCAACCGAAAAAAAGTCCTACCGCGTCCTCCAGGCCAACCTTCAACGGATGCAAACGGCCACCAACGAGCTGATGATTGAAGCTGACAAGAGGAACGTGGCATTTGCATTGCTCCAGGAGCCGTATGTGGGCAGCATCAGTAGAATGAGGGGGCACAGAGGGGTGAGAATCTACCAGAGCACCGACCAAGGAGAAGGGACTGTCAAGGCGGTAATAGCCGTGTTTAACCACGACCTTGACGTCTTGCAGTGCCCAGAACTCACCACAAACAACATCGTCGTGGTAAGGATCCGAACCGGTGCCTGGCAGATTGTTGCCGTTTCATTCTACTTTGAGCCAACGCAGCCCATAGAGCCATACCTGGAGCAAATCAAGAAGATCACGGAGCAGGTTGGTCCGACGAGACTGATCATCGGAGGGGATGCGAACGCAAAGAGTACCTGGTGGGGTAGCACTGCAGTGGATGACAGAGGAGAGGACGTGTCGGGCACTCTCGAAGAACTGAGCCTTCAGGTGCTGAATGAGGGAGATACCCCCACCTTCGATACCATTAGAGGAGGGGTATCCTACACCAGCCATCCCGACATAACTGCTTGCTCCATGGACATGCTGACCTTAATAGATGGGTGGAGGGTGATGGATGACTTGACGAGTTCGGACCACAACGGGATTACCTTCAAAGTAGCGCTAAAGAAAGCAAAAGGGGTAAGCGTAAGCAGAACAACCAGGCTGTACAACACAAAGAAGGCAAATTGGAGCCAATTTCATGAGAAATTGACCCAACTTAAAATAGAAAACAAAATAAGCAAAGAAGCAATAGAACAAATAAACGACACAACACAATTAGACCAAGTAATAGCCAAATACATAGACATAATAACGCAGACATGCAAACAAACATTAAAAAAGAAGAAGACAGAAGATAAGCTTACCTTTCCGTGGTGGTCCGAAGAACTTGCCGCGCTGAAGAGACGCTCCATCACCCTGAAGCGCCGCATCCGAGGTGCAGCAAAAGCCCGAAGATCCAGAGTTGTAGACGAGTACCTAGAAGCCAGAAAACACTTTTTAGAGGAGGTAGAAAAAGCAAAGACAAATAGTTGGAAGGATTTCTGCGGAAAGCAGGATAAGGAAGGATTGTGGGAAGGAATTTATAGGGTAATAGGTAGAACTTCCACACGACAGGAAGACATACCCCTTGTAAGGGATGGGAGGCAAATAGACCCAAAGGAGTCCGCAAAAACGTTGGCAGACATCTTTTACCCGGAGGACAGAGAGGAAGAAGATAATGCCGACCACCGACTGACCAGAATAAAAGCAGACCAAGTAAATGGTTCAGTACATGATGATGAGTCTCATGAACCACCATTTACAATGGAGGAGCTCAGAGCAGCGGTGGAAGATTTCAACCCCAAAAAAGCTCCGGGAGCAGATGGTCTCACTGCCGACATCTGCAGCCAGGTAATAGGGAGTGATCCAGAGGCTTTCCTGGCATTAGCCAATAGGTGCCTGGCTCTCTCACACTTCCCGACCATCTGGAAGGATGCCACAGTGGTGGTATTAAGAAAGCCAGGCAAGGACGACTACACCAACCCGAAATCCTACAGACCTATAGGGTTGTTGCCGGTACTAGGAAAGATCCTCGAAAAGATGATCGTGGCGCGGATGAAGTGGCACCTTATACCAAGGATGAGCACCCACCAATACGGCTTTATGCCTAAGAGAAACACCGAAGACTCCCTCTATGACATGATACATCACGTACAGGACAAACTTCGCCAAAAGAAGATCGCTGTCGTGATATCATTGGACATAGAGGGAGCCTTTGATAGCGCCTGGTGGCCCGCGATAAGGTGCAGGCTGGCGGAAGAAGAGACTCCTATCAATATAAGAAGGATTATGGACAGCTACCTATCTGATAGGCAGGTCAGAGTTAGGTACGCGGGGGAAGAGCACGTTAAGGTCACAAGTAAGGGTTGCGTCCAGGGGTCTATTGGGGGTCCCATTTTGTGGAACCTCCTCTTGGATCCATTACTGAAAGGACTTGAGGATAGGCAGGACTACTGTCAGGCGTTCGCGGACGACGTGGTCCTTGTTTTTGATGGGGATACGGCCCTAGAAGTCCAGCAACGGGCAAATGCCGCCCTCGCCTATGTCAGGGAGTGGGGTATCAGAAATAAGTTAAAGTTCGCGCCGCACAAGACCAATGCAATGGTCATAACTAGAAAACTGAAGTATGATACGCCACTCCTCAACATGGGCGGGGTCGACATTGGCCTGTCGTCGGAGGTCAAGATCCTGGGGCTCACGATAGATAACAAGCTGACGTTCAACAGCCACACTGCCAATGTTTGCAGAAAGGCGTTGAACATTTACAAGCAGTTATCTAGAGCCGCCAGGATTAGTTGGGGCCTGAACCCTGAAATCATAAGGGTCATCTACACGGCGGCTGTAGAGCCAGTTATTATGTACGCAGCCAGCGCCTGGGCACCGGCAACAAAGAAGATAGGGATCCAAAAGCAGCTCAACGCGGTCCAACGAGGTTTCGCCCAGAAGCTGACAAGAGCGTACCGAACCGTCTCCCTGAATTCCGCCCTGACTCTGGCCGGGATACTCCCACTCGATCTCCGCATACAAGAGGCAGCCGCCTTGTATGAGGCGAAGAGGGGAGTACCTCGACCAGAACTCATGGATAGAGAGGTTGAAAGACTTGTGCCGTACGCTCAGACGAAACACCCGGCGGAGCATATATGCCTGGACTTCGGCTTGATAGACCAAGAACCTGACCATGACGCAACAGTAAAAATTTACACCGATGGCAGCAAGATTGAGGGTGAAGTCGGAGCAGCACTATCCCTTTGGGTTGGTGATGCCGAGATTAAAGCCCTCAAACTTAAACTGCCATCTTACTGCACGGTCTATCAGGCGGAACTTCTGGCAATATGCAAAGCCACGCAGGAGATCCTCAAGCGTAAAGAGCTGTCTTTTGGGATCTATAGTGACTCAAGGTCAGCGCTGCAATCGGTGACGAACAGTGGTTCCCTTCACCCATTAGCCGTGGAGGCTCGTGAAAATCTCAGATCGAGCAGGGTCCAGAATAAAGAAGTATCTTTATTCTGGATCAAAGCCCACGCGGGCTTAGAAGGCAACGAACGCGCCGATCAGCTTGCGAAGGAAGCTGCTGCAAACACCAAGAGACGGGCCGATTATGATTACTGTCCGGTCTCATTCGTCAAGCGTCAGATTCGTCTGAAAACGCTCGAGGAATGGAACCGGCGATACAAAAACGGCACGACAGCAGGGGTCACCAAGCTCTTCTTTCCGGACGCTGTGCTGGCGTACAAATGTGTACGGAAGTTCGAGGCCACTAGCCTGTTAACTCAGATCCTCACGGGACACGGTGGGTTCTCTGAATACTTGAACCGGTTCAAGTGTAAGGAGAATCCATCGTGTATATGTGAACCTGGTGTCGCCGAGTCGGTTGTGCATATTCTTATAGACTGCCCTCTTTTTGCGTTGAAACGATATGAATTCGAGCAAACTATAAACCTCCAGATCTCCACAGAAAACTTAAACATGTTTATGATAACTAAAGATATCAGACAAAAATTTATTAAATATTGTACAGAAATAGCAGAAAAAGTAGTAAATAGGAATAAATAGGTACAAAATTATGTTGAATGTATATTTTGAAAAATATATAGAATAACATAAGATATTAAAGATATTAAAATAAAGATGTGTAAAAGATAAGTATCATATTAAAAGGTAAATTAGATAAACAAGAGAACTGTGTAAAATTAAAGTGTAATACGATAAGCTAGATTAAGATAAATTAATTATGTACCCTCTCTAATTTGTAAATAACATTAATTTGTATGTAAGATCCTGAATACCATAAAATTAAGTATTAAATAAACCAGCGTAAACCCTAAAGCCCGTTGTCGGCACGAATGTATCCCCAAGTCGAAAACAATAAAGAATATTAGACTTTGATTCATTACACGTCAAAGGACCCCTGTAGGATAGCTCGCGGGCCGGGACATGGTGCTCCCGGACAGGCTAGTTCGCGGGCCGGGCCACCGCGCCCGGACAGGAAAAAAAAAAAAAAAAAAAACCTAACCTAACCTAACCTAACCACGGAAATTGAAACATGACACGCCACTGCTGAAAATGGGTGGAGTCGGCGTTTGCATGTCGCGGCAAATAAAGATATTAGGGCTCACCATAGATGATAAATTGACATTTAACCAGCACGTCACCAACGTATGCAAAAAAGCCCTAAACATCTACAAACAACTTTCCAGAGCTGCAAAAATCAGTTGGGGTCTCCATCCTGAAGTAATAAGAGTGATTTATACCGCAACAGTAGAACCGGTGATTCTCTATGCGGCCGGTGCATGGGGATCCGCTTCCAATAAGCTAGGAATTCAAAAGCAGCTCAATGAGGTCCAACGCGGATTTGCACAAAAGCTTAGCAGAGCATACCGCACCGCCTCACTAAACTCGACGCTGGTCCTGTCAGGGATACTCCCACTCGACATTCGCATTCAGGAGGCACTAGCCCTGTATGAGGCCAGGAAGGGAGTACCCCAGACAGCACTAGGAGACAGAGAGGTTGAGCGATTAGTGTCGTATAACGAGACGTGGCACCCAGCTGAGCATGTGCATCTGGAGTTCAAAAGTCTGGTAGACCAACAGCAAGTAGAAAACCACAGCAACCAAGCAGTACAAATTTTCACAGATGGCAGTAAGATTGAGGGTAAAGTCGGAGCGGCACTTTCCTTCTGGAAAGATGGCGCCGAGACCAAAGCCCTCAAACTCAAACTGTCACCTTACTGCACAGTCTACCAGGCTGAACTCCTGGCCATACATAGGGCCACCAAAGAAACTACTAAACGCTCAGAGTCGAGTTTTGGTATCTACAGTGACTCTAGGTCAGCTCTAGAGACTGTAGTTAACCAGGACTCTCTCCACCCCCTAGCCGTGCAAACCCGAGAACATCTCAAAACCAGCAGACTCCAAAACAAAGACGTGTCTTTGTTTTGGATAAAAGCACATGCTGGACTAGAGGGCAACGAACGAGCTGATGAACTAGCAAAGGAGGCGGCCCTTAACACCAAAAAGAAACCTGATTACGACCAGTGTCCGGTTTCATACATCAAGCGGCAAACCCGTCTGAGATCGCTTGAGGAATGGAACCGGAGATACCAATCAGGACAAACAGCCGCAGTCACAAAAATCTTCTTTCCGGATGCTATAAATGCGTATAGAACAATCCGGAAATTTGAAACAACCGGCGCGATGACACAACTCATGACGGGACATGGTGGGTTCTCCGAATACCTGAACCGCTTCAAGTGTAAGGAGGACCCATCATGTATCTGTGAACCAGGAATTCAAGAGACCGCACTGCATGTCCTATTGGAATGCCCAGTATTTTCCCTTAAAAGATATGAAGCCGAGCAGTTACTGGACTGTAACCTAACAACTGTAAATATAGAGACAATCATGACAGATAGCGAACAGAGAAAGATTTTTATAAGATATTGTACTGAAATTGTAAAAAAGGTAAATAATAGAAATAAGTAGTTTAAGTAAAATATGAACAATGTATATTTTAGAATATATATATGATACATATGTAAAATAGATGGTAAAAATAGGTTAAAAAGAATGAATACAATAATATTAAAGAACATATATGTAAAAACCGAACAGAAAGCCCACAGAAAAAAAGAAGGCATCTTATCACTTAGCATTTTAGTCATAAGAAATAAAATATCCCTGTCCTCAATTCCTTACAAGAATAAAAGGTCTCTGATTACGTCAGAGGAATCATCATGTAGGCTAGCTCGCGGGCCGGGACATTGCGCTCCCGGACAGGAACAAAAAAAAAAAAAAAAAAAAAACCTAACCTAACCTAACCTAACCTAACCTAACCTAACCTAACCTAACCTAACCTAACCTAACCTAACCTCACCTAACCTAACCTAACCTAACCTAACCTAACCTAACCTAACCTAACCTAACCTAACCTAACCTAACCTAACCTAACCTAACCTAACCTAACCTAACCTAACCGATAAGAGCTTCAGGATGATGGGAAAACTGTCAAGTTTTATTGGGTCAAGGCTCACATAGGCATCATTGGAAATGAGAGGGCCGATGAGCTGGCCAAATATGCTGCCATCCATAATAGACAGGTCCCAGGATACGACAAGTTCCCTCTCTCTTTTGTTAATTATTTAACGAGGAAAGCTACAATTGATGAATGGCAAAGGAAATACATGACTGCGCCAGCTGGGAGTATCACCAAAATATTTTTCAGCAATGTTACACTAGCTTATAAAATATTGGGAGGTATCACACTGACCAACTATCTCACACAGTTGTTTACGGGGCACGGGGGCTTTCGCTCATATCTTCATAGGTTTAGTTTGGCTGATAGTCCATTGTGTACTTGTGGGAGTGGTGAGGCACAGACAGTGCAACACATTCTGGTTGACTGCACTAAGTTTTGTCAACTTCGCTATGACTGTGAGTGCGCAGTGGATACTCAAATTGTTTTGGAAAACTTTTCTTATTTATTAACTGATCCTAACAGTAGGGAAATATTTTTGAAATATGCTCGAACTATTCTCCGAAAAGTGGGGGCGGAGAATGGTTCTATTTTGGAGCCAGGTTAATTAAATCATATTTTTATTTATTTTTCTTGTTTTAAATTCTTGCATATTAATGAAGTACTACCTAACTTTGTTCATATTATGCAATCTGTACTTACCAGGGAGTATATCTGCGGTTGGGAACTGTCAGCACTGTTTTTTTTTTTTTTTTTTTTTCATATACTATATATAGGTATATAACTGAATATCACTTCAATTCACTTTGCACTCTATCAGCGTCCAGCATTTTATGCACCTGTAGTTTGATATTTTGGTATTTTCATCTCAGTATTCTGAAAACGGAATGGTCATTTTGTTAGTTATTTTGTTGTGCATGAAATAGGGGAAAACATTGCTTACCTACCATTTTCAATGGCTGTTGGTGTTTGTATTTTTGGTTTGATGGTGGCGCCTTGTGTGGCTGTAGAGCACAATTTTGTCTTGCATTGTTGCGTGTGCTGGGCTATTGCAGGGCGTTGCCTTCCCTTCTTCAAAAGCAACTTCTGAGGCATTGTTTTGCATCTTAGACAATCTAACCCGCTGTCAATTGTCGAAGGTTTTCGTAACTCTGTTCCTGAAATAAAGTTACTGTTTAAATTATTTGATGGGACACAATTGTTTTTAGCAGTCGTACAGGTCCTTGACTGCGACTCAAATAACATTATGTTTTGTAGCAGGTATGTTCGAATGTTATCTGGAGTCGTGATTGAACACAATTAGGATAAAACCACTTTGTACTCGTTGAGATTGAGGTTGCAATCCAAGCACAGACCACTATAAACTAATCCAAGTTTCCAATAAAATATTTGCAAACAAGACAATAACAAATGATTCCTGCTTCAACTTCTTTATTTGTGGCTCGTTTGTTGTGATTTTATTTGTGGGTGCGAGGCTTGTAATCTTCATCATCATCATTATTAATTTTTGATCCTGATTTTGAAGAGACAATCTTGCCCCTAATGAGTTAAAGGCAGAAATACTTACGCAGAAATGTCCTTTACCACAGATTAGGTAGTGTTGCTACGCCCTTACAGTCTTGGGGGTGGACGGGCGTGTAGTCATATTTTATGCTATTTGCATGGCTTCAACTTCTTTTGTCGATTTTGTTTTGTTAGAGCATGCTATTTCTTTATTTGACACTGACAGAGCACGATGCTATTGACGCTGGCAAGGGTTGGGGTTGATGCTTAGTTGAGGTTCAAGCCGTATTTCATGGGACATAACATAATTTTTTCATAGTTTATTATTCTTCTATTTATAGCAACGTTTCAATTTTGGGAATTTGTTCTTTTATTTACAATTTTACCTATGATTGGACGAAAGAAATCATCTTCTCTCCCGATTAATGTCACCCACATAGTTGCTTCACTTCTGATATGACTTTGACAGTCGGAGAAACTTTCAAGTCCGACCTCAGAGCATTAGCCTCACAGCCGTATCGAAAAGCAAGCAGTGCCGGTGCAATGGAAAAGAAGTTGAGGATTTCATATAGTGTGCTTGTCAATTGTTTGTTTACAAACAATATATTTATGAAATGTTTTTCTGTAGGGTTTTTCCTATTGTGGCCGTGAATCTAGGTAAATACCTGGATTACCGGTTACAAACAGATTCGGGATGCGCTGCTGGTTTTGTGGTATTGTGGCTGGGCCGCCGGCGGCGGTGCAATGACGTAGGTTCAGGTTTGGGGTTCTGCTGTTTTGTTCACGTGTATCGTGCTGTACCGCGCCGACGGTGGCGCCTTGCTGTGGACTTCGGACCGCTCCTTTCGGCCACCGGTATTGTGCTGAGCTGGCTGCGCTGCCGCCGGTGGTGCTGCGCCGTGGGCCTAGGGTTGCGTTGCGCTATTTCAGCCGTTTGAGTGGCGCTGCGCTCCGCCGCCGGCGGTACTATGTTGTGGGCTTGGAGTTAGTACGGACGAACTCGGATAGTCTTTTGAACTCGGAATTTAACGTTCAGAATTTCTTAATTTTTTTTTTCAAAATTATGTCATAAAAATTCAATTGGGGCGCATTGACTTACACTTCATGGAACTCCTGCAGACTGCATTTTATGGTGAATATTTGAAAGCTGGCTTATTCCTCTTTGTAAGTTTAGTTGTTGGCTTGCTGCTGGTATAGCCTCTTGCTAGTTTCTTGCTTTTTCATAGTCAAGAATACAGGGTTTAAGTTGATTTGCTTGGGAGGTTGTCGGAATGGATGGATTGTTATGGTAGGGGATGTACACTCGCTCGGTTCACCTGTTATATGCATACATATATACATACATGGTACCATTTACAAATGTTGTGACTTTTTTTTTTTTTTTTTTTTTTTTTGTTATTATGTATAATATCTTTTCTTGTATGTAGTGAAGCTTTAATAAAATTATTAGATTCAAATTATTTCACCTGTCCAATTATTATTTGATAAATAAATTGGAAGATTGAACTTTTCACTTTTATGTTTGTTCATAAGCTTATTACTTGTATAATATTTTGTTTCTAGACTAAAAGAGGGTATTAATTTAGATTATTATTATTATTATTTTTTTTTGTTAATAGGTACGACTTATTTGGCCGGTGATATGTATGTGAGCTGTTGCGCTTTGTTATGGCTCATTTGTTTTATTTTTTTTTTTTATTTTTATTAACTTACTTTTTTAGTTTTGTTGCTATATGGGTGTTCTTGTGTAAGTCTTATTTAATTGTTTGGTTAATTATTATTATTTTAAATAAGGTTTCATTTTATGTTACCCTATTGATAATTTAGCGTGGGGATGTACGTTTTGATGCCTTGTGTGTATATAACCGAATGATTGTATTATAAATACCTTCATATCGAATTAAATAATGGAAAGCAAGGAATTTAATAGAATATAAAATAAAACTTAATATAAAAAAATATATATACTAAATATATGAATTAAATTGTTATCATTGGTTTTTTTTTGAGCCTAATTTATATTAGTAGGTTTTAGCTTATTTATTTTTATGGTTTTTTTTTTTTTTTTATTTCAATGGCCTTAAATAATCTAATCTAAATAAAAATAATAAATTATCTATCATTTCTGATTCTGTTAATGTTGTAGTGCTCGTTATTTTTTGCGATAATGATCCATTATAATCCAATTTATTCATATTCATGCTTTTTTATCTATGTATGTTCTGGTACTCTGTGATTATGGTTTTCAATAATCTGCTGCATGTGCCAGTATTTCATTTGTTATTATTAAATAAGTAAATAATATATAAATATTTATATAATTATGTTGTAAAAGCTTTAAACTAATTATGAGAAAATGTGTTGCTATTGTTTATTTTATAAAATATCTTAATTTCAATCTGTTAATAGTATGATTTCAATTTCTATGGATGTATCACTTTCAAATAGTAGATTTACATAAAGGTGAAAAAAAAAAAAAGGAATTGTATGCTATATATAATGTTCACTAATGTTAATGTGTAATATAGTAGAAGTATGTTAAAAAATATAAAGAGTAAGGTAAACTAAAATAATGATTGGACACAAAGAGGGACAAAAGAAAAAATTAAAATAAAAAAAACAATAAAAAAAAAAAAAAAAAAAAATGGAAAAGAAAAAGAAAGAAAAATAAATAGACTGAAAAGAGAAAAGAAAAATGGAAAAAAAAAAATGATTTAATAAATTTTGTAGTCATAGATATAAATTGTTTTATTATTTTTGTCTAATTTATCTATGCATGTATGCATAAGTGTATGAGGTGTGTGTGTATGTGTGTGTGTATGTGAAGTGTATGTTCATGTTTAAGTGAATGAATTGGTGTAATTTATTGATTTGTGTAATTGTAACTTAAATTCACAAGAAATTGTCAATAATGATGTTGCATTAATAGCAACAGGCTATAATGGATTTTAAAAGTAACTGCAGGCTAGCGAACTCGCTGACTCTGTAGTCAGTTAAGTCTACTAGTGTGCAACATATAAAAAAAAAAAAAAAAAAAAAAAAAAAAACCTAACCTAACCTAACCTAACCTAACCTAACCTAACCTAACCTAACCTAACCTAACCTAACCTAACCTAACCTAACCTAACCTAACCTAACCTAACCTAACCTAACCTAACCTAACCTAACCTAACCTAACCTAACCTAACCTAACCTAACCTAACCTAACCTGTGATCATATAACGTTATAGCAGGGCTCGATTGTCTTTGACGAAACCGCATTCAATTAAAAAAGGAAATTTATTAAAAAGTGCAATCGATTACCTAATAATTTGATTGGATTGTGTGGGTGGCAGTTGAAATTGTCATAGTTATTGTGATCTTGCAATATAATAGTATATTTGTTCTTATTGTGGTATATTTGTATTAGTGTTAACTCTTGTGATATATATAGGTATATTAAATAGGTCGACTTATGTTGTCATTGTGTGTATATTTTATGGGTTTGAGTATGTAGTTAAATATCTTGTATGTATACCTAGGTCATATTTATCTTGAAATGGACTGTTTTATGAGGGAACATGTTATCTTAATTGGAATTAGTGTGGTATACATATTTTTGTCAAAAAGAAAAGAGAAATAGGTTAATTTATATTAATATATATATAAATAAATAATGGGTAAAGAAATTAATAGTAAAAAAAATGATAATTGTGAAAAAAATACACAAAAAATTGAAAAAAAAATGATGATAAAAAAAAAAAAAAATTTAAAATAATTTGTAAAGGAAAATGAAGGAGAAAAGAAGTGGAAAAAAAATATATATAATGAAATAATAATAATTTATTTATATTCTTAGTTATGTTTAGTATAAGGAAAGCAAAAGGTGATTAAAATGTTTAAATTTATACCTCCAAAGATAATATATATACATATGTACTTAATACGATTAATGAATGAAGTGACCATATCTTAATAATTTATCAAATTCGTTTATTTACTGTTATAATGTTTTATTTACTTAAGTAATAGTTTAAGTAAATTGGCTTTGTTTGTGTTGCAAACAGATGCACAATAATTCAATATGTATCATGACTGTTTATTTATATGTAATAACTTATCATGTTATATGATTAATGTTAATAATATTTAATTCTTAATGATAAAATGTTATGGTCACTTAAATTTAATTGAATGTACTGTACACGGAAAGGGGAAAAGAAGAAGAAATTCATACAAGAATTTCTTCTTCTGTTGTGTTTCGTTTGTTTTTGTTTTTTTTTTTTTTTGAATAAATATTTGCCGTGGATGAATGTGAGTGGATGATTGATTGTGTGTGATTACGTGTGGTGTGGGGGGGGGGGGTAATGTGTTGATTAATTTAGTAACGAAATAAAGTTCAAATGTTAAATCATAAATGGTAAGGTCAATTAATGATGTTGCATTTAATAGCAACAGGTAGCCGAAGTCTTAATAAATGCAGACTAGCGTGCTCACAGATCCTGTGGTCTGAGGAGTCAACTAGTTTGCGTTTTTTTTTTTTTTTTTTTAAATTTTGTCGCAAACGACAAAATTTAAAAAAAAAAAAAAAAAAAAAAAACCTAACCTAACCAGTTCCGCTTGAGCCGCGGTCGAAAGCGCCACTAAATTGAGTCGCTCCCCGATCGAAAAGTCACGAAAAATAGTTCTTTGACGCGTATATACAAGTGTTATACATCAAAAGACGCGGATTCACAAGGCGCACGCAAAGGTGAATATTGCATGGCGATAGGACCCGTGATCGCGAAAAAGTGATTTTATTGGTTATTTTTCCAACGAAAAGTGGATTTCCTACGGATTGGCAGCGACAACATATCAATATTTTGATGCCTTCTGAAGGACCTTTAAGAGATCTTCAAATCAACATACTTTGCTGATTTTTCTCGTGCAGGAGCGCTGAGTAATCGGCAAAACAATAAAAACCACGTGGCCACGAGGTTGGTGACCCCGAGCTGCTGGACAAAAGATGACAACTGATTCACGTGGAAATTGCTGAGGACATCACGGAGGCATTTCAAAAACTTCAGAAAGTTAAGTTTTGGTGAAGATATAGACTTTTTAAATTTTTCATTATTTCAAATTACCCTAACTTTTTAAATAAATCGATTACCTTTATTTTAAAATTCTGTTTTTCATAGAAGCAAAGGTTTTCTACCAGCCTGCAAAAATTCATGTATTGTTGATCAGCCAGTTTTCCTTTTATAGATAATTTAATGTTTTAGGCTAACACGTGGTACCCTTAAAACAATTTCTAGATTAATTTCATTTATTGTTAACATTTATCGTCTTTTGGTGGAAGGTTATCCGTTTTCCGTTTTAAAATTGGACCAAAATTGTAGATTTCACTCCCATTTTATTGTAAATTTTGTGTTTTTTCTGTTTTAAAAATCGGGGGTTACAAATTTCGGTCATTTCTTCACAGCATTCGACTAGGCTTAAAAATACCTATCCAACAAGCCCAAACAAAGGGCACTTCGGTTGAAAACTGCCAAAGTTAGACAAAGGTCGGCCATTTTGACCGCCATCTTGTATTTTTTAAATTTGTGTATCTCCTGATCCACACGTCGTATCGACTTGGGATTTTCAGTGTTTTCATCGCCGTCACCCACTCCTCTAGTGTATCTTAGAAAACAGCCCAATTTTGGGCTGTTATTTTATTTTATTTTGACCTTGCTAACTTGTGGATTACGACGGGTTCATTACTCAACGCGAAACCCCGGCTCTCTATGACCAAAATTGGGCCCAGGGCGGACTTTTGGAAATCCAGCCGCCATCTTGGACGCCATTTTGAATTTGTTTCAAACAACCGTAACTTCGGCCCGGTTGGTCGTGGAAAGCTGGGATTTTCTCTGGACAAACGGGCAGCGTCCCCTCTGTGTATTGGTGTAAACTACGACTCTATATAGAGCATCTTACTTTAGGACGATACCGACGCAGAGAGGGTGTTGGCCGCACCCAGCAGACACTCCAGAATCAAGTCCCATATCTCTAGGACCATTATCGACGTAGATACGGAGGTTTTTAGTTTTGGCGGCCATTTTGTTACGCCATTGTGAAAAACTTCAAACGTTCGTATGTCCTTAACCAGTGCCCCAATCTTAGTGGGATTTTTTGTATACAACTAAACAATCGCTGGACTATAGGTTTAAGTATAGCACTGACTCTACATGTAGAGTTAAAATTGTTTTACATATCCAAAGTGATATTTTGGTAGTTATTAGAAAATTTAATGAATTGTGCTAATGTGCCAGAGTGTATTAATTGACAAAGAGCTAGACTCTACCTAGAGCATCAGGAAAACAACAATTTATTAAAAATTTAGTCTTTATAACTTATACAAATTTTGCTTACCTGATCGCTGACTCGTTGCAGTTGTCCATTGCGGCGTACTTGTAACAGAAAAAACATCCAATTTAATTAGTTATTAGTTAATAGTATTTGTATTGTAGTATTATTGACAATTCGGCCTTATACACCGAACTACCTTTATTAGTGGGCTAGTGTTTAATTAGTTTAAATAGAATTTATAATTTTATTGTTCATAGTACATTGAGTTTGTTTCTTTTTAACAATTTTAATTCTCGCGATCGCGAGTCTGCTATCGACATATAGTTTATCGTACTGCCTTACTGAGGCAAGATGCCGTGCCCCAGAACCCCCCGATCTTCACAACCAGAGGATCTACCAGCTGCACCCTCGCTTTTAGAGAGCTCCTCGACTTTGATCACACACGAAGGAGAGGGCCCCTCAGTGGACCCGCCAGCGGAAGACATCCTGCTGGTGGATTTGCTGGGGGACCTACAAACCACCCCTGACACTGCAGAACAGAGCGAGAAAATAAAAGAACCGGAATCTACAGATTTAAACAAGACAGTGCTCTTACAAAAGAGTTTGATCACGCACACCAAGACAACCTCCACGTCCACCCCGACGGCCCCTTCGGTGCTGAAACCAAGCACGTTGCCACTAGAGGGTAACGTTGCCGAACTGGTGCGTCGGCACTCGCTGGAAGCACCAGGGAGCCCGCCCAGGAAAGGGGATAAACTGATAGAGGGCAGAAACTTACTCAGGCAGCTGAAAACGACCCTGAAATTGTCACGGAATACAAAAAAGGAATTAGTTGACAAGGTTTTTGAATCCGCAGACAAGCTGTTTGCCCTAGTAAAGGAGATGGACGGCACAGTAAAAAATCTACAGAAAAAGACAAAAGGAAGCGGTCCACAAAAAGGAAGAGAAACAGGGCAGGAAAAGCAGGAAAAGAGACAAGACAAGCAGGAAGAAAAAGCCAAGAAAGAAGAAACAGCGCGAGAAAGGAAAGAGGAAGAATTTATGAAGAAGCTGGAAGATCACGCTAAGAAGATAGAGGAGAATAGCGAGAAAATGGAAAGGCTACAAGAAGAATTAGTAAGGCATAGGGATGAACGTGAATCACGCAGCTATGCGTGTGTGGCGGCGGAACCACCAAAGGGACATCTCCAGGTGAAACCTGCGCTACACTCCATAGCCGTGACGACACAGGATGGGCAGGAAACCGGGGATCAGGTGCTGGAAAAAATAAGAAAAGCAATAAACGCAAAAGAAGGAGACCTAAACGTAGAAAGAGTCAGAAAAGCAAAAGGAAAGATTATAATAGGGTGCAAAATGGAAAAAGACAGGAAGTTAATAAAAGAAAAATTAAACAAAGCCTCACAAGATCTTAGAGTGGAACATATTAAAAACAAGGACCCCTTGGTCATCCTGCTGGACGTCATGAAGTATAACACAGATGTTGACATCACGACGGCCATCAGAAACCAGAATAGGGACGTTATAAAGCAAGAAGAAAAGCTGGAGATTGCTTATAGAAGAAAAGCCAGAAATCCACTTACACAGCATGTCGTGATGAGGGTGTCCCCGCAGGTATGGAGGAAGATGATAGATGCCGGTCACCTTCACATTGACCTCCAGAGAGTAAGGGTTGTAGATCAATCGCCTCTGGTCCAGTGCTCGCTCTGCCTTGGCTACGGTCACGGCAGGCGGTTATTCACCGGAACGCTGGAGAAATGTAGCCACTGCGGGGGCCCGCATAAGAGGGACCAATGCGGGGACCTTCTTACCGCGATACCACCATCATGTTGTAACTGTGCAAAGGCTGGGATAGAAAACCGAGAGCACAACGCCTTTGACAGAGCATGCCCCGTTAGACGCAAATGGGAGGCCCTAGCGAGAGCCTCCATAGCGTATTGCTAAAGGCACCCCAGATGCAATCCACCAGCATAAATCGTACCTGGGAGTCCAGGTTAACCTACAAAGGATGGACCTAGCCACAAATGAAGTGATGATGGAAGCTGGAAAACGCAAGATAGCCTTTGCGCTGCTCCAGGAGCCATATATCGGCGCAATTCATCGGGTAAAGGGGTACAGAGGTGTGAGGATCTTCCAAAGCCACAGCGAGGTTGAGGGACCCGTCAAGGCAGCTATTGCCGTCTTCGACGATGACCTTGACGTTATACAGTACCCGGACTACACGACCAACAATATAGTAGTAGTAAAACTTAGGACTGTGGTTTGGGAGATCATCATTATCTCGTACTACTTCGAACCTCACCCAGTACCGATAGAGCCATACTTGGAGCAGCTCAGAACCATCGTGGAAAACTTTGGTACGTCGCAAATGCTAATTGGTGGAGATGCAAACGCAAAAAGCACCTGGTGGGGCAGCAGTGAGGTCGACAGCCGAGGAGAGATGGCCGGAGCGCTAGAGGAAATAGGTCTCCAGGTAATCAACGAGGGAGACCTACCTACCTTTGAAGTTGTGAGGGGAGGCCGACGATACGCGAGTAACGTGGACGTGACGGCCTGTACAACGGACATGCTCGGTGTGATAGAGGACTGGAGAGTCGAAGACGCCATGGTGAGTTCAGATCACAACGCAATACTTTTCAAAATTAACCTGCAAAAATCCAAAGGAATGAACATTAAAAGAACAACCAGGTTATTTAATACAAAAAAGGCAAACTGGGATCAGTTTCGTAAGAAAATGGCCGAGTTTGCAATAGTTAACAAATTAACAATAGAATCAATTAATGAAATTACATGCAAAACAAAACTAGAACAAATAGCTGTCACACTTACGGAAACTATTAAGCAAATTTGTTTCAAAATTTTACCAACGAAAAAACAAACAGAAAAACTGAACTTACCATGGTGGACTGAAGAACTCGAAGACCTAAAAAGGAAAGTACTCACAATGGAGAATCCGTTGCGCAGCACAGAGGAGGAGGCAGAAGGTCATCGACGAGTACCTGAAAACAAAACAAGAGTATGAGGAAAGGGCCGTAAAGAACGCAGTTGAGAGCTGGAAGGGGTTCTGTAGGAAACAGGATAGGGAAGGGATGTGGGAAGGGATTTATAGGGTCCTTAAGTGTACGGAGAAGAGGCAGGAAGACTTACCTTTAAAGCTAAACGGAAGAAGCCTGAGCCCGAAAGAGTCGGCAGAAATGCTAGTGGAGGTCTTCTATCCAGGAGACGATGAAAGTGAAGACAACGAGGAACATCGACGGCTAAGAGATCAAGCGGACAAAGTAAACGTGTCGAAGCATGATGAACAACATGATCCACCGTTTACCATCATAGAGCTTAAAGCTGCCGTCGACAGCTTAAATAGACTCTAACATTAACTTACGGTTGCAACTATCGGAAATAAAACGTAAGGTAGATAACTTCACGTATGCAGTCTACGAATCTCAGCTAGATCACTTATATAACGAATTAAATTACGCATCGCTTCAATTAAAATTTTTAGAGCCAACTCGTTTTAGAAGAGGTTTAGTAGATGTTCTAGGATCAGTTATTAAGAGTATTACAGGGAATCTAGGCTATACGGATGCTATAAAGTACAATGAAGCCCTTTCAGTTCTAAGGAAAAATCAGGATAAGATCGTCACTGAACAAAATCATCATATCAGTCTTAGCAAAGATTGGATGGATGAACAAAATAAAATTATTTCAAAAATTGTAGATAATCAAGTCGCAATAAATAAGACATTGCTGATGTTGCTTGAACCCGATTCCTATCCTCAACATGAGTTAGTTAAGGTTGCGAAATTTGCACAAATATTGGCAATAACCAGCAACAACGTAGGTAGCTTGGTAACTGAGATAAGTAGGTTAGAAAATGCGCTTGCATTTTGCGGTGCTTCGCGCACACATCATTCAATGATAGGTATAGATGTAATGAAAGGTATGTTAGGTAAACTGAAATCTTTTTATAGTAAAGATCAGTTATTAGATTTAGAAATCAGAGAATACTACGATGTTATCAAACCAGCATCGTTTTATAACGGAGATCAAATAGTTTTTGTGTTTAAGTTTCCCGTTGTCTCGCCGATAGTTTATACATTATATAGATTGGTTATAGTACCGGATAAAAATAGGCAGGCTGTCATCCCACCTTTCCCGCTCCTGGCTATCACTAGAAATATTCATGTGTACATAGAGGCTGAATGCCTGAAGTCAGGTACGAGATACATATGCGAGGATCAGCTCAACCACCAATTGAAACCTCAACCCGACTGCATCTCCAACATTATCCGAGGAGAAATGCCCATAAAGCCCTGCGAGATGATCACCATCGACCTGATGAAGCCCGCCATGGAGAGACTGGACGACCGCCACTACGCCGTCGTGTTCCCGCATCCAACTCAGGTTCACATCACATGCGAACGAGATGAGTTCAACACGCTCAACGGTAGCTACTTAATAACCATACCCCACAACTGCAAGCTACGCACAGATGACTTCACCATCGTCAATGTCAACGATCACATCAATGAACAACCTGTGAAGATAACCAAAATTCAGTTCAGCCGGATGAAGTACCCGCACCCTATACTCTCAAGGTGAACTCCGTCAACCTGAGAAAGCTGCACGATATTCAAGATAAAATCCACCAGCAGGAGACCGTGCGGATAGAACAACCCTCAACTTTCTATCACACCACCATCCCTTTCTACGGTGCACTATCCGGTGCACTTGTAATCGCCCTCATCGTCCTAAGTCGAAGATTGTACTTACGGCGCCGTACAAACGAAAACACGAAGACAGATGTAGAGCTCACCCAGGCAGCCCCGACTTATGCTGTACCTTCTCCAAATCAGCCGAAACTGCCAACGACATTTTTTCCTAATCTTCAAAAATAGTCGTTGATTTGAGGGGGGAGATGTTATACCTATCTGTCTCACCTGATTTGCGGATCTCCACGAATCCGATGACTTCGCGGGATTGCGTTGCGACACGACCTAGAAACCCCGAAACCGGCGCCGGAGCAGACGGCACTTCGGTTCACGCATCGAACCAGTCGACACCTTAATTAAGCTAGTATTTAGATAGCAATTACCCTATGAAGAAATTAATTAAATTTGTAGTTTAAAAAATCGGTTTTTCTTGGGAAACCCGGGCGTCGTTCCTTTAATTAACTCAATCCAAGCGGGCTCGCATTGTTTAGTTATCGTTGTACATAATGAGGTCGTTTCGTGACCTAGAAATTTAGCTTCACATGGCGCATTAGTACTTTCTAAGTTTCTTACTGGGAGATTTAGAATGCATACAAAATTATCTGTGCTTTTTTGTATGCATCTTTTCAGCCCATTTTCACTTAGGCTTATGTTATTATTTTTTCTAAAGTTCACCGGTATATACTTCGATGATGTACGTACGTATTTAGTTTCATTTTGCTGTAGGCGTATAATTTGGGTTTCTACCAACGAACAATAATAAGTGTTGCCTTGTTAAAAAAAATAATATCGTACTTTTTCTAATTTAGGCGTTGTTACTTACACTTGGCGAAGTTAGCGGGGTTTACGGTAAACACACAAAATTTTTTTTTGCTTTTTGTAAGCCATCAATACCTACATCCCGTCGACCCTAGAATCATGAAATTTAGCATGAAACAAGTTGATATTATTACGGAACCCTCGTTGTGCGAGTCCAACTAGCACTGATTGCTTGATACTTCCAGAGTTGTCTATTTCAGCTACTTCCATAGTATTATGTCGTATGGTATATTGCTGTGGGGGAACGCTGCAGATATTAACACCGTATTTGTGCTGCAGAAGAGGGCTGTTCGTGCAATCTATAACATGGGTACTAGAGAATCCTTACGTGATAAATTCAAAGAAATTAATATAATGACAGTACCATGTCAATGTATTTATGAAAACTTATTGTACACTCATAGAAATATTGATCGGTTCCCTAAAAATTGTGACATACATAATGTATGTAAATAGGTACTAAAAATAAGAAAAAACTCGGTGTGCCCAAAACTAGGTTACACAAGATTAATGTATCTTTTAAAGGACAATGTATACGCTTCTACAACAAAACCCCTAGCGAGTTGCAAATACTTTCTATAAATAAATTCAAACAAATTGTCAAAAAGTGTAATACAGTAAGTGTATTACAAAATTTCAGACTATCTAGAAGATAGAAAAGCTTGGAACGGATTTTGCTCCAACTCGAAAAATTACTCTATAAATAACACCTAACAGGCTATAGGTTTCTTCGTCGCTTCTTTACTACAGACATACCGAAGTGACCGAAATCAAAATATCACTTTATTTCCATATCAGTGTTTAATTTTAAGAATTTGACCTTTTGTACATTTATTGTATTTACGGAAATAAAGAAACTTTGACTTGACTTCATATTTTTATTTATTGGTACTGTAGTTCATTCAACGGGAATTGTGTATATTTGCTTACATGGTAAGTACATAATTTGCTTACATAGTACATTATTTGCTTACATGGTATCGGGGCACGAGTCAAAGGGAGGCACCATCAACGAGAAAGTACTAACGGTTCTCGGCCACTTTAAGACGCAAATCTTAGAATACGCTCCTCGCTTCCGTCGTCGTCTAAAAACAGAAAGTAAAAATAAAAAGGTATTTTTTGTAATAAAAAGTTTACTATTTTTCATAACTCAATGATACAACGTGTTGGTTACACAAAGCTATACTGCACAGGTAGCGGCCCTGCGCGCGTCACCAGGGCAGCGCAGTGACGTGGCTTGGCGGCGGCGGCGCGCAGCACACGGCCCTCGGGGTGCATCACCAGAGCCCAGGTAGACGCGCGGGCGCTAGGAGTGTAGACAGACGGACTAGGAGCGCAGGTAGTGGCGCGGCGTGTAGACGCGTGTCAGATCGCGCTCGCTCATGGTGGGCACGCGTGGCTTCAGCTCCGGGATGATGGCGCATCCCAGGACGGATAGTCCGCTATTTACTCTGGAATATAAATAACTATTATATATCTCTCCTACTTCAGTTTCAGTATCAAAAAGTCGCTTTGAGCGTTCCAACCGTTGTTGGTCCGAAATTTGATAGGTATCATCATCAGCCCGTACACGTCCACTGCTGAACATAGGCCACCCCAAACGACGCCACGAATAGCGGTCCTGAGCCGCCTCCATCCAACGACTCCCTTCGACCGCTACGATGTCGGTCCATCGAGTGAGAGCTATTCCCACACTCCGTTTCGCATTGCATCGCGGTCGCCAATCGAGAACCTTTACTCTCCAATGGTTATCGGTTCTACGAGCTATATGGCCTGCCCATCGCCACTTCAGCCTGCTGATTCTGAGAGCTATGTCGGTAACTTTGGTTCTTCTACGAATTTCCGTATTCCGGACCCTATCGCGTAGAGAAACTCCGAGCATAGCTCTCTCCATAACTCGCTGGGTGACTTTGAGCTTATGCACAAGGCCTATAGGCCTATAGTATTTATAATATATTGATAGGTATACAGATGAGCTATGTGAAATATATGCTGGTAATTGAGTGGGGCCAAATGCGTCTAGGGGTTTTTAACATCTGACAGGTATAAAACTACCAAACATCTGTCGGTCGAAAAACCCTAGGCACGCCTAGGGGTCTTTTGACTCCATCCATCTGACCCATCTGATCCATATGGACCAGATGGATCGGCCCGGTACAGAGGAGATCTCCCTCTGTTTCTATTTGGGGGGAATTCCACCTTCACCCCTAAAGTCTTGAAGAGACCAAGATTGTAATTGGCCGGAAAAACAGAAGTAGGCAGCGAGTTCCTTTTCTAATTTAGACTTAACCAGTGAGTTGTAAAGAAAGATATTATTGATGTCGACGAATGGAACGCAAGTACGCATAACAAGTCCATACATTTGAAAGGCCTTGCTGACTATGTGGTTGGTAATGAAAATCGAAGTGTAATCTAACATTTATTAGAATTCTCAAATCCCTAATCATAGAAACCTTTTCCAAAATATGATATAATATTGCATAGTGAGTACGAAAAATGTATGTTGTTTGTTTTCTGAGTAAAGGTGATAGATTAACACTTACCTGAACTAAGATGCAGTTTATTAGCCTAGCAATAGTTAGTGAACTTTTAGTGTGTATGTAGTAAGGTGGTAAAGTGGGAAGGAAGTCGATGCTTTTGTATGCTACGCCGGTCACAACGTAGCACGTGCTAAGATGGTCTACGTATAACTTTGCGTATAACTATGTTTTTCGTTATGAGAGGAGGGGGGGGGAGTATGTATGTCCACTCGCGCAAATGTCCTTCATGCTAGTATCATTCGCTCAAAAGTCCAGTCGCGTTAATGTCTTCTCGCACACATGTCTTTCGCGCAAGTGTCACTCGCGCAAGTACATATCTTTTGCAAAAATGTCCTGATGGCCATGATTTTAGAATATCGCCCTTTATTTTAGCCTTGAATTCTACTTATATTTAAAATTTCACGCTTGTACGCTTGCTAGAAGTGCCTAAATATTTATTTGATCGGTCAGTCATTGAGTGTGTGATGACGAAATATGTAGCGATACTTTGGGGATACTGTGGAGGTAAATATTTTGTAAACTAATTGATTAGAAACCATTACTTTTAGGAGTCAGGTGACTACGTTAGGACCAGTACCTGAAATCATTAATAGTCATAAATTAAGCTTACACGATGCCCAGTTCGGCATAAGGCCGGACTGTCTACTGAATCGGCAATACTGAGTCTCAAACATACCGCCCAGTTTTTGGCCTTGTGGCATATGACAGGTTGTGGACTTGTGGCCGAAGCTGTCCGGTGATACAGGGCTGCCGCCTGAGCTAATAATGCATTTAAAATATTGGTACGGTAATCAACGTAACTTTGTCAAATGGGCAGGATCGTTATCGATCGAGTGCAGGCTGGAATGCGGCGTGAGACAGGGCGGAATATCTTCTCCGCGAATTTTTAACCTGTGTTTCTACATGGATCGTCTGGTGTGGTGGTGTGAGCTCTGCAGTACCGGTATAGGCTGTTTAATTGATGGAATGACAGTTAACAACATAATAACGATGACATGGTGCTGCTGAGTCCATCGATCAGTGCCCTTCGGAAGCTATAGAAAATATGTGAGAGTTATGCGGAGGCTCATGGGCTCAGATACAATGCCAGCAAAAGCGAGCTGATAGATTTTTAAATCTGGATCAAAAACCTATTCTACAGTTCCATCAGTTTCGCTGGCAGGCACTTAACTGAAGAATTGCTGAGTTCAACTATCTGCACCACTGGGTCTCCGAGACTCACTCAGAACTCTCAGATGACCTTGATGTAGAAAGGGAGCGCAGGGCATTATCAGTTAGAGCAAATATGTTGATCCGCAGATTCGCGCGATGCAGTACAGCTGTTAAAAAAAGTTTTTTCAGAGCATACTGCCCATCTTTTTATACAAGCAGTCTGTGGGTTAACTTTACGCAGAAATGCTGGAATGCCCTGCGCGTCCAGTACAATAATGGATTCAGAGTGCTGCTGGGGCCGCCCCGCTTCTGTAGCGCGTCCGGAATGTTTGCAGAGTCCTGCGTTGATGACTTTTACGCAATCATCTGCAACAGAACGGCATCCCTGATGCTCCGGGTGCGGGGTGGCACCAGTAGCTATCTGAAACTTATAGCTGGAAGGTTGAACACAGACTGCGCTTTCATGAAGCACTGGCACACATAATGTCACGCGTTTGTAAACTAGTTCAGATTGTGTACCCTTTAATTTAAGATGTTTGTAATTAATTAAGCTATGGCTGAAATAAGCATTGTGTATTTTAAGCTGAAATAAACGCATTGAATTGAATTGAATTAAGGCCTTAGGTTCCATGAGTAACAAAGAAAGATATGGATAGTTGAAAATTGCCTCGTGATGGTTCGAGAAGAGGATTCCCGGTGGGGGCCGCCGCGCCGCCTACTCAACTTGGCAGAGACACTACCGTGGCCTCTGTTTTTATTCTATGCAGGTAAGGTACTCGTACCTACTAGACATGTGCGCCGATGCCCATTTGATTAGCGCGGCGTCTGGTGTCAAATTTGTCGGCGGCGGCGGCGTCATCGGCGTAATCGGCGTGGGTGTGAAATTTAGTAAAAGAGACCTCAATCCTTATTACATTTTTTATTTATGCACTTATCGACATTATATGCCAAGCTTACTATAGTAAGCGTGATCAGATAAATAATATTTTAATTATGAACGAGTGAAAAAATTAACGTTCTTTTTCGGATGTTTGGGAAAAATAAGCAAGAATTCCCATGACAAAAGAAAATAGCAGTGAGCAAAGCTAGTCCTGAAAATCTTTATGACTTTACGATGGTAGATTTAAACCTTTGAATATAAATAACGGCAAGCAGAGCAATCCACCCGCGTGGCCACGGCATAAGAATAACGATCCCTCCAACTCAGCCCATGGATGTCGTAAGAACCGACTCAGGGCACCTACCAGAGAAAGGGCAGCAGTTTCCTTCTAAGAATTTTAAAAACCTACCTACACTGCGGTCACCAATCCGCCTGCCAAGCATGGTGATTATGGCAAAACCGCCCCTACATGACAGATACAAACAGAAAACGGCCCCCAGTCCCCGGCAGCTCTGCTATTCCTAATCACGGTAGCAGCTATGGTAATGGCGGGGCAGGGGGTTCTAGGAATCTCCGGCAGACACTGTGCTACCAATCTAAATACCGACGACCTTTGCACCTGGTAACATACAATACAACGCACGAACTTTGAGGACTGACGAGGAGATTATTAGAAGCGGTATACAAGTTGCATTGGGATATCTTAGGGTTATCAGTAGTCCAAAAAAAAGGGAGAGGACACAATCACCCTTAATTCCCAACCCGATATCAGGTCTCTCGTTAACAACATTGTAAAGATCGAGAGCATCTTGAGCAGGGTGGTGCGTGCCTTATACTCAGAATCACCAACCGGTATTCGCTGAAGGTCCTACAGGTATACTCCGCGCACTCGGGACACGCTTACAATGGAGGTATGTATAACGACATTTCACAGGTCATGCATGCCTCGAAAACATACTACACAGTTGTTATGGGTGGTTTTAATGCGCGGTTAGGCAAGAAGAGCGGTGACAAACTGAGAGCGAGCCAGTTTGGGTTTGGACAGCAAAACCAAAGGAGACAGCAATTGGCCGACTTCATGGAGAAGGAGGGACTCTTCGCGATAAACTCTTTTTTCAAGAAGCGTTCCTCCAGAAAATGGAAGTGACTGCATCCCAGCGGCAATAAGCGTGAGGTAGACTTTATCATGACGACCACAAGCACATATTTAATTACGTCTCTGTGATGAACAGGGTGGAAACCGGCACCGATCACCACATGGTAAGAAGATCAATGTCAAGCTAGAACGGTTTTGTCTGATAAAGTCTAAGTTACACCCAAATCCTGTCCAAAAGCAAAATCCCGAGAGCTTTGAGTTAAAGCTACAAAACCGCTTTGAATGCATCGCGGATTGCGCAACAGTGGAGCTGAATAAAGGGCGGCTGGTAAAAACTGACTATGCGGGCTCGGAGATCCCGCATAGACAGTTTTTACCAGCGGATCGGAGTTCTTTAGGACTCGCCACAGAAATAAAATACAGAGACTCTCGGGGTTAACACTTTGCAGTTAGTATCAGGGAGAAGCGAAATTAAGCTGCAGTCTTCAGCAGATATGTCAAGATACGTGCGTGCTCAATAGAAAGATCTCGAAGACCATACAACCCGATTTGCGCTCATACAATACTAACAGTATTGTTAGTGCAATAGAATGGAACAAAGGCTCCTAAGTGTGAGAGATTTGTCTTTTGGACAAAGCCAATTAACGAAGCTCAAGACCGATAACGGCTGGATCATTTCTTCCAAGCCTGCAATCTTGAGAGCTTGAAAAGTTTTATGGACAGCTCTACATCTCATCGTAATGCCCTATAAACAACAGGGCAGGTGATGCAAGAGCCCGTTTAACCCGACACTATACCAAAGATATCGCGAATGGACGGCCTTTACGAGAAAAGGACGGTTCTCGAACAGCTTCAAAAAAACAAGGCACCGGGGGATGACGAAATCACGCCAGAACTTCTGCAAGCGGGTATGTACTTACAGTCCTTCACAAGGTGTTCAACTCCGTCATTCTTGAGGTACAAACGCCAGAGGCGTTGAACGCGAGCGTAATGGTACTGTTGGTGGGTGACAAAAGCCCTTCTTAGGAACTATAGGGTCTATAATATAGGCTTATCTCGCCAAAAGCCACGTCTATAAGCTGTTTTTGAGAGTTATCACCAAACGTCTCTCTTGAAGGTTCGATGAATTCCAGCCTCCCGCACAAGCTGGGTGTTGAAAAGGTTTTAGCAACGTCGACCACATTCCTACGCTCCGGCAGATTATACAGAAGTAGTCTTGTGTAGTTCAGGAATAATGAACTACAATGAATTAGTTCCGACTAGTGAACTAGTAAGAACGATTCAGCTCAACTAGTTCCTTGTAGTTCACTTACTCTTCAGTCACGAAATCTCGAAACCACTAAAAAAGTTGGCGTCTGAATCACTATTTTCTATGGCATAAAGTTTAAAATCTAATAACAAGAATAAAAAGAACTGTATGAGAATGCATATCGATTACTCGTTCCCTAGTGCAATGTTTCTTTTAGTTCACTGTTACATTCCGTGATTCCGTGTCAGACGGAACTAGAAGACAAGGGAATAATTAAGGGAGAACAGAGATAGAGCACATATTCCGCGGTAGTAAGAGAGACGGAGATATGCATCTAGTTCTCTAGTTCAGTAGTAACTTGTCTCAAAGGAACTAATAAGGTAGAACAGAAATAGACAGCGCATAATCCCCGGTAGTAAAAGAGACGGAGGGGTAATAATGAATGAGAAACTTTATTTGTTAGAAGATAGAGATCAAATTGCGCTGTTAGTATTTTATGTTTCCAACTTTTGTAAGTGTAATTTGTATGTAGTATATACCTACTTGTATTATTTTTGTTGCGAGCAAGGAAGGAGCATTGCATTTCGATATTTCGTCGGTAAATAGATATTTCGTCCGTTTTCGTGTATGTTTTGGTGAAATAATATTATAATTAATATTCAGTAAATGTTAATAATATCCAATCTAGTTTCTGACACAAAACAATCGATTGCGTATTTTGGAGCATTAAAATAGGAGCCCTTTTGTGATAAAAAGGACCCGAAAGTTTTGCCGAGTGGGGTACTAATAGAACTAGAAGTCCGAACTAGTACATTAGTGAGATTGTACTAGGACAGAGCGATCTCTTTACTGACCGAGCAAGAACAAGCCTATACAGAAGACAGAGGAGTATAATCTGCCGTTATTTCTAGCGTTTGTGGACTACGAAAGACTATTTCCCAGTTTTACTTCAGTATTATTAATTTTGTGACATGTCCAAGAGTCCTGTAAGATCTAAAAGAAATAAAGTACTTTGAGTTTTGAGAAAGCCTTTGATTCAGTCAAAACCTGGCCGGTGCTACACTCTCCTCAGCGGTGCCAAAAAGACTACCAGTATATCCAAGTGTTGAAGTGTTTGTACAGCAATGCCATTATGACTATCCGGCTCCAGAACCAGAGCACAAATCCGATCCCATTGCAAAAAGGGTGAGACTGGAAGCCGTTATCTCTCCAAAACTGTGCACCTCTGCATTGGAGCATACATATATTTAAGCTCTTAGGCTGAGATGGATATGGTATCAACATCATCGGCGATTACATCAATACCTTAGGTTGCTGACGATATAGTCAGTGTGGCAGAATCGCTGGAAGACCTTAGCAAGATGCTCAGAGACCAACACCGTTTCTGGACAGGTGGGTCTTAAAATGAACATAGGTAAAGGAGGTTGACAGACGGACAGACGGACAACAAAGTGATCCTATAAGGTTTCCGTTTTTCCTTTTGAGGTACGGAATCTTAGAAATACTAATTTTGCATACAGAATACAGATCATTTATTGTCATACATCATACAAATAACAAAATTACAAAATAATTGTTACCTTAATTAAATGATGAGGATATGACTCATCCAAACACGGTAAATACAATCTTGCTGTAGAGGGGCAATAGTCAAGGTATAATTTTATACTTAAATTTGAGATTCTTGTACATTAATAGGTTTGGTGATTTCACGACGATGTCAGGTAGTTCGAGACGATTTGACATTAAACTGACTGTAGTCATTTTACAAAAACTCTTTGATGCTATACAGCGTTTTGTCAAGCAAAAGATTTCTTAATTCTAGGTTAAACCTATTTTCATCTTTAATTGTCTTCAACTCTTAGGGGAGTTTATTGTAAAGCTGTTGGCCCATTATTTTAGGCATCTTTTTTTGCATATTGAGTCGATGCCGGATCGGCTCTAGCATCATTTTATTTCGCGCGGCGCGTTTGCTACTACCCCCTCTTATGGTGTAATCACCTAAATTTAGCCTGACTTACTTTATGACCTCCATTATGTATACCGCCACCGATGTAAGTATGCGAAGGTTTTTAAAATGATCACGGCATGAGTCTCTATATTTTGCTTTTAATAATACTCTTATGGCACGCTTTTGCATTTTCAGTACTCTTTCGTAGTCTGTGGAGCTCCCGAATAAAATAATGCCATATGACATAATGGAGTGAATATATGCATAATATATGTCTTTTAGTGCTTTTGCTGAATAGGTCGAAGCTGTTTGTTTAAGTGCATAAATTCCTTCAGCCATTTTTTTACAAGCATATAAAATATACTACATTTGATTAGAAAAGTGATTTATTGGATTTAGAATATTATTTGAATTTTGACACCGATGACGCCGATGAAAACATCGGCGGCGGTGGCGTGGCCAAAATACTAGAGGTACTAAAGGTTTGCGCCGATCGGCGCACATGTCTAGTACCTACTTGAAGTGGAAAAATCATGACGATTAATCCAATGCAACAGTCATGCCAACGGTCAAACTGGCAATTATTTGCGTGGTACATATATATATTATAAGCGACGAAAATGTCTGTATACAAGGTGTTACATAGTGGGTGTACGAAGTCGAAAGTAGGTTATTCTGGACCCAGAATTGCAATAAACGGTTGACGTGGAGTCGCGGGTAACAGCTAGTTAAACAATGAAGGTGAACCGCGTTCGTGGCTCAGGCCACCATTGGTCGGGGCACAGCAACAATGACTACAACAAGGCAGTGGTGTGGTGTGGTGTGGTGCGTACGCAGCCAGCGGTGCAGGGAGTACCCGCGCCGTGTCTGAAACAAGGCAGTGCTGCGTACCTGACGGGCGCGGCGCGCTCGGCGGCGGGCAGCCAGCAGTGCAGGGAGTACCCGCGCCGTGTCTGAAACAACCGCCTTCTGGATGTCAATACTGTGTGCTGTTGAACGTTTACATAGTAGAGTACATACTCGTATATAACGTAACATTAACTCAGCCTACGTGTTATTCATACAGTTATTCGACGAAGGCGTTTTGACAGGGTAAGCGTCCCCGCACGCTTGCAAGCTGGCAAGGGACAAGACTGTGGAAGGACGCTCCCGAGCTACATACATCCACCACCTTACCAGCTAAGGGGTCCTATTCTTAGGGCTGACGGAAAGCTTATATTTTAGCTCGACCATTGTTTAGGAAAAAATATCACAGAAAAGATTCTCGAGGATGTAGATTACGAAAAATAGACTAGATCGCATTTTTTAAATTATTATTTGTCTTCATAATGGTTAGCGTTTTCGTCTAACTGCACGGCTATTCTCAATCGAAAAGTTTCAGTGACTCGAAATCTGACACAAATCCGCGCGAAATTCAAATATTTTAGCGGTTTTTAATATTTGCGTTCTACAAGGAATAAAACTACCTAAAAAGTAGTTTTTCATAAATCGCTGACCATTTTCTATGAATGTATGTTCCAATGAAGTACGATTAATGGGGCTTTTGGTAATGATGTTGATTTTTAATTCTATTTATCATAAATTATTAATTTCTTCAAAAGTCGAGTCGAATCGAAATTAGTTAAAACATGGGTTCATAGATTTTTTTTTACGATTTGTTAAACTACTTTTCTGTTATTGATATTCCTCGTACCTACGGTGTCCTACTTTACGGTTTTACAATGTTTTCCTTTGCTTGTGCTTTTTGCTAAATTTCATGATTCTAGGTTAACGGAAAGTACCCTATAGGTTTTCGGTACATGGTGAGAATCATATATGATTTTTTATGTGAATATATTGCAAATTCACGGTTATCGGATTTTTCCAAAACCTATAGATAAGGTACTTCCCGTTGACCTAGAACCATTTGGCAAGAAGCAAGTTCATAAAGTAGGTACACCTTACTAGAAAAATCCGAAATCTGCAAAATTTAAGTACAATGTAAAAAAGAATGTGTTTGTTTTACTTATAAAAAGGGAAAAAACTGAAAAATATTTGTAATTTGAAGCAGAGTTTAATAATTGTACGGAACCCTCCTCGGTGCGCTATTCCGACTCGCACTTGACGTTTTGTTTAAATCCAAGATGGCGGATGTTTTTTTATTACTTTACGCATGCAGTTTACTTAGTGCGGTTTTAATTATTAAACTTTTACTCATCGGTGTCGTCCGTCAGACTACATCTATATAATTATTACTTAGAAAACGACCCCCTAGATGCGCGCGTACCTTGACGTCGCTGGCGCGTCCCCCCCGTGCTGCGCCCCCGCGGGTCTCCAGCTCGGGCAGCGCGCCCGCGCCGCTCGGGGTGCGCCTGCCGAGGCGCGCTACTGTCGAACTCTCTGAAACAACAAAATTATTTTTTACTCAATTTCAATACTTATTATGAAAATATATATATATTTTCATATCGACTAGACATTAATTTCTTCAAAAGTCGAGTCGAATCGAAATTAGTTAAAACATGGGTTCATAGAAAATGTTTTACGATTTATGGTAAACTACTTTTCTGTTATTGATATTCCTCGTACCTACGGTGTCCTACATTATGGCGAGAGTCCAGCTTCTCGACGCGTACATACCGAGATCCCGGTCTTCTACACTCATCAGGAAGTCCAGCACAGCGTCTCCTCGGCATAGTGGACACGTGACATGTACAGCTACATTGTAGGGACTTCCGCTCTCAAGTCTGAGTCGACATCTAGCGGTCCAACACTGCACTGATTCCGTTTACAGGCTTCCGGCCAACAAGTTTTTGATGACGCCATCCGGGGCTCCGCGAAAAAATATCCAGTTCTGTCCTCACCGTTTTAAAAATTTCTCAAAAACTGATCTAGGTACTTAATGTGATAAAACAAATCATGAAATTTATTTATTTATTTAGTTGGAAAACAAACAGCTCATTAATCTTAAATGAGTAGAAATATGTAGTTGTAACATAAGCTTAATAGTAGTAACTTGTATTAACTAAATTTATATACATCTATACTTGTACAAAGTACAAAGTTATTCAGTAAGTACGTGTACCTAATACCTATCTAGTTCACCGACATTCCTACATTAGCTTAGGAATGTCTTCCTACGTTTAATACGTGATGTATGTTCTTCCGTATTAACCTTTCATTTTAACATAAGTTTAATAAATATACAGTTGCGATCAAACAGCGTTAGAGTTAACATTTCTCTTCCTCGGTAGCTCTAACAATACTTATAATAAAACTGTAACAGGTCCAATTCTGTACATTGAAGATATTTTGAATATGTTTTTGGAGGGCACTCTATTATCGATACTGAAGCCAAAAATGTTATTTTTTTCCATCATGTCTGTCTGTCTGTATCTTGGCTACGCATAGCGTTGAAACTACTGAATGTATTCAAATGAAACTTGGCATGATTTAAGTTCATACTACGAAGAAGGACATGTAATACTTTTTATCCTGGAATTCGTTAGGGTTCCCTTGGGAGTGAAATCTCTCGGCTTCGCATAGCGCTAAAACTATTGAATGGATTCGAATGAAACTTAGCATGATTTGAGTTCATACTATGAGGAAGGACATAAAATACGAGTCCATGCCCCAAAGCCATCAAAATGATTACAAAATTGTTATTAGCGTCGATGAACGACCTACTGGACAGCATCCGGTCTGTATAAAGCTCTCGCTACCAATGATGTTGCCGTCGTCCTGGTAAATCAGCACTGTGACAGGCGGGACGGGACATTGTGCTTCGTACCCGGGATGACCGCTTGCAACGCATTAGCGAAACGCACCAGGCATTTGATGCTCTTCAGTACTCGCTTTTAAAACTACTGTCGTGGCGAAGACTGATACAATTTTGATCTTCGACATGGGAATCCGACAACTGACAGACTGAGACGAGAGAGTCGACTGACTCTAAAAAATTTACCAATGAGAGAAGTTCGCTTGCTCACCTGCAAAGGTTTCGAGGTTTGTTCAACCGTTTTCTGGTGTACGCTTACGCCAAAATAAAAACGGAGCGTTTGGTATACATACATCAGGACAGAAAAAATGAGAGAAGACTGCGCGCTGAGAATTATGTAGATCTGCGAGACGTCATGAGTCAAGATAGAAATTGTGAAGATTTAGGACGACTGGTGATTCTTCCTTCCAGTTTTAGAACTGGACAATAGATGTGTAGTGCCCTATTCTCCAGTAGGTACTATCAACAGCTTTTGAAACGTATCATATACCTAGGTTAATGTGGAACTGTGTGACGTCCAGGCAATAAAATCTAGGTGTATGTAAATCTATACTATACTACATTAACAAAAATAAGTAAGGTTTATGAGGTTGTAGGGGGTAATCTCTGAATCTACTGAACCGATTTTGAAAATTCTTTTATCTATTGAATACCTCGTTATTTGTGAGTGTTATAGGCTATATATATTAACAACTAAAAATGTTTACCGCCCAACGAAGTGGGCACGGGTCAGCTAGTAATCTAATAAAGTTGATACAAAAATAACAAAATCAATCAGATTAAAGTGGTTTGATTGGTCTGAAGAGACATAATGTCCCTTATATTATACAAAAAATATTAATAAAAAATATTAATAACAAAAATAAACTTAGTAAATACCTTGACTTGGCTAACGAGGTTGTCAGCATGTGGGATGTTGATTCAGCAACCATCGTTCCGATACTCGTTTCAGCTAACGGCGTAATAGCGAAGAGCCTCGATCAACATCTAAAGAGACTCTCGCTAGGAAGTTGGATCAAGGGTCAGATTCAAAAGGCGGTGCTCCTGGACTCGGCACGTACCGTCAGGAAGTTCCTCTCTCTGCAGCCCTAGTCATCGGCCGCTTGAGCCTAGCTTCGCGGCCGGTGATCCACTGTTTTGATATATTTTTTACTGAAGATTTGTTTTATTTATTTTGTTGGAAAACAAACAGCTTATTAAACTTAAATAAGTAGAAATAGTAGCTTAACTTAAGCCTAATAGTTTTCACTTGTACAACTTAAATATCTTAAACTTAATCTTATACATAATCTAATAAAGTAGAATCAATCAGATTAAAGTGCTTTGCTTGGCATATAAAAATGTGTAATACCATAATATTAATTTTAAGAAATATAATAAATATATCTGTTTATATGATTACATGTGTGGAATAGATCAACTTGTGAGTAGTGTGTATTATAGGTAGGCATTGTGCGAGGCAGGAAGGAGTTCTCACGGTAATTAGTGGAGCACGTAGGGAAGTATAGCTTAAGATTGATTCTACGAGAGGAGCGACGAGAGGGTGTGGGTCGTTTTATATGTTATTGTATTTTCTATAGTAAAAAATGTATTTTTAGCGAGACTTAAAATAAATGAAGTGAAATAATAACAATATAATACCATATTTTAATATGAAAAAATCTTAATAAATATATCTGTTTAATTTTTTTATTATCATAAATTTTTTTTATTCTGAACATTCTTACATGAGGTTCATAGGTATGTACATACATATAGAAACGATGACACTACCAAAGCTTAACAAACTGTGTGGTAGGTGCTGTCTGTAAACGCCCAACTCCTAGACTTCTTAAAAATGAAGACGATAATTAAATTGAAAGCTACTTCAAAAATAAAAATAAAAAACAAAATAGTTTATTTCTTTTACTTATTAATGTAATACATTTGAGTGGTATGGGACCCTCTTTTAAGTAATATAATACGTGTGGTAGAGGGTCTCGCTCTGCAGCGCGGCTATCTTAAAGATAATTAAGTTTATTAACAATTTTATGGTTAGTTGTTTAAGTTTAAATCAAGCAACCTTTTACTTAGTTAAAATACAAATAAGTAGAGACAATATAATGCATCAAAAATTAAATAAAAATTAAAAGTAGTACGTATGTGTATTGTGTGTGTGTGTAAACTCTTGAGAGTTTGGGCAACGAGAGAGTAATCTGCTTGTTTCGCGCGCGCGCGAACGTGCGTGTGTGTGTGTGTGTGTGTGTGTGTGTGACATCTGTGCATTAGGTGCTCCTGAGGACACCGGTCTCATAAGAGTCCGGGCAACAGGAGTTACCAGGATGCATGTGTGTGTTATGTATGTTAGTGTTTGTGGGAGGGTGTATGCGTGTGTATATGTTCATGCGTATGTATATGTTAATGAGTTTATATATCTCTTGTGGTTAATTAATATCAACTATTGTTATGCTAATGTTTCTAGAAGTTTTTCTGTATTTTCGTAGCTTATTGTCGGCAGCCATAAGCTTAGTGTTTTTTTGCAGGAATGATTATTTAACAAATATATATTAAGAATTTTGTTAATGACGTTGTAAAGGTGTGCGGACTGATTGGTGTACTGTCGGGATGCATATTTGGAACGAGTGGTTACTTTGTCTGCAACCTTATCTTTTCGTTGCTTTTTTGTTTTAATAGGGTCAAATCCTAATGTTTTGTGGTATTTTAGGACGGTATCCAGAACGTAGAGTTTCCTCACTGACAGAATTCCTGACTCCTTATAGAGCAACTCTGTGGGATGTTGAAACGGCTTACAATACATAACCTTCATCAAAGCTCTTTGAGCTCTCTCTAGTTCAAGGAATTTTGTTCTGGCAGCTCCTTCCCAAATAGGTATACAGTATTTTAGAATTGATTGTCCCAGGCTTATATAAATTTGGTCGAAATTTCTTTGGTAGCAGTAGGTCGTAATATTTTAAAAATCCAAATTAATTTACGAATTCTACTCATTACCAGTATTCGATGGAGAGTTTGAAAAAGCATACATACAACAATTACTTAAGGATCATGCAAAGCGAACTAAATATCTTTATCAGTACATTTCGGATAAATTGGTAGAGCGAAAAGAGAAAGCTAGGGAAAAAAGACTAGGAGAAACGGTTGAGCTAGAGCCAGGAGATGTAGTATACACGAAAGATATAAATACAAGAAAAAGCAAGGACAAAGCTAGATACAAGAAGGCAATTGTTAAATCGAGAGTAGAGCGAAATATATCGTCGGTGAAAATTGATCAAAAAAATTCAAGGGTCCCTATTAAAAATGTGAAACGCCCTTCACAGGTGGTGTTTGGTCGTACTCACCCTACTTCCCCAAAGCCGGGCCCTTCATCTGCAAAAGATTGAAAATAATCCAGGTATATTACCTGTGAAGGAAGGACAAGCGTTCAGGCAAACAGATAAGTGGTTAATAGTTAAGACTTTAGATTTAAGCGGCATAGGTAGTAATTTGGATTTTAACATACGAAAATTCAATGAGTTTATTAAGTTAGTTGATAGTTATAACGCTTTTACCCATGAATTTTTGGGTATAAAAACACAAGTAGAGTACGTAAGGAATACAACTGTCGTGAAATTTCGCCAGTTAGTTCCGTTGCATAGATATAAGCGAGGTTTAGTTAATCCCCTTGGGTCACTTATTAAGGCTGTTTCGGGTAATTTGGATAATGAAGATGCTATTCGATATGATTCACTCATTTCACGAATTAATTCAAAGGAAATGGCTACCGAGAAAATAATTACGATGATCACCAGAATGTTGGACAATTTCGAAAATAGTACAGAAACTTTACAAGAAAACATAATTATATTGGATAAACGTTTTAAGGTTATTGAAGAATTAATTAAACTGCAAAATTTTAAAGAAAACACCTGTCTCTATCTAACGTATGTGTCAAGTATTTTTGATATGTTTATAAGCACGTTTAGAACCATCTATGTTGAATTAAACGAGATAGAGACAGCGTTGGCATTCAGTAAGGTCTCTGTACTACATCAATCAATTGTAAATTCCACAGAGCTCTTGTTAATATTAAAGGAAATTGAAAATGCACACAAATTGATGTATAATGTAAACGAAAGTAATTTGTTAAAATTAGAAAGGGTTATTGAAGTAAAAGCTTATGTAAAACAGAACCAGATAACGTTCATATTGGAAGTTCCATTAATTGATAAAAAATCTTAAGATTATTTTAAAATCTACTCGTTACCTATTTTTCGAAGTTCCTTGAATAAAACTGTAGTTGTTTTTCCCGAATTCCCATACCTCTTGGCGAAAGATTCGAAATACCTGCCGGTTTCAAATTCATGCGAGAAATATGCTGAAAATAAAAAATTCCTCCGTCGTGATATGATGCAATTTCCAGTACTTACCTGTGCAGAGCAGCTCCTAGAATTTCAGCCAGACCCCACCTTGTGCGTACCATACGCTGTTGACATCGAGGATATCAAGGTTCAGAGGATTGGTTTAGATGCTTGGATTGTATTTACACAGAAACCAACAGTTTTGGCTGAAAAATGTCATAACGAAAACAATAGAGAATCTCTACATGGTATTTTCATTTTAACAACTTCGGAAGACTGTGAAGTATATTTGGGTGAGCTTAAATTGGGATATCATAAGATGTCTGCAGGAAACCTTCAGTATAAAATAACGCCGATTGTTACCTTTCCAAAATTGAAATCGACGAATATAACTACACTAACCACGGTCAATATCAAGAACATTGATTTGGAAGAAATTAAGCATTTTTCACGTATCCTAAAGCTAAAGGAAAGTGAGAATAGTGGAAGTGAAAGTGAAATGAGTGTCGTAAACACCCAAAGCATTAGTTTAGGAACTGTTTTATTGTACTTAATTTTAATTACTTTCATAATTTGTCTTCGACTTTATCGCTATGATTTGAAGCGAAATGATCGGATCGAAGCTTCCGCGAGACCCGATAATTTCGCACTTGAGGGGGGAGGAGTTATGCATCCAGTCAGTAGAGACATCATAACATTGAATGCCTAAAGTGCAAGCTTGCACAATAGGGTGGGCTCTACTAGGAATGCTTATCGCCTCGCCGTTCGCCCACGTGCGTCTAGGACGCGACGATGGTACTTAGGATCTAAGTTTATTTAAGAGGAATTTGCGAAGTTTTTTCATTCGGTTTACGGTACCTCACCTGCTCATCTAGACGTGGCAGTAGCGGAGGCGGAGAGCCCCGCCAGCGCCGCGCGCGTGAACGTGCCGCACCTGACGCTGGCCGAGGTGCGTGCGGCGCTGACAAGGCTCAAGCCGAAGCGATCTGCAGGCCCGGACGGCATACCAGTCATTATTATGAGAGATTGTCGAATGCCGCTGGCGGAACCACTCACCCATATTTACAACGCTTGTCTAGATAAATCACACTTTCCAGAACGATGGAAGACAACGAGGGTTATTCCCATTAGAGATGAGTCCGGTATTCAATAACTAACTCAGTACCTGTTAGCATGGTCCTAAAATATCTAACGCTATTGTAAAATCCGCATACCGCTAGGGAATAACTGTGCAAAGCGAGCATCGCGCCTAACCGACCGTGAGCCATAACTACCCAACGCTTCAATACCTATACTTACCTAACTATCATCTACGCATAGGTACTAGCGGACCGTTTACCCGTAAAGTTATGTAGCTGCAACAAGTATTTGGTATTTCTAACCAAAACGGTTAGATGGTATTTCTAACCAAATTGGTTAGAAATATAATGGGTAGAAATCAGAACAGGTATAGAGTATTGTAACGTTATTGGGTACCAGTTGGTACTAGCGGTATTGAAACAAAATACCCAACTAATAACCGGTAGCCAAAATATCCAATAACTCCCATCCTTAATTCCCATACCTAAAGGCTCGGGATCAGATGTGACAGAATACCGACCGGTGGCCATTCTGTCGACAGCGGCGAAAGTCTTTGAATCTGCCATTCAGCGCAGCATGCAGGAACAGGTCTCGGCACGCCTGTCCGACGCACAGCATGGTTTTAGGCCGGCTCATAGTACCTCTACAAACCTTCTTGACTCCATGGCCTTCGTGCTACCGCAAGTCGACGCAGGGGTGCAAGTCGACGCCGCCTACTTCGACTTCAAAAAAGCGTTCGATCTAGTCGACAACGACAACTTGCTTCAGAAGTTGGCGACGATCGGCTGCACCACCAAACTGCTGCAGTTCTTCGCGAGCTATATGAAGGACCGGCGGCAGTATGTCGACTACGCGGGATGCAGATCAGAGGCATACTCTACCTTAACCGGTGTAAGTCAGGGAAGTAATCTGGGGACGCTAGAGTTTATCATAATGATAAACGACCTGCCAACCGTCGTCAAAGATGCCAAATGCTTGTTGTTCGCGGACGACCTCAAGTTACTCTTGCCCATCACGAAGGCCTATAAAACTTTAGGCTTCGTACTCCGTCAGACAAACAGATTCACAAACCTGCAAGCGGTAAAATCGCTCTATAAAGCGTTAGTAAGAAGCCATTTGGAATTCAATGCAGCGATATGGGCTCCGCACGAGGCGAAGTATAACCAAATGATAGAGCGCATCCAAAATAAGTTTACAAGATTTTTATATCTGAAGGGCTTCGGTACATACCCCTTCTACCCGTTGATGTATCCAACTTTGTTTGTTTTAGGCATGGTTGGATACAATAAGCTAGAAGTAAGGAGGAATGCAGCGCTCGCTTTACATTTGTTTAAGGTGTTGAGAGGGATGATCGCCCATCCAGGTATTTTGGAGGAAATGCGCCTGAATGTGCCCGCGAACTTTGTGCACAGACGTAGGCGTCCCGCCCTATTCGCAGTACCAAAAGCGCGAACCAACCTGCTACATAAAGCACCTCTGACGCGCGGCATCCGCAAGCTTAATCTAATTGCCGAGAGAACTGATCTTTTTACTGTTCCCTGAGCGAATTCCAAAAGGCTTTGTTTTATATTTTATGTTATCACGATTAGTTTTTAAATTTATTGAAATTATTAATACTATTATTTTATTGTGGATCAAAATGCTTTTAATCAGAATTATTTTTAATGCAATTTTTCTATGTATACTTAATTAATATTGACTTTTACTATTGACTATTGACGTTTGTACGATGTATAACTAATTAATATGGATTTTAGGATTTTTTTTTATGTTGTTGCATTTATGACTAAGTATTTATATTTATTATGACAGTCGTTAGCGGACTTATTTTTCTAAATTATTTTTATTTTAATATTTGTATAATGTTTAATAAATTTTAATGTTAACACTAAGGATAGAATAAGAATATAAGGTACTCTATTGCATTGTGTGTGCCGGTAACAATAGTGGTACATGTTTATAAATAAATAACATAACATAAAATAAAGTTTGATTTAATTAATTCGTCATTCGTATTGAGATTAAACACGCTCATTGACGTCTCATTGTAAAAGTGATTTTTATTGTCAATCTCCAATAGATTTCCTTTAAAGTTAGTTTTTAAAAACATTCACAACGTTCCCGAATCCTTTACTACCTTAACGAATACCAGGATAAAAAGTATTACATGACCTTTCTCGTAGTATGCGTAGTGGTTACGCTAACAGTGCGTTTGCGTTTAATTTACTTACAATTCTGTGTGACATTGGATGGTTATTATCTATCTAGGTACTAAAAAGGGTTGGTTTACTCTTTTGGAATGTCATGCGATCGCCCTTGAGGTTTGCTCTGCAAAACCATCCAGGCACTCGCGACCAATATGAACTATGAAACAGATGGTCGCTTCTCGCAACTGCATTCATGTTATTGGATGCACCAGTGTGCTCTTTCTGCGCTTACGCCGGCCGGTTGAATTTTCTTTCCACAAGTTCTTCGCTTTGAGCTTTGTGTGGCAATCGCATCTCCAACTAAGTTAATGTTGTCGAGAGAATACAATATTCGCATCATATCACCCCGAGGGTCGTGACCTTTCGATCCTCGCAAGGATTAACATTTTGAAACCTATAAACTTCAGTGTGTGAACTGCTAAGTGGATTTTGGATTGCAGTGAACGATTGGAGCTGATCGTAGACTTTATCAGACAGGTAAGCCTTCCCAAGTACTTACAGGGTTTTAGCTGTCCAATGTCAGACCAACGCATTTTTAGATTTTTCTATTGAACAAGCGCCCCTCAAATTTGAGGTTAACCGCCGCGTATCATTTTTGGCAATTAATTTCTATAATTTATTAACGCACGCTTAACGATACGCACCATTCTGGTCCTTCGAGCCGGATAAAATTGATATTCTAACCTATCATCTATAAAAATCTAAAAATTATTTACGTAGAATTGCATATCGTTTAGGAAACTCGTCCTTATTGCGGTATACGTAAGGTCTAATATTATCTGCATTCTTTATCGAAGTTCAGTTACATTTCATAATTATAGTTTTGTAATTTCGCATTTATAATACTAAATCATAACGTAAGCTAAGAAGTCATAGATTAATACAGTGATTTTTGTCATAAAATAAGGTATTTTCCAAGAACTACGCACAAAATTATTATCATTTTAGTATTGCGGGTAGTTCGTGGGTTGCATATCGCGTGCAGTGCACGGCAAGGCAGCGTGGTTGGGGTTCTCATATCGTGTTGGATGACCTACCTTCGTACCAACATTGACCTTGATTCCGGGAACCACAATCATTGTTGATCGCTCACTGAGCTTTGTCATATTGATTTAGATATAGAACTGAATTCTTATAGGTAAATGTTATTCTATCTAATCGCCTCGTATTGTACGAGTATTTGATCGCAATACAGTCCACACCGCATTTGATTAAATTATTGCAATTTAGTTAAATTAATCGCATTCAATTTTATGTTGAATTTAATTTTGTCTTGTAGGTAAAATTGTTTATCTACACCGCACCTACTTAACGCTACGGTTGTAAGATCGGATAAGTTATTTCTGTATTACACCTACGGGAAGTAGGTTTCCGCATAGTTGGTTAGTACGTCCATACCTCAAAAGTTGTTCTTTGAACTTTTGTTTGTATCACATCGCACCTATAAGTTATTTAGGATTAATACGGTTTGAACATGTACATACCGTATTGAGTTTCACATCTAGGTACGCAGAATATTTATCAAGGTACTTAGGTATACTCCCGCATCGCATTTTTCATTTTGCTACATTTGATTCTTTCTGGTAATAATTACCTAGGTATCGGTTTGTTCAGTACGGTACATATACCTACCTACTTACATACCGAACGGGTTTATTGTGCAAAGTTGTTGTTGTAGTTTATTTTAACCTTCACTAAATTATTGTGATAGGTCATCGCACGGTCGGAAAAGTGGTTCCGTACCTATTTTGTTTCAATTGTATTATTTTGTTGTACATTTGTTTGCGCGTTCCATTAGGGTTCCGCAGGATAAGTATTCGTGTGGACGGGAAATTGGTTCCGTACACAATTATATAGAACTGAATATCTGTAATAATTCAAGGTTCTACCGCACCTTGTTTCCATTGTTGGGACTAGGGTTCCGCAGGTAAGGAAAGTGGTTCCGCACCTTTTTATCGTTTTTACTTGATCGAACATTTGGTTTTGTTCTGATTCGTAGTTTCGAACTAGCTTGTTAGGGTTCCGTAATCTGATAAGTGGGTTTCGAATTGATATTTTTTGTGAAACGGATTTAATTTGGGGTTCCTTTGTCATATAAAATGGAAGATTTACACAATAAATTAAAACTGTATGAAGGCAAACGCGCCGCTTATTATGCTCGTGCACAGAAAATATATGATTCTATAGCCTGTCTTGATAATGAGAAATCGCGGAACACTTTTATTGCGCAGGCTAAAACTATCGATTTAATGCGTAATGAGATTATAACTACGATTGACAATATAAATATTATTTCAATGAAGGTTGATCCCAAATATGAAGTTAATTATAACTCATTGTCATCCTTTGACGATCTTGCGTGTGAAATAAAAAATGTTTTGAGTTCCATAACCGCAACTACAGATTCCCCTGGCTTGAAGTCAGGATCTCCGCACATCAAAATACCTCGAATCGAACTACCTACCTTTGATGGTGATATTCAGAACTTTCCGTTTTTTTATGAGACATTCAAACGGGTCATTCATACAAATCCTGATCTCTCCGATTCTGATCGCATCCACTATTTGTTGGGTCACTTAAAAGGTAAAGCCAAAGGCGTAGCAGCTGGAATTGTGCCTGCTGCAGAAAACTATCGTGTAATCTGGGACGCGCTTATCGCTAAATACCAGGACACGAACGCATTGGCAGTTAACTACTTAAATCAGCTGTTTTCTTTAAAATCTGCTGGTTCTTCGCCCGTTCATGTAGAAAAGGTTTTTGATAAATATACCGCTATTGTGGCCGGACTCAAACAATTAAAAATCGCCAACATGTCTGATTTTATATTTATGTACGTGGGTCTTAAGTTAATAGACTCCGACATCGCGAAGCATTACGAAATGTCACTTCGCACTATAAAAGATCCTCAAGGTGTTGACTACGATTATTTCGTGAAGTTCGTTCGAGAACAAGTAAAAATTCTTTTTCGCACCGCGCCGCAACGGCCTGAGCGCTCGGCTGCGAGCGCCAGCGCTAGTGCGCCCCCCGCGCCCTCGAATAGGGTCTCGCAGGCTTATGTAGCTACATCACCGAAATGTTCGCTATGTCAGTCGGCACACACAAACTTATACAAGTGTAGTGCCTTTTTAAAATTAAATACGAATGATAAATTTAAACACATAAAAGATAATCGTATTTGCGGTAATTGCCTCAGTAGTCAACACACCGTATCTAAATGTCAATCAACGTTCACGTGTAAGAAATGCAACGGTAAACACCATTCCCTGTTACATTTTGATCAACCACCGCCACCACAACCGAAAACCGCGCCTGCAGTCGGCGCCGTGCCGTCTGCCAGTGCTGTAGACCAGACCCCGGATCAAGAACGCGTTTCTTTATGTACTCATTCGGCTTCGGCTCATAATAGTACTCGCACTACGGAGGTTTTAGCTACTGCGAAAGTTTTAGTGGTAGGTAGGAAAGGGAAGGATGTTGTCGTTCGCTGTCTACTGGACCCGGGTTCTCAGAAGAACTATATTACCACCCGATGTTGCCGTATGCTTGGGCTACCTATTCGTGACGATTCTATAGTCACGGTAAAAGGTATCGGTGGTACGTCTCAGTCTGTTCGCGGTTCTGTCGACTTCACATTCAGCTCGCGTCTTCGCGCTCAACCCAAGTACTCAATTGATGCGCTGGTACTCGATGAGATAACCGGACAGCTTCCATTGTGCTCGATAGATGTCGCTCACGTCAATCATATTGCGTCGCATTTATTCGCTGATGATACTTGGGGAATGCCGGGGAATATTGACATTCTGCTTGGAGTAAAGTTGTTTGCTAAGTTATTGCAACCAAGCCAAGTTACTTCTACTGCGGGATATCCAGATGCTTTAGAGACTGTGTTAGGCTACATATTTATGGGAGAAGCACCTATCTTAGACCCTCCTACCGCTACGATGTCTTTTTGCGCGACGTCTTCTTTGGAAAGCTGTGACTTGCGTAAATTTTGGGAAATTGAGGAAGTTCTAGCTTCTTCAATAACAAGTGTGGACGATAAACATTGCGAGCAGTTTTATTGTTCTACCACTACTCGCACCCCCTCTGGCAAATATGTCACTGCTTTGCCATTGAAAACAGACGCCTTTGCGTTAGGCAATTCATTTGAAATCGCACGTCGTAGGTTTCTTAGCCTCGAACGTAAGTTAAAATCGCACCCTAGCGTCAAACTTCTCTATGATGACGTCATTAAAGACTATCTAAAAAATAACTACCTCTCCTTTGTGGAAGGAGTGCTTCCAGGTGAAGTCTCGTTCTATATCCCGCACCATGCTGTCATTCGCGAGGACAAGACAACCACCAAGTTACGGGTGGTTCTTGACGCAAGTGCGAAGTCAGACAATGGAACTTCGCTAAACGATATCCTTTACGCAGGTCCCGTTCTTCAAGCGGACTTGCTAAATATATTATTGAACATGAGACTTTTCGCTGTGGCAATAACTTCTGACGTTAAGGCTATGTATCTCAAAATAGCCATTCGCCCTCAAGATCGCTCTGTTCAGCGAATTCATTTTGAATCAGATCTTGATCGCTTAAACCGCAAACAATTATGTTCTAAGTCCCTACAGAAACTTTGTCCGTTTCTGTACAATGGACTTATTCGCGTTGGTGGACGCTTAGCCAACTCTGAGTTAGACTTTGACTCTCGTCACCAAATTTTACTTCCTCGACAAGACCACGTAGTGGACCTTTTAGTTTCCCACTATCATGTCAAAAACTTCCACACAGGTCCAAACTTGCTTTTGTCTCTCTTGAGACAACGGTATTGGATTCTGTCCGCACGACGTATTGTTCGTCATATAACTTTTAATTGCAATATTTGCTTTCGCGCTAAGCCACGACCGGTTTTTCCAATCATGGCTGACCTGCCTCAGTCACGGGTTGAAGTCGCTCCTAAAGCATTCTCACACACTGGGTGTGATTACGCGGGACCGCTCATGATTACATCTGTGCGAGGCAGAGGGCAAAAGAATCGTAAGGCTTATATTTGTCTTTTTACGTGCTTGACAACGCGTGCTCTGCATCTGGAAGTTGCCTCAGATCTCAGCACTGCGAGTTTCCTGTCCGCACTAAAACGCTTTATTTCTCGCCGTGGTCCTATCGAATGTCTGTATACGGACAACGGCACCAATTTTATTGGCGCTAGATCATATCTTCGCGATCTCTACCAATTCTTGTCACAAGAATACCGCCCCTATTGGGAAATCGCACTAGCTGAGCATAAAATCACTCTTAAAAACATCCCTTGTAGAGCTCCACACTTCGGTGGATGCTGGGAAAGCGAAGTAAAGAGTGTTAAAACGCATCTTCTGAAAGTCGTCGGTCAACAAATTCTCACCTTCGATGAGCTTAACACTATGTTAACTCAAGTCGAGGCTTTGTTAAACTCCCGTCCCCTCTATGCACTTAGCTCAGATCCGTCAGAACCTACCGCTCTAACACCTGCGCATTTTCTTAATACAAAACCGCTTGTATTTTTACCCGCTCGCGAAGTTACTGAAACGCGTTTACACCTTATTTCGCGATACGAATTCGTTGATCAACTCGTCCAATCTTTTTGGAAGCGGTGGCGCAATGAGTATCTGCACACCCTCCAGTCAAGACAAAAATGGAACACCCCTTCTAACCCAGTACGGGTTGGAATGGTTGTTGTTTCCATGCAGGATAATATCATGCCCTTGCATTGGCCGTTAGGTTTAATTATGGAAATCTTTCCGGACAAGAAAGGGATATGTAGAGTAGCATCTGTGAAGGTACAAGGTGGAATGCTTCAGAGCAGACCGATTGTTAAATTGTGCCCTCTCCCAACTCAGTAAACCTTACGCAGATTATTGTAGTTTTAGGTTAGGGTTAGGACACTTTTATAAATATTTTTTTTTGGTACTCCGTTAAGGTAGAGTTTTCGCAACGATATGCAATTATAATATAATTTCGCTTTCTCTGTGTTTTGAAAGTAGGATCTTTCAAGCCGGGGAATATGGTTACGCTAACAGTGCGTTTGCGTTTAATTTACTTACAATTCTGTGTGACATTGGATGGTTATTATCTATCTAGGTACTAAAAAGGGTTGGTTTACTCTTTTGGAATGTCATGCGATCGCCCTTGAGGTTTGCTCTGCAAAACCATCCAGGCACTCGCGACCAATATGAACTATGAAACAGATGGTCGCTTCTCGCAACTGCATTCATGTTATTGGATGCACCAGTGTGCTCTTTCTGCGCTTACGCCGGCCGGTTGAATTTTCTTTCCACAAGTTCTTCGCTTTGAGCTTTGTGTGGCAATCGCATCTCCAACTAAGTTAATGTTGTCGAGAGTATACAATATTCGCATCATATCACCCCGAGGGTCGTGACCTTTCGATCCTCGCAAGGATTAACATTTTGAAACCTATAAACTTCAGTGTGTGAACTGCTAAGTGGATTTTGGATTGCAGTGAACGATTGGAGCTGATCGTAGACTTTATCAGACAGGTAAGCCTTCCCAAGTACTTACAGGGTTTTAGCTGTCCAATGTCAGACCAACGCATTTTTAGATTTTTCTATTGAACAAGCGCCCCTCAAATTTGAGGTTAACCGCCGCGTATCATTTTTGGCAATTAATTTCTATAATTTATTAACGCACGCTTAACGATACGCACCACGTAGTATGAACTTAAATCATGCCAAGTTTCATTTGAATACCTTCAGTGGTTTCGGCGCTATGCGCAGCCAAGAAATTTTACTTTCATCCCCTCTCCCAAGGGAACCCTATTGAAATCCGATATAAAAAGTATTCATGTCCTTAATCATAGTATGAACTCAAATCCTGCCAAGTTTCATTTGAATACATTCAGTAGTTTCGGCGCTATGCGCAGCCAACAAATTTTACTTTCATCGCCTCTCCAAAAGGAACCCTATTGAAATCCGGGATAAAAACTATTCTATGTCCTTCATCATAGTATGATCTCAAATCCTGCCAAGTTTCATTTCAATACGTTCAGTAGTTTCGGAGCTATGCGCAGCCAAGATACAGACAGACAGACAGACATGATGAAAAAAAAAATCATTTTTGGCATCAGTATCGATAATAGAGTGCCCTCCAAAAAAATTTTCTAAATATCTTCAATGTACAGAATTGGACCTGTTACAGTTTTATTATAAGTATAGATTATAATGAGGATTGCAAGCCTGGGTGACGTATTCCAGATCACTCCTTACTAGTGAACAGTACTACAGTATTTCGAGCGTCTTCAGCGATTTGAAGTCTCTAGTTGCTCTAACGAGAAATCCTAAAATCTTCATGGCTGTTGCCGTGATCTTTTCAATGTGCTTATGAAATAATAATTAAGAGTCCAAAGTAATTCCTAAATCTATATCTGTGTTAGTTCGTGTGAGCGAATCACCTTTGATTTTATAATCAAAAGAAAAAGGGGGAGAAGTTCTATGGAAGGATATATGTACATACATGCAGTTTCATGCATTCTGAACGTTATTATATATGACCAATATCTGATCTACAGAAAGTTAAATTATTTCATTATACAATGTTTTATGTAGTTTTATAATAAATCACTGTAGAATATAAAAATGAGCGCGGGCTTTTATATCTCACAGGAAACCAACAACAAATGAATTAAAAAATATTAATTTTACCTACTAATTCAATGTCATATCTTTCCTTTAAAATTTAAAGAGTGTGGTTATTGTTATTAGATTAGAGCGCAGTCCCTCATCGGAACCGAGCTGCTAGAGTGATATGTCTGTCTGTACGTACCTTGAGATTCTCTCTTGAAGGGGAGCATGGAGCGGTCTCGGAGCGGGGGAGGAAGAGCGGGGGCCGGCGGCGCGGGGGCGGAGGCTGCCTGCGGGGGGCCCTGCCCCCCGCACAGAGAACACGAGCAATCCTGTAAAAACATATTATCTGACATATCCAAGTGTCCCGTAACGTATACAATTATACATATTTGTATAAAGCTGTAACCTTTACCTTTAAATAAATAATAAATAAAATTATTTTATTTCGGACTACCAAAGATCCATAATTTGTTAGTAGTTATGCTTTTATTAAAGATCTCTTATAATAAATGTTAGTTCTTAAGATTAAGGCACTAAAATCAGACACAAAACTTAAACGTACGTTCTTAAGTATACGTAGGTAATAATATAAAATTAGATGAATTTGAAATCAAAATAGTTAAAGTTGAAACATTGGAAAAATAATTAAATTAAATAAATGAAATGAAATTAGAATCAATTAAATTAAGTCAAGATTATTGAAATAGATTAGGTACATCGAATTACTTTTCGAACAAATGTGTGCCATATCGGCGAAGTGACCCTGCCAGCTATAGGTTGGGGCTATCCCGCAATCTGCGCATCAGGGACGCCGTCTTTTTCCGGAGGATGGCAGCAAACCCATCCGTCTCATACTCAGCAAACATCCCTGATGCACTGCAGAAACGAGGCAGTCCCAACATCATCCTAAAAATATTATTATATTGAACTCGCAGGGTCTCCAACGGTCGTTTGGTGTAGCTGACCCATAGGTTCCCGGTGTAGAAGCTTTGACAATACGCTTTAAAAAGCGTTATTTTCACTTCTTCTGAACACCGAGTAAACCTACGGATCAACATATTACCTCTTACCGCTAGAGCCCTACGCTCTCTTTCAATGTCAGCATTGTCCTTAAGGTCGTCGGTAATAACGTGTCCTAGATATTTGAAGGAGGCTACTTTTTGAATGCTCATGCCGTTTAGGGTAACTTCAGGAAATTCCTTAAGGTTATTACCAGCGGCCTTAAAGACAATGTATTCACACTTTTTAATGTTATAGCAGAGTCCGTGAGAGGCAGCGTAGTCAGCACAGACCTTCAGCATCTCTTCGACAGATATCGCTGTTGGTCCTAGCAGCACCATGTGGTCCGCGTAGCTAATGTTGTTTATACAAACACCATCGATACGACAGCCAACACGCATGTCGCTGAGCCCAACAATGAGATCATTTACATACAGGTTGAAGAGCGAGGGAGAGCTCACTCCTCCCTGTCTCACTCCGCACTCCAACCCGTATGCGTCAGAGAGGGCAATGGACCACTTTACAACATTGGTTTGCTGCTCGTACCAAAACTGAAACATTTTCAGTACGTCCGGCGGCACACCCCTGTCTCTCAGCTTTCCCCAAAACACATCGTAGCTAACAAGATCAAATGCTTTGGAGAGATCGAGAAAACAGGCGTACGCCCACGTCCGGCGACTAGTGTAATATTGGACAGTATGCTTGAGTGCTAATATTGCGCTTTCGGTGGATAGTCCGGGTCTAAACCCGAACTGTGCGTCATGTAGCTTTAGGTAGTCTTGTAGAATAGAATCAAGCATACTGTCCAGCACCTTGGCTACTGTTGTGGCAAGAGAGATTGGCCGGTAATTTCCCTTGTCCGATATGTCTCCTGTCCTGTTCTTCGTCCTGGTGCCCATCGTGGCCTGGTGACTTGCCTCGCGTCATACTTTTGATTGTAGCACGGACCTGGTCCGCAGACACGAGCAATAGAGGCTCATCACCCCGTACGTTGAGCTCAGCATCGATTGCCCCTGTGAAAGGGCCGAGTAGGGAGTGAACTTTAAAATGTTCCATGAACAGCTGTGCTATCTCCCTTTGATCACTTTTCCCCTCCACGCTCACGGGGGGGGCAGGCCTAATATTCAGTTTGCTTGTGGATTTCCAAAAGGTCTTAAAATCTTTCGCGGCTCGCTCTTTAGCAATTTTGTCCACAATAAGCTGGTCCTGGTTTTTCCGACACCACTTCTGGCGGCTTTTAAAGATTTTGCGAGATTCGCACATGTGCTCATACGTTTTGCCTGAAGTAGGTCTGTTACTCAGAACCCAGCATTTGAATTTAAACCTGGCCTCCTCATGCGCGGCGCGTACATATTTATTCCAGCCACAGAAACTTTTACCTTTCTTAGGTCTCACACCACTACGCCGCTTCGTCTGTGCTGCCGCCTCGGCCATAGTATTCACTATGACACTATGCAGCCTGTCTAGAATAGACCTGTGCTCAGCCAAACCACACGGCCCTCGAGCGCACTCAACGAACTCTGGGGGAAAGTTGATGTTACGAAGCGACTTGTTACATAGTTCACTTTATTGTATTGTTTGTTCGTGACTCCGTTCACCCCATAAGACATCGCTCGAAGTTAGGTCACGCGTCCCTAGTCTCGGTCTGACCGCACAGATCACATTCTACGTAAATAGGTAAATGGTCGGACGTGTAAACATCCTCATATATACCTACTTTGTTAACTGTATGCCAAGCTGCGAGGGAAACAATACAGTGGTCCAACCATCTCCTACTCCCGGATTTTTGGCAAATAAATGTGTATGTATTAGATACACATCCAAGTTTTTCAACATCCGCACAACGCCAGGATTGATCTGCGCAAATGTTTGACAATTCTCTATAAAAAAAATCCTGCGGGTGAGCATTAAAATCTCCTAAAACGAAAATGGATTCGACATTACTACACTCTTCTATAGCACTAATCTCACTTAAGACCTCTGTTAAGATAGGCAGATTATCTTTTTTACAAGTAGGCATGTACACAGAAAATATAATTACAGAGCGACCACACGAGGTAGCCTTAATAGCAGCTAGTCTAGGGCTACTACAATCTAGAACTGCGACGGACTCGAATATACCCTTTCTCCAGAGAATGGCTACCCCCCCGTGCGGTCTTCCTACCAGTAGGCCTGCAGATGTATCCACCGCAGACTTACCGGTGTATTCGAAATCTTTGCTTACAGTACCTAACAACGGGATATCATGGGAAAGTAACCATGTCTCCTGTAGCGCAACTACGTCCGAACGCTCACATAGTGTCCTTTCACAGTTCATAGATGTAGGCAAGTATTTACAATTATAACTAACAAGTTTACAACGCATAAGATCGTGTCCAATCATAAGATGGGTGCATTATCTGACTTTAACGAGATGCCTGTGCTCGTTCTGTACATATAATGAATGTTTACCTTTGCACTGCACATACAAAATATCTAATTAAAAGTAATATCTGGGCGTAATCTGACTTTAGTGTTTATTGCATACAAAACCAAAGTAAATAAGTTTTAAACTGTAGCATAACTTAACTCAACAACATTCAAGATTCTCTATTGCGAGACTTACGTACATAGATCATAAAGTAAAGTAACATATACAATCACGTTTTTTGAGTTATGACGTCCTTTCTGCAAAGCAGCGATATCATCATACATTAATGTTATTATTGTATAATAGTATTATTTGATATTGCTTGATACTATGTTACTTTACTATAAGATCTATGTATGTACAGCATGTCTCGCAATAAAGAATATACGACACTTTTACACGCTGGGTTACATATGTAACCCGCGCGTGCACTCTAGTGTTAATGTTATTATTATCTTAAAGTAAAGTAACATAGTATCAAGCAAATAACATGTAGAAACGAAATAATAGAAATGACTGACGATATAATAAGATTTCTTGGAATAACATTGGACAAACATATTAATTGGAAATCGCATATAGAGCAATTGGGTAAAAAACTAAATAGTTTTGTACTTGCTCTGAAAAGACTTAAGAATATCCGGTCAAAAAATTTCACTAACCCATTAGTGGCCAAATGAAAACCAGAAATAATTTTACCACAAATACTTTAATTCTATATCACAAAAGGGTTAAATAAAATAATTCAGACAGATTTTTTTTTTATGAAAACTTTTCAGGGTGTGTGTACTCATTTGGGTACAGAATCAGAATCAATAACTTTATTTCATTCAGGCTTACAAAATAAGCATTTAGACAAGTCAAATTTTATACTATAAACATAGTTATTATTATCAAATAAGGAATACGGTGTTATTGATATTCTCTTCACTTAAATTTTTTGTCCACTAGTGGAAGAAGTGAAAAAGAAACCACCAGCACATTATAATATCACTTATGTGTCTAATACATTGTTATTTTGCCTATCTAAATCTAAATTTAATGCAATTTGGATACATTTCAATATTTCTATAAAGCTAAACAGAACATTGTATTTCTTACATACTATTGACAGTGCGGAACGGAGCGACATCTGGCCAAGCATTAACATCATTGATGTAATCCTCTATGGAGTAAAAGGCCTTCCTGATAAGATTTTGTTTAATGTACTGTTTAAATTTACGAATAGGGAGTTCAGTTGCTTCAGATGGAAGTTTATTATAGAAGCGCACGCAATTGCCCATAAATGATTTTCCTACTTTTCGTAATTTATATGCTGGGATGCGTAATTTGTTCTTGTTTCTTGTATTTCTATTGTGAACATCACACTTTTTCAAAAAGCTATCTCTATTTTTGTGCGTATACATTAGATATTACTGTCAAAATATTTATTTCTTTAAATAATTCCCTCAAAGAGTCGCGTGGCTTTAATTTATAAATTGCGCGTACAGCCCTTTTTTGAAGAACAAAGATAGTCTGGATGTCAGCTACCTTTCCCCAAAGCAAAATACCATAGGACATAATACTATGAAAGTAACTGAAATAAACTAACCTAGCTGTATCTTCATCGGTAATATATCTAATTGTACGAACTGCATAGGCTGCTGAACTAAGTCTGCCTGCGAGAGCATCAATTTACGGTTTCCGTTGAAGAGTGGAATCAATATGTAACCCTAAGAAAACAGTAGAGTCTACAAAGTGAACAATCTCATCCTTTAGCGTTATTTTAGTTGGAAATTCTTTTAGATTTGGTAACATGAATTTAATGCATTTGTTTTTTTTAGCATTAAGTAAGAGGTTATTGGCGGTTAACCAATTCAATTCAATTCATTTATTTCCACCGTAGGTATTTCTTAGTATACACTTGATGTTGTTAGTTTCTAAAATATGACTCTTATCCTATTACACTATTATTACAAAATTTGTAATCAAAAAAGGAAGCACCATAAGGGATTGTATGTAGAAAAAAAAAACAGACAGACATTCAAATATTAAGTACCTATACTAAAATTAAAAATAAGAGGGTTGTACATACCTGTTTATAAAATTACAATAATTAATAAAATTATGTCAGAAAATGGTCAGAAATTTAACAAATTAAATGTATTACATGTCAAAAAATGTCATGAAAGCTGCTGTAAAGAGGCATTGTCAAAGTAAAACTAAACTAAAATAAAATTAAAATCTAGTACGTATGAAAGCGAATCATTTACATCGTCATAATTACATTTAAGTCTGTCTGTCTATCATCAGCAAATAAGACTAAATCACTCTGATCTTTTGCTAAAAAGGGGAGATCAATTACGTATACTAAAAATAAAAAAGGACCTAATATTGATCCTTGCGGGGGGACCCCTAATTCAATTTTTGAGCCCCTAGATCTTTCTTTGCCAATATCTACTTTTTGAACTCTATCAGATAAATATGATTGCATAAGGTCCAGAGCCTTGTTTTGAATTCCATAGTGACTCAATTTTCGAATAAATGTACTATGATCTACACAATCAAAAGCCTTAGAAAGGTCACAGAATATACCAATAGCGTTTTTCGCTTTATCCCAGGCATCCAATATATGCTATAGTAAAACTGTACTAGCATCGGTTGTTGATCTACCTTTGGTGAAGCCAAATTGATTTTTATGGAGTAGCCTATTAATACTGAAATGAGAGGACAGCTGTGAGAATATTTTTTTCAAAAATTTTACTTCTAGCTGGAAGTATTGAAATTGGTCTGTAATTGGCCGGATCAGTGTGACTTCCAGATTTAAAAAGAGGGAACAGCAAATTTTCCTCTTCGGTTACGGTGACATGAGAAACAGTTTTCTCTTCAGGCAGTTGCGTTTGAACGGAAGAAAATTTCATTACAGTCCAATCATCGACTGGTTTGGATATCCAAGGGGGGCCCTGAAGCCATAGGTCGTTATCTATAATCTGAGAGGGCAGTATACCGCAAGAAACAAAATCAGCGGGATTCTCCACTCCTGCAACGTGATATAAGTTTTGAGAAGGTGATAAACATTGAAAGTTGAAATTCGGTTTGCCAGGTAGGTCTGAAACCGATGCGGGGACGAGGTTACCCAACAGAGAGCGGCTGTCGAGTCTTAAAACTAAACATCATCGATATGACAGCGTGCGGATAATGAGTTATAAACAGCGCTGAGTAGCTTAGCAAGAAGTACTAGCCCATTTAACTCGCGCTGTGGGCTACATTGTTAATATATCTCATCTTTACACAGTAAAGAACTAACATAAATGTATAATAAGTTTAATGTAGTCGTTTGTTGTTCCTTAATAAATAAATAAATAACTCCAGCCGAGCTAGTGTTACTGTAGGCTTGGCTGATGCGACGCGGGACTTGGAGCACACTAGCGAAACAGTAGGTGGTTGCTCATTATTAGACACATGCAGGTAAACCACACAACCGTATGCCTTTTCGCTTGCGTCCGAAAACGCGATGAGTGTGATTTTAGAATGATTCTCTTCGATTCCCACATGGCGAGGAAACCTGAGCTGTGAAATGATCGGTAGCTCAGATAAATATCTTTGCCATAACACGGCTATATCAGAGGGTAACTTGTCATCCCAATCGATGTGCAGGAGCCACAGTTCTCTGATTAGTAATTTGGCGTAAAGAAAGACGGGTCCGACGAGTCCTAAAACATCGTACAGACGTGCGGTCACGGAAAAGAATGCCCTTTTAGTGAAATCTGAAGGCGGAATCGAAGTCTGAAAGCAAAAATTATAAGACGCGGGAAGCCAGCGAAGACCCAAAATCTTGAAAGCGTCATCAACATCGAATGAAATAGATTCAGAATGTCTATGCGATTCGGGTATATGTTGTAGCAAGTCAGAGGAGTTACTGGTCCATTTGACTAAATCAAACCCACCAGCCTTAAACATTTGAATCAATTCCCGCGCAGTTTTAACCGCATGATCAACAGTTGAGGCAGAAGAAGCTAGGTCGTCCATGTAAACGTCCCTTTCAATAACTTCAGCTGCGTTTGGCCACCTTTGCCTTTCGTCTTGAGCCAACTGGCGTAAAATCCTTAGAGCCAACATTGGACTAGACCGTAAACCAAATGTAACGCGTTCAAACTGCAAGGCTTCAAACGGTTCATCTGAAGAAAAGCGGTATAAAATACGTTGGTAACAACGATGAGCAGGATGTGTATATATACAAAAATACATTTGTCTTACATCGGCAAAAAATGCAATGCGATGTACGCGAACATTTACTAAAATGTTAAAATATGTCGGCTTGAAGATTATAGCCTTTATGTAAAATATCATTTAGAGACAGGCTAGAGTCAGTTACGGCGCTGCCGTCTAATACAATGCGGACCTTAGTCGTGGATTTGTCGTCACGGACTACAGGGTGATGCGGTAGGTAATAACCTGAAGACGAACATTCGTCTGGCGATACACGATTTAAAATGGCTCTATCTAGATAGTCAGATATTATATCGTTATACTTCTCATACAAATCAGGTGAGCGTAAAAGTTTCCTTTCGAGAGACAAAAATCTCCTCTTCACGGTTATGTAAGAGTTACCCAACCTTTGAGGATCATCTTTAAAGGGAAGCATGACCACATAAATGCCATCCTCATTACGCGTTGTAGTGGAGGTGTAGATTTCCTCACATTGCTTCATCGGGACTTAAATATAACTGACTTGGTGGTTCCTCGACATTCCAAAACCTTTCCACCAGCTCATGAAGCGGATCAGCGGTAAAGGCACAAAGAGTGTGTAACTGGGAACGTTGTGACTCAATGGGAGCATTTCCCATTACTATATAACCCAAAGTAGTTTCCAAGGCGACTGGCATATTGATAGCCGTGACCTTGTTGAATAATAGTATCTGGCAATACACGTTCACACCTAGGAGTAGGTCAATTGGACAAGGTTCCGAAAAATCATCATCAGCCATGGGTATGTTATGTATATGGCCAAGGGCGCTAACGTCGGCACGCGAGTCAGGTAACTGTGACGTGATATAATCAACCATCATGGGCTCGATGTGATATGCAATGTTATCGTCAAAGCGGGAAGTAAATCTAAGTGAGGTCACTCCCAGAATCTTCTGTGAGGCGCCTCCTATACCTTGTACCTTAGAGAAACGGCTTTGGGTGCAAACGGGAAGCGATAAACGCTTACTGCACTCGGCAGAGATGTACTCTCTTTGAGAGCCAGGGTCAATAAGGCATCTCAAATAATGAGGGCGGTTAAATTTATCAATAAATTTTACTTTAGCAGTGGCCAATAACGCAGTTGTTATTGTACGCATCATGATCATAAGAAACAGTACACGCTGATGTATTACGGTTCTGATCATTAGTGGGAGCGGGTAAGCAAGATGCGACCCTAAGCGCAGGGGGCGCACGCACGTTCCTCGGGAGAGGATGTACGCATAGATGCAGCGGGGCGAGAGGCGTGAGCGGTAGCGGTTGATTTATTATCATTGGTTATTTTCGAAATTTTTATTTTTATTAGCGGGTGGGTTAAAGTGCAATAGTGAATGATGCTTAGCCGAGCAGTGGGAGCAAGTATGTCTGGAAGTACATTCCCTTATTTTGTGCTTCACGCTCAAACAGTTGGTAAAGAACGAGTTTTCTTTTATGAATTTATATCTGTCTTGAGGAGTCAGTTTTTTAAAGGCAAAGCAACGATAAAAATTATCGTGTTTGTCGCGTTGACATAAAGTGCATTTTGTCTCATCACCTGTCGTGTTAGGAGCCTGGTCAGTATTTACAAAGGATTTTGTCTGAGCATTGGCTTTCGCACTCGTCGTTGGTACATGAGCGCGCGACTTCTGCTGCGCTGACGGTTTTGACGAATGAGCAGCTGATTGAGAGAGTGCTTTGCTTTGTTCTTTGACAAATTCAATTAGATTTGAATAGGTTGGCATTTTATCTTTACGATAGGTTAATTCAAATAATTTGACAGTCTCCGAGTCCAGTTTCTGGAGAGCGAGGTGCAACAGAATAAATTCTGATAGGTCACCAAGGCTCAATTGTCTTAAAGCTTCTACAGACGTGTCAAAGCTATCTAAAAATAACTCCAAACCTGTACCGGTATTGGAGGTAAGCGATTTAAAAGATAACAACTGATTGAGGTATGAACTAGCGAGTGATCTGGGGTCATCGTACTTTATCAGAGCCTCCCATATAATATGGTAATTTTCAGCGGTCGGAGGCAGCCTAGCGCATACGGACGCTGCGGAACCGGACAGTTTACCTACCAAATAGTACACTTTATCACTATCTGAAAGTGAAGAGTTTTCATGGACAGTGCACTTGAACTGTTGATAGAAAAGTGGCCATGTCCGTACATCCCCATCAAAGCTTCGCAATTCTATTGGGGGAAGTTTCGGCCTAAGTCGTTCACTTTGCGGGAGAGATTCACTTTTAGGGTGCGGCGAATGAGTCACAATGACTTGTTTGATAAGACAATACATTATGTCAAAGTTAGTCCATTCTTGGTAACAGCGTGTTTAGGATTCAATTTAAGCGAACTGAGTTATATGAATCTAGTATTCTTTCAAAATCTTTATGCAGTTGATCGATGTTAAACGCGCTGTGTTCCAAAGCGTGTAACTTCGAAGAATCGCCTTGCGCTTTCTTAGCAAGGTCATAAATACCTTGCATGCGAGCAAATAAAAGTTCTCGCTTAGACTCAAGCATACGTTGTTGAGCTTTATCCTCATCGTAATTATCGTCGGTATCAGAATCTTCATTATTATCTTTTTTACTCATAGTGATTAACTGACGGAATAAACGCCAATAATACTTCCAATAATAATTAACTAAATAAAAACGAGTAAAGAAATGCGAAGCTGCAACAACATATTCCTGTCTAAAGAAGACACAGAATAAGAGCGGGCGCAAAGTAGTTACTAAAGCGTGTTATGAAAACAATAATAGGCGGGTGTAATGCCAAAGATTATTGAATAGTACGCGTGAGTTTTACGTTAGCGAATAACGTTCATTCGATCGAGCTCACAGCAGCGCCAGCGCAGCGTTGAACGGACAAAATAATGAATATGTTGCTCGAATTGCGGGTAGATTCGCTTGAAAGTGGATGGCGTATGAATACCGTTGCAAAAAGTAACGACTCTGATAACAGTTAAATTGAGTATTTAAGTATGTAGTTATTATGTTATGTTGCGACGTGCGTGAAAATGGAATTCCTAATAGGTAGCAATTACAAATGTTCCTAGACTGATTTATCGAAGCGGTTGCGAATAAAATATGGTCTATAAGTTTGCCTAACGAGAGTGATTGCGGGTGAGAATATGTGGCAACTTATGATAATTATTAATCAGCAGGAATATCGTTAAATTGTATTTCGTTCATTCGTCCTTCTATATTTGAAAACATATGTAGTATTGAGCTGTATGTATGTATACCTACCACTATGGGGGTAGGTGTGCCTTCCACAGTAATAAACTAGCTACCGAGTAAGACGGACGTTTCATTACCTTGCGACATACCATTTGACGACGAGGTCACTGTCTACCCGCGAATAAAATATAATGGCGAGTTTTCTCGGTAATTTAGGCGTTTTCGACTACAAATTACACGAATGGGAAGTGTTTTTCGGTAAACTGACGCAATTTATAAAACTGAACGGCATCGATGAAGAAAAACAAAGTGCTGTGTTGCTAACGCATTTGTCCGACGATTCGTACCGTCTGCTTCGGAACCTCGTTCACCCGAAGAAACTCGATGGAGTCACTTATAAGGAGCTAGTGATTGTACTCAATAAACATTTCACGCCAAAAAGGTCAACATTCGCCGACAGGGCGAAGTTCTATGAAGCGATAAAGTCCGATGGCGAAGGCATTGAAGAATGGGCAGCACGGCTGCGAGGCCTAGCCGTTTATTGCGACTTTGGCACAGAACTGGACACGCTACTGCGGGACCGTTTTGTGCTAGGCTTTAGGACAGGACACGAGCGTGACAAACTTTTTGAATGCGACTCAAAAAACTTGACGCTAGCGCAGGCGTTGGAAGTCGCGCAAAAGGCATCGTGCGCGCGGCAGGCACGCGCAGAGGCCAGTACCGTCGTCGTGAAGGAGGAGCCAGTTTTCTACGCGCGGGCAGGTGCTCGCAGTTACGGCGGCCGCGGCGGCGGCGGCAGCGGCAGCGGCGGCCTGGGCAGCGCCCCGGCGGCCCAGATGGGCTCGCAGGCAGGCGCTGCTGGGTCCCGCAAGGCTGATGAGGGCGGCAACCAGTCGCGTTGTACGGTGTGCGGTATGAGGAACCACTCGGCGGATACGTGTAGATATAAGAACTACAAGTGTCAAAAATGTGGGCAAAAAGGCCATCTTAAGAAAGTGTGTGGTTCTACAAAGTGTAATTTACACAACATTGCAGTAAACGGTACGGAGTCTCTTGCTGAAAGTGACTGCAAGGAATGTGAACTTTATAACTTGAGGTATGTAAACTATAATCCTATCAAAATTGCAGTACATGTGAATGGAATTGAGTTATGTATGGAACTGGACACGGGATCGGGTACTACGGTTATATCAGACAAATTATATTTGGAGTATTTTTCAAAGTTAAAGTTGCATAAGAGTGATATTAAAATGTGTTTATACAACGGTCATAAAATCACGCCTTTAGGTTATTTTACAACTGGTGTTAGGTATTCTAACGTTTGTAAACAGATAAAATTATATGTCATAGAAAATGGTGGGCCACCGTTGTTGGGGCGTGATTTCATGACACATTTTAAAATATATTTTTCATCATCAAATAACAATATTGAATGTATAAATAATAACATTGAAGAAGTGCAACATCTATTAAAACTTTTCCCGGACGTGTGGAAAAATGAGTTAGGTTGTTTTAATAAATTTGAAGTCGAGTTGCAACTTAAAGATAATGTAAAACCGAAATTTTTTAAGCCACGATCTGTACCATTCGCCCTTAAAGAAAGGGTTAGTGCAGAAATTGACAGATTAGTGAGTTTAGGTATTTTAGTGCCAGTTAACCATTCGGAATACGCAACCCCAATTGTACCAGTCCTGAAAGAAAATGGAAAATTGAAGATAGCCGGTGATTTTTCATGTACTCTGAACCAAGATCTAAAGATTGATAAGTATCCGTTGCCACGTATCGAAGAAGTGTTTTCTAAAATAGGCGGTGGAGAAAAATATTCCAAGTTAGATCTAAGTAATGCCTATAATCAATTTAGATTGTCCAAGTCATCTCAATCGTTGGCCACCATAGCGACAAATAAAGGATTATTTTCCTACTCTAGATTGGTCTACGGCCTAGCTAATGCCCCTGCAATTTTTCAAAAAGCCATGGAAACACTTCTATCAGGTCTGGATGGTGTAAGTATTTGGCTTGATGATATTTGTGTAACAGGCAAAACCAAACAAATCCACTTGTCAAGGTTGCGGGAGGTTCTTAGAAGGCTACAAGATGCAGGGTTACGGTTACAAAGGGATAAGTGTGTTTTCTTCCAAGATAGTGTTACCTACCTAGGTTACGTCATAGATAAAAACGGATTGAGAACTTGCCCCACTAAAGTTGAGGCAATAACCAATGCGCCTGCGCCTACCTGTGTTTTAGGTGTTAAACAATTCCTAGGTGTAGTTAATTATTACAGGAATTTTATTCCTTCCGCATCGGCGGTATTAAATCCACTACATGAGCTTCTGCGTACGGGCGCTGAGTGGCAGTGGGGAGAACGGCACCAATCGGCCTTCGAGAGCGTGAAGCGCGAGCTGGCCAGCGACCGCGTGCTGGCGCACTTTGAGCCAGACGCGCCGCTGACGCTGACCGTGGACGCGGGCCCGTGCGGGCTGGGCGCCGTTCTGGCGCACAAGGACGCCGACGGCGGCGGCGAACGTCCTATTGCGTTTGCCTCGCGCTCGCTGTCAGCAAGCGAGAAGAATTATAGCCAAATTCAGAAGGAAGCCACGGCCATCATTTTTGGTGTTAAACATTTCCACCAGTACCTCTACGGTCGCCAGGAGCCATTTATTTTAAAAACTGACCATAGGCCTTTACTGTCTATTTTTGGAAGAGGAAAGGGTATATCTGTAACGGCCGCCTTACGCCTGCAAAGGTATGCTATTATTCTGTCGGCCTATAACTATACAGTGCAGTATGTAGACGGTAAAAATAATCAAGTCGCAGATTATTTTTCAAGGTCGCCTTTATCAGACTCTGTTAGCGATGAAATGGCGGGAAGTTCTAGGCATTTCTTATTTTTAGAAGCAAACGTCGAACCGGTTTTATTTGATGACATTAAACGGGAGGCTTCTACAGATAAGGTTCTGACCTTAGTGAATAAATACATGAAATATGGCTGGCCTAGGAAAATAACGTGTAAATCCATTTTGCCGTATTTTCAGTGTAAAACTGATTTAGAAGTTATAAATGGTTGTTTGTTTCGAGGCCACAGAGTAGTTATTCCAAGTGCGTTTAGAGACAGAATGCTAAAAGAATTGCATTCGGCCCATTTTGGGATTGTAAAAACAAAAAGTGCAGCGCGCAGTAGAATGTGGTGGCCAGGAATAGATGGTGATATCGAGCGATGGGTAGGTGCATGCACCGCTTGCGCCGCCGTACGCGCCGCGCCGCCGTCCGCGCCGCCGTCGCCGTGGCCGCGCCCGCCGGCGCCATGGCACCGGATACACATAGATTACATGTCTATAGGGCAGGCTGTGTACTTGATTGTGGTAGATGCGTATTCCAAATGGTTAGAGTGTGTGTTTATGGACCGTGGCACTTCTACAAGCGTTCTTATTCAAAAACTAAAAGATATGTTTTCTAGATACGGCGTGCCTTGTGTAATTGTATCGGATAACGATGTTAAAATAAGCTCAGCAGAATTTCATGATTTTTGTCGAGTTAACGGAATCCAACATGTAACATCACCTATATATCACCCGGCGAGCAATGGTCAGGCGGAAAACTCTGTCAAAACTTGTAAGAAAATGATAAAGTGTGTTATTTCAGAATGCAAAAACCAAAAAGAAATCAATAATAAATTACAAAGCTCGTTATTTGTATTTAGGAACACTGTGCATTCTACAACCGGCGCCACGCCGGCTATGTTAATGATGGGGCGAAACTTACGTTGTAGGTTAGATTTAGTCTTGCCTGTAGATAAAAATAAAAATCTGAACGAACAATGTAATTTAAAACCAAGTAGATGTTTTAATGTGGGCGAAACTGTATGGGCGAGGTGGTTCGTTGCAAGAAGAAGTGTGTGGTGTATTGGTATAGTTAATAAGATAATGGGAAACCGTTTGTATGAAATATTTTTTAAGGACTACGATACTATATGTAAAAGGCACGTCGATCAGTTAAGGAAATATATTAGCGACAGTACTGCTATTCAAAATGAAAGTATTTCTGAGGTCAGCGCCGGTAGTCCAGTGATGTTAGACCCGCCGCCGCCGTCACCTCCTTGCACGCCACCGCCCAGAGCGTTACTCCGATCACCACCACCGTCGCCGGAAACCAGTATAGTAGTAGAACCATCGTCACCACCTTCAATTACTATTGCTGAGGGGGTAATAGAGAAGAGGTCTGCCGTGACTGCCCCGAATAACAGTCCAGTGTCACATAGAGAGGCGGAAAGGGACGAGTGGGCGGAGGCCTGCGAGGTGATGATGGACGAGCCGCAACCGGTGGAGCTGCAGGTCAACCCTAGTGTTGAAAGTATAAACCCAAGTAGTGCAAACGCCAGCCCAGCGGCTGGGCGTTCTAGGCGAGACAAAAAGCGTGTTAATTATAAACCTTTTTACTATGTTAATTGTAAGTAGGTAGATTTTGTTATTTTAATAAGTTAGTTTATAGGAACCTTTACCTTGTTACAGGTTCCCAAATTAGTGTTGGTGGGATGAGCTGTATGTATGTATACCTACCACTATGGGGGTAGGTGTGCCTTCCACAGTAATAAACTAGCTACCGAGTAAGACGGACGTTTCATTACCTTGCGACATACCAAGTATACGTGTTAGGTATCGCCAATCTACCACTAAAGTTGAAAGCAGAATATCTGCAATAATTTTGATGTGCGGGTACTCCTCCGTCCGGCTGCTTGCATTGATTGTCATTCGCGTTTTAGTGCGTCGCCGATCGCCACGTTTATTCGTAAAAACTTCAAAATAAGTGCGTAGCAAGGCTAAAACGTCGTCGCAGTGATGAGAACGATGAAAACAGTGACTATTTTACACCGGAAAATGAAAAAAATAGGAGGAAATACTCGAAAAAAGACGTCACAGTATTTGTTCACAAAGTAGCAGCTCACCGGTGATTATTTCACCTCTCTGCCATCTGAACATGAAGGTAGGATGACACCTAAGTACACTTCCTCAGAACGTCTTTTCTACATTTCACAACAATGTTTAAGAAGCGTGATCATCGCAGAAGCGTCAGCATCTCTTGGAGATGTATCCTTCATATAACTGAGTACATTTGAAAGGAATGTACCTTCGTTATTCTTTTTAAAATTATTTATGGTACAACAGAAAAACACCATTATATACAGAGAGATATTACATAGTACCTACAAGTACAATGGGCGGCTTTATCGCTTAGAAGTGATCTCTTCCAGGCAACGTAATGCAAAATTGCTCAGGAACCGTGATGTGGTTATCTCCAGATTATAGTAGGTACATACACCTACCTAGTACCAGAATCCTCAGGCACCGTGATGTGTTCATCTCAAGGGGATGTTTCCTTCACATTATAACGACTGTGTACATTTGGAAGGAATGTTACCTTCGTTTTTATGACAAAATTAGATTATTGTACATACATCTACCTGGTACGAAAATGCTTTGAAAGCGTGATGTGTTCATCTTAAGGGGATGTTTCCTTCACATTATAACGACTGTGTACATTTGAAAGGAATGTTACCTTCGTATTTTTTTATGACAAAATTAGATTATGGTTCATACACCTACCTAGTACCAAAATTCTTAAGTACCGTGATGTGTTCATCTCTCGGGGATGCTTCCTTCACATTATGACGACTGTGTACATTTGAAAGGAACGTTACCTTCGTTTTTATGACAAAATTAGATTATGGTACATACATCTACTTGGTACGAAAATGCTTTGGAAGCGTGATGTTTTCCTCACATTATGACGACTGTGTACATTTGAAAGGAATGTTACCATCGTTTTTTAAACAAAATTAGGTAAGTCACTTTATATGAATAATTTATGTACATAGTTGTATGAACTTCTGCCTGAGAAATATTTGTACCTATTAGAGATGAGTCCGGTATTCAATAACTAACTCAGTACCTGTTAGCATGGTCCTAAAATATCTAACGCTATTGTAAAATCCGCATACCGCTAGGGAATAACTGTGCAAAGCGAGCATCGCGCCTAACCGACCGTGAGCCATAACTACCCAACGCTTCAATACCAATACTTACCTAACTATCATCTACGCATAGGTACTAGCGGATCGTTCACCCGTAAAGTTATGTAGCTGCAACAAGTATTTGGTATTTCTAACCAAATCGGTTAGATGGTATTTCTAACCAAATCGGTTAGATGGTATTTCTAACCAAATCGGTTAGAAATATATTAGGTAGAAATCAGAACAGGTATAGAGTATTGTAACGTTATTGGATACCAGTTGGTACTAGCGGTATTGAAACAAAATACCCAACTAATAACCGGTAGCCAAAATATCCAATAACTCCCATCCTTAGTACCTATGGGAAAATTACCCATAACACTACGAAACCTCAAAGGTTAACATAAAATTTTGGAAAAAATGTCATGGCCATCTAATAGGGATTTTCTCTTCGTTGAAAAATATGTACCTACCTACTTACATTCCTGTATTGATATTGTATCTAAATAAAATAAATAAATAAATTATAAGATTACAGAGACAAGCTAGCCAAGTCTTTAAACGAGAGGCCCCCGCTCCCTGCAGCCAGGCACGCCGGAGCAGAGGTGATACCAGCCGCCACGTACCTCAACAGCTGCATCAGCAGCCGCCCAGACGGCTACTACCGCCCGCGCTGGCACTGGCAGCCGCCCCTGGCCTTGCGTCGCGTGGGTCGCTAGACCCACTAAGCTCCGCTGGACATCAGTTCAATTTTTGCGATGAATGGAAATCCATTACTAATGAAATGAATGATCCTCTGATATTATCGTGGTCAAGAGTTGGTCTTCACGAACACTGTTTCCAAAATTATGGACCAAATAGTCCAATAATTAACCAGATATTATTTAAAACTATAAGACCGTTGCTAGTCTTCTTGAGAGCGGAACCATTTCTCATTACGAACCCTGTCAAGAACAGTTATTCGTCATACTTATTAGTTATTTTCTTACTAAGAAACAAAAAACCTTATGGTAAAACAGATTCCAACCAAAATTTTTAAAATCAGCGTTCCGAGTACCGTTTTAAAATAAATCAAAAATTGCTTCATGGTCTGACTGGGTTTTAAAAAACGCATATAAGTAATTATTTATTTTCTGGTTTCTATTATCCAGATGTTAGAAAGCACTTACGTTTTAAGTGCTAGAATTCGTTGATAGAATTTTTAGTTCTACCTTTTTTCGAATCCAATACGATTGAATTAAATAATCTAAATGTATGGAGTGATTTAAATAACCTAGCTCTGTGTCACACAAACAGCTATGATAGTATTATGTCTTTAAAACTTAACGATTTTTTATTAGGAAGTTAACCTTGTTTGTGGTGAAGGAGACCCAATGATAACGCAGTGAAGACACGTCTTGCCTGTAGTTTTTTCTTATGTTAGCAAAAAAAAGGTTAGGGGGTGGTATGTGGTCAGGCGACTGTTGGTGTTCAATGGAGTGGTCAATCTCAGAATCAGAAAAATACGTTACGTGGAACTTATAGCAATTTTATAAGACCTGCAGATCTTTGCCGAAAATCTAAAAGATTGACTAACTGATGTAACTGATGTGACATCTTTATGGCAATAATGGTGTGAAAATATTCGTTCTTATTTCTAGTTAGTCGTACTTAGTACTAGTTCCGAAGATAACGAAATACCAAATTGGGGAGTCACGGAGAGTTCATCAAGACACTAAATGGGTGTTTAAAAACATGCCTATGACAAACATTTTAAAGCTCCCTGCCGAACACGGCCTGAAATAGTATGAAGATGTGTATCATGGATTTTAGATCTAGGAGAATTCACTGTAAATGCCTTGCGGATTGAATATAAATTTTATATATCATTTCTATATGTACATTTTGAAATTATAACGGACAGACTAACTTTGATAACATATTACGAACATACCAATATTTATGGTTCTTATCTGGCCCATGCAACCCTGGTTTCCCCTATTTCACGACTTTTCTGTTTTGATACAATACAATTTAAGTCCCAACGAGCAATGACGAATTGTAGTGTGTTGTTAGCAACAGTCACCCGGGGCACGGGATGTCCGGGGCTGACGTTCATTGTGGGCAAGGGGCAAGATAACAAGACGGCGCGGCATTACTAAAAAGAAGCGTGCCACCGTCTTCGCTACATTGCTTCAATGTGTGAAAATTCAATTAAGCCGTATGATGTCGCTATTAGAGGATAAGTATTTTTTTTTAATAACATGGTTATTGATGTGTACTAATCGTCAACTCCTATGGTTATTTATTTCCTAACAGAACGGTTCTCTGTAAAGTTCGTTCTGGTCACTCTTTGATCAAGGGTAGGTTCTGATGACCGTATTACTCGGCTATTCAAAGGCTTCTATAGACTTCGCTCAGTCCATAAATATATATAACTCAATCTGGATAAATAATTTAATTTAGAAATTTGGTCTGAAAGGTTCCCTTATGACAATTTAAAATTGAATATTTAATCATAAAATTAGTAGCCAGACTTATGTCGGTAACTGCACCTTAGAGTGCTTACAGACAATAAATAAAATAAAATTAGACAATGTATTTGCCTACGGCAAGCAAAATAAATTAAACAAACAAGATCTATTTAAAACTTCGCTTCCAGGACCAGCTCAAATATGGATCGGATATATCCATAGTTATCCCATGTTATAAAAATCGCTTAGAAACCTGCCGTGAGCAGGCTCTTCAAGCCTAAATTGAAAGGACGATATCATAACTAAATAAATAGTAACAATGAAGCTAGTCTGTTTACCAGTAACAACTTAAGAATTTCATAAATTAGATACAAAAATAACATTATACTCTCAGCTTATTTTATCAGACACGCCGCCACTTTGACCGCGAATAGAGCTGGTCAGCATTGACAGAATAACTTTGTAACACCACCGTGTAAAGCAATTTAAATGGTTTTTCCAGATTTCATCGTAGAGATTTGTCAATTCTAAAAATACTGACGTAGATGAAACATTAACTAAATTTCTTAGTTATGATTAAGAGGGAAATAACTATTTGTTTTGTTTGCTGATCAATATAATTCATCATGAGTTTTAATATTTCACAACTTTCAAAATCTACATATATTTTCAAATATAGAAGGACGAATGAACGAAATACAATTAGAGATTAAACTAACCTTTGGTGTAGTTCTATCCAAATTGTATGAGTTCATTCGTCCGAATATATTAACTCCCTCCCAGCCCTAAAACCCCCTGTTTATGTGAAATATTAAGATTTTAGAGGCTTTCAACTAAATGACAATCAATGCAAGCAGCCAGACGGAGGAGTACCCGCACATAAAAAATATTGCAGATATTCTGCTTTCAACTTTAGTGGTAGATTGGCGATACCTAACACGTATACTACATATGTTTTCAAATATAGGACGAATGAACTCATACAATTTGGATAGAACTACACCAAAGGTTAGTTTAATCTCTAAGATAATTTATCTAGCGGGAGAATATGTGTGACACCATGTGGAATTAGAGAGAAATGTTTAATAACGGACTGAGAGAGGCTCGTGTCCGGGCGGGTCAATAGATTAAACAATTAAAGTTTAGCGGATTAGATTTTATGGTACAAAATATAAAATATCCGGCTCGAAGGACCAAATCTTATGGTGGTTATTTCAAATGGCTGGTTCTTCATCAACCACACATAAGAGGGGTGATGTTTTTGGATTTAAATGGACTGTATGTTGAGCGGGGTTTAAAAGCACTTTGCAATATTTTGGGAGGGAGATCTGCTGTAATAAAGGTGTATGGGCAAGATCACAGCAGTAGAAAATAAGGAATGCACGGTACCTTCTTCTGATGATGATGGGGGCGCTGACCGCCACGCGGCTGCTTGGAGATCTCACACGGCAGTGTCCTTACACAGCTCTGTGATGGACAGCACTACAGTTTCTTCAAGATAACACCGGTGTACACACTTGTATTTTATAGTAAATTAGGTATTCAGTTCGTTTTAGAGGTTTCACGACACGGAGTATACGCACGCAGTCAATGTCTAGGTCACATGACGACGCGGAGGCAACTGAAGATCCATTTTGTTGCAATCGATGCTTGGACCGCGGTTGTCAGAGCGAGACGGCGTGATTACCGTGCATATTGAACGAAAGGATAGGAGATAGGAAATGGATTATTGCAAAGTATCTATGAAATAATTATATTTCTACCAGATTTATTTAGTTTAATTCCACCCCACCATCAGCATCTATCCTCCGTCCGCTTCTTGTGAACACTGTCGTCGTAGGTATTACCTGACGGGAGTGAGTGCGCGATGCGGAGGTGTGGTCTCGCTGGTGCGGCACGGGGGCTGTACCCTCGTGCTGTGGGAAGCGCAGGCGCATCTCCACGTCGGCGGGTAGCGCCGAGTGGCACGAACCCGCCACCGTCACCGACCAGCCGTCTGCGGAGGAACGTCTCATGAGGAAGGGGCCAGCGAGCGGGGCGGGGGTTAATTTTTTTTTATTACAATTACATAAATAACTATAAATACAGTTTCTGGGGTCACCTTTTAAGCAAAATTTGCTTGTGTTAGGAGACCCCGCTCTTACCAATAATATATAATAACAGTGTTTAAGTAACAAACTTAGATATTCTAATAGGGCTTTAAGTAAAAATATTACAGCAGAAATTATTTAAACTAAGAATAAAGGTTTTAAATTAATAATTACAACAAATAAACAGTATTTTAAAACAATCAATCACATAAATATTTGTGGAAAATATGCACCTTAGGTTGTCATCCTCCAATGTCACCAGGCTCATAAGAGCTTGGGTACCAGATTAGGACAACCACAGGTTTGCATAAAATGTGAGTTATTACTAAGGTTAGAGCCTCATCCTTTGCACAATATTTTTTTCATTGTAGGTTTTCGTCATCAACCATTCAATTAGATTTGTTTTACATTTAAAATATGTCATCGAGAATATACCTATTTATTAGATTATAAATATAAGAAGATTGCCAATAATATTGCCTCATTGCAAATGTAGTTTTAGATGTTACTTTGGGTACAGGATGTTTCTTTCTACGCCTACTGATATTATCTAGTTCTGCGTCATAAAACAGTGATCTATGCGTTTTAAGGACTAGCTGAAGTACATAGAGCTTTCTTACTGTTAGGAGTCCTGTTTCGAGGTAGAGACTTTCTGTAGAGAACCTATAGGGCTTAAAAAACATTACTTTTAATAAAGAACGTTGTGCTCGCTCTAGTTCTAAGAATTTAATTTTTGTAGCCCCTCCTCAAATTGGCAAGCAATAACCTACGACTGATTGACCAAGTGAGATATAAATTTGGCTGAGTAGATCTGTTGATGCTATGTGACGCAGTGTTTTGAATGTCCATATCAGTTTTCTTGTCCTATTCAAAATCAGTTCAGTATGCATGTGCCAGGATAGTCTTTGATCGAGGATGATGCCTAGATATTTAGTGTGTGTTACTCTATTTAATTTGACGCAAGAACAGGCACGACTAGCTTCATCACATTTGTGAATTTTAAGTTGGAAATTATAAGAGGGTTGGGTGGAGTCATAAATAGAGAAACATATAATTAGTTTTAGATACATTCAGTGTAAGGTGGTTAATATCTAGCCATGTTGCAACCTTTCTCAGGCCTATTTCAGTAGATTTTTTAACTCATTCCCATGTCTTCCCTGAGTATATTAGAACTGTATCATCCGCGTATGACAAAACTTGTCCCTGATTTATATTCATGCTACTTATTATTATTAATATATATAAGAAACAATGTCGGACCCAGGACGCTGACTTGGGGGACGCCATATGTTATTGTTTGGTCTTCGCTTATATAGTCTCCTATTTTAATTCTTTGTTTTCGACCAGTTAAGTAGTCTTCGAATAATAAAAGTGGAGTGCCGCGTACTCCAATCATTTCTAGTTTGTGCACAAGGATTGAAACGGACACCGTATCAAAAGCTTTTTGTAGGTCCAGAAAAACAGCGAGGCACTAACTTCCACTATCCAGCTGGTCTGTAATAGAGGAAGCAAGTGCCAGGATAGCATCTTCTGTAGACTTGCCCTGTTGAAATCCGTACTGATTTGATGATACTAAGTTAAATTTATTGAGAAAACTAACAAGTCGCGTATATATCAGCTTTTCAAATAATTTTGAAATAGACGACAGGACTGATATTGGTCTATAATTAACTAAATCAGATTCGTTCCCACCCTTGTGCACTGGCGTTACTAAGGCTTCTTTTAGGGCAGCAGGAAAACGTCCTTGTTCGAAACCCTGATTTGCTAAATGAGTAATTACTGGGACAAGTTGTTGTTGATGTTGTGTACGGGATAAGAGGTAAACCATATTCATTGTTTAAATCTTATTTGAGTAATCGACATCAGTATGTTGAAACCAAAAAGATAGTAGAAAAGAAAGAAGTTGTTTTTAAATCTACTTGACAAAAATCACAAGGGGTGTCCCGCAGGGATCCATTTTAGGACCTATTCTATTTATAATATTTACTAACGACTTAATTTATTACATGCAAAACTATCATCCTGACGTCAAACTAGTTTTATTTGCGGATTACACAAATGCTATTATCTCGGCAGGCTCTCTAGCAGAACTTACAGTTAAGTTAAATGTTGTGATAAGAAGTTTTGACGAGTGGTTTTCTACGAATAATTTAATTTTAAATATACCTAAGACAAATGTTATGATATTCAAATCGACATCTAGGAACAATGATAAAATAATTCTTAAAGATTCAAGATTCAAGATTTTATTGGTAAATAATAAATTTACACGTCAAATAGCTTAACATCTGATATGAGCCAGTTGAGTCACCTGCAGACTGTCTGCAACAGTATGCAGCCGGCTCAACCGCTCCCAATGCAAATAAATATTCTAATTTGATTATCTATCACATTACATATTAATATTTTATTATTATAAAATTTCTTGATTACAGAAACGCGTGCGGAGTAGCGGTGGGTAGCACACATATTTCTCGCGAGGCACTCGCGAGGCCCTCGCTGGCTAAAAGAGTCAGCACAATGTGCTAGCACGATTAAGGAGAGGCGTGGTGAGGGGAGTGTGTTGGTCCTGCCGCCAGCCTCGCAAGGCGCCGTGGCCTCGCGAGGCGGCTCGGTCTCGCGAGGCGGCTCGGTCTCGCGAGGCGCACAGCACAATAGTGTTTTTACGAAGGAAGTCTCACGGTAATTATTTTTCTTCACAGCTAGGTAAATTCTCTAAACTCTCTCGATCGCAGTGCCGACACCGCCCCGCGGCCAGGGGGCTTCTTTCGTGAAAAGCACTGAACAGATTGTGCAATGTGTAATTTGAGTAGTTGCTGCTGCTGGCAGCACGCTTGCGTGCACTCCATGCCTCGCCTCGTCTTACGACCGACAGCCAGCACACAGCAAACAGCACATCTATGAACAGATTGTGCTATGTGTATCCCACTCACTCTAGTGGTGCGTTGCGCGATCGGCCAGGACACAGAGAGCACGATTTTCCGAAGCACACCTCGTATCAACTCGGCTAGACTCGGTTGTGCGTGGTATAACTAATGTATCCTGCTCACTTAATTGGAGCGCTGCGCGAGCGAATGGGACAGACGATAGTCCGAGGCGCTCCTCGGCTTAATTCGGCTACAGTCAGTCATCGTTTCGTTTCGCTTGTGCCTGTCATGCTGTCACTTCCTTCCTGTTACCTAACAATAGATGGATATTATACATACTTACCTACCAGAAGTAGACGTGTTAAATATTGAATATTTGTTTAGCAATACATATAATTTCAAGTGTGATGTTGTGGTTTTCAATTAAAATCAATGCCCACTAAAATTAAACAATTCCGATTTCCTACTTGTGCGCCGCTCAAATTCAAATATTAAGACAAATAAGTTTTATTTAATGAATATACTGAAGCTAATCTAATTCGATTTGGTTTAGTAAGTATCTAAATTGAAAATTTTATATTTTAGAATATTTTATGATATTAAGAGATATTTCAAAGTATTTAGTTGTGAAATTTTACTGACTAGACTTTAATTTGACTAGACTTGGACTAGACTAACTGAACTAAGGCTTCTCTAGACTACGACACACTCGAAGAGGCTCGAGGTGCGTGCGAGGGGGAGCAACTTGCCTAGCCTCGTGACTCGCGTGCCCTCGTGCGCCTCCCCTCAATCGTGCTAGCTCAATTTAGAAAATTGTGCGAGGGCTTCTTTTGTGAAAGTGTGCCAGCACAATTGTGCTAGCACACGTGCTGAGGACCCACCTCTAGTGCGGAGCCGCGAACTAATAAATAAATACTTAATCAAACAATATTTGTTCCTGCATAATTATGTAGTAAATTATTTTTTTTAAGATTTAGGTACTTATTTAACTACATTTACTAAATTATCTAGTATCCCTAACATTAGCTCTGCTTAGCTTCACCGAGACTACATTTTGAGCATTTTTACATTTTGAGCATTTTTATGGGAATAATTTAGTATAATAAGTACCTAAAATTATTTTATTTTATTATTATCTTCGCTTCAATTAAATTAATGTCAAATTATTCATTAATTAAAATATTCCTATCTTCTACAGAGATAAGCTTAAAAATGGAATTGCATTCTACAGCTCGGGCAACTCAAGGAATTCGCTGAAGCTGTAGAAGACCTTATCCAGCAGCCATGTCTTAAGACGGTGCTTGAATATGTTGGAGGAAGCGGCATCTCAGATTTTTTCGGGTAGTCGGTTGTATACCTCGGGGCCCATTATGTAGACAGATCTTTTTGACTTTTGAAGTTTGTGTGAGGGTGTTATAAGTCTGTAGTGGTACTTGTTGCTACGGAGAGCGCGGTTGGGGTTAGCTCCACGACGCTGAAACAGGTCCAGTCTTAATTATAATGACATTAAAATTGAATCAACCAATGTAGTTAAATTTTTAGGTATAAATATTGACAACATATTGAATTGAAAAAATGAATTGCGCACAATTGAAAGCACCATAAGTTCCGCATGCTATGCTATTAGGAGTCTGAGGGATGAGGTTACTATTGCACAGCTAAGACTCGTCTATTTTGCGTTAGTAGTCTAAACTTCGCTACAGTATAATGTTCTGGGGAAACAGCTATGCTTATAACACGAATGCTGCGTTCATTATCCAAAAACGAGCAGGTAAATGTAGTCGAAGAACCATAGTACGCATACAACAAACAGATTCATGCCAGGAACATTTGGTTAGGCTAGGCATCCTAACCGCGCCATATCTATACATTTTAGTCACCTTGACAAACTTTGTAAAGCATCTCAATAAATACGAAAGTTTAGAAGATAGATTAATCAGAGAGAAAACAAGGAGAAAAGACACTGTGTTCGCTATCAAGCAGTAAAACTCTTTATCAAACTACCAGTATTCTTTAAATCAATATACTGTCCTGTTAAGTTTGGAAAAAAATTTAAGCAGTTCTTACTGGAGAAGTGCTATTACTCTGTCGATGATTATTATAATGACAAAAACAAACACATCTGCCCTAGACAGTAAGAGTTTCGATATAAGTAGGTAATTTATTTTAGATATTATTTATATTTTTACCAAAGAGTGTACCTAATATGTTTAAATGTAAGTATTTTTTATATTAATTTATATGTGTTATTATTACTGTGTATTAGGTAATGTATTATTATTAATTTCTATGTGACATTTCATTTATTTTTACGTTTAATTTGTTTTTTTAACTGACTGTATTTGTACTTTTTATTATTTGTAAACATTCCGACACAAATTTATTTGTTTGAGAATAAAGAAACTGAAACTGAAACTGTTGACATGTTTTTATAAATCTAGTTGATATTTTATCAATTCCTAGGGCATCTCCGCTTTTAAGCCCATTATGACGGTTTTTACTTATTTATCATCAGTGCTAAAAAGTGCAAAAGAATTCCTAGCCATGGTTTCCCTAAAATCAGCGTTGATGGCTCGATTTTGACTCGCTATGATAGAACTTGATGCTGTGATATTGTCAGCTAAAAGCTTACCTACGGAACAGAAATATTTATTCACTTTGTTAATACTCTGTTGCGGGGTTGTATCTATGTCTAACAGTTCAATACTTTTTTTATTTTAAGGTTTACGTTGCGTAATGTAATTAATTGCACTCCACAATTTTTTCGGGTTTTTAGTAGCTTTTTGTAAAAGGTCACAGTCATATTTACGTTTTTGTTTTTTCATTATACGATTACAATAATTTCAGTAGCGTGCAGTAAGTGATTTTTAATATTTCGTTATATGGATCTAGCTTCAAACTTTTTTGCATGTTATTTCGGTTTCTTATACAACGTAGTAAGTAATCCAGCCAAGTAATCGCCGTGGGGCCGCGGCGTACGAATATCGACCCCTCCAACTCAACCCGTGGATGTCGTAAGAGCCGACTAAGGGAACCTACCAGAGGAAGCTATTACGGTTTTTATGTTGTATACATTGATGAGACAATGTTTGCAAGAGTTGAGGCATTGATTGCAAGGACAGTTAATGGGCGATGCTACCAGTGTAATATACAATATTTGTTTGGATGAGGTTCGCCTTGAGACTGTACTCACCCAGAGCCGAGCGGCGCGGCGGGGCACGGGCGGGGCGGCGCGCGCGGCGGCGATGACGTGCATGCGCGGACAGCCAGCGCGGCGCCAGTGAGCACAGCAACGAGCTGCCCGAGTCGCCGCTAGAGCTGGACTCCCGCCCCTCCATCGAGCGCCGCCATGTCTCGCGCTGCGGTGGCACGGAGCGCCGCGGGGGCCTCTGCGGAGAGCGCGCCTCTCGAGGACCTTCAGGGTCAATGAAACGACCGTTTATAATATTGCATTTATTCGTCGGGCGCTACGAATTTATTTTTCCATTCGAAATTCTCTAAATGTAAAATTTACAGTGAGAGACGAGTTCGCGAGTGAAGGTGACTCGCATTCGCGTGCGAGGTGCGGTGCGGCTCCAGCGCTGCAAGGGCACGCGTCGCTTGGCGGCGGCGGCTGGCGTCTACTCTACGGCGAGGGAAGCGGTGCGGTGCAGCGGTGCGGGCGGACGGAGGGCGCACACGATACCTTCCCGCGGGGGGGCGCGCCACGGGCTCGTGGCGGCGGACCGGCTGCCGGGGGACGTCATCGTGGTCTGAGAGCGCTGCGCCGCCGCCGGCGGGGACGTGCCCGCGCTGCGCATCGGCGCCGGCGCTATTGTGGGTGCTGAGGCGTGCCGCCCGCCATCCCCCTCTTCCGCGTCGGCGGACGACTCCAGGCTGAGGCTGGCGCGCTCCTCTGGGATCATGTCGAAGATTCCTTTGAACCGCAGCGAGTTGGAGCGGTCGCGCGGCGCAGGGGCGGGGGCGGGTGCGGCGCGGGGCGCGAGCGCGTGCAACAGCAAACGAGCGAGGGGCGAGGCATCGCCGCCCGCCAGCCGCATGTGGTCCGGAACCGGCACGGGGATACGCGAGGGCCGCGCGCGCGCGCGCTCCTCCGCGGGGGCGCCGTCCGACGAGGACCGCGAGTACTCGAGGATCTCCAATATCTCGATGCACTTGTCGCCGCGGTGGATCTCCGACTTCTGGTATATCCGTCGAGGCAGGCGTTCGGCGGGTGCGGCCGCGTTGGGGCGGGAGCGCTCGCGTCTGCGGTTTGCGGTGGGGCCCGGCGCAGGCGGGTCGCGGCGCACCGCGGCGCGGATTTCGGCGCGCGTCAACTCGGCCACTACGTCGTCCAGCAGTGCGTCTAGCGCGACGCGCGCGTCCCGCTCGGCGTGCTCGCGGCGGCGCGCCTGCAGCTCCTCCTGCAGCCGCCGCGCGCGGCCGCGGCGCGCGCACTCTATGCGCATCTCTCGCGTGCGCTGCCGCCGGTGTAGGCGCTGTCGGATGCGCTCCGGCATGTACTCGGCGACGCGCGCGCCCTCCGGCGTGGTGTCGTCGCGGATCGGCACGAAGAAGGCCTCCGGAGGGGCGGGCGTTGGAGGCGTACCGGGCGTGCATCGGTGCGCGGCGAGGTGTGGTGAAAGTGGGTCTTCGAGGCTGTCGACGAGGCTGACGGTGTCCGAGGCGAGCGCGTCCGGGCTGGCGTCCTCGTCCTCGGAGGTGTTGACCTCCATGGAGGCGGAGTGCGGTAACGCCGTGCGGCGCGACACGAGCGCAGCGCGCTGCAGCGGCCGGTAGTAGTTCCCGGCGCCGACTGTGCTGAGTGGCGCTACCTCCACGAACGATACACCCGCACCCTCCTCGAGGCGCAGCTCTTCGTGAAACAGCTGCTGTATCTGGCGCAGTACGGCGTGGTTCACTCCCTCCTGCTGTTCGAGGACGTCGAACGCATCGCCGCGGGGGGGCTCGTCGACGCGCTCTTCCGAAGCCGGCGGTGCGAGGAGCGCAGGGGGCGCTCGCCCGCACAGCTCCTCGTTACCGAATATGATTTGGTGGTTGGAGGTGGGGCTGAGGTGCACGACGGTGTTGACGGCGGCGTTCTGCAGGCGCACCTTTATCTCCTTCTCGACGACGCTGAGCTTGCGGTCGGCGCCGACAGACGCGTTCATGCCCTCCAGCCGGTCCGTCAGCGAGTTGAGGCTCTCGACCAGCACGCGCGACACGTACTCGTCGATGTCGAGCGGGGGCGTAGAGTGCGGGGGCGCAGCACGCGCGGCCGGCGGGCTGCCCGCCCCGCGCTCCGGCGGAGACGAGCTAGCGGACTCGGAGACGACGATCTCGAGGAGCTCGTATGGCATCGCGCCGTCGCATACGAGCCGCTCCGACGAGAACAGCTCGTGGCCGGCGCTCTCCGCGATCGAGTCGGGCGGGGCGGTGGCACTTCCCTCGCTGGGCTCGCAAGGAGTGTCAGGGCAGGAGGAGAGGTCGCAGGCGGCGGGCGGCGGCGGCGAGCGCGCGTCGCAGGTGCACGCTGCAGGTGGCGGCGGCGCGCGCGCCCACAAACGGCGCAGCAGCGCGGACTTGCGCATGAGCTCGCGGTCGCGGCGCAGGGGGCGCGGGGCCTCCCCCGCGCTCAGGCAGCCTCCGCCCTCAGACTCCGTGTCCGAGCTCTGCTGCGCCATTCGATACCTGAAACGAACGAGCAGCGGATAATAGGTTGGTATCTATTTTCTTCTTTTTCTCAGAATAAGTTGGAGGTAATCAACCGTACATCTCTCACGTCGTTAGTAGTAGGTAGTTGACTCACTTCCTCATGACGGTCTCGGGCACGGAGTAGCGGCGGCGCAGCAGGCCGGGCGAGGCGTCGGCGCGCACGGAGGCATGCTGCGCGCGCGGCGTGCGCATGCGCGTCTGCATGGAGGCAGCGGCGGCGGTGGGGTTCCACTCCCGCGTTCTGCCCTCTTCTATCTTATCTGCTCCTTCTCCGCTTCGGCAGTTTTGTCGATACACACGTCTCTTAATACGACTGAAAAAAGAAAATAATTATAAGTAGGTACCTACCAGATAAGAAGTAAAAAATAAATTAGTTTCGTTTTTCTTTCTTCGTCACAGTCAAGGAAATTTACATAATATCAATCAATCAATCAATCAATCATTTATTCATAAAAGACATGGTACAATAATAGGTGATAAATACAAGTAGATCCTCATGACTCGCCACATACCTGGCATGTGAATATTAAACTTATACTTACTGTCTAATTTATTAATAATTATAATTATCTATAAATGCAAACATCATCTCAAAATTATTAGGTTTGTCAAATTAGTTTATATGTATATTAATTATTCTGGTGTGTGTAAACAAAAAAGAATTTAAAATTTACTTGACAAAAACTCTTGTATTGTATAAAAACTATGTTCTATGAGCCATTCCTTTAAAATTTCAACAAACATACTACCTTTGCAGTCTAAAATAGATTTCGGTAAATGATTATATATTTTACATGACATGTAGGCGCAGTTTCTCATAAAAAGGTCTAATTTCGGCATTGGCGTCACCAGTGGCTTATGTGTTACTAATCGCCTGTTCGTGTTATCTTTATTTTCAAAAAGATCAGGGTGTTTTCTAATAAATAGAGCTACTTCGAAAATATACATAGATGGAAGGGTAAAAAGTTTATTTTTTATGAAATAGGGCTTACATGATTCAATGTTATCTAAATTCCATATTGCTCGAATGCATTTTTTCTGTGCAATGAAAGCTCTTTGAATTTCACTGGAATTGCCCCATAACACAAGTCCATATCGAAGAACAGATCCTATATAGCTATGATATACTGTCAAAGCTGTATTTATCGATGCAACTTTACGTATGGTTCTTAGCGCATACACGAACTTGTTTATTTTTTTGCAAACAAAGTTTATTTGTTCTTTCCAATTTAAATGTTGATCAATTATTACTCCTAGAAATTTAATAATCAGCGCTTGTTCAACTATGACATTATCATGTGATATTATTAATTTATGTTCTGGTTTTTGTACTGTCCTAAACTGTATATACTTTGTCTTATTTACATTCAATTTTAAATTATTTATGTCCAACCATATATTTATGTCCTTAAGTGAAATATTTATACTGTTTTCAAATTCGTCAATTTCTTTTCCACTTACAATTATCGTTGTATCGTCAGCAAATAATAAACATTCATGATTGATAGAGCGTGGTAAGTCGTTTATATAAACTAAGAATAATAATGGACCCAGTATACTTCCCTGAGGGACACCATATCTATTTATTTTTACTTCTGAATCATGATCTTCAACAATGTTATTATCTTTTGATAATTTTCTAATTCTAGTAATTTGTTTGCGGTCTTTTAGATAACTCTCTATCCAGTCACGTGCTGGTCCCCGAATCCCATACTTTTCTAGCTTATGTAGAAGAGTTGTATGATGAACAAAGTCAAAAGCTTTACTCATGTCCAAGAAAAGTACTGCCGTGGGAATTTTACTATTTATGTTGTTTGAAATAGTTTTGACAAGTTTGTACGTAGCTAGTGTTGTAGAGTGGTTCTTCCTATAACCGTGTTGTTGACTCGTGAGGATGTCATGTTTGTCAAGAAAGTTTTGTAATCTATTGTAGAAGATTCTTTCCATTACCTTTGAAAGAATAGGTACTAAAGTAATTGGTCGATAGTTACTTAGATCATTTCTTTTACCTTTTTTATGAATAGGTTTTATGACGGAGAATTTTAGTCTTTCAGGAAATATTCCTTGTTCTAGGGATAGATTAATAATGTAAGCTAAAGGTTTTGCAATATAATTGGCTACTCGTTTAATTATTTTAGTACTTAAAGTGTCATAACCTACAGAGCTAGTACTTTTGAGACTCATAATAACTTTAAAAACTTCTTCGCCATCTGTAGGTTCTAAAAACATACTTTGCATATTGCCTTTAACAGTTGCAAGCGGATTACCTGTTTTAGATATGTTGTCAACGTTTGTAGTTTTAATGAAGTAATTATTGAAAGAATTTGCAATATCCGTTCCGTTACTAATTTTTACCCCATTATCTAGTATTTCTCGAATGTCATGTTTTGTATTCATATTATTAATTTTCTTATTGATTACATTCCAAGTTGCTTTGCACTTGTTTTCTGAATTATTTATATATTTAAAGTTATATGTCTTTTGCATTTGTGATATACAATTCTTTAGTAGTTTTGAATAGTTATTAAAGTATTCTTTGTTTAAAATATTCGTTTTATTCTTGTAATAGCGGTATCTTAGCTTTCGCTTTTGTTTACAGCTTCTTTTTATTCCCTTCGAAATCCATTGCAGCTTGCTACTTCTTTTTGTTATTTTTGTTTTAATATTAGGGAAACATAGACTACTAAATAGAATCATTGTATCATGTAGAACGTTGAAAGCTTGCTCTGTGTATATTTCATTGTATACTTCTGAATAGGATAGTACTTTTAAGCAGTCCATAAACTTCCTAACATTATCCTCACTATAATCAATCCTGTAAGAGAAATACTGTCTATTACCAGAATGCGAATTAATAATCATATCAAATTCTAGAACTTGTGCTGTTTCATGATCAGATAGACCCAAGATATGAGTCGAACCTTGGGCTAAGTGTACGTTACTAAGAAAATTGTCTATACATCTATTCTGACGTGTCGGTTTTTTAATATGGCTTATCATGTTATTCATATGTAGTATATCATCTATCTTCCTCTTATATATATTATCAAATATGAATTCAATATTAAAGTCCCCGCATATTATAATATTCTTGTACTTTCTTGGCTTGTTTTGAAATCTTTGCAACATTATCTCAAAGTTTTTGTAAAACACACTTATATCTGAATTAGGTGTTCTATATAAACATACAATAACAGTATGTATTGAATTTATATAGATGCCACAAACTTCAAATTCTTTCTCTATCGCTAAATCTGATATTAGATCTAGGTTATCAAAATCTATTTCATCTTTACAAAATATGGATGTTCCTCCTCTTCTTTTTTCATTTCGAGAATAGTTACAAGCTAGCTTATAGTTATTTAATTTTATTAGTTTATGCTCATCGTAAGACAAAAAGGTTTCACTCAAACATACAATATCCATACTATAACCTTTCTCTTCAAAATCTTGAAGAGCAATGTCTAATTCGTCACATTTGCTAGAAAGTCCGGCAATATTTTGATGAAAAACTCTATAAATTTTTACAATATCTTTCGTTCTTGGAATAAGCTTATACCTATTCGTCACGAAAAAACTCTTCTTCTTTGTTATTATGAAAATATGCCTCAATCTCACAAATATGCGCTTTCATGTCAAATAAAATTTTCCTCATTCCACGAACATTGATATGCCCACTATTTTTGTCAAACATTCTGTGGGAATACTCCAAGTTTTTGTTAGAGTCTAAAAAGAATGCATGCTCATTATTAACAATGTCTAAATACAATAAATTATTAAAAATTTCAACCCTCTTATTATATAAATTTAAATTTGGTCCATATTTATAGGTCGGTGTACATATAATAACATTTGTAGTCATTACTTCATTAACCTTGTCTCTTATAATCTGTACTAAAGAATGTAGATTATTTGTTTTATTAAAGTCATTTTGTCCTATTAATATTATACAGTAGTCATTTTCTGTGTAATTTTTCAGTTTTTGTTCCAGATTGTCCATCAGTGCTTCAACGCCACATTCTGGGTAACAATAGTGACAAATTCTGTCATTTCCATGTATTCCGATTGCGTTATTTATAAGTTTATTTTTGTTATCACTACTAATTATGCAGATTTTTCTTGTTTGTTTTTTTGGTTTCCCAGTATATCCTATGTCATTTTCACTATTTATATTTACGTAAACTCTATCTTTCTCTAAATCTCTTGTCAATTTAGTAGTAGTTGTCAGGTGCTTATTGTTAGACTTTTGTAGTGTCGTTTGTGTATCCTTTTCTTTTGTTTGAACAGTTACGTCCTTATCGTTTATTTGGTGATCTGACTCTTCTTCATCAGATAAATTTCCTGATAAGTCCAATGTTCTCTTTGTCTTCTTTCGTTTACTTTTTTTGTTTCTTTTTTCCGTGTTTTTTGTGGAGGATTCTGAAATATCTGTTAATTCTACGTTTTTTAATTTCTCGATAGTCCTCTTACATTCTGCTAGCTCCGATTTTAGATATTTATTTTCCGATGTTAGGTGTTCTATTTCCATTTGTGATCCGTCGAGTTCTAGAATATACTGCTCTAGTTTAAGCTTTATCTCAGCTAGCTCTTGCATGTCTGTCATTTCTGCATTGGTGTTTTGTGAGCTTATAATTGTACTATTGCAGGAATCCATACTTGTGTCACCGCTTGAGGAAATGGATATATCAATAGATTTTGCTGGTTGTATTTTATTCTGTTTTGTAATTTTATCCATTATACAAAATCTACTCCGGTCAAAAATTCAATAGCAAAAATTATCCAAAAAGTTTGTGTCCGTTGTAGGTTTGATCCAGCTCTTGCAGTAGCGAAAGACGTTTCGTCCGGCGCTGGGTGCCACTGCACCAATTCGCTCCTTGAGCGATGTATCGAAATAGCGCAACAGTATTTTTTATCAGTAATTTACGTAGGTACCTCGATAGTCGCCTGAGTGAATAGAGTCCAAAGGTCAGTTCTCGCGACGATCGAACAAAGCTTTGTCTGTGATTGCAAGTGTTCGTTATTTTGCAAGATTTAAAAATTCACTTACTTGCTGCTGACATTTCAGTGATATATGATTGTAGTTTTTCTTTGTAGTGTATGTAGTTTCTTATGGTGTAATTTTTATAGAGAAAAATGCCTTTGTTTTCTTGGTAGATGTCACAGTTTCACAATTTCAAATTGCAGTGAAGATAGTTGGAATTAGGTGTTGCAAACGATTTATGATATGAGTCGTAATATTGTTCACTTAATTTCACCGTTTAACTTTATTAACCCACTCGCTAACTAATTATTAAAAATATTTTTCGCGCAGCTAATGTTTACTATGGCACAGCGCCATCTAGTCTAATATAAATAGAGTTTTTGATTTTCAGTTTTAGATTATTTTCTCCCTTCTAAATAAAGTAAAATAAAAGGAATTAAACTAAAAACGAAATAGGTAGGTAGTGTACCTATCTAATTTCTCTCTTGTTAACTATAGCAAAACAATCAATATTATCTCTGTCCTTTAGTTTGGTGGTCGTTTGTCTCTAGATAGACATACTTATCTATGTACATATTGTACCATTAGATACGTTCAAGATCCGCTACAGTCTGAATACTAGATGTATGTACATAGGTCTGTGCGTGGCTCAATCCGCTTCACGTTATGCTCTAGATAGCTACGAGTACATATCTATGTAGGTACGTATTGTACCATTAGATATGTTCAAGATCCGCTACAGTCTGAATACTAGATGTATGTAGGTCTGTGCGTGGCTCAATCCGCTTCACGTCATGCTCTAGATAGCTACGAGTACATATCTATGTAGGTACGTATTGTACCATTAGATATGTTCAAGTTCCGCTACAGTCTGAATACTAGATGTATGTAGGTCTGTGCGTGGCTCAATCCGCTTCACGTTATGCTCTAGATAGCTACGAGTACATATCTATGTAGGTACGTATTGTACCATTAGATATTATGTTCAAGATCCGCTACAGTCTGAATACTAGATGTATGTAGGTCTGTGCGTGGCTCAATCCGCTTCACGTTATGCTCTAGATAGCTACGAGTACATATCTATGTAGGTACGTATTGTACCATTAGATATGTTCAAGATCCGCTACAGTCTGAATACTAGATGTATGTAGGTCTATGCGTGGCTCAATCCGCTTCACGTTATGCTCTAGATAGCTACGAGTACATATCTATGTAGGTACGTATTGTACCATTAGATATGTTCAAGATCCGCTACAGTCTGAATACTAGATGTACGTAGGTCTGTGCGTGGCTCAATCCGCTTCACGTTATGCTCTAGATAGCTACGAGTACATATCTATGTACGTATTGTACCATTAGATATGTTCAAGATCCGCTACAGTCTGAATACTAGATGTATGTAGGTCTGTGCGTGGCTCAATCCACGCTGCTCTCGCAGTAAGATTACCAAGGACAATTATTATCGTACTTCGTTTTTACACTATTTTGTACTTAACCAGCTAAGTTGTTTTTAGAAGTGTTTAGCTACGAGTACTAGCGATGAGACGTACTTGTATAAAAACCAGCGCCATAAACCAGGGCTAAAATCCTTCCAAGTATTTTGTACCATGTGGTATCAAAAATACTCGAAGTACGGATAGCGCGGGCGGGTGCGACTCGTGGCGGGTCTCAGTGCGCCACGCACTTTAAAAGTAAAATACTTGCATGGGAAATTGATCACAGTCTGTGTTAGAATAAAGGTCGTAATTGAATTTACAGAAAAAATACTTCCGTGCTCTCATAATACTCATATTATTAATTGTAAGTAAATATAGCTGACAGATTAATATTTTAATTATATCCTAATACCTAGTCCTAATAGGGAAATTACCTATGTTGTACCCTAAATACATAATTATATCTAACCCTAACGCCTGCATAAAAATTGTAGCAGACGAAACGGGACGTAGGTAGGTACCTATTATTCGTTTTTATTAGTACGGGACTCACTTTTCACTCTAGGCACTCTAGGTAGTTATTACGTACTTATTTACAAAGTAGGTATTATCATTTCATAAGTAATAATATAAAATGAGATTGTGCTCACTCATCTAATTTACATAAGTTTGATGCAGATACCTAACTAACCTATGTAGGTGCTTACATTATTTTTATTTAAAATTGATATTTATCTAGGTAAGTACTTTACTTTTTTAAGTACAGTACCTAAATTATTTACTTACTGTAGGTACATAGGTAAATGTTATACTTTCTCATAGACTATTAAATACAGTTAAATACCGGTACCTCATATTTGTGATAAAATTAGTTACTAATCTTACTTACTAATCTGTTCCATTCAATCCCCGAAGGAGCGACGAATAATTCATTCATCACTCAAAACCATCGGTCGACTAACAAAGTCGAATCGGAGCCATGAACGATCCATTCGTAGAGACATTAGTAATTACTAATTAGTAGTTTCATTCGACTTTGAAGATTAGTATATTACTAATATTCAAGTCGAATGAGGAAATTAGTAGTTGTTCATCATTCGACTAGACAGATAATTCGCAGTCGCGCATCTTTACCAGGCGCTATCTAGTTATGTACCGAGAGCACCTAGTAGGTATGGTAGGTTCGGTGGCTAAGTAGATTGATACTAGATAGATAAGTAGGTACCTAATTTCTAAATGAATACTAGTTCTAATTTTTTTCTATTATTTGATTGTAATTTTCTTTGTCAATAAAGTAGTTACCTAAGTATCTAAGTAAGTACATAATAATTATCAGATGCATGATTTCGGACTAAGAGACATAAACCTACATGACTTTTGTAATGTATATAAGGAATAAAAGAGCGGAAAAGTCATTTGGCGCAAATCGTAAACCATTTTCTATTTACCTTATGAAAAAGCTAACTGCGGCTCATTGGTTCTTTGGGAGCATTTGGAAAATTAAAAGATTTTGGGCCAAAAATTAAAATTTTCTCAAATGCTCCCAAAATACAATTAAATCGAATTTTGTTTTATTATGGGTTGATATAAAATAGATCTCGATTTTCCCCAAGTTACCTTTCCGTTAAGTAGATTTATTATTGGTAAACCGCAGATGGAATTAAAATCTAAAAGAAATTGAATCTCGCACCAACCCGTGACGATCACACTTAATGTCATTGTCAACTAATAAAATCGATATTGTGTTTCAGTTAGTTAGCCGATACTTTTAGCATAAAATAATGTACGCACGTCTGTCACTGTCTTATGAACACGTTCAGAGTAAAATACTTATACAAGGAAATTGATCTAAGTTTCCATGGAAATAAAATTCATAATCGTATTTGTTTGTAAAGATGTCGGAAATTCCTCAAACCATTTTGATGAAAATTACTAAATGGTTTTGGGGATTGAAAAATGCGTAGGTAAGTACGTACCTAGTACTTGAACTTCGTGTCACTGTCGCAGTCAGAAGTAAGTCATCGATAGAGTCCGCGCACGCCCCGAATACCTCCGTATTCGGTCTTGCAAGTACGTACTTGCAAGACTCAAAAGTATTTCGACGCATCATCATATCAACCCATACTCGTCCACTGCTGGACATAGGCCTCCCCCATACGCCGCCACAAATAGCGGTCCTGAGCCGGCTCCATCCATCGACTCCCTGCGACCGCTACAATGTCGTCGGTCCATCGAGTGGGTGGTCTCCCATGTAGGGGGGGATTTGCCATAATCACCACGCTTGGCAGGTGGATTGGTGATCGCAGTGTTGGTGTTGAAAAATACTAATAGGAAGCTGCTGCCCTTGCTCTGGTAGGTTCCCTTAGACGGCTCTTACGACATCCACGGGTTGAGTTGGAGGGGTCGATATTCGTAAGCCGCGGCCCCACGGCCAACCAGGTTTCGACGCATACCAGGTATTAAAACCTGGTCGAGTAAATACGTCCCATCGCTAACGAGTACATATCTATTTACATGTTGTTACCCATCTGCACCGACCGCGACCCACAAACTAGGTATATCCTGTGATAGCCACGTAAGTAGCACAAGCACCCATGTACGTAACGTACATTACCTACCTCGGTCGAGTGCGCCTTAGCTCAGGCTCAGTCGCTCGCTGCTCTTTAGACACCCGAGGGGGAGGGGGAGGAGTTACACATCTGCACCGAGGTAGCGTTCACTTAGTAGGTATTCTGTACATACCCTACCGACTACCAGCGCGACGACGACGAGGACGGCGCGATGGTGCCGCGAGTTACGATCGTCTCCGTATGGTTCCAGTTTCAACACGGAGTGCGCCGCGCCCCGCGCCGCGCAGAGATCGCACATCTCCCTGCACTGCATGCAACGCGCACGCGCACGCCACGCTCTACTTGAGCGCTCGCTCGGGCACGCGCACGTGCTCGGTGGCTATGTTCGGAGACCTCGCAGAGCAGCACATTCGTGACTTGGAATGCGCTCTCCCGGCGCAGGCGCCACTCAAGTGCAAATAATGAACCTATTTATATTCACTCACTTATTTACGGTAAAATAATGCTTATGGAGGCAAGTCGGACAAAATATATAACTCGAAAGTCATTTAGGAGATATTTTATTTAGGTACCATTTGAGCTTTCCGATATTTTAGGCACAGTTTCATGCGGCACGTGGCCATTTTTATATATGTATTATGGACCGCGAAAGTAGTCATTATAAATAAAATAATTATTTGTTAGTTTTATTTACAAAGTGTTCTTTTATTAGATACCAACCAACATTGTACTGTTCTGAGTAAAATAGCGCGTAGGACATTCGGCTCGGGGTGACGGGTCGAGTGGACGTGCGTGCGTCGATAAACGAAATCTGTGTTTTATTGGCTTTGGATAGCAACCCTAACCTGGTACAAACATAACTATGATTTTTTCCGGTCCATCTTTTGATGAATTTTTATTTTTAAATTTTCATATACTCATTATTATATACATAATGGCCCAAAACTGACAATGATATAAATAATACGTCTGTGGAATTTTAAAACATTCGGTCAATAATCCTATCACATAGGTATTTACAAATAACCTCACGAAAATCAATATCGGCATTGATATTGATATGATACCTCAAAACACAATTTTCTGTCTTCGGATCGTTTCCCACGATAAACTTTGATGATCTAACTTCATACCAAATTTAAACTTCCTAGGTTAGATTTAGAAGTGATTTAGGTTTTTGTTGAGACAGTTTTTAAAAATGTCACTTTTCGGGCTTCAATGACTCAAGTACCTTACGTACTTGAATTCGTATATTATTTATAGGTATTTATACGTATATTATTTATTGTTTACTAGCTGCTGCCCGCACCTTCGCCCGCGTTTTATCGGGATTCAAAATAGCCAAATAGCCTATATGTTATTCCAGGTCCCAAACTATATACCCATTTTTTTATTTGCTTGGGATGGCTTTAGTGTCACAGCGGCCATGTAGGCCTATTGTGATCGCCACTTCGAGTGTTCACCCTTGGAAGCTGCGGCGTTTATATGTAGTTCGCCACTTACCCTTGCAGCTGCGAGAAACTGTAGGATTTTCTTCGGGGAGGTGTCTCGTAGCTCGTCTGGGCTGAGCATGTGTTGCCCAGATGAGTGCTACATTTTTGCATCAGTGCTCCACACTCTCACAGCAAATAGGTAATAAAAAAAAAACGAATGCCAATTGGATATACTCTGCAATGGATATACTTTGCAATGGTTCCGATTGTCGACTCTGTTAAGTACAGGTTTAACTCTCTCTCTCGTGCATTAAATTCATGTTACCAAATGTAAAAGAATTTCCAACTAAGATAATGCTAAAGGATGAGATTGTTCACTTTGTAGACTCTACTGTTTTCTTAGGGTTACATATTCATTCCACTCTTCAATGGAAACCGCAAATTGATGCTCTCGCAGGCAGACTTAGTTCAGCAGCATATGCAGTTCGTACAGTTAGATATATTACCGATGAAGATACAGCTAGGTTAGTTTATTTCAGTTACTTTCATAGTATTATGTCCTATGGTATTTTGCTTTGGGGAAAGGCAGCTGACATCCAGGCTATCTTTGTTCTTCAAAAAAGGGCTGTACGCGCATTTTATAAATTAAAGCCACGCGACTCTTTGAGGGAATTATTTAAAGAAATAAATATTTTGACAGTAATATCTAATGTATACGCACAAAAATAGAGATAGCTTTTTGAAAAAGTGTGATGTTCACAATAGAAATACAAGAAACAAGAACAAATTACACATCCCAGCATATAGATTACGAAAAGTAGGGACATCATTTATGGGCAATTGCGTGCGCTTTTATAATAAGCTTCCATCTGAAGCAACTGAACTCCCTATTCGTAAATTTAAACAGTACATTAAACAAAATCTTATCAGGAAGGCCTTTTACTCCATAGATGATTACATCAATGATGTTAATGCTTGGCCAGATGTCGCTCCGTTCCGCACTGTCAGTAGTATGTAAGAAATTCTATGTTCTGTTTAGCTTCATAGAAATATTGACATGTATCTAAATCGCATTAAATTTAGATTTAGATAGGCAAAATAACAATGTATTAGACACTTAAGTGATATTATAATGTGCTAGTGGTTTCTTTTTCACTTCTTCCACTAGTGGACAAAAAATTGAAGTGAAGAGAATATCAATAACACCTTATTTCTTATTTGATATTAATAACTATGTTTATAGTATAAAATTTGACTTGTCTAAGTGCTTATTTTGTAAGCCTAAAGAAATAAAGTTATTGATTCTGATTCTGATTCTAGACCAAAAACTAACTTGGGAACCCCATATAGATATAACTTGTAAAAAGCTATCATCTGCTTGTTTTGCACTGTCCCGCCTAAATGGAAGCCTCGGGCTGGACAATAAGTAAATAGCGTATCATGGGTATTTGCATTCAGTATTGACGTACGGCGTTGAATTTTTCGGACAAGCTGCTGAACGTCTAAGACCGTTCCGTCTACAGAAACGCGCGATCAAAATCCTGTGCGGCGTGGAGTGGGACCATCCTGCTCGGGAACTCTTTAAAGAGACTAAAATACTGACATTGCCAAGCGAGTTCATTCTGCAAGCGGCCAAATTTGTTAGAAGTAATCTTAAGGAGTTCCCGACGTGGGCTGAAGCCCACAACTACCCCACTAGACATCGGCTAAAGCTTCCCAAAGTAAGATTAGCGAAAACAAAATCCAAAATTGACTACATAGGAGTAAACATTTACAATAATCTGCCGGACTTTTTAACAAATGCAGCGTCGACTGCAATATTCGTTAACAAACTGAAGAGAATCCTAGTGGACAGGGCATATTACAGTCTAGAAGAGTTCCTCGTGGACTAATTTGTTGACGCCGATATCGTAGATCTACATTTATAATATTAAATTATACTCTTGGTAAGATTACAAAGGATAATTATTATCTACACGTACTTAGTTTTTACATTATTTTGTACTTACCTAGCTAAGTTATTTTTAATAGTGTTTGATATGTAAGAAATTTCTCTTATCAATAAATGAACTAAACTAAACTAAACTCTCCTAGCAGATGGAGGGGCGTTTCATCGGCCTCCTCACAGAGTCTGCAGGATTTTGTCTCGCATAGCCCCAAATTGAACATGTGCTTGTTAAGGCGACAGTGTCCGGTTAGGGCTCTTGTCATGATGCGAAGGTTGTCTCTGCTTAGCGCTAAGATTTGGTTGGTGCACCGTTTATCGAAGCCTTTGATCAGAACTTTTGAATGTCTAATGCCGTTGGAGTTTATCCAGAGCTTGGTCGATTCCTCTTAGCAGGAGTTCAAAAGGATTCTTTGAGCCAGGCTTTTAGGTATGCCACAAAACGGCTCGGGGCCTAACTGAAACCCCTTGGCCCCGGAACGCGCCAGTTCATCGGCACACTCATTGCCGTTGATTTCCGTGTGTCCCGGTACCCATTTTAGGACAACTCTGTTGTTCAGGCCCAGAGCGTTCAGGCGTGACAGACAGTCCTCGACTAATGGACGTAATGACCTTCGAATCCAGTGCTAGGAGGGCAGCTTGGCTGTCAGAGTTGATGAAAATGGTTTAGTTGGAGTATCGCTTTTGCAGATTTATGTCGGCGCATTCAAGAATGGCAAATACTTCTGCTTGGAAGATGGAGGCGTAGTTACCCAGGTTAGTGCTACTGCTAAACCTAGGTCGCTCTCCATACACTCCAAAGCCTACGTCCGGACCAATTTTGGAGCCGTCTGTCAGGACAGGCTCCCGTCCTTGCAGAGTAGTTGGTTGTTTGACCAGTCTTCTCTGGAGGGCAGTTCCACTGTGTAGTGTTTTTCAAACACATGTGGCAGCATGGCATCAGTAGTCATGCTCAGGATGGGTGATTCCAGAGTAGAGTCTATCAGAGATCTCAGTTTCTGGGATAGCCAGTTCCTTCGGCCCAGGGTGCTGGCCCTATACATGCTGGTCTTTGTCTCTTTATGTATGTACATGTGAAGCGGAGGTAGTTCCAGCAATGCGTTTAGTGCCAGCCCCGGGGATGTGGACATGGCTCCCTAGGCCATAAAGTAAGCAGTCCTTTGCAGGCTGCTTAGTTTGGTGATTGCGGTCGACTGAAGGGCCTTGTCGTACCATACTATGGAGGCCCATACCAAATTTCAGCCTAATCTGTTCAGTAGTTTTTGCGTGAAAGAGTAACAATAACCACCCTTACAAAGTTTGACATTTATAATATTAGTAGGATAAAATTTGGTATTCCTAAAGTTAATGTTATTTACTATAGTGGGTAAGTCCCCTCCATCGAGTACCCCGCACTCGGAGTAATCTCTCGCTAGAGGCTGTAAGAAGTCTCAAACATTTTCGACTCGTTTATTTAAAAGCAAAATAAATTAATTAAATGAAATGAAAATTAGACAAGACTACTTGATTTCTTGCCGGTTAGCGCAGTCCCGTGCTGAGGGACAGACGCGGGTTCGAGTCTCGCCGAAATCAAACATTTTTGGGATGTCATTTAGATAGATAGATAGAAGATAGAAAATTCTTTATTGCACACTTATTGATAAGAAACAGAAATACAAAAAAGACAATTTTAAAACTAAGTTACAAGTGGCGGTCTTATCGCTCGAGAGCGATCTCTACCAGACAACCGTCAACCAGACATTTAATTTCTTTGGAAGGTATTCCTAATCTATTAATGTAATATTCTTACAAATCAATTCGTGATTCTGATTATTCATGGAGGATTAATTGTAAGTTTGATAATGTCTGGTGTATAGAAGGGACTGCAAGCGTGCCCGTGCCCGTGCCCGTGCCCAGTGGTTTGTAAGTTGTAAAGAAATCACCGCTATAGCGGTCGCGTCGTCACCCGTTGCTTTTCGAACTGCTGGCTCTAACGCGCGTCTCAATGTAGGCCAGTTCACCCATCATATTATTTCTCCTGCCTCCGTCCCTTCCTCAGGCGCAGTCAGTACCTATGTAGGAAATTTAGTTACCAACGTTGTCTCAGCGAGGAGGGCTCCGCCCAGGCGTCGCGGATGGTGGCGAGCGCGCGCTGCAGTGCCGGTGCTGGGGAGCCGCAGCCCCTGCGCGTCGCACACCGGCTCCTGGCCGTAGCCCCGCAGAACCCTGAGCCTGCGCAAACAAGAAAACATTCAGAATCAGTAACGTTCCCACCACCGGCTCTCGCTCGAAAGGCAAAAACGGTGACTTTCTTGCTCAAGTAATAAATAATAATATGCCTTTATTTATTTCGGGACATGATACAAATACTTATTACATTTAAATAATAAAATGGTCAGGTAAAAACATCTGTGGGTAAAAAACAATCTTAAAACAATCGTCAGGATGCTAATTCCAATTCATCGTTTGTAATGTAGATCAATCGATCTGCCAGACTGTTGTTACACCTCTCAACCCTGGACAAACGTTTCGCCACTTTTGCCTCAAAGAACATCCCGGAAGCTCTGCAGCATCATGCTAGTCCAAAAAACTGTCTGAAGGAAGATATTATTATAAACAAACCTGATGCCTTGGCGGTGTCCAATAAATTTACTCCATTTTTACCGGTCTACCAAAGGACGAGGGTAATGAGTTTGACACCCTACTATGTATGTATGTTTTTATGTATGTATGTACCCTATTTTTATGTTCCCACGTAGCGCTGAAACTACTGGTCCGATTTCAACAAATGAGATGTCGTAGATGTCGTTAGATGTCGTCTTAATAGCCCGATGGCTATAGGCTATGTGACGTCAGATAAAAATTTCTGGGGGTCTAACGAGATAGCGGGAGTCTAAGTAAGGGTCGAAAATCACAATATTAGTAAATATGCTCGTGTGTGGTATCTTTGCAAAGGTCTTTGTTTGTACTTTCCGAAACCGTCCAAACTTTTGTGAGGTTAAAGATACTCAAGCTATCAGCAAAAAGGTGTAAAAAAATAAAGGTACTTAAAAACTAAAACCCGACTATATAAAAGTCTTAAACAAGCGTTCACCTATTGTCCTTATCATTTTCTTTTGATAATTAGGTAGTCGGAGGCGCCCACCCCATATATCTAGGGTACAAGTAGGAACAAAGGCTCCGACTACCTAACCTAAGTATCAAAATAAAATGATAAGGACAATAAGTGAACGCTTGTTTAAGACTTTTATTTAGTCGGGTTTTAGTTTTTAACTTAATTTTTTTCTGGTGTGTATTTGGATAATACTTCGATCGAACGACAATTTTCCGGTATTTTGCCTAAAACAAAACAATACCTATAAACTTAAATCAACACTTACCTAGGTATTATTATATTACAAATGCGAAATAGTTTATTTATGACCTCATCTCATTACGTATAACTACCTAACGTCTGAACCTTTTTACAAAACTAATTTATGTATATCCACCCACACACAGTCAGTCCATGTTTCCATTTAATATTATTATTTTCATTTTATTAGCAAAATAAAATGCTCACAGTTCGACCGCAGCGCGTCGTCGATAGCATTATCTCTTAGTCCCGCGCTACATTGCTTTTATTTTCATTATATTTACCTAATCTTATTTCACTCAAGGGCATGCCCCTTGAGTGAGTGAATCATGATTAGGTAGTTTGGTACATTGTGTACAAGCGACACTGAACACTAGGTATACAAGAAAGATAACTTCTAAATTCGTTTTGTTTGTAAATTTGCGCGTAGTAAATTTTATGAGACAAAAGAACTGAGAACGACATTGAGCCCCGAAAAATTTAACTACATGTACAATACTACTGTATGAGCTATAAACTAAGAAAATACGTAATGGCGAGCGGAGCAAGTCGCGGTAATTCTGGAGTTTGGTAAGGTCGGTTAAGCAACGATGACAAGTTATCTAAGACGACGGCGAGCGTATAGCCGCAGCATTTTTGTGTTTTAGTTCGGCAATTTGCAACAAAGTATAAAAGGAATACAAAAAACAAAGGCGAGCGGAGCGGCGAAATTACTATTATTGTTTGGAGTGGTCTAATTCGTCGTGGATAAATTAAGAAATGAAATAATCATGAACTAGTTAAGAGTGCTTAACTAGTTGATATTTATTTTGAATTAGTTACAAAATAAATATTAGCGAGACGCTGCGGCACAAAACGAATTTAGAGCCGCAGCTTTTTTTAAAAATTATAAGGCGTGCTTACTTAGGAAAACAAAAAAGCTAATATAATATGCTAAAAACAATTATAATATAAGATTTTTTGGCAATTAACAACAAAATAGGAGGTTAACAGGAGGTCTACTTTCAAAAACGAACGAAGTTGACGGATGACGTCGGGATGCAAGGCGCCGGCCGCGCCGATCCGTTCTTTCGATAACCTTAACATGAAAATGATTCTGACTTTTCTTCGAAACGAAGCGAAACGAGTCTGTTGGTGACGCGCCTAAAACAAATTCGTTATAAAGTTGTTCATTTTGACGTCATCCGTCAACATAGTTCGTTTTTTTGAAGTAGACTTAGATAAACTCTAGATAGAACTTTAGTACAGCGATATATCTGAAATGAAGGTACCTACTGTTTTTAGATATTTATTTAAAAGGCAAGCTTAAGTGGCAAAGGTGGGCATTAACTCGTTAATAATATACCTTAAGGATTTACTTTTCTTTTAAATTTCCAAAAAAGGTTCTATCTTCCGAATCTAAATTGAATTTCCGTTAATTTTAGTCCGTGACATTAGTGGTTTGTTGACAAGCTGTTATTTTGTTTGTTTGAATTACGCGCTCCGCCATGCGCCACGCTCGTATGTTCGGCGACTGTTGGCGAGTCGAATGGTGAATGGTATATATCGACTCGACTATATAGAATGCCCCCGCCGCCGCGCCGTGCCATATGCCAGATGTTTCCGCCCGGTGTAAAGTCATCAATTTTGTGGTAGAATTACTAAAGAATGAGTTAGAACATAGTACAAAAAGTTACCCGAAAAGAAATAAACAAAAGCACAGAACGGCTCAGTGAAAAACTGCTGGTTATAAAGATGTACGTACAATTCCATTTTTTTATAATTTATGTTTATAACCAAAATATGTATATTGCCAGAAAGCAGAAGTCTAACACTTGCTATTCCGAAAAAAGTAGGTAATTTTTTTTTTAAACAACGATCCTACCTCTTTACGTCGAGACGGCGAGGTACTTTTGTCAGGCCTATTAGCTACAAATTTTACTACTTACTGCCAGTTAAACTTACGTATACAATGAGGAATATGATCTACTTACGGTTCCGTACCTAACAAGGTAAAAAGGAACCCTTACAGGATCACTTTGTCGTCCGTCTTCGTCCGTCCATCTGTCAACCCTCGTGTCTCAAGAACGCCTGGAGTTATCGAGTTGAAATTAACATCAAATACTCAGGTCCGAAACCTCTTGCAACCGTAATACAAATCAAACTTCTAAGACAACGCAATCAAAAGTTACAGCCGTTTATTCCCAATTTTTTGTTACCAAGGGAATTAAAAACCTTTTGAAAGCCTTTTCTGTATAAGGTGGGATGCCGTTGCTGCCGCCTCGCCACGCCCCGGTGCCCTTGCTCACGTTAAAACTATTAAGGGCTTATAATATGTTCATTTTTTGAAGCGATAATTACACTTGTATCCCGGTATCGTTGACAGATAAACTATTTGAGTTTTATAAGATTTTATGGCAGATAGATACTGGGTGCAACCCATTCTCATATTCTTACTATAAATCCAGAAGAATTTTGGGTTTGAGTTTTTAGAGGATAATATTCGCCATCAACTCAGTATTTTTTGTGACAGGCTTTCAACGCATTAGCACATCGGGCACAAAGTTGTTTGAATATTTCAATGTCTAGCGGATTTTTAAACTTTTTATTAGGATTTTTGTTTATCCTTTATCATTCTTTTTAGTTCAGTTGAGAACCATAATGGGATGCTTCTTTGTCCTTTTACGTTTAATTGGTAGGTACTTCACACGATGACGGCTGGTACAGTGGTAGGTACTACATGGCCTGGGGCCTAGGGCGGCCACGATTGCAAATTCACCTATGATAAATTGACAAAAGTTCGAAATCCTCAACGCGCGGGTCACAATCGTTCTTGACGGATCTTGATATTGTAATGTAGGTATATTCTCTGCCTAGGTATTGGGTCCTGGTTAGAGAAGATTGACCCTGATCATTGAGCGCAGTGCCGGCGGGAGGGAGGGAGGGAACGGCGCGGCGCGGCGATGCTACCTTGGAGACTAAACAACAACACAAACAAAGCAACCACCTCCCGCCGCGCCACCGCGCGCCAGGTCGATGCACCGCGCCGCCCGCCCTACCGGCACTGCTTACTGCTTATTTTAGAATTGTGACATCGTCTCGCATGCAGTCACGTTCACGACACGTGCGTCAATGTTACCTAGGTAGGTAAATACAGCATTGGGCAGGATCATCACTACAATTACCTCACCTTGTAAAAGGCATGAAATAGCCAAAGTTATTGATAATTTAGATAGTAACACTAGTTCGGGAATTGCCGAAATAAATACTCAAACCATAAATATTAAATTGTGGAACAACTTACGGATTCTATCAATAAGTGCTTATTACTTGGTGTTTTTCCTGATTCTTTAAAAATTTGCAAAAGTTAGTCCTCTCTATAAATCAGAAATTAAAAACGACCCAAACAACTACAGACGGGTATCAGTTTTACCGGTAGTCTCAAAAATTTTCGTAAAATATTATATAATTGGTTAGAGAAATACTTAGAAGAAAATCATTTTTTTATTAAATAATAAATAAAATTTACGAAGATTAAAACAAATATCGATTAAAATTATCATGTCCTTGGGGTATTCATCGACCTAAGGAAAGTTTTTGATACAGTTAGTCATCAAAAACTTTTGCTAAAACTACACAATATAAGAGAAGAGACGTAGAGAATACAAGATGTCCTTTACCTCTTACCTAAGTAATAGAAAACAAATAGTAAAGAAAAGATGGAAAATTTTACTAGATCTATGGAAAACGTGACTAATGGTATACCACAAGGACCTTTGATGTTCTTAATCTATGTAAATAATATAAATATGATTGTGTTAACTGGACATTTGACACTATACGCCGACGAGTCTTTTTTATTTTGGTAACAATATCCACGACACCATTGCTGTCGCACAAAGTGATCTAATAAAACTTAATGAATAGTTAAAATACCTACAATTTGGTAACAATAAATACATCTAAAACAAGTTTCATGATTTTTGCTGCCAAAAATAAATATTTACCAGATCTACCTCATTTAACAATAGACAATACAATTATCCTATAATGCGATCCGTGATGTCCCGTTCGTCCCACCAATGTAGGCAGTGGGACGAACGGGACATCAAAGACTCTAAAATATTAATGTCCCATTCGTCCCACCATTATGCTTAGGCACCATTACGGTCAAAGTGAAAAGCAAATGTCAAAAATGACAGCAAACGTCAAAAATTACAGGAAATGTCAAAAATGATAACAAAAGTAAAAAATAATTTTTGAAATTTGATGTAAAATGTCAAAAATTACAACGAATTTCAAAAATTACAGAAAATGACAAAAATGACAAAAAATTTCAAATATGACAGGAAATGTCAAAAATTACAGCTAATGTCAAAATAACAAAAAATACAGAAAATGACAAAAATAACAAACTAGGACAATAATAACAAAAATGACAGGAATAAGGACAATAATAAGACAGGAACAAGGACATTAGAATAAGACGGGAATAAGGACATTAAGTCATTAAGTCGTCCCACTGCCTACATTGGTGGGACGAACGGGACATAATTTTAATTCAGACTATTAATATCCCATTCGTCCCACTAGTGGGGCGAAGCTGGTGGGATGAACGGGACATCACGTTTATTTTGGACTTTTGGCCGCACAAAGGGACCTTCGGCCGCACTGTGCGTCAGGCCGTACGTCCGCCCTACAGCGAGCTTAGTAATAGGGTCCTGTTTTTACCCTTTGGGTACGGAACCCTAAAACAGTGTAATCAAGAAAGTTGAAGTCCGTTTTTTTTTCATCACAATTTTCTCGTAAACTGCCGACGAGCGCGAAATCGACGCCATTATACTAGGCCAGGGTAGGCAAACCTTTATGTATCAACGTGCCATTTTTTCTAAATTAATGTTTAAAGAGGTCATAGACGTGTCATCAAATAATTTTGAATGTGATAATAATTATAAACCTGCAGGGCAGCTTGTGGCGAGCTATTGGTGAGTAGCGACACCACGGGTATACCGAGTGCTCCCGGGGAAGTTCCTGGTTCTCGTCTCCGCTTGCGGAGTGGTACCCCAAGAGAACCAGATCCCCACCTCTTGCTTGCCTTCATTGGCCGGTCTGAGTGGAGTCGCGAGAGATGCATCTTAGGATGTAGACTCGGGGGTGGAAGTGTCTAATGGCGTAATAACGAGGAAGCCCGCTCACGTGTCTTCGTGATGGTGAAATCGGGGCCGCACCTCTCGACACCCCTTAGTCGTTTGCACCGATGTTGTTCCTTTACCGGTATTTAAGCCAACATTTTGAGGAACCCGTCCAGCATTCGGCAAGCCACCGTCTGCCGCTTGTAACAGTATTGAGAGAATGTTTATGGCAGGCGTCCATAGTCTCCCCCATAGCCCAATTACCCAGTCCATCCGTTCACCACAATAACATGGCTTTTTTGTTATTTTCATTTTCCTTTGCAATAGTCTCTACACCTGGCGGATATCATCTTCGGGTGTATCATATTGTGCAACCAAGGATGATATCCGCTATGTGTAGCTCTCGCCTTTAGATTAATTCTCATAAAGGGCCTCTGTGCTGTTGGCTTCGGCTCCACGCATGCCTCCCAAAGGACCGGGTCACTATATGGCCCGTGATCATGGAAATGAGAAACAGAATAATAATAATACCCGCAGGGCAGCTTGTGGCGAGCTGTTGGTGAGTAGCGTAGCGACATCACGGGTATACCGAGTGCTCCCGGGGAAGTTCCTGGTTCTCGTCTCCGCTTACAGAGTGGTATCCCAAGAGAACCAGATCCCCACCTCTTGCTTGCCTTCATTGGCTGGTCTGAGTGGAGTCGCGAGATGAGAGATGCATCTTAGGATGTAGATACAAGATACAAGATTTTATTAGTAAATAATAAATTTACACGTCAAATAGGTTCACATACTTATGCTTACTTTTTACTTTTTATGGGAGTCACCCATAGACTGTCACAACAGTCTGCGGTTGGCTCATTTTTTTTTCTTGTAAATATAAGTTTTAATTAGATATTATATTAAACATAACATATTACTATTATTATTCAATTTCCTGATTATTATCTTCGCTTCAATTAGCAATTTATTCTTTAGACTCGGGGGTGGAAGTGCCTAATGGCGTAATAACGAGGAAATCCGCTCACGTGTCTTCGTGATGGTGCTAGACGCCCCTTCGTTTGCGCCGATGTTCCTTTCCCGGCATTTACGCCAACATTTTGAGGAACCCATCCAACATTTGGCAAGTCACCGTCTGCCACTTGTAACAGTATTGAGAGTATGTTTATGGCAGGCATCCATAGTCTCCCCATAGCCCAATTACCCAGTGCATCCATTCACCACAATAACATGGCTTTTTTATTATTTTCATTTTTCTTTGCAATAGTCTCTTCAATAGGCGGATATCATCTTCGGGTGTATCATATTGTGCAACCAAGGTGATGCCCGCTATGTGTAGATCTCGCCTTTAGATTATTTCTCATAAAGGGCCTCTGTTCGTTTCGGCCCCACGCATGTCTCCCAAAGGACCGGGTCACTATATGGCCCGTGATCATGGAAATGAGAAACAGAGTAATAATAATAATAATCATCATCATCATCAGACTATAATAATCCACAGCTGGACATAGCCCTCTCCTCATGACCGCCATAGCGCCCTGTTCTCAGCTTGTCGCATCCAGCATCTGCCTGTAGTCTTTCGCAGGTCATCATTTCACCCGGTTGGAGGGCGTCCTACACTACGTTTTCTGAGCCACGGTCTCCACTCAAGAACACATTTACCCCAGCGCGGTTGTCGGTTCTTCGCAAGATATGGCCAGCCCACAATATAATAATAATAAATACTATTAACTGAAAACTCTTTATTTACTACAAAAAATATACTTTTTGCGATGTCACAATTATAGTCATTAATACTAATAAAATAATAAAACGTTTATTAATTCAGACAATTACATCCATGTCCAATGTTAGAAAGTTTATCTTACACAAAAAAAAACACATACAAGGAAAAAATAAGTAGTAATAAATTTGTTTAGCATATGGGTTCATTAGACTTGACATCGAGTGCAGACATTGCAGCAGCTTGCAAAGGCAAGCTGCTGCAATGTCTGTCTGCCAGGACCCTTAGCAAACTATTGGTGCTGCCCAGCGTTTTGTGTCTGACGGATATTATTTTGTGACGAATTACAGCGTAGAAGTTCGCATCAGCAAACATACCTGACGCACTACAGTACGAGGCAGCCCCATCAGAAAACAATGACTCGCAGGCATAGGTAGATGAAAATATTGTTTATACTACACATGCAAAGTTGCCTTTTCCAAATATAAGATAGAAAGTAAGTCATTGCAGGCGTATAGGAATCCGGGAAGAAAAATTCTATGGAATTTCATGCGCACATCACGCGTTTTAGCGGGAAGAAAAAGTGTATGGAAATCCATTTCTATCGTGTTATTTTTTTTATTTACTTTAAAAAAAAATATTATAGGCACTGATGCAAATAACAAAAATAGGAAGCGATGCGACCTGCAGAAGTAAAATACTGTGTCGCAGGTTGCAAGTTCCAACAAAGTGTAGGTACATAATACAAGTAATATATACATAATTACAAGCTAACAATAGGTTTCTCATATTTACTGAAGTTTCATAATAAATAAAAAAGTTCAAAGTTTGAAGTGTTTTTAACAATAGAATACGGACTACCTACATATCTATATTAAAAATAAAAGAAATTCAATGAAAAGTAATTAAGGAACAGTTTAAGAAAAACGGATAAAAATAAGACTGCTACTCACTGTGTGTGTGTGTGTGTGTGTGTGCATGTGTGCGTGGTATCTGTGCATTTGGTGCTCCTGAGAACACCGGTCTCATGAGAGTCCGGGCAACAGGAACTGCCAGGATGCATGTGTGTGCCTGTATCTTAGTGTTTGTGTTTGGAAGTGTGTGTGTGTGTGTGTGTGTGTGTGTGTGTTTGGCGATCCTGAGAACACCATTCTCTTGAGAGACCGGGCAACAGGAGCTACCACTTTGTTTATGTGCGCAATTAAGATGTATTTGAATTATCTAAGAGTGGAGAATAGTTCCTCTGTTTCGCCATAGGAGACTGATTGGAGCCAGGATGTCGTTTTTAGCTTACATTTGTAGAGTGTGAGTGGATAGATCTCTATTGTCCTATTTATTTACTTAAAGATCGGCCGGTATCTATGGTTATTTTCATTACAGATCAAACGACAATAAGTTTTGATTCCAAGACCGCTTATGCCTCTTCCGATTTCCGAAAAAATAGAGTGATCCCAAGTGGTATAGACTGGTGCGGGAAGTTCTTCTAAATTTGAATTTGGCGTTTGGGTAAAATTGCCTTTAATAATTCTACAGAATGTCGTCGAGTGAAATTGAAAGTTTTATGACACCGCCAGAAATAAAAGATTTATTTTGCTTTTTATTTTCCTCGAAGGTGTGTTTTAAGGCACTTTGTATGACTCGGTAGAAAATGCGACCTACCTCGTGTGTACACACTCAAATGACACACTCGATAGGAATTGGGCACTTTCTCGCCTAGGTGTACAATGTACTATACACACATCCTGGCGCATCGACCCCGAAGTTGGTCTTGGCCTCCGACACAATAAATTGCCACCGGCTTCTGTCCTGTGCCGTCTCCATCCAGTCCGGTGCGAAGACTTGAAGTGAGCGAAGGTCCTTCTCCACTTCGTCCTTCCACCTGTATCTGGGTCGCCCGACTGGTCTTCGGCCGACCGGCGCTCCAAGGAAAGCCCGTTTTGCTGCTCGATCCTCCCCCATTCGAAGCACGTGGCCGAGTCAGCGCAGCCTATGTGACTTTGTTTCGCCAATGATGTTGGGCTCGGCCACTGGCTCAGCAATCTCCCGGTTCTTCCGCACCCTCCAGGATCCGTCTTCGCGCTGGACTGGCCCCAATATCTTCCTCAGCACTTTCCTTTCCGTCACCAGAAGCTTTTGTTCTTCCCTCTGGATGAGTGTCCAGGCTTCACATCCGTACATCAAGATCGGGCGAATAATCGTCTTATATATGCGGATCTTGATTTTCCGGGAAAGAAGCTTGGACACCAGGATTTTGTGTAGTGCTGCACTGCATCGGAGCATGTTCTGGACTCGTATGTCAATTTCATCGCCTCTGGTGTTGGTGTCCGTTACGGTGCATCCCAGATACTTGAACCTGTCCACTCCCATGAAGATTGAGTTGCCCACCTCAAGGTCCTCGCGTCGTTGTCGGTGGTTTCGAGCACGTCGCATATGTATATATTCAGTCTTGTCCTTGTTTATCCGGAGGCCCACAGTTGCAGCTTCCTCTATCAAGCGTCGGACTGCTTCAATAACTTTGTTCTTGTTGGCTCCAAGTAGCGCAACATCGTCTGCATACCCTATCACTGTGTGCCCACTTGTGTTGCCCATTAAGCTCCACTCCGCCACTAAGAGACACAACTTTGCGTATAATGTGTTCTAGGGTCAGGTTAAACAACACAGGTGACGGGGCATCCCCTTGTTTCAATCCACTCATGATTTCAAATTCCTCAGTCAGCTCTGAGCCCAAGCGTACCGTAGACCGGCTTTCATGTGTGGCTACTTCTATCATCCGAACTAACTTGACCGGAATTCGAAAGTTTCTAAGGATGTTGTATAGGGTCTCTTTATCGACGCTGTCATAGGCCTTGGAGAAGTCTACGAAGAGTGAGTGAATGTTTTGGGCGTACTCCCACTTCTTCTCCATAAGTTGCTTGAGAAGGAAAATTTGGTCCACTGTGCTACGGTTATGTCTAAAGCCACACTGGATAATCTCCTAAGATTCTTTCCGCGTAAGGCTCTAGCGTAAGGTCTGTTAAGAATTACGTAGGACAGTACTTTGTACGCACTTGCTAGAAGGGCTATTCCGCGGTAGTTGTCACATTTCTTACGACTTCCCTTCTTATAGATTGGGCATATTATTCCAAGATTCCAATCCTTGGGTTGATATTCTTCTTCCCAGACTTTCAGAACCTGTTGATGCAGCTTGTGGTGTACAACTTCACCACCGTGTTTCCACATCTCAGCTGGAAGGTCATCAGCTCCTGGCGCTTTGATGTTCTTAACTGTGTTCATAACTAGCATGTGTTGAGTTGGAGCAAAGTATTGTAGTAAGCGTATACAGCCCACCATCAGCTTCATTTGAAATATTTGAAAAAAATATGTATGATATCTTATTCAAAATATCAAAATCAAATAAAAACCTCATGGTATGTGGAGACTTTAATATTGATCTTTTAGAAGTCTACTTCCTTAGTAGTAGATTAACAAATTTATTTAATTCTTACAATTTAAAGCCACTTTTTATTGAAACTACTAGAATAACGGAAACCTCAGCAAAATGTATAGATAATATATTTGTGTGCCTAAATAATAAAATTATTAATAAAAATGTAATAAGCAATTTAAAATCAGACCACTTAGGTCAACTAATAAAATTAGAAATTTAAGTAAAAAATAATAACTCCACAAGTCGATTTGAACGGTTGAAATTGGATTGAGATTGTAAACCTCCACCTAATTACTCTCATAACAACCCAAATGAGTCCTATTGCAGTTTTTTTAACAAATTCACCAATGCATTTAATTCAATATTCACACCCAAATCGACCATGGTCTCTGGGGGAATGGGCAACAGTGGGTATACATAAGAGTAGAAATTAATTGTATGAACTGTATAGTGAAAAACAATACAATTTTAGCCAGGAGTTCAAAAAAATAATATTCAAAAATATTTAGAAAAGTTTGTCAAATAGCAAAATCAAATTATATTAGCTCTAAAATAAAAAAAAGTGAAAATGTAATAAAATCAACATGGAAAATAATAAACAGTGAGACTGGAAAGGTCAGATCTACATTAATGATTACAATTTAAAGATTAACGATTGCTCAGTCAAAATTGACGTTGAAGTAGCCTAAGCATTTGAAAACTTTTTTAATGACATTCCAATCTCTACTACAAAATGTTTGAACTCTTCTCAGGTAATCGCCGAGTCATTACTAATAGAAAATGTACCTGCATGTGCAAATAAATTTAATTTCCAACATGTCGATGAAAACGATATTAAAAAAGCCTTTAAACTTTTAAATATAAAGAAAACTGCAGATCTCTGGGGCATTTCCGTTAGAATTATTAAACCATTGATTGATACTATTGCACCAGATCTAGCTTTTATATTTAATGAATCTATTGATTGTGGCGTTTTTCCTAATCTGATGAAACATAGTAAAATAATACCACTGTTTAAATCGGGTAGTAGGTCTGACCCCACTAACTTTAGACCGATATCAGTACTGCCTACATTCAGCAAAGTTTTTGAAAAACTTATATTACATCAATTGCTTAGGCATTTCAATGGCAATGACCTGCTACATTGTAAGCAATTCGGGTTTACTCGTGGCAGGTCAACTACTGATGCCGGTGTAGAGTTGGTATCGCATATTTTCGATGCTTGGGAGAAGTCGCAAGATGCTTTAGGCGTTTTTTGCGACTTGTCAAAAGCATTTGATTGTGTACACCATGGAACATTAATCAGGAAACTACATCACTATGGAATAAAGGATGCCTCTTTGGATCTTCTTACTTCTTACTTGAGTGACAGGATACAAAGAGTTGACATTAATGGGAAACGGTCTTCGGGATCTGTAGTTACAATGGATGTACCGCAGGGATCTATCCTCGGTCCTTTCCTATTTTTGGTTTATACTAACAACCTGCCTCATCTCGTTAAAAATAATCACGAGATTGTATTGTTTGCTGATGATACTTCTTTAATTTTTGAGATGATTAGACAAAACACAAATTTTGACGAGGTAAACAATGCAATATCAAAAGTAGTCCACTGGTTGTTGTTGTGGTGTTAATAATCTTTTGCTTAACGAAACTAAAACTAAATGTCTTAGATGTATCCTACCAAATGTAAAACAAGTTAAGGCTGATGTAAATGTAAAAGGAGAAACGTTAGAAATTGTAGACACTACCGTTTTCTTAGGAATAACCTTAGATAGTAAACTTCAATGGGACCACACACATAGATAAGCTATCGAAGAAACTTAGATCTTCAGCGTACGCGGTTAAAAAAATCCGTCATCTTACAGACGTTGTTACTTCCAGACTTGTCTATTTCAGCTACTTCCATAGTATTATGTCGTATGGTATATTGCTGTGGGGGAACGCTGCAGATATTAACACCGTATTTGTGCTGCAGAAAAGGGCTGTTCGTGCAATCTATAACATGGGTCCTAGAGAATCCCTACGTGATAAATTCAAAGAAATAAATATAATGACACAACCATTTCAATATATACATGAAAACTTATTGTACACTCATAGAAATATGGATCGGTTCCCTAAAAATTACGACATACATAATGTAAATACTAGAAATAAGAATAAACTCGCTGTGCCCAAAACTAGGTTACACAAGATTAATGTATATTTTAAAGGTCAATGTATACGCTTCTACAACAAAACCCCTAGCGAGTTGCAAAAACTTTCTATAAATAAATTCAAACAAATTGTCAAACATATCCTTTAAAAAAAAATTCAGACTATCTAGAAGATAAAAAAGCTTGGGAAGGATTTTGCTCCAACTCGAAAAATTACTCTAAAAATAACACCTAACAGGCTAAAGGTTTCTTCGTCGCTTCTTTACTTTAGTCTACATACCGAAGCGACCGAAATCAAAATAACACTTTATTTCCATATGTGATGTTTAATTTTAAGAATTTGACCTGTTCTAAGTGTACATTTATTGTATTTACGGAAATAAAGAAACTTTGACTTTGACTAAGCCTCGCTATTCCAGCCCTGACTTCTTCAAAACTTGGTGGTTCTACTTCCTCCTCATTTGGCTCCTCCATCCCTTCAACATTTACTGATGGGGGTGGGAAGTTGAGAAGATTTGAATCTTTTATTTCTGGCGGTTATTGAAACAAGGAAACAGTGAGAATAATTGAAACAGAAAGATTGAAAAGTAATTAATGTAAAAAAGCTAATAACAAAAATTTTGAAACATGAAATACTTAAAATTTAATCTGAAAACTGTTTGAAGAAGCTGACTCGTGCTAAGTATTCTATAGTTACTATAGAATACCTAGCAGCTTCTTCTTCAATCTTTCTGTTTCAATTATTCCCACTGTTTCCTTGTTTCAATAAATTTTTGAATCCATAATGAACTAGACTGATCAATTAGCTGCATTTCAAATTTTTTAATTTCGCATTCGCTAGTCATAATACCAACTTCACACTTTTTTTATAAGTGCATAATGACTTTTTGTGATCGGTGTCGTGCCCAAAATATTTTGTCGCGTGTCATTGGTTCGCCACCCCTGTACTAGGTAGGTGGTGGAAATCACTAACAGCCTAGACGAAGTAAGCAGTTAGATGTACTGTACAGTTCTTACCATAGAGTAGGTAAGAGGTAGCAAAAGTCATTTCCGGTCTTTTAAATAACAATCACCATATTTGTCATGTATCTTTGTCTATCCCACGGAGCCAAGCTATGAGTAAAAGAGATAGCTCGTGTACGTATAACTATGCTGCACTGTCAGTGTAAATCGTGTCAGGTGGTGACAGACTAGTCTGTCAATAGTTGTGGTTAAACTAATTAACTTTATTGAAATTCTAAGAAATTACTGCTTTTTCTTAGAATTTTGTTAAAAAGTGAAAATATGTCGTGTTCCGCGGTGTACTGTCCTTCAAGAAGCACAGAAGGTGGAAGAAAATTCCCGGATTTGTCATTACATGCGTAAGTTTTTCGCTGAGTATAAATGCTAAAGTAATTATGTTTATCGATACAGGCTCAGCCTAGTGAGGAAGTGTACGAAAATCACCTGTAAAATGTACTCAGCAAACTACAAAATGTACCACAACATTAATGTATTATAAGTTAAGCTTCGTTTATTTTAATTTTATTTTAGATGTAATATGATAGTTTAAGTAAACTTTGTATTTGCTGCAAATAAATATTTTTATACTTTTCTTTTTTATACTATTTTATTACTAGACATCTGTACTAACAACATTTTAACAATCTAGTTCGTGTGTTCCTATGAGTTTAGGATACAAATAATCTCCAAAACCAACAATAATTAGCCGGGAGAATTTTAGTATCTGTGCTAGTGATGGGCTTACCATCAAACTTAGTTTTCGGGTTATTCCACATTCGTCTCACTGGTTTCGGCCGAAACTGGTCTGAATCAGGAAAATAAAATTTATTGCTGATTTTATTCCTGATTCGTCCCATTTCAAGATTCCTTACAGAAAAGTACTGTCTTTGGCACACTTCTCGTACCTACATGTAGATATTGATATTGATTTGTTGTTATTTTTTCCGCAGGAATTATTTAACTAGTTTATATAACTCAAAGTACGAGGAAAGTAGAAATACATACATAAGATATTAACTAACACCCTATTCACAAAAATATCAATCACGACACGACTAACATGCTCGACGTCGTGGCTACACGTACAAACATTTACGCTTCGAACATCGAGCAAGAATTATGGACGTTTGAATTTTGTTCGAATCGAACATTTTGGTTGTGTCGAACATTTTTCTTGAGTCTTGCATGGTCCACACTCCACACGTTCGTACTTGCTCGAGTTCGAGCAAGTTTATCGAGCATGTACGTACGTGTGTACCTACCAGAAGACACCTATTCACTCTTGTCTTTAAGAGACCCAGGTTATTACTGGCCGAAAAAATAGGAGCAGGCAAGGAGGATTAATTCACACAAGTAAGTTCATGCAAACTAGACTGCGCGACCAAACAAGTTCCAGCCAAAGATGTAAATCGTTAGATATGCCCTGAAACCAAAAACTGTGGTATTGTCTTTGAATGTGTGCGTTATCAAAATGCCGATGCACGCACACTAATGAGTACTAGTTAAAAATAATGTTTTTGCCAGTAAACCTAACCACGGACCTAACTGTTATTATAACCATATTGTGTGTAATCATATTGCACACATTTTCGTGAAATAAAAGGTCCTATCATGCCCTAAAATCGAAAAGTGAAAAAATTTTGCAGTCTGTGTAGACTTGCCGGCGCGGAGCCGTGCCGCTGTTTTCTCACGCCGCCGCCGCCACCGTCTCTATCAGTCGGTGCGACGACCAGCAACCAGACCGGAGAACCTGATCAAAACTCTCCAATAAACATATCATTTATCCCTCCAGTACTTAAGAATGTAGTCTCCTTCAAGATTTTCTCTGATTGCGGTAGAAGTAGAAATCTCCAGCGCACCACTGATATGTTTCTTAGAGAGTTTTGATAAAACAGATTATCTATACAGTCTGGTCGCTGGTCGGCGCGCTGACTGATCGACTACACATGGGGCAGCGACACTATGGAACATGGTAGAACAAGAGCATATCAAAAATGGTTTTAACAAATGTCATAATTTATCTACTATTTTGATTTTATTAGATGCTCGAATAGTCAAATTATGTTATTTAATAGGGTTTTCCCACTTAATACCTAAAATAATATTATTTTTCATAGTCAGAAGTACGTTGAAGAAGCGGTGCCAAACTCAAGCCTTTGCATGTACATGTTGCAATGCAATATTGTGAAATAAATATTACATTTTTAGAAAGGTTGTTTTATGTATTTTACGAAACAGCAATTAAATTTTCATATTGTTTTATTATTTTTGAGTAAGTGCTTAAAACGTCACATACCGTAATTTTCACAAAAAAGAAATTCGTTGAAGGTTTCCACTATTGCCCACGGCTCTCCATGCGCTACTTTTTGTGTTAATTAATAGTCTAACTATAGATACACATAATAAAAAAAATCAGCTGCCACTTTTTGCCACTTTAGAAGTTATGAGAAAAAAAGTGATAAAATTTGGAGTAGAAAATTTGTTATCTTTTGTGGTTTACCACAGAGACTGTTCGCATGAATAGTATAGACATTTTGTGGGTATCTTTTTTATTATTCGTGCATTTTGCGTGAGAATGTAAGTGTTATCAGTGATGTAGGTACCCATTCAGTATTGCAAAATAGTATATAAAGGGAGGTAAAAAATATTTCCGCCTTTCAAATTAATGTTACTTCAAAGTGAAGTAAAGCTCATCTACTCCAGTAATTTCCGTAGATTGAAGTTCTAAAATGTCTTCATTCAGCTGTACTAAACGAGATTTCATACTTCCTTACATAGAGAGTGGCAGAACCCTGGAATCAGTGTCCAAAGTTTTATTGGAAAAATTTAATGTTTCTGAAAACAACCTTTGTTTTATAATAAGTGACAAGCGCTGGGCCATGTCATCCCGGACTAAAGAAAAGTTTTTACAGAAGAATAGGACTTGGTTGGACTCAGGGTATTCGTTGAATTTATCGGACTCCGATCAATATTCTACACCATCAACTTCTGGCCAACGAGGAAGACCGTGCGTAGCTTATGAAGACTGCCCAGAATCTAGCAAGAAGAGGAAAAACACTCTTCTACTTAAAGAATATGGCTTCGAGCACATCAACAATGCCTACGTGCAGGGACTACGAGCTGTGGGCACATCTTGTCGAATCATTAAGGTACGCAAACAACCAAAAAAAATATATACATCTCAAGTCTTTGGAATGACCCAGACCAGATAAAAATACTTTCCGATCCGGAAGCACTGAGTGCTTTTTTAGATTTGGATTTAACAAAAGCACAATATACATATGTACTTGAGAAGCTTGAAAAATGAACGAAATTGTTGTATATTCCCACCATGCTACAAAATACAAGAAATAAAAAAATCTTGTTATCCACCATCTTCTACAATTACGATCACCAATACTTATGCTGAAGTAAACAATATTCAAGATTTATTGGACCACACTGTGGCTAGAATTTTAGAAATCGATGCAGTTTTCCAAAGACAATATAAAACATTAATCCTCTACAGTAAATGGGGATGTGATGGTTCATCTGGCCAGAGCCAATACAAGCAAATACTTTCAGAGGAAGCGGAAACGATTTCAGATGCCAATTTGTTCATAACTTCTCTGGTCTGTATCAGATTAATTGATGAGAAGTCGGGTTTCGTTATTTGGAAAAATCCGGTACCTTCATCTGTTCGTTTTTGTAGACCCATTTCAATAGAGTTTTGTAAAGAAACTCCAGACAAAACCAGGACTGTTGTAGATGAAATCACCAGGCAAATAAAGGCTTTGCAACCATCATTGATAAATAAAGATACTGCTGGAGTTCAAGTGAAGCATGAACTCTTTCTTACAATGATAGATGGAAAAGTGGCCCAGGTTAGTACCTGGGCGTTTTTGAACAAGTTCTTTATTTTTCTTCTTCAATCTTTGATTTTCTTCACTTATAGCAGACCAAGTTTTGAAAGACAGATTATAGGAAATGTGTAAAATCATTTCCATACAGCGAATCCAGGCATGTAAGGTGGACAGTCCGTACTGGTTAGGTACGTGGAACCAGAAGGAGTATCTGTACTAACAGATACTCCTTCTGGTTCCACGTGCACGATATGTAGGGCCACTCCGCGGCTCATGAATGATTTGTCGAAAGTTACTGCCAGACCTGAAAATGAAAGCGCCTACCAGTACGGACTGTCCACCTTACATGCCTGGATTCGCTGTATGGAAATGATTTTACACATTTCCTATAATCTGTCTTTCAAAACTTGGTCTGCTATAAGTGAAGAAAATCAAAGATTGAAGAAGAAAAATAAAGAACTTGTTCAAAAACGTTTCAGGGATGAGTTAGGATTGATAGTAGATAAACCTCGGCAAGGTAGTGGGAACACTAACGATGGGAATACCGCACGAAGATTTTTCTATAACAGCACATGCTCTGCGGAAATTACAGGTGTGGACGAAACATTGATTAAACGCCTTTACATTATTTTACAAGTTTTTTCTTCAGGAACGATGATCGATTCCAAAAAATTTGGCGAATACGCAATGGAAACTGCAAGAATATATGTGAATGAATATAATTGGTATTACATGCCTCTTCTGTCCACAAGATACTTTTACACGGAGAAAATATTATCGAATATTTCGCAGTGTTTCCTATTGGACAGCTATCGGAAGATGCACAAGAGGCGCGCAACAAAGACTACAGAAACATGCGACTACATCATGCCAGAAAATGTTCCCGAGTAGCTACAAATGAAGATGTCTTTAAAACTCTTTTGTACACGTCAGATCCGTATATAACAAGTTTAAGAAAACCATACGTAAAAAATGTCAAAGATCTAGATCTTCTAAAAGTGGCACCACTTACAACGGACCCTGAAATATGAGTATGAGTAGAGCCTAAGTAGATGGTGATATTTTGTTTTCCAATGTATTCACTCAAACCATTACTTTTCAATTTTTTACAGTAGGCCGAAAATATGAGTTAATTAGGTTGATAGTTAGGTAGGTACTAGTCATATATACTTAAAGAATATTTTTTTTATTTCTTGTCATTGTAATTAGCCTTACTTTTAACTTTTTTGGTAATAAAAACCTTTCACATTAAATAAATTATTTAGTTATTTTTTCCGTGTCTTTTCAGTTTTTTTATTTTCTATGGTCTATTACATATATACATATATAAGAAATTACTAAAACTTATATACTATTTGAATCTCTCTTTTTGCCCATCGTGCGACGGCGCGGCAGCTGCAGTGGCGCAGCGTGGCAGTGGATAGTCTCGAAAAAACGCTCGCTCCTTTCGCTGTTATTACTGTGTACCTTACACTAAATACCGACCTATCAAATGAAAGCTCTTGTAGCCTAGATCGAGCTGTAGCCGTTCCAGTTTATACAGGAGAAAGCAAAAACAATAAGAATCCCATTTTTAAATGGTTTATTTATATTTTATTATTTTTGCGCCTTACTTCTTGTAATTTCAAACCGTCATAATATGTAGCTCTGGAACAATTCGAGACAGACGACTGAAACTAAAACAGTCACGACGTTAGGCTTAGGGGCTAACTACTAGTTAATTTTAAATACCTACATAAGAGGCAAATAAACCACGCGGCGCGGCGCCGCCGCCACGACGACCATGGAGGTCGGCGCGCCGCAGCCGGCAAATTTAAGGTCGGCTCGCACGTTAAAGTCTGTGTACCACAGATAAGCTGGTAATTGGACTTTGTTTGTAGTCCAGTCGTAACGCTACAGCAGCGGAAGGAAAAATAATAGTTATTTAATTATATCGCAATCCTAAGAGTGAAATGTTCCGCCTTTGGATTTATTTGTATTTTAAGAATTTATTGTTGCATTTGCGAAATGCACGCGATGCCATTTTGAGACACTTTTCAACAAAAAATGCCAAAGTTAAACCGATCCAGCTTACACCGTGTTTAGCTGATTCCAAATGAGCGAACTATCTCACTTCGCGTGGCACCAAATCGGCGCGGTCTCACTACGGTAAGGGCCTATCTAAAATTTACATCTTTGGTTCCAGGTTCTTAGTTTCTGCCCGCGACTTCGAACGCTGTGTTTCTATGGACACATTACCGTTATTACATCCCATGGAAACTGCTTGTTAAGTTTTTTTTCTGACTACGAAACAGCGTTTATCATTGATGGTGTTCAACTCAATAACACCATAAGTATTTCTTATTTGATAATAATAACTATATTTGTGGCTGTATAGACAATTTGACTTGTCTAAGTGGTTATTTTGTAAGCCTAAAGAGTTACCTAATGAAATCTGTTCGAAACATCACTGAAGAATAATTATATACATTAAAATGTGTTAGTTGGGACAGAGTGTCCGAAACCTCAGCAAACCGATTTAGGGGATAAAAAATATTCTTGCCCGATCCATTCAGTAGTTTTGTCGTCGTGAAGAGGTGAGAGAGGTATAGGTAACAAACATATAAACATTTATCCAAACTTTCAAAATAATTTTGCTGGATAGAAGCGCGGCTCGTATGACCGGCGACACGCTCAAGTAAACACGTGCGAACCAAATTTTCCCAGTCCAACCTTCAGCAATCATGTCAAGGATTGCAAAAGTCACGCTTTCGGACCTGCGCGAGCTTTCTTTTTGCCAACCACAGGCACGCTCTTATAGCCCTCAAATCATCTCAAACATTTGTACATTTGTGCATGATTGCACAAACCAGTTTGCGGAAGCAAGATGAGCCCGGCCACACGTTCCATCTTGCTTGCGCAAACTGTGTTTGTGCATGTGTGTTTGTACAAATGTTTGTGCGTGTAGCCGGTCTATTACCTTCGCATACTGGTTTGGGCAAGCATGCTTGCAGGTAAGACGAAGCTTGTAGCCGGGCTATTAGTCTTTCAAGGCCACGATTTCCACGTTTCAATACTCTGATCAGATATGTACAAGCAATTCAACATTGAAATCACTGCATAGAGCTTAATAATTTTGAGAATATATTATGCTCACCTTCGTGTAGCTGATTTTTCTGCGACACCATCATATAGGGACATGGTCGTTGCGTTTTCATGGGCTTTCATTTGAAACGATTGTTATAGACGTGGACGGAAGATAGAATAGATCAAACTTTTAGCTATTATGCGAACCTAATAACAAAACAATAACAAAATGTAAAAACATAATGTATCAAAAATTCTTGCATTGATCTAGTTTTTACTAATTTTAAAAGAAAAGATTTTGCCGTCACCGTAAATGAGTATGGTTTTAGTGACCATAAAGGAGTCCTTGTCAGAACAGGAATTGAAAAAGATAAAGTAAATAAGAATTGCGTTGTCAAAAAACGTTTATTTAATGGAAAAACAGCACGATTTACAGCGGAATTAAATAAAGTAGATTTTAGCTTTGTCATTACCAAAGATAAAAACACGAATGATAACTATAATGCGTTTAGCGAAATCAATGTATGTTATCTACCTACTACCTATGTTTTTTGTGACACAAATAAATATTTTCTATTTCTATTTAAATCATACAAATACTAAATCACTGCATTCCTAACAATTAAATAAAAATAAAAAACAATAGTAAAGAATCTTGGCTAGCTAAAGGAATAAAACTTTCATGCAAAAACAAAAAAATACTCAAATAACTAATTCACAAATAAATGATCCTATTTTAAACCAGAATTATAAAAAATATGAAAAACTTTTGAAAAAAATCCGTCTCAACATCTAAGAAAATTCTAAACATAAAAAAAAATACGAATTTAAATTATATAGTGAAAACAATGTGACACATAATGAAAGAAAAAACAAATAAACTAAAAAATCCCAAAACAACTTAAAATTAAATATTAAAAACACAATAATAGAAAATCCAAAAATTATAGAAGACACATTCAACCACTTCTTTACTGCTTTAGAAGAAAATGAATCTACGGTAAAACCGGTAGGTAGACCAGTTGTAGCCCCAGCAGAAAATTCAATGTTCCTGTCGGATGTAACACCACAAGAAGTCATTACAATTATTAGAAACCTCAAAAACAAAAAAAGTTTCGGCCACGATGAACTCCCATCCATAGGTTCTCATAAAAAATGCACAAAAGGACTAGCCATATTCCTTATTGACAAATCAAACGTTCATGGAAGGAAGTGTTCCCGACGCGACGCAATAAAAATTTCTGTTATAAGATCTCTCTACAAAAAAGGTGATCATAAAGTGAGTCATAATTACCGTGCGATAACTTTGTTACCTACATATAGTAAAATAATAGAAAGCGCCATGTCAAATCAACTGTACTGCTATTGTGAAAAATACAATATTTTTAATGAGTGCCATAACGGTTTTAGAAAAAAACGATCGACGTCATATTATGCTGTTTATAAAATTGTTAACGAAATCTTAAATATCTTAAATGAAAAGAAATATGCGGTGGGAATATTACTCGACATGAGCAAAGCCTATGATAGAGTCCTTTTCGATATTCTTCTGAATAAACGATATAATATTGGTGTAGGCCGGCTCACAACTGGTTTGTCTCTTATTTAAAAAATAGGCATTCTCAAGGTAGTGTGCTTGGTTGTATTTCTCCTGTACATAAATGATTTACCAAAAATTCTTAAAACTCCATTTCCTCTTTTTGCAGACGACATTTCAGTAGTATTTCCATGTACTTCAGACTCTAACCGTTAGAGTCTAACGTAAACATTTTAACTGATAATATCTTGACAGAAATAGTAAATTGGCTTAGCGACCTTCTATTAAATTTTAATACAAATTTTAAGCAATTCCTGGTATCTTAAGTCAACTAGCTTAAAACTTAAGTACTAAGTACTTATCCTGCTGTGCCCTAACGGGGTCCATATTTGAGACTGTAAAATATATAATACCTTTTTGTACAATATGGTTGCAATAAAACGTTTTGATTGGATTTGATTTGAACCTTCCAGACAAAACAAAGAAGTCATGACATGGGCGTACACGGACGATTTTTGACCAGGGTAATTTTTAACTCGAGTGATGTTTCGCTCGACGTTGATTTTCGATCCATAAACCGCGTTTTATATGGCCAAAATGTTGAAGACTCCTTATGATGATACTTTTCTTTTTAGGATTCCGTACCTCAAAAGGAAAAACGGAACCCTTATAGAAATACTTTATTGTCCGTATGTCCGTCTGTTCGTCATCAGAACAGAGGGTTGACAAACCCTCTGTTCTCAGGAACGCGTGGAGGTATCGAGTTGATATTAACATATCAAATACTCAGGTCTCTAACCTCTTGGAGCCGTGATATAAATCAAACTTGTTTGTGAACGCAATTAAAAGTTACATCCGTTTATGCCCGATTTTTCTGTAATGTCCGAGGTAATAACATGCACAAAACCTATAGGCATGATGTTGAGATTGACCACTTACCTACTGTATAGTTTCCGCGTAATCATTCATGAAAGGAAAGCCGTGACAGGAAGCTCACGCCTGACTGCAACAAGTAGGAACCTACCTACCCCGCCACGCCACCCCCCAGAGTACCTATCACCACCTGATTTATAATTTCGATCAGATCTGTTTAAATACGTACAGAAAATAAATGTTACTTTCATCCCCTGAATTCCGATATAAAAAGCATCCTATGTCCTATCTCGTACTATGAATCATATGTAATATCATATAAATCTTGCCAAGTTTCATTTGAATACATTCAGTAGTTTCGGCGCTACCTAGGTACTATGCGCTGCCAAGAAATTTCATTTCCATCCCCTCTCCCAAGGGAACCCTTTTGAATTCTGAGAAAGAAAGTATTTTGTGTCCTTTCTCGTTCCTGTTCAAGTTTCATTTCAATACATTTTGTAGTTTCGTGTTAAGATGTTTTGTAATGTTGGATCTGTTCATGAAATTTCGTTGCTGACTGTACCTACGTAAGTAGTCAGTTAAGTACCTACCTGACAATAACATTTAGGAAGGAGCTAGTAGGTATTTATCTACCAAAGTACCTACAATAACTAAATCATTTAAAACACGAAAAACTTACCTTTTCGTGAATGTTGCGTCGTCGAGTAGTCAACCTTGCATTCAACTAGGTGTGTATGTAGGTAAGGTACTCTAGTAGTTAGTACCTACCTACGCTACGTAGGTATAAGTAGTAGGTACCTACTACATTATACCTACTTATCAGAATTTTTCAAAGTAAATTCCGGTCCCGAAGTTTCATGTATTTTAACTGTGATCGTAAATCGCGGTAGGTACCTATCTAGTATCGCGTCGCTTCGACACCCTGAGGGCTTATGAGGCGCGCGCCCCCGATGCCGATGGTCGGTCGGTCCTAGAGGAACACTCCGTGGCGGTCGACTGCAATACTGTGTTGTGAACGCTCTCCACAGTTCAGCCCGGAAGGGCTCTAACTGGTGCGCGTTGCGTGCGGCGCGGGTGCGTGGCCGACTCTCACTGCTGCTGTCTGCGGCGGCCGGCGCGGCCCGGCGGCGGCGACCGAGGCCGCGCGGCGGAACTTCAGCCAGGAGCTGAGCGACGAGCGGCGAATTTTATTCCATCGAAAGAATAAACTTCCGAAAAAGGAAAACCGAATTTTTTCTTGAATTTTGGCACAGACATTCCTTTAGGGTTCCTAAGAGTCCCCTTAAAAGGATTTTAGGCGACGCGCAATATTTTTCAAAATATTGAATTTTTTGAGTCTGCTTGTTTAGCACGCTCCGATATACCTATGTATATGACCCGCTACGCGCTGCGGCTCCCCACGGCACTCTCCAGTGATCCCCAGTGTCTATCCCGGAAAATAAAAAATAGTTGGGCGGGTGTGGGCTAACGGCGGAAAAAAACCCCGGTTTTGAATTGTAGAGGGTTTGAATCGAAGAAGAGTTTAAACTTTGCTCGGACGCACACACATGTACATAAAAAGTGTGAATTTGGAAAAATAAAACGATAATTGGGCGGGTTTGGGCTAACGGAGAGTTTCAAAGAAATAAACCCCCGTGTTTGAACCGAAGAACGATTTGAACTTTGCATGCACGCGAAAACCTGGGCTTAAATCGTAGAGGACATAATCGTAGATATATATATATATCTCTTGTCTATATATACAGTCTTATACATAGGAATATACATATCTATACGCATTACTATATATATGTGTGTGTGCATATGTATGTATACATAATCAGTAATCACCTATAGCGTGGCGACAAATATATATAGATATATACAAGAGCGTGCTAAACAGCTTACTCAAAAAATTCAATAATTTGAAAAATATTTCGAGTCGCCGAAAATCCTTTTAAGGGGAGTCTTAGGAGCCCTAAAGGAACGTGTGTGCCAATTTTGGTGCCGAAATTCGGTTTTCCCTTTTCGGAAGTGCACCCCATTATACAGGTTTATTGGTGCAGCGGGGTGCAAAGTTTCAAGGACAAGCCAAAGTAGACCATTCAGAACCATTTGAGCCTGTATACCTATCACAGGTGCCTTTTAAGATTTATATGAGGGGCCTTCATTTAATCGAAGGCTAAAACAGCAGCTAAGAAGCTAAGAATCCTAAGCAACGCTAACGAGACTTCACACCGCGCCCGGAACAGCTACTATCCCTTATCAAGCACCAAACCTGATATTTATTTTATTTTTAACCGACTTCAAAAAGAGAAGGTTCTCAATTCGTCTGTATGCTTTTTTTTTGTTTATTTTTTTGTATGTATGTTACGCTTAGAGGATTCGATCCCGGTCCTTATTTTCTATCCCGGGATTTTGGGATTGGCAAAACGCAATCCCGGGATCCCGGGATCGTAGATAGGTAAATAAAATCGAAGTATTATTTGAAAATCAGCCTTTGTTTACTTTCAAAAACATAGTAAAAATAAACTAAAATCACAAAAACTTAATTTTACTAAAATAAACACTATAAAATAAAAAACACAATTTTTATTGATTCTACTGTTTTAAGGTATACAGATAAATAATATTAAGCTTTTCTTATAACTCTCTGCTTTTGCCTATATAATACTACCAACCGAAGTGAACAGATAAAATAAATAAATAATGTTGGACAATTCACTCAGTATCATCTAGTTCCAAGCTAAGCAGAGCTTGTTTGACATTTAGACACTTATTTATTAAAAATTTATAGTCACGTACAATTTACACCAAAATGCTTACTATCTAGGTTTAAAACTAATTAACTTAAGTACATCTTGTGTTAAGGGTAGTAGATGACTGATATACATTATACAAAATATTACATAGATACATATTTTTTATTATACTTAGAAAATACCCAGAACACCCCGACAAATATTTGCAGATCGTACAAACATTTGTCCTAAGGCGGGTGTCTGATAGCATCAGACGGTCAGACAGGCTTACAATAATGACGTTTTTACACATGTCAACTCTTCGTAGACGATCTAGTTCTCATATCAGACAGTGTGGAGGACATGATATCTATGATACAAGATCTTAGAGTAGAGTCAGCAAAAGCGGGCCTTAAAATGAATACTGGTAAAACTAAAATTATGACCAACATGGCAAACATTAGAAACTACGAGCTACCAGTGGAATCTGTAGCTGAGTACATATACCTTGGTCATAAAATTACATTAGGCTACGAAAACCAGACCGCGGAAGTAGACCGAAGAATTGCACAAGCCTTGGCAGCATTTGGCGCTAATAAGCAGTCGCTTCGTGAAAAACTACCACTGCACCTTAAAACCAAAGTATTTGAGCAGTGTGTGATCCCTGTGTTCACCTATGGTACAGAAACTATGACCCTCACCAAGAAATCTGCGGAGAAGTTCAGGGTCGCGCAAAGATGTATGGAGAGAGCAATGCTCGGTATCACATTGCGTGACCGCAAACGCAACGATTGGATCCGGAGCAAGACAAAAGTAAGAGATGTGGTGAACACCATAGCAGCCAAGAAGTGGACGTATCCTGCCCAAGGACACATTGCCCGAATGGATGCGTCACGCTAGACCAGAAGAGTCCTGGAATGGAGACCCAGAGCCGATACCAGAGGACGAGGCCGACCACCGAATCGTTGGGTGGACGACATCAGACGGCACATGACTGGATGAGGCGGGCTCAAGATCGACAGGAGTGGAGACGAAGGGAAGAGGCCTATATCCAAGATTGGATCATAAAAAGGCCACCATGATGATGATGATGAGGATCTTTTATCGTCGTCCTGAAAGATCTAGAATGTTCCAGAACTATCTGTCCCGTCACTCAAAATTTAAAAATGACCTAATATGGGCTATCATCGTCTAGAATGCTTTCAATCGATCTAGAATGTTCTTTAATGTTCCAGAACGTTCTAGAAATTTCAAAAATGATCTTTAATTTTAAAATGATGTAGAATTGTTTATTGTCGTCCTGAAAGCTCTAGAATATTCTTAAACGGTAAAAAGTCGAAAATAATCAAAAAATTCAAAATGATGTAGGATGATCGAAAAATAATCAATCGAATTCGTATACACTAAATACAACGTATATTTAATGTTAGACAGAGTTTTGTATTTGGTTTACATTAATGACCTGCCTCATCTCGTTAAAAATAATCACTATATTGTATTGTTTGCTGATAATACTTCTTTAATTTTTAAGATAATAGGCAAAACACACATTTTGACGATGTAAAAAATGCATTATCAAATGTTGTCCATTTTAGTGTCAGGTTTAGCTTCATGCTTAGGTCATGCTTAATCAAACCAAAACTAAATGTATTTATTCTACCAAATGTAAAACAAGTTAAGGCTGAAATAAATGTAAGGAGAAAATTTAGAAATCGTAGATAGTATCGTATTCTTAGGAATAACCTTACATATGTACACACGTAGATAAACTATCGACGAGACTTAGTTCTGCAGCTTATGCATACAAAAAAATCATCATCTTACAGACGTTGATACTTCTAGACTTGTCTATTTCAGCTACTTCCATATTATTATGTCTTATGGCATATTACTGTGGGAGAACGCTGCAGATATTAACACCGTATTTGTGCTGCAGAAGAGGGCTGTTCGTGCTATCTATAACATGGGTCCAAGAGAATCGCTAATTGATAAATTCAAAGAAATAAATATAATGATAGTTCCATGATCTGCAAATATTTGTCTCGGGTCTTCTGGGTATTTTCTATGTATAATAAAATATATCTATCTATTCAGTGCCGTGTGATCACTCGTTCCAACCGCAGCATCGTTGGTATAAATATATCGTCAACCTTTGGCTCAAACTATCGCGTACTTATTTCGTTAGTAATTTTTTAAAGAAACCACTCTACAAATTCCTATTCCACAATGAAGTGTCCTGTCTTCTTCATTGATTTCACTGATGGGGTTCAATGCTCCATTTGCTGAAACCACCTGGACTTTGGATGTGCCATGAATTCGGAAAAGAAGTCCCAGTGGAGATGTCCGACGTGCCGTGCACCATAGCTGCTGCCGCCGGCGCCCGCTGAAACTACCTCCTTCGATTCCATTATGAAGGAACTTCGGGAGATGAAACGCCAGCTGACAAGTCTACCGATACTCAGCGAAGACATAAGTAAGTAAGTAAGCCATTTATTTCCAAAACAGTCTTAAGTAACATTTCGGTATTCTATGATGTAGATTTAACTTACCATTTCTTAATTTTATTTATATTAACATTTATTATGCATTAAATTGTGGTATAAATTAAATAGATACATTAAATTATATCCAAGTGTTGAAGTGTTTGTACAGCAAGGCCACTATGTGAATTCGTCTCCAGGACCAAAGCACAAATCCGATCCCACTGCAAAAAGGGGTGAGACAGGGAGACGTCATTTCTCCGAAACTGTTCACCTCTGCATTGGAGGATATTTTTAAGCTTGTAGACTGGGACGGATTTGGCATCAATATCAACGGCGATTACATCACTCACCTTCGATTTGCCGACGATATAGTCATTATGGCAGAATCACTGGAAGACCTTAGCAGGATGCTCAGAGACCTCAACACCGTTTCCCGCCAAGTGGGTCTTAAAATGAACATGGGTAAGACAAATATCATGTCTAATGCCCATGTCGCACCCTTACCGGTCTATGTGGGGAACGATGTTATCGAAGTTGTTGATCATTATGTCTTACTAGGCCAAATGGTCCAACTAGGTAAATCCAACTTCGATAAAGAGGTCAGCCGACGAATCCAACTCGGATGGGCAGCGTTCGGGAAACTTCGCAATATCTTCTCGTCACAGATACCGCAGAGCCTCAAGACGAAAGTCTTTAACCAATGTGTGCTACCAGTGATGACTTACGGATCCGAGACGTGGTCGCTCACTATAGGCCTTGTGCATAGGCTCAAAGTCACCCAGCGAGCTATGGAGAGAGCTATGCTCGGAGTTTCTCTACGCGATAGGGTCCGGAATACGGAAATTCGTAGAAGAACCAAAGTTACCGACATAGCTCTCAGAATCAGCAGGCTGAAATGGCGATGGGCAGGCCATATAGCTCGTAGAACCGATAACCGCTGGGGAGTAAAGGTTCTCGAGTGGCGACCGCAATGCAATGCGAAACGGAGTGTGGGAAGACCTCCCACTCGATGGACCGACGACATCGTAGCGGTCGCAGGGAGTCCTTGGATGGAGGCGGCTCAGGACCGCTATTCGTGGCGTCGTTTGGGGGAGGCCTATGTTCAGCAGTGGACGTGTACGGGCTGATGATGATGATGATGATTAAATTAAATAATACATTTATGTTCGAAATGTATTACCTATGTATTTTCATGCATCTTTAAATAATATTTTCATAATCTATTTTGATAAATTCACTAGGTATGTCATGCATTATTATTGTCCATTGAATTGGGCACACATCTTCGGGTGAAGGCCTGCTCCATCCAGCGAAGACATGCGGTCTATCAAACAGGAACTGGCTGAGCTAAGGGATACTTGTGACAACACGAGTCAGAAGCTAGACGAGCTAGGCAGTAGGCTCACTAATGTGGAGAATAGGGTTACGAATCTTGAGAAGTTGCAAGATACCGTTCTCAGCCTGCAGAATGAGGTGAGCAAGGCCAAACTCGAGCTGTCAGCGCAGGAACAGAGGTCGAGACTTAACAACATTGCGATCAAGGGAGTGCCCATCAAGAAGGATAAAAAATTATTTTCTACTAGCTGACCCGTGCCCACTTCGTTGGGCGGTAGACATTTTTAGTGAACCGAACCGAACCGTGAGACCGAGTCGAAGATCAAAGTTGTATCCACTTCCACCAGTGTCTTCGCCACGACAGTAGGTAGGTATATAAGCGAGTAGAGACTTTTCTCTGTTTCGCCAATGCATTGCAAGCGGTCATCCTGGGTACGCAGCACAATGTCCCGCCTGTCACATTGCTGATCTACCAGGATGACGGCAACATCATTGGTAGCGAGAGCTTTGTCAAACCGGATGCTGTCCAGTAGTCGTTTATCGGCATTAATAACAATTTTGTAATTATTTTGTTGGCTTTGGGGTATGGACTCGTATTTTATGTCCTGCCTCGTAGTATGAACTCAAATCATGATAAGTATCATTCGAATCCATTCAGTAGTTTTTGCGCTATTTTAGGCCGAGAAATGTCACTTCCATCCCCACTCCCAAGGGAACCTTAACGAATTCCAGGATAAAAAGTATTACATGACCTTCCTCGTAGTATGAACTTAAATCATGCCAAGTTTCATTTGAATACATTCAGTAGTTTCAGCGCTATGCGCAGCCAATAAATAAATTTTACCCTACTGCGGGGGGCCACTACGGGGGCTACTGGGAGTCCCACTACGGGACAATGTGGGGGCCTACTGCGGGGGTAAACTGCCGGAGGCCCCCACTGCCGGTGCCCTCCACTGTGGGGACCCTACTGCGGGGGGCTACTGGGAGGGTCCGGTTGCGTGGGGGCCCCAGTAGTGGGATCCCTACTGCCTGGGGCCCCACTGCCCGTGCCCCCCACAGTGGGAGGCTATCGCTCTCTACCGCCCTTGCCCCGCGCGCCATCCTGCAACGCGCAAAATTTCACTTCCATCCTCTCTCATAAAAAACTTCTGAGATCCGGGATAAAAAGTATTTTATACTCTTTCTTGTAATATGAACTTAAATCATGCTAAATTTCATTTGAATACCTTCAGTAGTTTCAGCGCTATGCGCAGCCAAGAAATTTTACTTTCATCCCCTCTCCCAAGGGAACCCTGTTGAAATCCGGGTTAAAAAGTATCTTTGTTCTTCCTCATAGTATGAACTCAAATCCTGCCAAGTTTCATTTGAATACATTTAGTAGTTTCGGCGCTACGCGCATGGCTATATACTCGTATATTAACAACTAAAAATGTTTACCGCCCAACGAAGTGGGCACGGGTCAGCTAGTCTTTAATATAATACCTAGTTCACCGGCATTCCTACATTAGCTTACGAATGTCTACCTACGTTTAATACGTGATGTACCTCTATGTTCTTCCGTATTAACCTTTCATTTTAACATAAGTTTAATAAATATAAATATTATTTTTGAAGATTCAGCTATTCTGCTCTTAAAACTACGTTTAGTCCCTTTCAGGATGGGTTCTTGCGGGTAAATCAACAGTTTCAAATCTTATACTCCTAAATGATTATATCACTCAGGCCATGGATCATGGTCATCAAGTCGATGTAATATACACTGACTATAGTAAAGCGTTCGATAGAATAGATCATTTGACGTTATTAAATAAGCTTTCACAATCAGGTATAAGAGGTAATTTGCTAAGATGGCATCGTATATTGATAATCGATCACAAGTAGTTGTTTTCAATAACTATACATCTAGTTGGGTTCCTGTTCCCAGTAGGGTCCCTCAGGGGTCTCTGCTAGGTCCCCTTCTTTTTATATTATATGTTAGGTTAGGTTAGCTATAATGACTATATCGTCGGCAAACTGAAGGTGAGTGATGTTATCATAGCCATTGATATTGATGCCAAATCCGCCCCAGTCCAAAATCTTAAAAATATCCTCCAATGCAGAGGTGAACAGTTTCGGAGAAGTTACGTTTCCTTGTCTCACCCCTTTTGCAGTGGGATCGGAGTTGTGCTTTGGTCCTGGAGACGAATTGACATAGTGGACTTGCTGTACAAACACTTCAACACTTGGATATACCGGTAGTCGATTTGGCACCGCTGAAGAGACTGCAGGACTGCCCAGATTTCGACTGAATCAAAAGCTTTCTCGTAGTCCACAAACGCTAGACATAACCGCCGGTTATACTCTTCTGTTTTCTGTATAATCTGCCGGAGCGTATGTATGTGGTCTACGGTACTAAAGCCTTTTGGACCCGGCTTGTTCGGGCGGCTGGAAGTCGTCAAAACTTCGAGCGAGACGGTTGGTGATTACTCTCGAAAACAGCTTATAGACGTGGCTCAGCAGTGAGATGGGCCTATAGTTCTTTAGAAGGGCTTTGTCACTCTTCTTATAGAACAGTACCACCACGCTCCTGTTCCACGCCTCTGGCGTTTGTCTCTCGAGAATGACGGAGTTGAACAGCCTCTGAAGGACTTTAAGTACTGGTGATCCACCCGCTTTCAGAAGCTCTGTTGTTATTCCGTCATCTCCCGGTGCCTTGTTGTTTTTAAGCTGTTTAAGAGCCGTCCTTATCACGTAAAGGCTAACGTCCGGGATATCTTCGGTATAGTGTCGGGTTAAACGGGCTCTTGCATCGCCTGCCGTGCTATTTGCAGGGCATTGCGATGAGGTGTATAGCTAACCATAAAACTTTTCAAGCTTTCTCAAGATCTCAGGCTTGGAGGAAATGATGCTGCCGCTATCGGTTTTTAGCTTCGTCAACTGGCTCTGCCCAAGCGACAGATCTCTTGCGAACACTTTGGAGCCCTTGTTCCGCTCTATTGCGCTCACAATACAATTGGTATTGAATGAGCGCAAATCGTGACATTAAAAATAAGCGTGATGCTAAATAGCAACAGAATAATATTTGCTTAGTTTTGATAACGCTATTGAATCGCGAAATAAAATTAGGGCACAATTTTTTATTTCTCTTTGTTTTCGATGTTACTCATAAATCTCAAAAAAGCGCAAGATTTGTCTCACACAACGAAACAGGATGAACCACGATGACAATGAAATCAGTTTTATGCCATTTATTCCTGAACTATGACTCTAGGCCAAGAATGCAGTAGAATATTGCTTAAATTTAAAAAAGCTATCGAATGGCATATTCAAATTTATAAAATTACGACTTAAGTGATTCCATCTGTTGATTTTGTTTCATACTTTCCAATTATAATTATCCTTGGTAATCTTACCAAGAGTATAATTTAATATTATAAATGTAGATCTACGATATCGGCGTCAAAAAATTAGTCCACGAGGAACTCTTCTAGACTGTAATATGCCCTGTCCACTAGGATTCTCTTCAGTTTGTTAGCGAATATTGCAGTCGACGCTGCACTTGTTATAAAGTTCGGCAGATTATTGTAAATGTTTACTCCTATGTAGTCAACTTTGGATTTTGTTTTCGCTAATCTTACTTTGGGAAGCTTTAGTCGATGACGATGTCTAGTGGGGTAGTTGTGGGCTTTAGTCGATTATATAAAAAAAAAATGGAGATGCCCTGCCAGTGCTATAGCACAGCAATGCAATATCAAAAGTAATCCACTGGTTTGGTGTTAATAATCTTTTGCTTAACGAAACTAAAACTAAATATCTTAGATTTATTCTACCAAATGTAAAACGAATTAAGGCTGATGTAAACGTAAAAGGAGAAACGTTAGAAATTGTAGACACTACCGTATTCTTAGGAATAACCTTAGATAGTAAACTTCAATGGAGCCCACACATAGATAAGCTATCGAAGAGACTTAGTTCTGCAGCGTATGCAGTAAAAAAAATCCGTCATCTTACAGACGTTGATACTTCCAGAGTGGTCTATTTCAGCTACTTCCATAGTATTATGTCGTATGGTATATTGCTGTGGGGGAACGCTGCAGATATTAACACCGTATTTGTGCTGCAGAAGAGAGCTGTTCGTGCAATCTATAACATGGGTCCTAGAGAATCCCTACGTGATAAATTCAAAGAAATAAATATAATGACAGTACCATGTCAATATATTTATGAAAACTTATTGTACACTCATAAAAATATCGATCGGTTCCCTAAAAATTGCGACATACATAATGTAAATACTAGAAATAAGAATAAACTCGCTGTGCCCAAAACTAGGTTACACAAGGTAAATGTATCTTTTAGAGGGCAATGTATACGCTTCTACAACAAAACCCCTAGCGAGTTGCAAAAACTTTCTATAAATAAATTCAAACAAATTGTCAAACATATCCTTTGTAAAAAGGCTTATTACAAAATTTCAGACTATCTATAAGATAAAAAAGCTTGGGACGGATTTTGCTCCAACTCGAAAAATAACTCTAAAAATAACACCTAATAGGCTAAAGGTTTCTTCGTCGCTTCTTTACTTTAGTCTACATACCGAAGCGACCGAAATCAAAATATCACTTTATTTCCAAATCAGTGTTTAATTTTAAGAATTTGACCTGTTCTAAGTGTACATTTATTGTATTTACGGAAATAAAGAATCTTTGACTTTGACTTTGCACGTCCGAATAGCCCTCGGCTTGCGAGTAAAAGTATTAGCGAAGCATTTGCTGGGATTTAGTCAAGACGGGAGAGATCTGACTGAAGAGCAACGATGTCAAGATTGGATGATACAGTGGAGAATGATTATCTTCGTATCATCAGCGAAACATAACAGATTTGATGATTTGAAACATAAGACAATTTCCATAACATATCATATAAAAAGAGATAATGATGATGATAATATAAAAAGTAGGAGCTTAAGCAGAATCCCCTGAGGGACCCCACTAGGAACAGAAACCCAACTAGATATACAGGGTGTAACAAAAATGAAGGACCAAACTTTCAGATGCGGTGCAGGTTCGACTACGAAATACAGAATAAAAATTTAAAAAAAAACCGGCATTTAGTAAAATTTTTTATAAATACGAAACTTTCACTACTTTGGGCAATGACTCTAATGCACTTGTCTATTTGGCATTAAAAATAAAATGGCCTGCGTCGATCTCTTTTAAAAGCTTTTATAACATCTAAACCCCTACATTGCGTTCGCCGCGGTCATCGACCCGCGATGCAGCGTCGTAGTAACATTACCTAATCTGTGGCGGCGTGAGTAATTTTTATTTTTTTAATAGTATGTAGACCTTCGTTTGACCACAATCTCACCTGATGGAAAGTGACGATGTGGCCGATGTTGTATCACAAAGGTCTAGAAGACATCTGTTCACTCTTGTCTTGAAGAGACCCAGATTGTAATTCACCGGATAAACTGAAGCCGGCAGCGAGTTCCATTCCTTGAGTTGAGTTATGGATTATGGATCCTACGTACAACAAATACATTCCAATTTTCCTCTAGGAATTGACGGGCATAGTACCGACTAATACAAAGCCTACTCAATCCTACCTACTCGAAAACTTTATGGTAACTCAACCATCAAAAAAGAAAAAACGAAAGTCCCATTCACATTTAGTTTGCACGATAGGTTGTATCCGTCTATCTAATTTCACTGCTCTAATGCATTGTAAAATCATTAAATACGTTCCTTCTATCGCGAAAATGCATAGGTAGTACATTCATTAGACATGTAGGACTCCTAGCTTTTATTTTTCATATCGTTGACTAGATTGAGATAGTACAGATGAGTAAAGGCACGAACTTTGAGCGCGCGAGAGCGAATTTGGTACATACAAACGAATGTTCAACCAATGCGAAATGTTATCATAATTGGTCAATGGCCGCTCAGTTGTGTCATGATTTCAAAGCCTAAAAATATATAAATACTTAAGTCGTGAAATATCTATTGTTGGAAACATTAGGGTAATAGCTGTCAACACTGAAACAAAGTCATCAGACAGAGAAAAAGTTGATTTTATGTTATCTAATTTATTTTACCTTGGGGTACTGAGTCCTGTTTAGTTTTATAAACGAAACCGGCTTGGGTCTGCTCTTCATTTGCTTACAGTGATCAGGTCACTATGTGTGTTTCGGACGGTTACCAGGATTGCCTGATACGCCCTGGGAAAGTATCCCACTAAGGTTCGACGTGCGTTCCTTTCCTCTTCCTGGCTGGTTGACGCACGCCGCCACGCACCCCTGAATGCGTAAGTGTGGGTACGCCGACCTGATGACCTTCGGGAACCTCGACTCGAAGAAAATGAAAGGCAGCGATTTTCTGGTCTGGATCCTAGGCTTCGGCTCGTTCCTATTCTCCCTACCACTACTTGCTGTGTTCCCTGACCGGCAAGAAACGCGCCGTATGTTTATATGGTCGCGCCTTACCGGCAAGATGACGACTTATTTTTACTCGAACTTTCTAGCTGTTTTTACTTGAGCCGAACCCTTTGATCTTTATTTATTCATTATTCTTTCACAGAATCCTTACATATTATACCTTTTTAGATAGGGAATTATGCCCTTTACCTTATAAAATAATAATATTTAAATATTTACGTACAAATAAAAAGTTCCTAGAACAAAAACTTACAAAAAACTACAGTTCGGAACGTTTTCCTTACACAAATCTTAAAATATCTCTAAAACTAATAATCCGATTTACATCATTAAAACGGAAAATTAATCCTTAAGCGTAGACCTTTCTAAAAACATCAATTTCACAACAAAATATCTACAAACGAAAACAATATAAATGCAAATATCGTAAATCCTAAGTGAAAATTGACATCTATCTAGTTTAGAGATAAAACTATGAAATAAACCTTTCTAATTACAATTAATCGACGTAATCTATCTTACATAAGGGTTTTATCGCCGACATTGTGCTTACAATACCAGGTACCACATGTGCGAAATACATTATGTGCAATACTTCTTATTTTTTTTGTGAAATAAGGAGCATAAATGTAAACTCGAATTCTAAAGAGTAAGGAGCATAAACTAAAATCAAGTCCTAAATTAGTTAAGTTACTTCTCGACGATTTTTATGGATTGATTCATACACATGCACCTACATTGTTTTATGATCATCAATAGAATATAAATATGACGGCGCTACGTCTTTGTTCAATTTTGTGAAGCACGTGCACCGATCGAACGACGTCGCGATACCCGCTTCACCCCGCCCGAAGTGGGCGCACATACCTGTGAGGCGGGCGACTGGTTACCTGCGGAGCGCTGCGCGCCTATTTAAGGCATGCGCTCGGCAAGAACGTGGCATTCCTCTCCTCCGTAGACCGAGACACGTTCTCGGTGACCCCGTTGACCCAATCACCGCCGCTAACCCGGAGGTGACGGCAACCAATTCGCTTCCGCACACTACACAACCGACCAAAAACCGACCCCGCCGGATGCGGGGTCGAAGAATTCCCCGCTTCCGCCCTTAGGTGCATTCGTGCACCTAGGCGAAACCTCCATTACCCTCTTGTGTAGCATCTGGCGACAGCCCAAGCCGAGGCTCGCACCTAAGTGGTGGCCCTTGTGCGTGTCGCCCCAACCTAATTTTACCGGCGAGGCGCCCTCTGCGCCCGCCAAAAGCCCGGTAACGCTGTCATGGCCATCTGCGGTCAACAGCATTATAATCCATTCGAAAAAAAAAAAAAAAAACGTGGCATTCTCGCTCCGTCGCTCGCTCAGTGCACACGCTATCGTAGTGCTCGGTTTTTACTAGTTGTAAAAATTGTTAATCACTGTAATTTTGATTTACGGGCTTATTGTGATTGTGGTATAAATTATTGAAACGAATAAGTCTGGGTTTTTCTGACGATGTCTGACCTTACTCCTACAAATATATGAAAATCATCAGCCCGTACACGTCCACTGCTAACCACCTACGAAAATCTTGAATATAATAAATTAACATGGTTTTAATATCGAACATGTGTACCTACAGCTAGTGGTAATTGTGGACTTACGATAATTTGTACTAACTATACCAGTTTGAGGACGGAAAAGTACGTAGGTACTCCTGGTGATCGTTGCGTACCTTCGATTATTGGTGCTAACTAAACCAGTTGAGTTACATGCACGTACTCCTGGTGGTCATTGGGGACATTCAATAGTTAGTACTAAATGAAACAGTTTGAGTACAGAAAACGTTCCTACTCCTGATGGTCATTGCGGACCTTCGATAGTTTGTACTTACTAACCCAGTTTGAGTACGAAAATGCGAGTACTCCTGGTGGTCATTGCGGACCTTCGATAGATTGTACTAAACTAAGAAAACCAGTTTGAGTAAGGATAAATGTACATACTCCTGTTGGTCATTGGGGACCATCGTTAATTTAAACTAACCCAGTTTGAGTACGGAAATGCGCGTACTACTGACGGTTATTGTGGACCTTGTTAGTTAATACTGAATACTAACCCAGTTTGAGTACGGAAATGCGCGTACTACTGGCGGTCATTGTGGACCTTGTTAGTTAATACTGAATACTAACCCAGTTTGAGTACGGAAATGCGCGTACTACTGGCGGTCATTGTAGACCTTGTTAGTTAATACTGAATACTAAACCGGTTGAGTACGGAAATGCGCGTACCACTGGAGGTCGACTTCAACGAATTCGGTAACTATAATGTAGGCTATAATCGTGTTTTTCATATGAATTATAGGTGAATATTTTTTTTTCAGCAATGACGTTTGACAATGAAAGCGCGACAGAGTCGCGAGCGTCACGCAGGCGCAAGAGATCTGAAAGGAGGTCAACATCTAGCTGCGATGACGACGATGTTGTTAGTATAGTGGTACGCACAGGTGAGTCAGCTAGTACTCCACCTGGGACACCTCCCAGCTCCTGCCAAAAAGAGAGACCTAGAGGGAAGCGACGATCTTCGTCTAACACCGATGATGAGAGATCTCGTAGTAAGAAAAGGACGCAAAACAGGAAACAGAATCCCTGCGAGCATGATATTGAAGCTAATCAAACAGTAAAGAAAGGAGTTATAAAATTAAACCAACCATTTCAGTAAAGCCATAGTAATAATAGCCTTAATAATGTAATAAATAGGTACCTAAATTTAATCCATCAAATAAAACTCAAACCATTGAATTGCAGGCTAAGAAAAGTAAGTGAATGTGCATTGATTTATGATTGGGATAAAAAGGCAAACAGTATAATTTTCATTAAAAAAAAAATGGCCGAACAAAAAAAAAAGAAATGGTTTGACCAGTTTTACCATCAGTAGTATACAGTTGGGAGGAATGGCAGAGTAAGCTCAGGAAAGCATTCCATTCGAGGAAGATTATGGACAAGATAAATATCAATTATGTACAAATGTTACAAGATTATGTTAGCGCGCACCACGCGGTGCAATGATAAGTTTATGCGAATATTTTTATAATCAAAGTCAAATTTTCTTTATTTCCGTAAATACAATAAATGTACACTTAGAACAGGTCAAATGACATACACTGTTAATTATGTTAAACAGGTGTTAGATAGTAGGTAAAAAGGCTGTTATCAGTAGGTCAGTTAGGACCGGGGAGCAAGCACTTGGCGCCAAGGAATCTGAGGAACTGCTGCAATTCTTGTTTCAAAATAATAATAATGAACCACATCCATTCAATAATAAACTCCCGAGATCATAGTAATCAAATTTATGTATGTTCAGATTTGTAAAGAAAACAGGACTCTATTATGCTTCAATTGTCGTGGCAAAGGGCACGTTTACCAATACTGAACTATGCCGTTAATTACATACAAACGTTGTAATATGATCAGAACACAAAATATGTAGATTGACTCTAATAAATCCACTAGGAATAAAAAAAAACCGAACAGGTTCAAAACGAAATTGAAAAGAGAACTATGAAAATTAAATCAATAATCCGTGTAATGAAAAATTCTTTAAGACTGTTAACGTAAATGATCAACCCTTAGAAGCCTATTTATATTTTGGTAGCTAGTGCACTCTAATGCGCAGGACGGACGCAGAATCTCTCGGTCTCGTTCAGAAACACGAGAATGTGCCAATTGTAAAATGATTTGATTTATCAACGGTTGTACCACTATTCATGGGATTTATATAAATCCTACGCACGTGTAAAAATTGATAAAGGGGAACTGTCAATATATATTTTGGTTGTTGAAGATAAAAATATATATATAAATATACATATATAGACTTTAAACTTCTTCATAAATATTGCGATGAACCGAGAGAAATTGGCTGTGCAAAGAACGTAGATGATATTCTGACAGATCCCGTCCAAAACAAGCAAAGAGATGTTCCAACGACTAAGAGAATTGCTGGAAGTCATACTTGAAAATAGTTTAACATTGAAATTATCAAAATGGAGATTATTTGAGTTAAATGTAAAATTATTTGTGTTATAATATTTCTGGTTAGAGTAAACAGCCGGGGCAGACAAAATTATTAGCAGTTTGTAATATTTAATTCTTTATTATTATATACGAGTGGCACTGTGCATAAAAGTTAACAGCTGTTGGACTATTACTATCGGCGAGCTTAAACCTAAAAGAGTTTTCTTACAGCAAACCTATGGTTAAAATGAGAATTAATGAGTGGATAGATAATGTGTACTACATACAAGACAAAAAAAAACAGAATAATATTAAATGAAAAAACAAAAAAAACAAGTATCTACATATAACGCTAACAAAACTACAAAAAAGAAACATAAATTAAATAAATAAATGTATATGTATAAGTAACTTTAAAATAATAATCCTACTAATATAATACATGATAAATTTATGCTATGACTGTTATATGTATATATATATATATATATATATATATATATATATATATATATATATATATATATTGTAAAACGTTCCTACACTCAAAAATGTGCACGATATTCGTAATTTTTTTCGCCAAACGGGTTACTTTCGGAATTTATAATGGCAGAGGCACGAACGGGTCTCGAAGCCTGTCACTTATTTCAGCCGTCAAACTACTCCGGAAGAAATGCATTTACACTCCTACAAACTAGAAAGATTAGACATTGTGTGCTCATTGAAGAAATTTCGAATATGTTGGGTATACAGTTTAATGTTTATACTAACTGTGCTACGCTTCGAACGACTCTCACCGAAAGGGATTTAATTCCACGAATCGCAAGATGGTGGCTTCAAATTAGCGAATAAACGTTTGAAATAGAATACCGACCGGGTATCCAGATGTGCCATGTCGACGCTGCCGTAATACTCAACTTAAAGAACTTTAAGAGAATTTGTCGGTCAATGTTTACTGTATAGAAAAAGAAAACTGGTTGTTGACGTCAGAATTAGCAGACCCTGATATATCCCGAATTCATCAAATTCTTAAACCCGAAGATAGTCAAGAATCTAAAGAACTTCACCGTTAAAAATCATACAGTTTATAGGAAGGTAGAGGATAAACTGTGTTTAGTAGTACCACGAAGTGCTCGCTGGCAAATATGTAGGACCCACCACGACGACATTGGACACTTACTCTTAGGTTATACTAAAACACTGGAAAGAATACAGAATCAATAACTATTGGTTCCCGAAGCTTAGAAATATATATGTATATGTAGCAGCATTCCTAGAATGCTCCTTCAACAAAGATAATTCGGCAAAACAGAAGTCGGGGTATCTGTATCCTATCGAAAAGATAGCCATAACTTTAATTACTGTGCAAATCGATCATTTAGGACCTTTCGTCAAAAGCAAAGATGGTAATACGCACATTTTAACAAATGTCGTGACATTGAATAAATACGTATTTGTAAGACCGGTTCCGTATCGGACTTAAAAACTAAATCCACTATTAAGGTGCTCGTGAAAATATTTCACAACTTTGGGGTGCCGGCAAGGATTATATCCGATCGTGATACTAGTTTTACATCTTCAGAATTTAAGCAGTTTTGTGTTCAAATGAGTATTAAACATGGGCGAACGGTCAAGCCGAAAGGTTTAAACAAACCATTTTGAACTCATTAGCTTCACAGAACTCCTTGGGTCACGAACGCGACTGGGACAAGTGTTTGGGAAAAGTTCAATGGACCATTAATAATACCATAAACACCTCCACAAAAAAAAGACGGAACAGAAGCTATGTTTGGATTTAAAATGAAAGACCCTTTATCAAATAAACTTGATCTCATTGGGAATTAAAATATTACAAATTTTGACATACAGGAACTTAGGCATAAAATAAGTAATACTATCGAAAAGAAACAAATCAAAGATAAATAACGCTACGATTCAAAGAGAGTTCCCGCGACCAAATATGTTGTAGGAGATCTAGTCAAATATTCAGAAACAAATATGACAATGGAGGTAAAAGCACGAAACTTATGTCAAGGTTTATAGGACCCTATGACGTATCGGAAGTTCTAGGGAATGACTGATACCATCTAACTGACGTACCTGGATTTAACAAGAGAAGCAAACCTTATAAAACTGAAATTTCTGCCGATAGAATCAGGCCTTGGATAGACATTAAATTAATAGAAGTGCACGAGTCTGATGAAAGTTCTTCTAGTGACGACAGTGAAATAGTAAAAACTTAATACCGGTCGTAGATACATGAATGGTTGCTTATATTTAATTCTACTTAGTGGACCGAACGTCATGATTTTAAAATTGTATATCATACTTAAGGTACCAAATAATTTGTTACCAATAATATCTAGACTGTAAAGTTTATAATATTATAGTGAGGAAAGTTGTTTGAGTTAAATTTTAAATTTATCTCTCGTGCACATAATTAACTGTATTATTCATAACTCGTTTATAATAATTTAAATTATTAAGTTTTATTTTTACAACTATGTATGTACATATTTGTTGTGTTATCTACGTAAAGATATAAATAATATTCTACTAACACTTTGTAGTTGAATACTAAATGTAATTAGATATAATATAGGATCTCATATATAAGTTGATCTTGGGTTCAGGGTGTGTGTACCAGGAGGTAACACGAGGTCCGATGGCCGAATGTCATGATTTCAAAGCCTAAAAATATATAAATACTATAAGTCGTGAAATATCTATTGTTGGAAACATTAGGGTAATAGCTGTCAACACTGAAACAAAGTCATCAGACCTGGTGATATGACTGGTGGTTGAGATTTATCTACCAATCACGAACACCCTTGGCTAGGTTGGTGGTATTCAGGTTTGACGGGATTGGTGGATAAATCGATGGACGTTGAGAAGTCTGTTTTGATTGGTAATAATGACGAGCATTCTCTTGGAGGAGGATGAATGGCGAAAAAATAAGTTAATGTTTTGATTTGGAAAATAAATGTATGTTGGTCGAATAAAGACTATATTGGAGTATATTGGCGTTTTTATGACAGTTGCAACATTGCAATAACAAGGTGAAGATCGCGACGCGGTTGGGTACCGGTTTTTTGTACGTTTGTGTTTTTGTTAGGTGTTTGTTATTATAAAAATGGCTCAATTGCCTTATTCAGATATTAAATTAAATTAAAATAATTTGCGAGAAACAGTGCGCATTTACGAAGTGAATAGTTTAGCAAGCGTACAATTACGAGGTGTCGTTAATCGAAGTGTACCATTCGTTTTGTTTGTTTGACCTTAAGTTTTAATGCGGTTTTGTAATTTGATGGTCCTAAGCCCGTAACGTACGAAGAGAAAAATGGAATGCGTTGGTTCTACATAAACGCCGCCGCGCGCGCTGCCGCGATATGCCTTGTGGCTGCCTCCGTAAAAGATGTTAATGCTAAGTTTGCTAAAGAGGTGTACACAAGGTACGTAGACCTTTTAATCTTAGAACTAGAACCTATCGTGCAAACCAAATGTGATTGGGACTTTTAATTATTTTTTCTTTTTGGATGCTCGACTTACCTATCTTAAAGTTTTTGAGTAGGCTTTGTATTTAGTCGGTAGGTACTATCCCAATTCCTAGAGGAAAATTTGAATGTATTTGTTGTACGTAGGATCCATATCTAGGCACGCCGCCACAGATTAGGTAATGTTACTACGACGACGCCGCGCACGATGTCGCGGGTCGATGACCGCGGTGGCAGCTAGGTCTAGGTGTTATTGAAACAGAATAAAAGAGATGCCATTTCATTTTTAATGCCAATTAGACACGTGCATTAGAGTCTATTGCCTAAAGTAGTGAAAATTTCGTATTTATTTAATTGTTCAAAAACTAAAGAGCGGTTTTTTTCTGTATTCAGGAGTCGAACCTGCACCGCATCTGAAAGTTTGGTCCTTCATTTTTGTTACACCCTGTATAGTTATTGAGAACGACTGCCTGTGATTGACTATCAATATACGATGCATGATTTAAATTCATTCGTACTACGAGAAAGGACATAAAATAATTATCCCGATATTCAGAAGGGTTCCCTTCGGAGAGGGGACGGTAGTACAATTTCTTGGCTGCGCGTAGTGCCGAAACTACTTCATGTATTCGAATGAAACTTAGCACGATTTAAGTTCATATTACGAGGAAGGACAAAAAATACTTTTTATACCGGAATTCAAAAGGGTTCCCTTGGGAGAGACGATGGAAGTGAAATTTCTGGGCAGTGTATGGTGCCGAATGAAACTTAATTTGATGATGCACGAGTGGACGGCGAACTGAAACTAGGTACCAACCTACCCAGCGTGAATGTACATACATACGTTCCTATTTATAAAACTGTAATAATATATATTTATTATGTAAAACTGTGATTTATCAATAAAGATAAAAAAAGGTCTGGTCTGGTTTAGAGTATTTGTGGCATGTTTGGGACAACTCGGCCGAGTACCAGCTTACAGCATTGGAGTCAATAGAACAACAAGAGCCCCCAATCACGAGACTAAGATCCAAAGTGTCAAACACTACCGCGCCGCGCCGCAATGCTTGTCTCTCAATCTTTTATAGTTTAATACATTTCGGATAATGGTCACGGAGCTACATGACCTGATCCCACCATCCCCTTCCACCATCTCCAGGACAAGCAGACTGACGGCACAATCACCATACTTAGTGGATATATTATTATATACATATACCTTCCACATTCCATAGACCTTCATCAGTCGCAGTTCGCATCGCTGGGGTTTGGAATAGAAGCTGTAGTGTAGGTACCTACTGATGCCTGATAGCCGAGGTAACCCGACCGGTTAGAGTACAACGCATTGAGAATTATAGTAGGACGAGTAAGTAGTTAACCTAGATAGGTAAGGACTGTGAGTACTGTAGGACCGGACAATAAAAGACCGACAATGAAAGACAAGACAATAAAATGCGATTATACCCTCGGAGATGGTAATATAAACCTCCAGCGTAGTACAGACTGTGGTACCTACCACAGTAGGGTGGTACTACGCAGTAGGTAGGCTATCAACCGAAAGAACACAAGTTTTCTTCCTCTATAATGGATAACACTTCCATAAGTTTACGTAAAAAATAAGCGTCATCATCATCATCATCATCATCATCATCAGCCCATACCCGTCCACTACTGGACATAGGCCTCCCCCGTACGACGCCACAAATAGCGGTCCTGAGCCGCCTCCATCCATCGACTCCCTGCGACCGCTACGATGTCGTCGGTCCATCGAGTGGATGGTCTCCCATGTAGGGGGGATTTGCCATAATCACCACGCTTGGCAGGCGGATTGGTGATCGCAGTGTTGGTGTTTAAAAATACTCAGAAAGAAGCTGCTGCCCTTCCTCTGGTAGGCTTCCCTTAGTCGGCTCTTACGACATCCACGGGTTGAGTTGGAGGGGTCGATATTCGTACGCCGCGGCCCCACGGCCAAAAAATAAGCGTACCTATTACCAAATGTAGTCGACGCGCAAATAAGCGTGTCTACTACATTTGGCAATATTGACAAGCAGTCTTAGGTTGTCGCGACAAAGCTCTAAATATATCTACCTAATCAATGAAATGAAATGAAATATTTATTTCAATTGAAATCAACTTTACAGATTTACGTAACTAATAACATAACTAACTCTATTTAAAACTAACTTAGACTAGTTACAATTAGTAGCAGGAAGGTCATACTTATGTTGATTAGGGTAGGTAAGTTGTAAAATTACAAGGCCTGAAAAGCTCAAGTGACTTTCCTCCCTAAGAGTTTTCACTGTATAACGGCAGGGAGTCTCGCTCTTGCACTCATGGCTTGTTCATCTATTTAAATTTGATTTTTTATAAAATTTGACTTGTCTAAGTGCTTATTTTGTAAGCCTAAAGGAATAAAGTTATTGATTCTGATTCTAAAATTGACTCTTGCTTGTTATGATAGTAAGTACCTATTTGAATGATTACTACTGTCTAATATATTAATTAATAGGTTAAAGTTAAATGTCAAGAAATAGGGAAAAAAGGCAGGAGATATTACATTAGTATTATTTTTAATATATAAATATAAATCTTATATATACGTATACACAAATAAATTATAACATATAAACACAATAAATAAGGTATAATTATAATAAGGTACTGATTTCGGCATAGGTTAAATGGAAAAAGTATTTAGCTTTTTTTCTAGTAAAACAGTTGTTTGTGAGCACTGTGAGCAGAGCATAATATCGTAAGAGTTAAAGAAATATTGACATGTATCTAAATCGCATTAAAATTAGATTTAGATAGGCAAAATAAACATGTATTAGTTGTATTCGTTCATTGTATTACACATAAGTGATATTATAATGTGCTAGTGGTTTCTTTTTCACTTCTTCCACAAGTGGACAAAAAATTTAAGTGAAGAGAATATCAATAACACCTTATTTCTTATTTGATAATAATAACTATGTTTATAGTATAAAATTTGACTTGTCTAAGTGCTTATTTTGTAAGCCTAAAGAAATAAAGTTATTGATTCTGATTCTGATTGATCTTCCCAGTGACAATCTTAACTAATCATAAGTTATTATTTCAAATTGCAGTCATTAATAATTTTTTAGGACAAGGATCTTAAAAACATGAAAATAATCGGTAATTTTTTTCTTCTGTTGGCAACTCTATAAAACACTCGCACTAAGTGACAGTCCGCCATTGATGTGCTTCACTTTTGATTCGATAGGATTACATCCGTTATTTTACCTCATCCATGCCCGAAATATTAATTTAACGACCGGAGTGTCTTACTTTTGGTAAGTAGATGTAGAAAGAGTTATATTTTAAGCTTTAAACAGAATAAACAATTTTATTTGTACATGTTAGTTGACAGGTCATGTAAGAGGTCAAACAACAAAAACTATAAACTACACATCAACATCGTCTAGGGATATTTTGTATAAAGTTCTTGAACTCTAAAAATACTGGCTGTTTTAAAATATTTTGAAGAAACCTTATTTTTTAGGCCTTGTTGAATGATTCCAAATCTGAATTTGAACAAATTAATAAAAAACAAAAGATTTGCGCGGCATTGCTATAGCGAAGGTCGAAAGTTACAATTTATCTTCCATAGTTTATGGTAATTTTTTGTGTCAAATTGAAGTTTTAAAACATGTTATTAATTAATTTTGATTTTATGCTCCTAAATGCATCATGCGGCGGCGCCATTTAACTAGAGATAAAATGTTAAGGGCAGTAGGTATGCTCCAAGCTGGGGCTACTCAGCTGAGTGTTTTTTTTTTTATTATTTACAAAATATAAAGGGACTTTGTCGCTCAGCGACCACATCGCCCTGTTAAGATAACAAACTTATGTATGTACCTATTTATACCTACCTATTACATAAACAACAATTTACAAGATGGACAAAAATGTTGTAATAAGTACTTATCTAAATGAACAAAAATTCACTTCTTAACTTAAAAAAACAATCAACTAGGCCATATAGCTGTGCTGCTTTATCCGACAGAGGTGACGATAGAATAGCGTTGCACTGTCCGACATTGAGCACCTTGGAAGAGCCAAACAATTTTATTCTTTCACTTGCGTTCCGACAACATTCCATCAACACGTGCTGTACATCTTCTATGGAACCACATACTCCACAATTGGGCGAATCAACTTTTTTCATAAGAAATGCGAACTTATTGGTTGGAATGTGTCCGGAACGGAGCCTGAGAGCAATAACAAGTACGTTCCTATCATAGGTACAGTCATCAATCCAAGGATAAGACATAATTTGAGACTGTATTGTCCGGTACCAAATGCCTTTCTCTACATATCTTTTATCGAAGTATTCCTGCCAAAGGTCATTGCAATGAGTCTTAACTAATCTGACATGATCCTAGTACAACGGGATTTTAAACAATGGGATTCCATTATTACAAGCTTGTTTAGCAAATAGGTCAACTATGTCATTTTCTTCTAGATTAATGTGTGACGGAATCCACTGCAAGACTATTATTTTGTTTTTAGATTGTAGCATTATTATAGATTCTAGAATAGTATAAGCAATCGGGCTGCCTCGCACGTGCGAGGTGCACCGAGCTTTATGTTGCAACGCACTCTTTGAATCGCAGAAGATAACAAATTTGTTGCATTCAATAGAATCTATATATGAGATAGCTTCAGATAGAGCTATTAACTCGAGATGCATGATCGAAATATTGGAGTCAATTTGTAATTTAATGTTAATATCTGTTAAGGGATCATAAAATGCAGCTCCACCTTTATCTCCATCCTTGGATCCGTCCGTAAATATTTTATAGTGATCTGAATAATTAATATCAATGTAAGTTATACATTTCGTTTTTAAATCACGACAAGTATAAGAGCGCTTCGAATGTACAATGCCAGGAATATTATCTATAATAACATTCGTTCAGTTTATACTGCTAACCCAAGTATGTAAGGAAAACATTTCAAGTTTGTCACACGAGTGAATTGATAAAGAGTTTAAAATTAGATGAACGGTAGCTAATATTGGTAACTTTCTTTGAGCCCAGTACTGGGATCTTTGTGACGCAAGCACATCGATATATTTAATAACTTTACTGTCTTTGAATGACTTAGACTTAAGCCAAAATTTCTCGGCTAAATATCTTCTACGTACAAATAGAGGAGGTAGGCTCAAGTCACTCTCCATGACATGTATAGGTGTACTACGTATGTAGCCTCCAACAACACGCATGGCTTGATTTTGTATCCTATCTAATTTAATTACATTACTATGGCAACTATTATCATATATAAAACTAGCGTAGTCAATCCGGCTGCGGATTAAGGAAATGTACAATTTTCTCAAATGTTTTTGGTGAACCCCCCAACCTGAACCAGCTAAAACTTTAATTATATTGATATATTTTTTAACCTTCATACGTGTCTCATTAATATGTTTACCCCATCTTAGTGAACTGTCGAGCCATAGCCCTAGATACTTAACATTATCACAGAGTTGTAATGAGTAATTGTTATGCATAAAATCTATTGTGCCTCGATATCGACCTTTTTTGAATACGCATATTTTACTTTTAGCAGGTGAAACTTCTAAACCAATATTATCCAATATATTACTTATTTTACCTAAAGCTAGCTGCAGTTCTCTTGTCGCATCGGTCAGATATTTTTTTGTACTGTAAATCACAAAATCGTCAGCATACTGGGATATCTCCACATTGTTAATACTTTGACAAATTTTAATAGTTACTATGTTAAAAAGAAGGGGGGATAACGGGTCCCCCTGGGCCAAGCCTTGATACGTCCACCTCGTTAAAACACACTCCTCAGTCGTAATTTCTAACATTCTCATACTTAAGTAGCACCATAAATACTTGCATATTTTGTAACCAACTTGAAATTCATCAAGAATTTTTACCAGGGATGACACGTCCACATTATTATAGGCATTTTTGATGTCTATAAATCACCCTACAGTTAATAGATCATTGGAAAAGCCCTTCTGGATGTGAGATGTAAAGCAAGTAAGATTGTCCAGGCAAGAACGTGCTTTACGAAAACCAACCATAGTGTCCGGAAGTAGGGATTGTTTTTCAAAGTACCATTCAAGTCGTTTATTTAGAATGGAATGTAAAATCTTGCATAAACACGATATTAGTGAAATAGGGCGCAGAGCCGAAGCCGCACCATGTTTAGGAAGGAACTTTAATCTTACGCCATTGTAAGGGAACAAATCCCGAACTGTAACATCGATTATAAAAATTTAGTAAAAGTAGTTTACCAACTAGCGGCAGGTGATATATCATTGAGTAGGAAACCTCGTCGCTGCCCGGCGCAGTGTCATTTTTCTTGATGCAATTCAGCAATTCAGAGAATGTTATATCCATTCCTAGCGTAGAATTAATTGAATAAAAGGTTGGGTTATTTGGTCTGACAAAATCAGGTGTTAAATCGAATAGCAATTGTTCTGCCTTTTCTTTGTCTACGTTTTGTTTTGGTATTGAACGGCCCTTTATCCATCTCATTTTATTCCACATTTCTGTCGCAGATGATTTCTCGTCCACAGATAAGCAAAACTTTTGCCACGACTTACATTTAGCAACTCGGATCAACCTCTGCGCTTCAGCTATTTTCTTTTTTAGTTCAATCAAATTATGAGGCGATGGACAAGGTCGAAACGTCGCCAAAGCCAGTCTGCGAACTGCCACTGCCTTTGACAGCTCAGGATTCCAATAAGGTTTTGGCGCGAACTTATGTTTTATATCGGTAGGTATTTTAATGCATGGGATATGAGTATTTGCGGCTTTTTGTAGGATATCTATAAACTGATCATAAAACATTTGGTGATCGTCTGGTGGCTGAAAGTTAGATATGGAATTTTCGATGTATGAGGAATATTCAGACCAGTCACTCTTTTTAAAATTTCTTTTTATAATACAGTTTCTACGAAAATTTTGGACAAATGATATTTCAACCATAAGATGATCACTGCCAAGTGATTCATTTGTAGTTTTCCAATCGAAGTTAACTACCAAATCTGAGGAAATAAATGAAATATCTGGCGATGATTGTTGCAAAACCCCATTCGAAAATTGTATCCTGGTATGACTGCCATCATTAAGATAACTGAAATTAGAATCCAACATTGCCTCCATAATTTGATTGCCCCTACTATCTGTTTTATAAGACCAACTATCATGATGACCATTAAAGTCACCTAATATTAGTGTTTTATTATTACATATTGAAAAAACATGATCTCAGTCGCTTTGAGAAGTATGAATGGAAGAAGGACAGTATATAGAAATAATATTCTCAATATGCTGACTGTTTAAGATTTTTATATGCAAAAGTTCAATACCAGGGTTAATACTGCGCGATGGACAAACACGAGACAAGACAGTTTTATGTGTTAAGACTGCTACGCCCCCGAATGAGTCAGCTCTGTCTAGTCGGTAACAATTATAGTTGCTTATATTAAAGTTACTTTCAGGCTCAAACCAAGTTTCGCTCAAAATTGCAATATGTATTTTGTCTTGAGTAAGAAGTGCTTCAAAGGGCACGGATTTAGGTCTTAAACTTTGGCTGTTCCATTGGATTAGATTAACGGTTGAATTGTTATGCGGACGTTTATCCATAATGATGGTCAGAACTAAAGAAGGTTCCGGCCGTCATATAACTTACAGCTTTAGATATTACCCATTCAATACATATCTTAACTATCATTTCTATCTTCTTATCTAAGGAGCGCCCACTAAATATAATGTCTTTTAACTTACTCAGTAAACTCTTAAGCGTATTATCATTGTCACTGTCATTCATATTGTTTGTTTCCATGGGTGCTCGAGTAGCCTGCTCCTCCTCAGAGCACACAGAGGGTTCCTCATCCCAACTGAAGGCACTAGCCATAGGTTGATGCTGTTTTCGCTTTTTCTGCTTCTTCTTCCGTCCTTGACTTACTCCTAATCCTAAACCTTGATCATGTTCCTGTCTCTGATCTTCGTCCACTTCCATATTCTCTTTCTGTATATATGTTTTTATGGTATCCTGACTCTGCCTTTTCTTGTCCACATTTTTTGATTTCACTATCGAAGCATAGGAACAGCCAGCTACTGAATTAGAGACTATAACAGACTCCTCAACTGTTTGATTCCTTGTCGCTTGCAAAGGGGGGTCTTGCTAGGCGTTCTGATACTGGGGTTGGTGGCACATACATACATCTCCTTTCCCTTCCTGTAAGTCACATTAAACTCTGACATAAGCTCACGAATCTTCCTCTCTTTCTTGAAAATCGGGCATGATTTATGCATAGCCATATGTGGTGCATGACAATTAACGCATTTAAATGACTCCGTTTCACAGTTTTCATGTTTTTTGGCACATTTAGGGCAAATAATCTTCTTACTAGGGCAGAACCTTGACATATGGCCGAATTTCCAACATCTTCCACACTGAGTCACTGGGAATATATACTGTTCAACTTTTATGCGTATTTTATGAATGAACACATAAGGTGGAACCGATGTGCCCCTGAATCCTAATCGGATGGATTCACTTCAGACCCATACGGCACCACCATCACTTGTCTCTTACATGTTTCTCCTATTCAATCGTTTAGCCGACGTGATTTTAATTGGAGAAGACACTTGTGTCAAAATGTCTTCCTCAGAAAGATCCATCTCCACATTTTTAATTACGCCGTACGATACTCCAACTTCTGCCGTTTTATGGCAATTCCATTCCATATCGGAAAATGCTTTTGTAAGCAGAAATTTATCTACACTCGACATCTTATCAAAGGTGATTAATATTTTACTTGTGCTGACATATTTAATTTTGGATATATCCTCAATACTATGGTTTTGCAATAATTTTGCAAGTTGCTTTGGTAAGTCATTTTTACAAGTTACACAGATCTGCACGTTCTCTCCTATCTCTTCCATAAGTTTTTCTCTTCTCCCGGCTTTTATCCCTCGCGAAACGGTCTCCCATGAGTCGGGGTCCTCCCAAGATTTTTCTTTTTCATTTATTTCTCTCAATCTCTTCCTGAGACCATTGACGTCCAAGTCCGCTTCCATCTCTTCTGAATTTGTAACGTTTTCCAAACTACTTGTCTCCAAAGTCTCCCTATTCTGTTCGGGTGCGCCAAAATGAACTGACTCGATTACGATACTAGGTTGAGAATTCATTGCGATCGAACGATAGGCTAACAGCCTGAAGCCGGGCGTGTTGCCGGGCGCCTCACTCTATAGATAAGGATCTGATAATTAACACGGAGCTAATGTACGCGGCTTTCGCACTCGGAGTGCAACTGTCCACTGCAGCTGAGTGTTGCTGAGGAGATTGGAACAAAACAAAACGTGATCTCAAGGTTATGGTCACGTTATCGTGCTACCGGTAAAGTGGCTGAAAGACACCCAGGCGGGAAGCGCATAACCACCCAGCGACAAGACCGATTTTTGCAAGTTTCCGCTAGAAGACAGCCAAATGTTACGGCAATGCAGTTGAAGGCTCCAGTCAGAGCACCAGTTGCTGGTGAGTGACCAAACTGTGAGGAGAAGACTGCATGAAGCCAACCTTCATGCTCGCAGACCGCTTCGTACTCCAGCACTACACCGAGGAAATCGTGGACGAAGATTAGAGTGGGCTCGTGAACATTTGCTCTGGGAAGAGAACCAGTGGTCTGCGGTGCTGTTTACCGATGAGTCCCGATTCGGTTTCCATCCCGATTCAAGAAGAGTACGTGTATGGCGAGTTCCTGGTCGAGAGAGCCGTCTGCAACACCCTCAGGAAGTTCATCCATACCGCGGTGGGACAGTTATGGTTTGGGCGGGGATACGTATTGGTGGAAGAATAGATCTCGTTTGGATCAGAAACACCATGACCGCTGAAAAATACCGTAACCAGGTGCTAGTACCAATAGTCTACCCCCATCGACTACAAATGGGCCAAGAATTCACGCTCATGCACGACAATGCCCGTCCGCACACAGCGCGAGTGGTGACCAGCTGGCTGCAGGAGCACGACGTGTTGGTCTTAAACTGGCCTGCGCAATCGCCAGACCTAAACCCCATAGAGCATGCATGGGACATGCTCCAAAGAAGGGCTATGAACCATTTTCCTGCAAACATCGCGACTGAAGAGCAACTTTTTTGCATCTTAGCAGGGTCTGGGACAATATCCCGCAGCAAGACTTTGATAACTTAATTCAAAGCATGAAAACCCGTTGCAGGACCGTTTGTAACGTCATGGGTGGTTTTACTGACTACTGATTTTTCGTATAATTGCAAAAAACAGGACATCCTAAATGTAAATTTTTTTCATATTTTGTTTTTTATTGAATAAAATTTTATTTACACAATAAAAATATTTCTATTGTATTCGAAGGTCTAGTATACTAAACGGGCATTTCAAAAATATATACATGTTGCATGTTATTTATAACAAATTTTGAGTAAATTGAGAAAATATTAAATATCTCTAGACGATGTTGATGTGTGTATTATAAAATTACACGGATCAAAGATGTAAATCGTTAGATAGTCCTTTACCGTAGTGAGACCGCGCCGTTTTGTGTGCCACGCGAAATGAGATAGCTCGCTCATTTGGAATCAGTGTACATCCAAACACGGTGCTAGCTGGACCTGATTAACTTTGGCATTTTTTGTTGAAAAGTGTCTCAAAATGCCATCGCGTGCATTTTGCAAATGGAACAATAAATTCTTAAAATACAAATAAATCCAAAGGCGGAACATTTCACTCTTAGGATTGCGATATAATTAAACAACTATTATTTTTCCTTCCGCTGCTGTAGAGTTGCGACCGGACTATAAACAAAGTAAAACTACCAGCTAATCTTTAGTACACAGACTTAGACGTGCGAGCCGATCTTAAATTTGCCGGCGGCGGCGCCGCCGCGCCGGCTTAGTTTGATATTTTTGTCTCTTATGTAGGTATTTAAAATTAACTAGTAGTTAGCCCCTAACCGTAACGTCGTGACTGTTTTAGTTTCAATCGTGTCTCGAGTTTATTTTTTTATGTCTTTATTCATTAAAGAGGGTTTGATCAGATTGATCATGTCACCCCCATAGTTTACAATAAATTTACTGTTCCGGAGCTACATTATTATGACGGTTTGAAATTGCCATAGCAAGACGTAAGGCGCAAAAATAATAAAATCAATAAACCATTTAAAAATGGGATTCTTATTGTTTTTTGCTTTCCTGCATGAACGGTCAAAGATGTTCGCTAAGTTTGTTGTAGAAGCGATGTACGAATTCATATTTAAAAAAAAAAATTACACCTCGATCTAGGCTATAAGAGCTTTCATGTGATAGGTCGGTATTTAGTGTGAGGTACACAGTAATAACAGCGAAAGGAGCGAGCGTTTTTTCGAGACTATCCACTGCCACGCCGCGCCACTGCAGCTGCCGCGCCGTCGCTGCACCATGTGTAATCGATCAATCAGCGCGCCGACCAGCGACCAGACTATAGATAATCTGTTTTATCAAAACTCTCTAAGAAACATAGCAGTGGAAATTAGTAATGGATGCTATAAATTATAATGTTCCTGTCATTGCGCTACAACTAGATATGTCCAAAGAATTCGACTTCGTGGATCATAAATTATTGCTCTATAAACTTGATAGGTATGGCATCAGAGGTAGAGCAAATGATTGGCTTCAAAGCTAAGCGATCGGCAGCAATGCGTTGAAGTAGCAAAAGTCTTTAAGGGAAGCAAAAATATCGTGCAATCTAGCTTTAAATACAATAGATTTGGAGTACCACAGGGTAGTAACTTAGGCCCTTTTTTATTTCTCATGTATATCAATGACATTCCTAATATTACTAGACATAAGACAATATTATTTGCTGACGACACCACAATTATTATAAGGGGAGAAAATAGTATGACATTGGAAAGTGAAATTAATAATATATAAATAAATAATAAATAAATAATGCTGGACAATTCACCCATCATTATCTAGTCCCAAGCTAAGCAGAGCTTGTGTTATGGGTACTAGTAACTGATATACTTAATATAATACAATACATAGATAGATATTTTTTATTATACATAGTAAACGACCAGAACACCCTGAACAAATATTTTCAGATCGTACAAACATTTGTTCCGAGGCGGGAATCGAACCCGCAACCTCCTGCGTCGCAGGCAGATCTCCGCCCGCCGCGCCACAGAGGTCGTCAATATAGTTTACTATATAAAATAGTTTACTGGATCCGGAATACATCAGGTGTGTGAACTTGCTCCTAAAACTACGTACGCCATCACGGAAAAATAAACGGATCCAGTAAAACGGATGCTGTATTATGAGCCCTAAGTTTTGATTTTGTATGTGATCCGAAATCTAGATGGTTGGTATATTATTATGTGATCGAATTCTTGACATTTATTTTTTAAATATTATTTATTCAAATGTTGTCCGTAGCTGCGGCTAACATGGTCCATTCTAAAATAATATTTTCGTTGATGCGCCCGACCTTTTTAAATGGTATTTGGCGAAAAACGAAAAAGAAAAAAAAATATTTTTCTGGAACAGAGACGAATATGATTTAAATTAACAGAGAAACTGACAAAATCGGTGTCCGTTCAGCATCTAGACGTGGTACAGCAGATCAGATCATACCGTAGCGCTGGTCTTACGGGAGACCGTGCTGCATGAGGTCATCTCATACACACATACAAACAAATAACAAAACTAATATATAAATTTAAACAACAAAAATTAAACTATTTATTTATTTAATTGGAAAATCAACGGCTTAAACTTACTTAAAACCATTTACGTAAAGAGCCAATTAAAGATTTTCACGTATAGTGACAATGTAACTAACAACATGTGAAAACAAAGTAAACAACAGCTCAAACGACAATGATGTGGAATAAAAGAGATTAACGATAAACTATGTAATTACTAAAAACTATATAATAAACTATGTACATAAAATTTATGTAAACCTAAATACCATCGTCACTATTAAAGTAATTTCTGGTAAGTCGCTGTCTGGGTGAATTTACGCTCGTACAGAATGGATCTAGGTTTGAGTCAGGGTGCCTGCGTAGCTTATTGAATAAATCACTTGTTCGTAAGCTTCTTCGCCATAAGAATAGAACAACTATGATAACAATATTATAATTGCTCACATGCAACATGTATAATCTATGTTATGGAATTATTTCGTACATATCAAAATAAAATAAACCTATTGAAATTACCATAAAATTATTTACCTACATATTACACCATATTATTATCAAAAAATCATGGGAGTTATGATGGCTGCCTGAAAGACTCTACATATGTATGTACCTAGTCTCAAAGAAAACAGATCTACGAGTTCTAGTCTAGATGTTAAAGAATCTAATAGGTGGCCAAGTTAACTCTTCATCAAATTGTTGTAGTGTGGCAAGTGGCACCGTCTTGTTGGTGCCAACCAAATGTCCTGGAGTTCACGGGCATGAATTTCAAGTAGTCCGTTTTATTTAGTACTATCATTGCATAATACCTACTTACATACATGCGACAGTAAACATTTTTATTGTCCTTGTTCGGTGTAGGGTAGGGCAAGTGATTATACCACACTTGGCCATATAATAAATATGATTTGTTTGGAGTATGTAATGTAGTGTGTGTGACTTGGCGGACAAAGGGCGCGGGGCGGGCGAGGGGCGCGTAGGATGCGGGGCGCCGCGCCGGCCGCGCCGGGCGGGCGGGCGCTGGTACACTGACCTACTTACAACAGCACGGGGCACAGCGCAGCACGCACCTACCTACTGAACCATTAACATAAAAGTTTCATGGTGATATTTTTAATGTCTACTTCATATATTTATTATTTAATATGTTTTAAAAATACATATGTATATAAATTCTTTCTTTGCATTGAATAAAGTAAACATTTTCGATAAATTATGTAAAAGTTCATCTCGAACAAATGAAACATTTGCTTATAACGGGTGGGTACAATTGGTTGGTAGCCCGCACGCTGGTACTTGTCACGGCAGCGTCATGCGGTAATTGGCGACCAGTAGGGCCGAGTAGAGGCCTCCCGCGAGGCCCAGTGCCGCCGCCAGCAGGCCCAGCGAAGGCAGCAGCACGGCGCCCTGCAGCAGGCCGCGCGCCGCCGTCGCAGCCGTTACCACCGCCAGCGCGCCGCACACCACCGTCACGGACCATACGTAGTCTGCGCAAAGCGGCGTGCTGTGCGCGTGCAACGCCACCAACAGCAGCGCGTGCGTCCAGCATAGCGCCACGCCGCCCACGCCGAATGCGCTGCGCGACAAAGCCTCATCCAGCGGCGCCACGCAGTAAGCGGCCAGCAGGGTGCCGCCCACACCCAGCCCCGCCAGCGCACACAGCACGGTGCCCGCTCGCAGCCCGCAGCACACTGGCACCTCCGGACTCGCCTCCACCCACCCACCCATATTCTCTACTGCGACCGCGAGTCGCGACCTCTCACGATACTTTTTATGTCCAACTCTGTCTTCACTCACACTGACCTTATTTTATTGAATTAAAACAATACTCTACGATTAATACTTTAAATACCACAAAATCTTGCACACACCATCATCACATCATGAATAAAATTGTATCCTCTTTGATGCTCGTAAGTATTGTATTCTCTTTGCTTTGATGAATGAATTTCAATTATATAGAAACGGTCCTTTCTAATAATGCGTGGACCAAACCATAGAGTAAATCAGAGAAAATCCACAGACATGATAGAGCTGCGCCAGAAAACCAAATAGTACAAAGTATGTATGTGATCAATATAATATACACAAAATGTACCTACCTACCACAGACATGATACTAGCTGCTACCTACTCTACATATACATACATAACTGACTGACTGACAGACAACGCTCAACCCATTTCGCGCGCTGGTTCTAGAGACTAGAAAGGAGTGTTTGTTTCTTTTAGGGTGTAGGGGTGTACTAAGAAAGAAGTATGGAAAATTCTTACTTTAGGAGTTTCAAATTAAGGGTTGAAAGCTTAACGGAAATGCTCTGTATCTCAGCAACCGTGAGATAAAATACAGACAAAATTTCCCGCTTCTAAAATGTACACATTTCAATGAATGATTCAGAAAACGAACATACAATGATTCATCGCTTTCCGAAATTCGGAAGTTGTGTTCCTTATCAATATAATTATTTTTAACGGAGTAACTGACTAAATTACAGAAAACGCACAGCCTGTAAGGTTACCCTACAACGTTAGATGATAGTGATTAATAGATGAAAATTTATAAATAGACTAGCTGACCCGGCGAACTTCGTACCGCCATATTTTATTTCTCTAATCGCAACTGAGGAAATAAAACCCTTCCGGTAAAATCGAATTAGCTAAATTGAAAATAAAACTGGAGTACTCAATTGAAAAATTCATAATGTTGTACAAAATGCATGGGGTGCTTATTATAATTACTACAGGGATATTAAACTATCGTTAAAATATTAACAGCAATGAAAATCAAGCCCCCCACGCTTTTTGTACAACAATATGAATTTTTCAATTGAGTACTCCAGTTTTATTTTTAAATTTTTAGTTCTAATTAGTTTCAAAAGCTGGTTTTTTTAGTTTTTTCAAACTATAATTTTTTAAATGTAGATTTTATTTTTCTTATCTTTAACTACCTATTCTTTATAAACAATGACTTCTTTACAAAATAAATACAAAAAATTGATTGATAATACAGGATGTTCCGTGGCAGATTTCGGATTAGAAAAAGTAAAAAAATAACATTGTAAGTAAAAAGTAATTATTTATTGCTTATCAACTCAAAGTATAAACATGCGGATTTTAGTTTTTACAGATAATTTCGTCTAAATGTTTACCATCTCGGTGCACACATTCACGGAATCTTTCGAGATTATTTTAAGCGACACAAAAATACGATCCAATTATTCCGTTCGACGACGATGCAGCCCAGACAGTGACTTTCGGGCTGTGTAGGGCTTGTTGGTATTTAATTCGAGGGTTTTCTTGATGCCCAATAACGGCAGTTTTGTTTGTTCACAAACCCGTTTAGATGGAAATGGGCTTCATCACTAAACCAAATGGAGCTTAACGTACGGAATCGGCTTAACATGTTCTCACAGAACTCCTTGCGCACTGAGTAGCCACTTGGTTTAAGAGCTTGGACTATTTGAAACTTAAAAGGGTGGAGATTAATGTCCTTGCTCAGTATTCGGTGTAACGTCGTTTTTGGGAGCGCTAAAGTCGACGCCCTCTTGCGCACGGACAGGCGTGGATTTTCTCGTACGCTACTCTCAGCACGTTGGATGTTTTCTTCTGTTCTTATTGTTCGGCTGGGTCCCGGCCGTGGTTTGTTCTCGGCTGATCCTGTTGCACGGAACTTTTGCACCCACGTTTTAATTAAATTATCACTAGGTGCGTCTGATATTCTTCGAATTTTGTAACGCGTACAAAATCGACGGTGCGCCAGGGTATACGAATTGTTTGCACGAAGAACGCTTCGACTGCGAACGCGTGATGCTCACTCGTCCACTGCGACATCGCGACTAAGCAATCCGCTTAAATGCCGCTCCGAACACCACACCACATACCACTCTCTCGCTCACCCGTGGACTGGTTTCCGAAATATTGCAATAAAAACTTCGAAAACTTCCATGGGACACCCATAAACTCAAATTTATGAATGAGGTAATATAGATAACATTGATTTTGACCAATTGTTTCCATTTAATATTTTTTTTTAATTTAATAAAACTGTCAATTATCTCAACACTAATTTGTGCACAATATTCTTGGTTAACCTGTCTTTTGCTAATAAATACCAATTTGATGGTTTTCCCATACGTGAACAGGCCACATACAGTTGTCCATGAGAGAAACACGTACTTTCTAAGTCTAAACCGCAAGTCAATATTGTTTGACCTTGCGATTTATTTATGGTCATCGCAAAAGCCAAATGAATCGGAAATTGAAGTCTTTTGAATGGTATTGAGATTCGACGATTAATGGAATTCGCGGCAACAGGACGATTTCTCCTTCAAACTTTCCAGTCAAAATTGTTGCTTCAAGAATATTTCCGATGATCCTCTTGATGACTAAACGTGTACCGTTGACTATCACTTTCCGGGAGATAGTATTAATTCACTCCTTTAAAAGGAACTGAACTGCGGTGACACTCGGCGCCAGTATTTATACCTGAACCTTGAATTTCCCGAACGTTCTAGTTCGCATGCTTCGAGAAGAATCGATTGATCGAAATAGTGGGTCTCGATGGTTCGAGAGATAGCTTTGCTTACGCTCAGAGGAGGTCTCGAAAACGATTGAGATACCAAAGCTTTGGACATTCAAACCAGAGATGGCGACTCGATAGAATTTGATGGCTAGATCTTGAAACTTTGTTTAAAATTTGGCGCCAAGACTTTAGACTCTAACAAAAATAGTACATAGATAATTATAAAAATATCAACCACAAACCATTAAAATAATACGGTTATATCGTGAACTTAAATAAATATTACGTGAAATAAAGTAATAGAATTTATATTCTAAGAAATAGAACACAACGCCATCTATTGGGTGTATTTGCAATCTAGATGTCAAACAATATTGAAATTTTTTATCAATTAATCAACGTACACCGCCATCTATGAGAACTTCATAAAACTAAACAGTAAATAAACACTTGCATAAGAAACCATTAAAATTGATACATTTTATTCGTTTACATTCACGACATAAGCGAATAATTGAGATGATAACTATCCTATCCAGCCTCCCTAGCACGGGGATTTTTGTCTAGGGTAGAATAGAGAAAAATTACGTCACTTTGTCATCGAATGCGTAAATTATTTGAAATTCACTCCATCAACTTCAATAATGTACTCATTGTATGGTGATGCGATGTCATTATTGTCTATTCTACCCTAGAGATAAATCCCCGTGCTAGGGGGGCTGTAAGTTAGACCAAAATTCGGGTACATGTGAAATTTGATTGAAATCGGTTCAGTAGTTTTGGAGTTTATTGGCAACATACATCGTGACACAAGATATTTATACAGTGTGTCCCTGGATAAAGTGCAACCCCGAAAGGGGGTGAAACTAGATCAAAAATTAAAAAACGACAACAAATAGAAAAAAAAATTAAAAAAAAAATCGTATATACTTTATTTATTTATTAAATACAGGCACAACAAACAACTATATTTTAAAATTAAGGTTAAGAGTTACATAATACATTTTATAAAAATATAACCCACTACGTTGTACTCATAATGATAACAAGCTTAACAATACTTATCGCTACAGATTGCTGACACTACAATACAGATAATTTGTATAATACTATACTTAATTAGATACTTAGATAAATTTATATCAATAAAACAAAAATTAAAACCAAAACATTCATAAGTAAAGGTAAAAGAGTTAGGGACATAACTTTTTAAGGGCTAGAGACTTAAACTTTCCTGTACTATTCGCGAATATGTCAATGTCTACAAAATCTACATTGTACGACTGTATCATGCGGCGTAAAGGCATACGAAGACCAGCGTTGGTGCGACAGGTTTAGGTAAAATAATTTACCTGCTATTGCTTCTCGCCTGTGCACAGTGCGAGGCACATGGTATCCCAGGCCAGAAGTAAGTTCAATGCAGTCGAAATTATTATTTACAATTTTATATAATGTTATGACTTCAAGGTATTTTCGCCGAGATTCAAGTGAGAGCATATTGTATTTTTCTAAGAGTTGATCGTAGGATAGATAACGTCTTTGGCATCTATAATTTGTTGCACGTAGAAATTTTCACTGATCCCTTTCAATTGACTCTATGTATTTATTGTAAAACGGGTTCCATATGGGGACAGCATACTCCAGTTGAGAGCGGATTAATGAATTATATAGATATAAATATGTAGAGCTGCGCTTGAAGTCAATGGAGGATCGCATGACAAATCTATACATTTTAAATGATTTACTAATAATATTATCAATGTGTATATTCCGACAGAGTTTCTTATCGAGGTGTATTCCCAGATCACGTAGGGAATTGACATTGGCAAGTGATTCGTTACAGAGTAATATGTAGATTGTATAATATTCATTTTGGTAGTAAACGTAATTTGTGAGCATTTAGGAATACTAAGCTTGAGTTTATTATTGATTTAGTAACTTGATAGCCTGTCTAAATCTTTTTGGGAAGCTGTAGAGTCGTCTGTGGATTTGATAACTTTATAGGCTTTTAGATCGTCTGCGTAGAGTAGGAATTTGGAATTTAAGAAACATTTATTAATGTCATTAATAAATAAAACAAACAACAAGGGACCAATAATGGACCCTTGTGGCACGCCGGAGGTGACTCTGACGTAATTGGAATGGAAACCATTTACTACCACTCTTTGTTCTCTACCTTGTATGTAGGAAGCAAACCAGCCTAGTAAACTGCCACGAATACCATAAAACGCCACCTTGTTGAGAAGAAGCTCGTGGTCCACTCTGTCGAAAGCCTTCTGAAAATCCGTATATCCGTATACACCCCTCTTCTGCAGCATATATACGGTGTTAATATCTGCAGCGTTCCCCCACAGTAATATGCCATATGACATAATACTATGGAAGTAGCTGAAATAGACAAGTCTAGAAGTATCAACGTCTGTAAGATGACGGATTTTTTTGACTGCATACGCTGCAGAACTAAGTCTCTTCGATAGTTTATCTATGTGTGGGCCCCATTGAAGTTTACTATCTAATGTTATTCCTAAGAAAACGGTAGTGTCTACAATTTCTAACGTTTCTCCTTTTATGTTTATATCAGCCTTAACTTGTTTTACATTTGGTAGAATAAATCTACTACATTTCGTTTTGGTAAGCAAAATATTATTGACACTAAACCAATGGACTACTTTTGATATTGCATTGTTTACATCGTCAAAATTTGTGTTTTGCCTGATCATCTTAAAAATTAAAGAAGTATCATCAGCAAACAATACAATCTCGTGATTGTTTTTAACGAGATGAGGCAGGTTGTTAGTATAAACCAAAAATAGGAAAGGACCGAGGATAGATGTCTGCGGTACATCCATTGTAACTACAGATCCCGAAGACCGTTTCCCATTAATGTCAACTCTTTGTATCCTGTCACTCAAGTAAGAAGTAAGAAGATCCAAAGAGGTGTCCTTTATTCCATAGTGATGTAGTTTTCTGATTAATGTTCCATGGTGTACACTGTTTTCGCACTAGTTTTTGGAAAATGTTTTGTAGATTAATTTGCTTCTATTTTTCCCTAAATGTCACAGAGATTAAGGCTAATGAAGGAATGGATAAAGGACCCACCTGGCTGTCCAAAAGTCCAGTCTTGCAGCGCTGCATATGCTTCTTTCACTCCCGTACGCACAAATTGCTATTTGGCACCTGTTTGAACCTTAATTGATTTTATATCGATTTTCACAAACACTCGCACAGAGACGTTCTTGCTGTTGCTTTTGGCTAATTACGCCATCTTTTTATTTTTTTGCCGGCAGGTAAGGAAGGTGAGTGGGAAAGAGAAATAAACAAAGGATTCACCACTGGAGTGAAAGGGATAGGAAATCTCTGTGACATAATTATGCTTAATTAACTACTTTTGGCCGAAACATAAAACATACATAACAATAGAATGCTTTTGACAAGTCGCAAAAAAAACCTAAAGCATCTTGCGACTTCTCCCAAGCATCAAAAATATGCGATACCAACTCTACACCGGCTTCAGTGGTTGACCTGCCGCGAGTAAAAAACCAAATTGCCTACGATGTGGCCGCAGCAGGTCATTGCCGTTGAAATTCCTAAGCAATAGATGAAAAATAAGTTTTTCCAAATCTTTGCTGAATGTAGGCAGGCAGTACTGATATCGGTCTAAAGTTAGTGGGGTCACACCTACTACCCATTTAAATAGTGATGACGTGACGAACTAGACACCTTTCATAGTACGTGGGCTCAATAGGCTCAGAGTCGTGATGCATGGAGGGATCAGGGGGAGGCTTTTGCCCAGCTGTGGGACGTTACAGGCAAAAATCGCGCAAATGTTGTGGTCTCGTTAGATTTCCGATGCAGCGGCAAAGATTTATATCGTTAGATAGGCCCTTACCGTAGTGAGAACGCGCCCGTGTTGGTGCCATATGAAATGAGATAGCTCGCTCATTTGGAATTTGGAATCAGTGTACATCTAAACACAGTGTTAGCCGGACGTGCTGTAACATTGCCATTTCTTGTTGAAAAGTGTCACAAAATGCCATAGTGCGCATTTCGCAAATGAAACAATAATTCTAAACATACAAATAAAGATAAAAGCGTTACATTTCACTCTTAGGTATTGCGATATAATTAAATAACTATTATTTTTGTAGTGTTCTGAGTAAAAGAGCGCGTGGGACATTCGGCTCGGGGTGACGGGTCGAGTGGACGTGCGTGCCTCTATAAACGAAATCTGTGTTTTATTGGCTTTGGATGGCAACCCTAACCTGGTACAAGTGGCGATCCTGTCAGTCACTAAAACATAATAGGTATGTGCCAATAATTCAAAAAAATAATATGAAAAAGGTAAACTGACAACGGTCCAATCTGAGTTGCAAATAATTTTTGGTAATAAACAATCGCATCGTAATATTGTAAGATTATGTTAGAAATCGCCTACCCTGGTAAAAAAAAAAACTGTATAAATGTGGGTAGACTCATGTTGTGTATGTTGTGTACCTTACCTACCGACACAAATAAATGACTGCGCAAGGAGGGATTTATTATGTAACTATGTATGTAAAGAAATCATAGAAATTTAATTTAAAATGCTTCTAAATGTTGAGCCAAGTGCGAGTCCAACTCGCGCACGAAGGGTTCCGTACCTACAAAAACGGCAAAAAAATCACATTATCAGATAGGTACGAGTAGGTACCTACTTAGTTACCCAAACTACTCTTTGATGGTGAATTTTATTTAATTGCAGGTTATGTCTGAAGCAGGTATTCAGTTCATTGATAATAAAAGATGCTGCAACGACCCTCAATCCGTTTGGAAATATTTCAAACGAAGTACGTGCGGTACACAAGCGAAATGCAATCTGTGCAAACAGATTTTAAAACATTCAGGGTCGACGTCACCTTTGCACAATCACCTGAAACTGAAACATGCCATAAATTTAAAGGAACGTATATTACAAGCAACACCAACTGCTACGTTGTCAAACTCATCATCAAGTTCAATCTCTTCATCCGAAATTTTGCCGAATACCGAAGATGAAATCCCTAAAAAGAGATCCAAAATAACAGATTATATGAAGACTGATGATCGAACAGAAATAATGGTGTCCAAACTGGCAGCATCAGATGGAATTCCTATTAACGTGTTTTGCACGTCAGACACTTAAAAAAAATTGTTCACCAAGAGCGGAAAACAATTATCTAAATCGCCTCACAAAATGGTTATTACCCATTGCAAGGAACTAAAAGCAGATTTAAAGAAAGATTTTGAAAAACTGAAATCGGAAGGATGCCAGTTTTCAGTAACCCTTGATGAATCTTTGCAGAATAAAAGGTTTATGAACATCAACATTCATTGCCCTAAACTTCCGAAGAAAGTCTTCCGAAACCTAGGATTAGTCCAAATTTCAGGAAGCGGTACAGCAGAAAAATGTCACAAAATTCTTCGAGAAAAGTTGACTGAATACGGACTTTCCTTGGATGATGACAAAATATGTCTCACAACAGATGGAGCTACTGTGATGACTGCTCTGGGTAAAATAACGTCAACCAATCACCAGTTGTGTTATGCACATGGGATCCAGTTAGCAGTTCAAGATGTTTTGTATAAGAAAAAGAAACCTAACGATGAGGAACAGAGAGTGGATGAAATTGATAAGTCTACGACAGGAGATGAAGATATGGACAGTGACGACACGAGTTCGGATAATGAAGAAGGATTTATTGTAGCTACAGGTACAAGAAGTGGATCTAGAACTGATCAGTGTATTCAAGACTGCTACAAAGATGTAATAAACAAAGTAGGAACAGTCGTAAAGATGTTTAAGCGTTCTTCAACCAAGTCTGAAGTCCTCTACAATTACGAAACAGAAAAAGAAAAAACGGGCTTTCATTTAATACTGGCCTGCAAGACAAGATGGAGCAGTCTTGCCAACATGATCAGCAGATTCATAATACTAAAAGACTCTGTGCTTAAAACACTTATTGATTTAAAAGTTAAAACAACATACAGTGCAGCAGAGTTAAGCCAACTTGCTGAAATATCAGAAGCTCTCAGCATTGTAAAAGCTGCTGAGATTGCTTTGAAGTTCACGTTGCAAAAACTTGCAGACTGTAAAAGCCAAATAAGTGCTGATCTTGCAGAGGCACTAAAATTTAGAATTACACAGCGCCGAGTTCCAGAACTAAGTGGTACAATAAAATACCTGCATGACCCAAAAAGGTTCTATGAAGAAGCCGAAGACGGCACAGATAGTTACCCTTTCGAAAACCCTTCGAACGCCGCAATCCAACGTAAGATCGCCCATATAAACTCTGTCTATTTCGAACAATCAGAATCAATAACTTTATTTCTTTAGGCTTACAAAATAAGCACTTAGACAAGTCAAATTTTATACTACGAGTATAAATATTGTTATTAATATCAAATAAGAAATAAGGTGTTATTGATATTCTCTTCACTTAAATTTTTTGTCCACTAGTGGAAGAAGTGAAAAAGAAACCACTAGCACATTTATAATATCACTTAAGTGTCTAATACATTGTTATTTTGCCTATCTAAATCTAAATTTAATGCGATTTAGATACATGTCAATATTTCTATAAAGCTAAACAGAACATTGAATTTCTTACATACTATTGACAGTGCGGAACGGAGCGACATCGGGCCAAGCATTAACATCATTGATGTAATCATTTATGGAGTAAAAGGCCTTCCTGATAAGATTTTGCTTAATGTACTGTTTAAATTTACGAATAGGGAGTTCAGTTGCTTCAGATGGAAGTTTATTATAGAAGCGCACGCAATTGCCCATAAATGATTTCCCTACTTTTCGTAATTTATATGCTGGAATGTGTAATTTGTTCTTGTTTCTTGTATTTCTATTGCGAACATCACACTTTTTCAAAAAGCGATCTCTATTTTTGTGCGTATACATTAGATTTTTATAGATGTATTGCGATATTACTGTCAAAATATTTATTTCTTTAAATAATTCCCTCAAAGAGTCACGTGGCTTTAATTTATAAATTGCGCGTACAGCCCTTTTTTGAAGAACGAAGATAGCCTGGATGTCAGCTGCCTTTCCCCAAAGCAAAATACCATAGGACATAATACTATGAAAGTAACTGAAATAAACTAACCTAGCTGTATCTTCATCGGTAATATATCTAATTGTACGAACTGCATAGGCTGCTGAACTAAGTCTGCCTGTGAGAGCATCAATTTGCGGTTTCCATTGAAGAGTGGAATCAATATGTAACCCTAAGAAAACAGTAGAGTCTACAAAGTGAACAATCTCATCCTTTAGCATTATCTTAGTTGGAAATTCTTTTACATTTGGTAAAATGAATTTAATGCCCTTGCAATGCATACTGGACATCCATGACAAGCCTCAAGAAACTGACACTGTCTCTGATAGTGTAGTAATAAAATCAATAAAAGACCAACTACAAAACGAAATCAACAAATTGTACAAACCATCATCTTCGCGAGCGGCGTCATCATCATCCCGAGCCGACATATATACAACAATACAAATTGAAATGGCGCTGTACGATCAGGGAGGCCAAAGAAGTAAGAGCTTGGAGAGGGCCTATAACGCTTTGCTGGGAATACCACCCACAAGCGTGGAGGCAGAGCGAATATTTTCTGCCTCAGGCTACCTCTGCAATCACTTGAGGACGAAAATGAAACCGGACTCCCTAGATGCACTAAGTTTCTTGAGGTCTTATTACCAAATGTAAAATATACCTCTACAATTAGAAAGAGCTGCTCAAAAACGTTGATTATTTTTTAGAAATTATTAAGTGTGCTAACTGTTTTTTATTGTTATTATGTTAATTGTTTAGAAATGTTTATTTAATTTGATTGATATATAACATAGCTGTATGTTTACATTCGTAAGTTTGATCTCGTAACTGTGTTGATTCTTTGTTAAAATCATTTTAGACTACCTATTAGAATAGGAAGTTGATTTACGTTCGTTAGGTTACGGAGGAAGGAATTGTATTTATGTTAAAAATAAGTTCGTTGGAATGAGATGTTTATTTAATTTGATTGATATATAACATAAATGTGTGTGTACACTTGTACGTTTGATCTCATGACTGTGTTGTTTCTTTGTTTAAATCATTTTAGAGTACCTACCTAATAAAACAGGAAGTTGATTTACGTTACGTTACGGAGGAAGGATTCGTAAATATAATCGAAAATAAGTTCGATGGAAAGAAGTAAACCGTTTTTATTTCATAGATATTTTAGTTTTTCAACCCATTTGATCGATACTCTTATTTTTAATCTCTATGTTGTTCAGTTTCTATGCGAATTCTATTGTTATTTTATTAGAACTTTAATGTAACGTTTTTTAAGTATAAATTAATAAATACTTATACTTTAAAAACCCATTTTCCTTGTTTTAATTTAATATTTATGTATATTTTTCAATTATCCGAATTATCCGAAATATCCGAATAGTAAGGCTCATTACTATCCAAATTATCCGGATACGAAAATTTAACGGATAATGCAACCCCTAGTAGGGTAGTTCGATATAATTTAGTTTGGTTGGTTATCAAAATAGTTAACAGATGGTAAATAGATGTAGGTATCTACTTAATACGTTTATAACAAAGAATATAAGAATTAAGGAATAGAAACAAATTATAACTGGTATTTACAATTGAGGTTGAGCCAACTGTAGATTGTTGCAAACAAGCGGCTTCATATCGGTGCCATTCGGAGGCGTCCCTAAGACGCTAGCTGCCACAGAATATCTTCTGTGCTGGCTACTATACAAATAACAATACAAACTGCATGCTGCATTGCCCTGCTGTGTGAAATCATCTCTATTGATGGTGGTGAAGTGTGATAAACAAAAAAGTATTTTTCACCAAGACAAAACAATTTATCTTCTTCTGATTGAGGAGAAATGCGCTTACAGGGCTATGAAATTACATATGTACTTATATAATCTGCATCATATTATATAATCTCTAGAGTCTGACCGCCGTCACTGACCATGACGCACGTGCGGATATGCCGTTATCGCGATCTCGAGTAAGCGTAGTAACACGCAATAAGTCGAACAACCCATCAATGGATACTTCCCGATGTTCCAAGTGCAAAGTGATAATTAATGAGGTGTTGGCCTTTGTTAGTAATAAGGTTGACACGATTCCTGAGACGGGAATCATCCAGATTTGTCTTAATGGAAGAAATCGAAACCGCGAGATCCATTGCCTATCAGCTGATGGTCCCGACGAAAAAGTACTTACGAAAAAAGGAGAGCGCAGAACAGAAAAGCGTACAAGAGAATTTCAACCTGACGGGTTGCCTATTTTTGTGGCCCAAAATTTAAATAAACTACCGAGTGTTTCCTTCGATTACACTGACATCGTATACTTTTTAAAGGAAATGGCAATTTAAAAAAATGAAGTAGCATGTCTGAAAGCCAAGCCCGATAATAACGGTCAATGCACCGGTAATGATATTGGGGCAATAAAAAAGGAGATCGATGACGTTAAAAATATATTGGCGGAGCTTCGGGAAGCCTCCAATACCAGCAGAAGAGAAGAAGACCTGTTTCGTAGGTCTTATCATAATGATAAGAATACTCGAAACGTCCAGCTAAATAGCGCATCACGTACAATTGAGGGTATAGGTGAGCTTGAGCCCGAGGAACCGTGCGCGGTCGGTGTTTGTGCGAGGGTAGCGAGCATCGAGCGAGCGGCGGCGGCGGCTAGTCCGGTCCCCGCGATAAGCTCGCGCCTGCCAACGACTCCCGCGCAGGCGGCGGCGGCGGGGCCCCCCCTGCGCACGTGCCTGCGGTGATGTCCGCGCGACGATTAAATGACAAGCCGGCCTTGTTGCCGAGCGCAACGAATGATGCACCGTATCTACCTACAGAGATATGGCGGACAGGATTCCTAGTCAATCGCGAATAGATAACGAAGGCTTTACAACGGTGACCAGAAAAAAACCTACCTACAAATATAGGTATAGGAATTTACGTGGCACTTTACAGAGTTCTAATTGCAAGTTACAATCGGCGGACTCGTAAGCCTTTGTGTATTTGTCGCGTTTAAAGAAAAATGTTACTGAGACTGACATAAAAGAGCATATAAATCAAATGAATGAGAATTGTTATGAAATTGAATTATTGAACCAGACACGAGAAACTAATTTTAATAGTTTTAAACTGACAGTACTTACTTCCAAACTGACTAATTTCCTACGCAAAGAATTTTGGCCAGAGGTGTTGGTTTTTCGGCGTTATCGCCAACCGCGTTCCATTGGGAACGATACCGCTGACACTACTAAATAAATATGGTAGTACAAAATAAAAGAGATTGCACATTTGTCACTTTTAACTGCCAGGGAGTTAAAAAGTCCGTTCAGCACGTACGAGATCTGTGTAAGATATCCGACGTTATTGCACTGCAAGAGACTTGGCTCACGCCATATGCCTTGGGTTTTGTGAATGAAATCGATAAGGAGTTTGGTTGTTATGCTAAGTCTTCCATTGAAACATCGGTAGGTGTTCTGCGTGGGCGACCTTATGGGGGCGTGGCGTTAAAGTGGAGATCTAGCCTCTTTACCAACACGGAAAGCATAGAGTGTCAAAGTGATCGCGTAGTTGCAGTGCGATTAATGCAAGGCGATCGAAGCCTATTGGTTTTTAGTGTTTACATGCCTACTAATGACGAGGACAATCTGCCCGAATTTATAGAGTGCCTTGCGCAGATAAGTGCGGTAATCGAGAGCTCTGAGACTGAAGGTGTTTTGGTCTTAGGGGACTTCAACGCGCATCCAACCACTCTTTTTTGGAAAAGAGTTGGAGGATTTCTGCGGTGAGCAACTATTACGCTGTGTGGACCTTGAGAGACTGAAACCTGAAACGTATACCGATGTAAGTGACATGAATGGTGCTTGCCGCTGGCTGGACCATTGCATCGCGACGGACGCGGCGGCTAGCTTAATAACCGGTATAGATGTGAAATATGGTACTTACTGGTCAGACCACTTTCCGCTTGAATTAAAATGTAATTTTACAAATATTCGGTCTAAAATAATTTGTGATAATAACCAAAGAATAATTAATAAGTATTAGTGGGGTAATTAGGGATGAATATCAGAAGCGAACTTATACTAATTTATGTGGAGAGGCTTTACAGGGTTTAATTAATAAGTATAATTTAACATGTTTTGAAAAATCAATGTGTAGTAATAATAGTAATAATGGGCTGTTGGTGAGTAGCGACACCACGGGTATACCGAGTGCTCCCGGGGAAGTTCCTGGTTCTCGTCTCCGCTTGCGGAGTGGTACCCCAAGAGAACCAGATCCCCACCTCTTGCTTGCCTTCATTGACCGGTCTGAGTGGAGTCGCGAGAGATGCATCTTAGGATGTAGACTCGGGGGTGGAAGTGTCTAATGGCGTAATAACGAGGAAGCCCGCTCACCTGTCTTCGTGATGGTGAAATCGAGGCCGCACCTCTCGACACCCCTTAGTCGTTTGCACCGATGTTGTTCCTTTACCGGCATTTAAGCCAACATTTTGAGGAACCCGTCCAGCATTCGGCAAGCCACCGTCTGCCGCTTGTAACAGTATTGAAAGTATGTTTATGGCAGGTGTCCATAGTTTCCCCCATAGCCCAATTACCCAGTCCATCCATTCACCACAATAACATGGCTTTTTTGTTATTTTCATTTTCCTTTGCAATAGTCTCTACACCTGGCGGATATCATCTTCGGGTGTATCATATTGTGCAACCAAGGATGATATCCGCTTTGTGTAGCTCTCGCCTTTAGATTAATTCTCATAAAGGGCCTCTGTGCTGTTGGCTTCGGCTCCACGCATGCCTCCCAAAGGACCGGGTCACTATATGGCCCGTGATCATGGAAATGAGAAACAGAGTAATAATGTTAATATAGTAATATTGTTAATGATTATTTATCAGGACGATGTATCAGGACTTGGTCAGTTTATTACAAGTAGCGGCTGAAAAAAGCTATGAAAGTAAGTTAGTTTGTAAAGGAAAGAAATTAGTAGGGTGGAATTTTCACGTCAGGCAAGCCCACGTTGTAGCTAGGGAGAATTTTTTGACTTGAGTTCAGTTTGGAAGGCCTCTCGCGGGATATTACTATGAAAAAATGACTGCCTCACGCGGAGAGTTTAAAAACGCACTTAAATACGTACAAAAAAAATCAGGAAAAGATCAAGATGGATATTTTGGCCCGGCATCGCAGTACTGGCAATTTTGTAGAGTTTTGGAAAGAAGTTAAAAAGATGGATAGGAAAAATATATTACCGATTAATGTTCAGGGAGAAAAGAGTCAAAAAAATATTGCAAACCTATTTCGTAAACATTTTAATATTAACAGTCCCGACAAAAGTATGTAGTAGTAATCAGAATAGAAAGTACGTTCAGAAGGGCCGTCCGGTCCCGTCTACGTTCGGGCTGGTATTAAGGTAATAAATAAACAAGACTACTGTGATTTATCACAGGAACAAATATTCGATGTCTGTGCCGTGCAGCTTGTTATATCATTATTATTGGGATATACCATTCGAACCAAACTGATCATTACGCCTGCTTAAATTTGTTTGAAAGATTATTAACTAACATTTGTAAAGAGTGCTTAGAAACAATTATTATGGGTGATATAAATATAAATCTATTAAAAAATAATAAATTAAAAAAGCAACTGACAGATATTTTGTCTAGGCACAATTTCTGTCAACTCGTAAAATCCGCTACCAGGGTGGACGGGTCACCGCTACCCTACTGGACCATGCGTACACGAACCTCCCCGAGGAGCGCGTCGCGGCCGTCGCCAGCGTCGCGTCGCATCTCAGCGACCACGACGCCCAGCGCCTCTCCATCTCGCGCGACACCGCCGCTCCGCCACCTCAGTTCAGAGAAAGACACTCACTATCCGCGGCTAATAAACTTAATTTCGGAAACGCCCTTGAATCAGTCGATTGGACTTTGATGGTGGAGAGGTCGAACGGCGATTGTCATAGATTCGCTGAAATCGTATTACGTGTAATAGTCAATAAATTTAACTTATGCTTTCCCATCAAAAAACAAACTTGCGCCTTGAAACAAAACAGCTGGGTCGATGAAGAAGTAGATAACTTGAAACACTTGTTGTATAACACACTTAACTTAAAAAAAGTATTTCCAGGTAATATTGAATTAGTAAATATTGACGAAAATTATTCAAGTAAATATAATAATTTAATAAAAACAAAACGCATTAATTACTACAGTAAAATGATCCACGATCACCCAAATAAATCCAAATGCCTGTGGAATGTGATAAGCACTGAGCTCGGGCGGAAGAGCAGCGAAAGAGTAGATTATACCGACCTCCTGCGAAACACTGATGGCACCCCTTTTCGCACCAAGATAAAGTTAGTAGACGCGCTGAACCTCGAGTTCACAACCGCGGCCAGCAAGTGCGGGGCTCTGACAGCTGACATCGCCTGCGCTCACGCATCCCTCAGCGCTGACTCACCCGCATGTGACGCATCGCTACGGTTTGAGCTGTTTTCGCCGGATGAAATAGTTCTAATAGCAAATAAATAGTTCTAATAGCATCTAAAAACAGTACCGACTTGTACGGCATATCATCAAATCTGCTTAAGACTATCGCGGGATCGATCGCCATAGTCATCGCCCACCTGTTTAACGTTTGTATTCGTGCGGGAATATACCCCGAGCCTCTCAAAAGAGTAAAAATATCCCCTCTTTACAAAGAAAAAGGAAAGAAATCTGAAATAAAGTCTTACCGGCCGATTTCTCTGGTTCCTGCCCTCAGCAAGATCTTTGAGGTCGGACTCAATAAAAGATTGCTATCTGTTATCGGAGAACGAGACATTATGTCGGACAGACAGTACGCGTATAGAGCCGGGCGCGGCACCACAGACCTAGTGAGAGAGGTGGTATGGCGCGTGCTGTGCGCGCGTGAAGATGGTCAATGTGTAGCGCTGCTATGCTGTGACCTATCGCGCGCATTCCATCTCCGACAAACTCAATTTCTACGGAATAAGGGGCCGGACTCTATCCTTGCTAGGCTCCTTCATGTCCAACCGCACGCAGACCATAGTAGGTGATCATGGCCGTTTGAAGTCAGCGGAGTTGATGAACACCATAGGGGTCCCCCAAGGCTCATGCCTTTCAAACACGTTATTCAGCCTTCTGTTGAACGACCTCCCTAAAACCGTCAACGGAGCGCAAGCATATTTTGTTATTTTATGTCTATAGATATATTATTACTGTGGGTGTGCGGTTGGTAATAAAAAGAGTTTGTATACTGTACTGAGTCTATTCATTAATAATTAACACAAATACATTAAATGATAATTACGATATTCTATTATCCAATATTGGGATACGTGTACAATGATCAGAGGCTTTAGAAGTGACTGGCGTGACAGCGGCTTGCTAATGAAAATGCTTAATTGCAGAAACGCAAATGCGCCGCGTACTATATGCTCATCTGTGTCACTACATCAATCCTCCCCTTTTTTTAAAAAAATTTTTACAATAAAAATTTTACTCCATAAAGTTAATACTCCATTAAAAATTTACAATTCAAAACGTCTAAAAAGTTACACAAGTTCATACCTTCATACACAAATATGCTGACAACAACAATGCGATCATGTTACTAGGTCGCATTCCTAATTAGACTCGATATAATCCAAGTTTATTTGAATGAACATGAAAGGTACAGTCAGCCTGTAAAATTACTACATTTTATATTTGAAAACTTAGAAACATTTTTAACATTTAAGCTTTTAATAAAGTTGTACAAGTGTAAACAATAAAATAAATGTAAATTAAACAATAAAGTGATTTATAAAAATGTTATCTCTGTAAACAAAATCCAATAAAAAAATTATCAATACATTTCTTTGACACAATACAAATACTGTCGGCATAATCAGTAATGTTATACAACCAGTTACACAAACAAAAATAAAAATTGATCAATTAAGTTACCAAGCTGCTCAAGTAGAGTACATAATCTCGAAACACCAATTGTAAATTCGCTAACGTTGCAAATAGCTCGCTATATTACAATGTGTGAGTGAAGCTCTCACTTTACTTTAACGTTTAGCTACTCTACTTATGCTATACATTCTGAGAACTAACACTGACTTTAAATAATATATGCTCACTGAATTTAATTTAAAAAAAAAATATCTCACGCACACTAAGGATACGCCTCGTCCCGTCCTACACATCAGCACCAAATCGCCGTATTTTCTGTCTTGGTCCCCATGTAGCGCAGGAACATAAAATGCCAGTCACTCGTAGCAGTGGGAATGAGTCAAATGTCCAAATTCCAACACTGATCCTCCGGTGAGCGTACCTACTCCAACCGGGCAATAATCTTGAGTGAATCTGCAGGTCTAAACACCATTCTCATTAGGATAGAATATACCTCAGATATTGTTGGCTTCAAAAATTTTCTTTACAATAACACACATCTGCCGCTAGACCATAAATGCGTAAATTGGCTGGACCGCGGGTTAACCACTCCCCGGCTATGCACTGCCAATTCCTCGTACGCTGATGACCGGCTCCTCGATAGGGCTTCTAAAGATGGCAGGAAAGGGATCTGCTGACGTCACCTGCTGCGCATTCCGTACCGCGTGGCGACGCTGCCTCAATATTGCGTCATCCAGTTAGTTGGCTGCTTCTGTATTTTTTTAACCTCCCGAGGCGTGGACTTCATCGGGAGGGAGTCACTTCACTATGCACGCACAACCCACAATAATATTTAAATCACGTCGGCAATATCACGTCGGGTCTTGAATCACGTCGGGATAATCACGTCGGGTCTTGAATCACGTCGGGTCTTGAATCACGTCGGGGTCACCACTTTTGTTATTTTAGTCTATAGATATATTTATTACTGTGGGTGTGCGGTTGGTAATAAAAAGAGTTTGTATACTGTACTGAGTCTATTCATTAATAATTAACACAAATACATTAAATGATAATTACGATATTCTATTATCCAATATTGGGATACGTGTACAATGATCAGAGGCTTTAGAAGTGACTGACGTGACAGCGGCTTGCTAATGAAAATGCTTAATTGCAGAAACGCAAATGCGCCGCGTACTATATGCTAATCTGTGTCACTACACATATATGTACGCCGATGACGTAGCCGTCATTGTGACTGCGCCGAACACGCCCGAACTGGAGGTAAGGCTGAACAACATAGTGCAGAGCTTAGAGCGGTGGTTCCGATCGAATGGCCTAGCACTGAACAGAGAAAAAACCTGCCACATGACTTTCCGTCTGAACGGCACACCCAGGCAACTGCTCGCAGTGACCGCTGGAAACACCACCCTACAGATGGTTGAATCCACAAAACTACTAGGTTTCCAAATAGATAGTGGTCTCACATGGGAGAACCACACCACCGCCAGACGACGTGTCGTGCCGCGAATATTTTAAACAATTAGGGATAATGACGCTCGCTTGCGAACTAATCCACCAGGTGGCGATGTTCACTCACAAAAACATTGATGTTTTCAAACGTAAAGGTTTGAACACCACCCGAGCTCTCCGCAGCAATAAACTAGCACATATTTTAGTCGCACCAACTCATAAACTGTGTAAATCGGAGAGGTCCGTGTACGTCATGGGTCCCTCTGTATATAACAGGCTGCCGGCCACAGTCCGAGGGGATACAATCTCCACGACGGTCTTTAAATCGAGGTTACGCAAATGGCTCCTGGAAAACTCGTTCTATACGATTAACGAGTTCTACGCATTGCCAGTTTGTTAATAATAATTTTGAAATGTACAAGTAACAAGTAATTAATTTTTATTATGTTATAATACTTTTTATTCTTTATTAATTATTCTCTATTAATCAAATAATTTTATATATTTATTCTTTATTAATCAAATAATTTTATTTAAAAATAACCTACTATTGTACTTAAGTACCCGACTTATAACTCAGTGTTATCAATAAATGTATTGTATTGTATTGTATGGAGACCGGACACGTGATAATTACAGCGGAACAAGTAGGCGTAATTCTGAGAAAGATGAACCGTGGTAGGTCTCCGGGACATGACGGACTAAGCATAGAGCACTTACTGTATGCGGGTCAACATGTCTGTGAGGTGCTGTCGCGTTTCTTTTCTCTCTGTTTGAGGTATTGTTACCTTCCGCAGGAGCTTATTCGAACCCTAGTGGTTCCGATTACCAAAAATAAAACTGGTGATATCTCGAGTGTGGCCAACTACAGACCGATTTCTTTGGCAACAATAGTGGCCAAGGTCCTTGACCGCATTATACAGTCGCACCTTAGCATTTTGCCGTACAATGATGGTCAGTTTGGTTTTCGTCCTCAAGTTTCGACCGACATGGCCATATTTTCTATGAAACAGGTCGTGCGCTACTATACACAGAGAGGAACGTCCGTTTATGCCATATTCCTCGACCTTAGCCGCGCCTTTGACATCTTATACCATGATCGTCTTTGGGGCAAGCTGCGAGATGTCTCGGAGGTCCCGGCTGACGTTGTTGATCTTCTTGAATTCTGGTACCAGAATCAGACCAACAGCGTCAGGTGGGGCACTGAGCTATCTGACAACTACCAGCTATCTTGCGGTGTGCGACAGGGGGGGCTCTCCTCTCCTGATCTCTTTAACTGGTACGTCAATGGTTTGATCGAGGAGCTGAGCGGTACCCCGGTAGGGCTCTGATTGGATGGCAGGTATGTCAACAATCTGAGCTATGCGGATGATATGGTTCTGCTCAGCCCTTCGATCAAAGGTTTGACAAAGTTGCTCGCCATATGTGTGAAATACGCCAAGGATCACGATCTTATTTATAATGCCAAAAAGACGAAAATGGTTATCTTCAGATCGGGCAAGGGGCCGGAGAACGTGCCTGACGTCTGCATTGGCGGGCGACGTATAAAATTAGTAGAGAGCTTTAAGTACTTGGGACATATCGTAACATCAAACCTAAAGGACGATACTGACATAGAGCGGCAGCGAAGATCATTGTGTGTAGTTGGCAACATGATAGCGCGGAATTTTTTTAACTGCTCGTCTTACGTGAAAATCACCCTTTTCAAATCCTACTGTCAGTCTTTCTACACATGTCAACTTTGGACAGAGTATACCAAAAAATCACACGATGGTATCAGAGTAACTTACAACAATGTTTTCAGGCATCTCATGGGACTGAAGCGCTATTGTAGTGCTTCAGAAATGTATACAGCAGCTCGTGTTGACTCCTTCCATGCCATCCAGAGAAAGAGAATAGCCTCGTTTATGTCCAGAGTTGAGATGTGTAAGAACTGTATTATAATGAGTATGGCAGATCGTTTGATCTTGTCAGACATGTACAAACGGTGGGTGGCTATTGCCACCTAGAACATTTTTAATTTAGTTTGTTCTGACGTTGGTACCCTATGTACCGCTTTTTTATATATGTTATTTATTTTTTGTGTATTAGTTTTAACTATTTTAAGTAGTAAGTAGAATTGTAATGTACGTATATGGATCTCGTGTCTGCAAATAAAGAATTTATTTATTTATTATTTATTTATTTATAATTAAGTATAAGTGCAAACAATTATCTATGTCAAAAGACTGAAATACAAAATGACAATTTATTTATGTAATTCCAATTTATGTCAAATTTCTAAAATACGTTGCTGCGAATCTATTTTTGATCGCTTTGTCAGGATCAATGATTACTGACTTATGATATATCTTTATGAATGATCATAGACAATGGTCTATGTAGATCCCCCAAAATGTGGTCCTTTTATGTAGATGGTATAAGTATTTGACCCTAATTGTTGGGTGACTAGACCTAGAGGTTCCTCTCAACGCAGATTTTCAGTTGTAATCTGGGAGGTAACAAATGAACTACAAAAACAATCGGTAACCAACTGGTATACAGTCTTATGTCTTTTGATAAAATATAAATCTATTTATGAATGGTACATACTTTAAATAAGTAGATACCTATTTGGTAAATCTTATATAAATTAACGAGATGAAAAAGTTTTGATACATAAAACACACTTTATTTAGTGTGTTATTATGTTATTTTATTAATAATGAAAACTTAATATCCTTTTGAGCTATCGACTACTCTGAACTGATGCTGCTGTTATGCTAGCTAACAGTAATTATATTAATAGAGTGAAGAAATAAATTCAACATAAATAAATCATGCAATTGATCAAATAAATTTTAATAAAACTAGCACATTCATTGCCGTTGTTGGGTGTGAATGGGTTAATAATAATAAATCCTGTCCCAATTCACCTCAGCCAAAAGATAGAAGCGACTAAGAACACACGAACTTAGCATTAGTGTTTATGGTAATGTTTGGGACAAAATGGTTTGGGATTGCAAATTATTTTCAACAGAAATTTATATTAAGATCACTGACGCCTACGCGGTGCGTTTGCGCTGAAACAAAATTGTAGTATGTAGGTACAATCTAGTTTAAGGTCAAAAACTTGGCATTTGAAGCTATGGTGGCCAAAAAATCGATGCAGATCTCTGTCCGTTGTCCACTGGTCTTCACACCAAACCCTTCTAATTCAATGATAAGGCGAACTCTTCCAGTTCAACCATGGATTAATGTAGGTATTGACTGTCCCGGTTTACTGCCTCATCACAGTTTGCTTGTCATTGAAGACTATTGAGGAAGCGACAAAGTATTTCAAAATGTTTGAATTAACTTAAGCTTTCCATAATATAAACTTGCTTAAAGAAATATATTCTCTGTCTCACTGCTTATAATGATCAACAGATCAGATAGGTACGCAGGTAGTTTGTACTATTTTGCAAAGCGTTCGGATTTAAAATATTTTGTAGTACCTTCCTGGCTTCAGCAGAACGGCAAAGAGACAAGACAAAACCGTATAATTGTATGAATCCTACTGGCAATTTGAATTATAAAAACATTTAACTATGTAAAATAGTACTCTTCACTCTATCACAGATATAAATATCTGCCAGAATTTTTATACTCAGACACACTTAGATGTAAATTTAGAGATAAAGATGCCGTATGTGTTAGAATAAAATTTGCTGGTTTTTTCTCGAAACTAAAAATAAAAGTAATGAAATGAAAGAGAAGGGAAAGAAATATGCAGATAGAAAGAGTAAAGTCATAGCATCTATCAATGTTGTTGGAGAGTATCTACTCACCACTCTGACCAGTGATAGCGCGCCGCATGAGGCAAGTGATCATCCTGTGCACGTCTCCACCTCGTCCCCGCCGTCCTCTGCTCGCCTTCCTCACTCCCAGCTTGTGCACGAACTTGAGGTCCCTCGCGCTCGCAGTGGACGCACCGGCGCGGGCGGCACTTTCTGCGCGCGGCGGCGGCGGTGGCGGCGCGGGCAGCGCGCGCGTCACCTGCGCAGGTAGCTCTATCGGCGGGAGAGAGAAGCGGTGCTGGCAGCGCGCGCCGGTACGCGGCCACGCGTCCTCTTCGCGGTGCGGCGGCGTGGGGGGCAGGCACAGTGGCGGCAGCATGCGCGTCAGCGGGGCGCGCCGCGGGAGCAACACGCCCGACCGCACCGTCACCGGCCGCGTGTGCACCTGCGCCGCGCCCAGCTCGAAGGGCCCGTCGGCGGCCCGTGAGCTGTGGAAGGGCTCCTCCGCCGCCCAGTACAGCGGCGAGAGGGGCTGCATGTTGAGGAAGGCGCGCACGACGGCCGGCGGCGGCGTCGCACACACCACAGGCGGCTCCGGCGACAGCACGCCAAAAGGATGCGTGAAGTAGAACAGGCAGAGCGGCCGGTCCTGCGGGGATGAACATAACGAACATCAAATTATTAAAACAACGGCTGGCTGGAAACTGTCTCTAGATTAATTTGCCCTAATTTTAGATAATTAGGTAGGTACTTTTTATTGTAAGGTGGCTGTATAGTAATGTCCCATTGTGAATGAGCTTTAATTTTTGCAAATGGTGTCAAATGTTACTATGCTTTAAGATCTATGTTGTAGACAGACACAGAACTGGTTGACAATATGTAAGTAGGTACTTGGAGCGATACACACCTGAAAAACCATCTTAGGGGCATTTTGAAATCTCGCGTTTTCCACAACAAATCACGATTTTTGCATATAATCTGGCTGCAAATTGGCGATATCTGCTCTAATGTTAGGTTTCAAGACTTGCAAGCTTCGTGGTTTGTCGCAGTAAGCGCGAGATTTCAAAAAGCCAAAAAGGATAGTCTGGCGCCGTCGTTAGATCAGGCGCGTATTTTAATTCATTCAATTAGTTTCCTATTCGAAATCGTCGGGTTCGAATTCGATTCCGACGGATCTGTAGAACGCTATTTTGATTTCGTTTCAGATCATCATCGAAAGTATCCGGTCGAAGCGAAACCGCGGGTTGAAAGAAATTGTGCATTTACGGAGACTGTTTGTTGACTGATTGTTTAAATTAGTAGAAGTGTCATGAAGAGGTAATTTCAAAAATCACCTTTTTTATTATTATTTTTTAAATATAGTCTAGAATTAGAGATTAAACTAACCTTTGGTGTAGTTCTATCCAAATTGTATGAGTTCATTCGTCCTTCTATATTTGAAAACATATGTAGATTTTGATAGTTGTGAAATATTAAAACTCATGATGAATTATATGGATCACCAAACAAAACAAATAGTTATTTCCCTCCTAATCATAACTAAGAAATTTAGTTAATGTTTCATCTACGTCAGTATTTTTAGAATTGACAAATCTCTACGAAGAAATCTGGAAAAACCATTTAAATTGCTTTACACGGTGGTGTTACAAAGTTATTCTGTCAATGCTGACCAGCTCTATTCGCGGTCAAAGTGGCGGCGTGTCTGATAAAATAAGCTGAGAGTATAATGTTATTTTTGTATCTCATTTATGAAATTCTTAAGTTGTTACTGGTAAACAGACTAGCTTCATTGTTACTATTTATTTAGTTATGATATCGTCCTTTCAATTTAGGCTTGAAGAGCCTGCTCACGGCAGGTTTCTAAGCGATTTTTATAACATGGGATAACTATGGATATCTCCGATCCATATTTGATCTGGTCCTGGAAGCGAAGTTTTAAATAGATCTTGTTTGTTTAATTTATTTTGCTTGCCGTAGGCAAATACATTGTCTAATTTTATTTTATTTATTGTCTGTAAGTACTCTAAGGTGCAGTTACCGACATAAGTATGGCTACTAATTTTATGATTAAATATTCTATACGTGTACAACTGCTTCGTGTCCATCCCAAGGTTGTCTGGAAGAGATCGCTCTTAGCGATAAGGCCGCCCATTGTGCAACTATGTTATTTATATTTTTCTGTACATATCTATATTTTTTGGTGTGCAATAAAGTGTAATGTTATGTTATGTTATGTTATTCTATTTTAAATTGTCATAAGGGAACCTTTCAGACCAAATTTCTAAATTAAATTATTTATCCCAGATTGAGTTATATATATTTTGGGACTAAGCAAAGTCTATAGAAGTCTTTGAATAGCCGAGTAATACGGTCATCAGAACCTACCCTTGATCAAAGAGTGACCAGAACGAACTGTAGGAAATAAATAACCATAGGAGTTGACGATTAGTACACATCAATAACCATGTTATTAAAAAAAAATACTTATCCTCTAATAGCGATATCATACGGTTTAATTGAATTTTCACACATTGAAGCAATGTAGCGAAGACGGTGGCACGCTTCTTTTTAGTAATGCCGCGCCGTCTTGTTATCTTGCCCCTTGCCCACAATGAACGTCAGCCCCGGGTGACTGTTGCTAACAGACTACAATTCGTCATTGCTCGTTGGGACTTAAATTGTATTGTATCAAAACAGAAAAGTCGTGAAATAGGGGAAACCAGGGTTGCATGGGCCAGATAAGAAGCATAAATATTGGTTTGTTCGTAATATGTTATCAAGGTTAGTCTGTCCGTTATAATTTCAAAATGTATAGAAATGATATATAAAATTTATATTCAATCCTCAAGGCATTTACAGTGAATTCTCCTAGATCTAAAATCCATGAGACACTTCATACTATTTCAGGCCGTTCGGCACGGAGCTTTAAAATGTTTGTCATAGGCATGTTTTTAAACACCCATTTAGTGTCTTGATGAACTCTCCGTGACTCCCCAATTTGGTAGTTCGTTATCTTCGGAACTAGTACTAAGTACGACTAACTAGAAATAAGTACGAATATTTTCACACCATTATTGCCATAAAGATGTCACATCAGTTACATCAGTTAGTCAATCTTTTAGATTTTCGGCAAAGATCTGCAGGTCTTATAAAATTGCTATAAGTTCCACGTAACGTATTTTTCTGATTCTGAGATTGACCACTCCATTGAACAACAACAGTCGCCTGACCACATACTAACCCCTAACCTTCTTTTTTGCTAACATAAGAAAAAACTTCAGGCAAGACGTGTCTTCACTGCGTTATCATTGGGTCTCCTTCTCCACAAACAAGGTTAACTTCCTAATAAAAAATCGTTAAGTTTTAAAGACATAATACTATCATAGCTGTTTGTGTGACACAGAGCTAGGGTATTTAAATCTCTGCATACATTTAGATTATTTAATCCAATCGTATTGGATTGGAAAAAAGGTAGAACTAAAAATTCTATCAACGAATTCTAGCACTTAAAACGTAAGTACTTTCTAACATCTGGATAATAGAAACCAGAATATAAATAATTACTTATATGCGTTTTAAACCCAGTCAGACCATGACGCAATTTTTGATTTATTTTAAGATTATTCTCGGAACGCTGATTTTAAAAAATTTGGTTGGAATCTGTTTTACCATAAGGTTTTTTGTTTCTTAGTAAGAAAATAACTAATAAGGATGACGAATAACTGTTCCTGACAGGGTTCGTAATGAGAAATGGTTCCGCTCTCAAGAAGACTAGCAACGGTCTCATAGTTTTAAATATTATCTGATTAATTATTGGACTATTTGGTCCATAATTTTGGAAACAGTGTTCGTGAAGACCAACTCTTGACCACGATAATATCAGAAAGGAATGTTACCTTCGTTTTTATGAAAAAATTAGATTATGGTACATACATCTACCTGGTACGAAAATGCTTTGGAAGTGTGATGTTTTTTTCACATTATTAAGACTGTGTACATTTAAACGGAATGTTACCATCGTTTTTTAAACAAAATTAGGTAAGTCACTTTATATGAATAATTTATGTACATAGTTGTATGAACTTCTGCCTGAGAAATATTTGTACCTATGGGAAAATTACCCATAACACTACGAAACCTCAAAGGTTAACATAAAATTTTGGAAAAAATGTCGTGGCCATCTAATAGGGATTTTCTCTTCGTTGAAAAATATGTACTTACCTACTTACATTCCACTTAAACCTGATAAGGTTTATGCGTTGCACAATATCATGGCTATCTGTTTAGGATGCTTTCTTTTGTGCTTTTATAATTATATAATAAGTATATGATTATTATGGTATACCTATTACTCGCTCGCCGCTGCGCACGGTGCACGGTGCACAATGTTTCGGTCCCCTAGTACCGTCGTGAATATTCGTGGTTGTAATAGTGAAAGTATGAACAGTGGATCCCCATCTATGCAATGCAATGAGTGTAAAGTTGTCGTGAATGAACTGTTAACTTTTATCAGTCATAAAGTCGACACATTGCCTGAAACAGCTATCTTGCAAATATGCATGAGTGCCTACTCCCATGAAGATATAGAGGCTGCAAGAGCGATCGCACTGAAGCTTTTGGCTCCGAATAAAAAGTTTCTAAGACGTAAGGATGGATCGGAACAAAAAAGTCTCCAAGAAATAATTAAACTTATTAAGGAATTTGAACCGGAAAGCTTGCCTGTGTTTGTAGCTAGAAATTTGAACCGAATTCCAGCAGTTTCATTTGACTACGTCGATGTATCGGCTTTTTTGAAGGAAATGGCGGTTTTACGCAAAGACGTGGCTTTTATAAAGTCGAATAAAAATGACGAAGACCGGCCGGATATTGTCTGCCTAAAGACTGAACTCGAGGAAGTCAAGAAGATGATAAGGGGGCTAAGTTCATGTGTTGAGCGGAGCAGCGACAAACAGTCAAATCAAGTACCCATGCGCAGTAAGAAAATGACTAAGAAACGCTTAGAACAAGAAAATTTTACCACCGATTGTTCAGCTGCCGCCAATGCCATTATGTGTGCGAGCGTGAACGAAAATACGCAGCCTGTACAAAGCACAAGCCATGCGCTTGTTCATACGCAATATGATTATGCACCGATCGAAATAAATAATCAACTAAGCAAGAGTAATAATTTGCCAAATGCATTAGCTAAACGCACGGACAGGCGCTCGCGGTCAAGGTCGCCCGGTTCTAAGTCGTCGAGTGCAATGAAGACTCGGCAGCCGCCGCTTCAGTATCGAGATATGGTAGTAAGCGCCCCGATGACGTCAGCCGGCAGTGCGCAGGAGGGAATGCACGTCCGTGCACCACGCGACCCGTTGCATAATGAAAGTTTTATTTTAGTCGAGCGTAAAAAACGTAAAAGGCTGAGTAATTTTACAGGAACGGCGCAGGGCTCGAATAAACTGCAGGTGGCGGAGTTTATGTCGGCCGTGTATGTATCAAGACTCAGTAAAAGTACAACAGCCGAGGATATTCGAGAATACATTCGTGGAATGGGACAAGAATGCAAAAATGTTGAATACCTAACACAGAAAAAAGAAACGGAATTTAATTCGTTTAAAGTGACTGTACCTAGGACTGATTTGGATTCATTTTTGAACGAAAGTTTCTGGCCTATGGGTGTTAAATTTAGAGTTTACCGTGAATTCGCGGGGAAAGTGAAGACGAGTAATAACACTCATTATGTGTAGTACAGCCTCAAACGTATCTATAGTTTCGTTCAACTGTAAGAACGTCAAAAGAGCTGTGCAGAGCATTCGGGAGTTGTCCAGGTCGGCCGATATTATAGCGCTGCAGGAGACTTGGCTCTATCCTCATGATCTGAATTTTGTACACGAAATTAATAGAGACTTTGGCTGTGTTGCCAAGTCTTCGGTTGACACTTCGGTTGGTATCCTGAGGGGGAGGCCATACGGTGGCCTGGCCATATTATGGAATAAGGCTAGGTTTCCAAATGTGTCTCCTATAGAATGTTCATGCGACCGTATCATGGCTGTAAAGATATCAATGGAAACCAGTTCCTTTCTAGTAGTGAACGTATACATGCCTGTTGATGACGAAAAGAACACAGCAGAATTCACGGAATGTTTAGCATTAACTAGTGCTCTGATTGAGGAAAGCGACGTCCAGGTTGCATATGTAATTGGTGACTTCAATGCACACCCTACAAAGCATTTTGGCCTAGAGATGATGTCTTTCTGTGAGGACCTTCTGTGGGAATGTGCGGACCTGAACTACCTCGGAGTGAATTCAAATACACATACATTTATTAGTGACGCGCATCATGGATGTATGAGCTGGTTGGACCACTGCCTTGTAACTAGAGCTGCTTGGGATACTGTTGTATCTGCGGACGTAATTTACGAAGTCACATGGTCCGATCACTTCCCATTACGCATTGTGTGTAACCTGGGAAGGGTGCCAGTTGTCTCAGCCGGCTCAGACAATCATGATGCAATGAAAAGTATTCGATGGGGAGAGAGGGATTGTGACCAGATAAAGACGTATGGTAAAAACTGTTTTGATAATATTGACAACTGTGATAATTTTAATTTTAATTGTTCCTGTGATAATATTGTTAACTGTATTCATTTGACTGATTATTATAAGTTCATTGATAATTATTATGATCATATTGTAAAGACAATGCAGAATGCCGCAGTGAAAAGCTCCCATGCTAGTGCACGTAAGACGCGTAAAAAGGTGATTGGCTGGAACTATCATGTCAGGGACAGTCATCAGGCTGCTAGACGAAGTTTCAGCTGTTGGGTGGCGGCCGGTAGACCGTCTGAAGGACGAATATTAGATGAAATGCGTTGTACTCGTTCGGAATTTAAAAATAAAATTAAGTGGTGTCGTCGAAATGAAGAACAGATTAAAATTAATATATTAGCAATACACAGAAAGGACAAAAATTTTTCAAAATTTTGGAATGCCACGAAGAAATTAAATTACAAACAAAACTTACCAGTTTCAATGGACGGCCTGCAGGATCCGTTGCCCATAGCTGAACTTTTTGCCAAACGTTTTAAAGTCACGCCGCAGCCCGTGGGGAGCGTGTCCGTTGATGAGACCCTTATGAATGACCATCCAGTCCAGATTACCACTACTGATGTGAGAACGGCTGTTAAAAAGATGAAGCGTGGCAAGTCACCTGGCCATGATGGTCTCAGCATCGAACACGTACTCTGGGCTAGCGACAATGTATATGAACATATAAGTAAATTTTATAATTTTTGTATTAGATATAGTTATTTGCCAAACGATCTCATGAGAACAGTTGTAGTACCTATTATTAAGAATAAAACAGGAGATCTTAGTTCATCTACAAATTATCGTCCTATATCGTTAGGTACAGTTTTAGGAAAGGTGCTGGAGCGGCTCATTCATCCAGACCTGCTTAGAAACATTAATATTGATGACGCACAGTTTGGTTTCAGCCCCGGTCTCTCAACGGATTCAGCCATTATGAGTTTAAAAAGCACTGTAAATTATTACACGTCACAAGGTACATCGGTCTATGCGTGCTTCTTAGACCTAAGTCGGGCTTTTGACCTTGTGAATTATGAAATTCTATGGTCAAAGTTGGTAAACGCGCGTGTGCCACGTCACGTGGTGAATCTTTTGAGGTACTGGTACGGGAACCAAATTAACAATGTAAAGTGGGGCGACACGACTTCTAGCGACTATAGGCTAGATTGCGGAGTTCGTCAAGGTGGGCTGACTTCTCCTGACCTGTTCAACCTCTACGTTAACAATCTAATCGAGGAGCTGAGGAGCACCAAAATCGGATGCCACTTAGGGAATGTTTGTGTAAACAATCTAAGCTATGCAGACGATATGGTGCTCCTTAGCCCCTCGGTCAAAGGGTTGCAAAAGCTACTTTTAATCTGTGAGCAATATGCTATTGCTCATGGATTAAAATATAATGTTACCAAAACCGAGTTGATGGTATTCAGGTCGGGGCGAGGTCCTGATAAGGTGCCCGAGGTACACTTGGGCAGTGCGACCATTAAAATGGTCAAACAGTTCAGGTACCTTGGTCACCTACTGACAGAGTCATCAAAAGATGATGTGGACATAGAGCGGGAGAGAAGAGCTCTCGCCGTCAGAGGCAACATGCTTGCACGCCGATTTGCCAACTGTAGTTCCGATGTGAAGAACACCCTGTTTAAGGCATACTGCCTAGGTATGTACACATGTCAACTCTGGTACAACTTCACTAGGAAATCTTTCAGCACCATAAGGGTACAGTATAATAATGCATACCGGGCCCTTATGAGGCTACCAAGACACTGCAGTGCGTCAACCATGTTTTCTGACGCGGGAGTTCCCGACTTCTTTGCTATAAGACGGACGAGGATAGCAGCCTTCTGGAATCGACTGAGTCGCTCCAATAACACCATTCTGAGGGCTGTTTCTGACTATCTGGCCAATCCCATTTACAGACACTGGATTTCTGTCCATATGGACGGAAATAGAAAATAGGTAACCTATCGTACCTACATATGTAAATTCTAATCTTTTTAAATCTAGTTAATCTTATGTTTAATTCTATTTTGTGCACTGTATTTTTGTATTTTTGTGATATGGGTCGTTTTTGTGCCTGCAATAAACAGATTTTATTTATTTTATTTATTATTTTATTTATTTATTTATTACAGTAAGCAGGTGCCCATATTGCAGAATCGACTAAAATATTTTTAATCTATTATTGAAACACCATAAAAGAATAAAAAGATGGATACCTATGTTAATCGAGCTGTGCGCTGGACACAAATTGCTAGTGTAAAAATAATGAAAACTACTGGACATACATTGAGTTCCAAGAAACTGCACGCGCCATAGCTAGGTATACCCTGGGATAAATGGAGCTTTATCCGATTCGCTTCTCAAAAGGAGGAGGCGTATTACTTGCAAGTGAAGTTATTATTAGATTGTTTACAATAGAACACAAGGATCAAGTGGCCGTCTAATGTCTTTCTCAACTTATAGAATCCATTATTGTCCTGTATAATGTTTAAATGTATATTTCCTATAGTAGCTGTAGATTAATTACAATGTAACCTAAATTAGCATCGCCATAGGGCTCAAAAAAAAAGACACCTGAATTGATGTTGTATCTAGATAAAATAAATAAATAAATTATGAGATTACAGAGACAAGCTAGCCAAGTCTTTAAACCAGAGGCCCCCGCTCCCTGCAGCCAGGCACGCCGGAGCAGAGGTGATACCAGCCGCCACGTACCTCAACAACTGCATCAGCAGACGCCCAGACGGCTACTACCGCCCGCGCTGGCACTGGCAGCCGCCCCGCGCTTGCAGCCGCCCCTGGCCTTGCCTCGCGTCGGTCGCTAGACCCACTAAGCTGCGCTGGACATCTGTCCAATTTTTACGATGAATGGAAATTCATTACTAATGAAATGAATGATCCTCTGATATTATTGTGGTCAAGAGTTGGTCTTCACGAACACTGTTTCCAAAATTATGGACCAAATAGTCCAATAATTAATCAGATAATATTTAAAACTATGAGACCGTTGCTAGTCTTCTTGAGAGCGGAACCATTTCTCATTACGAACCCTGTCAGGAACAGTTATTCGTCATCCTTATTAGTTATTTTCTTACTAAGAAACAAAAAACCTTATGGTAAAACAGATTCCAACCAAATTTTTTAAAATCAGCGTTCCGAGAATAATATTAAAATAAATCAAAAATTGCGTCATGGTCTGACTGGGTTTAAAACGCATATAAGTAATTATTTATATTCTGGTTTCTATTATCCAGATGTTAGAAAGTACTTACGTTTTAAGTGCTAGAATTCGTTGATAGAATTTTTAGTTCTACCTTTTTTCCAATCCAATACGATTGGATTAAATAATCTAAATGTATGCAGAGATTTAAATACCCTAGCTCTGTGTCACACAAACAGCTATGATACTATTATGTCTTTAAAACTTAACGATTTTTTATTAGGAAGTTAACCTTGTTTGTGGAGAAGGAGACCCAATGATAACGCAGTGAAGACACGTCTTGCCTGAAGTTTTTTCTTATGTTAGCAAAAAAGAAGGTTAGGGGTTAGTATGTGGTCAGGCGACTGTTGTTGTTCAATGGAGTGGTCAATCTCAGAATCAGAAAAATACGTTACGTGGAACTTATAGCAATTTTATAAGACCTGCAGATCTTTGCCGAAAATCTAAAAGATTGACTAACTGATGTAACTGATGTGACATCTTTATGGCAATAATGGTGTGAAAATATTCGTACTTATTTCTAGTTAGTCGTACTTAGTACTAGTTCCGAAGATAACGAACTACCAAATTGGGGAGTCACGGAGAGTTCATCAAGACACTAAATGGGTGTTTAAAAACATGCCTATGACAAACATTTTAAAGCTCCGTGCCGAACGGCCTGAAATAGTATGAAGTGTCTCATGGATTTTAGATCTAGGAGAATTCACTGTAAATGCCTTGAGGATTGAATATAAATTTTATATATCATTTCTATACATTTTGAAATTATAACGGACAGACTAACCTTGATAACATATTACGAACAAACCAATATTTATGCTTCTTATCTGGCCCATGCAACCCTGGTTTCCCCTATTTCACGACTTTTCTGTTTTGATACAATACAATTTAAGTCCCAACGAGCAATGACGAATTGTAGTCTGTTAGCAACAGTCACCCGGGGCTGACGTTCATTGTGGGCAAGGGGCAAGATAACAAGACGGCGCGGCATTACTAAAAAGAAGCGTGCCACCGTCTTCGCTACATTGCTTCAATGTGTGAAAATTCAATTAAACCGTATGATATCGCTATTAGAGGATAAGTATTTTTTTTTAATAACATGGTTATTGATGTGTACTAATCGTCAACTCCTATGGTTATTTATTTCCTACAGTTCGTTCTGGTCACTCTTTGATCAAGGGTAGGTTCTGATGACCGTATTACTCGGCTATTCAAAGACTTCTATAGACTTTGCTTAGTCCCAAAATATATATAACTCAATCTGGGATAAATAATTTAATTTAGAAATTTGGTCTGAAAGGTTCCCTTATGACAATTTAAAATTGAATATTTAATCATAAAATTAGTAGCCAGACTTATGTCGGTAACTGCACCTTAGAGTACTTACAGACAATAAATAAAATAAAATTAGACAATGTATTTGCCTACGGCAAGCAAAATAAATTAAACAAACAAGATCTATTTAAAACTTCGCTTCCAGGACCAGCTCAAATATGGATCGGAGATATCCATAGTTATCCCATGTTATAAAAATCGCTTAGAAACCTGCCGTGAGCAGGCTCTTCAAGCCTAAATTGAAAGGACGATATCATAACTAAATAAATAGTAACAATGAAGCTAGTCTGTTTACCAGTAACAACTTAAGAATTTCATAAATTAGATACAAAAATAACATTATACTCTCAGCTTATTTTATCAGACACGCCGCCACTTTGACCGCGAATAGAGCTGGTCAGCATTGACAGAATAACTTTGTAACACCACCGTGTAAAGCAATTTAAATGGTTTTTCCAGATTTCATCGTAGAGATTTGTCAATTCTAAAAATACTGACGTAGATGAAACATTAACTAAATTTCTTAGTTATGATTAAGAGGGAAATAACTATTTGTTTTGTTCGGTGATCAATATAATTCATCATGAGTTTTAATATTTCACAACTTTCAAAATCTACATATGTTTTCAAATATAGAAGGACGAATGAACGAAATACAATTAGAGATTAAACTAACCTTTGGTGTAGTTCTATCCAAATTGTATGAGTTTATTCGTCGTGAATTATATTGATCACCGAACAAAACAAATAGTTATTTCCCTCTTAATCATAACTAAGAAATTTAGTTAATGTTTCATCTACGTCAGTATTTTTAGAATTGATCAGATTACAAATTTTTGTTGAGCTCTCTCTCTCTCGCTCCTCAAAAAAACTAATCGGCGGAATCGTTTCCACCAGTGATAAGCTGTCGGAAACTCTGCTATTATGGATCCGCATTCCAATATCAAAAGTTTTCAAATCCGATATTTTAAAATAGCGTTCATTGTGAAATTCTTCTGATATCGAATCCGCATGCCTTTCCGACTAATTAAAATATCTCTGCTAGAACTAGCCGTCAAATCTCCAAAACGGAAAATCACTCGTCCTGGTTTTCCAGGCCGAGTGATTTCCGTTTCGAAGAAAGTTTTCTCTCTTCGAAAATTAGTGGTTCTTCACGTGTGTCGCTGCTCCATGGCTTATTGACAACCAATTCTCTGTCTGCAATATTATACGTATGTAGATGTCAAAGCACGGTTACATTTTGACGCCATTTGCAAAAATTTAAGCGCATTCACATTAGGATATTACTTTTGCGCCACCCGAAAGATAGCTATACAAAATATGCGGCTTTGATCAATATCTTCCAGGCAACCTTGGCACAGACTGGACATAAAAGAACAATATAGACGGTGGCGTTTGAGTAGGTAACTTAACGAAATAAAAACAGTAATAATTGTAAGTACCTACTACTTACACTACGTACTTTATTACCTACTTATCATAAACTTACATATCTACAAAAAAAAATAGAATGGAATTGAATATATTGTGAAATAATATATTTAATATTCGTGATGAAAAAAATATTACCTTCACATCATCAGTTGAAGTGGACGCATCGGATTTCCCACCATTCATCTTCAAGCGAACAACCACAAATTCATTATCATCTACTTAGTATATAAACTAAGCACGCACCTACTTCAAATGTATCTTGTCTCAATAACCAACTAGCATAGCATATAGTTTATAACAGTAGCGTAACTAACTAACAAGGTAGGTACCTAGGTAGGTAGGTACTTTAATTAAGGACAACAGCTGTAAACGTCGCGTCGTCGTCGTCGCGTCCGGCGTCGTGTGGCGCGATGGAGTTTCCTGAACTAGCCTCGATAGTTCTGACGCGCGCCGCACCACACCAATCGTCCACCACAACGCACAACATCGCCCACCGCATCATCACGCTCTGGTAGGTAGTTACCTGTTTACTACCTACACTACACTACCCGAGCCCACTTTACACTGACACGCTTTGTTTCGCAGACACGACACGTTTCGAAATGGTTATTATTTCACTTTAGGTATTTATTTACCTATTTCTGAAAAAAAATATGGTATATATATACATATACGAGTAGACACTGACAGCATGATGGTAGGTATATATTTTTAGCGAAGCAAATCAGGGCAGGGCGCGGTCCGCCCGCCCGCGGAACAGCTCGTTGCACGGGGCGCTCCACCGCCGGACGCGTGGGGCGCTCCTCCGCCGGCCACGAGGGCGAGGGCCCCGGCTCACTGGAGCACACCGTGTGGGGGCTCCTCCGCCGGACACGAGGGCCCCGGCTCACTGGAGCACAACGCGTGAGGCGCTCTTCCGCCGGACACGTGGGCGCGGGCCCCGGCTAACTGGAGCAGGGCACTGTGCACCTGCTTGCTCCTTTAACACAACACGCTTGGGAGCAAGACGCCGACAGAAACTGTGTCAATAGAAAAACTGTGCCAGCAGTCGGGTTGTGTGATATTGTTGAATGGCGGGTGTTTTCTTGTTATCTGTTGCTGTGACGCTCCTATAAGCTCGGTGGGAGCCGTGCCTGGTACAGGGTGGCGCGCGGAGGCGGGTAGCGGCGCGCCCAGGGATGCACTGTGGGGCGTGCAGCGGCCGGCGGCGGCGGGGTAGGGCACACCGTGGGCTACACTTGGGGGGGGGGGGGGGGCTGGGAACAGCATGCCAATGCCAGCTGGACACTCTTAAGAAGGCTACGAACCTATCCCAAACAAAAACAGATTTTCACATGCGGATTTGTTGTTGTTTCACGTAGAATCAAATGGGGCGCGCATGTGGCTGTGAGCGTGTGCTTGGTGTTGGCACAATTTTTTGATATTTTTTCGTACTATCCGATTAATTTTGAGTAGGGAAACGATAGATTTCAAAAATATTTTTGATTATTTATACTTAATGTTGATTATATTTAGGATGTTTGCAGCGCGACAGATTTTCAAATTGCTTGAAGATGACTCGATTTGGTGATCAAAATTTAAATATCATTATATTTTTTCAAAAACTAAACCGCTGCAAACATTGCTATTTTTCATCTGATTACGTGTGGAAAATTTCAATAAGATCGGGGACATTGTAGGAATCGCGGCTAGCTCTTCCCGGGATGCTGATATAAAAGTCGAGGATAAAAACAATAGCTATATTGTATAAAACTACGACTAATATGATGTTAATGAGTGCGGTTTGGATGATTGCTGCTGATGCACTGACCTCCGTAGGTGCCCGGTCCGCGCTCGCGGCACGAGTAGCATACTTAGCTTAAACTGCTGATGCTGCTAATTTCCCTACGTGATCGATGTATCGACCATACATAGTTTCCAAATGAAGCGGAAAGTACCTACGTTTGTATGGGGAATAAGGCTATCCGTGTATTCTACCTATCTAGTCGTGATAATATCTACAAGTTTATAACTCATCGAATCAATAACTTTATTTCTTTAGGCTTACAAAATAAGCACTTAGACAAGTCAAATTTTATACTATAAACATAGTTATTATTATCAAATAGGAAATAAGGTGTTATTGATATTCTCTTCACTTCAATTTTTTGTCCACTAGTGGAAGAAGTCAAAAAGAAACCACTAGCACATTATAATATCACTTATGTATACATGTTTATTTTGCCTATCTAAATATAAATTTAATGCGATTTAGATACGTGTCAATATTTATTTAAAGCTAAACAGAACATTGAATTTCTTACATACTATTGACAGTGCGGAACGGAGCGACATCTGGCCAAGCATTAACATCATTGATGTAATCATCTATGGAGTAAAAGGCCTTCCTGATAAGATTTTGTTTAATGTACTGTTTAAATTTACGAATAAAGAGTTCAGTTGCTTCAGATGGAAGCTTATTATAGAAGCTCACGTAATTGCCCATAAATGATTTCCCTACCTTTCGTAATCTATATGCTGGGATGTGTAATTTGGTCTTGTTTCTTATATTTCTATTGTGAACATCACACTTTTTCAAAAAGCTATCTCTATTTTTGTGCGTATACATAAGATTTTCATAGATGTATTGCGATATTACTGTCAAAATATTTATTTCTTTAAATAATTCTCTCAAAAAGTCGCGTGGCTTTAATTTGTAAATTGCGCGTACCGCTCTTTTTTGGAGAACAAAGATAGTCTGGATGTCAGCTGCCTGTCCCCAAAGCAAAATACCATAAGACATAATACTATGAAAGTAACTGAAATAAACTAACCTAGCTGTATCTTTATCGGTAATATATCTAATTGTTCGAACTGCATAGGCTGCTGAACTAAGTCTGCCTGCGAGAGCATCAATTTGCGGTTTCCATTGAAGAGTGGAATCAATATGTAACCCTAAGAAAACAGTAGAGTCTCTTCGTTGGAAATTCTCATTATATTAAGTAATGTCAAATAGGAATGCGTATAATAGGCAGTTTAATGTAAACTAGCTGTTACCGCCACTTCGTCCACATGGGCTTTGATTTCATATTTTCATACTTTTGTTAGGTAAATTTTACAATTGACAAATCTATAGTTCTGTCGATTTTAAGCTCTTAGGCTCACTCCTCTCTGCATTATCAAACCTACCAACCATTCTGTCACCTTATATATTCCCTCCTGATAATAACACATAATGTGCACATACTTGAAATAGAAATTATTTTGGAGTTCATCTGCAAAACAATTATAGGTGTAGCAGTGTAAAATGTATAGTATACGGTAGGTACTACTGCGAGAGCGAAACTGAGAAGCAGAAGTGGGCGGTCGTTCGGTAGGGGAAACTGGGTACAGTTGATCCCCCGCTTTATTTTTGGTCTATAAAACAAAAGTTTTAGCTTAATTTCTTTATTTTATAGATATACCATACAGTTTGAAAGATATTCAAAAAATACCAAAAAACGGATTTCGTACCATGCACTGGTAAAAGGGATTTCTTAAAATAAGAAAGCGCAGTTTTTGTAAATATTTGGTAGATTCAAAAATATATTGACTAAGATTAAAGAAATATTTTTATTATAAAAATACTACTTTTCTTGTTCTGATATTATTTTATTCTCAACTTTGTTCTAATATTAAGAGAAATATCTTCATTTCAAGTTTTTTTTATTTTAATTTTTTTTATTCTTATCCCTGTAACATGATCAGAGACTTTATGTAACCTTATTGCATGTAAACGTATTTCTATTTATCCTATGTCTATTGCTTATATCTATACTTATTATTTTCTAACAGCTTTACAATGTATGCTATATTATATATTTTAATATATATATATATAAATCATATCTTATCTATCTATTTCTGTAAATAACCTTGTTTGCTATTTTAATACAATATTTTAGGAACTTAGGGCGTAGATACCTCTCAGTTATTATTTCATGTGAGTTCGTGCGTCTAATTTGTACGTCCAGTTCACTTTCGACATTAAACCTATCGCGACCGAAAACAGGGCAGTCAAAAAGAATATTATGTGGCACGGTTTCTTTTGTGCCGGGTTCACAGATGCACGACGGGTTTTCCTTACATTTAAACCGGGCGAGGTATTCGGAAAACCCACCGTGGCCCGTCATTACCTGTGTCAACACATTGTTGAGACTTATCTTTCTGACGATTTTATATGCCTCAACCGCGTCCGGGAAGAAAAGTTTTGTGACAGCAGCCGTATTTTCTGTCTTATACCTCCGATTCCATACATCAAGCGACTCTTCCCAGATTTGTCGCCTGACGTATGAAACCGAACACAAGTCATAGTCAGGCCTTCTTCTCGAATTGAGGGCCACCTCTTTAGCTAGCACGTCGGCCCTCTCGTTTGAAACTCGGAAACTGCCTTGTTTTGGAGTGTGATGGTTTGAAGGTTAACGCGTATTTCTATGGCAAGTGGATGAATGGATCCTACATTTGTGATGGTCTCTAGGGCCGAACGTGAATCGCTGTAGATTCTGAAACTGGTCTCCCGGCGTTTCATGATCTCTTGCGAGGCTCTACATAATATGGCGAAGAGTTCCGCCTGGTACACCGTGCAGTAAGATGATAGCTTAAGTTTGAGGGTTTTGATTTCAGCTTCGCCATTCCACAGGGATAGCGCCGCCCCAACCTTACCCTCAATCTTACTACCATCTGTAAAAATTCGGACTGCCTGGTCGTTGTTTTGCTCAACATCTTGTTGGTTTCCCAGGCTCATGAATTCAACGTTCATATGCTTTGCCAGATGCGGAGTCAGATCATATGATGCCATCATTTCAACCTCTCTATCGCCCATCATCAGCTGAGGAACCCCACGTTTGGTCTCATACAAGGTAGCTGCCTCCTGGATTCTCAGGTCCAATGGGAGTATACCAGCTAGCACTAATGCCGAGTTTAGTGACACTGTGCGGTAGGCTTTTGTAAGCTTTAGGGCAAAGAATCTCTGGACCGCGTTAAGATGCTTGCGCACATTTAGTTTCTTGGTAGCGGGTGCCCAAACGCTAGCCGCATAAGTCATAACAGGTTCCACTGCAGCCGTGTAAATAACTCGAATCACTTCGGGATGGAGACCCCAGCTGCTTCTGGCGGCCCTCGACAGCTGCTTGTATATGTTCAATGCCTTTCTGCATGTATTTGCAGTGTGAGCATTGAACGTTAGCTTGCTGTCGATGGTCAGTCCGAGAAGCTTGACCTCAGTCGACATTCCAATGTCGATCCCGCCCATTCTCAGGAGTGGTTAATCGTATTTTAACTTCCTTGTTATGATCATCGCGCAAGTTTTATGCGGAGCAAATTTTAATTTGTTACCAATGCCCCACTCCTGAACATAGGCGAGAGCGGCATTGGCCTGTCTCTGAACCTCTTATGCTGTGTCTCCATCAAACAGCATCACCACGTCATCGGCGAAAGCCTGACTATAGTGTCCACGCTGGTCCAGACCTTTGAGAAGGGGGTCCAGGAGAAGATTTCAAAGCATTGGTCCGCCGATGGACCCCTGGACACATCCCTTGTTGGTCTTTTTGTGATGTTCGCACCCAGCGTATCGCACTTTGACACTACGGTTTTCCAGGTAGCTATCAATAAGCCTTCGGAGGTTTATCGGACATCCTGATTCAGTTAGCCTTACCCGGATAGCCGGCCACCAGTTGCTATCGAAGGCTCCCTCTATGTCCAAGGATACTACCGTAATAAGTTTCTTTTGGTCTAGTTCACTTCGAATTTGTTGCATAAGGTCATAGAGGGGGTCCTCGGTGCCCCTGCGTGGCATGAATCCATACTGGCGTGTGCTGAGTGCCATTTCAGTATCCCGATGGCTATTCTCTCCAGGATTTTGCCCATAACTGGCAGCAGTCCTATGGGCCGATACGATTTTGGTACTAGCGATGAGACGTACTTGTAAACAAATACTCGAAGTACGGATAGGGATCCGCAAAAAGTATCGATACCTGAGTATACTCGATGCTTTGGTTACGATACCGAGTAATTTAGTAGTCGATACTATTTTATACGATACTGAGTAAGAATCGATACTTTTCACCGTACTCGATACTTTTTCATTGTATCCATCCCTATTACCGTTCTTCTTGACTATTGTTTATAGGACTCTGGCTAATGCTGCTACTATACTAGGGGAAGTCCGGAATTATACCGAAACTTCGAAAGTGTAATGTAAGTAACATAGAGTACATGATACCTCCTCCAAAATCTTAGATTGATGACAAAGTTCTTGCCTGTCTTAATGTGTGCTGGTCTCTATTCCAAACAGGCGGTAGAGTTGACGTTTCAAAACGATCCTATAAAATGTTACTGACTTAACGAATTGTCTGATTTTGATACCGAGATTTTGGAGGAGTATTATGCACTCAATATTACATACCTTCTCGAAGTGACCTAGGATATTTTTTACATTCTCTCTCTCATTATTTCATTACATTCATTCATCTCATTCGTATACCAACGTTACGTATGTATGCTAACAAATTAAATCAAATTCTTGCTAGTCTACGTAGTAAAGTGATTCCTCGTCTTCACCAACAGTAAACCGGAACTCGTTGCCTGTCATTGAAGTTGATGACTTTTGGGGACACCATCAGATGTTAGCGACCTATTCGAGAAGACAACGCTCTACCGACCCAGACAAAGACGAGATGAGTTTATATCTCGCAAATCCAGTGTTTCCGTTGAAATCAATTCCAGCAGTGGGAAGACATGAAATTGTGTTCCCAGGGCTTTATAATCTTGCTATTCGTTTTCTCATAATACCAGGGACGTCAGTTCCGGCGGAGCGTCTATTTTCTAAAGCTGGAGGATCACGGAGACTCGAAACCGACTGCTGGGCTCGAGGGTCAGTAAACTACTATTTTTGTCTGATCCACGGGAAATGACTTTGGATTGTTATAAACATAATTTTAATTTAATAAACCACTTTTAAGTACTATTTTTCGTGTTTTCATTCACGCTTAATCAAAAATTTAAAATTACTCGATACCTGAGTAACTCGATACTTTTGATACGAGTACGATACCGGTATCGATTATCTTTGTTGCGATACTACTCATGAGTATAGTATCAATACATTTGTTTCGATACCATATCCCTAAGTACGGATAGCGCGGGCGGGTGCGCCTCGTTGCGGGTCTCAGTGCGCCACGTACTTTGAAAGTAAAATACTTGCATGGGAAATTGATCACAGTCTGTGTGAGAATAAAGGTCGTAATTTAATTTACAGAAAACATACTTCCATACTCGTACGGGCCGTGGGGCCGCGGGGGCAGTGGGGCCGCGGGGGCCGTGGGGCCGCGGTGTACGAATATCGACCCCTCTAACTCAACCCGTGGATGTCGTAAGAGCCGACTAAGGGAACTTACCAGAGGATGGGCAGCAGCATCCTTCTGAGTATTTTTAAACACCAACACTGCGATCACCAATCCGCCTGCCAAGCGTGGTGATTATGGCCAATCCCCCCCTACATGGGAGACCATCCACTCAGATGGACCGACGACATCGTAGCGGTCGCAGGGAGTCGATGGATGGAGGTGCCTCAGGACCGCTATTTCTGGCGTCGTACGGGGGAGGCCTATGTCCAGCAGTGGACATGTATAGGCTGATGATGATGATGATGTACGGGTTAAAACACTTTCATAGGAAATCGGTCCGCGCGTCATTTGTTATAAAGAACAAAATAGTGTGAACAAAAAAATACTTGTACAACTAGAAACTTTTGAATGTTTTAATTTATCAGCATGATTGACTATGACTATTATTTAGGTACAATACTCATATTATTAATTGTAAGTAAATATAGCTGACAGATTAATAGTTAGGTATTAGGATATACCAGTAGGTATATCCTAATACCTAGTCCTAATAGGGAAATTACCTATGTTGTACCCTAAATACATAATTATATCTAACCCTAAAGCCTGCATAAAAATTGTAGCAGACGAGACGGGACGTAGGTAGGTATTATCATTTCATAAGTAATAATATAAAATGAGATTGTGCTCACTCATCTAATTTACATAAGTTTGATGCAGATACCTAACTAACCTATGTAGGTGCTTACATTATTTTTATTTAAAATTGATATTTATCTAGGTAGGTACTTTACTTTTTTAAGTACAGTACCTAAATTATTTACTTACTGTAGGTAGGTAAATGTTATACTTTGTCATAGACTATTAAATACAGTTAAATACCGGTACCTCATATTTGTTTGATACGAATGTCAATCAAATTGTGAACTCTGAAATGTGCTGTAGGTACAAAATAATTTTAGTTAAAATTGCTATAATTACCTACCTATTGAGATTTTCAGGACCATAAAATAAATTTTGCTAAATAGGTTGCCTCGTCTCTGGGAAACCGTGTTTTCAGAGTTTTCCAGAGAGAACTAACCCAGGCGCTATCTATGTAGTTATGTACCGAGAGTAACTAGTAGGTATGGTAGGTTCGGTGGCTAAGTAGATTGATACTAGATAGATAAGTAGGTACCTAATTTCTAAAAGAATACTAGTTCTAATATGTTTCTATTATTTGATTGTAATTTTCTTTGTCAATAAAGTAGTTACCTAAGTATCTAAGGTACATAATAATTATCAGATGCATGATTTCGGACTAAAAGATATAAACCTACGTGACTTTTGTAAGGTATATAAGGAGTAAAACAGCGGAAAAGTAATTTGGCGCAAATCGTAAACCATTTTCTATTTACCTTATGAAAAAGCTAACTGCGGCTCATTGGTTCTTTGGGAGCATTTGGAAAATTAAAAGATTTTGGGCCAAAAATCAACATTTTCTCAAATGCTCCCAAAATACAATTAAATCGAATTTTGTTTTATTATGGGTTAATATAAAATAGATCTCGATTTTCCCCAAATTACCTTTCCGTTAAGTAGATTTATTATTGGTAAACCGCAGTTGGAATTAAAATCTAAAACAAATTGAATCTCGCGCCAACCCGCGACGATCACACTTAATGTCATTGTCAACTAATAAAATCGATATTGTTTTATTTTTATTTTATTTTACGAATTTTAAGAAAACTTCCAGCTAGGATTTAACAATAAGATCTTTGCTTAACATAACATGCATGATATAATATGCATATTATAATACTGAGGGCTAATTACAAGTTTCCACTTATAAGGTATTTAGTTTATAATGTACATATATAAAAATCAATAGACGACGATATAACATAAGTACATTAGAGTATGTTACCAACACATGAAAAATTTAATTTAATTTAGAAAAAGTGACTAATAGATACAAACTGTCTGAACTTAGTTGCTAGTCAGCTGATTAAAAAATATAATATTAAGTTTAAACTTCGTTTAGTCGTTGTCCAAAAAATTCATCATTAAGTATACGTTTTAACTTATGCACTGATGTATTAACGATATCAATATCAACATTAGCTTTTGTTAACGAATTAAAATAATTACTTGCTCTTATAATAAATGCGTTCTGCCTGTAGTTAGTATTAACGCGCGGTACATACAACGTGTTCATATATCTCAAAGCTCTGCTCGTGCGTAATCCCACTAGCTCTAGTAACTCAGGACAGTCCACTTTGCCATTCGCTATATTGAAGAGGAATGCTAGGTCGGATATATTCCTTCTTTCGTAGAGGGGCAGAAGATGGAATTTACTACATCTCGTTAAGTAGTCGGGAAGATATATTTTAGCACGATATTGTAGATGCCGTAGAAATCTTTTCTGGATACCTTCTAACCGGGAGCTATAAACATCGTAGCACGGGTTCCACACTTGACAGGCGTACTCCAAAAGACTGCGCACGAATGCACAATACAGTATTTTAATCGTCTTTATCTCCGAAAACTCAGCTGACATACGAAGAACGAAACCAAGCGCTCTGGATGCTCTTTTTACTATGTTTTCAATATGAGTATCAAAAAGTAATTTGCTATCAAAGGAGACACCTAAGTCTCGGATGGTATCTACTCGTGAAAGAGGCGTGTCATGTAGAGTGTAGTCAAATTTAATAGTGTTGCGTTTACGAGTAAACGAGCAAACAAAGCACTTGGTGACATTTATACCGAGTTTATTTAGAGTACAGTAGTCTTGAAATCTCGTCAGGTCGTCTTGCAAACGATATGCATCGGTGAGAGATTGTGTTTCAGTTAGTTAGCCGATACTTTTAGTATAAAATAATGTACGCACGTCTGTCACTGTCTTATGAACACGTTCAGAGTAAAATACTTATACAAGGAAATTGATCTAAGTTTCCATGGAAATAAAATTCGTATAATGTATTTGTTTGTAAAGATGTCGGAAATTCCTCAAACCATTTTGATGAAAATTACTAAATGGTGAGTTTTGGGGATTGAAAAATACGTAGGTAAGTACGTACCTAGTACTTGAACTTCGTGTCACTGTCACTGTCGCAGTCAGAAGTAAGTCATCGGTAGAGTCCGCGAACGCCCCGAATACCTCGGTATTCGGTCTTGCAAGTACGTACTTGCAAGACTCAAAGTATTTCGACGCATACCAGGTTTTCGTACTTGCAAGCAAATACCAGGTATTAAAACCTGGTCGAGTAAATACGTCCCATCCCTATTTGGTACCTTGTAGTCGTTTTTTCCTGGCTTTCTTAGGACCACCACCGTTGCTTCCTTCCAAAGGAGTGGAAATCAGAATCAATAACTTTATTTCTTTAGGCTTACAAAATAAGCACTTAGACAAGTCAAATTGTATACTATAAACATAGTTATTATTATCAAATAAGAAATAAGGTGTTATTGATATTCTCTTCACTTCAATTTTTTGTCCACTAGTGGAAGAAGTGAAAAAGAAACCACTAGCACATTATAATATCACTTATGTGTCTAATACATGTTTATTTTGCCTATCTATAAATTTAATGCAATTTAGATACATGTTAATATTTCTTTAAAGCTAAACAGAACATTGAATTTCTTACATACTACTGACAGTGCGGAACGGAGCGACACCTGGCCAAGCATGAAAGTGGGTAAGGGAAAGGCACTTGTTGGACAAGGTGAGAAACAGTTCCAAATCGTGGTTTATCGCTTGTTTACAGATGTCAGCCGTCAGCCCATCTGAGCCCGGAGCTTTTTTTGGGTTGAAGCTGTTGAGTGCGAGTGTCAGCTCCATCTGGGTAAATGGTGGGTCTTGGTGTTCATCATGCACGCACACGTTTACTTGTTCAGCTGCTGATCTAATTTGACTTTGCTCTAGGCTGTCTTCCCTTGCAAGGTCTTCCGGGTAAAAGGTGTCAGCTAGAAACTTTGCAGACTCTATACCGTCCAACTCTCTTCCATCCTCTTTCAAGGGTAAGTCTTCCTGTCTTTTTGTTGTCCTGCCCATGACTCTGTAGATCCCTTCCCATACTCCTTCCCGGTTCTGTTTCCCACAGAAATCCTCCAGTGTCATTGTCGAACACAACAACCGATGCTTTAACAACTCCGTCTCCTATGGTATGGTATGGTATGGGTACTCCCTTGTCCGCATTTGGACTCAACTTGGTCCATTATGCGTTGATTTGCTAGCAAAGCCAGCCTAACTCCGTCCAGAAGCGCAGAATCTTCCTGGGATCTTCACAGGCTTCGCGGAGTGACCTCGGCAAGTTGAGGATTTCTGTTCGTTGTGCTGTTACTCCCTCGCATTCCAGGACTACGTGGGCGGCCGTTTCGTCGTCACTGAGGCATCCTCTGCAGAGGGGACTGTCCGTCGCTCCGATGGTAAATAGGTGTTTGTTTAGTGGGCAGTGTCCTGTTAGTGTTCCCACCAGGATACGCAGGTCCGTTCTGTTTAAGTTCAGTAGGCGTTTAGTTAACTTCGGTGATGTTGATGGGAGCGCCGCTCTAGCTTGTCTGCATTCTGGCAGGTGCTTCCATCGTTCGTTATGCGTCTCTCTAGTTCTCAGCCTAGTCCATGTCTGGAATAGTGAAAAAGGCAAGGGTAGAAAAGGGGATGGGCCTTCTGTGGTTGTTTCCGATCCCTTCCGTGCCAGCTCATCAGCGGCGTCATTCCCTAGAGATCCGCTATGTCCCTTAATCCATTGAAGGATGATCCTGTTCTTGGCAGATATCCTTTCTAGAGCTAAGTGACATTCGTACACGAGCTTGGAGTTGCAGCTGTTTCCCTCCAGAGCCCTGAGTGTAGCAGCACTATCAGAGAGAATTCGTACACATTGGTCGTTAATTCCTCTCTTCTGCATGGTTGTAGCTGCCTGGGTTATTGCTACACATTCACATTGGAATATGGAGCTGTGTCTTCCTAGCGTTATTGAAATGTTAATGTTTAGGTCCATTGAGTGAATCCCAGCACCCGTACCTGTATTCGTTTTGGAGCCATCTGTGTAAATTCTGACTTCATGGGTTCCTGATTCATCTTTTTGATCCTCGTATAGTTGTATCTGGTAGTGTTTGTTTATGATCGGTTTACTGGGCATTTTGTCACAGGGGGCGGCCATAAGAGGTTCGTATGCTATAGCCCTGTCCATGATCTGTGCGTGTAGGCTACTTGTGACTTCCCAGAGACCCATATTGTGTAGTCTCAGCGCCGACATTGTAGCCTCTTGTTGTATATATAGGTCTAACGGTGCTAGATCTAGAATTACATCTAGGGCAGCACCAGGAGTGGTCCTCATGCAGCCTGTTATCGCTGAGCATGCCATTCTTTGGAAGCGCTGCAGTCTTGTAATTACGGTGCTCAGCTCCGTTCTGGTCCACCAGACTATCGCTCCGTACGTTAGTGTAGGTCTAACGATAGCAGTATAGAGCCACATAGTTATTTTCGGTGAAAGTCCCCAGGTTTTTCCTAGCATCCTGCTACATTGGTAGAATGTGGCAGTAGCGCGTTGGAGTTTGTAGTCTAGGTGTTTATTCCACAGCAGCTTGCTGTCTAGTATGACTCCTAGGTACTTGACTTCTGTTTTTAGTTTTATTTCCGTGTTAAACAGTTTTGGGAGTTTTAGATTTCCCAGATGCCGCTTGTTAGTGAACATTATTAGTTCCGTTTTTGTTGGATTAACTGAGAGTTCATGGCCGTTGCACCATGTTTCAATGGTTCTAAAGGCGAGTTTCATCAGGTCACATAGTGTGTTTTCGAAACAGCCGGTCGCCAGGATCGCGAGGTCGTCCGCATATCCCACCGTAACTAGTCCGTGGCCGTTAAGCCTGCGGATTAGCTCATCAACAACTATATTCCATAATAGGGGTGATAGTACGCCACCTTGTGGGCAGCCTCTGGCCACTACACCTCTTGTGGTTTTATTGATTGTGACTTGTATAGCTCTGTTTTTGAGCATGTTGTTTATCCATTCAGCCAGTGTCGGCGCAACACCATATTTAGTGAGGGCCCTGTATATGCTGGTGAAATGTGTCTTGTCAAAAGCTCCTTCGATATCTATGAAGGCCGCCAGTGTACGTTGTTTTGATGTCAGTCCACTGCCTATGCGTGAGACTACGCTATGTAGAGCAGATTCTGTTGATTTGCCTTTGCTGTAAGCATGTTGTTGCGGGTGTAGCGGGTTGTGAAAGAGTGTATGGTCTCTAATTTCTCTATCACAAAGTCTTTCTAGTGTTTTCAGAAGAAATGATGTCAGGCTTATCGGCCTGAAGGATTTTGGTTGGGTATAGTCACTTCTTCCTGGTTTTGGTATGAATACTACTTTCACTTCCCTCCATTTAAGTGGTATGTACTTGTGGGCGATACATGCTCTGAATATCTTTACTAGGTGTTCGGCTAGTATACCACTGCACCATCTAAGCATACCTGGGAAGATCCCATCCAGTCCTGGTGCTTTGAAGGGAAGAAAGCTGTTGATTGCCCAGAGTACCTTCTCGTAGTTTATCATAGAGTGGGCTGTTGTCCAGTCTCCGTCTCCTAGATTTGCGCTCTGAAAAATCCTGGCAGTCCCGTAATTCCTCATCGAGCCGACGTTTCCAATGTACGGCTCCTGGAGGAGCGCAAAGGCCAATTTCCCTTGTTCCGCTTCAATAATTATTTCATGCGTCGCTAAGGCCTTTCGCTGCAAGTTGGCTTGTGCTACTTTGTATACCTTTGCACTTGTTGAGGAGCTTTGCATATTGTTGGAGACACCCTCATGACAATGTGATGCGTGTGGGGGTTTCTGGTTTGCTTCTTAAAAGCAATTTTCTGTCCGCTTGTTTCCTTGAGAACTCCCTTATTTTAATTTTTCAGCGCAATAAGGACCTCTTCATCGGTGTTGTACTTCATGACATCTCTGAAGATCCCGGAGCCCGGAGCTTTTTTTGGGTTGAAGCTGTTGAGTGCGAGTGTCAGCTCCATCTGGGTAAATGGTGGGTCTTGGTGTTCATCATGCACGCACACGTTTACTTGTTCAGCTGCTGATCTAATTTGACTTTGCTCTAGGCTGTCTTCCCTTGCAAGGTCTTCCGGGTAAAAGGTGTCAGCTAGAAACTTTGCAGACTCTATACCGTCCAACTCTCTTCCATCCTCTTTCAAGGGTAAGTCTTCCTGTCTTTTTGTTGTCCTGCCCATGACTCTGTAGATCCCTTCCCATACTCCTTCCCGGTTCTGTTTCCCACAGAAATCCTCCAGTGTCATTGTCGAACACAACAACCGATGCTTTAACAACTCCGTCTCCTAGATTTGCGCTCTGAAAAATCCTGGCAGTCCCGTAATTCCTCATCGAGCCGACGTTTCCAATGTACGGCTCCTGGAGGAGCGCAAAGGCCAATTTCCCTTGTTCCGCTTCAATAATTATTTCATGCGTCGCTAAGGCCTTTCGCTGCAAGTTGGCTTGTGCTACTTTGTATACCTTTGCACTTGTTGAGGAGCTTTGCATATTGTTGGAGACACCCTCATGACAATGTGATGCGTGTGGGGGTTTCTGGTTTGCTTCTTAAAAGCAATTTTCTGTCCGCTTGTTTCCTTGAGAACTCCCTTATTTTAATTTTTCAGCGCAATCCAATCAGCGCAGACCCTCTGGGGATCTCTGAAGATCCCCAGAGGGTCTTTGTTTTTCATCTCTTCCACATTTAACTCTTTTGTACCTTTTAGTTTTTCCATTACCTTTTGTCTTTCCTCGTTAGTCCTACATCCTACTATTACCTTTCGATCTTTTGCCTTCCTTATCTTTTCTACAGCTATCCTACTCTCTTTTGCATTTACAGCTTTCCTTATCCTGTCAAGAATTTCTTCTCCTGTTTCTCTTTCATCTACCGCTGTTACGACAACAGAGTGTAGTGCTGTCTGTTCTGGCCTCTTAGGTATTGCAGCTGTTACATTTGCGTATGTTTGTGTAATTTGTATCTCTTGTTTCTTCTATGCTAGACTTTGCTGTAATTTTTCCATCCTTTCATTGTTTTCGTGGAGCAGTCTGGTGTTCTCTTCAAGCTTTATTAAGAGTTCTTGTTCTTTACCATGATTTTCTTTCTCTTGTGCTGAAATTACGCTTACGCTTCGTCTTTTACTACTTTCCCCTTCCTTGATCAGTTGATGCAGTCGGTTTAGGGCATAGGCTACTTCCTTTCTTATCTCCGTTCTTATGTTTCGTTGGACGCCAAGGTGGTCTATAGCTACATCTCGACAAGTCTTGGCCTCAGCCATCCGATCTGCGTACTTTTGACTGCTCTTTTCCAGCGATGGAAGATGTATTGTTGTCTCTATTTGTCCGTAGGTTTGGTGTTCTTTGGAGAGGCTGGGGTCTTTGGGAGAGTGTGGATTTTTTGTTCCAACTCTCCGATACTCCTTCTCACGTTCGAACTATGGGCGACAGGAGTAGGGCTTCCTTTATTTGTCCTCTGAGGATTTCGAGGTATTTCTTCAGTGACTTTTTTCAGTTTTACAGGTATTCTATCTGCTGCAAACATTTTCAAATTGTTTTATTTTAATTATATAATTAGACTTTACTTAGAATAAGAAATGTTATCTCCTTACATTAAATTAAATTTTTCTCAAATTTATCACAAATTTCTTGGATGAAGATGATGTACCTATTTGTAAGAAAAGATTCCCTTAAATAAAAAAAAATTAATCTGATGAAAAAATATTTCTATTTGCGAATCTGGTGTACTCTATTGAAAGTAACCTAAATGTTTACGGTCAAGAAAAAAAATATGACTTATGAGTTAATATTTTTTTCAATCAAAACATTCTAAAACTAATTGTTAGATTTTTTTCTTGTATTTAGAGAAATGTTTATTCATTCGCCCTTCTATAACTAGATGTCGCTACTAGACAAATTAGCAGGCGCTATCAAAGCGTTCGGGTTTGAGTCGACTTTAGAACCCAAATGTTGTTAAATGCATCTCAACTCCTTGCACCAATTGACGTGGCAAGATTACTAATTCTGGGATAGAAATCTGAAAGCACTCGACACGACACCTCCTTATGTACTTAGTAGTATTAGCGATGAGACGTACTTGTAAAATCTAATGGACGTGGTACCTGGAAGACTTGCTGTCTTTCAAGTACGTCCTCGTATAAAAACCAGCGCCAAAAACCAGGGCTAAAATACTTCGAAGTATTTTTTACCATGTTGTATCAAAAATACTCGAAGTACCTACGGATAGCGCGGGTGGGCGCGACTCGTGGCGGGTCTCAGTGCGCCACGCACTTAGGAAGTAAAATACTTGCATGGGAAATTGATCAGAGTCTGTGTGAGAATAAAGGTCGTAATTGAATTTACAGAAAAAATACTTCCATGCTCTCTTACAGGTAAAAATACTTTCATAGGAAATTGATCCGCGCGTGATTTGTTATAAAGAACAAAATAGTGTTAACGAAAAAATACTTGTACAACTAGAAACTTTTGAATGTTTTAATTTATCAGCAGACTATGATTTAGGTACAATACTCATATTATTAATTGTAAGTAAATATAGCTGACAGATTAATAGGTAGGTATGAGGATATACCTACTATAGGGAAATTATCTATGTTGTACCTAGATACATATGTATATCTAATCCTAACGCCTACATAAAAATAGTAGCAGACGAGACGGGCCGGGAGGTAGGTACCTATTATAGTTTTTATTAGTACGGGATTCACCTTTTCACTCTAGGCATTCTAGGTAGGTATGACGTACTTATTTGAAAAGTTGGTATTAGCATTTCATAAGTAATAATATAAAATGAGATCGTGCTCACTCATCTAATTTACATAAGTTTGATGCAGATACCTAACTAACCTATGTAGGTGCTTTATTTTTATTTAAAATTGATATTTATCTAGGTAGGTACTCTACTTTTTTTAGTACAGTACCTAAATTATTTACTTACTGTAGGTAGGTAAATGTTATACCTACTTTGTCATAGACTATTAAATACAATTATATACCTAGGTAGAGTACGCGCAAATCTTTATGAGCTCTGTGAAGTTGGCTTCAACGGCTGCGCATTATACCATAAATAAGGCGTTGAGGGGAAAGAACGGGGTAAGAGGGGATATGTCTGTCAAACCAGGGTTGCCAGCAAGAATTCTGGCGTATTTTATTTTGTCTATCACATTTTGTTCTGCGTTTTTTTCTTTCCAATTCAATATTTAAAGGATATATAAAAACATCTTACACTCAATGACGTATTATTTTAAACCCAAAATGTAAGAATAAATTATTTCATATTTCATTTATTTTGCTTACATGTACATTTATACAGCTTAGATCTAAGTAGGTAGCTTATGTCAATAGGTACATGCACCCTGTAAGGGCATTCAACTTTTTATCTAACGCCGTGCGTTTTACTTTTAATAATTTTCCATATTGAGTAGAGTAGTTTTCAGTGATATTTATTAGTTTTGTATTATCCGGGAATAATTTTCATAAATTAAGGGTATCGAATAACAAGTTTTTTAAATTCCATACCTCACTATCAACCCAGCTGCTTTGTTTAGCGGCGCAAAGTTGTTTTTTAATTGGAAAACAAATGCTAAATTGATAGGTTATTACGTTTAAGATGGTTTCAGCGAACGCGTGACAATTGCCTTTCGACCGTTCTACTATCGAAGACCAATCGACTGATTCAAGAGCGTTTCCAAAATTTAGTTTATTAGCCGCGGATAGTGAGTGTCTTTCTCGAAACTGTGGTGGTGTGGCGGCGACGCGCGTGATGGAGATGCGCTGGGCGTCGTGGTCGCTGAGGTGCGATGCGATGCCGGCGACGGACGTGACCCGCTCCTCGTGGAGGTTCGTGTACACATGGTCCAGCAGGGTAGCGGTGTCCCCAGGTAGCAGATTTTATTAGTTGACAGAAATTGTGCCTAGACAAAATATCTGTTAATTGTTTTCGATCTTATTATTTTTTAAAAGATTGATATTTATGTCACCCATAATAATAGTGTCTGCGCACTCGTTAGAAATTTTAGTTAATAATTTATCGAATAAAATTAAGTAGGCGTTGTCTTCAGTTTGGTTAGAATGGTATATCCCTATAATAAGGATATTTTCTGTAACAAGCTGCACGGCACACACATCAAATATTTGTTCCTGGGATAAATCACAATAGTCTTGTTTATTAATTACCTTAATTCCAGCCCGAACGTAGATGCAACTTCCACCACGAGGAATCGTCGGTCGACAATATTAAGAAATAAGATCATAATTATTAAGTGTAACTGAAACTAATTCGGGGCATTGAAGCCAATGCTCTGTCAAAATAAGTACGACACACGAGAGTCCTTTCGTTAAAAGTACTTCTAATTTCTTCGTCTTGTTGTTGAGGCACCGAATATTCTGATGGCAGACAGTCAGATGGTTAGTGCGCGCGGTTAGCGGGGGCGCCGGAGGTGGAGGCGACGCCGACGGGGGCGCGGGGGTGTGGGGGCGCGCTTCCGGCAGGGCGGGGCACGTTGCTGCTGGCCCCGCGGCGCGGCGGCGGCCGCCAGGGTGCACGATAGGCTTGTTCAGTAAAGAGATCGCTCTGTCCTAGTACAATCTCACTAATGTACTAGTTCGGACTTCTAGTTCTATTAGTACCCCACTCGGCAAAACTTTCGGGTCCTTTTTATCACAAAAGGGCTCCTATTTTAATGCTCCAAAATACGCAATCGATTGTTTTGTGTCAGAAACTAGATTGGATATTATTAACATTTACTGAATATTAATTATAATATTATTTCACCAAAACATACACGAAAACGGACGAAATATCTATTTACCGACGAAATATCGAAATGCAATGCTCCTTCCTTGCTCGCAACAAAAATAATACAAGTAGGTATATACTACATACAAATTACACTTACAAAAGTTGGAAACATAAAATACTAACAGCGCAATTTGATCTCTATCTTCTAACAAATAAAGTTTCTCATTCATTATTACCCCTCCGTCTCTTTTACTACCGGGGATTATGCGCTGTCTATTTCTGTTCTACCTTATTAGTTCCTTTGAGACAAGTTACTACTGAACTAGAGAACTAGATGCATATCTCCGTCTCTCTTACTACCGCGGAATATGTGCTCTCTCTATCTCTGTTCTCCCTTAATTATTCCCTTGTCTTCTAGTTCCGTCTGACACGGAATCACGGAATGTAACAGTGAACTAAAAGAAACATTGTACTAGGGAACGAGTAATCGAAATGCATTCTCAAACAGTTCTTTTTATTCTTGTTATTCGATTTTAAACTTTATGCTATAGAAAATAGTGATTCAGACGCCAACTTTTTTAGTGGTTTCGAGATTTCGTGACTGAAGAGCAAGTGAACTACAAGGAACTAGTTGAGCTGAATCGTTCTTACTAGTTCACTGGTCGGAACTAATTCATTTTAGTTCATTATTCCTGAACTACACAAGACTAGTGCACGACCATGGGTGGCCGCGTCGCTCGCGCGCCCGTCTCTGGGCCGAAACCACTCGCTGATCTCGGTTCCAGTCGGCCAATTTTCTCCCGACATAAAAAAGTCAAACTTACTACTCGGTAGTGTGATCGCAAACGACGAGTAGGAGTTATGCGCTAGCTTTAGTTTATCCGTATTATATCCGGTGCCCGGGTTCTTTTTGTACATATAAGATGTTATAGATTCCGGCGTTGTCTCGGGCTTGAAGATGAAGCATGTATCTTCCGCACTCGCTCTACGATCTGTAGTTCATTGTCTAAAGACCCCTTCCCGGTAATAACAGAGCGCCGTTTGATCGGGCGCTTTGTTTGATTGTGTCTTACAACATTCCACATCTTTGCCGCCATGCGTTTCATCATCGCTAATACTCTGACGACGTGCTTGAGACGGTGCATTAGGTATCTGCGCAGTGGTGTGGCCGGCTGCGCGGCCGGCCGCAGACTGGCGCTCGGACTCGGAGATAGCGGCGGCAGCGGCGGCGCGGGCGCACTGTACTGTGGGGGGACGGTGGTAGGAGGTGTCGCTGTGTGCGTGAGTCTCTTCGCTTCGCGCGTATGTTATTGTTGCCGTTCTCCAGTAGTTGGGTGCGTCAATTTCTTGAGTCCGGCTATCGGTGTATTTTTGCCGCTACCCGCATTATTTGCCGTCAGTTGATTCTTGTTTTCTTGTTTGTCGATTTTTCTTCTATTTTCTTTAGTTCTTTCATAACTGTCACAATTTTTTGTTCTATAGGACTTATAAACTTTACTAGTAGTTATCTTACCTTACCGTTACCTTCCTATTGAGATTTTCAGGACCTAAAAATAAATTTAGCTAAATAGATCGCCTCGTCTCTGGAAAACCGTGTTTTCAGAGTTTTCCAGAGAGAACTAACCCAGGCGCTATCTATGTAGTTATGTACCGAGAGTAACTAGTAGGTATGGTAGGTTCGGTGGCTAAGTAGATTGATACTAGATAGATAAGTAGGTACCTAATTTCTAAAAGAATACTAGTTCTAATTTGTTTCTATTATTTGATTGTAATTTTCTTTGTTAAACCTACATGACTTTTGTAAGGTATGTAAACCATTTTCTATTTACCTTATGAAAAAGCTAACTGCGGTTCTTTGGGAGCATTTGGAAAATTAAAAGATTTTGGTCTAAAAATCAATATTTTCTCAAATGCTTCTAAAATATAATTAAATCGAATTTGGTTTTATCATGGGTTAGTATAAAATAGATCACGATTTTCCCCAAATTACCTTTCCGTTAACTAAATTTATTATTGGTAAACCGCAGTTGGAATTAAAATCTAAAACAAATTGAATCTCGCGCCAACCCGCGACGATCACACTTAATGTCATTGTCAACTAATAAAATCGATATTGTGTTTCAGTTAGTTAGCCGATACTTTTAGCATAAAATAATGTACGCATTTGTGGCGTCGTACGGGGGAGGCCTATTTCCAGCTGTGGACGTGTATGGGCTGATGATGATGATGAATGTACGCACATCTGTCACTGTCTTATGAACACCTTCGGAGTAAAATACTTATACAAGGAAATTGATCTAGGTTTCCATGGAAATAAAATTCATAATCGTGTTTGCAGAAAAAAAACTTCCAAGCACACGCACAAAAATACTTTCATAGGAAATTGATACTTGTTCGACTTGTGATAAGATATAAAGTAGTGTCGACGAAAAACTACTTAGTAGGTGTACGTACCAAAATTACTTTTTGAATGATTTTATTTATTGATTAGTTTCAGATTGTATTTGTATTTATTTATTAATAAAAACTTATTCTAGGTTTTACATTTTAACATTCTCTAAACCCGACAGGATTAAGGGACCTATTACTTAAGGTCCGGTTTCAAGACAAGATGTAAGACAGGTATTGATATGGACCAGTTGAGCTATTTGTAGATTGTTTGCAACGGTCTGCAGTTAGCTCAATTGTTTCAATTGTAAATACTAGTTTAATTTCTTTATATTATTTGATTGTTATTTTCTTTGGCAATAAATTATTTCAGATGTAAGTAGGTAGGTAATAAAATAAAATATACTGTACCTACCTAGGTATTTTTACCTAGTAAATGAAATTAAAATCAGCACGAGATACGGTAGATTGGTAAATTTTGTACCTAGTCCTGGACTAATATAAGAGGTAGGCATTTGTTTGTAAAGATGTCGGAAATGCCTCAAATCATTTTGATGAAAATTACTAAATGGTGATTTTTGGGGACTGAAAAATACGTAGGTAGTACTTGAACTTCGTGTCACTGTCACTGTTGCAGTCAGAAGTAAGTCATCGATCGAGTCCGCGCACGCCCCGAATACCTCGGTATTCGGTCTTGCAAGTACGTAGGTACTTGCAGAGAAATTAGAAATTAGACTATAACAAAGTATCTCGAGACTTTAACAAAGTATTTCGACGCATACCAGGTTTCCGTACTTGCAAGAAAATACCAGGGCCCGTACTCTTACAAACGAAATCGAAGTTTCCGATTCTTTGTCGTGCAAATGCTAATCTTATACAATTGACATAAGAGTTGGTTTTGCACGAACACGAAAAAGAAACTTCGATTTTCCTTTTCCGAGTAGGCCCCCTGGTATTAAAACCTGCACCGCTATTCTAACTCAATCGAAAAGTTTCAGTGACTCGAAATCTGGCACAAATCCGCGCGAAATTCAAATTTTTTGCTGTTTTTAATATTTTCTGCGTTCTACGCAGTGTTGCCACCTTAGTGGATTTTCCACTAAAACTGTTGGTTTCGACCCCCACTTTAGTGGTGAAATATTGTTTTTAGTGCCTAGTGGATTTTTCTAGTGGTTAAATAAAATTCACTTTGTAATGAACATTGTTCTGTGACGTCATCCTAAGTCAAAATGTAAATCTTATTTTCATCATTATTGGTAATTGCTCCGTAGTGTAGGCGTATCACGTCCGCCTTGGGTGCGAAAGGATGCAAGTTCAAATCTCCCAATCGTTACTTTTTTCATCTTTAAAATTATGAATCTTTGAGTTAGTGGTGCATTCCAATCTACCAAATGCAGTGCAGGTAGGTCGGTGCACAACTGAAATATTATATTAGAGGTTCGGTTTGACCGACCGCCATTTTGTAAGAACACTTTTCTATGAGCACACGCATGTTTTTGTTGCAATTATATTTTTTGCGTTGTTGCTTCATTTATTCCTGTTAATGATCCCAGATTAATAAGTTCCCGTAGGGGTGAGTGTTTACAATAGTGTTACGTGCAACTGTGCCAGTTTCATTCTGGATTTTGCCAAGTAAGTGGTTAACATAATTTTGTTTGTTGTAGCCTGTGGAAACGCCCTGTAATTTACGGACACTTATCCAACTACGGAACTGTTTGGGAGGTCTCATTACCTGGATCATTTAGATTAGTTAAAATTAAAACTTTTATATTCATCCATCACGCATACCGCTACTAGAAGCCGGCTTTCTTGGATTGGCAGGGTTCCGTCGTTCAACTTGTAAAACCCTCCTGGCGCCCACTCCATAGTTAATAAATTAATTCTGTGCACATATGTAATCTCTTGTTTTTCTCAACCTGACACGTAACAGCTTTCAATTACTGAAAATACTATCACTCAACCAATGAGCCACTTTTTGAAATATTGGCATCAAGTCTAACAACCCTACTAGTACTTAAATTGCAAAGTTAGCAAGAGCTAAGCAGAAATTGCCTCTTCACCTGTTAGGAGAGTGTGGAGCACTGATGCAACAACGCACCATTCATCTGGGTAAGCACCTGCATAGCCCGAACGACCTTAGAGACAGCCCCTGGAGAAAGTTCTACAGATGTTCCTAGCAGCTGCAAGGGTTAGTGGCAAACTATGAGGGCTTGTCAGCGTCTGGCTTAGCTGCATTAAATTTTCTCGTTATCCATACCTGAAAACTTAAGTTTTCAACTAGTGCCTACTTAACTTAAGCTTACAACTGTGACAACTGTCGAAGCTGAGATAGGTACTCATAGTAGGAAAGACATTATATGATAGATATGTTCGGAGTTTCTCTGATGGTTGGGATTCGTAAAAGTTGACGACATAACTCAGAGAATAGGGATGACGACAGTAACTAAAAATCACAAAAATTATGTATTTACCGAATTATACCTGAGCCATAGATTACAAAACACGTATTATATTTTATGTTTTGATCGAGATAAATTATTATTTTGATAAAATAAAACTACAAAATACAGCAATCCGCCATGACACGTTGAACACCAATCAGAGAATACATAACTGTGACGTCATGCCGTCACAATATGTGATGTAAAGGCACAGAATAGCTGGTAAAGCTTCTCTTGAAAATATTATGACATTTCTGTAACATCAGATGTTCGTGCATCTATGACGTCATAGACAGCCGCCACGAGTATTGTAGCGTTTTTGAGCGAAATTGAAAATGCATTTTTAAAAGATGTATTTTTCCTTCGAAGTCCATTTTTTTGCAGAAAATGATTTTTTCACATTTAGTAGATGTCTACAAATATCACGGTGCTGATTCTCAAAATCAGTCGTCATGCCTATTAGCACGCTGAGTGCAGTGGGCGGGACATACATATCTGGCGAATAACCCTTTTGATAGCATGTGGTTTGAGATTGGAAGGAAAATGGTGCAATGAACATAAAATTCCAATTGACCTTACAAAAAAATCGGTATCTAAGAATCGTACCTAGTTAATCTGACCTACCTACGAAGGTGTAGACCAAAATTATTGATCTGAAGAAGACTAATTAATCTAAAATAGCCGTTGTTATTGGATCATTTTGATGATTATGTTAGTTTACTTTACTAATCTTATTATATAAAAAAACAAGCGATTTTCTAAACGACAACGCCCAGCCCAAACCACTGAAGCTATAAAGCTGAATGGTGGTCTTTTTACTACATAGGTTTCCGCTAAAAAGGGATTTTTGGAAATTCTACCTCTAAGGGGGTGAAAATGGGGGTTGAAGTTTTTTTGGTGTGTTTTGTAACTGTATCTAAAAAGTTATAAATTAAATTACATGTTTTAGGAATAAAAAAAACCTAATAAAGGATAAAAAGGAAGGCTTTCAGCTGATCTTGAGAACCCTACAGTCCACGCGAATCAAATCACGAGTCTATCTCGGCTCTATCACAGCTAGTTGTTAATATGTGTAGTAATATTACGTTTGTCATAATAAAGGAAATTATTTAGTAAACTACATATTGTATTCATTATGTATTTATTTAGTGGAAATTTTAGCGATTTTTACAGTTCGACCGTTTTTGTTAGTGGTTTTCTGGTGGTTTTAGAGGTTGAATCTGCTGGAGAGCTAGTCTAACTGTTGGCAACACTGGTTCTACGAGCAATATCAAAAGCAGAAAAGCAGTTTACCGTAAATCGTAAAACATTTTCTATGAACCCATGTTTTAACTAGTTTAGATTCAACTCGAAATTAATAATTTATGAGATGTATTAATAAAAATCAACATCGTTACCAAAAGCCCCACTAATCGTACTTCTTTGGAACATGGATTCATAGAAAATGGTCAGCTATTAATTAAAAACTACTTTTTAGGTAGTTTTATTCCTTGAGGAACGCAGAAAATATTAAAAAACGCTAAAATATTTTAATTTCGCGCGGATTTGTGTCAGATTTCGAGTCACTGAAACTTTTCGATTGAGTTAGAATAGCCGTGCTGAGGGGCAAGTCTGGCAAAGTGATCGTGGCGTCGACGCCACGATCACGTCTCGACTGTTGGTAGTCCGGTAGCTATCGTGGACCTGTCGAGTAGCTATAGAGCAGAGACGGTGGTAGGTAGTGGAAGGTTCAAACGCACCTCATTTACGAACCACTGATGTTCACCACCTGACGACTCAAAGGCTGGAATAAGACATTTATTTGCTTATTTTATTGTATAATAAAATGAGTTGCCTATAAATTCTTAGTTTATTTATTATATCGGTTTTTCTACATGTAATAATAACAAAATAAATACGCTATTTTAGCGCCATTTTTGGGTAAAATAAAGAACTTCACTGTCTATGAACCTAGGGGGTAGTAGTAGTTGCATTACTAATAGATGGCGTTAGAGTCGCGATTCTTCAAAAATATTTATTTACGCCTTATAACGTATTGTTTATCACTTTATAACACTCCGACAAAAGTAAGGTACATACCACAAATCGATTTATTACTAAACATGGGTCACAGGTAGGTAGTGTAGGTATTTGTTTAGGTACCAATGTAGTAAACCTAAGAATTCTTAAAAAATGTAAAACACATTTTTTAGCTACTGATAAAACGACAAAATTAAAATCTATGTAATAAAACAGTCTATTGTAATTAAGGTAGGCATGGATCATGTGTGGAGGATCCACCATGTAAGATTGTAGCATCTACGAATAATTTTAAAGCTAATTCAACAAACTCTAAAATAAGGTAATTCTTAGAAAACTAGTAGCGTTAAAATAATGCAAAAATAATATAGATAATAAACTATACTAAATCTTCATTTGAAATCAAGCGTAGCAATTTATTTTCTCATTTTTACTATGAAAAATGCAACATTTTACAAAATGTTATTTTGTGATTGACCATAGAGAAAAAATATTTTCACGTCAATTCTTGCTACTAAAAATATGATGAGCATTTTGAAATATTACTTATACTTCTAAACGGTTTTATACTATTTAAATATAAATAAGTAAATCTTTACGTCGTCATCAACGTCAGCATCATTCGGACTCGCAATTCTGTCATTTTCCTAGAGATTTGGACGTCTCCTCACGTCGAAGCGATCGAAAGCGTAGTTCCACGTACGCACGATAGAGGCGCTGTACCAAATTGTATGGAAAAAGGAGACGTCTAGATCACGTCTCGTTACCAAATTCCAGCCAGACTCACGCTACTGGTCGAGTAAATACGTCCCATCCCTAAGTAGTATTCAATTCAATTATTAATTTTTTTCAATGTAGATCAATAATGTATCCTACCAAGTAAGAACAAGAATTATATCGATCTTAAATTAAAAATATATATTTTACTTCAAGAGAATTAAATTGGAAATTAATATTCCTAACAAATCAATTTCTTGATTATAGAGAAATATAATTTTACTTCAATATTATTTTAAATATATATAAAAAAAATAACCTTTCACTCGAAGACCACTCTCCTTGACTATACAAATAGTTGGTGTCTTAAGTTAATTAAAGTTTACTTAAGACACCAACTAAGCCACCACCAATATGAAGTGAATATTCTCTAACGTCTATAGCGAGAGGATCATTTTCTTGGATCTAATAAGGTTGCTTTGATGCAAAGTAATTTATCTTTTTTCAAGTAATTTCTTTTTTCCGTGTGTGTATCCTATTATATGGGTGACTTGATCCTAGATGTCAGAAGACTTGGTCCTGGGGGATCAAGTCTCCCATGGGTCTGAGAAACTTCAGTCTTCACTAAATTGAAAAAAATCAGTTTAAGGGAAGTGAGCTTAATGTGGTTGTGGTAAAAATCCTACTCTATCAAATAATTTTCGATTTATTTATTTAATTAGAACGTTTATACAAGTAACCACTTACACTCACTGATTAAAATTAAGCAATACTGTAAGAATGCCTTTAATTATCTCTTCTTTTTCCTTAATTGAATTTTATTCACATTTATTTATATTTTTCACTACTAAAACAGGACCCTACACGGCACCTATGGGAGACTTGGGCCGGGAATCAAGTCTACCCATATCATCAGTACCATTTTCTCACTTCATGTTCTCGCTCACTCATGGTATAGTGAATGAATGAATGAAAGTCAAATTATTATGCTGTTAAAGTACTTGTAGCATATGTTGTCAACGTCAATGTAAAATATAAATCGACTAGTGTGCGCTCGATTAGAGTGTGATTTTATTCGTCCAAGTGTGTGAGAATAGTTTCAAGTCATATAATGCAACTACATTTGTACAAACAGATATTATATATTTTTACAGTCTCAAATATGGACCCGGCTAGGGCACAGCAGAATAAGTAACTTAAGTTTTAAGAAGAATGAAAGTAGTTTTACTTTCATTCTTCACAATTATATTTGTTAGTTAGCACTAAGGTGGCCACATTGAACATTTCTGAATATTACTTTGTATGTCATACGTATGTATTATTCATAGTATGTATTCAAAATTTATTCATAAAACTAAAACTCGTGTCAGTTTTGCCGCGCATTTCGCGCGAGTGTCAAGCAAGACTCAACAAGCGCTAGGGATGGGCAAAAAATATCGATTTATAAAAATATTCATATTTTTTCAGAAACCAATCGATTTATTAACCTTCTCCATATTTTTAAAAGTGTTAGATCGATTTCGATATTTTTTTCATGTTATCAAAGTCGTATTAAAATCGATATTCCCGAATTGTAGATAATTATCTATTTCAGGTTACCAATACGCTCATTTGGTGGAACAATGACGTAATTGTAATTTTTGGCAAGATTGAGTTAAGTATGTCAGAACATCTGTAAGTATTATCTAGATTTGGAGAAAAATCGACGATATTGTATCTATAATAGTTTCCGCTAGATGGCACAAACTTCGTTGTGGCATTTAGACCAAATCGTGAAACTGTTGAACGATACAACGACGAATTGGCCAGCTGCGCGGGGGGACTCGTGAAATGTGGACAATTTGAGGGCTACATCGACGTAAAGGTAATTATGATATAGAAATATTTTCGAGACTGTTTAAACAGTGTTCAAAATGACCAAAAAAAAAACCCTATGCGGTTTATAGCATTAATCGATCAACGAATGCATTTTAAATGCAAGAGTAGAACACCCACGTGTCAATTTAAAAAAAAATTTTTTTTAATTAATGAACTTTGGGTGACTTTGACTGCGAATTTTTTTAAATAAATTCTGTAAACGTTACTCTCCATATTATTTTTTTAAATTAAATATCCTCTGATAAAAGGTCTTTAGCAACATCATTCGCAGTTTTTAATTTTCAAAAATCACCTCTGGAAACCAAGTAATTTTTTTTTTCATATTTAATTTTTATTTTTTTTCTCCCAAAAGATCGAGTCTTTTGGGAGTGCGACTTGTGACTAGCACAAAAATATAGCTCTTATCAAGATCTATCACTGGTAAAAATACCACGTTGCACTATTGCGACTTTTAGGAGGAATTGAATTTCTGAATTGATGAATAAAATCGAAATATCGATATTTTTTTACCATACATATATCGATCGATACTAATAATAAATATCGATACACTTTTTTCATTTGCCCATCCCTAACAAGCGCGGTCTGTTCGTTAAACACGTCTACACTACAGTAGGTTCGAGAACCAGCTGCATAGCTATTCTAACTCGATCGAAAAGATCACGTCTCTCAGAGGGATATTTCTAATTCGATCGTAAAGTTTTCGGCACTCGGAATCTAACACACTTCCGCGATTAATATTTTCTTCGTTCTACAAGTAAAAAAAATACCTAAAAAGTAGTTTTTCATAAATTGCTGACCATTTTCTATGAATCCAAGTTCCAATGAAGTACGATTAATGGGGCTTTTGGTATATTAATGATGGTTTTTAGTAATAAATCTCATAAATTATTAATTTCTCCAAACGTCAAGTCAAATCAAAATTATTTAAAACATGAGTTCATAGAAAATGTTTTACGATTAACGGTAAGCTACTTTTCTGCTATTGATATTGCTTGTAGAACGCTTGCTTATAGAAAATATTAAAAACAGCTAAAATATTTGAATTTTGCGCGGATTTATGTCACATCCGAGTCACGGAAACTTTTCGATTGAATTAAAAAATTGTCTAATAAAACATAAAACTAGGCAAATATTAGGTAGAATGGTAGGTAGGTAGGCAAATGGTAGGTAGGTTCTAACTACCATGTCTGTGGGTTCTACCTAGTTGCATTCCATAGAGTAAATTAGAGGTAGCGTAAGTCATTTCCGGTCTTATATCTATGTATCACCATAGGTGTCATGTATCTTTGTCTATCCCACGGAGCCAACCTATGAGTAAAAGAGACAGCTGGTGTACGTATAGCTATGCTGCACTGTCAGTGTCAATCGTGTCAGCTTGTAACTGACTAGTTAGTTCAAAGTTGTGGTAAGACTGATAAACTTTTTTTAAATTCCATGAAATTACTGCGTTTTACCTAAAACTTTTTCGAAAAAGTGAAAATATGTCGTGTTCCGCTGTGTTCAGTCCTTCCCCACAAGAAATTAACTTTAATAACACGCGATTTTTTCCGGACGTTTTCGTTCCAAAAGTTACATAATTTAATTTTAGTTATAAGATCAATTTTTCGTATATATTTACTTTGTTAACATTTTTATTTTTCGTTTAATAAGGCACAAACAGTATACAATACCCTTAACATTAACAATATGATATCTATGTATACATCAATCAAAATGCCAATACCCTAATATAAACATTATTTACAAAAAACAACAGTGTTAAATCAACCATGCGGGCAAAGACGCGCACATTTAGTTATATAATAATATTGTAAGGTGTTATCTTAATTATTGTCCCCAATTTTTATAATTTTTTCAAAATTAAATTCTTAGTCCTACAAAATGACATCGGCACGATGTAAAATTTTGGGAAAACACAACATATAAACAGTTATAAATTTACGCAAAATAAGTCCTTATAGCTTATCCATTAGACTCCCTGAATGAAGGATGTTTCACACCCGTGACTATATAAGTTCAAAGTGTCTATTAGCGCTCTAGACTATATCACCGCTTTGATACTAACCTAATCCTACCTTTATACAACCATTCTTCTTCGTTTCTATGGCGCTGGCGCGCTGTGAGCTAAGTCTTAAGTACATACCTTTTTTTATAGTCGATAGACCTTCGTTTGACCACAATCTCACCTGATGGGAAGTGACGATTTGGCCGATAGTGACAAAGGTCTAGAAGACACCTATTCACTCTTGTTTTGAAAAACTCAGGTTGAAACTGGCCGAAAAATCAGGAGCAGGCAGCGACCGTTTACCATTCCTTAGGGGTGCGAATGATAAAGGTGGATTAATTCGGCTTGCAAAATAGATACAAAAACTATAAAAATAGAAAAATTTATCTTATAACTAAAATCAAATTACGTAACTTTTGGAACGAAAACTTCCTGGAAAAACCGCGTAAAAATAATTCAGAATCAGAATCAATAACTTTATTTTTTTAGGCTTACAAAATAAGCACTTCGACAAGTCAAATTGTATACTATAAACATAGTTATTATTATTAAATAAGGTGTTATTGTTATTCTCTTCACTTCAATTTTTTGTCCACTAGTGGAAGAAGTGAAAAAGAAACCATTACAACACCACAATTCCAGCTTATATAATAAAATAAATAAATAATGCTGGACAATTCATAGAACATTATCTAGCCCCAAGCTAAGCAGAGCTTGTGTTATGGGTACTAGATAACTGATATACATAATACAATATATTACATAGATAGATATTTTTTATTATACATAGAAAAACGACCAGAACACCCTGAACAAATATTTGCAGATCGTACAAATATTTGTCCCGAGGCGGGAATCGAACCCGCAACCTCCTGCGTCGTAGGCGGACCTTCGCCATCCGCGCCACATCGGTAGTTATTAAATTTAATATTTTGTGTATTTGTATTTCCTCGTACTTTGAGTTATGTACTAGTTAAAAAATGGTTTTGGACATTGTTTGTATCTTAAACTCATAGGAACACATGAACTAGATTGTTAAAATCCTCACGCAGTTTTTTCGTAAGTTTTCTTCCAAAAGTTACGTAATTTGATATTCGTTTTAAGATCAACATTAACAGTATAAATATATATATATGTATACATCAATCAAGATACCACCCTCGGATGAAGTATTAGAGGATACCGCCAGACACAGTTCTACGCATGTCCGTTTTTTGTTAGTGTGCTGTTGCAGATTTTTAATAGTGTGCGTGACTAGGGATGTGATTTCGCTGTCAAGCCGAATTGGTTTCGGCCCAAACTAGTCCGAATCAAGAAAATACATTTTTATGCCGATTTCATTCCTGGTTCGTCCCATATTTCCTCCGCTGTCTGTCTCTCTGTCGATCTGTCGAGCTTTATTGTATCTCATGATTGGTAAAAGGTAGACACCTGCATTTTTTGTGTGTATTCCATTTACCGATATAATAACATTATTCAAAATAAATATTAAAATTAAAGGGAGCTCCACGAAAACATGTTTTTGACCATTTTTTGCTCCACTCACGCGATGCAATCTAAAAAAGGGGTTAGGGTTCGCTCCGCTTTCCGTTGCCTTAGTTTCTTTGTCATTTTGGGCAACTGTTGCTATAAAACCTGAAATTTCTTGCTAATCCTTATTTACCAACTTCTGCCTGAACGCAATAAAAAAATATTAAAAGTGATTACTTATAGTTTATGTATCTATGTATTTTGCAAGTGGAATTAATCCACATTGTCTGCTCCTATTTTTTCGGCCAGTTAAACTTAAAGAAACCCAGGTCCAGGGGGGACCTGGGTCTCTTTAAGACAAGAGTGAATAGGTGTCTTCCGGTGGGTACACAGGTACGTACATACTCGATAAACTTGCTCGATCTCGAGCAAGTACGAACGTGTGGACCATGCAAGACTCACGACAAATTCTCGAAGCCAAACAAAATGTTAGATTCGAATAAGATTCAAACGTTCGTAATTCTTGGTTGAAGTTCAAAGCAAAAATGTTTCTACGTGTAGCAACGAGGTCGAGCATGTTAGTCGTGATTGATATTTTTGTGAATGTTAGTGTGCAGCTATAATGTCGGACTTTCGTTCATTTTCCCGAGATTTTATGGAAAAATTTATGAATTTATTAAATTATTAATTTATTTAATCAATAATTTTAATTAATTCATAAATTTTTAATTCAGCAAATAATACAGCGTAAGGCTTTGCGGTAGACTAAAGAAACGATGGCGCGATGAACTAGACACCTTCGATAGAATGTAGGCCCAACTGGCTCAGAGTCCTAATTCATGGTAAGATTTGCCCAACAATGGGACAATACAGGCTAATTGTAATAAAATTAATTGGTTAAATTTTCCCCCGACAGTAAAAGTAGCAGGCGATGCCCACTAAACACAACAACGAATCGTCCGATGCTCAAAGAGTTTCAACGCACACTAAACATGTTCTTCAAGCAACCTTTTACGTGTAGACGCAGGGTCGAGCATGTTTATAGATAGCCGTGCTCGGATGAAACATGCTCATTGAGCATGTACCTACGTACGTGTGTACCCACCATTCTAGACCATCCTGATACACCGTCGGCCAAATCGTCACTTTCCATTAGGTGAGATTGTGGTCAAAGAAGGCCTATCAAAGACTTATAATTGTATATATGTTGTGTTTGCACAAAATTTTACATCGGTGTCGATGTTATTTTGTAAGACTGAAATTTTGCAATATATATAAAAAAGGACAGTAAATAAGATAACACCTTACAATATTATTATATAGCTAAATGCGCGCGGCTTTGCCCGCATTGATTTAACTTTGCAGTTTGAATGATGTATACATAGATATATATACCTACTGTTAATTTTAAGTATATTGCATACTGTTCGTAGTACCCGTGTCCGTAGTACGGCCTTAGTAAACGAAAACCCTACGAAAAATTTATCTTATAACTAAAATCAAATTATGTCACTTTTGGAACGAAATTTCCGAAAAAAACCGCGTGAAAATAATTCCAGGATTAAAGTTAATATCTTGTATTATTTCTTTTGTCCTCGTATTTTGAGTTATATAAATATTAGGTAAATCCTACGGAAACAATAATGAATGATAAACTGTATTGGTTTACCATGCACGAGAAGTGTGTGAAAGACGGTACTTTTCGGAAAGAAATCTCGAAATAGGACGAATCAGGAATGAAATCAGCAATCAATTTTATTTTCCTGTTTCGGCCCAGTTTCGGCTGAAACCAGTGGGACGAATGCGGAATAACCCGACAACTAAATTTGATGGTAAGCACATCACTAGCACAGACGCTAAATTGGTTTTGGACATTATTTGTATCCTACACTCACAGGAACACATGAACTATATGGTTAAAATGTTGTTACTACAGATTTCTAGTCATAAAGATAATTACTTTAACATTTATACTGAGCGAAAAGCTTACGCATGTAATGACAAATCCGAGAATTTTACTCTACCTTTTGTACCTTCTTGAAGGACTGTACACAGCGCAACAAGACATATTTTCCCATTTTCAACAATGTTATAAGTAAAACGCAATAATTTATTAGAATTTCAATAAAGTTCATCAGTCTGACCACAACTTTAGAGCAAACTACTGTGTCAGCACCTGAAACAATTCACACTGACAGTGCAGCAAAATTGATTGCTGATTTCATTCCTGATTCGTCCTATTTCAAGATTTCGTACAGAAAAGTACTGTCTTTCACACTCATCTCAAGTAGATGATGATTTATCATTAGGTATTGTTCCCGTAGGATTTATTTAACTAGTTTATATAACTCAAAGTACGAGAAAAAAGAAATACACAAGATAATAACTTTAATAACCTGGAATTATTTTCACCTGGTTTTTTCCGGAAATTATCGTTCCAAAAGTTAGGTAATTTGATTTTAGTAAAAATATAAATTTTTCGTAGTTATTTACTTTGTTTATATTTTTCTTTTATTAAGGCACAAACGATACTATATCCTTAAAATTAACAGTATATAAATATCCATGTACACATCAATCAAAATGCCAATGCCACTAATATAAACAATATTTACAAAAACAACAACGTTAAATCAACCATGCGGGCAAAGCCGCGCACATTTAGGTATATAATAATATTGTAATGTGTAATCTTATTTATTGTACCTATTTTTTATAAATTTTGCAAAATTATATTCTTAGTCTTACAAAATGACATCGACACCGATGTAAAATTTTGAGCAAAAACAACATATAAACAATTACACGCAAAATAAGTCCTAATAGCTAATCCATTAGACTCCCTGAATGAAGGATGTTTCACACCCGTGACTATAAGTTCCAAGTGTCAATTAGCGCTCAAGACTATACACGTAAAAATTGGAAGGATGAGCAAAAAAATTCAGGTTTTATAGCGGCACTCGCCCAAAATCACCAAGAAACTAAGGCAACGGAAAGCGGAGCGAACACTAACCCTTTTTTTAGATTTTTGCATCGCGTGATTGGAGCAAAAAAATGGCCAAAAAGCATGTTTTTTGTGGAGCCCCCATTAATTTTAATATTTATTTTGACAGTATGTTATTATAGCGGCAAATGAAATACATACTGAAAAATTTAACTGTCTACCATTTACGAATCATGAGTTACAATAAAGCCCGATAGATGGACAGACAGACAGACAGCGGAGGGCTAGTACTAGGGTCCCGTTGGTACCCTTTGTTTACTGAACCCTAAAAAAGTGCGTAGATTTTCTATAAAAAAGGTGTATAGTTTTTCGATTGGTAGAATCATTTAGATTCAATTAGTGTGGCATACTCGGTTTGCGCTTGGTACGCACATGGCCAAAATCATGTCTGGCCATCTATCACGCTTTATTGTATCTCATGATTCGTAAAAGGTAGACACTTGCATTTTTCAGTATGTATTTCATTTGCCGCTATAATAACATACTATCAAAATAAATATTAAAATTAATGGGGGATCCACAAAAAACTTGAATACCGGACTCATCTCTAGCCCATACACATCCACTGCTAGAAATAGGCCTCCCCCGTACGACGCCACAAATAGCGGTCCTGAGCCGCCTCCATCCATCGACTCCCTGGACCGCTACGATGTCGTCGGTCCATCGAGTGGATGGTCTCCCATGTAGGGGGGGATTTGCCATAATCACCACGCTTGGCAGGTGGATTGGTGATTGCAGTGTTGGTGTTTAAAAATACTCAGAAGGAAGCTGCTGCCCTTCTTCTGGTAGGTTCCCTCAGTCGGCTCTTACGACATCCACGGGTTGAGTTGGAGGGGTCGATATTCGTACGCCGCGGCCCCACGGCACACGTGCGGGTTGTATAGTCTAGAGCGCTAATTGACACTTAGAACTTAAAGTCACAGGTGTGAAACATCCTTCATTCAGGGAGTCTAATGGATTAGCTATTAGGACTTATTTTGCGTAAATTTGTAATTGTTTATATGTTGTTTTTGCTCAAAATTTTACATCGGTGTCGATCGATGTCATTTTGTAAGACTAAGAATATAATTTTGCAAAATTTATAAAAAATAGGGGCAATAAATAATATTACACATTACAATATTATTATATAGCTAAATGCGCGCGGCTTCGCCCGCATGGTTGATTTAACGTTGTTGTTTTTTGTAAATAATGTTTATATTAGGGCATTGGCATTTTGATTAATGTATAAGTAGATATTTATATACTGTAAATTTTAAGGATATTGTATCTTTTGTGCCTTAATAAAAGAAAAAATATAAACAAAGTACCTATAAACAAATACCTACGAAAAATTTATATTTGAACTAAAATCAAATTACCTAACTTTTGGAACGACGACTTCCGGAAAAAACCACGTGAAAGTAATTCCAGGTTATTAAAGTTATTATCTTGTGTATTTCTTTTTTCCTCGTACTTTGAGTTATATAAACTAGTTAAATAAATCCTACGGAAACAATAATGATAAATCATCATCTACATGCTTGAGAAGAGTGTGAAAGACAGTACTTTTCTGTACGAAATCTTGAAATGGGACGAATCAGGAATGAAATCTGCAATCAATTTTATTTTCCAGACCAGTTTTGGCCGAAACTAGTGGGTCGAAAGCGGTATAACCCGAAAACTAAATTTGATTGGTAAGCGCATCACTAGCACAGATGATAAATTTATCTCGGCTAATTATTCATGGTTTTGGACATTATTTGTATCCTAGACTCATAGGAACACATGAATTAGATTGTTAAAATGTTGGTACTACAGATTTCGAGTAATAAATATCATTACTTTAGTATTTATACTGAGCGAAAAACTTACGCATGTAATAACAAATCCGGGACTTTTACTTTTTTTTTATTTTAGTTTATTAGGTACACAAAACACATACCTAACAAGCAATAATAGGATACATGAAAAATAAATTAAATATGAACTGGCTTGAAACGTAACCTATGTGCACACAACAAATAATATAATTACATGTCAAGAGGACTTAGATTATAATTCTAAACAAACTTATACTTTTAACAACTTTTGAAGGATGTTTACGCCACCTTTTGTGCTTCTTGAAGAACAGAACACAGCAGAACACGACATATTTTTACTTTTTCAACAAAGTTTTAGGTAAAACGCAGTAATTTCTTAGAATTTCAATAAAGTTCATCAGTCTTACCACAACTTTGAACTAACTAGTCAGTTCCAAGCTGTGACGATTGACACTGACAGTGCAGTATAGCTATACGTACACCAGCTACCTCTTTTACTCATAGCTTGACTCCACAAGTGATATCTTTGTCTATCCCTATCCTGGGATAGACAAAGATACATGACAACTATGGTGATAAATAGATATAAAACCGGAAATGACTTAATTATTTCTATATGCCAACCAATTTGTTTGATTAATCCAACCTCGGATGAAGTCATAGAATGAGACTAGATAGTCTCATTCTATGACTTCATCCTATCATCATCTATGTTGGTTGGTCTGTCCGTCCATCGTTGTCAATGTCAAACAAATGAAAGTAGGAAAGTGTTACCATCTTATTATTTTTAGATAGATGTTCATTTCATCCTTTATAGGATAGGCAAAGATTATTATTTTTTATTTATTTACGGCTGTTTTTTTTTTCATATTTTTTTTGAATCGGAATTCGCCAATCCAATGTTGTGTGAGATACTCAAAAAACTTCGAAAAAACTAGGTGAGTGATATTTTTCAGTTACTTAACACTACTTTTTGTTTTTTGGTAATGGGAAGGACTGTTTCTATTAAAAGTTATTATTTTTTTATTTTGCATGGTTTAGCTTCATTTTAGTACTAAAAGTAGCGCTTGGCAACTCCCTTTCTAGATCATCATCATCATCAGCCCGTACACGTCCACTGCTGAACATAGGCCTCCCCCAAATGACGCCACGAATAGCGGTCCTGAGCCGCCTCCATCCAACGACTCCCTGCGACCGCTACGATGTCGTCGGTCCATCGAGTGGGAGGTCTTCCCACACTCCGTTTCGCATTGCATCGCGGTCGCCACTCGAGAACCTTTACTCCCCGGCGGTTATCGGTTCTACGAGCTATATGGACTGCCCATCGCCATTTAAGCCTGCTGATTCTGAGAGCTATGTCGGTAACTTTGGTTCTTCTACGAATTTCCGTATTCCGGACCCTATCGCGTAGAGAAACTCCGAGCATAGCTCTCTCCATAGCTCGCTGGGTGACTTTAAGCCTATGTACAAGGCCTAAAGTGAGCGACCACGTCTCGGATCCGGACTGGTAGCACACATTGGTTAAAGACTTTCGTCTTGAGGCTCTGCGGTATCTGTGACGAGAAGATATTGCGAAGTTTCCCGAACGCTGCCCATCCGAGTTGGATTCGTCGGCTGACCTCTTTATCGAAGTTGGATTTACCTAGTTGGACCATTTGGCCTAGTAAGACATAATGATCAACAACTTCGATAACATCGTTCCCCACATAGACCGGTAAGGGTGCGACATGGGCATTAGACATGATATTTGTCTTACCCATGTTCATTTTAAGACCCACTTGGTGGGAAACGGTGTTGAGGTCTCTGAGCATCCTGCTAAGGTCTTCCAGTGATTCTGCCATAATGACTATATCGTTGGCAAACCGAAGGTGAGTGATGTAATCGCCGTTGATATTGATGCCATATCCGACCCAGTCCACAAGCTTAAAAATATCCTCCAATGCAGAGGTGAACAGTTTCGGAGAAATGACGTCTCCCTGTCTCACCCCTTTTTGCAGTGGGATCGGATTTGTGCTTTGGTCCTGGAGACGAATTGACATAGTGACTAGTACAACAACACTTCAATACTTGTATATACCGGTAGTCGATTTGGCACCGCTGGAGAGACTGCAGGACTGCCCAGGTTTCGACTGAATCAAAGGCTTTCCCGTAGTCCACAAACGCTAGACATAACGGCCGGTAATACTCTTCTGTTTTCTGTATAATCTACTGAGCGTATGTATGTGGTCTACGGTACTAAAGCCTTTTCGGAACCCGGCTTGTTCGGGCGGCTGGAAGTCGTCAAACCTTCGAGCGAGACGGTTGGTGATTACTCTCGAAAACAGCTTATAGACGTGGCTCAGCAGTGAGATGGGCCTATAGTTCTTTAGAAGGGCTTTGTCACCCTTAAGGAACAGTACCACCACACTTCTGTTCCACGCCTCTGGCGTTTGTCCCTCGAGAATGACGGAGTTGAATAGCCTCTGAACGACTTTAAGTACTGGTGATCCACCCGCTTTCAGAAGCTCTGTCGTTATTCCGTCATCCCCGGGTGCCTTGTTGTTTTTAAGCTGTTTGAGAGCCGTCCTTATCTCGTAGAGGCTGACGTCCGGGATATCTTCGGTATAGTGTCGGGTTAAACGGGCTCTTGCATCGCCTGCCGTGCTATTTGCAGGGAATTGCGATGAGGTGTAGAGCTGCCCATAAAACTTTTCAAGCTCTCTCAAGATCTCAGGCTTGGAAGAAATGATGCTGCCGCTATCGGTCTTCAGCTTCGTCAACTGGCTCTGCCCAAGCGACAGATCTCTTGCGAACACTTTGGAGCCCTTGTTCCGCTCTATTGCGCTCATAATACAATTGGTATTGTATGAGCGCAAATCGTGTCGCATAGACTTCGAGATCTGTTTGTTGAGCGCACCGTATGTCGACATGTCTGCCGAAGACTGCAGCCTCATTTCACTCCTCTCTGCCATTAACTGCAGTGTGTGACCCGAGAGTATCTGTATTTTATTTCTGCGGGGGGTCCTAAATAAGTCCAACCCGACCGCACGGACAGTTTCCACCAGCCCGTTATTTAGTTCGTCCACTGTTACGCATTCCGCGAGGCATTCAAAGCGGTTCTGTAACTCCAACTGAAAGCTCTCGGGATTTTGTATCTGGACAGTGTTTGGGCGTAGAGTAGACCTTATCAGACGATACCTTTCTAGCTTTACATTGATATTTAATGACGCTCTTACCATACGGTGATCGCTGCCGGTTTTAACCCATCACAGATACGTCATTGAATATGTGCCTGTGGGTCGTCATGATGAAGTCTATCTCATGCTTATAGCCGCCGGGGTGTAGCCAGGTCCATTTTCTGGACGGCCGCTTCTCGAAAAATGAGTTCATCGCAAAGAGTCCCTCCTTTTCCATGAAGTCGGCCAGTCGCTGACCCCTTTGGTTTCGCTGTCCAAATCCAAACTGGCCCACTCTCAGTTCGTTGCCGCTCTTTGCGCCTAACCGCGCGTTTAAATCCCCCATCACAACAGTGTAGTGTGTTTTCGAGGCATGTATGACTTTGGAGATGTCGTCGTACATGATCTCCACTTCATCGTCAGGGCGTCCCGAGTGCGGGGCATATACCTGTATGACCTTCAGCGAATACCGTTTGGTGATTCTGAGTATAAGGTACGCCACCCTGCTCGAGACGCTCTCGATCTTTACAATGTTGTTGACGAGGGATTTGTGGACGAGAAACCCGATACCGTGTTTTGACCGCTGGTCGCCCTCCCGGTAGTAAAACAAGTTGCCGGAATTAAGGGTGATCGTGTCCTCTCACTCTTTTCGGACTTCCGGTAGCCCTATAATGTCCCAGCACAACTTGTCTACCACTTCTTCCAGCTCGATTACCTTCTCGTCGGTCCTCAATGTTCGTGCGTTGTATGCTACCAGGTGCAAGGGTCGTCGGTGTTGGGATTGGTAGCTCAATCTCTGCCGGAGATTTCTAGCACCCCCTGCCCCGCCGTTACCATGGCCGCTACCGTGACCAGGAATAGCGGAGCTGCCGGGGACTGGGGGCCGTTTTCTATTTGTTGCCATCATATTGGGGGGGGGGGGGGGGGGGGGGGTTGCCATAGTCACCACGCTTGGCATGGCAGGCGGATTGATGATCGCAGTAAGATGTTAGTAATACACATTAGGAAGCTGCTGCCCTTCCTCTGGTAGGTTCCCTTAGTCGGCTCTTACGCCATCCACGGGTTGAGTTGGAGGGGTCGATATTCTAGGCCGCGGCCCCACGGCCCTTTCAGAAAAATATGGATATCAATTTTTAGGGAACACAAAATTTGTGGATTATTTATTTGTCAACCAAAATGATTAACATTTTTGGAAAACTGGATTTATCAACCAAAATGCAGAGCAATAAACAGTACCCAATAGGTATATTTTTAAAATAATAAAATAAAAACACAGATTTTTTTTTAGAATTTTTTCTAAGGCAACCTTTGTGAAACCAAAGGTTGGCAACATTTGAACCTACAAATGGCAACCTGGGCTGAGTAGGCTCTGGCAACACTGCTCTTGTACAACTGGGAACAAGAGCAGTGTTGAGCTTGATTTAGCCAAAAATATCAAATTTTATTGGCTTAACATTTTAGCCACAATTTCAGCAACTTTTAATGATTGTCAATGTAAATATGGAAAAAATTACTTAATTGAAAAAAATGTCTTTACCGAGTCCTGAAGAAGTATGTAAAAGCACTGCAAACACCTTTCTATCGCAGAATTAGCCAAACACTGGGATTTTGCGACAAAAAATAGATAGGTTAATGCAACAATGGTTCACAATACAGTCTCTTTATATATCGTACAATACAATTTTGGATTCAAGTCAAAAATTATAAAATGCATGTGGTGAATAAGTATATCAGGATTTAAGTGATTTGGCTTTGACGGCTCTATCTCTACCGGACTCCAAAGCTGAGGTAGAAAGATTATTCAGCATGATGATTGCGGTAAAGAAAGACAAAGCATAGAAATAAGATGGGCTTAGATACACTGAATTCATTATTGAGAATAAGAGATTATTTAAAAAAAAATAAGGAGATGTGTGCTTCTTACCAAATAACCATGGAAGTGCTCGATCAAATTGGAAAGCAAGAAAAATATTCTTTCCTGATTGACAAAGAAAATAACAATCAAATAATATAAAGAAATTAAACTAGTATTTACAATTGAAACAATTGAGCTAACTTCAGACTGTTGCAAAAAATGTACAGATAGCTCAACTGGTCCTTATCAATACCAGTCGGAAGCATCCCCAAGACGTTGGCTGCATTGCCCCGCTGTGCCCGCTGGCAATGCTAATGTGCTGCGCCAGATACTCACCAGCTCTCGGGTCACGCGTCGCTTCGACCAGGCACTCAGATAATTTTTTGAAAACCCGGTGAGCCTCGGCACCCCACGGACCTAGGGTCTCGACTCCAAGGGGAGCAAATGCATAGGCTCTGTCGAGACCTGCATATTTGCGCCTCTTGAGATCCTCGGCCAAATCTGCCGCCGAACCAGCCCTCACGGATGTCCTTGAAAGATGGGAAGGCGCAAGTGTGTCGACACATGTAGCGTCCCACACAATAGGCTTCCCCAGCTCCCAAGGGACTAAAGTCATGCCGTCGGGCCTCTTACCATCGTCACGCAACCGACCATTCGGTTCGAGAATAGCTGGTACGTTAGCGGTGACAAAGGCCCGTCGGATGATGTCGTTAAGGCTGGCATGGCGAGATATCCGACCGGCAGCCCTAGTACACGATAATCCGTGATGACCAAGCTGTTCGACAACAATACCGCACTGGCATTGATGAGGCGCGCAACACCTTGAACCCAACCGAAGACATGTTGCTATACGGAAAGTTACGGGATCCAATAGAGTGCCAGTAACAAACAATTCCGTGTCAATTCACACAGAGGCCCGTCCCATTGCCGTTGGGACAAAAGAGATTTTGGGGGAGAAGCATCAGGGCAAGCACTATGCCAAGCTATTTGAGCCTCGTCTAAAAACGAAATTTTGAATGAATTTCCAGGTGAGACCAAAGACGACTTTAAAAATTTTTCCACTAAAGAACTAGTGCTGTAGACAGAAGACAAGAACGCTGGCAGGGCTACAATTGAAATTTTGCGGATACCTATTTGACAGGCAGGGAGGCCTGCGATCATGCCTTGTCATCGAAACAGATATTCAAAACCGATGATAAAGTATTCTTTATTATGTTGTCTAAGCCTTCCAAGAGCTCGCTGTTTTTCCACAGTTGACAACATCTCAAAGAATACGTAAATTTAGGTACAAACAAGCAAAACCGAATAATTGTAAAAGCCATATGGCTATTAATTTTGAGAAGTCTGTCCGAGGTTTTGTTGAAATTTTGAATTTTCTCATCTACAAATGACTGAAAAGACTCATCAAAAATTGGTGAACCAAGGAACATTTATCTACAATTGTAATGTTGGGAGCCAAACTATTGAATTTTATTATGATAGATATTGTTTTTGTCTACACAAGTCCGAAATAAAAAGCTCGCACTTTGAAAAATTTTGGTCTAAATCTATTTGCCGAAATTCATCTGTGATGATTTTTAGATCATTAAAAACTGTGTCCACGTCTCCCCCTATCGTTCCGTTATCTAAATACCAAACATTAAGTTTGGATTTAAGACGTTTCTTTCCTTGTTTCTAAAGAATCAGAACCATCAACGTCAAATGATGTAGTAGAATTAAACTTAGATTTAGATTATTATTAAAACGTTTTAAAGCTATGGACTTGTTTGTTTTTAACCCAATGTTTGGCCACTTTTTCAGGTACGAAATTTGAGACATTCTAGCACCTTTTTTAAAGTATTTGGCCATTACTTGTTGCGTTGACTTGGCAACACTGCCTGTGAATCCTGCCTGTGATGGGTGTGTTGTGCTGTGCTGATGAGTGCGACATGAGAGTGACAATGTTTTTCGGCTATTTACCGAGATAACTGCGATGATTTAGTTCGAATGCTTTTACAATTTTAGCCCTGTAAGTGATTATTCGGAGGGCTTTCACTGTGTCAGTGACCGAGGCTTTGGGCCTCGTACTAGTTTTGTAGTTTGGAACTTTGGACAAAGTTTCTAACTCGCGAGTGACAGTGCTATAGTGTGTGCTTGAAAGTGATGTCTTTATAAAACTTGGTATTTCGGCTTGTTATGTCGACCGAGAAGTCCGAAAAGAAAATGGAGAGTTTCGTAGGTCAGTAAAACTTTTGTACCTATGTTCTATACCCAAATGTACAGGACAAGAAGAACCTCGTCGCCGCATACCTACTAACTTGGGTAAGACGACTAAGGCGTTATTACCCCTTAGGAGTCTGGGCGGCGCCGCCTGACTGCTCTATCTTATCTTGCGCCCGCCGTCAGCGCGCTGTGTACACTACGCTCATACAAACCATTTTCCTGTCATGCATAGAGATTATCCACATTCTGATAAGAATCTTCTCACATTCCATTATAATATGTTTTCAAGTTTTATAATAATTCTCTGTACTTTAAGAATTTGAGATATTTTATGTCAACAAAAATATCTTTGTTTAATAAAGATATTTTATGAATTAAAACTTTATGTACTAAAACTGATAACAATAACATACAAGAATAGAGTAACAGCAAAGGTATCACTAAAAACTAAAACGAAAACTTCAATGACGCATAATCTCACATGTGTAGCAAAACATGTTAAATTTGAATTCGAAAATGAACGATAGATCAAATAAATTATTCTTTCAAAACCAATAATTGTTTCAAGCTTCTGTGCTTTTCTTAAATGATACCAATTGCTTTAAATATTTTCCACCATTTTCTAACACCTTTGTATGTAATAATTATCCAGGTTTTTTAATCGGAGTATAGATACCTGCCTCAAACCCAGACAAATGGGTCATTTAAATTTTTTGTGTTATTAGGTCTCACTCATCCCAACAGTCATGAGATTGTTTATGCTATATGGGCATATTTTATGTGTAGAATGTGGTGTTATGACTTGCAGAGCTTGAAAACGCCTATTTATTTTTTTCATATTAACATTTTCTAAAATGTTTGAATACATTCCACATAATTGACTGAAAATTTAAACCAAGGAAGGATTGCAATACCCGACCCAACCCGAATAAAAATAAATAAGGGCAGTGCAAGCTTGTAATAAACTCTGCGGGATTTATAATTTTGTAATAGATTTTTCTAAATATCATTTACATTTTTAGAAGCAAAATATATTTTCATTTATTTATTTATTTTATTTATTGTTTATTTAATTAACACGGTTATTAAAAACCAATTACATTCATTCAAATAATAAAAATTAGGTAAATAAAATTGTCAATACACATACAGAATGTCAATAAATGAATTAAGACAGAGATAAAATATTATAATTAATGGGACTGCGGTACTGCCAGCAACCTATGTTTCCGACCCTGGCAGTAATTGTTCGGGACGTAGAGTCAACACAGCTCGTCACTCATATCTGAGGTGTCAATCTTTCCATGAAGGATCCTCAAGCATAAGTAACTTCGTGCGGGTTCCACACACAAGCGCTGCTCTCCAACTTACTTCTAACAAGTGCCGAAAAAACAAGGCGAACACCGTGATCGCATTCACTGTGTATGTAACACCCAAGTCTCATGGTGATGGTTCTGTTTATTAATTCGTTATTTATCTGTATTTTATAATCAAAAAGAACTGGGTGCAACATTCGGTCGAAGGTCATGACCTGCGCTGGTTTTCTGTTGGGGCCTATGGTGATTTTTATGCACAGGTGAACAGGTTTCTCTGCGGGGAACAGCATGGTTTTAGAAGCATGCGTTCCGTCAACACAAACTTGTTAACCCTCGTTTCTGCCAGCATGGATCGTGGTCTTTAGGTGGACGTCCTTTATTTTGATTTCCGGAAGGTGTTCGATAGGGTCAACAATGACATTCTGTTGATGAAACTAAGTGCTATAGGCTTCTCACCGGGTCTCCTCCGGCTTCTCGCGGATTACCTCCGAGATCGTCAACAGTTTGTGAAACTTGGTCCTTATGGGTCGAAACCCTATCACACGCGTTTCGGGGTGAGCCAGGGATCTATACTTGGATCTTTACTCTTCCTTATGATGGTTAACGACCTCCCAGCTGTGGCATCGTGTGCAAGGAGCCTACTGTATGCAGATGACTTAAAACTACTTAGAGATTAAGTCTGAAGCAAACTGTCGAACCCTGCAACGCGATGTTGACGCCATCTTCGAGTGGAGCGTTGTTAACAAAATGGAATTCAATCCAAGAAAATGTTACGTCATGACCTTCGGCCGAATGTTGAACCCAATTCTTTTTGATTATAAAATACAGATAAATAACGAATTAATAAACAGAACCATCACCAAAAGTTTACAAACTAACGTTACTTACGTTAGTAAAGGACCACGTTTCAGTGCCATATGTCATCACTGGCAATACACACTGGTCGAAGACTTTCGTCTTGAGTCACTGTGGTTAGTGGGACGAAAAGACACCACGTAGCCTCCCGAACGCTGCCCATCTGAGCTGGATTCGGCGGTTGACCTCCTTCTCGAAGTTGGACTTTCCTAGTTGGACGGTTTGTCCTAGGTAGACATAATGGTCGACAACGGTTATGTTGATGCCTAGCCCTTTCCAATCCAGAACCTTGAACACATCCTCCAGCGTAGCGGTGAACAGTTTCGGAGAGATGACGTCTCCCTGTCTCACTCCTCGCTGTAGTGGAATATGTTTTGAGTTCTGGTCTTGTAATCGGACTGACATAGTGGCTTTTTCGTACAAGCACTTCAGCACTTCGATGTATCGATAGTCAACTTGGCACCTCTGGAGGGACTGTAATACAGCCCAAGTCTCGACCGAATCGAAGGCTTTCTCATAGTCCACAAACGCTATACAGAGGGGCATGTTATACTCTTCAGTCTACTCTATAACCTGCCTTAGCGAATGTATGTAGTTTATGGTACTAAAGCCTTTCCGAAAACCGGCTTGTTAGGGGGGCTGGAAGTCGTCAAACCTGCGCGCAAGACGGTTAGTGATGACCTTGTAGACATGGCTCAAAAGCGAAATGGGCGTATAGTTCTTCAGTAGGGTGTTATCACCCTTCTTGAAGAACAGTACCACTACGCTTCCGTTCCATGCCTGTGGCGTTTTTCCCTCGAGGATGACGGAATTGAACAGCTTTTGAAGGGCTTTGAGAATCGCTTGTCCACCCGCCTTCAGAAGTTCAGAGGTGATTCTGTCCTCCCCCGGTGCCTTGTTGTTCTTGAGCTGTTTAAGAGCCATACTAATTTCGTACAGGCTGACGTCCGGGATATCATCGGTGTAATGCCGGGTAAGTCTAGCTCTTGGGTCTTTTGCTGAACTAGGGACGGGTTTTTTGCACCATGTGTACAGCTGTCCATAGAACCCCTCTACCTCCCTCAAAAGCTCGGGTTTCGACGAAATAATCCTGCCGTCATTGGTCTTCAGTCGCAGTCAGTAAAGCATCTTGTGACTTCTCCCAAGCATCAAAAATATGCGATACCAACTCTACACCGGCATCAGTAGTTGACCTGCAGCGAGTAAACCCGAATTGCTTACGATGTAGCAGGTCATTGCCATTGAAATGCCTAAGCAATTGATGTAAAATAAGTTTTTCAAAAACTTTGCTGCATGTAGGCAGTAGAGATGAGTCCGGTATTCAATAACTAACTCACAGTACCTGTTAGCATGGTCCTAAAATATCTAACGCTATTGTAAAATCAGCAAATAACTGTGCAAAGCGAGCATCGCGCCTAACCGACCGTGAGCCATAACCCAACGCTTCAATACCGATACTTACCTAACCTATCATCTACGCAAAGATACTAGCGGACCGTTCACCCGTAAAGTTATGTAGCTGCAACAAGTATTTGGTATTTCTAACCAAATCAGGTAGAAATATGTATATTGGGTAGAAATCAGGACAGGTATAGAGTATTGTAACGTTATTGGGTACCAGTTGGTACTAGCGGAATTGAAACAAAATGCCCAACTAATAACCGGTAGCCAAAATATCCAATAACTCCCATCCTTAGTAGGCAGTACTGATATCGGTCTAAAGTTATGCCGTGCTGTGTCTCCCCCCGGCCGGACTTTGCCGCCGTCGTGGCGAGCGAAGCGAGCCACGCAGTGCGGGGGTGGTGTAGCATTGCGGCAATGGGCCACTGCACGGATGGCCCCCCGCTAGAGGTGGGTCCTCAGCACGTGTGCTAGCACAATTGTGCTGGCACACTTTCACAAAAGAGGCCCTCGCACAATTTTTTAAATTGAGCTAGCACGATTGAGGGGAGGCGCACGAGGGCACGCGAGTCACGAGGCTAGGCAAGTTGCTTCCCCTCGCACGCACCTCGCGCCTCTTCGAGTGTGTTGTGTGCCTTGTGCTTGTGTGGGTGGTGTGCGTGCCGCGCTCCACCACTCGCTCGCCGGTATTATCGTATGGGACTCGGTCAATCGTGCTGTGTGTGTGTGTGACACCCATAGACAATTTTATTCTTTTCCCTCTCTTGTGCATTAGGGTTCAACCAAGATTAGTGGTTCGGTTTGATTTGAATGAAATAGGTAGGTACCTAGGTAAGGTAGGTAGATATATTTAGATAGGTACTGAGTATAACACTTACTAATCTGTGACCGAGTTGTTGCTAAGCACTATTGTGCTGTGCGCCTCGCGAGACCGAGCCGCCTCGCGAGGCCGCGGCGCCTCGCGAGGCTGGCGGCAGGACCAACACACTCCCCTCACCACGCCTCTCCTCAATCGTGCTAGCACATTGTGCTGACTCTTTTAGCCAGCGAGGGCCTCGCGAGTGCGGTATTGAAGCGTTGCTCAACCGGATATAGCGCGGCTAACGAAGCAAGCCGTGCTGTGTCTCTCCCCGGCCGGACTTTGCCCCCAGGACGCACATAGACATAGACATTGTAGTAGGTATTACTTCATATTACTTCAACGATTTTTACAGCACATGACACCTTTAAATAATACGAAAAGTGCGGACTATAATATTCTCCTTCAAAATATCTCACAAACCTAGTAACCTACTAGGTACTTTTATATTGATCGATCGATAGTACCATTTTTCGATATCTACGAGTATTGAGCAAGATTTTCAGACAACTATGACATGTCCGCTAGGAATCGATTACTGCGTAAGAATAATAAAAATATATCAAAACAAATTATAATTAACATAAAGACTTAACATAAAAAAATCATCCACTGAACTCCATTCTAAGAAACTTATATTACGGTGGATCAAGATCATTTATTTAGTCGCCATGCTCGGAAATCATGGTGCGAGCGAGACTATAGATGTAAAAGACAGTAATGCTCCATCATCCATTCATTTGAATTTCCAATTATTTTTCAGGCGTCGATTTTTAGATGAAAAAATTAAAGCGTTTATTTTAATTTTTCACTTATTTGAACTGAAATATTCAGTTTTCATAAACAGGCACAGCTATTTTACTATGTTGAATAAATTATAGATCTTCAATGTGGTGTGACAAACCAAAAAGTGAAAACGGCATATTTTTAAAAACGCTAAAATAATAAAAAAAAATTGAGTAGAGATTATCAAGTGAGCACTAAAGTACTACTACCTTAGAATGTGCGGATTAATTGCGGCAACACATGAGTATCTGTCATGCTCCAATTGCCCTGAAGAAAGCTATGAAATATTAGATCTCACCTGCAGACCTCAGCAGATCATGTTTTTCCTCATGCAACCGGTCTCATAAATACACAGCTTGTGCTAAATAGGATTTAACGTATACATTTTAATACTAGTAATTATGAAGCACATCAAATAAACTGTGTTTTGTACCTGGCTTTGTAAAACCTGAGGAAAAACCAAAGCGGAACAGTTTTTTTTAGAATACCTTTTGTGAACTTTTTGGTTGAACAAGACAGTAACGAGTTTTTACTCTAAAGTCAGACAATGTCATTATGATAATATGTAGAAATAAGGCAAATAGATAAACTTTTTCTGATGACGACAGCGAAGGGTTCAAAAGATAAAACGACTGAGAGGGTGGCCTAGCGATGACGACAGCGCGGGGTTCAAAAGATACAACGACTGAGAGGTTGACCTAGCGATGACGACAGCGCAGGGTTCAAAACAAACAACGACTGAGAAGGTGGCCTAGCGACGACGACAGCGCAGGGTTCAAAAGATACAACGACTGAGAGGGTAGATTAGCGACGACGACAGCGCAGGGTTCAAAATATACAAACGGACTGACAAACATTTTTAACATTTGGATCCGGAACCCTAAAAGCCACTCAATGTCTCACAATCATGTTGTGTATTCATGTTTTGGATCACAATCAAGTCTAAGAACCTTAGTAATAATTACCTATTTCTATTTAATATTGATGATGCGAATGTTTTCTGTTTTGCATATTAATAAATATGATTGGACCAATTAATTATTTATTGTGCAGGATGATTACTAGCTGGGTGCAAAGCTTAAAGGAGACGCTAGACCATTTAAAACCAACCATTTGAACAATGGTTGTCTAAAACGAAGTCTCCCACCCATAAATTAATAGTTTAATCACATCAACATAATTTTTGATTCTCGTTATGGACCGAAAACCTACAGGTTACTTTCCGTTTACCTAGAATCATGAAATTTGGCAAGAAGCAAGGTCTTCTAGCTCAAGTAAAGGGAAAAATCCGAAAATGGTAAATTTGTTATTAATTTACAAAAAAAATATTGATTCCTGCCCTGGACCAATACCTATAGGCTACTTCCCGTCGACCTATAATTATAAATTTGTCTAGAAGCAAGGTTTTATAATTATACGGAACACTGGGTGCGCGAGTCAACTCGCACTTGACGTTTTATTTACAAATTAATTCGGTTTTTGGGGAGAAAGCCCAAAATTTAGTTAATTGCTAATAATGGCCAGTTTAAACAATTCAATAAGTAAATGAAACAATTTTGGATAATAATCCTCATGGATTGTCGCAGATAGCCAAGACATGTTTTGTAAGATAACTTTAATAAGATAAAATACGGCACTGATCGCACTTATTGTTTAAACTGGTCGTTATTATCAATTCACTGTTGAATTTTGGGATTTTTCCCGAAAAACCAAAATACTTTGTAAAAATAAATGGTGAGAGGGGTATATTCTAGCTTCTCCTTGAAGGTGTGCACCCAGCTAACAATAAACCTGTATAATATTTAGTAAAGTGATAGACATTGTTTTCGCGTCCTAATGCATGAAGCTAGAGTGAGTGGTGCGCGGACGCACATGCGTGACGCACTCCACTCAAATATGCGCTTAATTAACTATTAACACTATACACAATTTCTGTTCTGCCATAGGCTGACAAACTGATGCAACTATGAAAATAAGGGTACACGACGCGATCCGTGTTTGAAAATAAAACAGATTTTGGGCTAAAATCAACTATTTCCTAAGTTAGTAAAATACTCCCAAAATACAATTGAATCGAAGTTGATCTCATGGTTTCATAGAAAATAGTTTACGATTTGCGTCAAATTACTTGTCTCTTAGTTTCAATCCTATTATATAAAAATATAAACAAAACCAATGTAAAAAAAAATCGGGCCAACATGAAACGATCTACCTTAATAGACCCTTGATACCTAGTTTTATAATATAATATTATATTTGCAATGATTGTTATGATAAAATATTTGCGATTAATGTAATGACTACATACAAATAACACAAAACATAAACTTCAACAAGCACTCGCGCAGCGTCAAATGCCTCAAATTCCAGTTCCAAAACGGACAAGAGAAAATGAATTATGAATGAAAGTTTTCAAAACAATATTTTTAAACTTCGGCGATTGACTCTCTTGGTACCAGTGCCGTTCAATATTATCTACCATTATTTCGTAACTACATGGGTTAAAACTCCTTTTTATAGCACTGGTAAGGGAACCGCTCCTTGCCACCAGTGTGCATAGTCACTGGCTGGTTCTCTGCACGACGACCATGACTGACAACGGTCGTTTCCTACGGGTGTCCCAGTCGGTGGCTCCGACTCCGAGTTGCCATCACTGACATTACTTTTTAAAGTAAACTAAAAACATTCGACACGAATAGAGTTACACAAAAAAAATTTATTTCCGTAAATACAATAATGTAGCTACTCTTAGAAAAGATCAAATTGTTAAAATTGAACACTGACATGGAACTAAAGTGATTATATTGATTTCGGTCGCCTCGCTATATAGACTAAAGTAAAGAAGCGACGAAGAAACCTTTAGCCATAGGCTCCCGGATAAATTAATTTATTGGCTCCCGACCTAGTTATCTGAACTGTGTTTCAGTAGCTTCTCCACAAATACACATGTTGTGTCCAAACAAAGAAAAATATGAAGATACTCAAAATAAAAATAAAAACATTGCTACAAACATGGACGAGTAAAATTTTCGGACGGAATTCTATCGAATCAAAAGTGATTCACAGCAATGGCGGACTGTCACTTAGTGTGAGTGTTTTAGAGAGTTGCCAACTGAAGAAAAAAATACCAATTATTTTCATGTTTTTAAGATCCTTGTCCTAATAATTATTTACGAATGCAATTTGAAATAATAATTAATGATTAGTTAAGATACACAGAATACAGTATATGAGATCCCGTAAAAATACTAGACCGACAAATTATGCAGCATCCGTTTTACACGACTCCACACAGTCGTGATGTAGTTGTATGAGCTAGTTCACATACATGACAGTATTCCTAAGTTATTGGTGACTAGCTGACCACACCGCGGCTACGCCCGCGGAAGAAAATAAGCTACTCGAAGTACTAATCCTAAGCAGATGAAGTCGCAGGCACCAGCTAGCATCACGACGGTGCACGGCGGTTCACAATAATGCACGGTGGTACTCGGCAGTGCACGGCGGTGCACGGTGGTGCAAGGTGGTGCACGTCGATACACGATGGTGCACGTCGGTGCACGTTGGTGCACGACAGGGCACGGCGGTGTACGGTATTATGGCGATGCATGGTGGTGTACGAGGGTGCATCGCAAGCTTCGCGAACCGTGCCGTAGTCAGTTGTGCACCGCCCGTGCTGTGCCCGTGCTGTGCCCGTGCTGTACACTGGACTGGTCGTGCACCACCATGCACTGCAGAGTAACACCATGCACCGTCATGCACCGCCGTGCACCGACGTGCACTACCGTGCACCGCCATGTACTGCCGAGTACCACCGTGCATCATTGTTTGTGGATGTGCACCGATGTGCACCACCGTGCACCAGCCGTGCCCCGAAGTGCACCACCATTCAGTGACTTGCACCGACGTGTACCACCATGCACTGCCGAATATCACCATGCATCATTGTGCATCGCCGTGCACCGAAGTGCATCACCGTGCACTGACGTGCACCGACGTGCACCACCGTGTACCAACGTGCACCACCGTCCACCGCCACCACCGAAAACGGATCCGATATAACGGATCCTGTAAATGCTGTGTGAATATTACCTCCAATAAAACGGATCCGATATAACGGATACTGTAAATGCTGTTTGAATATTACCTCCGATAAAACGGATCCGATATAACGGATCCTGTAAATGCTGTGTGAATGGTTACCTACTTCCAGTAGCGACGGATCCGATATACAGGATCCCGTAAAACGGACGTTCTATGTATAAGCGCCGTCAGTGAAAGTTTTATCAAAATAGGTCCAGCCGTTATGTAGATTAGCTCACACAAATAGAAAACGATTCAAATTATTAATATAATCGTATTTTGTTATAAGTAAAAGCTGTTATATTTACATTATTTTAAAACATAAGTTAAATTTTATTTAAAAAAAACACTGAACACCATTACTTAGACAACCAAAATTATTAAGTTATACCTATTTAAAGTACCTACCTACCTCAATAATAATTTAAGGTTAATAAATATGAGGATTTTATTTGTTTCCCAATTTACCGGGAAATTTTTATGTCTACATGTTGGCAGCACTGGCAAAATTTGTCATTTTATTGTGATTTTTCTGTTGATAATAATAGTGCGTCAAATCGAAGAGATATGTTGATGAACTAGGAAATTGACATGTGAAATGTGATCCCGTGTTTCTTGTTGACGAAACGACTGTAATTTCGGCAACATTTGACAACACAAGAAGGCATTTTTCATTTTGTACAATGATGTAAATCTGTTGGTGTCTAAAGCCGTAATGGCGGACGATGGGCTGACTATTGATATCAATGTGTGAGTGTGTAGCGTACGTACAGAGGGTAGACTGACTATCGAGTGCTTCATTTTATTTGTTACTGCGGCTACGTCCGAGAATTTCCCTCATCCCTGGCTACAAACTATCCGATTACTATGCAACATGCGCGTGTTAAAATTTGGAGAGTTCCCTATTGCTATATACTACACAACTGCGAAGTACCTGAGATAATTCTTAAGATTCCTACGTAAATAAATTGATGAAAATACTACTGTAGTTATCAGTCAATCATTGATCACTAATTTGCTGGATGGATATCACAAGAAGCTTCTGAAAACTAAACAGAACAAACATCTTCCATCCTAGAATTTAAGTACTACTGTAAGTAATACTGTTCTCCTACAGGGGGTAACCTATGTATGAAATAATGAAACATTATAAAACATTTAAGTACCTTGGCTATATTGTATACAAAATCACATCATCACTCAAAAACATAGAACATATTCCTAGTAGTAATAATTACCTTTATTAATTTACATTATATAAAAAGAAATACAAATGAAGGTACTTGTAAAATTACTTTGAAGCTTCGAAGCCAAATCACATAATAACAAATAAAGACAAAATATAAATATGAACAAATTACAAGGTACCAAATTACATACCTCAATTTAACAATAAGTACAGATATTATTTAGTTTCCACTCGGACGCTAAATTACAAACAATATTGCCTATGTATTTGTAGGTAAGTACACGGAAAGACACATGTAAAGGAGTATAATAACAATGGTTTACTTAACTTTGTCACCCAAGCTGCACAACACAAACTGCCCACTCTTTTAGATAATATTCCTTTTATATTGCTCCTCAGAGCCCATACAAAATCTTTCCTATCCAAATATGGTGTTGTTTGTTGAATCACCAGAGCCAATCCGAATCAAGTCGTATTTATATTTATAATCTAACTCTTTTAGAAACAAATAACATGGTAAAACTATGTTGAAACTTTTTCTAAGACTCTTGTGATTCATCAAAATCGCTATATTATATCCCTGAGGTTAATATAGTAATATTTAGGAGCCAGCTGATAAAGCAATATAATTTATAATATGCCAAACTGATATATAAATAAATGATATCTTAACAAATCTTTTCTTAAATTCAACTAATGGTTTATGAATTCTATCTGCTTCATATATTGTTACATAATTAATTCGTTAGTTGCTAAACTATCACAAAATCAGTCAATTATCATCATATTTACAATTCAACTGATGTAATCGTACACCAAACTTATATCTAAAGAAATTATAACTTTACAAAGCATCTCTAAAATTCAAATAATGATTTATGAACATTGTCTGCTATATAATATTGATACAGATTTAATTAGTTAGTTGCTAAACCATACACAAAATAGGGTACCTTTACAGACGTATTTAAAGCGACGCCTGTTACCTTGTTCAGATACTATTTCGATACAGTGTTTGCATCGCTTCACCACCTATCCTATCCACCTCCTATCCGTAAACAAACAGTTCAACCCGATTTCTCTAGGTGGCAGTGTATTTAAATGTTACTATTGATAAATTCTTCGGTTTATTCATTGAAATCCGTCACGCGCACCTTGTTTTGTCATTGTCAGATTCTTATTCATATCGTATCGAGCTGTCTGGCGTCTATGATGATATCACTTCGATCAGTGATATTATGATTAACTAAGTACCTTTATGATCTGGCAATCCATGTGTGGGTATTAGCACAGTATAAAAACATACAGTAGGCCGACGCCTTTGAACTCGCGACAAATGCCGACAAGTGACGCGACAGCGTAAAATGGCCAGGGTTGTCACATGTTAGTGTCAAATGAAATGTTATTAAAATTATTAATTAATCATATCATGGACTGAAAGTTAGACAACCCATATACAATATATTTATTGACATATTAGATTAAATATAAAATACGTTTCATCAAATAAACATCTCGGTGAAGGTCGTTTTATATCGGGATCCTATACTATGGTGTTTTTGTAATACAAGATGGCGGATATTTATTATTGAAAATTTCATTTATTTGTATCGTTCGACTAACTTGAATGTGTAGATGACGAATATACGGTCTTTTTTCATACCCAAAATGCCGGATACTTGTTAACCGACATCAAAAAAGGAGGAGATTTTCAATTCGAACGTTGTACGTTTTTTTTATAAAGGTATGTTACGCGTTATTTCCACCAATTATGGACCGATTTTGAAAATCTTTCACTATTGTATAGAAAATAATAGGTGGTCCCATAAAAGTTTTATCCCCAGGGGATTAGTATTTACCTCGCAAAACTTAAAAACAGTGTAAAAGTAAGGGAATTTGATTTTGGTTTGTCGTTTTTTAAAACCCGCCAAATTATTTTGAATCCAAACTGGTGGATATTTTTTGTTTGAATGTTACGTTTTTGACTAATTTGATTAACTTTTTATAAAATAGTGAAATAATTTCTTTAAATCGGTCCATAAGTGGCGAAAATATCGCGTAACAAAAAAACATAGTCGAATTAAGAACCTCTTTTTATGAAGTCGGTTTAAAACACCGCATATTCGTAATCTATAACCTCAAATCAGTCAAAAACGATACCCATGAGTAAAATCTGAAATATGAAATATTTGCTATCTTGGATTTGAAAAAAGACCACATCATTGTAATCTACGCCCTCAAATTAGTCGATAACGATACCAATGAGTAAAATTTTAAATAATGAAATATCCGCCATCTTGGCTTTGAAAATACACAGCATATTCGTAATCTACGCCCTCGAATTAGTAGAAAACGATACCCATGACTATACTTTGAAATAAAAAAATATCTGCCATCTTGGATTTGAAAATACACCCAATTTTCGGACTCTACGCCCTCGAATTAGTCGAAAACGATACCCATTAGTAGATTGATACACAAGGGTATTAAGGGAGCTATTACAGAAAAAGATCCAATTTGGCGCCAGTGCGAGCGCACCTCGCAAAGGGCCCTAAATTGGATTGAGTGCATCCGAGATATTTAGACGCCCGAGCAAAGCGACGGCGAATATAGTTCGAGGGTGCACTTAATCCAATCTCGCGCCCTTGCGAGCGCTTGCAAAGGGCGCTAATGGATCGAGTGCCCCCGAGAATATAGTTCGAGTGTGTAATAGCTACTTGCAACCGAGGTAAGCATTCTACTTTACATCATAATGGCGAGGCAAATAAAACATTTATATACTTAGGTATGACAAAATGTAATTTTTATTAGAAAAAATAATTATTTATTAAAAGATTTTGTACAACATCTTCTGCTTCGAGATGACAGAAATCAGGCGTGCGGATCAGTTCTTCACCTGATGAAGTACTTGACATACTGAACTACCAATTTAAACTTGTTTATTACAGTTTTAACTTTTAACTTTAGTTTATTACAGTCGCACAGACCAAATGAAATGAAATGCCGCCATTTTTTTTTCAGTAAAAGTTTTCTTATCTTTTTATAAGAAAAGAGATTGTTTCACCAAGAAGTTTTGCATAGCTTGAACTGTAATGTCTTTACAATTCAAACAAAGTGTGTCGTAATGAGATTTGAAAATGGAATACCTATAAAAATGTACTGTGTTGCGAATACCATCTTACACAGCCTCTTTGTTTAATTACCCGACTACGAGAGGGTTATGATTTTGACACCCTATGTATGTATGTATGTATGTAGCCCATTTTTATGTTCCCTGGTAGCGCTGAAACTACTGGTCCGATTTCAACAAATGAGGTGTCATATGATTCGTCTTAATAGCCCGATGGTTATAGGCTATGTGACGTCAGATAAAAATGGGGGTCTAATGAGATAGCGGGGGTCGAAGGAAGGGTCGAAAATTTCAATGTTAGTAAATATGCTCGTGTGTGGTATCGTTGCAAAGGTCTTTGTTTGTACTTTTCGAAACCGTTTGTCAAACTTTTGTGAGGTTAACGATTCTCAAACTATTAGCAAAAAAGTGTAAAAAAATATAGTTAAAAACTAAAACCCGACCACATAAAAGTCTTAAACAAGCGTTCTTCTATTGTCCATAGCATTTTCTTTTGATACTTAGGTAGTCGGAGGCACCCACCCCATATACCTAGGATACAATTAGTAACAAAGGCCTCCGACTACCTAAGTATCAAAAGAAAAAGCTATGGACAATAGATGAACGCTTGTTTAAGACTTTTATGTGGTCGGGTTTTAGTTTTTAACTATATTTTTTTGTAAAACCTTCTTGCCGAGCATTATGATGTAAAATATGAAAAATAATTCCGCCATCTCGGATTTGAGAAATGCTTTAAATTTGGACAATAATTATTGTAAAAAATGGAATAAAAACCGTCGGCTATGTAAGTAGGGTATAAAAAATTATATTTTCTTAATTTTTATTTTACCATCGAGTTCGTCAAAAATCATAAGAATAAAAATAATGGCCATCTTGCACACATACAGGAACAATTAATTTGTAATCTGAACTCTAAGTTAGCCCTGAAAAATAGCTCGCGAGCTTCTAAGGCGGTGATGTATGATACTCGGGAGCGTCCCTCCTCCGTCTCGTCCCTTGCCCCCCGCACGAATCCCCTGTCAAAATGCCTTCGCCGAACGACTGTAAGCATATAGGTAGGCTGTGGTATTAGTAAGTAATGTAAGTATACAAATTAGAAACTTTGGTAAAGATAGTCCCGGTAATTATAAAGTATGTAATCATTTTTTGGTAGCCTGCTGCCGTCTCCGTCGTGATTACGATAAGAGATTAGCGATAACTGATAAGTATGAAATATGACGATACTCGCCGGATGATAAGACATTTCTATCGATGCACTGCTGTTATAATGCACTATCGATGCTGCAATCCGACTCTGCAAGAAGACGCGGCATTATGTGCAAAGGTCACGTTACGTCAACGGCACAGAACAATAATACTCTCCGAGTCCAACGGTCACGTCGCCACTGCTGGACAGAAGGTTTACACAAGCAGCCAAGCAAAACTGTTATTGTTTTTCTTTATGAAGACTTGATGCCTTTGGCTATATTGCCTGATGGCAGGACTACGATTCTCTGTTATGCGCCACTAACGTCAGGTCGTTCAAGTGTGCGTCTAGATAGTCCGTCTTCTTCGCCGACACTTTGGACTGTGATAAAATAAAATGATGCCGTGTAAAGAATAAACAAAACGGATATGAACGAAACCGAACATCATCATGTTAACATTTGCATAATATGGTGCACCCTGGATGATGCATTTCTTTAAATCTTTGCATTGCCGCCCTGCTCTTACAAAACGTTCATATATGTGAGTTTGTGAGTTAACATGTCCTAAGAGGTAATCTCCGGAACTAAACATCTGATTTTGTTTTTGTATGTATGTTTGTTACTTCTTCGTGCTCTAAGGGCTGGACGGATTTGGATCAAAATGCAGATAGCTTAAAGATATCCTGGATTAACAAAGGCTACCACCTATTTTTTATCCCAGAAGTCGTAAGCGATCCCGCGGGGCGCCGCCGTTAGTTTAAAATAAAACAAAATTTATTTCCAAGCGTATAATAAAGCACTAAACAACATGATTATATTATTATGTATATAAAATTGCAAATATATTTTTATAAAAATAGTGGTACACAAATTGTAATTTAATCCATCACAGAGTTATGAAGCAACTTTGGGGGCATATTATGTAGCCTGTAACTTATTTGAAATCTACAAATTGAGATAGGCAGCGCTTGCCTTTTGACTTTTGGGCGCTATTTTGACTCTCCTTTACCTAATACTTCCTAATATCGTTCGGATAAATTCCGCTTGGCGCCACCTGTCGATTACGTCGAGCGAGTCGCTCGCAAAATTTCCTCAGTTTAGGTGTCTATCACCATGCAGCCTTTACTTAGGTTTCAAATAAGTTAGGTACATAATAAGTTGTTTTTATTTCAGGAAAAATTCTAATAGTATGTAGCCTGTAACTTATTTGAAACCTACAAATTGAGACCTGTTTATTTTCGCATGGTTTCGCAAAATTTCCTCTGTTGGCGTTTGTCTTTCGTTGAGACTGGTTGGGTGCAAAAACGACGAAGTCGTTCGCAATATATTCTGGATTTATTCCTAAAGTAATATAGTAAGTGCAACTCAAGTCAAACTGTAAGTAAATTCTTAGAACTTATATTGCAGTAAAAGAATTTAAATAAATATTAATCGTTATTTCTTCTTTAAGTCGAAATATGAGTAACAACGAACCACGGAAAAGTGACTCTCCAGTTCCATGAACTATGGCGTGAGGAGAAAGATCAACTACAAGCGACCGCGGCGAGTTTACAGTAGCAGCGACGATGATGGTGACGATGAGGATACCAGTTTGCTGCCGACAGCAAAACGTACTTACTTGTACGAGGAATGAAGTGGCTGATGAAAGGTTGGATTTTCTCCAAAAACAGGTTAGTGAGCTTAAATATCTGTTGACCAGAAATTACCATGACGTGCAAAAATCTACGGTCGACAATGACGGCCTGCTTGAAAATGTAAAAGATGATGATTCAGTAGCCTCCGGTCTGATTAAACCCGATGAACCAGATTTTGAATGGGACGATTATACTATTACGTCTGAAGCTGTGAAGCGTACAGATGAGTCAAAGCTCAAGTACCTGCGTAAAATTCAACATTTTGATAGTTCGGAATGGAATAGCGTCCGTTATACGGATGTTCAGAAGAAATATATTTCTTCGCCAGCTTTTACTAATCTGGCAATTAATGATGAGCTTATGGCTTTTGAAACTAAATTCTGTCAATCAAGGTTACTTGATCAAAGTTTCGGAGCTATGACGAATATGCTTATCGCACAAAAAGAATCTTTGCAGCCTGGATTTGCTAGCCTGGAGTGCCGACAGCGACACCCAGTTGACAAAGGCTTCGATGGCAACTAAAGTTCACGAGCTGTTTTCTAATACGTGTCCTTACATGTCGGTGTCGAAAAATCTGTTACAGATGGTCTGCGGAAGGCGTGCTAATATCATAGAGCACAGAAGAGAGAACATTTTGTCTTCAGTCAAAGACAAATACAACAAAGCAATTTTAAGATGCCGTGAGCAAACTAGGAGGAGGCTCCAAGGTATTTCGAAGACCATTCTTACCTGCCGAGGGTAACCAGGTCGCACACAACCGGCCGTACGTGCCTGCCGAGGGCAACCAGGCCGCACCACGTCGGCCAACCGACCACGTGGTGTCATTTCGAGGGTATAACCACCCAAATCGAAACCAGCAAGTTCCCGCTTCTGGTAAAGGCAAGTCACTCGCTGGAAAACGACCGTATTCCAATCTGAAAAACAAATGTCATCATCGACCAAGAGATAACTACCGAGACAATCAACGAAAACAATGACTATGCCGTGATTTTCAAAGCCGGTCAATTGCGCCATTTCCATCATATCTGGCAAACCATGGGGGCTCCAGGACACATTTTAAAAATAATACAGGGTTACCGAATACCCTTTTTGGAAAAACCGCCTTTACGACTTGTTTACAAAAATCAAGTCCAAATGCTCTCGTCACTAGAGCTAAGCGCGGAGATACAGCAGATGTTGGAAGATTCGGTGATCGAACTAGCTCCTCCGAACCCCGGTTTCATCTCAACCATGTTTCCTGTAAAAAAACCAGACGGTACACAAAGACCGGTTTTAAATCTAAAAGCCTTCAAACTTTTACCTGCAAACAAAGAAATTTCGGCTGATAAATATGCAAAAAGTACCACATTTCTTGCAAGCCGGAGACTTTATGATGAAAATCGATCTACATCAGGCCTATTTCCACATACCAATCCAACATACCCGCTCAAGAAATAGAGTTCCTCGGAATTCACTGGAACACCCGGCTAAATCGAAAAAGTCTTCCAGCAAAGAAGGTAACCTCACTAAAAAGCTTACTTCTTCGCACTCAACGGTCAAAGAATCTATCACTATTAGATCTTCAAAAGATTATGGGAACTCTACAGTTTTCCAGCTTTGTAATAAACCACGGAATGCTAAGATACCGCAATATTCAGTCGTGCCTAAACCAGGCGCTGAAAATGGGTGTTACAGTTCCACTGAGCCCCGCTGCCAAAGAAGACATCAATTGGTGGCTACAGAACACATTCACAACAAGCGAAATATGGCCAGCTTTAGTATCCTACCACTTAATCACAGACGCGTCAGTGAGCGGCTGGGGAGCGTACGTCAACGGCATTCACATTCAAGGTCCGTGGCTGCCAGAAGAGCTTCATTGTCATTCGAACCTGAAAGAGTTGCTGGCTATTTACAAAGTGCTTACCCACAGAAGTAGAGCCATAGATTGCAGCAACAGGACTGTCCTTGTTCAAAGCGACAACCGAACCGCCCTAGCATTTCTACGCAGGCAAGGCGGCACGAAATCAATCGGCCTGATGCAATTGACAAGAGTGATTTACCATCTCTTAGAACAATACAAAATCAATCTAATAACTGGCTACCTACCTACCAGGACCACTCAATGGTATTGCCGACAGTCTGTCCAGGTACAAGGCACGGAATGGCACCTGTTACCTTAGGCTTGCCAGGTGATCTTCGAGAAGTGGGGGACCCCTCAGGTGGACCTGATGGCGTCCAGAACAGCCCATGTCGTACCAAGATACGTAGCTCTGGACTTGAAAGATCAACAAGCTATATCACACGATGTTTTCAGCCAGGTTTAGGATCACAAATTGGCATGGATATTCCCTCCTCCGTGTCGAATGCACAAAGCCCTTTCATTTCTGAACAAAGCCAAGGGAGCATACATAGTGATTTGTCCAAGATGGACGAACGCTTTTTGGAGGACAGATCTAAAGAAGTGAGCCATAGCCCCTCCGTTCACCATCAGGAACCTGGAATCAGTGCTGATAGACACGAGAACGAACCTACCCCCAGTGCAGGTAAACAAGTTTGTATTAGAGGCATGGAAATGTCAGGGTGGGATGATCTCCTAGGTAACTGGACCTCTTCAGAAATAAATATCATCGAATCAAGCTGGAGACCTAGTACCCTGAAAACCTATAAACCTGCCTGGACCCGCTGGTTAAAATGGTGTAAGGAATATGGGATAAATAACAAAACTCCAGGAGGCCAAGGCCTCGCGAAATATCTTATTCATTTACATAAAGTAGAAGGCTTAAGCTACAAAACAATACAGGTACATAAATCTGTGGTATCATCATTTTGTAAACCAGAATCAGAGCAAAAACTAAGCTCTAACATATTGGTACGACAAACATTGAGAGGTCTAGCAAATAAATCTTCAGCTAAAGATAAAGTCAAGCCACCAGTATGGAATCCGCAGGTAGTTGTAGAGTGGCTGCTGCAGTCGGAACCCAATCTAGTCAGTATGTTCGAAGCTGCTCGACGATGTGCCACATTGCTCTTGCTTGCCTCAGGAAGAAGAGTCCACGACCTGAAGTTGTTATCTGTAAAGGAGGATAAATGTACTATCAAAGATGGTTCTATTACATTTTGGCCCGTTTTTGGGTTAAAAACAGACACAATTAATCATAAACAGTCTGGCTGGCTAATTTTGTCTGGAGAAAACTGGAAAATTGATCCTGTATTTTGAATTAAAAAAGAGATACAAATGTTTGAACAAAGTCGTGTGGAGGCTGGAAATATAAACAGTTTATTCGTCTCAACAAGAGGAAAGCCCAAGTCTGCAAGTCGAACAATCATCGCTGGTTGGGTTAAAACAGTCTTGGTGGATGCTGGAATTCAAGACTCACCTGGTTCAATAAGGTCAGCGGTGGTATCTTTGAATTGGGTAAATGAAATGCGTTTAGAAGATATTTTGGCTCGTGGAAACTGGACATCTGCCAACACACTTTTCCGTTTTTACAAACGTCCTGTAAAACCATGTATGCTATCAAACACACCGTGTCTTGCTAATAATTTTTCACCTTTGTAACGAATGGGTATCTGTAAATAAACTTGATTTAGATTCAATTGTAATTTAGTCACATTATTTTCATAAGTTCGATTGTGAGTACAATAAGATAATACTGACACTTTATGTTATCTTCTTACTTATTATGGAAATAAATTATTTCTTGAAATCACAGTTGGCTTACATATTTTTAAACCTAGTAAGGCGCCACCATGCGAAAATAAACAGGTCTCAATTTGTAGGTTTCAAATAAGTTACAGGCTACATAATATTAGAATTTTTCCTGAAATAAAAATTACTTATTATGTACCTAACTTATTTGAAACCTAAGTAAAGGCTGCATGGTGATAGAGAGCTAAATTGAGGAAATTTTGCGAGCGACTCGCTCGACGTAATCGACAGGTGGCTCCAAGCGGAATTTACCCGAACTATATTAGGAAGTACTAGGTAAAGGAGAGTCAAAATAGCGCCCAAAAGTCAAAACGCAAGCGCTGCCTATCTCAATTTGTAGGTTTCATATAAGTTAGGTACATAATAAGTAATTTTTATTTCAGGAAAAATTCTAATATTAAACCTTTTTTATTTCTGTTTTAGACCAGACGAAGCTATCGTGAGTTTTCATGTTTGTTGTTTCCTTTTTTTTTTACCATCGCACAACTACGCACTATTTTAGCCTTAGCTTAGTGTACATTGCTGTTTTGGACAGTAAATCTACTTCAGCCATGAATGAACGGAAGGTTCTGGGTCGTCAAAAATATAATAAATTATAAGTTCAAAATTCAAATAAATACCATAAGCAACTAGTTTTTATAACGGTAAGGCATAGAGTAAAAAATCGCTGCTGTCGCAGTAAGGACTTCTTTAAAATTTTGAATTAAATGAATAGAGTTCCTATTATGCCTGTTGTACCAAAAAATAGATTCCAAGTCCCAATCGTAGTTAATGATTTAGTTGATATCGAACGAAAACGAAGGTATAACGAATCAGTTATTTAGTACCCATAACACAAGCTCTGCTTAGCTTGGGACTAGATAATGCTGTGTGAATTGTCCAGCATTATTTATTTATTTACCGTGTACTCTTTATTGACACAGTAAAAAACAATCAAATAAAATAAAATAAAAATTCTAGTATTTACAATTAAAACAATTGATTTACTGCAGACTATTGCAAACAATCTACAGGTAGCTCAACTGGTCCATATCAATACCAGTCGGAAGCGTCCTCAAGACGCTGGCTGCATTGCCGTGCTGTATGGCCAATACTAATGCGATGCACCAGCTCTCAGGTCAAGCGTCGCTTCGACCAGGCGCTCAAATAATTTTTTTGAGAGCCTCGGTTCCCCACGCACGGACCTAGAGTCTCGACTCCTAGGGGAGCAAATGCGTAGGCTCTGACGAGACCTGCATATTTACGCCTCTTGAGATCCTCGGCCAAATCTGCCGCCGAACCGAACCAGCCCTCACGGATGTCCTCGAAAGATGGGAAGGCGCAAGTGTGTCGACACATGTAGCGTCCCACACAATGGACCCCAGCTCCCAAGGGACTAATGTCATGCCGTCGGGCCTCTTACCATCGTCACGCAACAAACCATTCGGTTCGAGAATAGCCGGTGAGTTGTGTCCGTCAAGGTAGCCTACACATAAGCGAATTCACATTTGTTTTTATGCCAATATTTCGCGCATAAATAGCGCAGAATTAGGGCAAAAGTGAAATAATTTGTGCATCTTTGGTTTAAGCCTGCCGTCTTCGAGCGTGCGAGTGGCGAATGGTTCATTATGATTGCTCCTTACGGAGATATTGAACAGGACTTGAGAACTGAGACTTCCGAGACTTGAGACTCTTCGACGACTGAGTTGGCAGCGTACCCATTAAAAATAGCAATATTTCTTATAGAAAACGAGCTTTTTATAGTATAAAAGCTATATGTATATTTAGCGCATGAAATGCCGCTTCTGCCAGTAGTCATACTTTATGAAAATTCGTATTGCAACAATATAAAAAGTCGATGTAAAGTGCTAGGAACAAATGAAATGGACGGTGTTTAGCAAAAATGATCCAATCCACCAAACACTCGACAATGAGTTAAGTATACCAGAGGCGTCGTTCAGGTTAAAGATGCGCGACTGCGAAGTATCTGTCTAGTCGAATGATGAACAACTACTAATTTCCTTATTCGACTGGAATATTAGTAATATACTAATCTTCAAAGTCGAATGAAACTACTAATTAGTAATTATTAATGTCTCTTCGAATGGATCATTCATGGCTGCGATTCGACTTTGTTAGTCGACCGATGGTTTTGAGTTTTGAATGTGATGATGAATGAATTATTCGTCGCTCCTGCGGGGATTGAATGGAACAGATTAGTAACTAATTTTATCATTCTTGTGCGGTTGTTAAGATGTGTAGTTTTTCAAGTATAGTATTTTAGTTTTTAGCTTTTAGTGTAAATATGGTTTTAGTGTAAATGTTATAGTGTGGTGGACAACTGGTGAGTCTAATGTTGAATCCGGTAATGTAACTATTACAGATAACCAGCTATCTACCACTGTGAGTTAAATAATACCTTTTATATGTTAACTTTGTTCAAATATTTTATGTTAAGGTGGTTCCCTGACCCAAACTAGCGCCGCCACCTATTTTATCGTATTTTTGTGTTAAATAAACGAATTTTCAAAAATCCGTTTGCCAGTTTGTAATACCTATCATAAGCTTTTTTTAATGCCTCTGTAATAGTTTTATTTGGTATAGTTTAGGAAGAGATTAGAAGATTCAGATGCGAAGTCCCACTTTTTGGCCATCAAACTCGGTATTCGCATCTCCTCCTTCCTCGTAAACTTTTACATGTGAAGCGTTGGGTGGCGGCAGCGAACGAACCCGGAGCAAAGATGTAAATCGTTAGATAGGCCCTTACCATAGTGAGACCGCGCCGTTTTGAGTGCCACGCGAAATGAGTTCGCTCACTCATTTGGAATCAGTGTACATCTAAACACGGTGCTAGCTGGACCTGTTTAACTTTGGTATTTTTTGTTGAAAAGTGTCTCAAAATGCCATCGCGTGCATTTCGCAAATGCAACAATAAATAGTTAAAATACAAATAAATCCAAAGGCGGAACATTTCACTCTTAGGATTGTGATATAATTAAATAACTATTATTTATCCTTCCGCTGCTGTAGCGTTGCGACCGGACTATAAACAAAGTAAAACTACCAGCTAATCTGTGGTACACAGACTTAATAATAATAAAATAAAAATAAAAATGCTTTAATTCAGACAACAAATGGGTCCATAGATTCATGACTTATTTACACATAGAGCACACATAAAAAAATAAAACAAAATAGAAAATAATATAACAACAACGCAGAGTATAATCAATGAAGGAAATAGCTTCCTTCATTGATAACCCTCCGCACAAAGCACTTCCATAGTTGAGAAGAAAAGCACTCTGCAACTTAGAGGTGCGACCCGACCTTAAATTTGCCGGCGGCGGCGCGCCGACCGCCACGGTCAGCGTGGCGGCGCCGCCGCGCCGGCGTGGTTTGATTTTTTGTCACTTATGTAGGTATTTAAAATTAAATAGTAGTTAGCCCCTAACCGTAACGTCGTGACTGTTTTAGTTTGAATCGTCTGTTTCGAGTTTTTTTTTATATCTTTATTTATTAAAGAGGGTTTGATCAGAGTGATCATGTCACCCTCATAGTTTACAATAAATTTACTGTTCCGGAGCTACATATTATGACAGTTTGAAATTGCCATTGCAAGACGTAAGGCGCAAAAATAATAAAAAATCTATAAACCATTTAAAAATGGGTTTCTTATTGTTTTTTGCTTTCTCCTGGATGAACAGTCAAAGAGGTTCGCTAAGTTTGTTGTAGAAAGCGATGTACGAATTCATATTTCAAAACAAAAAAAAATTACAGCTCGATCTACAAGAGGTTTCATTTGATAGGTCTGTATTTAGTTTAAGGTACACAGTAATAACTAAGGATAGGAGTTATTGGATATTTTGGCTACCGATTATTAGTTGGGTATTTTGTTTCAATTCCGCTAGTACCAACTGGTACCCAATAACGTTACAATACTCTATACCTGTCCTGATTTCTACCCAATATGTTTCTAACCGATTTGGTTAGAAATACCAAATACTTGTTGCAGCTACATAACTTTACGGGTGAACGGTCAGCTAGTATCTATGCGTAGATGATAGGTTAGGTAAGTATAGGTATTGAAGCGTTGGGTAGTTATGGCTCACGGTCGGTTAGGCGCGATGCTAGCTTTGCACAGTTATTCCCTAGCGGTATGCGGATTTTACAATAGCGTTAGATATTTTAGGACCATGCTAACAGGTACTGAGTTAGTTATTGAATACCGGACTCATCGCTAGTAATAACAGCGAAAGGAGCGAGCGTTTTTTCGAAACTATCCACTGCCGCGCCGCCGCTGCCCCATGTGTAGTCGATCAGTCAGCGCGCCGACCAGCGACCAGACTGTATAGATAATCTGTTTTATCAAAACTCTCTAAGAAACATAGCAGTGGTGCGCTGAAGATTTCTACTTCTTCTAGCAACTGCAATCACAGAAAACCTTGAAGGAGACTACATTCTTAAGTACTGGAGGGATAAATGATATGTTTATTGGAGAGTTTTGAACAGATTCTCCGGTCTGGTTGCTGGTCGTCGCACCGACGCGACTGATAGAGACGGCGGCGGCGGCGTGAGAAAACAGCGGCGCGTGCCGGCGCGGCGCGCACGTCTACATACTTCAAAGACAATGCCACAGTTTTTGGTGTCAGGGCATATCTAACGATTTACATCTTTGACCCGGAGTAGAATGAAATATAGTATGATACTATCTCTCTCTAACTTCGAGCGGGGGCGACTATCCACGTCGAATAACGAATCGAAACCGACTCAAGCAGTCGAACGAACGACTCGCGATTACTAACCAAATTAGTTACTAATTTGCTCTAGTCATTCGAATCGTTCGAATGACTTGTCAAGTCGAATAATTCGAATGGAATCATTCACAGTCGCGCATCTTTACTTCAGGTCCATTCTATAGAACAGTAAAAAAATGCATATTACAATATTTTGTAATTTTTATCGGCCTATCGACCTTTCTATAGATACCATTCCACATCTACGGCAGACATTAATTTTTGAAAAACCGAAGAACCGGAGAAACATCATCTGATAGGGATGCCTTACAATAAACATCTGAATTTGATATGGTTCTCCAAGACGCATCAATTTTCACGCGGGCGAAGCCCGCCCCCCATGTGAATAAGTCTGAATTTCAGAATAATTGTGTCAGTTTGTTCAGTGTATAAGTGTCGCTGACAGACGTTACCGTTTAGGTTTAGGTATGGGTACTCCCTTGTCCGCATTTGAACTTTATTTGGTCCATTATGCGTTGTTTTTGCTAGCAAAGCCAGCCTAACTCCGTCCAGAAGCGCAGAATCTTCCTGGGATCTTCACAGGTTTCACGGAGTGACCTCAGCAAGTTGAGAATTTCAGTTCGTTGTACTCCCTCGCATTCCAGGACTACGTGGGCGGCTGTTTCTTCATCACTGAGACATCCTCTGCAGAGAGGGCTGTCTTTCGCTCCGATGGTGAATAGGTGTTTGTTTAGTGGGCAGTGTTCTGTTAGTGTTCTCACCAGGATACGTACGTCTGTTCTGTTTAAATTCAGTAGGCGTCTAGTTAACTTCGGTGATTTTGATGGGAGCGCCGCTCTGGCTTGTCTGCATTCTAGCAGGCGCGTCCATCGTTCGTTATGCGTCTCTCTAGTTCTGAGCCTAGTCCATGTCTGGAATTGCAAAAAAGGCAAGGGTAGAAAAGGGGATGGGCCCTCTGTGGTTGTTTCCGATCCCCTCCGTGCCAGCTAAGGATGGAAGTTATTGGATATTTTGGCTTCCGATTATTAGTTGGATATTTTGTTTAAATACCGCTAGTAGCAACTGGTACCCAATAACGTTGCAATACTCTATACCTGTCCCGATTTCTACTCAATATATTTCTAACCGATTTGGTTAGAAATACCAAATACTTGTTGCAGCTACATAACTTTACGGGTGAACGGTCCACTAGTACCTATGCGTAGATGATAGTTAGGTAAGTATAGGTATTGAAGCGTTGGGTAGTTATGGCTCATGGTCGGTTAGGCGCGATGCTCGCTTTGCATATTTATTCCCTAGCGGTGTGCGGATTTTACAATAGCGTTAGATATTTTAGGAGCATGCTAACAGGTACTGAGTTAGTTATTGAATACCGGACTCATCTCTAGTGCCAGCTCATCAGCGGCATCATTTCCTAGAGATCCGCTATGTCCCTTAATCCATTGAAGGATGATCCTATTCTTGGCGGATATCCTTTCTAGAGCTAAGTGACATTCGTACACGAGCTTGGAGTTGCAGCTGTTTCCCTCCAGAGTCCTGAGTGTAGCAGCACTATGAGAGGGAATTCGTACACATTGGTCGATAATTCCTCTCTTCTGCATGGTTGTAGCTGCCTGGGTTATTGCTAAACATTCACATTGGAATGTAGAGCTGTGTCTTCCTAGCGTTATTGAAATGTTAATGTTTAGGTCCATTGAATGAATCCCAGCACCCGTACATGTATTTGTTTTGGAGCCATCTGTGTAAAATCCGTATTTATGGGTTCCTGATTCATCTTTTTGATCCTCGTATAGTTGTATCTGGTAGTGTTTGTTTATTATCGGTTTTCTGGGCATTTTGTCACAGGGGGCGGCCATAAGAGGTTCATATGCTATAGCCCTGTCCATGATCTGTGCGTGTGGGCTACTTGTGACTTCCCAGAGACCCATATTGTGTAGTCTCAGCGCCGACATTGTAGCCTCTTGTTGTATGTATAGGTCTAACGGTGCTAGATCTAGAATTACATCTAGGGCAGCACCAGAAGTGGTCTTCATGCAGCCTGTTATCGCTGAGCATGCCATTCTTTGGAAGCGCTGCAGTCTTGTAATTACGGTGCTCAGCTCCGTTCTGGTCCACCAGACTATCGCTCCGTACGTTAGTGTAGGTCTAACAATAGCAGTGTAGAGCCACATAGTTATCGTATTCGTTATCGACGCTACCGTGTAAGACTTCTTACACGGTAACGTCGATAACTAGAACTAGAACCAGAGTGTGGCGCCTACTTACGGGTCTGGTTATAAAACTAAACCACACAGAGACCCACTGTAACACGCATAATAAAGGTAAATAAATTTGATTCAGCCGTCAAGGAGGAGTTCAGTGCCACACGTAGGTACAGAAGACCTCTATTCCTAGGCAGGTAGGCACCTATATTAAAACTAGCAAATAAAAAGTAATTTTATAAAATCCGAATCACGATTTGCTGCCTACTAATATATTGATGCAAAAATATTTTATGGGCTGCTCAACATTACTTGCTGACCAATTTAAACATTTTGGCCGACCACTATTATACACCTCAATTCTCTTTTTCTGCTAGCAAAATCAATTTTTAGGCTGACCAACCATAACCTCTTTAATATTCTATTTTATCTCGCTCGTTATAATTTTGTTTGTTTCTGTAGATGAGCGGGAGGATGTCCAAAAGAAGACCTTCGCCAAATGGATAAACTCGCAACTTGTGAAGGTACGTATGAAGCAGGCTACTTCTACAACTTGTGGAGGTACCCAAGACGCAGGCCACTTCTACTACTTGTGACGGTACGTAAGAAGCAGAAAAAAAAAATTGAAATAAGTAATTTATTAGTCATTAGGATTAACAAACACATGACTTAGTGTTACCTATAGTAGTTACAGTTGTGTGATTTTACATAAGATTTTAAATAAAAACATTGCTACCCATGGTCCCTGCACTAGGATATGCCTGTTTCGCGGGAGACCGAGTGTACAGATGGATTTCCATGAATAGTAAGATAGCGGTACACTAGCAAATATTGTAGTAGAATTTGCTGAGAAGTAACTAAAAATAGAAACACGATTATGCAAATATACCATGCAAGAAAAATTATAAAAAAAAATGGTTACTAAAAAATGCTGGCATAAATTTAAAACCATTAAAATCTTCAGTTCTATTTCTATTTGTGCAGGGTGCTACACCAGTGGTTGTAAGTGGGTGAGGAGGGTCACGGAAGAGAGTGAGTGAGTGTGTTGTGCCGGGCATGAGAACAAGGGTGGGAAAAAAAGGAAGGAAAAAAGTGAAGATGTGGGAACGGGGCTTTGCAGGTATTTGCAATAATTATGTACACTAGGATTTGGGATAAAATAAAAAAAAATTTACTGGGTACAAACAATAAGCTTAGTTCAGGCTACAATTACCAATAGGTTTTCCGTTTTGTCACAGTCTAAGGTGAGTAGCCACCTTCGTGTTTTTTCTTTGACACCGTAGAGTAAGGATGACAGTTCACAATGCCTGCTTGTACAGGGGTAAATAAAAGGAAAAGAGAACTTTTTGAAACGATTGGCAAATTTGGATTTGACTGCGGGAACTTCTACTCTTACGTGCCGCCGGCTAGATGTCAGGGAATTGCTTGGGGGCTGGGAGAGTAGAGATTTGTGGTGCGCTACGATGACTCGCTGCTTGTAGAGTTGGCGAACACTGAGGGTTTAGGTATATGCATAAAGTGAGACAGTAGGAAATCGGAAGGGCAGCGGACACATAACTTTAAGTACGGAGCATTGTGCTCTTTCCAGAGTGATCATATGTGTCTTTACAGATCCTCCCCAGACTGTGATGTAATATCCCAAAATTGATTCACACAGTGCAGTGTACACGAGCTTTAAGGTGTCTAGATCAGAACCCTGCCAGAACAGCTTCATGATGGATGTGTATCATTTTACGAACTCTCCCAGAAAGTGTATTGTTGTGAGCCTTGAATGACAGCTTCTCATCCAGTATAACACCTAAATCGCGAAGAGAGACAGACCGTTCAATGGAGGGACAAGAACAACCAGTAGTGTTATGAACGTTGGTGTTCATGAAACCACAATTATGTATTCGTAAGGCGTTCAGGTTAGACGGAGCAGGCACTTTGGTTTTATGAAAAAACAGTAATTTAGTTTTGCTGGCATTTAAGGTACGGAGGTTGGCATTTAACCACGCAGAGACACGTGATAGGCCCTCTTCAGCGCAATGGGAAGCTTCCTCCCATGTATTTCTAAAGAAAGGATTGCCGTGTCGTCAGCATAGCACACAAATTGAGTATTAATTGAGCCATTAAAAAGTGCGATTAGGTAATTTATGTAAAGTGTGAATAGAGTAGGGCCCAGAATACTGCACTGCGGTACACCGAAGCCGATATTCAGAGCATCGCTCTCTTGGCCAACGATAGATACACGCAGCAGGCTACACAACTTGTGAAGGTACGTAATAAGCAGGCCACTTCTACAACTTGTGAAGGTACGTAAGAAGCAAGCTACTTCTACAAGTTGTGAAGATACGTAAGAAGCAGGCTACTTCTACTAGGTTATAAATGTTGTTTATTATTGCTCCTCTATTTATGCTCCGAATTGGATTTTTATACGGAAAAAATATGTCTGAAATCGGTGATACCTCCTTAGGCCCAACGCCAAAAGAAGGCGGCGAGACGAAGGTAAGGTAAAGATACGGTGCGGGCGCGATATCTGCGCGAGAAGAGCACAGGTTACATAAGGCCCAACGCAAACAGAAGGCGGCGCGGCGACGCGAAGGTAAGGTACAGATACGGTGCGGTGCAGGCACGATATATGCGCGAACAGACGCGGGGAGGATACGGCAGAGTGTGTTATTATTAGAGATGGGCCGAATGTGGCTAACCGAATACGAACTTCCGTTGAACATTCCGGCCGGCGGCCGGCGAGGCGAAGGTAGGGTTATATGATAATATAAAGTTTCCATCATCTTATAGAACCTGTGCTCTTCTCGCGCAGATATCGCGCCCGCACATACAACATAAATTCTAAACATTCAAATAAAGACAAAAGCGTTATATTTCACTCTTAGGCGAATAACTATTAATATAATTAAATACTTATTATTTTTCTTTCCGCTTTATAAATCTGTGTTTCCGCTGTTGCGTTCTGACCGCACTACAAAGTAACATTACCAGCTAATCTGTGGTACAACCCAGATTGCACAGTTTTTAGACTTTCGATTTCAGGGCATGATATGATCTTTATGTTTTCAGAAAAGTGTGTGCAGTATGATTGCACACAATATGGTTATAATAACAGTTAGGTACTTGGTTAAGTTAACTGGCAAAAACACAATTTTTAACTACTTATTACAGTGCGTGCGTCGGTATTTCGTAACGCACACATTCAAAGACAACGGGACCACGGTTTTTGGTGCCAGGGCATTTCTAACGATACATCGTTCTCGTATCGATCTTTGGTTTTGACACGACAGTTGATTGTCGTCTATGGGTCTAGTTAGTTACAGGTAAGAACATGTTACAGAGCTTGTAATTGTGGTTTCCAGAACGACAAGCCGCTGGTGGAGGATCTGTTCCTGGACCTGCGAGACGGGGAGATCCTACTGTCCCTGCTGGAGATCCTCACGGCGCAGCAGTATGTAAGTGCGCTCCCAGTGAGAGCGGTGCCGGCGCAGGCGCTGGCGCAGACAGTGAGACGTGCGTGTGTGTTGGTTGCAGAAGCGCGAGCGCGGACGCATGCGCGTGCACCACATCAACAACGTGAACACAGCGCTCGGCGTGCTGGACGTTAGCGGGGTGAAGCTCTTCAACATCTCCTCCAACGACGTTGTCGACGGGAACCCCAAGCTCACACTAGGTTTGTCTACAGTACCTAATCTACCATTGCTACATACAACCGCACTCACAATTATTTTTATTTACATAGAACTCAAACCGGTTGTACGGTGAAACCGCACTATTCTCTCGCATCATTATTTTTCCTTCATTGTCGCAATATCGACGCGCACGCTCACATCAGTTCATGTTAGCTACTCGAAATAGTTCGAGGGTGCACTCAATCCAATTTCACGCCCTTGCGAGCGCTCGCGAAGGGCGCTAATGGATCGAGTGCACCCGAGAACATAGTTCGAGGGTGTAATAGCTACTTGCAACCAAGGTAAGCATTCTACTTTACATCATAATGGCGAGGCAAATAAAACATTTATATATATATTACTTAGGTATGACATAATGTAATTTTTATTAGAAAAATTAATTATTTATTAAAAGATTTTGTAAAACATATTCTGCTTCGAGATGATAGAAATCAGGCGTGCGGACCAGTTCTTCATCTGATGAAGTACTTAACATACTGAACTACCACTTTAAACTTGTTTATTACAGTTTTAACTTTTAATTTTAGTTTATTACAGTTGCACAAATCAAATGAAATGAAATGCCGCCATTTCCACAGTTTTTTTTTTCAGTAAAACGTTTTCTTATCATTTTATAAGAAAAGAGATTGTTTCACCAAGGAGTTTTGCATAGCTTGAAATGTAAAGTCTTTACAATTCAAACAAAGTGTGACGTAATGAGATTTGAAAATGGAATTCCTATAAAAATGTACTGTGTTGCGATTACCATCTTACACAGCCTCTTTGCTTAATTTGTAAAACCTTCTTGCCGAGCATTATGATGTAAAAGATTCTCCGAAACTGTTCACCTCTGCATTGGAGGATATTTTTAAGCTTGTGGACTGGGTCGGATATGGCATCAATATCAACGGCGATTACATCACTCACCTTCGGTTTGCCGACGATATAGTCATTATGGCAGAATCACTGGAAGACCTTAGCAGGATGCTCAGAGACCTCAACACCGTTTCCCGCCAAGTGGGTCTTAAAATGAACATGGGTAAGACAAATATCATGTCTAATGCCCATGTCGCACCCTTACCGGTCTATGTGGGGAACGATGTTATCGAAGTTGTTGATCATTATGTCTACCTAGGCCAAATGGTCCAACTAGGTAAATCCAACTTCGATAAAGAGGTCAGCCGACGAATCCAACTCGGATGGGCAGCGTTCGGGAAACTTCGCAATATCTTCTCGTCACAGATACCGCAGAGCCTCAAGACGAAAGTCTTTAACCAATGTGTGCTACCAGTGATGACTTACGGATCCGAATCGTGGTCGCTCACTATAGGCCTTGTGCATAGGCTCAAAGTCACCCAGCGAGCTATGGAGAGAGCTATGCTCGGAGTTTCTCTACGCGCTAGGGTCCGGAATACGGAAATTCGTAGAAGAACCAAAGTTACCGACATAGCTCTCAGAATCAGCAGGCTGAAATGGCGATGGGCAGGCCATATAGCTCGTAGAACCGATAACCGCTGGGGAGTAAAGGTTCTCGAGTGGCGACCGCGATGCAATGCGAAACGGAGTGTGGGAAGACCTCCCACTCGATGGACCGACGACATCGTAGCGGTCGCAGGGGGTCGTTGGATGGAGGCGGCTCAGGACCGCTATTCGTGGCGTCGTTTGGGGGAGGCCTATCTTCAGCAGTGGACGTGTACGGGCTGATGATGATGAAGTGTACGACTTATTTTGACCCGAGCAACGCCGGGTTTTGCTGCTAGTACTCAAATAAACTTTAACATTGAAATACATTTGTGTATACCAAAGGATCTCTCTGTCTGTTGTGTTGTTTTAACGCGCTGTGTTGCAGGTCTAGTGTGGAGCATCATCCTGCACTGGCAGGTGCAGTACCACCTAAAGGACCTCATGTCGGAGCTACACCAGACCAACCTCGAGAAGACTCTGCTGGCGTGGTGTCGCGCGCACACCCAGGTAGTACCTGCGCGCGCCTGTGTCCACGCACCTCGCCTCGTGCTAACGTACCAAACTATGTTGCCTTCCAGAACTACGCTGGTGTGAACGTGCGCAACTTCACGACGTCCTGGAGTGACGGGCTGGCGCTGAACGCACTGCTGCACCGCTGGCGGCCAGCGCTCTTCGACTACAGTGCCATGCTCGCGCGTCCCGCCGCCGCACGCCTAGACCACGCCTTCGCACTCGCGCACGCGCAGCTCTCCATCCCGCGCCTGCTCGACCCGGAAGGTACCTACTCCCCTCGCGTCCAGGTGACAGACCCTGCCGCGGTACTGTACCTACTGACCTACCCATGTCGCATTGCAGACGTGAACACGGCGCACCCCGACAAGAAGTCCATCATGATGTACCTGATGTGCCTGTTCCAATCTCTGCCGCACTCGGGTGAGGACGTGGGCGCGCTCGACAGCCCGCCCTCGGAGCCGAGCACGCCGGCCACGCCGCCGCCCGCGCTCATCGCTACCTCGCGTCCCCTCTCATCCGCCACCACCGGCTCAGGCGAGCTGGGGCCCTACTACGGGGCCTTCGAGGAGGTGCTCGCCTGGCTGCTGGAGGCCGAGGAGCGGCTCACAGCAGCCGAGGCCGAGGAGAAGCCGGCGGGGGACGAGCTGGGCGCGCTCAAGGAGCGCTTCCACCGGCACGAACGGTTCCTGCTAGAGCTATCGGAGCACCAAGGTGGCGTAGGCAGTGTGCTGGAGCAGGGCACGCGGCTCATCCTGGAGGCGGGGTTGTCGCGTGACGAGGCGGGTGAGGTGCGCCTGCAAGTGCGCCTGCTCAACGAGCGTTGGGAGTCGCTGCGGCGACGCGCAATGGCCACGCAGGCGGCTATACACGCGCGCCTCATGGAAACGCAGCTCCATCAGCTGGACCGCTTCCGCGCGTGGCTCACCGCCACCGAGGACCGTATGTCGCGATTAGACGCTGCGCCAGCCGACCCTGACGCGCGCCTTGCCGCCGTGCGCGCCTTGCACGCTGACCTGCGCGCGCACCAGCCGCTCGTGGACGCGCTCGCCGACTGCGTCATCGTGGTGGACGAGCAGGACACACCCGTCACCGAGATAGAGGACCAGCTGCGCGCGCTAAGCGAGCGCTGGGCGCATACCTGCCAGTGGACGGCGGCGCAGCTGCAGCGCCTCACGCTGCTGCAGCGCAGGCACGTCGCACTGCGCGCCGCCTGCGCCGACCTGCAGCGCACCACAGACCGGCTGGAGGGCGCGCTAAAGCGCATGGAGGCGGAGCCGGTGCAGGCGGTGGGCGAGGTGGGCGCGCGTGTGCAGGCGCTGCGGGTCGCAGCGGCGGAGGTGCGGGCCGCAGGTGGCGCGGCGCGCGCGCTGTTGGCCGAAAGCGCCGCGCTGGAGGTGGAGGGTGCGGGCGCGGGGGCGGACCGCCTCGCAGACGTGCTCGACGCTACGCACGACCGCCTCGACGCCTGCCATCTCATCCTGCAGGTGCAGGTGGACAGGGTCAGTATCCGCGCTCGGTTCGACTGATTCCTAATGGCATGGAATGCGAGTTAGCGAATGTCTCGTTCTGGTTGCAGATCAAGGAGCTGGGCTTCGAGATCGACATCAATGCAGAATGCACGGAGCAGGCCGCGCCCGCCCCCGCCCCCCGCGCCGACGAGCACGCTTCCAAGAAGCCGCGGCTCGAAGAGTCGCCCGCCGACTTCCAGCTCGGGTACAAGCCCTTCGACGACTGGGCTAGCCAAGCAGAGAACGCGTTGGACAATGTAAGCTAACTATTATATTTACATCATGAACACTCAAGCGCTTAATTTTAAAAAAAATCCTTTTCTCGTTGTACAATTATTAGTTTTACGGAAATAAAGTACTTTGACTTTAACTTGGCCCCACAAAATGCTTATCGTTGAGAACCTATCCGTTGTCATTTGTAATCTATACTCATAATAAAACTGCAACAGATCCAATTCTGTACTTTGAAGATATTTTGAAAACTTTTTTTGGAGGGCACTCTATTATCGAGACTGATGCCAACTATGAAATTTTTTTCCATCATGTCTGTCTGTCTGTCTGTATCTTGACCGCGCTAGTTTCGGAGTTATCTCCGAAACTACTGAACGTATTGAAATGAAACTTGGCAGGATTTGAGTTCATACTATGAGGAAGGACATAGGATACTTTTCATCCCGGATTTCAATAGGGTTCCCTTGGGAGAGGGGATGAAAGTAAAATTTCTTGGCTGCGCATAGCGCCGAAACTACTGAAGGTATTCAAATGAAACTTAGCATGATTTAAGTTCATATTACGAGAAAGGGCATAAAATACTTTTTATCCCGAAATTCATCAGAATTCCCTTAGGAGAGGGGATGGAAGTTAAATTACTCGGCTTCGCATAGCGCCGAAACTACTCAATGAATTCAAATGAAACTTAGCATAAATTGAGATCATACTACAAGAAAGGCCATAAAATACTTTTTATCCCGGAATTCAGAAGGGTTCCCTTGGGAGAGAGGATGGAAGTGAAATTTTGGGCAGCGCATGGCGCCGAAACGAATGAATATATTGAAATGAAACTTGGCACAATTTGAGTTCATACTACAAAGAAGGTTAATGAATACTTTTTATACCGAAATTCAGTAGGGTTCTCTTGGGAGAGGGGATGGAAGTAAAATTTCATGGCTGCAAATAGCGCCGTAAATCTTCAATGAGTTCAAATGAAACTTGGTACCAGGGACTCTTTTCGGCTACCGTTGTAACGGTTAATCAGCGCAAATGGATTTAGGTATAGGTTAATTTAACGAAAAACTTTCTATAGTTATTTAAACGGTTTTGTATTTCGCCTACCGAAATCGGACAAGCGCATTGCTGGATGGCGCGCGGGCAAGGGCGGTAGAGAGCGAGAGCCTCCCACTGTGGGGCACTGGCAGTGGACCCCAGGAAGTGGGGGCCCGGACGTGGGGACCCCCAGCAGTGGGGCCCCTCATGCAACCGGACCCTTCCAGTAGCCCCCCGCAGTGGGCCCCCACATTACCCCGCAGTGGTACACACTCAGTAGCCCCCACAGTGGGTGGCACCGGCAGTGGGGCGCCGGCAGTGGGGTTCTCGGCAATGAGCCCCCCCACATTGCCCCGCAGTGGGCCTCACAGTAGGCCCCCGCAGTGGGACCCCCGTAGCCCCCCACAGTGGAGGGCACCGGCAGTGGGGGCCCCCGGCAGTGGGACCCCCAGTAGCCCCCCACAGTGGAGGGCACCGGCAGTGGAGGCCGCCGGCAGTTTTCCCCCGCAGTGGGCCCCCACATTGCCCCCCAATAGCCCCCGTAGTGCCCCCCCGCAGTAGGGTAAAATTTCTTGGCTGCGCATAGCGCTGAAACTACTGAATGTAGTCAAATGAAATTTGGCATGATTTACGTTCATACTACGAGAAAGGAAATAAAATACGAGTCCATTTTAGAACTGGACAATAGATGTGTAGTGCCCTATTCTCCAGCAGGTACTATCAAAAGCTTTTGAAACGCATAATATTCCTAGGTAAATGTGGAGCTGTGTGACGTCCAGTCAGTAAAATCTAGGTAGGTATCTATGTATATCTAGGTAGGTGATAGGGTTCCTATCAATATGCTAAGCCGGGTTAAACGCTAAGGGATGCTAGCTAGCTGAGGGTGGTAAAAACTCCGAAGAGATAAAAATAACCGAACCCGTTGAGTGATGGTAGAACACTGCTTTTATTGTTTCCACATTTGTTAGTAATCGAGGTCAATGCAAGCTAAGCTAATTTACATAAAATGTTTGAGTTTGTATGTACCTACTGCATGTACATGCGATATCTTGTACATCTTGCCAACCGAAATAGAAAGAAAAAGGACCTACAATTTCTAAAGTTACATGACAAACAAATAGCTAAGATAATGAAGTACCGTAGTATTAAAATTATACCGTAGAAAAGCTTAAGGCGTGAAAACAATAACGCTAGAATGCTAGAAAAGAGAGCTTATAGAGTAATAAAACAATTAAAGTTCAAGATAATATTATAGTATGTAAGTATTTCAGTTATACCTACAATACAAACGCTAAATGCTAGAAGCTTATAAAATGAATTGACTTAATCTAATCAATGTCAATTGTCTATGTCAATTTCACTGCAAGTATATAGATTGCCGCTAGATAAGCTAGTTGCCCCCGGTGGGCTCTACTATGTCACCGAAAGAGTCACACGGTATGGGGATCGACACAGATTGACGTGGGGGGTTTAAGGGGGCCCTTCCCGGTCCTACCATCGTCAACGCGAGCGTGATTGAAAAGCTTGTTGTTTCATCCAGCGCAATGTTAGAAAAAGAGGCAAAGCGAAAAGAGAGAGAAAGCGCCTGAGCACTCGGTTGGCATTCGGTTACTTTCGCGAATAGTGCGAAAGTAACCGAATAGTGTGCGAAAATTTCATAAAACTTGTTCCAGGAAATACGTGTTTTTCAGTAAACCTTACAAGTTTGTCAAATAAAACTTTGTCGTTTAGAATCTCCATTATATTTGCAAGGTTTCTATCTTAATATTTTCTTTACTTTTACAATTTATGAGTACATTATAGACGCTCAAAGTTCACGTAAAATTTGTGCTAAAACGCAGATTTTGGTGGCTTATACTGAATTTGTTTCTCCAAATTTCGATTTTTTGTTACGATAGAAACCTAGATATAGTGCACAAGATTACCTATTAGTTAAAAGTTTCAAAGAAAGATCTGTTATAGCGCCATAATCACGTACGAGCGTTTGTATGAAAAGTAAGACGGGTTGGCCGCCCTTAAGAGGCGCGATGGCTTTATTTACATTTAAATTGCCCATGCTCACTGATTCACGAAAACCACACTCGCTGGATAAGTACCGCTCGCTGAACACACTCGTGGGGTCGCGCGCGCGGGTGTGGGCGGGTGCACGCGTTATTTGTGAGTGTTATAGGCTATATATATGTTACCAACCAAAAAATTTTACCGACCAACGAAGTGGGCACGGAACAGCTAGTTGATAAATTTTATATATAAAGTTTCCATGTCACAATGTTATAGGCCGACCGCTTAGCTGGCGTATCTCCTGCGCAGTAAGAAGGGAGCGGGGGGAGAAGTTACCGGGTGGGTGAGAGGGGTGCGCGGAGCAGAGAGCTCACGTCAAGCGCGGCAGTGCGCTGGCGGTGCTCGCAGCGCGCGGTTGGTATTTTTGTTACGGACGCTTGGACATAAAAGCACAAGGTAAACGACTTGCCAAGATATATCCCAAGATGAATCGCCCTTCCTGTTTGTTGTTGTTTCGCAAAAAAAAAATAACAAATAGCATACAATGTATATTCCTTTTTTAAAGCCAGAAAACAAGATCATAGCTCTACGGAGCATCTTGAAGACGTAAACATAAACAAAATTGTTGCTAAAGCTACCGGACTCTCGGCGGCTACCATAAGTAAAATAATAAAAGAAGGAAATGAACTGAAAGATGAACAAAGTCAGAATCAGAATCAATAACTTTATTTCTTTAGGCTTACAAAATAGACAAGTCAAATTGTATACTATAAACATAGTTATTATTATCAAATAAGAAATAAGGTGTTATCATGTAAATTTTAAATCACCAACAAAAAAAATAAAACAAATCCGAAAGAAAAAAATATAAGTAGACAGTTTTACAGAAGGCGTAATTAGAAGAAAAATAACTGAATTTTATACGGTTTTTAAGCAGGTTCCTACATTAAAAACTTTGAATGCGAAACTCAGAGAAGAAGGAATTTTAAATTGTGGCCGAGAATATTTGAGAACATTGATTCATAAACTTAGCTTTCGATTTAAGAAATGTCAGGCTAAAAGAAAATTACTGATTGAACAACAAAACATCGTATCGTGGCGGTGGCGTTATCTTAATGCGATAAAGAAGCGCAGAAGAGACCAAAGAAACATCGTTTACCTTGATGAAACATATGTCAATTCGTCTTTAAATGTACCGGCGTGTTGGCAATCCAATGAAGAACGAGGGGTGCTGTCGCATATTGGCAAAGGGCCACGTTTAATTATTGTACATGCTGGAGGACAAGGCGGATACATCGATGGAGCTCTTTTAATTTTTAAATCGAAAAGCAAAACCGGATATTATCATAGCGATATGAATTTTGTAAACTTCAATTGCAAATGGACTAGAGAAAAGTTATTGCCAAATCTACCGCCAAACTCCGTTATCGTAATGGATAATGCCTCATATCACTCGGTACAGGGGGACAAAAAGCCTACGATAACATCCACAAAAGCCATCATGCAGGCCTGGCTACAAAGACACAATGTGCAATTTGATATGTCTTTAAGAAAATGTGATTTGTTGAACTTAATCAAGCAACATGGATCAGAAAATGTGTACAAAATAGATGAAATTTTGTACACTGGAACAGTTGTTCGCCGAATTTTCTGTAGAAAAATGGGTTAACTGCGATAAGCATGTTCAAACTATTGAAAATGAATACTGTCAGCACGATCGCATCGTTGATGAAGAGATGGACCGATTTATAATTAATTTGCAAGATTCTGACTCAAGCTGCACAGACAGTGAAGACGATTCAAGCAAGTTCAAGTTCTTTATTGGTAACGAATATTATATATCAAATAAACAATCAATCTTTTACAAGTGAAATACAATTTAAAATAAATATTTGTAAAGATGATTAGCGCTTACATTCGCTTAAATAAATATAAAATGAAATTGCACAAATTCAAATGTCATAGATGAAAATAATACCTAGTAAATTGATAACAAATTATATCAACAAATAATTACAAATAAAATAACCTACGTACATTTACGTGCGAAGAATTCATCCAATGTGTAAAGACATTGTTTTACGAACCATTTCTTTAGTCGAAACTTAAAGGATTGCGTCGATAAACCACCAGGACCAGATGGAGTAGCCAGAGTGGCAGATATTCGTACAGCCATGGGTGTAGTACGGAGATCATTTTCGAAGATTTGTCCACTCCCACTGGAACCGGAGAGTACTGAGTGAGACTACTGCTTCAACGTTTGGAACTGGAAGATTCCAAGGCCGGCGGTATGTTGCGGACAGCATCATCTTTCGGGTTGACAGTGACATATAGTAGCTCCGCGTGTCCATTTAAAAATAAACTTATTGTCTTTGTTTTTCTCTACGAATAGATAATATACGATTACACCTCTCTTCTCTCCATCTTTCTTTTGGAGCGTACATGATTCGTAAAATAAAAGTAAAATTACAACATTATACGTATTAAAGTTTACAGAATCTTTCATTTGAGGGACCAATCCTGACCAGGCCCAAATAGCGTCAGTAACAGCGGACGGTAGACGATTGTACACCCTTGGGCCCCATGACGTGCACGAGTTTATCAGGTCTCGCGAGCCGCCTGGGAATGGCCTTCAGCCGCTTCGAGTATCTCAGAGCATAATTATGACCATCACCACGCTCCTCGTACTCCTCCAGGTTGCTCCGTGTGTATAAAGCGGCAGCACCACATAGCACATAAGCTGGAAGAGCACCATTGCGGGGACAGTCATGATTCCAAGTGCTTCAAATAGCGGCGCAAGCAAGCGATATGGATATTAGTGACTATTAGTCCTACATAACTTTAATAACTTTTATCTGTGGTTAAATCAATACCATAGACAAATTACCTCAAGTTATAATCCTCGGTTATAATGTGAGTAATTATTGGATCAGAACATTCTTCATTATGTAATTGGAGTACTGCCTCACAAGTATGAACAACCCCATTGAATGATGGTGGCCGGGTAAGTATTTGTTTTTTTTTGTCCAACTTTATTATTTTTATATGAAATTTTTTGTAAATTTTTAAATATATTTTTTGCTTCAATTATGGCACTTGTTGCGAAAGTAGAATTTTTTGACAGCGCATGTTTGTATGGATTTTTGCTATATCGGTTTTTACTATTCAGGGCGTCAAACATGTGGTTGACAATTTGGACAAATTTGGCAGTGGCTTCTGCTGTATCACTCTTTAACTGATTTGTGGCTTTAGCAGTTCGAACAGCAGCTGCAACAGAATTGCTAAAAATCTGTGTTGCGAGGCTTACAGACATTTTTTGAAACGGGTTCGGGTTTATATGGCGTTCAGTCAATTTTGTAAGCACCCTGCTTACATTTGAAGCTTTATCAATAGCATAAGTTTTTTTGATGTCTTGAAATGACATTTTCTCATCACCATTACAATAGTCGTTATTGAGAAAAATATTTCTAATATTCTTTATTAGATGGGGGACATCAAACATGGCAAATAATTTTCTATCATTGGAATAGAAGAATGGCGAATCGTATGTTGCCCCCAGTCTTTTATAAACTTTTTGGTTTGTTGATGCCTGGTCACAGACCACAGCTTTCGGCAAAACACCACTCTCGAATAGCTTATTTATTAAAGCTTTCAGTAACTGTTCCAGATTTTCTGCTTTCACATTTGTGTTTGATAAGAAGTATGCGACTGGTAACTTCCATTGCGCATACAAACCTCTAATTAGAAATACGAGGCAATATTTGGCAATTTTCTTACTACGGTGGTTTCCACCCAAATCTTCGAAACCTTCAATCATATCATATTTCTTAGAATATTCTAAATTAGACATTATTGACATTTCGTCAAAGCAAATTACACATGCCTTCTCTTTAATGGAAGCATGTTCAAACCGCTTTTGAATGTTTTCAAATACATCGGAGCACATGCCAGGCAAACAATTTGTTTTAGATAACCACATTCTTATGGTTGATGGTGCTGCAAGTACTACACCTTGGCGCCTTAAGAAATGATAAGTTGCTGGTGATTTATAAAATAAGGAAAGACAGACATTTTTTTTCCACACTTGTTCACTTCTTTTTTTAATTTTTTTATCGCATTTGCATTCTTGCAATAGTTTTCGAAAACTCTGTGCGAAAATCAGCAGTTTCTATCGATTGGTTCCTTTTCGATTTTATTTGCAGTCTACCAATTCGAGACTTCTGTGCTCTGGTTTTCTTAAGTAAAGTTGATGCAGTGCTTTTCAAACGTTTCGTTTTTGGTGTATCATCAATATTACTTTCAAAAAGACATTTTCTGGATAGTCTTCTTTTGGGGCCTTCGAACATGCATTCCCTTGACATTCTTCCAGTTGGTGTTGGTACATCCATCAATTCATTGTACAACATGGTTGGAGATGATGCTGATGCTTCTTCTGGGACAGAAGGAGATCTTCTTCTCTTCCTATAAACTTTTGTTGGTGTCTTGACTTTTAAAACTTCTGGTGACAAGACTACACCTGAAAAATAAACTAAATGAACACAATGTCTTAATGCACTACACAATGGTGAAAGTGAGCTAAAAAATGGCATTATTTTATATTAAGTACACAAAGTATTGTATCATAAATCCAAATTAGAACCCTACCCCACTTTGTTTTATCCATGTATGATGATTTGATGAATCACCCTTCATTGTTTATTTGGGTTTATTAGTGAGATTCTTTGTTATCAAGAGTAACCCGCTGGTAGCATATCATATGTTTATTTATAATGTAAATTGAATTCTACAAGTTTAAAAATTAAGTATAATACTGTTTGAGAAATGTTTACCACTTTGATTAGTAGATTGCTCTCCAACTTCAACACTAAAATTGACAGGGACAGCAGGGCCAATTAATCTGCTTCGTATTTGTCCTTGGTGAATACTTGATGCTGAAAAATGTGCAGCACATATGTACCGACATCTCAGCTCTTCATTTGTTAATAAATCCAGGTAAATATTTCCTAAAAGAAATATGAAGATGTTAACTACACAGATTTGTTAAAACGGGCAGTTGACTTTTGCAGTGACCTTTTGACATTGAGGTGAGTCATATGACTCAGACGAAATTTTCGATAACATCGAGCTGAGCCATGTGTCTCACTTCGACGTGTGTTGCTTTTTGAGTATTGTGATTCTTGTTATATATAAGCTATCCAAAAATATAAATGGTTGTTGATTATGTCGGGTTCGCAGTATAAAAACTGGTCTAGTGGTATTTTATAAACATAGCCTACAAGTACGAACCTGAATTTTGTATCCAAAGCATCAGACGGCCTTGATCGTGAACAACCATCATGAAACCGGAACATTGAAATGTCCCGGCTAATGTTATTACAGTTGTGATAAACACACTTGGTAAAGGACATTTTTGTCAAGTGTTATGTGCTGTACATAAATAAATTCCGTGTCGTAGGCATCGAAGTCCAATTAACTCGCACAGGTCACAAATAAGGCAATCGAAGTCCGTATAACAAGCACAGGTCACAGTTAGGCGTAGTTAATCGAATCCGGTAATCAAGCAAAGGTCAAAAGAAAAACAGAGAAATCTAAAACAACAAAACAAATGCAACGAACAATTCAAACCACTCCGAACGAAACTCATACACGAAGAAGAAAGAACCGTTTTGTCCGCAGTGCTGCCAACTCGGTGTCAGGTATCGGGCTAAATGGTATTTAAAAAAGGTTTATAAAATTTCAAATTTATGGATAAGCTGCTATATAATAAGTTAATAAGTAAAAAGGTTGTCTTTTTTCTCATAATTCCATGCCAAGTTTTTTTACCTTATTTGCATAGGTTCACAACAAAATCAAACCCACATAATTATTTTGGTGCGCCTCTGCACTTACCTAACAAATTATGCATAAGATTTATAAATAACAATATAATAACGTTTTTAAGAACCCAGGTTTGTCCTGCCTATCCTAAAGTATCAAAAGTTGAAACGTTGAAACGCCACTTTGTATGGCGTTTCAACGCCACTTTTGACGCTTCAGCGTCGCAACTTGTTGGTAATATGGCTAAGAAATGAACAAACGCTAAACTCTTGAAAATAAAACAAGGTAGATACCGAAAAGTCTCCGTGCACTAACTGACAACGCCGCACGTAGAAAGAGAGGTCCAATACTCAATCTACGCGCCTGTATTTCACTACGCAAGCTGGCAGCGCCGCAAGTTTAAATAACGCCATCTCTTTATTTGCTGTGGTACTACTTTATTATGCAGCTAGCTAACCTATCGTTGCGAATACATGTAAAAAATAAATCAATCGTGTAAAGCAGATTCAAAACACTCATCGACATCTAGCGTAATTTTAGGCAAACTTTATCGATGTACGTTTTCTTGTATGAGATTGGCAGTCTTCTAGAGATAATTTGTGCTACTATCTATTTTTCCCCTAAGTGATGAGGGTTGAAGGCAAAAGAACGTTTGGCAAACAACGGTCAGCTAGTAAAAATAAATAAAATAAATTTGTAATAATCGTTGTAATAGATGGATGAGGAGGAGGAGAGTGGTGCGGCGGCAGGACGTATGCTGGCGGAGCTGGCGGCGCAGCGCGCGGACCTGGCGCACGTGGAGGAGATCCAGCGGCGCCTGGCCGGCGACCCCGCACTGCAAGGTATATACTGGAGCCGGGCCCCAACGTAGCGTCCGTCCGCCTGGACCGGTGGCTCAATGTATGGTGTCGTTGCAGACGAGGCGGCCCAGCACGCGGCGCGCATATTCTCGCTTCAGGACCGGTGGGACCGCATCGAGGCGGTGGCGGGCTCGCGGCGCGTTGTGGGTGAGGCGCACGCGCTGCGAGCGCGGCTGGATGCCCTGCGCGCACAGGCTGAGCACGCGCTCTCGGGCGCGCCCTCCAATAACCAGCTCATCCACCTGCGCAACCACCTGCGCGCGCTGCGGCCGCTGGAGGAGGCACGCGTGGAGGTCGTCGCCGCCGCCGCCGCGCTCGGTGACCGCCTCTCAGAGGAGGCGGCGCGCGAGCGAGCCGATGCCGAGCAGGCGTACGCGGAACTGGCGGGTGCGCTGCTGGCGCGCGAGGCGGACCTCAAGGCGGCGCTTGGCAAGGCGCCGCGGGCGGAGGATGAGGCGCGCGCGCTGCGGGACCGCATCGCGGCGCTCGAGACTCGAATCGTGGCCGAGCATGCGATGGTGGGCGAGCCGGCGGAGACGGCGGCGCGGGCGGAGGCGCTGCGGGCGCTGCTGGACGAGTTCACGGCGGTGCAGGCGGCGTGCGACGCGGCGGCGGAGGAGCGCGCGCGCCGCCCGCCCGCCGCCGCCGCCCTTGACCTGCGCTTCCGGACCAGCATCGAAAACCTCGTCACGAAGTTCACGGATGCCAAGACCATCCTGCTGCAGAAGATCGAAAAACTGGAGAAAGGTAAGGAGTTGTTCGATCGGCCGATGGTCGCGGACACGTTGTCGGGTCGAGTGTCGGTTGATCGTTAGAATGCAATGCTGTTGGCAGGGTCGGCGCGGCTTGCGCAGACGCAGCGCGAGCTGGACGCGCTGGCGGCGTGGCTGGACGCGCTCGAGACGTTCCTGCAGCGACTCGCCTACCTTCCGCTAGGGGAGGTGTCCGACTTGGAGAAAGCTCTGCTGGAGAGCAACGTGAGTGCATAGCCGCTATAATATCTAACCTATCACGTACGCCATACGGTGGATAAGAACACGTCACGTCCGAGGACGACGTTCGAAAGGAACGATCACAGAATGCCTTTGGTTGGTTCTTGTGTCGAAAGTCCAAGTTAATCTATGGTCTGGAACGGTTTTGCGTCTCATACCCTCCACTGTTCAATGTTAAGCTCGGCGGCGGTCCATATTGGGTTTGTTGTTATTCATAATTTTTGTTTCTGTTACAGAAATACGAAGACGAGAAAGAGGAATACGTTTCAAAACTCAAAAACATAAACGAGGCCATCGAGTCTCTCCTGGAGGAGTGCGAGCCGGCGCTTGTCAAGAGCGTGACGACGCGCGCGCGGGAGCTGACAGGCCGACACAAGGCGGGGGTGCGGCGCTCGCGCGAGCTGAACGAGGCGCTGCGGCGCGCGCTGGAGCGCAGCGAGGATGTGTTCCGGCGGATACGGGAGGTGGGCGTCTGGCTGGAGGACCTGCAGGCGCAGATCCCCAGGGAGGAGGACTGCCGCATCGCTGACAGCGCAGAGCTCTACCGCACCAAGCAGCTCTTCCAGTCGCTCAAGGACAAGTGCGATGACAAGACGCCGGACTTCCGCAACCTCATCGAAGCCAGTCAGTATCCGCGACTCGTGGTCAGGGGCGCGCGGAACGGCCGGTTCCTGTTCTAAAGGTGTGCGGTCCATCTCCCCAGGTAACGACATCCTGGTGGGCGTGGAGGCGGGGCGCGGCGCGGCGCTGGCGCGCGGCGTGACGGCGCTGAACGCGCGCTGGGATGAGGTGATGCGCGCCGTGTACTCTCGGCATCGCGTGCTGGACGAGGCGTGGCACGAGACTGGCGAGCTACGCGCGTGGCTGGCGCAGGAGGCGGCCTGGCTGGACGGGCTAGAGCGCCGGCTGCGCCGCGACCCCGCACTGCCGGCCGACGCGGAGGACCTCGCGCACGACCTCACCGACCTCGAGAACTACGTCGGCGACCACAGCGCCGCACGCCTCGAGCGCATCCAGGAAGTGGGCCGCCAGCTGGCCGACGCGCTCATCATGCCGGACTGGATCCGCGCCGAGCTGGACGCCATCACGCAGCGCTGGAACACGCTGCGTGACCAGGCGGCGGCGCGCGCGCGCGACCTCGAGCGCCTCGGCCGGGACGCCGCGCAGTTCGAGCTGACCGTGGACGGGCTGCAGCAGTGGCTCGCGCACGCACAGGCCGCGCTCGATCAGCGCCCCGCACCCCAGGCCGTCCTGCAGGTACGCTCGGCACGATCACCGCGGCTGGTAGCGCCGGCCTACGCGAGTGACTGTACGTGAGATGTGTAATTTTCTCAGAAGCTGTGCGCGGAGGTGGAGGCGCAGCGCGCGGTGGTGTCACGCGTGGAGGCGCAGGCGAATGCGTACGAGGCGGGAGGCAAGGTGCAGGCGGCGGCGCGGCTGCGCGACCAGCTGCAGCTGCTGCGTTCCAAATTCCAGGCGGTGGAGGCGGCGCTCGGCGGCGCGGAGGGTGGCGGGTTGGGGGCGCGGCTGGCTGCGGCGCTCGCCACGCTACAGGGCGTGCAGCGCGCGCTGGACCAGACGCAGAACAACGTGCACGCCGACCCGGACGCCGTGCGCGCCGACCTCCGGGCCGCGCTGGTATGTACCGCTTATATTTGTTGAGCAGCGTTTAAAACTGGCAATCCTTACGCATTGAGTACGAATGCACTCAGATAAAGGAGAGGTACACAATAGTTAGTATGATGCTTCTCGTATGGGTATAAAATATGTGTCAAATATTTTCGCACGGTTCTGAAAATCCTAAAAAATCTTAATTCTGGTCGAAAGTAATTTCGTTCAGATAGACCAGCTACCGGATAGTTACCAACCATCAGTGCCGTGTGATCACTCGTTCCGCTTACGCGTCCAACTGCAACATCGTTGGTAAAAATATATCGTCAACCTTTGTTAGTAATTTTTTAATAAATCACACCACAAATTCCAATTCTACAATCGACCTGCTTCATTGAATTCACTGATGGGGTTCAGTGCTCCATCGGCCTAAACCACCTGGACTTTGGATGTCCCATGATTTCCGACACTATCTGGAGGAAATATGGCTCTGAAAAGAACTCCCAGTAGAGATGTCCGACGTGCCGTGCATCATCGCCGCTGCCGCCGACGCCCGCTGAATCTGCCTCCTTCTATTCCATAGAAGGAAAACGCCCAACATTAATATATCAATGCTAGGCAAATTTGAGTTATTTGCCTCAATAAAGCTTAGTTACAGTAGAGTGGAGTCGATAAATTACCGTATTCACAACAACAAAATACAGCTGACGACGTGAAGTTTACCTAAGCGTGACGTCATGCACTGTGATTGGTGTTTCAGTCAAAATGGCCGATTGCAGTATTTCAATGTTTAATTTTATTGAAAATATTAATAATCTTAATTTTTAAATAAAACTAATCCAGTATTTTAAATTTATTTCATATAAATTTTCCCCTAATAACATTAAATCTACCATTTTTTGATATACTGTAATCATGCCTATTATATATGCATGAATTTACTCAATTACTTTTAATTGAAATTTATTCCGTCTGCGGAAAATTCGCCGAGAACAATTAGCCGAAAACACAATTTTTCAGATGTAGGACAAAACTGGGTATTTCCCACTATACTTGAACACAATTTTTCAGATGTAGGATAAAACTGGGTATTTCCCGCTATACTTGAAAATCTTTGTCACTATTTTTCGGTAAATTGTATTTTCGGCGAATTGTTTTCGACGAATTGTTCTCGGTGGCTCTAATTTTCCGCAAATCATTTATTCATCATCGTCTGTCATTTTTCCTCATATCAAATTAAGACATGTTCATATATATATATATATATATGACATTATTCTACCAAAACTATTATTATCGAAATTCATAATCATCACCATCGTCATCATAATAATAATCGGCGTCATTGTCGTTATCATCATCATCGTCATTGTCGTTATCATCATCATCGTCATTGTCGTTATCATCATCATCATCATCAACTTATTCATCATCATGAATCATTATCCCTTATCATCATCAATTTAAGAAATCTATAATATTCTACATCCGTCATCATTTATAACCTGCATTAAGATTCATCATATTAATATGTCCTTAATCATCATCATCATCAAAACCATAATCATAGAAAACGTCATCATCCTTGATTATTATCAACTGAAGACATCTATGATAATCATCACCGTCACTTATTATTGTCATCATTGTACATCATCATCACTCATGGGCCGACTCTGATCAGTCTTTTACATCTGCCGCTGGACAATTCACACAGCATCATGTAGTCGCAAGCTAAGCAGAGCTTGCGAGTGTTACTAGATAACTGATATACGTACCTAATACAACACATTACCTGTGACATTACCTTCTACCATCTTATAAATATTTATTTTTTTGATAGTACGTAGAAAACTCCAAGAACTCCTGGATATATATTTGCAAGTCGTACAGACATTTGTATTAAGACGGGAATCGAACCCACAGCTAGCAGGTAGCTGTGGGCAGGCGGACCTTCGCTCGTTACGCTACAGTGGGCGTATCAGAATCAGAATCAGAATCAATAACTTTATTTCTTTAGGCTTACAAAATAAGCACTTAGACAAGTCAAATTGTATTCTATCAATCTAGCAACATCTTTAAAAGAAAATAAAAGACTGCGTAACTTATTCGTTGACTACACAAGTTGCTAGACGCTCCACCAGCACTCGGCACGGAACTGCGGCATCATTTATGACTTGCTCGGCAGGGTTGCCAGATTTATTTTTGAGGGGATCGTACCACTAGGGACTTGAAAAAATCGTATTTAGCTAGAAATACTAGTTTACATTGGTCTCTGGTGCCGGTGCACCTGGACCACGAGGGCAAGCAACGACCACGCCCGATTGTGCTGCGTGTAACTCGGCGTGCGGTGCACGAGCAGGTGATCCGCGGCGCGCGCGCTCGTCGCAATATGTCTACAGGTGACATCGCATTGGCTGGAACGCCGAGGCCTATTTACATCAATGAGAGGCTCACTAAAGACTCTAGATTACTATTCGGCCGCACCCGCGCGCTGTGTAAGCAACACAAATGGAAATATGCCTAGACGAGAGATGGCAAAATACTTGTCAGAGAAGGAGACAACAAGCCAGCGTTTCGTGTTCGAAACGAAGCCGACCTCGACCGGATTTTTAAAGCGCCTCCAACTCATAACACAACTAATTAGTCTCGAAGTGGATATTAAACTGTCATTTTGCAATTCACTTATTTCCATGAGAGTCACCAAAATGGTTGTTACCAAAAAACTCTTATTTTCATTTTTTCATGCATATTATTTGCTTATACGAATAATATTATTACGTTTCCGTTTTATTCTATTATTTAGTTATTTTATTTTTACTCATGCTCATTCTTACTTTTGGCATAGACATCGAATTTTGTTTGAATTATATCGAATTAGGGCAGGAGTTTACGATATATATTTATATAACGCGCTGATTTTTACCCCGTGTTTATATAGGGTGCATACATATTATTCACATTTACACTCATGCATTTATAGACACATAGTACGAACACTTCACACAAACGTAAACTACATAATACTAGAAATACTAAAAGTGACTCTACAATATCCCGCTCATCAACTGACAAACCAATCTTATTTAAGATCAGCCCAGTGACGTGCATGACGTTCTCGCCTTTGTGTTCCGTGACGCCACTAATCTCGATGTCATTCTGCAGGCTAAGTTGCTCTCTGTTGTTGATCTCTCGTTTAAGTTCACGTATTTGCTGCTCAAGATCTTCCGTGTTCTTTGCGGAAGCTTCTAACGCGCACAGTCTGGCCTCTTGACTATCAAGGCGCTCTGAAATGGCACTCATTTCACTCAAACTACTTTGGAATGTGCTATTCAACTCCTTTAGTTCATCACGGACATCGCTTTTGAAGCTTATAAAATCTTTGCGGAAAATGCTCATATCGTTTCTAAGCGCTCTTATTTCGTCAAATAGGGATGACGAAGCCTGGTCGCTGCCGCAGTCGTCAACGATCTGGGGATATTTTTCAGGGCTTTCTTCTCCTGCTGGTTTAACCGGGGTGTGCATATTATCACCGCGTGGGGTCTGCGCCACACAAACTGGACAAACCCAGTTCTTAGGTACCTGATTCGAAGACAGGCCAACGCACTGCTTATGATAGTTCATCTTGCATTTGGTACAGGTAGCGCCACCTGCCAGAAATCTGCCGCAACCGCCGCATTTACTCATCCCTACTGATTGCTACGAGCCACTGCTCGATTATCGCTTGGCTGAGTGATTAGGTGATTACGCAACTGCTTACAGTCCTAGTTCGGGAGGTCGAAAAGAGATGGCGCCACTTTTTTTCGCGTAAAAGTCAAAATAATTGTTTCTGCGATTGCACACAATAGAAAATATAACTATTAATGCCAAATAAAAGTTATCAGGAACAGAAAAAAGCAAAGCAGTGCTTACGTTGGCTTGTTCCAAATGTTCCAAATCCCTTGCTTGGGATTCATTTTATAAAACTGTGGTGAACTTGTTGTGCCTTGTTTATCACTTGAATTCCGTGGTTTTTGCAAGTTTGAAGCACTGATAATCCTTTCACAGATAAACAAACGTCTTAGGAGCAATTTTCAGAGTTAATTTTGCTATTTCACGCCCGATTACTATTTTTAAACACAGTAAATATTGATTAGCTGAACCGATTGACCGAAACGCCTACCCGCGACCTACTACTAATGACTCTATTTAATAAAAAAAATGATTTCTTCCAAAGTAGTGGGTCTATTTTGTTAAAATAAAAACCATAATCATGTCAGATATGTGACGATGACGAAAAAATAACAAATAACTCACAAACGAGTGGCTATCGTGACTTAAAGTTTCATTTTTGTATTAAAATTATATTTTTTATGCTGTTTTTTTTCCAATAATCTCCAAAAATCTTAAAATTAAGCCTATAAATACTAGATATTTTTATGACTTTTTATTATTGTCTATCATAACAGAATTAAATAAAAAAAAAACCTACGTTCTAACATAAAAAATGCGCTGGCTAGGAGCTTTTAAAGTTGACCGCTGATTTTTCTATTTTTTTGTCGATAATTTTTGTTCTAGTTTCACCCCCTTTCGGGGTTGCACTTTATCCAGGGACACACTATATAACGGTAGGTACTTACACTTTTGCAGGCGTCTTAGGATATTTTGTATATCCTTGGTCATCCCGCTGCTGAGTTGTTGGGACACCCGAAGTTCAAACCAAATTTTAGATTATATTCACCATTTATTTAACATTGTATATTTTACATAACACTTTACAGCGAACTTAGTTCAACACGTCTGTACACTTTGCCGTCTTACGATTAACCCTTTGCCCGCCATAGTCACCTATACATGACAAATAACCCGAGGATCCTCCAGCGCCAATGACGTTTAGAATATATTTTGTTCACTTCGTGCTTTGGCGTAGAGAACACGGGAATGCGTTTTTGACGTGGCGCCCAAAGTGACGTAATGGGTAGGGGCGACACCGGAAACGAGTATTTAATAGATTTAAGCTATTTAAGCGACGCGTGACCCGAGAGCTGGTGAGTATCTGGCGCAGCGCATTAGCATTGCCATACAGCGGGGCAATGCAGCCAGCGTCTTGGGGACGCTTCCGACTGGTATTGATATGGACCAGTTGAGCTATCTGTAGATTGTTTGCAACAGTCTGCAGTTAGCTCAATTGTTTCAATTGTAAATACTAGTTTAATTTCTTTATATTATTTGATTGTTATTTTCTTTGTCAATAAGCTATAACAAAAACAACTCGTTAAAAAATCATTAACATATTATAGAGTTTAATAAAATATTTAAATACAATAATAATTTAAATTTACCGGCAAGGCAGCTTGTGGCGAGCTGTTGGTGAGTAGCGGCACCACGGGTATACCGACTGCTCCCGGGGAAGTTCCTGGTTCTCGTCTCCGCTTGCGGAGTTCTATCCCAAGAGAACCAGATCCCCACCTCTTGCTTGCCTTCATTGGCCGGTCTGAGTGCAGTCGCGAGAGATGCATCTTAGGATGTAGACTCGGGGGGTGGAAGTATCTAATGGCGTAATACCGAGGAAGCCCGCTCACGTGTCTTTGTGATGGTGAAATCAGGGCCGCACCTCTCAGGTCCGTTTATATCTACCGGCATGGAGCGTATCAGACACGTGCCGTGGCAGACACCGACCGAAACCGTTTATTCACATCTAACGTAACAGAAGCGTGCCGCGTCAGACAACGACAGACACCGTCCGGCATCCATTGATTTATATGTAGTACACACTAGATTTGACACTCGTTTTCTTTGACTGAACTGTACTGCAATCCGTACATCTTACCTTTAGTGTGGCTTCGACATTCACGCAGCGTGGGCGCGTATGGAGCCGCGCTATTATGAAAATCGTATGTTAAGTGTGAATCTGGACGTAAATAACGAGAAATACCAATTCAGTAGTCGAGTAGGTAAAATAAGTTGTTGTAAATTAATAAGTAATAATATCGTAAAACCACAACAGATAGAAAACCCGTAGAGATTTGCGCCTCTTGAGATCCTCGCCCAAATCTGCCGCCGAACTAGCCCTCACGGATGTCCTTGAAAGATGGGAAGGCGGAAGTGTGTCGACACATGTAGCGTCCCACACAATGGCCTCCCCAGCTCCCAAGGGACTAAAGTCGTGCCGTCGGGCCTCTTACCATCGTCACGAAACAGACCATTCGGTTCGAGAATAGCTGGTACGTTAGCGGTGACAAAGGCCCGCTGGATGATGTCATTAAGGCTGGCATTGCGAGATATCCGACCGGCAGCCCTAGTACACGATAATCCGTGATGTCAAGCTGTTCGAGAACAGTACCGCACTGGCATTGATGAGGCGCGCAACACCTTGCACCCAATCGAAGACATGTTGCTATACGGAAAGTTACGGGATCCAATTAAGTGGCCAGTAAGTGCCAGTATTATATGAAGGAAGTGCTTGCAACCAATGTCCTGATTCCCATTTAGAAACGGCCAGGAAACGGGCACGATCTGTAGAGCTGGAGCACGTTTGTAACAAACAATTCCGTGGGAACTCACTCAGATGCCCGTCCCATTGCCGTTGGGACAAAAGAGATTTTGGAGGAGCAGCATCAGGGCAAGCACTATGCCAAGCCATTCGAGCCTCGTCTAAAAACGAAATTTTGAATGAATTTCCAGATGAGACCAAAGATAAATATAAAAAATTTCCACTAAAGAACTAGTGCTGTAGACGGAAGACAAGCAACGCTGACAGGGGTACACTTGAAATTTTGCGGATACCTAAATAATACCTTGAAAATAATGTTAGAATTTATAATTTACCGTAACAACCGATTGATTCGGCATGCAAAATAGACACAAACACTTTACTCAAAAAAAGTTATATTTTAGATTGTTTTGTAGAAATAACGATGCAGTCTATATCTAGGCCAATATAAATAATGTTATGACCTGTAATGTACTTAATCCATTACATAAATAAAATGAACGGAACAGTCGTTGTGTAAGTATTTGCGCGATGGTAACGCGGCACAGTACCGGACAGTACCTATCTAGGATCCATTGTAGGCGCACGCGCATTGTAACGTGTTGTGTCGCGTTGACATTGAAGTAGGCGCGGCCTCAGTGCGGCGCGATCAAACGAGGTGTAACATACTGTCTCGCCTTGTCGTGCTGCTGCTGGCTTTAAGTGGCCGTAGGAAGCGTAGCTCTCACTGACACTGTCACCTGTGTGTTGCAGAAACTGTACCGCACGCTAAGCGAGATCAAGTCTGAGGTGGAGAGCATCATCAAGAGCGGACGAAAGCTGGCAGAGGAGGGCGGCGGGGAAGAGGCGGGGGTGTCCAGCGCACGCGTGGACGGACTCAAGGAGCTGTACAACCGGCTGGGCGCGCAGGTGACCGAGAGCAAGGCGCGGCTGGAGGCGGCGTTGCTGTGCGCGCGCGAACTGCAGCACGACCTGGCCGCGCTCGGTGCCTGGCTGGACGCACCGCCGCCGGCCGGCCAGCGCCGAGAGCTGGAGGCCTCCCGCATGCGGCCTCTGCGCGACAATCTGCACGCCACGCTAGCACGCCTCGACGCGCTCGCGCTGCCCGCGCACCTAGCTCCACTGCGCCGCCGCGCCGCCGCGCTCGACGCGCGCTGGGACCGCCTGCTGCGCTCCGCGCCTGTCGCGCCCGTCGCCGCCTCGCCGGCTGACTACCTGGCAGACATCGCCCGTGAGCTGGAGGAGCCGCAGACGATGTCGGGCGCCAAGCTGCGCGTACTGGCGGCCGAGCTGCGCGACAAGGCGCCCGCGGTGGAGGCCGCCGGTGACGCCGCGCTGCAGCGCCTATATCGCGCCCTGCTCGAGAAGATCACGGTGAGTGTGTGGTATGCTTGCTGGTCATCAGGCCTCACGCGACGAGTAAGACGATGAACTACAATTTCTTTATCGAAATTTCATCTTAACAATAAAATCATTGCAATATTCTAGAGAATTCGAAATTGCGATTGCAACTTACATATTTTCGTCATCTCGACTCGTCTCGTAAACATCCCTTCATTCAACACCGCTCACATAATTTCCTTGTAAGTACGCGTCATCGAGTATCAGAATCAGAATCAATAACTTTATTTCTTTAGGCTTACAAAATAAGCACTTAGACAAGTCAAATTGTATACTATAAACATACGTAGTTATTATTATCAAATAAGAAATAAGGTGTTATTGATATTCTCTTCACTTCAATTTTTTGTCCACTAGTGGAAGAAGTGAAAAAGAAACCACTAGCACATTTATAATATCACTTAAGTGTCTAATACATTGTTATTTTGCCTATCTAAAACTAAATTTAATGCGATTTAGATACATGTCAATATTTCTATGAAGCTAAACAGAACATTTAATTTCTTACATACTACTGTCAGTGCGGAACGGAGCGACATCTGGCCAAGCATTAACATCATTGATGTAATCATCTATGGAGTAAAAGGCCTTCCTGATAAGATTTTGTTTAATGTACTGTTTAAATTTACGAATAGGGAGTTCAGTTGCTTCAGATGGAAGCTTATTATAGAAGCTCACGCAATTGCCCATAAATGATTTCCCTACCTTTCGTATTCTTAATCTATATGCTGGGATGTGTAATTTGTTTGTAATTTGTTAGTACATATCATGGCTGATAATTTGCTACGAAACAATTCTGTCACGAATCACACAGATTAATATGAAGTCGCTCACCGCCTGCTGTGTTCTGATTGGCCTTAAAATTATCACGCAATTAAAAAGGGATGGGGTAAAACGCATTGCTAGTGCTATCGATGTTCTAGCTAGTCAGAATTCAAAATGATATTTAGTTAATTTTATTTACATTGTGCTTATAATAATTATTATTGAATAAATTATGTAATCGATGAATATACATAAAAAGTTTTAAAATAACTTTGGAATTGGTCACATGGAAACAGCGAAAAGTGGACTTAGTGACTTTTACATCTAAAAGCTCTCCACGGCTTCCTATGGTTGTCTACAATCGTTCAAAAATCACAAGCAAAAAATATTACGTGTAAATATTGTGTGAAATCATGTTGATGGGGCCGAAATAACGATATCTATAGTCTAAACCAGCTTGTTTCTTCTCTACCGACTGCGTAAAGCAGGAAGAAAATATAAACGAAATTAGGTAAAAAAGGGATGTCAAATGAAACGTCATGAACGCTGACCGAGGTTAGCCATTGAGGCACACTCAACCGAGTTCGAGCGAGGTTATGACTGATGATATGGGCGTCGAAAACTTGAGTCACTGTTCTCAAAAACATCACACATTCAATCGTTTTTCAAAACAGTTCATGGAACCATAAGCATACAAAAGGCATTCTCCTTCACACGTAAAATAGCCAAAAAATAAGGTCCACGGATCCCGGGATCAGATTAAATTAGCCACTGATCCCGCCAAGTTGTATCCACCGATACCGTGATCGGTTTCCACCAAAATAAGCTGTTGAGGTTACATTTGGGAATCTGATCGGTTCATATGACAGGTGTCGCAGTCCTCATTGGCAGTTTGTACTCGGTATATCAGGGATCTTGGTCCGTTGCATAGAACACTGCTGGTCTGTCTATCTGTCGTTTGGTGTCTCTGTACAATCGTTCACGGTAAGTCTTCTCTCCGCGCATCGCACCGTGTCCTACCGCGCGCTGTTCTTCCACGATACCAAATTAAACATACTCGCAAACGTTTTCCTTCTCACCTGTGATTAAAACGAACATTAAATACGTCGGGTTTCCTAGTGCACCTTGTAAATACCACATAGTACATATGGTGTCGGTGTGTGTGGGTGTGTATGTGTGTGAAGGCTTTGAATCACGGCAACTCATTAATGGAGCTTGGAGTCACGGGATCATGCTTACCATCCGGCGGCGTCGGCACTAACATTGTACATAGCGACGGCACACGGAAGAGAGACCACAGCGCCGTCTTTTGCAGAGCGCCGCCCCCGCCCCCGCCCCCGCGGATGCCCTCGTCCCCGAGTCACCTGAGTACGAGAGCCTCACGGACACGATTAAGCGGCGGCTGGAGAGCCCCGTGGACGGCGACAAGCCGGACCTCAAGAAGTCGAAGATACCGCTCGCGCTGCACAGCCCCGTGCCCATTCGCCGGGAGGTGAAGGAGGGAGGCGCACGTAGCAGGGGTTCCTCGCTAGAGCGCCCGCCGCGTCCCGCCCCCGCCTCGCCCGCGTCCACCTGCAAGGATAGCAGCACGTTCAACCTGCTGCAGGACAGCGCGCTCTTCACGCAAATATCCGAGGACAAGTTGGTCGTCGCCCCGCCCGCACCCCCGCCCTTGCCGCCCCGCGATGACTGCCACGTGGTCGCCGTCACGCAGCGAGAGATCACCCTATCGTCCGTAAGCGACAAGGAGTCTGTCCCCGTGGACCTCGGGAAAGAGCCCCGCACGTTTGTGGTGGAAGTGCGCACACTGGAGGCGCGCCGACAGCCGACGCGCGGCGTGGTGACGACGCGCGAGGCGGCTAGGCGGCCGCCGAGCAGCCTGCGCGAAGGGGAGCACAACGAGTACCTGATCCTAGACGAGGTACCGGCGGGCGAGGCGGCCGCGCTGCCCGAGCCCTCCGTTACCGGCGACTTGGCGGCTCCCCTGCCCGACGAGCTCATCTACTCGGAGGTGGAGGACACGCAGCAGGTAATGCACCGCGCACGCTACCTACACCGACGCTGACAACGATAATTTAAATAAATAAAGTAACGACAAACACGGCCGATAAACTTCTTTGCGAGTGTTCATTTTTGTACTTCTTGTACACCGGCATGCTTCCACGATTTCCAGACATTACCTCCCGAAGAAGCAGGTTCCTCTATCCCCGTCTTTTGGGGTTTTGTCTAGTAGGTATTTACCTTTTCACTTAAGTTTGTGATAAAAGACGTGCAAAGCGATAAAACGGTGTGCCCTTTAGATCCGCGCGTCGTCGGGCTCGCCGCCAGCGCCGCTGTGTACGTCGACGCCCATCAAGGACGAGAGGCGCGCGCACGTGGTCGCCATGTCGCCCAAGCCGGGTGCCGAGCCGGTCACCAGCCCCGCGTGCCTCGCCAGCCCCCCTCCAGAGCCCGCCACTCCCGACGGGGAGCGGCGGCATACTCTGGAGACTCAGCACTCGGAGGATGACACTCAGCCGGTCAGTACTTATAGTTTGATAGTAGGTACATATCTTGTCATGTTTTATGTTGATATTAATGTCAGTGTGTGTGGTCCAGGAGGCGTCCCTCTGCGCCGGGCTGAGCGCGGAGGCGGGGGCCGAGCTGGAGGAGTGGTGCGGCGCGGCGCGCACCATGCTGCGCCGGCTCGATGTCGTGCTGCTCACGCTGCAGGGCGTCGCCGTCGAGCGAGACCCTGCCAAACGACTGGAGGTACCTCCTCACTGTTACACAATTTATTTTATTTTAATATAGATGGAAAACAAACAGCTTGTCATACTTAAACGAGCAGAAACAATGCTTTAACTGAACCTTAATCGTTTTCACATATGTATGTATATAGTATTCTTAGTTTTTTTATTACATCGGTTTTCCTACATGTTATAATAACAAAATAAATAAGCGATTTTAGCGCCATTTTTGGGTAAAATAAAGAACTTCACCGTCTATGAACCTAGGGGGTAGTTGTAGTTGCATTACTAATAGATGGCGTTAGAGTCGCGATTCTTCAAAAATATTATTTACGCCTTATTTTACGTGCTTACGTATTATTTATCACTTATAACACTCCGACAAAAGTAAGGTAGATACCACAAATCGATTTATCACTAAACATGGGTCACAGGTAGGTAGTGTAGGTATTTGTTTAGGTACCAATGTAGTAACCTAAGAATTATTAAAAAATGTGTTTTAGCTACTGTTATAACGACAACAATAAAAATATAAGTAATTAAACAGTCTATTGTAATTAAGGTAGGCATGGATCATGTGTGGAGGATCCACCATGTAGTAGCGTAGCATCTACGAATTATTTTCAAGCTAATTCAACAAACTCTAAAATAAGGAAATTCTTAGAAAACTAGCAGCGGTAAAATAATGCAAAAATAATATAGATAATAAACTATACTAAATCTTTATTTGAAATCAAGCGTAGCAATTTATTTTCTCATTTTTACTATGAAAAATGCAACATTTTACAAAATATTATTTTGTGATTGACCATAGAGAAAAAATATTTTCACGTCAATTCTTGCTACTAAAAATATGATAAGCATTTTGAGATATTATTTATACTTATAAGCGGTTTTATACTATTTTAAATATAAATAAGTAAATCTTTACGTTAGTAACGTCAGCATCATTTGGACTCGCAATTCTGTCATTTTCCTAGACATGGTATGGTATGGTATGGTATGGGTACTCCCTTGTCCGCATTTGGACTCAATTTGGTCCATTATGCGTTGATTTGCTAGCAAAGCCAGCCTAACTCCGTCCAGAACCGCAGAATCTTCCTGGGATCTTCACAGGCTTCGCGGAGTGACCTCCGCAAGTTGAGGATTTCTGTTCTTTGTGCTGTTACTCCCTCGCATTCCAGGACTACGTGGGCGGCTGTTTCGTCGTCACTGAGGCATACTCTGCAGAGAGGGCTGTCCGTCGCTTCGATGGTAAATAGGTGTTTGTTCAGTGGGCAGTGTCCTGTTAGTGTTCCCACCAGGATACGCAGGTCCGTTCTGTTTTAAGTTCAGTAGGCGTTTAGTTAACTTCGGTGATGTTGATGAGAGCGCCGCTCTAGCTTGTCTGCATCCGTTTCCTAGAGATTTGGACGTCTCCACAGGTTAGTAACGTGAAGCGATCGAAAGCGTAGTTCCACGTACGCACGATAGAGGCGCTGTACCAAATTGTATGGAAAAAGGAGACGTCTAGATCACGTCTCGTTACCAAATTCCGGCCAGATTCACGCTACTGTTCACCTCTGCATTGGAGGATATATTGAAGATCTTAGGCTGGGACAGATATGGCATCAATATCAATGGCGATTACATCACTCACCTTCGGTTTGCCGACGATATAGTCATTGTGGCAGAATTGCTTAAAGACCTTTGCAAGATGCTCAGAGACCTCAACACCGTTACCGGACAAGTGGGTCTGAAAATGAACATGGGTAAGACAAAAATCATGTCGAATGCCCCTGTCGCACAAAAATCATGTCGCACCTATACCAGTCTATCTTGGAAACGATGTTATCGAAGTTGTTGATCACTATGTCTACCTAGGCCAAATAGTCCAACTAGGTAAATCCAACTTTGATAAAGAGGTCAGAAGACGAATCCAACTCCGATGGGCAGCGTTCGGGAAGGTTCTAAATATCTTCTCATCACAGATACCGCAGAGCCTCAAAACGAAAGTGTTCAATCAATGTGCGTTGCCCGTAATGAGATGACCTACGAATCCGAGATGTGGTCGCTAACTATAAACCTCGTTCATAAGCTCAGAGTCGCTCAGCGTCAGCGAATACGGAAATCCGTAGAAGAATCAAAGTCACCGACATAGCTCTCAGAAATAGTAGGCTGACGTTGCACTGGACAAGTCATACAGCTCACAGAACTGATAACCGCTGGGGTTAAACGTTCTCGAGTGGCGGCTACGATGCAATGCGAAACGGAGTGTTGGGAGAACATTCACTCGGATGGTCCACCATGGACCGACGACATCTTAGCGGTTGCAGGGAGTCGATAGATGGAGGCGGCTCAGGCCCGCTATTTGTGGCGTCGTATGGGGGAGGCCTATGCCCAGCAGTGGACGTGTACTCGTATGAGCTGATATGATGATGATGAAATGTTCCACAAGTAATTAAATAAGTGAGTAAACTCAGTTTGAAGCGGTTTGTCTGTTCGTTATCAACTACTAGTCGCATAGCTCCAGCCAGATTAAAAGTAACATTTTAAATTGTACTTATAAATTACAGGAATTAATGAATTAATGAATATACCTAAACCTAGTTATAGAAGTGGGGAGATAATTAGAAACATCTTATTTCTTACTAGCTGCGCCCGCGACTTTATCCGCCTGGAATAGTGACAGTGTGATTTTCATACAAAATTTCATCCCCTATTCCCTTTGACAATTTACCCCCTTGACATTTTTATTTATATCTAATTAACAGCCTAAATATTAAATTCCAAGCTTTTAGCTTTAAAAATGAAGATATTTCTATACAACCTTTCAATATCTTACAACCCTTTTTTCGCATAAAAAAGTAGCCTATGTCCTAGTTGTCAGGCTCTATACTATCCTGTGTACCAAATTTCATTGAAATCGGTTCTGTAGTTTTGGCGTGAAAACGTGACAGACAGTTAGACAGAGTTACTATCGCATTTATAATATTAGTAAAGATTTGATAATACTTACTATATTTATAGGTGTAAAATTTGACTTGTCTAAGCTTTTCTTGTAAGCCGAAAGAAATAAAGTTATTGAAATGTGAAATTTTAAACTTTATGATCAGGGAGGCGTTTGCCCTGCGGTGCCTCTGCAGTGGGCGACGTGACTTAGGCTGATGACAATAAATAATAATGTTACCTACTGCTCAGTATTAAATAAATTTGTGTTAGTTAGAATAAAACAAAATGATTTATTTAGTATGGAATTGTTGAACATGCGAGTAATTGGTATTAAAAGTATAATTGTGCGGAGCTGGTATTTACGATAGTTAGTAGAGCATGTGAGTGGGTGGTTTAAAGTCATTTGCGAAATAAGATTAAGAACGGCGGGAAGGTACAGATGTTAGACAAGAGTGAGGGGCCGTCAATTAACTTAAGTAGAGTATTGTGTAGCAGTGTTGGGTCAGCAGCTTCTCTCTTCTCCAAGGGATGGTGGTGTCTACAGCTGTCGGTATATATTCCGAAATATACATTTATGCTTGAAGTTAACGACCTTTATAAATTTCCTCCGGGGTTTCTCCAATAGGGTAATGTACTTGTTGTAACGAGTCTACTCCAGATTACTCCGAATTGTGCGCAGTAAAATATTTTTAAATGAAAAAATGAAATCTCAAGGTCTTCATGACTTTTGCGGTAATCTTCTCAAAGCGCTGATCAAAAAGTAATTTAAAGTCTAGAGTAATACTTAAGTCAGTGATTGTATTTGTTCGATTAAGAAACTCGCCATTAATACTATATGTAGATAAATTGATAAGGGTGTACAAGGTACAATGTACAATATTATTCAGGCTATGCATGAGATGACAATGTAAATAACTTCCTATGTGATTATAGTTCAGTAATAATAACGTCAGGTATGTAACATTGATTCTCTAACACTAACATTGTTTCCCTTTCTCTAGTGCCCAAGATGTGCAAAGTACAAGTTATTCAGTCCGTACGTGTAATATCTAGTTCACCTACATTATAATAGCTTAGTAATGTCTACCTACTTCCAATAAGTACGTGATGTTTATTCTTCCGTATTAACCTTTCATTTTAACCTAAGTTTCATAAATATACAGTTGCGATCCAACACCGTTAAAGTTATCATTTCTCTTCCTCGGTAGCTCTAACAAAGGGGGAGATTTTCTGTCAAAAGATATGCAGTAGGGATGTAACGATTACCGATATATCGGCGTCGCCGTGCCGTGCCTATTATAATATATTAAACAGTTCAAAAAACGCGCGATTCAAAGAAGATAACTATTGGTGATAAATGATTCAAGATAAATGGAAGAGTGATCGCAAAACTTAATGACCTCTGTGAACTTAGGCTTCCGTGCCTAAGTTCACAGAGCTCATTAAGTTTTGCGATACTGCGCAAGTACAATCAAATAGAAAAGTCATATTTATCAACTAGCTACCCACCCGGGCTTCGGCTAGAAATCCTTTTTATGGTGCTAATAGACACACCTGTTGCAGCTGCAGTCCGCTGCAGTAGCATTTTGAGTTTAAATTAAGACCTTCATTGTCTTCTTTTGTCATGAAACTCATGACATCGAACACCATTTTCCATGTTTGACGACACAGTACGTTAAACCGCATGCGAGACATATTTAACGTTTAAGAGAAACAGCTATTAACAGGGAATACAACACAAAATCGCAAGAACAAACTATCAAATCAACGACACGAACACAGGACAAGCGTCAAAGACTTTGCTGCGTCATTGTACTCAAAAGCATTCATTCGACAGTATTGCCCACTAGATTATAAATAAATTTGCTACATAGAAATTATTTTATTTTTAAACTTGGGTTAATTGCGTTAGATAAAAAGCTTAATTTATTCTAACATTTTGGGTTTAAAATAATCCGTCACTGAGTGTAAGATTTTTTTATATATTCTTCAAATATTGAATTAGAAAAAATAATAATTGCAGAACAAAATGTGCTAGACAAAATAAAAATGCGTCGGAATTCTTGCTGGCAACCCTGATTTGACAGACAGATCCCCTCTGACCCCATTCTTTCCCCTCAACGCCTTATTTACGGTTCAATGCGCAGCCGTTGAAGCCAACTTCACAGAGCTCATAAAGATTTGCGCGTACTCTACCCATAATTACTTTCTCAAGTGACGCGTGACCCGAGACCTTGTGCGTATCTGGCGCAGCGCATCAGTACAGTACTGCCATGCAGCGGGACAATGCAGCCAGCGTATTGGGAACGCTTCCGACTGGTATTGATCAGTTGAGCTACCTGTAGATTGTTTGTATCAGTCTTCAGTTAGCCCTAATTGTTTCAATTATAAATACAGTATAAACCCTGTATAACAAAATTGAAGAGACCGAGTATTTTATTATAAAGATATGTTATAAACACGAAAGGAAACAACAATAAACTTACGGCCTTATGTATAATAAATCGCTATCGTAGGTTTAGTGTTGACTTACTTAAACCGTTCGCTAAGATAAGCCAATGATTGCTTACATCGCGAACCAGTAAAGGCTCACTAGTGCTTTGTTAACAAAAAACATTATTCATAATAGTTTTCTAACGTTTGCGGCTAGTTATCAGCTCGCTAACTTTAGCAAACCCAGACCCCTACTTTACGTGTTCTAGAGTGTGAAAAAATGGCCGAAATCAATCAGCTGTTTGTTATTATTTCCATTCCAATTTACCGCCAAGTTATTCCACTCCAAATAGTAAACAATTCAACTTCTTTTTTAATGATGCCGCTTGCTTTTCTTTCGCTAGGACTCTGCCAGTGTCAGTATGAAGTGTCATTAACTTCAAAATAATATCATCGGTTCTGCCAAAGAGGTAGTATATAGTACCGTCTGAAAGATTACAAAAAAACTAGTATAATTAAGACCCGCGCGGTTCCGCCTCGGTTACCAAGCTCCAAGGGGTGCCATGCTGGCACTTCTTAGGGTGCCCTGGCACCCCAAACCCGAAGGGGTGACAACGGAAGCTCACAAGCACAGCCAGATCATAAAAAGTGGGTTCGAGAAATTACGTTGTGGTAACTTGAAACGAATGCTTGTGGCATGATTAGATTCAGAATCAGAATCAATAACTTTATTTCTTTAGGCTTACAAAATAAGCACTTAGACAAGTCAAATTGTAAACTATAAAGATAGTTATTATTATCAAATAAGAAATAAGGTGTTATTGATATTCTCTTCACTTCAATTTTTTGTCCACTAGTGGAAGAAGTGAAAAAGAAACCACTAGCACATTATAATATCACTTAAGTGTCTAATACATGTTTTCTAAATCTAAATTTAATACGATTTAGTTACATGTCAAAAATTTCCATAAAGCTAAACAGAACATAGAATTTCTTACATACTACTGTCAGTGCGGAACGGAGCGACATCTGGCCAAGCATTAACATCATTGATGTAATCATCTATGGAGTAAAAGGCCTTCCATTTCATAGCTGAACCATACAAAATCATTTACAATAGGTAAAATACAGAGTTTATCAAACTATCTTTCTTTGAGGAACTAACTAAAATACGACCGCATATATCTCACTGTAGCTACTTAGTTAGTATTATTATAATATTCTCTCGGACCCGAAAAAACCAATTTTCGTCACAGAAAATCTCACGCATATAACAAAAAAGCTATTTTATCTCGCCCGTGAAGCTGCAAAAGCCAATAACTATAGATTTTGTTGGACTGCCTATGGGAAAATCTATATGCGGAAATCGGAAGGCTCGTCGTTACTTCGTTAATCCGCATCAACTCAGAAGCTGATCTTGCTCAGCTCACAATCAGTGTAAACCAATGACTATGTTCGGGTAAACCGACGAACGCAGCAGATATGCATTTAGATGCGCTTGCATTTGAATGCGTATTTGCCCTCGTTTACCTAAACATACTCAGTCCGCGGCCGACCGCCAACGTCGCGGGTTCAATATTCAATATTATAATTTCAACCATGTCATACCATTTTCACCATAAGTTGGCGGCATAGTTTAATTACGAGTACAAAGTGTGTCTTGTGAAAATAGTCCGTAACCAGTGACTTTGCTTGACCACTCACCACTCACCATACCAAATATCACTCAAAGGGGTGTTTGGGGACTTACCATTAACATCTACCACAAACCCCAGCCACTACCCTTTTCACTGTCCTTCGAACCGGAGTATGTTCGGAGCAATTTGGGGGAACAACCATATAACATCTACCACAACCCCCAAAAATGATGTGAGATGAGCAGTGATTATTGAAGACAGTTTGCTGAAAATAAGGTCAGACCACACCATCGCCATCAACCATAAGGAAAACGATGAGCATAACCAGGCCAATTGCAACACAAAAAATACCTACCAACATTGAAACCAGTTCACCAACCTCACCTCGGGTTACACGAGTTGAACGACGCTAAAATGCTGACAACCAAAACAAACAAACACGCTGAATTTTTATTGACGACCTAGTTCATTTACTAAGTGCACACAAATAATAAAATTATAATAATGTTATGTCGCAAGAAAAAGCAAGGATGCCCAAAACCACGTCACCATGGGGGATAGTCTAGACTGGACCGTGACACCAAACCATGAACGGTCTGCTTAAAACCCCAATCGGCAAACCATCGATCCTTCTTAAAAGCTAACATAACCAGAATTTGATGAACCAGCCATCAAACCAGAACCAAATCGAAGAAGATACCTCACTAAATAAATACCAAGATGATCAGATCAACCATAAAAATACCAGACTGCGCAACTAACGAATAAAGGAGCCTAAACTCATTCCTCACGAGTTTAGGAGAGTCCATCGAGAAAGTAAATAATATTAACCAAAAGTCGAGGAGTGGACTAAACTCATTCCTATTCATAATCTCATTCCTAAATTCATTCCTCACGAGTTTAGGAGAGTCCATCGAGAAAGTAAAGAATATTAACGAAAAGTCGAGGAGTGGACGTACGTTACTGCCAGCGGACACCTACTGCGGAGCGCCGCCGCAGCGAAGGTCGCTGCATGCAGGACGCCGAGGCGGCCACACCGCCGCCCTCCAGACCTCGGCGTTGACGCGGAAGTCACTGTCAATAGGAGTTTGCTGCCGAGGCCCATCACTACCAACCAACCACTGTTCCAACCACTAGAAGTGATTAGTGCCAGTGCTACTTAAATAGGCGCCTAGAGAGCTCAGTGCGTAGCGTTTCCATAAAATAAAGTGAAATCGGTTGTCAGCTCAATTAGTTATACCATACCACTTATTTATTTACCAGTTTACGTTTTATACCATTTACCAGTTAACTTTTAAATATTTTATGTTTTATATGAATAATTATTAGAATAAGAACCAATGTGCTTTTATATGTATATTTGCTATTATACCAATTTGTATTTTCATCAATTTGTATTGTATTCGATGACATTTATAAGATGTTAAATGTAATGTATCATCATCATTTTGTCGTCGGGAGTATGTTCGGGTAAACCGACCAACGCAGCAGATATGCATTTAGATGCGCTTGCATTTGAATGCGTATTTGCCCTCGTTTACCTAAACTTACTCAGTTCGCGGTCGACCGCCATCGTCGCGAGTTATAACCACCATCTCAACCATTACCTACCATTTTACCATTCTTACCATAAGTTCTTACCATAAGTTAACCAGTAATTACAGTAGTGTCTAGTGAATATAATAGTCCAAACCATACCAGTTACTTTCCTTGGCACCCACACCAAACAACCAATCACAAAGGGCTGTTTGGGGACCAACCAGTACCATCTACCACAACCCCCAAGCACAACCCTTTTCAGACTAGTTATGGAAAAAGTATTATTTAAAATAAGCCACGATAGGAATTTTGTATATTTTATAATTTTAAAGTTAAATTTAGTAATGCCTCTGTTATGTAAGCTCGGTTTATCTCACCAACTCTCACACACACCTCTCACACTTTCTGACTACATAAAAAAAGATAAACACATAAACACTTTAGGTACTTGGTCTACAGTACTTACGAACATTAACTTCTCTTGCTATATGCTGGGTTCACTTGATAATCTAAGCTCACAAATAATGTACGCTTGCTGCATGCACGCGGGATCAATGGATTGCGCCTTCTCTACTTTATCAATCCCGTATGGATAGCTCTACTATAGAACAAATTACTGAAGATCTAGAGTTGCTCAGTGTTTCTAAGTGTCTATTATGCTCTCCAGAGTCTTGCGGTAACTTTATTTGCACTAACAATAAAACCCTAACGGTGCTAAAGGTCAACATACGAAGCATAAATCGTAACTTTAGCGAGTTAGTTTCTCTACTTGCCAGGATTGGAGTCAGCTGTGATGTCTTGGTTCTTACTGAGTGCTGGTTAAGTAAACTTACTAATCTCCCGAACTACTACAACACCATCATTTTGGTTTGAAAAACTAGATTTATGACTAGTGTAGTTTTCCAGACTACACTAGTTGTAGTTTACATTAAGTCAAATATCAAGCACGCCGTCTCTGAGCCTATAATGTCCGACTGCAGCCGCTTACTAGAGATGAGTCCGGTATTCAGTAACTAACTCAGTACCTGTTAGCATGGTCCTAAAATATCTAACGCTATTGTAAAATAACTGCAAAGCGAGCATCGCGCCTAACCGACCGTGAGCCATAACTACCCAACGCTTCAATACCTATACTTACCTAACTATCATCTATGCATAGGTACTAGCGGACCGTTCACCCGTAAAGTTATGTAGCTGCAACAAGTATTTGGTATTTCTAACCAAATCGGTTAGAAATATATTGGGTAGAAATCAGGACAGGTATAGAGTATTGTAACGTTATTGGGTACCAGTTGGTACTCGCGGTATTTACGTTTTATAACCCAATCACTAGGATGTGTCGTCAATATAACGATTTGGCAGCTGATAATAATGAGATAGATATATTTAACTCGAACATCAACAAATTTCGCCAAATTATTTCGACTATACTGAGCAATTGCATATAATTTATAACGATATAAATGTATTTTCTATTGTATAAAGTTTAAAAATACACAGTAATATAAATTATATTTTAGGGAAATTGTTTTGGATATGTTTGCAACACTTTTTTAATCTTGTTATTAAAAAATAAAATAAAAACTAACAAAAATTACTCCGGTGAGCTTCTTCTAACACGGGAAGATCACTTAACATCAGTTAACGCTTTAAATAGTTATTTCGTTAACATAGGCAAGAATCTTGCTTCAAAAATCAATAACGATACTACATGCCCTGTGGATAACATGGAACAAACCTTTCTATTGAACTCACTGGTGCTTCTTCCTGCTGACATGCTAGAAGTGGATTCCATTATTGATGGACTTCATGTAGATTGTGCAACTGGGTGGGATCAGATTCCTTGCAGAGTCATCAAGTGCGCTAAGAGATACCTAGTAGGGCCCATAACACATGTCTGTAACCTAAGCATTGTCACTACTGGTGTTTTCCCTAACGCATTCAAGAAAGCTCTTGTTCATCCGATTTTCAAGAGCGGTAAACGGGACAGTGTCGATAACTATAGACCCATCTCAGTTTGAACAACCCTATCAAAAATACTTGAAAAAATTCTGAACAAGAGACTCAAAGACTTCTTAGAGCATCATAAACTAATCTCAGAAAATCAGTATGGTTTCAGAAAGGGTATCTCTACAGAGGATGCAGTTCTAGATCTCACAAAAAGTATTGTGCAGCAACTGGATAAAAAACTTAAGTCTATATGTGTTTTTCTTGACTTATCCAAAGCATTTGACACTGTCTCGATACCGCTCTTGCTCAATAAACTGGAAAAGGTGGGAATTAGAGGTGTCACACATGACATCTTTAAAGATTACCTATCCAACCGCTTACAATGTGTTAAAATCGAAAGTTGTGTTAGTGCTGATAAACCGATTACTTATGGTGTGCCACAGGGTAGCGTCCTGGGACCTACGCTCTTTCTCCTGTATATCAACAGTTTATGTAGGCTTAATCTACCCAGTTGCAAAATCTATACGTACGCTGATGATACTGCTCTCCTCATCAAAGGCGCTAGCTGGGAAGAGGCCCGAAGTTATGCTGAAATGGTCCTAAGCTCAACAATGACATGGCTTAAGAGCAACATCCTGACTTTAAATATATCTAAATCCAAGTTCATGGCCTTCTCTCCAAATTCCACAGGACAATCACCCCCTGCCTTCAATATTGTAGCGCATTCATGCTGCAGTATTTCAACATGTGGAAGCCCCGTTTGCATGTCAGTGATTCAAACCACTAACATAAAATACCTCGGCGTAACCCCAGATAACAGCCTCAGTTGGAATCTTCACATACAAACAGTTGTCTCACGAATACGAAAGCTCATTTATGTGTTTTAAAACTCTTAAGATCAGTTGCAACAAGGGCCACGATGACATTGGCTTACTCTGCCCTTGCACAGTCTCTCCTCTCATACTGCATAACTGCATGGGGAAGTACCTTTAAAACTCACATATTGCAGCTAGAGAGAGCACAAAGATGTCTCCTGAAGGTCATATTGAATAGACCATTCCGCTTCTATACTACTCAGCTCTACAAAGACTTCCCTACTCTAACCGTGAGACAGCTATTTGTTATGCGAACTATCCTTAGGAAGCATATTGAAACCCCATTTATCCCAAATGTGAACCTAAATAAACGCTTAAAGCATAAAATTCATGCAATTCCGCGGTACAGACTGGCAGTCGCGGCGTCCTAAGTGCACGACTATATAATAAGGTTAACAAAGAAATAGGCTTCTATCACAAACCTAGACATAAATGCAAAACAATACTAATGCAATGGCTACGTTCACTAGACTATTTTGAAACCGAGAAATTATTTACAGTTTTAAAATAAAAATAAATCACTTACCCTTAAATATTTAAACCCACAAACAACACCACAACACACACACACACATACTCACCAACACATACAGATACACACCCCACATACACACACCCACACACACAATTAACACACTCGATAAACTGGACGTCACTGTGCGATTATTATTACTGTAATTTATTATAACTATTTTAATTTGCATGCTCATTTATTTATTTAAAAATAATTATCTAACTACTAATACTCCCTGAATAAATCTGTCAGCCAAATAAGTATGTAATTCAAACTCATGCTACTATCAAAGATCACAAATGTTATCATGGACATTGTCTCACTTGTCCTGTTCACTTTAATTCAACTTTTATTTTTGTATTGAGTCTAGTTTGTGTATGATAGTTCTAAATCTGAAGTCTATTTTGCGCTAATTCAATTTAAAACTAAAGACTACTATCTTTCATAATTACTCTATATTATTATGTTAAATAATGAATGCTGTATCTATTAATCTTTATTATTTATGAGGAACATTCACGACTTGTACAATAACTATCAGTAATTATTGTAAGGGGAAGCACTCACTACCAAACTACAAGTTATTTTAAGAATAGCTTATATTGGTAATGAGAGCCCTAAATAAGTGTCATGTACTTTTTTTGCAATAAACAATTTAATTGAATTTAATAATATTCTCAGCTACTACAGTGCAAACTATGCATAAATAAAGTGATAAACAGTCGATAAGCGTTTTGGTCCGAAGAAATCCGCAGAGCTACAGTCCGCTAAAGGTCTGCATAGGTATAAAAAAGTCCAAAACAGACCAAAGAGATCCGCACCGGCAACGCTGCTAGTTAGTTTCGACAGACGAATACCGCGAGGCGCTTACGTTTTCAATATTATCGCGTATCATATCGCGGATCGCAAGATTTCTAGATGATATCACGATACTGCGATACGGCTTATTATACTATCAATATTATCGTGACACGCCGATATTATTGAATGTGTAATATACCAATGAGGTTTGCCTGTCTATGGTTTGAATTTGGAGCATAGACTTCCTATATTTCTGTGGTCTATGCTTACCTATTTTAATAAGCGATAGTTTAGCAGACTATTATGAAAATAAAAAGATAGCAATCGTTGGCTTATCTTAGCGAACATTTATTTTAACTAACTCACTGCTAAACCTGTGATAGTGATTCAGACACAGTGATTCAGTCGGACAGACAGACAGCGGAGGTTTAGTCATAGAGTACCGTTTCACCCGTCGGGTTAGAAACACGAAAAATAATACATAAAAAAAAATGGTCCTACTAATATTATGTAGGCGAAAGTGTGTCGTTGTGCCGTGTCTTTGTGAAAATGTTTGACCGAAGACAACGTCAAAACTAGTGAACAGATCGGGTGGAATTTCGCACATGTAAAGATCGTGGCGCTCGCGAAGCCGCGGGCAGAAGTTACTAAAAATTTGTAAATGCAATAATATTTATTATTTTAGTAGGTAAATTTATATTCAGTTATACTCAAGGGTAAAAAACAACACAACAAAACATACAAGTGTTTGAATTCGGCAATATTAACGGTCGCTAAGCGCGCTCTAGCTCACGTAAAGAAGGGATCTCGGTTTGCTAACCAGCTGCTAACTCGCCGCAAACGATTGCATTATGAATAACGTTTTTTGATAACAATGCTCTAATCAGCCTCTAGTGGGCCGCTAAATCATTATGCATAAGGCCGTCATGGTCTGAGGCGTATCCACTAGCTGAAAGGGGTATGACGATAATCAGTGAATAGCTTCGGTAAAACCTTATAACTTTCAAGACTAGAAAAACGACGTATGCCTCAGCCTCAGACACTAAAGCCTGTATTAAAATTCACTCCAGTACATGCTCAGCTCTTTCGGGGCCCTGCAATTGAGAGACTTATCTGTTCAGAAGTTAAAAGTCAAAATATCTTGGTGTTCTTATTGACCAAAAACTGACATTTCAACTCACACTAGAACTCTCTCTGCGAGAGTAAGAAAGGTTATAGGCATCATGAAAAGCCTTCGGTATGTAGCAAGCTTTGACACCTTTATACCAGTCCATTTCGCTTAATGTCAATCACGCATATCGTGTTGGGGTAGTGCTGCGAAGACCTTCATTATACGAGCTGAGAGAACACATCGTTCAGTATTAAAGTGATTCTTCGAAAGCCTTTTAGATATCCCACAACGGAGATCTATAAGGATACCGGTTGACTCGCTGTCTGCCAACTCTATACATATGTACTCAAAACTGCTCTATCGATTCATAAATCATTCCGGTCCTCCCCTGATTTTGAATTCATATCCCGCCGTAGAGTAAGTATATAGATTGGTCACTCCTGCGATAAACTCTTCGCACAACGAACAGTGTCTTCAACTTTATTTATTTAATATATACATTAATAAATTATGAAATATAACATCCATAATGCTAAAGTGTTCTATTACGCTAACGACACTGCATTAGTCTTTAGTAATGAATCTTGGGATAAAGTTCGATTGGATACAGAAAAAGGCCTCTCCAAGGTTGCATACTGGCTGAAAGAAAACGTGCTAACTCTAAATACCGAAAAAACAAAGTTTATACTATTAAGAGCGCTCTTACATTTCGGCGAAATACGTATTTTACGCACTGAGCGGGCGAGGAGCTATGCGAGCGTTACTGTCTTTCATATCTATAGTCTCGCTCGCACCATGATTTCCGAGCATGGCGACTAAATGATCTTGATCCACCGTAATATAAGTTTCTTAGAATGGAGTTCAGTGGATGATTTTTTTTATGTTAATTATAATTTGTTTTATTAGAATGAAAAAATATTTGGTAACAATTCCGCGTATTACGAATCTTTTCAAACAATAGTACTGCCACACACACACTATGCACTCTGTGTGCGCACTGTTTGATCCGTGACTATATAAAGGGGGGTTTTGCGGGCAATGCTTCACTTGGCGCGCGGAGCTCGGAGAGGCAACATCACTGGCGGGACTGACCAATCTCAATGTCTAGTATTGTGGTGTCCTGAAGATGTCTCGTGGAGAGACAAAACTAGGAGACAACTTACTTTGATGAATACTATCAGAGAAGGTTATACTCGGAATTGTTACTAAATATTTTTTCATTCTAATATTGTGCAATGGATTTCCGACAAGTAACGCCTGAATCTATTATTTATAATTTGTTTTGATGTATTTTAATTATTCTTACGCAGTAATCGATTCCTAGCCGACATGTCATAGTGGTCTGAAAATCTTGCTCAACACTCGTAGAAATCGAAAAATGGTACTATCGATCGATCAATATTAAATTACCTAGTAGGTTACTGGGTTGTGAGATATTTTGAAGGAGAATATTATAGTCCGCCCTATTCGTATTATTTAAAGGTGTCATATGCTGTAAAAATCGTTGATGTAATATAAGTATATAGTTAAAAATACGGTTGGAATCTGTTTAAATAAATAAAACTCCTAACTAAATGTAACTAATATTAATTTTTTTAGTTTGATTTTGCGCAAGCTTCGAAGCAGCTCCACTGCCGCAATGCTACACCAGCCCCGCACTTCGTGGCTCGCTTCGCTCGCCATGCCGGGCGGGGTGGGCGTCCTGGGGGCAAAGTGGGAGAGAAACAGCACGGCTCGCTTCGCGAGCCACGCTGTTCCAGCTCCCACCCATCCCGAGATACATTGCTATTCGCGTTTGCACCCTTTTCAGGTGGAAGGGGGAGAAATCGGGAAAAATAGGATTTTTCCCCAGTTCGTTTGAGCAACCATTTACGATTCTGCAAAAAAAAAAAACATACCTCCCCATCCACCATCAGGGCGAACAACTATGTCAATGTGTGAATCAGTCAGTCAATTGTAATTCAGCTATATATAATATAATAATAAATAAACCAGTTTTTTAGGAGTGTGCGAGCTGCAAGCAGCTTGCGGCGGTTGTGTTTATTTATTCATTTAGTTCCCCTTTTCGTAACCTATTTCTCTCTCTTCTCTCTCTTCTCTCTCTTCTCTCTCTTCTCTCTCTTCTCTTCTTCTTCTTTGATTTCGCTCTTCTTCTGTCTTTGATTTAGTCGAAATCGATAACCATGAGTTGAAAGTTTTGCGATAAAAACATGTCAGCCATCTTGGATTTAGCAATCTTTTACCTCCTCTATAACCTCAAAAGGAGGGCTTTTGGGGGCAAGGGGGCATTTTTATTGCATTCAAAACCACTTGGCATCCTCTATAGAGCCCCCTTAATAATGTTATTCATTATGCTTCGCTCGGGAGCCCCCCAGATGGGGCAGAAGGGGGCGTCGGGGGGGGGGGTCACAGCACTGCTTGCTTCGCTCGCCGTGCTGTTCCCTGTAGTAGCACTTGCGTTGAGCGAAAAAAAGGTCAAAAAATTGCCAATCGACTAGCTTAGAATCTAATTAAATCGAGTTATAACAAAAAAATAAACTTGAATGTGCGTCTTTGCCGTATTAACATGAGTGATGTCATAGGTCCCCTGAGAACACCAGACTCATTAGAATCTGGGTAAAATAGGACTCAAGACTTAGAAACATAGTAGGTATCTAAGTAAATGCTAAACAAAGTTTATGTATGTATTTTTATTAGTTCAAAATCAAGTATTTCTGAATATGTATAGGTAATGTAAACAAATGGTTGATATAGTGGTGTGTGTATATAGATACATATATATTATGATCAAAACTATGAGATAATACTGGATGAAATATGAGTGTGACTGATGTCTTGGGTCCCCTGAGGACACCAGTCTCATAAGAGTCTGGGCAACGGGGGACCCAGTTTAATTAGGATAAGAATCATCAGCGCTTCCGTCCAAAGACACTTTATTTATGTACGGACAGTCACATTGATCATGTTGTGTCATACCGAAATCATGTATTCGAATACGAAAATCACAATCAGGTTGTTTTGTTGTTAAGAGGGGTATTACAAAAAATCACGAAATTGCACGGATTCCTTGTCCAAATTTATGGTTTTCTTTCGTTGCTTGAAATAACAATTACTGGTTAATACTAGAATAATAACACAATAAATTTTAGATTATTTATTTAGTAATAATCATTCTCCCGATGCATGTTTAAGCAAAAACTCTAGGAGTCTTATTTCATTTTAGATGCTCTAATTTGTAGATTCGATTGAATATAGACCACAAAAACTTTTTTGTCATATCACTTATATTCTATACTTGAATAATAATATAACACATTTTCGATATGCCTTTTATGTTTAGAAAATCAATTTCAACCGAAAAGGCTTCGAAACAAACCCCAATATCTCCATAGTTATACTTTCGATAAAATAAACTGCAATATTTGCTTAAAAAAAAATCTTTTATTTCGGATTACCAAAGATCCATAATTTGTTAGTAGTTATGCTAAAGATCTCTTATAATAAATGTTAGTTCTTAAGATTAAGGCACTAAAATCAACTTAAATGTAGGTACTTAAGTGTAGTATGTAGGTAATAATCTAAAATTATATTATTTATTATTAAACTACAATATTAATTATTTACTTTTTAAATCGTTACTATTATTTTTTAATGATTTATTTAAAAAGACTATGTATATATTTCATAGCGCCGGCGATCTGATCTCAGTATCGCGCGAGCGCTTGTTGAGATCAGACCTGCGTCAGTTAATTTCGCGCCCTCCGTCGTGTCGATACTATCGTGGTGTGCTTAGATTGCCGTATAGACGCTGCTATTGTGTGCGTGCTAGAACATTGGAAACTAGGACCGCAATTTTAGATCGAAGTATTTATATCCGTACAGTATATTTCAACTAGTATTTAGTTCGTACATTATCATTATACCAGATAGTTAACTCATTATAGTATTTTTTATTGTAGCTGAGCTGTATTACAAGCCAGAGGGAATGTAACTAAAAACTAAAATGGGGAAAATAACTAAATTCAAAAAATATCAATGCCTCAATAAACGTAAAAGAAGAAATATACTATCTCTGGAGAAAGCAAGAGAAGCCAGGTAAGATATTATTTATTATCATTGACTAACTCACTAATATAATTGGTCTCCATGGTGGATGGTGAGGTATGTTTTGCTATATTAATCATACAGGGGTGTTCAATCGACCCTGGGGAAAAATCGTATTTTTCCAGATTTCCCTCCCTTCCCTTCAAAATGCGAACAGCGATGTATCACGGGATGGGTGGTAGCTGGAGTGAAAATGTTTGCGGTAGGGGAAGCAGGTCTGCTCCTGTTACCCCCCTCTCTCCAGGCTGCCCGCTGCCCGCTGCATTTTTTGTGTTATAACTAGATTTAATTAGATTCTAAGCTAGTCGAATATTTTTCTACTTTTTTGTCCATTTTATGTTTCTGTTAAGTCAATAGATCAAATAAGTAATGTGTAATGTCTGATAAAGCAGAGTGAGACCTTCTAACACAATCTAAATGAAGGTCTCCACTACAGTGTAAACAATTATTGTAAAACTGGTAAAAATACCACGTTGCACTATTGCGGCTTTTAGGAGGAATTAAATTTCAAAATATTTTATTAGGGTTGTCCTCTTATTTCATTCAGTTTTGAACTTTTTAACACTTTAAGTAAGATCATTCGTTACTAATAAAAAATACCATTAAAAAAAATAGTAACAAATTAGAACATTTCGAACAATTGATTTAACTGCAAACTGTTGTATACAATCTATAGATAGCTCAACTGATCCATATCAATACCAATCCGAAGCGTCCCTAAGATGCTGGCTAATGTAGCCAGCATCTTGGGGACTCTTCCGCTGTGTGGCAATGCTGATGTGCTGTGCCAGATATACACCAGGTCTCGAGTCACGTGTCGCTTCGACCACACACTCAGATAAATCTTTGAAAACCTGGAGAGACGTGATCCCCACGAACCTAGGGCCTCGACTCCAAAGAGAGCAAATGCGTACGCTCTGTCGAGATCTGTATAGATGCGCCTCTAGAGATCCTCAGCCAAATCTGCCGCCGTACCACCCCTTGGAAGATGGGAAGGAACAAGTGTGTCGACGTATGTAGTGTCCTATATAACGGGCCTCACATGTTACTTGGTAGTGTCATACCGTCAGGTCTCTTACAATCGTCAAGGCTGGCATCGCAAAAAAATTCGACCAGCGGCCCTAGTACACGAAAATCACAACCCTATTTTGTATTGACCTCAGAACGAAATTGCATATTTTCACAAAGGCCGCGATAGTGCAACGTGGTATTTTTTGCAGTGCTAGGCCTTGTTAGGAGCCATATTTCTGTGCTAGTCACAAGTCGCACTTTTGAGTTTTTCGTGAGAAAAAAAAATAAAAAAAAAATATGAAAATACGTTTACATAATTTATTAAAAAAAAGTCTCAGTCATAGTCACCCAAAGTTCATAAATTTTTATAACAAAAAGTATTTGACATAGAGACGTGGGTGTTCTACTCTTGCATTTAAAATGCATTCGTTAATCGATTAATGCTATAAACCACATAGGGAATTTTTTTTGGTCATTTTGAACACTGTGCTGCGCTCTGTAGCGTGCGCTATGCGCTTATAAAAGCGGAATGAGGTGATGTGAAACGAGTGGCGCCACTGATAAGGCGAGCGCGCGGGGCGAGCGCGTGACTCAAACAAGTTGAAACTGTGTTGTCTTTATTCGTAGAATTTCCGCGACGACATATGTAGATACTATGGAATTTGAAGTTTTTTTATAACCATCAAATTATATCCATTTTTAAGAAACTTTATTTTTATTTACTATCTACTAAGCCATCGATATCGATATCGCCGATTATTTACTACAATTATCGGTATCGTATCGGCAAAATCATGTATCCCTAATATGTAATAAAATTTTTGGACGTTGAGTTTGTGTTTGTTTACAGTAAAATAAGCGTGTAAGTTGTCTGGGTCTTTCTGCAACATCGAGAAGTCAGCGGATGATTTTACATTTTTCAGTATTTTTATGTCGTCCGCGTACAGGAGAAAGAATTGTTTAAACAAGTGCAGATATCATTAATAAAGGTAATAAACAGAAGCGGGCTAAGAATCGAACCTTGCGGGACTCCTGACGGAATTAGTGATGGATGGGACTCGTACACATTTTAAACTTCAGCATGCCAACGACCTGTGACGTACGAGGTAAACCTCCGAAGCAGATCACCTCGTATTCCGGCGGCGCGGCGGTGCAGCGATTTGCGAGAAGGATGTAGTGGTCTATACGATCGAAAGCCTTCCTAAAGTCCGTGTAGATTGTATCGACTTGAGCTCCTGACTCCATGCTAGCGGTGACAGCATCGATGAAAGTACAGAATGACTATTTTCCAGCAATTTAGTCATATTACAATAATTCTTACTCAAAATGTGGTGAAAGTCTCTGCCAGACATACAGGTACAATATTATTATTAAGTATTTTAAAGTTATATTTGTTTATGTATAACTGTAATAATTTTTGTTTTTATATTTTAGCGCACAGAATGGAACTGGTGACCGGTAATACAGGTTCTTGTGAACCTAAAACAGGCACCAGTCTCTCACAATGTTAGCTATAATATCTATGTGTATTATACTACTTGCACCAATGTATACTAGCAATAAGCTGCTTTGTGAAATAAAATAAATGTAATTGAAATTTGAAATTAATTTGTAAGTTTTTATGCTACCTTTCTATTAATCGCTAAACTTTTACCAGACAGGATTCACTGTAGGTATTTAATGATGGTAAAATAAAAGATAACCAATGAAATAGGAGCAAGGTGAGTGCCTAGTGACAAACCAAATGTTGTAAATGAAATTAAAGTGAATCTTATCAAAAGCACTACGAAGGTTAGAGTAAAGCGTTGTACAGATCCCGGGCTGGCCTAGTCTCTCTCTGTTCTCTTTCAGCGGTGACTGATGCTGCTTTTGTTTCTGTAGATCTTGAAGAACCAGACGGGCGGCGTGGCACCGGACGCGGCAGCGCTAATGTCGCGTGGAGACTCGCTAGTTTACGCAGCGCACGCGCACCACCCGCTACTGGCCGAGTACCTGCTGGCGCACCACCAGGACCGGCTGCGCAACAAGTGGGCGCTCGTCATGTCCGAGGTACATATCTCACGTACACTACTTTCACACTTACTAGATTGGTTCACCGCCAATAACCTCTTACTCAATGCTAAAAAACCAAATGCATTAAATTCATGCTACCTAATGTAAGATAATTTCCAACTAAAATAATGCTAAAGAATGAGATTGTTCACTTTGTAGACTCTACTGTTTTCTTAGGGTTACATATTGATTCCACTCTTCAATGGAAACCGCAAATTGATGCTCTCGCAGGCAGACTTAGTTCAGCAGCCTATGCAGTTCGAACAATTAGATATATTACCGATGAAGATACAGCTAGGTTAGTTTATTTCAGTTACTTACATAGTATTATGTCTTATGGTATTTTGCTTTGGGGACAGGCAGCTGACATCCAGACTATCGTTGTTCTCCAAAAAAGTGCGGTACGCGCAATTTACAAATTAAAGCCACGCGACTCTTTGAGGGAATTATTTAAAGAAATAAATATTTTGACAGTAATATCGCAATACATCTATGAAAATCTTATGTATACGCACAATAATAGAGATAGCTTTTTGAAAAATTGTGATGAATAGTACCGCTACGTAACGAAAATTCCTCTTGAATTGTATGTGTAATAACAACTTTGTTACATTGCGGTATACATTTCAAATGTCCAAGTATAAAATACTAGGTGTGTCTCATTCTTAGTGATATTATGAAAGAGAGAATATAGAAACGATATTATCTAGCTGAAGCGATTTATTGCGTAGGTACCTAATAAAATAACAACGATATAATATCGTGCACTCGTGACACTGGCACTGCCTGAGTGATAGTCAGATATATTTTCTGTCACTGTGAAATACCGCCAATTTTCTATACCTGTGACTTATATCAGTGACGATAAATACGCCTCAAGCCTATTACGAAAGGTAGGGAAATCATTTATGGGCAATTACGTGAGCTTCTATAATAAGCTTCTATCTGAAGCAACTGAACTCTTTATTCGTAAATTTAAACAGTACATAAAACAAAATCTTATCAGGAAGGCCTTTTACTCCATAGATGATTACATCAATGATGTTAATGCTTGGCCAGATGTCGCTCCGTTCCGCACTGTCAATAGTATGTAAGAAATTAAATGTTCTGTTTAGCTTTAAATAAATATCGACACGTATCTAAATCGCATTAAATTTATATTTAGATAGGCAAAATAAACATGTATTAGACACTTAAGTGATATTATAATGTGCTAGTGGTTTCTTTTTGACTTCTTCCACTAGTGGACAAAAAATTGAAGTGAGGAGAATATCAATAACACCTTATTTCTTATTTTATATTAATAACTATGTTTATAGTATAAAATTTTACTTGTCTAAGTGCTTATTTTGTAAGCCTAAAGAAATAAAGTTATTGATTCTGATTCTATCCTGCACTGTTTGCTGCTGGCTGAGTGAGGATGCGCGGCTCACTGGAACACGATAGTCAAAACACGGACATTAATCATAGAAGAAAATTAATTGTTTGACAGAACAAAACACAAATTTAATTAGGTATCAGCCCGTATACGTCCACTGCTGAACATAGCCTCCCCTAACCGACGCCACGAATGGCGGTCCTGAGCCGCCTCTATCCAACGACTCCCTGTGACCGCTACAATCTCGTCGATCCATCGAGTCCCACTCGAGGTCTTGCTAAACTCCGTTTCGCATTGCATCGCGGTTCCCACTCGAGAACCTTTACTTCCCAACCCAATTAGCTACAATGGGATATACTTAGCTTAGCAAATTAATAGCAACACTAATATTATAAATGTTAAAGTTTTGATGTTTAGATGAATGGATGGATGTTTGTTACTTCTTCACACCAAAACTACTGAACGGATCGGGCTAAAATCTTGCATAGATGTAGTTTTAAGCCGGGAATAGAACATAGCCTGCGATTTATCCCATAAAACAGTTCCCATGGAATAGAAATAACTTTTAAACGTTTTCATAAAAGTACTCGATAACTCATTAACTAACACACGATAACAAAACTCTGAACAAGAAACAAAACCAATAACAGTTGTCATTTATTATTTAAAACTACATCATGACATCTTAATTGAGATTATTATTGTTATTTATTAATTGATTATTTGTTTTGTAATTCTACTAACCATTCTTTATTTTAATTATATGTGTTACTAACAAAATGCATTTTTCATGTCTGAATAAATGAATTTTCAATTTCAATTTCAAAAACTGTAGTGGCCACCCACCTACTATTTTGTCTAGAAACGCGTGCGAAGCCGTACGCAGAAGTTAGTAATATTTATTCAGTATTCGGTATTTATTGCATTCGTACATAAATCAGGTCTTAATAAGGTGAGTTTATATAATTCACAGTATGTACCCATTTAGGATGTTGCAATGGAAGACTGGCCAGGTATCATACCTTTTTACTTAAGATGCGCTTACTTAATATTTATCTACTATGTTGGGATTTTCTCCTCGTTGAGGGCACTCCAGTTATAGTTAAGTTTGTAGGTAATATAGTACGAGTTACACCAAACTCTGTTTCTAGTCTTTAAATTGATCAACAATTTAAATGTTAATTGGGTAATCTGAGCCGCGCGTAATGTTTAAGTACGTAAAGAGACACACCAGCGCACGTGACAAAGGTTTCGTTACGACTGTTTATTGTTTACTCGTTAATAAAGTAAATCTGCTGTAAGACCAATAATAGCTCGTACATATTACGTATCTACACTGAATATAATACAAGGTGTTAGTCAAATTAGTGCACAATATCGCGGGGGGATATTCTGTTGGTGCCACAGTATAATATAAAATTAACAAACGGGGTCCAAGGTCAATATTATACCTACCCAAAACTATACAAACCCTTATTTTGCAAGTTCTGTATATTAAGTTATACTACAGTCCCTCCAAACCAAACAGATGATTGGCATACATTATGGAGGGCATTGAGCGTGCGGCGCGGTCCACTCGCGCGGAATGAACTCATTGTCAGTCTGTTTCGTGTTTACGTATAGCTCTTTCACTTTCTCATGGGGGCGGGGTGAATGCGGCGACAATGACTGCTAGATACGAAAGAGAGGTCGCCATATTTTGGAATGGCTCTTAGTATAAGGCGTTATTTGAGACAAATAAAAAATTCGGCAAAAATAAAAAAATCGTTTGCGGCTTACTTTGTTTAGTGAAAGTTAATCTGTAGCAGCAGATGAGTAACCTCCAGCGGTATTGTGCACTAATTTGACTAACACACTGTATTACGAGTCGCTAAAAGTATCGTTGAAAAAGTCGTTCGTAAAAAACATTTTTTTAAGAGCATCTCTTTAAGTTTGGTTTCGAACATGTTATTGTTTTAGAGACATTTTATGTTATCTGGGATTTTATTATAAATTTTTACGGCCATCGAGTTGGGGGAGGATTGGTGAATTTTTAATTTTGATGCAGGTTTAACTAGATTGTGTTTGTATCTTGTCTGGTATCGGCGAGGCTGGTCATTTATTTTTTGGATAAATTCAGGGTATTTGCTTAAGAAGTGGCATATTTCTAGGATGTATATCATCATCATCATCATCAGCCCGTACACGTCCACTGCTGAACATAGTGGGAGGCCCAAACGACGCCACGAATAGCGGTCCTGAGCCGCCTCCATCCAACGACTACCTGCGACCGCTACGATGTCGTCGGTCCATCGAGTGGGAGGTCTTCCCACACTCCGTTTCGCATTGCATCGCGGTCGCCACTCGAGAACCTTTACTCCCCAGCGGTTATCGGTTCTACGAGCTATATGGCCTGCCCATCGCCATTTCAGCCTGCTGATTCTGAGAGCTATGTCGGTAACTTTGGTTCTTCTACGAATTTCCGTATTCCGGACCCTATCGCGTAGAGAAACTCCGAGCATAGCTCTCTCCATAGCTCGCTGGGTGACTTTGAGCTTATGCACAAGGCCTATAGTGAGCGACCACGTCTCGGATCCGTAAGTCACCACTGGTAGCACACATTGGTTAAAGACTTTAGTCTTGAGGCTCTGCGGTATCTGTGACGAGAAGATATTGCGAAGTTTCCCGAACGCTGCCCATCCGAGTTGGATCCGTCGGCTGACCTCTTTATCGAAGTTGGATTTACCTAGTTGGACCATTTGGCCTAGGTAGACATAATGATCAACAACTTCGATAACATCGTTCCCCACATTGACCGGTAAGGGACATGGGCATTAGACATGATATTTGTCTTACCCATGTTCATTTTAAGACCCACTTGGCGGAAAACGGTGTTGAGGTCTCTGAGCATCCTGCTAAGGTCTTCCAGTGATTCTGCCATAATGACTATATCGTCGGCAAACCGAAGGTGAGTGATGTAATCGCCATTGATATTGATGCCATATCCGTCCCAGTCCACAAGCTTAAAAATATCCTCCAATGCAGAGGTGAACAGTTTCGGAGAAATGACGTCTCCCTGTCTGTTGCCATAATCACCACGCTTGGCAGGCGGATTGGTGATCGCAGTAAGATGTTAGTAATACACAGTCGGAAGCTGCTGCCCTTCCTCTGGTAGGTTCCCTTAGTCGGCTCTTACGACATCCACGGGTTGAGTTGGAGGGGTCGATATTCTATGCCGCGGCCCCACGGCCAAGGATGTATATCTTCATCATCATCATCATCAGCCCATACACGTCCACTGCTGGACATAGGATGTAAAGGGTGATTTTTTAAGAGCTTGAGAACTTTTTTTAAAAAAAAAAACGCATAAAATTTGCAAAATCTCATCGGTTCTTTATTTGAAACGTTAGATTGGTCCATGACATTTACTTTTTGAAGATAATTTCATTTAAATGTTGACCGCGGCTGCGTCTTAGGTGGTCCATTCGGAAAGTCCAATTTTTGGCAACTTTTTCGAGCATTTCGGCCGGAATAGCCCGAATTTCTTCGGAAATGTTGTCTTCCAAAGCTGGAATAGTTGCTGGCTTATTTCTGTAGACTTTAGACTTGACGTAGCCCCACAAAAAATAGTCTAAAGGCGTCAAATCGCATGATCTTGGTGGCCAACTTACCGGTCCATTTCTTGAGATGAATTGTTCTCCGAAGTTTTCCCTCAAAATGGCCATAGAATCGCGAGCTGTGTGGCATGTAGCGCCATCTTGTTGAAACCACATGTCAACAAAGTTCAGTTCTTCCATTTTTGGCAACAAAAAGTTTGTTAGCATCGAACGATAGCGATCGCCATTCACCGTAACGTTGCGTCCAACAGCATCTTTGAAAAAATACGGTCCAATGATTCCACCAGCGTACAAACCACACCAAACAGTGCATTTTTCGGGATGCAAGGGCAGTTCTTGAACGGCTTCTGGTTGCTCTTCACTCCAAATGCGGCAATTTTGCTTATTTACGTAGCCATTCAACCAGAAATGAGCCTCATCGCTGAACAAAATTTGTCGAGAAAAAAGCGGATTTTCTGCCAACTTTTCTAGGGCCCATTCACTGAAAATTCGACGTTGTGGCAGATCGTTCGGCTTCAGTTCTTGCAGGAGCTGTATTTTATACGGTTTTACACCAAGATCTTTGCGTAAAATCTTCCATGTGGTCGAATAACACAAACCCAATTGCTGCGAACGGCGACGAATCGACATTTCACGGTCTTCAGCAACACTCTCAGAAACAGACACAATATTCTCTTCTGTACGCACTGTACGCATTCGTGTGGTTGGTTTAATGTCTAATAAAGTAAACTGAGTGCGAAACTTGGTCACAATCGCATTAATTGTTTGCTCACTTGGTCGATTATGTAGACCATAAATCGGGCGTAAAGCGCGAAACACATTTCGAACCGAACACTGATTTTGGTAATAAAATTCAATGATTTGCAAGCGTTGCTCGTTAGTAAGTCTATTCATGATGAAATGTCAAAGCATACTGAGCATCTTTCTCTTTGACACCATGTCTGAAATCCCGCGTGATCTGTCAAATACTAATGCATGAAAATCCTAACCTCAAAAAAATCACCCTTTATATATTAGGGGTTAAAGTATGAAATTGCCGATTTGCACTGCAAAACTGTTTTTTTTTTAATTTAACATATTAATTTAATCAAAATAATTACCCTTATTATCTTTACATTGCTGCCATCTAATAGGAAGGTCATTTATGCCTTTGCGATAGAACTCTGGTGATCTGGATTCGACAAACCGTGTGAAAGCATTTGTACTGCCTCCTGGGTTCTTCCCAGGAGGCAGTACCAAATGCTTTCAAGATTTTTATCACGTAGAAAATTGTCCAAATCACGAAAAAAAATGGTAGTCCGTTGGAGCAAGTTCTGGCGAATACGGAGGATGACGAATGGTGTCTAATTGCAGTTCCTGTAGAGCTAAAACGGTTTCTCGTGCTGTATGGGGTCTCGCGTTATCATGGAGCAATAATGGTGAAGATCGATTCATGAGTCGGGGCTGTTTCACTGCTAGTTTTGCTATCATTGTTCGGAGTTCGGCACAGTAGACATCTGCCGTTATTGCTTGACCAGATCGGAGAAAGCTATAGTGAATAACACCATGCTGACACAACCAAACAGTTACCATTACCTTTATATTGGTAAGCTTTGCTTTAGGACACTGTTGGGGCGTTTGACCTGGAGTCAGCCATTGCATTTTTCACTTACGTTTATCGTAAACAATCCACTTTTCATCACATGTCACAATTCGATCCAATATTCGTTCATTTCTGTATCGATTCAACAAGGCAACACAAGTTTCAACACGTGTTTCTTTCTGCAGATCAGTAAAATCATGAGGCACCCATTTTTCATATTTTTTTATTTTATTGATTTGACGCAAATGAGTCAATATTGTTGGTAAGGTAACGTTAAACCATGCCGCTAATTCCTGGGTAGTTTGGCTCGAATCGGCTTCCACCATCTCTTTCGATTCATTATTATTCACCTGTGTTGGCGGTCTTCCACGTGGTTCGTTCTTCAAATCAAAGTTTCCATCACGAAAGCGTTTAAACCAAAATCGCACGGTGCGTTCATTAGCAGTCCCCTCTCCAAACGCAATATTCATATTGCGAGCTGTTTCTGCCGCGTTAGTTCCGCGTCGGAACTCGTATTGAAAAATCACTCTATTTTTACCGAAGTATCCATCTTTCTTGAGTAAGCTGAATAAAAAAAACAACTGACAGTCGATAATTGAATGTAGCAAATTTTTTAAAAGAAGAACCTACCCTGTGAAAAAATTTAGCATGAAGGTTCCTATGCCAATTCGAAGTACCTATTACAATAAAACGGCAATTTCATACTTTAACCCCTATTACTAACTAAGGTAAGGTTTCCCAATTTAATAAAGACGGGAGTTACATGTCTCTGGTAATCTTATATTAGCTATGGTACGGACGCATTTTTTCTGGGAGATGAACAGTTCATTGGCGTCTATGCTGTTTCCCCATAGAATAATACCGTATGCGTACGCGTAGTACGCAGACAGATTTGTTTTAAGGTCTGTCGCTCTGCGCATTACAGACAAAGCGTACAAGAATCTTTCCAGTTTATGTTCTTGTCAATATCTAATCCTAATAGGGTAAAAGTGTCAACGCATTCTATTTTAATTTGATTTTAATGAAACAAACCATGTACGATGGGCTGGTAGTCTATCTGATGCGTACAGGCTGGAATGCGGTGTGCGGCAGGGGGGGTTGAGTTCACCGACACTTATCAACCTTTACATTAACGACCTGGTAGTTGGGCTCAGCAGTGAGAATGTCGGATGCTCGGTTGATAATGTTTTTATAAACAATATCAGCTACGCAGACGACATGGTACTGCTGTGCCCATCGATCAACGCTCTCAGAATACTGCTGGAAATATGTGAGTAGTACGCTCATAAACATGGCTTGCTCCAGGGACGAGGGAAATTTACGGACGTAGTCGCAGTAACAAATAAAATGAAGCACTCGATAGTCAGTCTACCCTCTGTACGTACGCTACACACTCACACATTGATATCAATAGTCAGCCCATCGTCCGCCATTACGGCTTTAGACACCAAGAGATTTACACCATTGTACAAAATGAAAAATGCCTTCTTGTGTTGTCAAATGTTGCCGAAATCACAGTCGTTTCGTCAACAAGAAACACGGGATCACATTTCACAGGTCAATTTCCTAGTTCATCAACTTATCTCTTCGATTTGACGCACTATTATTATCAAGAGAAAAATCACAATAAAATGACAAATCTCGCTAGTGCTGCCAACATGCAGACATAAAAATTTCCCCGTAAGGTGGGAAACAAATTGAATCCTCATATTTATTAACCTTAAATTATTATTGAGGTAGGTAGGTACTTTAAATAGGTATAACTTAATAATTTTGGTTGTCTATGTAATGGTGTTCAATGTTTTTTTTTAAATAAATAAAATTTAACTTATGTTTTAAAATAATGTAAATATATCAGCTTTTACACATTATAACAAAATACGATTTTATTAATAATTGGAATCGTTTTCTATTTGTGTCAGTGTTTGATTAACTTTCACTGACGGCGCGTATACATAGAACCGTTTTATCGGAAGTAATATTGACACAGCATTTATAGGATCCGTTTTCGGTGGTGGCGGTGCACGGTGGTGCACGGTGGTGCAATTCGAGGCACGGCTGGTGCACGGTGGTGCACATCGGTGCACATCCACAAACGATGATGCACGGGGTTACTCGGCAGTACATGGCGGTGCACGGTAGCGCACGTCGGTGCACGGCGGTGCATGACGATGCACGGCGGTGCACAATGATGCACGGTAGTACTCAAGAGTGCACGTCGGTGCATGGTATTACTCTGCAGTGCATGGTGGTGCACGGCCAGTGTACAGCACGGGCACAGCACGGGCGGTGCACAACTGACTACTGCACGGTTCGCGAAGCTTGCGATGCACCATCGTGCACAACCATGCATCGCCCTACTGCCGTACACCGCCGTGTCCCGACGTGCACCAACGTGCACCGACGTGCACCATCGTGTATCGACGTGCACCACCGTGCACCGGCCGCGCCCCTAATTGCACCACCGTGCACTGACGTGCATCACCGTGCACCGCCGTGCACTGCCGAGTACCACCGTGCATCATTGTGAACCGCCGTGCACCGTCGTGATGCTAGCTGGTGCCTGCGACTTCATCTGCTGAGGATTAGTACTTCGAGTAGCTTATTTTCTTCCGCGGGCGTAGCCGCGGTGTGGTCAGCTAGTCACCAATAACTTAGGAATACTGTCATGTATGTGAACTAGCTCATACAACTACATATGTACATACGCCATCACGACTGTGTCGGGTCGTGTAAAACGGATGCTGCATATTTTGTAGGTCCAGTATTTTTACGGGATCCGATGTACTGTATTCTGTGTATCTTAACTAATCATTAATTTTTGGTTTCAAATTATATTCATAAATAATTTTTAGGACAAGGATCTTAAAAACATGAAAATAATTGGTATTTATTTCTTCAGTTGGCAACTCTCTAAAACACTCACACTAAGTGACAGTCCGCCATTGCTGTGCATCACTTTTGATTCGATAGAATTCCGTCCGAAAATTTTACTCGTCGATGGCTTGCTCTTTAATTGTAAAAAAAGTGAGTACATGGTCTTCAAGGCCCCCGGTAAAGTACCTGATTCTGTGCCAGTTATTAGGCTTGAAGGAGCGGAACTTAAACGCGTCTACAAGTTTTAATACTTAGGGCATTACATTACCGATAACCTTGATGACCAGGAGGACATAGAGAGGGAGCGCAGAGCGTTGGCGGTCAGTTGTAATATGCTGGCACGCAGGTTTGCTCGTTGCAGTAGGCAAGTGAAAACAACTCTCTTCAAATCTTACTGCCAATCTTTCTATACGAGCAGCCTGTGGTTTAGCTATACTCAGAAATCGCTTAATGCTCTGCGCGTCCAATATAATAATGGTTTTTGGATGATGATGCGACTGCCGCGCTTCTGCAGTGCATCCAGTATGTTTGCAGAGGCACGGGTCGATGCTTTTCACGCCATCATCCGTAAGAAAACTACCTCATTGCTCAGCAGAGTGCGGGGCAGTTCCAACAGCATCCTGCACGTCATTCCAGATCGCTACAACGTGCCAGTAATGAGGGCCTTTATTCGGGTCCTGATCAAGTAGAAAGTCTAGCTTCAGACAGCTTGATCGGGACTCTAGTAAAGGTCCTAAATCTTCCTTTATATTTTATGTGTTGTGCTTTCCGTGTATTTTAACATATATTTCAAGACAGCTCACTAACAAAAAATCCACTTAATATGTTGTCTGATTTAATAAATGAATTTAATTATTGTATGACAGGTAATCTCAACTGGATGTTTTTACTCGGGTCTACATTGCTTTATTTTAGTTTTATTTTAATTAATTTAGAGGTTATGGTCGGTTATCCAATTAGTAATAGTATTAATAAAATATGTCAGTGAGGTTTGTATTTAAGTTAATGTCATTTTTGCATGAGGTCAATAATGAAATATCGTCAGCAAAAAAAATAAACACGGTTGATGATACATTAAGTCATTTACATATATAAATATAGAAATGACTACATCCGAGGACACTGCCTTGGGGTATTGAGTTGTTAAGCATTTGATCTAACCATGTCAATATTTCCTGATTTTTAATTAAAACCTTCTATGTCTACGTATTGCACTTGGTTATGTAGGTAGGATTCGAACCAGGCGGGTGGTATACAGCTTACGCTGCCTATGTACGTATTAGGTACATACACATGTACCTATATATTGTAAATGATTGAATGCCTTCTGCTGTAATCAGGTGGAGTGCGGACGTGCGCGCGCACTGCAGGCGGAGGATCAGCTGGCGGAGCTGGACGCATTGCTGGCGACGCTGCAGGGCGCGGAGGTGGAGGTGGAGGCGGAGGTGAAGGTGGAGCGTATGCAGGAGCTGTGCCGCGAGCTAAAGACTGCGCACGTGGCGCTGCCCGAGCGCGCCGTGCACGACGTACTGCGCGTGTGGGCCCGTCTGCAGCACGACCGGGACCAGATGCACCCACACAAGGGGAAACAGGTACCACCGCTTACACCCCAGAGGACTGCTCAGTACATGTTTATCTACCAGGGTCAGTCAAACGAATCGCTTTGCCAAAACGGATGATCAATGTGTGTGATGATCAAAGTGAGGTACACAGCTTATAGAAAAGCAAGTGCACCTCGCAAAGTAGACAGCTCTCACTGTTTGAAGTCTTTGCGTGAGATTCTTGCACCAAGTGTGTCGAGGATGTTGTGAACCTCCTGGCATGTCCCCAGGCGGAGCAGGAGGCGTGGAGCGCGTGGCGCGCGCGCGGCCGTGCAGCGCGCGAGGGCGCGGCGCGCGCCCGGGCCGTGCTGCACGCGCACCCGCTTGCCGCCAGAGACTACGAAGACTTCCCGCTGCAGGAGGATGCGCTGCAGGTGACCACCGTATACTCGTAGCTTCCGGCCAGTTTGTTTTGTTTGGGATCTGCCTACAGGCCTGGGGCCGCCCGCGCCCGCCCGACGGTTGTTGGCATCAGGTGTAGTTCTATGTCACTCCGTAGTTGTGGAATGGACTGCTAGCGATAACTCATTATTTATTTGGGAACACCATCACCTAAAATAATGTCTATCTTAAAATAACGTATTCCTAGGGGGTCATTTTTAAAATAACTTCAGAACCGTAACTGTTGGCTCCGCAACATTTGTAGCAGAGAAAGATAAGTTTCAATAAAGAAACGTGTTTCAGGGTTTTTTGATATTCACACCCTCAAGGTAAATACGTTTTTATGTTTTTTTTTGTTTATATTTGTTAGGTCTGGGAGTAGGTTGTTAACAATATTTAAACCCCTAAGTGATAAGGGTGGCCAAAACCAAAATTTTTATTTTATATTTTTTGGAAAATAAATATTTATATTTTTTTATGATTCGGCATTAAAAATACATACAAATCAAAATTTTCACCTTGCTTACACCAAACCCCAATTTTTAATACCGATATTAGTTAATATTCTTATTCCACTTCATTTATTTATTTTACATCTCGCTAAAAATATTTTTTTTTACTATAGAAAATACAATAACATATATACTAATCTACAGTAAAAAATATATCAAAACGGTGAATCACCTGCCGCGAAGCTAGGCTCAAGCGGCCGATGACTAGGGCTGCAGAGAGAGGAACTTCCTGACGGTACGTGCCGAGTCCAGGAGCACCGCCTTTTGAATCTGACCCTTGATCCAACTTCCTAGCGAGAGTCTCTTTAGATGTTGATCGAGGCTCTTCGCTATTACGCCGTTAACTGAAACGACTATCGGAACGATGGTCGCTGAATCAACATTCAGGTGGATATACCATCCACTCGAACAAAGCAGTTTTCGTCCACCTTCATCATTCGCACCGCTAAGGAATGGAACTCGCTGCCTGCTTCAGTTTTTCCGGAGAATTACAATCTGGGTCTCCTCAAGACAAGAGTGAACAGGTGTCTTCTAGACGTTCGTGATACAACATCGGGCACATCATCACTTTCCATCAGGTCAGATTGTGCTCAAACGAAAGTCTACTACTACAGTACTATAAAAAAAAAGTAAGTAAAAATCTGTAATTTGTGTTTTCTGCGTTTCTCCTGGTAATCCCAACTATGCCTTATGTCTACTCTGCGGTAGAATATGCAAACATGTATCTCATTTACGCAGAATGTGGATATAACGCTAGTCGGGAAAAGTACCCGAATGCCGAACGTTATCCGGATCACCGCATTTTCGTTTATGTGCATCAGGCATATTCGCTCGGGACAACTACCTGGTGTACGAAACGGTGGTCGAAGAACTCCAGGGGACTAAGATGACGTTTGTGAAGCGATCTTGAAATAATCTTTTTCAAAAGATGTAGCGCCTACATTCGTGCTGATCACAAACAATTTGAACATTTGTGTAAATATTAATAAAATGTTTTAATGGAACACCACCTCTCCTCGTTTCATTTTATCATTTGTCTATTTTACTATAGGTAAATCAATAGAACATTGCTGTCTCACTTGCACTTATGAATTCAATATTAATAGATGAAAATGTACCGTTGTAAAGGTGTAGAACCGTTTTGATTTTAGGTCTTATTTCAGAAAATCATTTATTTATTATTATTTTAAGACAAGAAGTGTAACGTATGATACTATTTTGAAATCTAGGATAACTGCGCCAACTTTTGACAGAACATGCGGGCCTATCGTGGTGGACTTTTTTTTCAGTATGACGAGTCAAAGTTAACCGATTAAAAATCATTGATACATTAACTGAATTAAACTTTTTTTTTTCTTCAAAAAATGTGGTAATTATCTTAAAATTTTGCACTTTAATAAATTAACGGGTTTTTTTTTTATTACTAAATAAAAAAATAAAAATCACAAAACATTGACATCTGTCATCACACCATCGAAAAGTTTGGCGCCGAACAGAAAATTTATGATTTTTAGTAAAAAGCCTGTAACTCGGAAACCATTGAAGATGACCAATGATTTTATGGTTTTGCTGGGTCGCCATGAACCCACCTGTCCTCTGTTTTCAGCTTAACGCTGAGTTACGGGACATTCTGTATATGAATATTAGAATAGCTAAGCAAGTAATACTTAGTATTACATACTTATAGAGCATAGTCAGGGTCATTTATAAAAAAAAAATATCGTAATAGTATTTCTTAAAATATGTGACAATTTCATTATTAAATATATTTAATTTTTGTTTTAGAGCATAGTAGCGGTCATTTATAAAGAAATATGGTGATAGTGTCTTTTAAAATACGGGATAATTTCATTTTTCAACATTTTTATTTGTGATATTTTGATATACATATAAACATCTGCGAAGACTTAAAAACACCTTGTTTAATACGTCTTTAGTGTATCGAGCGCTTGCAAAAAAGAGCACAAAAAAAATTAATTTGCAAGTGAAAAATTTATCATTTTTCAAATTTTTCATATTTGAAAAACTGTCGCGTCCAGGTATTTGATATCACAGGAAAATGTTTCTCATGAGGTGATTTCACAGTAAAAAGTAAAAATATCAAGTTAATATCCCGAGGGGCATCTGACCCATGCTTACTCTGCTTACTCTGCTATACTCTTTGTAGCGCAGAGAGATCACTTCAAATAAACAGACACGTATTTCAGGGCTTTCGCAAATACTAATATCATACTATATCTCTACTATTTGGTACTATACAGTGTGGAAAAAATGTATGGGCCCTGAAGGGGAAGTACCTTAAATCCTTTAGTTAGCTCATTTTACTGAAAGGAAACATTCCTTTATTTTTAAAAAGAAATAAAATCGCATTTAAAGATCTTCTAAAAAATATTGTCTCACCTGGGAATCGAACCAACTAAACATTCAAAAATAAACCCTCGCTATTTTAATATGCGAAGCAGTACTTAGGTTTATTGTTCAGGATAAAAATTTTATAATAAACATTTGGCCTTTCATTCATCTGTTATATCAATATAGTTTTTTATTAACAACTAGTTTCTACCCGCGGCTTCGCACGCGTGTTATTCTATGGAAACGTTATAAGGTTATTTGTATCCCATGGGAACTGATTTATAGGATCAAAAGTGGCCTATGTTTTATTTCAGGCCTTGAACGAGCTGTATGCAAATTTCAGACCAATCCATTCAATTGTTTTGGCGTGAAGAAGTAACAAACATCCATCCATACATCCAAACTATCGCATTTATAATAGTAGTGTGACACCTAGTACTGTTCACTTGTAACAAGTAAATGAGACGTTATAATTGTCTTATCTCTGTAACATCCGAAGACATCGTATGAAGTACAGGCTTGCTAATGTTATTTATCTCATAAGTTGTTAGAGACCTTGTTGAAGACTTCGATAAGAAAATCATAAATGCACAATTCCTGCTCACACGAGGCGTTCTGACGAAAATTTTTAAAAATGTAATTTTTTTCAACGCAAGTTTGAATTTTGAACGATAACTCTCATCATCAAAATGTTGAATGTATTCGTTAGAATAATTTTAAATTTTGTTTTGATTTGCTTTCGTTCCGTAATTGTGTAATAATGGCGTATCCAGGCCTATCAAGAACAATTCGATCTATTAGAAGCTTACTTTTCAAACAAGAATTGCAATTTAGTTCTGCAATGGTACAGTGAGAGATATCCAGACGCACAAATACCATCTACAAAAGTTTTATCGCGAATGGTGAAAAATTTAGTGAATATTGGAATTTTCAAAAAACGTTTAGAACGCCCACAGCAGCAAAATCTAGACTTTTCTGATTTAGATTTAAGCGTTTTGACGTACTTTGAGTGTTACCCGAAAGCTTCTAGTAGGGAAGCTGCTCAAGAGATAGACATCAGCCATACTCGTGTATATTTTGAAAAAGTACAAATACAAATGTTCTCGTGATGGGCCATTGGTGCAGAAACTACATCCAAGAGATAGTCAAAGAAAATTAGAGTTCTGTCAAAATATTGAAACAGAAATGGCCCGCAACCCAAATTTCTTAGACTACATTGTATGGTCTGATGAAACAAATTTTAGCAATAATGGAATGTATAACAGACATAATAATCATTATTGGTCCCGTCAGAATCCATTCCGTGTACGCGAAACTAACAATCAGGTCAGATTTTCCTTTAATGTTTGGTGCGGAATCCGAAGCAATATGATAGTTTTGGCGCACATTTATGGGGTTGCGGTAGAAAATGTTATTCGGAGCATACACCACAACGCATTGCAGAGGGCTACACGAAATAACGACAACGTAGACTCAATTTGTGTATCCAGAACGAGGGGGGTCATTTCGAGCAATTTATTAGTTAATTAAGATTCTTATCTCTGCTCAATATTCGTCTACTTAACAAAAATGTTTCATATTTTGTATTCTTTGTATTGATGGTCAAATAAACTTTTTTTATTTCTCAAAACAAATGTTTACTAGACAAATTTTATCCTGTACAATAATCCTACTGTTTCGCATAATAAAATAGCGAGAGTTTATTTTTAGTTAGTTTGATTCCCATGTGAGACAATAATTTTTAGAAGATCTTTAAATACGATTTTGTTTCTTTTTAAAAATAAAGGAATGCTTCCTTTCAGTAAAACAAGCTAACTAAAGGATTTAAGATACTTCCCGTCCAGGGCCCATACATTTTTTCCACACTGTATATGAGCCCCGTATCAATATAGAGGGAGCTTTTATGTAGCTAAACGTTATGTAATTGTTGAGCAAGTTACTATATTTATTTATTTTTATTAAGGAAACATACAGCTTACATATTACAAATAAATGTTTTAGTTACTAAATATTAAATATAGCCAAAAATTTGTTTCCAATGATGAATTATTACAGAGTGAAGGTCGAAAGTACTTAATTTACTAAACAATGAAAATAGGCTGAAAGTACCTAATTTACCAACATGACAATCTTTAATAATTAAAATATATTTATCTATAAATATTTAGACTTTTTAAAGATTTCACAAAAACAGTTTAGTTTGCAGTAAAATATATCGATGTGGTGGTAACCATCATTATGTCTGAAACAACACACAGGACAATCTGTTTTGCAAGCTCCGATCAAAAACCTGTTCCTTGCGCAGTTAGTACTGCAAAAAGGCACTGCGAACAATGCTGTGCTGGAGCGACTATTAACCCTAAGACATTTGAATGAAATACGACTCATTAGGAAACCAGAATCAACAATGTTATTTATAATCTTAAACAGAAACATTTGATTCCTGTGTTCGCGTCTTGATTCTAATGATTGAAGTTGACGCGTTGAATCCTTAAATCTATAGCCTAGTCTTGTTAAAAATTTATTCTGAATACTTTCTACCTGGTCTATATGTGTAGCATAATGAATGAGGGTTCCATACTGTAGATGCATATTCTAGATAACTTCTGACTAAAGAGTTATGTAACATAATATAAGTGTTCATATTCTTGAAGTCTTTCTCTAGTTTTTGCTATCATAAAGCCCAAAGTGCCGTCACTTACACATTGTTACTCTCATGTTAAAAAACCTCAGATATATGGATGTGAATTGACATCAATTGGTTACGTTAAAATCTTTTTTCTCCGTAATCTTTATCAGAAAAGCTTGGCAAAAAAAAAACCATAATAATCTATGCCAGGGGTGGTTATACACTTGCGAGCTATAAACTGGAATCACTTCATCGCTGGTTTTTGCAGACCATATTTTACAGTTTCCATGCAATAAACTGTAGGTTGTGGTATATTATTTTAAAGATAATTTTATTAGCTTTCAAACTCTTTCGATATCATAGCGAAAAAAATGTTCATCATATGTCATGGAACGTGAAAACAAAAGACATAAATTTTTGGAACGAAACATCAATTTTTTCAAACTCCTGAATCCCTATAAAAACTGGGAATTTATGCAATTTTGTCATCAGTCCAATATATCACGTCACTCAAAATACTGGAATTACAAGAAAATGGAAACCACACCAATCGAAGCCGCCCAAATCGTCACCCTAATCCAGCAAGGGTTCTCTCAGCGTACTATCGCTCGACAGCTTCATCTGAGCCAGTCCTGTGTCTCCAAAGTATACAAGAGGTTTAGAGAGACTGGAAACTTAGTCCGAAGACCAGGATCTGGACGACAGCGATGCACTTCGGCGAGAGATAACCGATTTATTGTCAGCACTTCTCTCCGAAATCGACATCTAACCGGCGTTGACGTCCAGCGGGAGCTCGGAGAAGTTCGAGGGAGAACTGTCAGCGAGTGGACAGTGAGGCGAAGACTCAAAGAAGCTAACTTGACCCCAAAAAGGCCAGCAACGGGACCCAAATTGTCTACAGCCCACCGACAAGCCCGACTTCAGTTTGCTCGTGATCACTTAGATTGGGATATACAGCAATGGAGCCGAGTTTTGTTCGCGGACGAGACTAGTATGTGCCTGCATGGCAGCGACCGTCGACGAAGAGTCTACAGGAGACCGGGAAAGCGATACGCACAATGCTGTATAGCGGAAACAGTGGCATATGGGGGTGGGTCTCGTATGATGTGGGCGGGGATTTCAATTGAAGCTAAAATGGAGCTGGTATTCGTACCCGGTGGAGGTCGGGGAGGAGGACTAACCGGAGAAAGGTATATCAACGACATTCTGCTGGGCCATGTACTCCCTTACGCCGGGTTTATTGGCGAAAATTTCCTGCTAATGCACGACAATGCCCGCTGCCACACCGCTCGTGCGGCTAGACAGTACCTGGAAGAAGTCGGGATTCCCACAATAGACTGGCCAGCCGTCAGCCCTGACATGAACCCTATCGAACACCTGTGGGACGAGCTGAAAAGGCGGGTACGAGGAAGATCTCCAGCTCCGGCGTCAATAGAAGACCTAAAAACTGCTCTTATCGAAGAGTGGCATGAAATTCCACAGGATTCCATCAGGAAACTCAGTAGGTCAATGAAAAACCGTTTACAAGCAGTCATTAGGGTCAGGGGGGGGGGGGGGCAATACAAAATATTAAGCGGGAAATAACAAAGATTTTAAATAAAAATTTGATAAGGAAACTTAATTAAATTTAAATAATTTTTATACCATTCGAAAACAAAATTTCTTTTCAATTGTTATACACCAATCTGCAGTTTATTCCATGGAAACTGTAAAATATGGTCTGCAGAAACCAGCGATGAAGTGATTCCAGTTTATAGCTCGCAAGTGTAGTTTCGGCGATCTACCAGATAATATTTTGGAATCAAGGGATCGACTAAACTAGTATGTATGATATATATGTACATTTTGTACGATTTATGTATAAACCGCACATTTGCACCTTTCGCAAGCGGTGCATTTTTACTTACCTAAGCTTAAACAATTGAGTAGTCGTTCGACCGCGGTCCCGTGTATTCATATCATATCAATAAAATCAAGTTATCAGTTTAAACTCTGTATCAATTATCATCTTATCATTATCATCTAAAGGTGTAGGGTGGAAACCTTACACATTTTTTTTAGATAACTGGACCTTTTTGGTAGAGGACAGTATCTCTGTTTTAGCTTAAAGTCTTCAAATAATACTTGAGCTCCTTCGACAAATGCATCTTTTACTATTAGTCCATCTTCAAAAGGTTTCTTGGGCTTTGTCAAAATGTACGAAACTTTAAAAGACGCGATCGTGGCTTCGACAAGTCTTATGAATATGGATTGTCCTGCTTTCAAACCACTTTTTAGGTCTTGTAATGTTCGTCTTCGCGGGACATCGTATGCATACTTTTTATGCAAAGTTTCGTAATGTACATATTTCTATATTCCCGCGCTTAGGCAATACCACGGAACTGCTACAAACGAGGCACACACACTTTTACCATTGTAAAAAAGAAATATTCCGCCCAATAATTATTAAATGATACGTTTTGCTTTTTTTCGTATCGGAAATTGTAAGAACAACAGAGTGTCATCTACCTACGCACGTAATACGAAGCACTCACTGCTGTGACTAGTAAAAGAAATCAGTATTAAAACAATAGACAGAAACAAAAATTGTGCACAGTGGATTGATTGTCAGAGTTAAGCTTTATTGTAAAGCAGAAAAACAAACTACCTAATGTGAACTCTCTAAATGAGACTTAAAATCGGCCGTGGTAAAATAATAAATCAGTGATTTTATGTTTGTTTACATCAGGAGTGTTGTTTCTGTCGTTGACTGTGTGATGCCGATCGTCGCCGCGTACCCTTTCAATGTTACCTATTGTTAGGCTATTTTAGAGGTTCGACTTCACTGTCCTGTATGTGTAGCTACTGCATGTTTAAGTCAATTGAAACAAAATTTTTCAAATCTGGCCCTCACAAAGAAAGCATCATAAAAATGTATCAAGATGGACAAGGTTTAACCAAAGAGAGTCAGTCAGGTAAAATAGTTAATGAATATTTTCGTAAAATCAAAACTAGAAATATAAAAAAATATATAAATAGCAGTCGATTCAATATTGGACATCAAAATGTCCAAGGTATTAAAGGCAAAACCCTTCTACTAAATCTGTTTCTAGAACACGAAAAACTAGACATATTCTGTATAACGGAGACATGGATGAAGGATGAGGAAGCTGATGGCTATGTTTTTGATAATTTTAAGGTAGTCAGCGCTAACTGTAGAAAAACTTATAAATGTGGAGGTACTGCAATCCTCGTTAAAAACAATATTAAAGTTAAGTCTAGAACTGACATTTCTAAACTGAACATTGAAAAAGATTTCGAAGTAAGTTGTATAGAAACTAATAAAGTAATTGTAATGGTTATTTACAGGTCTCCTAATGCTAATTTGAATGTTTTTGTAGACAGGTTAGAACAATGTCTAGAATTGTTAACGTTCTGTGCGGAGATTTTAACGTTGACTTCTCTCACACAATGGCACACAACATAAGTCAAAGTAATATACTTATAGATTTACTAGATTGCTATGCGTTGAGCAGAAAAATCTTTGATGTTACACGGCTGGCCAAAGATTCGCATACTTGTATAGACAACATTTTTGCAAATGTGGATGTTGTAGATGCCAAAGTAGTAATAGGCATACAATCAGACCATTTTGCGCAATGTATATGTATTAATATAGAAAAGGACCAGAACAATGTTAGTAAATTTATCACTAATCTATCGTAATTAATAATAAGTCTATTGAAGTTCTTAAATCTAACTTGCTCAATAAATATTTATACTATGATACAAATAATTTTAATGAGTTCTTTGTATCGTTTTTGAGAGTGTTGGATGGGATTATGCCTGTCAAAACTACTCGTATAAGTGCGAGAAGATCATTCAATGATTGGGCAACAACAGGACTAAAGATTGCACAAAACAATATGAAGCATCTATACTACACATTATCCTTGACAAACGACGAAAGTGTGAGATCTTATATTAGCCGCTACAGTAAAATCTTTAAAAAATGTTGCCACCAAGCCAAGAAAATTGACATCCGGAATAAAATCTTAAATGCTAAAAATCCTATAAAAGCTACTTGGACCATTACTAAAAGTGAAACTGGGAAAAATATAACATGCAATAATGACATAGAACAACAACATTCTGACATCTTCTTGTGACATTGCCAATCATTTCAATGACTTCTTCGCCCAAATTGCTATGGGGGTTTGCCATAATCACCACGCTTGGCAGGCGGGTTGGTGTGGTGAGTAAGATGTTAGTAATACACAGTAGGAAGCTGCTGCCCTTCCTCTGGTAGGTTCCCTTAGTCGGCTCTTACGACATCCACGGGTTGAGTTGGAGGGGTCGATATTCTATGCCGCGGCCCCACGGCCCCTTAATTTTAGGCATAAATATTGACTCAAAATTGACTTGGAATAATCACATTGACACCCTTGTTGGTAGACTTAAATCCGCGGTCTTTGCTATAAAAACTATAAGACAACTAAGTGATATCAAGGCTTCAAAGACTTTATCATGCGTATTTCCATTCCATTATGATCTATGGAATAATAGCGTGGGGAAATGCCTCCCAATCTAAAAGAGTTTTCATATTGCAAAAGTGGGCAATACGCGCGATTTTGCAAATGAAAAACACAGAATCGTGTAGGAATAAATTTAAAGAATTAGGTATTATGACAATGACGGGAGAATATATCTTCCAAAATCGTAAAAATGAATGTAAAAATGAACCTAGATAAATTTAATTGAAATGGAGACTCGCATAGCTATAACACCAGAACAAGAAATGTTTTTGCCATACCTACCCATAGAATCTCAAAAGTAGGAATACAAATGTAAACAGTTTTAGTATTGCGATTTAAAAAATGCTTATAGAAAAATCCTACTATACTCTGGACGAGGCTACTGCTGATGATTTTAATATTATACTTACCCCTTCATCTTAGATGAATGTACTGTTTGTACTAATTTGTGTTTAGTTTTACCTTTTTCGTATTTTTTTTTAAATTGACCTTTCCAAGTGTACTACAATGTATCTATATGGAATAAATAAATACAATACAATGCTAATTCAAAGCAAAAATTTAGACCTTACGTCAATGTCATTCGAATCGTGTTGTCACAATTTAGTGTAATAAAAAAGAAGTAAGAAAAAATTTACAATAAAGTCTCAACCTATCAACTCAGCGTGGACGTTTTTATTCAGCTCCCAAAATAGGCAAAAATAACAATTAAAACCCATCACCTATTACGTTAGAAATTAGTACTAGGTATAATAAGTACATTGCTGGCGATCAACTCGAAAAGCTTTCGCGATCGACCGTTTGAGCACCCCTGATCAATGCGATACAAGACTGGTCACCTTCATATATCTCCCTCTTAACTTGTGTTTCTTCTGCAGCGCGTGAAGAGTAGTATTGCCGAGCTGGAGCCGCAAGTTGAGGAGGTGGAGAAGGAGTTTCAGCGGTTGAGCGGCAAGCATACGCCGCCGGCGCAGGCGCAGCGCGTGCGGGAAGGGCTGCGGGGGGAGTGGGGGCAGCTCAACGAGGACTACCAGGCTAGATACGACAGGTAGTCTTATATTTTGTTCAATAAAAAATTCGTTTCTCCGGCTTAAATATACATCTACTGTAAGTATTTGGCCCATGTTATGAATCAATAGAGCGCAGCCTGCTTATTATTCATCTTCGATTCCGGGCCTCTCGCTTCGTCCTTGTCCTTGTCGAAAATATACCGTGTGTGTGCAGATGGGTGTCGTGCCAAGGCGTGTGGGCGCAACTGTACGCGGAGCTGGAGGGGTGCGGCGAGTGGCTGGACCACGCGGAGCTGCATCTGAGGGCGGCGGCTGACCCGGCGCTGAGCGAGGCGGAGCGCGAGCGCGCGCTGGCCGACCTCGAGAGAGATATGGCAGGCCAGCAGGGCGTGTTGGCGGCTGCGCGGGCTCACACGCGCGCAGTCGTGGGCGCGTGCGGCGTGGCACTGGCGCGCGACGTACAGGAGCAGCTGGACGCGCTTGCGGCGCGCTGGCACCGCACCGGCAGCGCGCTCTGGGTCGCGCGGCAGCAGCCCGCGCGCGCCGCACTGGAGGCTGCGCGCGCGCTGCTGCGCTCCGCCCCGCCGAACCCCACGGACGAGACCAGTCTCAACATCCGCGCCAGCCTCGTCAAGGTAATACCTATGGAATTCCGGCGGACCGGCTCTCACCACCGACAGATCGGAACTCCGCTCTCGCCCCGCTGTCGTCTATCGAGATCGATTTGAGGTTCTAAAGTAAAGGAGACAAGTAAGGATGCGGCGCAGCTGACGCCTTCATTTAGACAGACGACAACGAGGATGTTCGATATTTTCTACGTTTCAAATTTTAAACAACTTTATTTCGAAACAGTCAATTTTTCTAAGAAAGTGATCCTACACGGGCCACCCGACCTAACACAAGGGCACGCACGTGACGAGGATTTTTGAGCGGTTAACGGTAAAAAACACACTACATAATTGCGCATAAAGTGCTTAATAGCGAATCAGATTTGACCACAACGGTTTTTAGTGACCGGAGTTATGTCTCGCCTACACGAGATGGCACGATACAGGCTGTTCCGATGACCGCAGCCATTAGTACCCACGCCGCGTCTATTCCTCATCGCACCAAGCAAGGAAACTCCCGGTAAAGCGCGACGCGCTGGCATCCCGCCAGACTCCCGCCTGACGAGGAGAAATCGACTTTAAGTACACGCGGGAAGAGCTCACGTTGCTTCCTCGGCCCGGAAGGCTGGAATTTTGCCGCATGCCATCAATAACCGACCGTAACCCCAGCGTGCAAAGCCCAGACTCCATTATAGCACACCGTTGGTGCAGTGTCTTTTGTACGGCGTTCTTGTTGGTCGACAATGTTGGAGTGAGTGTCGATGATAGGGCTTCTATCAATATGCTAAGCCAGGTTAAACGTTAAGGGATGCTAGCTAGCTGAGGGTGGTAAAAACTCCGAAGAGATAAAAATAACCGAACCCGTTGAGTGATGGTAGAACACTGCTTTTTTCCACATTCGTTGGTAATATGAATGTGGAAAAAAGCAGTGTGTGGAGAAAAACGCAGTCGAGGTCAATGCAAGCTAAGCTAATTTACATAAAATGTTTGAGTTTGTATGTACCTACTGCATGTACATGCGATACTGCATATACAGTCGACGTTGTGATTTGAACTCTATTCGTCTATCGCTACGTGTTGTTGTGATAGTACATCCAACTATGATGCGATTGTTAATTTGCGTGGGCCGCCTCTAATTGAAGTTCACTTTCGCTCCGCTTAGTATTGCGCAGAGACAATGAGTGTCTCGCGAGGAGTTTGCGGAAGACAATGTACTTCAAAGTAATAAATCAATACAAGAATGCTTTACTGTACACCAACAAAATAAGACGTAAGTGCTGACGATCAGGCAACGTTATTCATCGACTATGTTCTTCCATTACTTTTGTAATAAGTGTAAGGTAAGGTCTAGCTAGATGGTGTTAACCTGACATGTCATGTTGTTGAAGATGTATTTATATAGATACATAGATGGCACCTCAAGTCGTATGGTACCACGCTATCTACCTATTACTGAGTCCACAGATAGTGTAGTTACAGTTCGTTTTAAGCCCGTTAAAATGAGTAGGACCTCTAGATTCACTGTTTATTTATGTTTATTCAGGAAGATGTTAATACAAAGAAAAGGTGGCAATTCTTCCTTTGACAGTGTCTCCTGCTCGAGAGTACGTCACGTTGGCAAGGCTTCCTTCGACAGTGTCTCCTGCTCGAGAGTAGGTCACGTTGGCAAGTCTTCCTTTGACAGTGCCTCCTGCTCGAGAGTACGTCACGTTGGCAAGTCTTCCTTCGACAGTGTCTCCTGCTCGAGAGTAGGTCACGTTGGCAAGTCTTCCTTCGACAGTGTCTCCTGCTCGAGAGTAGGTCACGTTGGCAAGTCTTCCTTCGACAGTGTCTCCTGCTCGAGAGTAGGTCACGTTGGCAAGTCTTCCTTCGACAGTGTCTCCTGCTCGAGAGTAGGTCACGTTAGCAAGTCTTCCTTCGACAGTGTCTCCTGCTCGAGAGTAGGTCACGTTGGCAAGTCTTCCTTCGACAGTGTCTCCTGCTCGAGAGTACGTCACGTTGGCAAGTCTTCCTTCGACAGTGTCTCCTGCTCGAGAGTAGGTCACGTTGGCAAGTCTTCCTTCGACAGTGGCTCCTGCTCGAGAGTAGGTCACGTTAGCAAGTCTTCCTTCGACAGTGTCTCCTGCTCGAGAGTAGGTCACGTTGGCAAGTCTTCCTTCGACAGTGTCTCCTGCTCGAGAGTAGGTCACGTTGGCAAGTCTTCCTTCGACAGTGTCTCCTGCTCGAGAGTAGGTCACGTTGGCAAGTCTTCCTTTGACAGTGCCTCCTGCTCGAGAGTACGTCACGTTGGCAAGTCTTCCTTCGACAGTGTCTCTTGCTCGAGAGTAGGTCACGTTGGCAAGTCTTCCTTCGACAGTGTCTCCTGCTCGAGAGTAGGTCACGTTAGCAAGTCTTCCTTCGACAGTGTCTCCTGCTCGAGAGTAGGTCACGTTGGCAAGTCTTCCTTCGACAGTGTCTCCTGCTCGAGAGTAGGTCACGTTGGCAAGTCTTCCTTCGACAGTGTCTCCTGCTCGAGAGTAGGTCACGTTAGCAAGTCTTCCTTCGACAGTGTCTCCTGCTCGAGAGTAGGTCACGTTGGCAAGTCTTCCTTCGACAGTGTCTCCTGCTCGAGAGTACGTCACGTTGGCAAGTCTTCCTTCGACAGTGTCTCCTGCTCGAGAGTAGGTCACGTTGGCAAGTCTTCCTTCGACAGTGTCTCCTGCTCGAGAGTAGGTCACGTTAGCAAGTCTTCCTTCGACAGTGTCTCCTGCTCGAGAGTAGGTCACGTTGGCAAGTCTTCCTTCGACAGTGTCTCCTGCTCGAGAGTAGGTCACGTTGGCAAGTCTTCCTTCGACAGTGTCTCCTGCTCGAGAGTACGTCACGTTGGCAAGTCTTCCTTCGACAGTGTCTCCTGCTCGAGAGTAGGTCACGTTGGCAAGTCTTCCTTCGACAGTGTCTCCTGCTCGAGAGTAGGTCACGTTAGCAAGTCTTCCTTTGACAGTGTCTCCTGCTCGAGAGTACGTCACGTTGGCAAGTCTTCCTTCGACAGTGTCTCCTGCTCGAGAGTAGGTCACGTTGGCAAGTCTTCCTTTGACAGTGTCTCCTGCTCGAGAGTACGTCACGTTGGCAAGTCTTCCTTCGACAGTGTCTCCTGCTCGAGAGTAGGTCACGTTGGCAAGTCTTCCTTTGACAGTGTCTCCTGCTCGAGAGTAGGTCACGTTGGCAAGTCTTCCTTCGACAGTGTCTCCTGCTCGAGAGTAGGTCACGTTGGCAAGTCTTCCTTTGACAGTGTCTCCTGCTCGAGAGTACGTCACGTTGGCAAGTCTTCCTTCGACAGTGTCTCCTGCTCGAGAGTAGGTCACGTTGGCAAGTCTTCCTTTGACAGTGTCTCCTGCTCGAGAGTACGTCACGTTGGCAAGTGTGGCGTTTGTGTTTGTTCGTAATTAAATTAAACACATAACGTCAACAATATATATATATATATTAATAAAAAGGTCATAGGTAAATTGCCGGTCTGGTTTAACTTCGTAGTCCAGTACTCTCCTGGCTATCCTGATGGCTGTTCAGGCGGGGTGGACACCGACGGTGGAAATGTGAAGAGGCTTAGGATGACCGGCCGTCGAAGATGGTAGGTGTTAACTGTGGTCTTCAATGAAAATTCTCCTTACGGATTAAACCCTAGCGTCGGACCCTGTGAATAAATGTCCACAGTAAATATTTTGCTCTGAACGCTTTCCGCTGATAGTGAACCCCCTGTATTAACGTGCCTATGCGGAGAAGCCGAGAAAGTAGGTAGTTGGTGCAAAGGTGGTTCACAATCAGAACGGAGTTACAAAGCAGAGAGGATAGAACAAAGTAAATGCAAGATTGGCAAATTAAGTGCATTAAGCCGAGAATGAGGAATGTAATGAAATGTACTGTATCCAATGAAAGCATTCCTTGATGAAATGTGGGCAAGTATCTATTTAGTTAGCGGCATGAAGTGAAAGATGATACATAAATGACTGTGAAATGCAAAGAATTATTCTAATAAGCAGGATGTTTTACAAATGTTTCCAGCCCAAAGTATACATAACAAAATATTCAAATAACTATAATAGTATCTAAGCGTAATGAATTACTAGATACGTTTTTATCCAGTTTAATAACTTAACGTCTACCTACCTACATAAAGCTTATAACAATGTTCAACACTTACCCTATCGGGGTGCAGAGCGACACTTATATAATTTAGAAAGAAACTCCGAAATACGTGATAAGAGGTATCACGGGAATTTAATAGCGAGATTGAGCAAGCACGTAAGAAGACACTCAGCGAACTTTGGGTGCTAGTGAACGCACTTGACTAGTATTTCCGGAACAAAAGAATTGCAACTCCCAATCAGCGCGGCGAAAGAGTGCAGCGTCGGTCGGACCGGTCCAGTCGTTGTTAAAAACGTTAACTGTTGCTATGCGGCCAACATAGTAGTAGGTTAATTAAGTAGCTAATTAGGTAGGTACGTATATTGTAGAAAAAGTAATACAACTATAATAATAATTGTAGTATAGAAATAAATAGACATGTACGTGCAACATTACACAAGGCTTCCTTCGACAGTGTCTCCTGCTCGAGAGTAGGTCACGTTGGCAAGTCTTCCTTTGACAGTGTCTCCTGCTCGAGAGTACGTCACGTTGGCAATTCTTCCTTTGACAGTGTTTCGACGTGACCAAGACCGGCTAACTACTTACAAAAAAGATAGGAGAGGCGTCCTGTTTGGAATATTACGAACTCTCTATCAAGCCACGTATGACACACCTTCCTCACTTTCCTTTATAACTCAACCCTGTAGTGTAGAACATTTATTGGTAGAGTTTCCCAGTAGGGATAAGAATAAAGTTCACGTTATTAGCACCGCCTATCTACCTCCTTGGACCAGAGCTGATGTCTACGAGATACACTTCGACTTCCTACAGGACACACTAATAAACCCTAGAATAGACAATGTTATATCCTCGGTGTGTATAACCTAGCGGAAATTAGTTGGGTAGACCGATTTCCCGCCATCAGCCAATCTAATTAATTCTGTTGGTTATCTCTGCGCCGAGACCTCGCCTCGTGGCCTTCAACTTCGAGTGAAACCGTACAGTTAGTTTTGTTATGTTGACACTTTTAGTATTTATTAGCTACTGCCCGCGGCTTCGCATGCATTTTACTAAACAAAAAGTAACCTTTATGTTATTCCAAAATTTTGGCAACCCACCAAATAGAAAAATGAGCAGCGCAGTTCACCGCGCGCTCCTGCCGACATTATACTTGCTGAAACGTGCCTAGCACTGGTACGTGTACCTATGAGGTATGTTATGTACGGTGTAGAGCGTCCGCCGCCGCCGCGCCGGTCACTCGATCTAATGGACGACGACATTACGACCATTCGTACCTGTCATCTCTGACTCGATTACTCCATCGACTTAATTTTAACGACGATATCATTTATTCAAAACTTACAAGGACTACAAAGTCGTTCCTGCAATAAACCCTATTGTCTGAAAACTTAGAACTGGAGCAAGACTTTTAATGATTGACAGCTTCGTTTCTTGCGCGCACTTGTCGCTATTGATATTGATTGACCAGATGGTTATTAAAACGGACGTTACTAAAAGGGCGCATTTCAAACCACCTAAAACGTACTCGAACTCGACAAATATTGCGTTGATAAAAAAGCACGTGAAACGGTCGCATGTGACGTGCGTGACGTCGCATCTCGGGTGCGTTGTCCTTTGCAGCGCGTCGCGTCTCCCGCCGCGCGCCGGTATTTGTGGACGACGACACGGTAAATATAGTGCGCGTGCGCCGCTGACAATTGTTTGTAAACAATCATTACAGTACAGTATCAAACACTAGTGTATTATAAACAACATGCCCACAGGAAAGTCATGAGCTGGGTTTGGAGTTTTATTATTATTGTATCGATATAATGTATGTATAAAGTGCAGCGGGCTGAAATCCATTAACATATTGATGGTTGAGGTTTTCACGTTCGACGATCACCGCGGAAGGTGCCTTTCTTCGCTTCATGAGAGCGAGAAAAATAACGCTCGTAATGTTCTAGAAACTATAGCAGGATAGGAGACGAAAGTTGTAAAGTTAAGCAATAATGGTCATTGTCGGGAAGGCAATACAATCCATTGAATGAGGCGTGTACAAGTTTGATCCAGCGCGCATCGGCGGCGGGGCGCGGCGCTGCTAGCTATTTGCAAAGATATTTGTAAATACCGCGGAGCCGGTGTGATGTGTCTGCACCAGGGCTTGCAATCATTCGAAAATTATGATATTAGAATAGGGTAAACCCAGGATAGATGCCCCACTTTTCGAAAGTGCCTTGTACATAGTTTTAAAATTATTAATTTGTTGTGAATAATTTCAATGAATATAAATAGTTTAATGTTTTACCTCACATTAGTAACTGATTTTATTGACCTAACAATTACTGATTGTTCAAGCAGTGAGTTTTTGCAGGCCCCATTTTTGGAGATAGATGCCTACCTATATGAATAGATGCCCCACCATGAAAATGTGGGAAATGGATAGATGCCCTTTCGAATTAAATAAGTAAAACAAATATAATTGTTTTTCAAGTAACTGCCTAGCAAAAAAAAAAAAAACAATATATTCACTATCACGATGAAAAATACATAATTATTTAAAATATTCAAAAAAAATCTTCAAATAATGATATCTTACTTAATTTAGGTCAAGCTGGAAACAAATAGCGGTAAACATGGTGACAAAACACAAAAAGCATCAACAACACGCTGACATTATTATGTATGGAGGATAGATGTCCTTTAAGGCCCCTAAGGGCATATATACCGCGGAAAATTGAGGCGTCTATCCTTTTCGATATGGATAGATGTCCTTTTCTTTTTAAAATAAACGGAATTCATTTGTGATTATTGAGACCTATGTGTGTATTTAATGAACCAGTGTATCAATATACTAAAAATAGAAAGGAATTTATCACAACATTAAAAGTTATAAAACAGTACGCGATACAGGCCTAGCCCCCCGCACTAGGCTAGGCCTGTATCGCGTACTGTTTCATAACTTTTAATAATAATGTTGTCATAGACAAACATATATGTATAAATATTGTTTTGCTTAATTTTTGTCAGAACATATGTTACATACGTTTTTGTTATATGATGTAAACATAAGGTGAGGCAAATAAATAAATTTTCAATTTTATTTTTTTTTCAATTTTCATTAAATAGTTGTACAAAATTGTGACGCGTTTTTTGCGTTCGCCACGAAGATGATCGCACGTAGGAGCAAGACGCGTCTGATCCACAGAATGACCTGCAGGGGAAAAGGTGTGTGGTGCATACGCTCCTTATTTAACTTATTAGTTTTATTTTACGATTTTGGAAAGTTTGTTTTTTTGAAAACGAGGCACCTATCCCAGTGGGGCATGTATCGTGGGTTTACCCTATTCGATTTAAATTTTTCGGGTATTTTTCGAATATCATTCGAATAATACAAAATCTGTGCTGTCTTATTAAAAGTCTCAATATAAATAATTGACGCACTATTAAAACGTTAGCCCCTTTGTATAGTGCAGTAGTAGAGAATTTATTGGGCAAAAAATGACTGACTTTAAGCATAGCGCTTTCTGTGCCCTTTCTAGTGAGAGGCCCTTTCTTTCTAGGGATTTAGGGGCTCCACCCCAAGACTATAATAAAGTAAGTAAACTTTGGCAAAGGGAGAAATACTCGTAAATAGTGCGAATAGTGTCCTTCTCGGTGACATGCAGAATGTTTCTCAAAATACCCGTAGCAATGAGTTCTCTTACTCTACCTACGAGCATCGTAATATGTTGGTCAAAAGATAATCGTGAGTCAAGCGTTACACCTAGATATCGAATATGAGATGCTCTTTGCAGCTTAGGACACTCACAAGAGTTTTGAACACATAAGTCGTCAGAGGTAGAGAACGTGTGGGCAGCAATGTGTAAGTCAGTCCAGGGCGGTTGGAATTTATTAATGAGGGAAAATGTCATGAAAATTAAAACCAATCTGGGCATTATAGATAGCAGTATTCCGACTCTTCTCCCTTGAAAACAAGCGCGGTATCATCTGCATACTGATAGATCTTGCCAAGGGGTAATTCCAAATTACATAGATCGTGAGATAGTCTCGGAAGAGTTGCAGTGGAAGTGCACGAATGCTCAGCCTCTCTAGTCTCTGATTTGGCGATTTACACGCCCATTTTACCACAAATTCTTACAAGGACACCTTACGGTCTCGGAAATTCAGATCTGGATGAGACTCAGCAGATTAGTAGTATACCTTTAGGGTATACTACTAATCTGCTGTAATTTTAATTTACTGAACTACTAACACAGTAAAGTTCAGTAAATTAAAATTAAATCAATAAAGCGCACTAGCCACAAGATTCCGAGACAACAGGCTCTAAAGTGTTGCGCGCCTCTTATATACCTACTAGTAGATTTTCCCTCTACAACAGCTCGGTGGCTGAGTGGTCAGCGTGGTGGGTATTATCTTCAATACGAATTGCAATTAGCTGTAACAGTCACTTTATTACTAAGAAATTGTACTCATGTGAACATATTGCATCAAATTTGACTAACTTCCGTTGTTAACATTTTTTTCATCCGATACAATAAAATAATCCTTATAACTTTATTTTTTTAACCAATTTGATTAATTTTAAGGCGCTACTCATTCTTGACCACAAATTCTGTTGCCAAAATATTTATCTCCAAAAAAGAACTGAGGTTCCAAAAGAAACACTCTGGTAAAGCTGCGCTTAAAACTTTAGAGCCTGATTTCTCGGATTCTTCTGGCTAGTGCGCTTTATTGCTTTACTGTGTGGTAAACTATTAAACTGCTGAGTCGCATCCCTATCTGAATTTCGGAGACCGTAAGGACCCTTGTTAGTAAAAAACAGTCTTCAAAATCTAGGTGAGTAGGTATTTTAACAATATCAACAACTTAATCATAACCCTCCGGTAGTCGGGTAACAATATCTACAAACTGCACATGATACCGCGTCATCACAATGACATTCACGTGAGCGACAGAGAGGAATAAACAGAAGAGATTCGTTAAATAGGCGAACGCACTTGATCGCCGTCGCACGCGACACTCCCGAGTGTTTCCGAATCGTATAACTTTGTCATTTTGTTTACCCGAACGACGTAAACTTGTATATTATGTGGTATTATAAAGTAAAGTATTGTCTTGTATGGATATATCGCGCGTACTTACAAGTGGCAATTGCACAAGAGCTGTTCTCAGTTCGATGCTATTGATTGAATTCGAATAGATATTCGAATATTGCAATTTAAGTATTCAACTATTCGAACTAAGTAATATAATATTCGAATGCAAGCCCTAGTGTGCACCCTCGTATCGTAGGTACCTCGGCTGCGCCGCCGTGAGCGCACCGCACACGGGAACCACGTCAACTTCACACAGTTTATGACAAAAACCTTTACCAAAGGTTCACACAGTGACTTAATCTTTCTGGACCCGTCTTTTGATAACTTCTGAAGTTATTAAATGTTGTCTCGTCGAGCAATCTTCATTTATCATGAGAGTGGCTTGGCATGGCTTAGGTTGAAATGTCACCGCGGAATGTCCGTCTCAGAGCAACGACCTGCCGCACTAGGAAGTTAAGAAGTATTCGCTGAATGGCGTCAAATTATATACTTTTTATATTTCTTATATTATTTGTTCGTTGTTTAATTCCTGTTTATATTTAAATGTGCAATATTATTTAATTTAATTTCAAGCTGTTAGGTATATTTGTAAATAAATAGAAAAGTCGCCACCTAGAAGCTAATTATATTGTAATGTTGATCAACATGAATCCTGTAGGGGACAGGATTCATGTTGATCAACAACCATTTTGTAAGATCTTTATGTAACAACATGGCGTATGCAATAAATAATTTGAATTTGAATTACTAGCTCCGTCTAAAGCTCCTGCTTACAAACCTTGATCCGAGCGATAAGCTTCTTGTGAGCTCCGCGGCCGCTCGTCGCGCGCCGCGCGCCCGTGCCCGTGGCCTACATCGGAAAACTGTTGGAGAACATTGTCAAGGTTAACGAGGTTGGCGAACTTTTGTTTTCCAATGGACTCGTTTGTATTGAATTTGTTATGCACTTTGAGAAACCTACTGGAAAGTACGCGATTATTATCGAACGAATAGTTAAAATAAAAAAAAAACATTTATTTCAGACCCGTAATGGTGGTCCATATGAAAAGACACAGTAAATACAAGTGAAATTAAAACTTACTAGGTACATGGACAAAACATACTCTTATATATAAATTACTAAGCAACCCCTTTGACACGGGCAGGTATGCACTCAGTGCCAGGTGTAGGTCGCAAGCACCGAATGCACCCCTACCCAATGCCGCAGGAGTCGGCCGTTTAGATCTTCAGCAATCGCTGCTAGAAGGCTGTTGCGGCTGGCGCGCAGGCGACGCAGTGCGGCGGCGCAGCGGGCTCGTATCACAGCTGGGAAGCTGTCCACACCCGCGTCAGCAAACATGCCCGACGCACTGCACCAGCGTGGCAGCCGCAACAACGCCTGGAACGCGTTATTGAATTGTACACGAAGGGCATGTTGCATGCAGGCATCTTCCTCATCCGACAAGGATTCTGTCACCCAGTGCCCAAGGTACTTGAAAACAGACACTCTCTTTACTTTTGTTCCGTTGAGGGACACAGAGGAAACATAACATGGACATCTGGTGCCAGACTTAAAAACCATGAACTCACTCTTAACTACATTATATCTAAGACCATGAGCTAAAGCAAACTTCTCACAAAAAAATTGAGAAGCTTACACAGTCCATTGATTGAAGGGCTCAGCAGCACCATGTCGTCTGCATAACTGATATTATTGAAGCAGACATCATGCATCCAGCATCCAACATGCTGACTGCTCAGCTCCTCAATCAATGTATTGACATAAATGCAGAATTAAACCACGCACAGTAGGTATTCAACGAGAAATATCTCGGGCTGTCAGTTCCAAAGGTTCTGTTAAAATCGGGTTTCGGAAGTTTCTAAATGATATTCCAAGACATGTAATTTCCACGAAGTTCCATGATATGAATCGGTAGCTAGATAGTGATCCGGCGCAGCGATATGCAGCCTGTCAGGCGAACAGACTGCACGCTTCTCGTCCGTATGAAACGATACAAGGAGCGGTGGGTACCTACTCGCTCCTAGTTATGATGAATCAGTAGCTAGATAGTGATCCGGCGCAGCGATATGCAGCCTGTCAGGCGAACAGACTGCACGCTTCTCGTCCGTATGAAACGATACAAGGAGCGGTGGGTACCTACTCGCTCCTAGTTATGATGAATCAGTAGCTAGATAGTGATCCGGCGCAGCGATATGCAGCCTGTCAGGCGAACAGACTGCACGCTTCTCGTCCTTATGAAACGATACAAGGAGCGGCGGGTACCTACTCGCACCTAGGTATGATGAATCGGTAGCTAGATAGTGATCCGGCGCAGCGATATGCAGCCTGTCAGGCGAACAGACTGCACGCTTCTCGTCCGTACGAAACGATACAAGGAGCGGCGGGTACCTACTCGCTCCTAGATATGATGAATCGGTAGCTAGATAGTGATCCAGCGCAGCGATTTGCAGCCTGTCAGGCTAACAGACTGCACGCTTCTCGTCCGTATGAAACGATACAAGGAGCGGCGGGTACCTACTCGCTCCTAGTTATGATGCCACGCTCGCGACTAGGATCTATTTCTGACTATGAAATGAAAATATTTCTGTCCCATCGCTTGTTTGCACTCCACTTCCGAAACGTCTTCCAAACTTGTCTGGGCGTTCGCCTTATCACATTCGAGTAGAGTTCGGTTTGGGTCGAGCAGGTGACTGTACGGTTGGATTGTAGCTCTCAAGTGTGTTGCGTTTTCAGTTAGTTTCTGTTGGAGCGGGCATTTCCGCGACCGTCTCAACATCACGGTCTGCTTTGTGCCCTCGCGCCTCGGTGGTATCATTTGTCGAATCGTGCCTAGTTATTTTATTGGCTCTCTCTCTCTTGTTCAAGCCTGAGATATATTCTATCTGTGAAAAATATAATTGTCAGTGTATATAACCGTGTAGAAAGAAGAAGAAAAATTCGTGTTGAGTTAGAATAAACGGTAGATGTTCGGTCCGCCGCCGGTAAACGGTAGCGCCGCGCCGGTGGCCCTACTCCGAGGAAGGGTCGGAGCTTCAACCTGCGCACCTCGGTAAATGAATGGCGAAGTGAAGTTCTGCTCCAAATATTGCCAGTTAACTATGCAGAAAATTCGAGTGCAGTGTGCAAAGTGCTGCCACCGCGGTTATTTACAAAGGTGGCAGTACGTTGCATGTTACTAGGAGACGGGCTCGTTATATGTCTGGTGGAGGCCGGTGTGTGCTCGGCGTGCAGGGACCATTCGATATGATATTTAGTGTGTCCGCGCCGCGCCGCCGCGAACCGAACGTGAATTTATGTCGTCTGCCCGCCGGCCGCACAGCGCCCGACAGCACATGTCCAGGGGGGCTCATTCACTCATCAATAACTGTGTTGCTCTCTACGACACCGATTATATCCTGTCTACAAACCATTTTTTCCTATTTTATTACATTTCTATTTTACACCAGTTTACTTATACGACCGTTGAATCATTGAGTACATCATATCAGCCCTTCTGGAGGTAATGCTCTATGAAAGGTAGACTGTACTGTACTGCCGTACGTAGAGTATTGTAGAGTATGGTGCGGTGCTGTAGTGCACCCGTGGGGGAGCGTGTTGCGAGTGCCAGTACCTTACATACGAATGCTAGCAGCTACTTCCATAGTATTATGTCTTATGGCATATTACTGTGGGGGGACGCTGCAGATATTAACACCGTATTTGTTCTGCAGAAGAGGGCGGCTTATGCATGATGTAAATACTAGAAATAAGAACAAATTCGCTTTGCCTAAAACTAGGCTGAACAAGATTTGTGTATCTTTTAAAGGTATACGCTTCTACAACAAAACTCCGAGGGAGTTGCAAAAATTGTCAATAAATAAATTCAAACAAACTATCAACCATATCCTTTGCAAAAAGGCTTATAAAAAATATCAGATTATCTAGAGGATAAAAAGCATGGGTCGACTTTTGCTCCAACTCGAAAACTAACAACCTAACAAGGTAAAGGTTTCTTGTTCGCTTCTTTAACTTACCTTAAAAAGATTGAAGTGAACAAAAAATCAAAGTGATCACTTTATTTCCCTGTTTTACTTGTGTAATTTTAATTTTGTGACTTGTCCAAGAGTCCTGTATGTAAGGTCTAAAGGAAATAAAGCATTTTGATATTTGATTGAAAGGTAGTTGCGTGTACCTAACATACGGACGGTATAATCTGTGCGTGTTCTCTGTTGAGTTCCCACGTCTTTCTCTTTGCGGAAATAGTTAAATATCCAAGGAACTAATTTGTTCTCTAGCAGATATCTTGTGTGCACTTACTACAGATCTAATATGCCGTAAACATCAGTCAGAATCAGAATCAATAACTTTATTTCTTTAGGCTTACAAAATAAGCACCCAGTCTCCAGTAATTGAGGGGGGTTCAGCTGATGAGATGGTGACGAACTTTAACAAAATCGTCATTGATTTGGTCAACATTCACGCACCACTCAAACGCGTTATAGTCAAGCATCCGCCAGCTCCGTGGCTCTCCGATAGCATCAAAAAAATGATGGCGAAGCGCGACAGGGCGAAACGTATTTATAAAAAGTATAGCACCAAATCGAGCCTACTGTCGTACAAAAGGCTCCGCAATCGCTGCAGCAAGATGTATAGGGACGCTAAAAGACTTCATATTCGGAATTGTCTCCAAGATGCAAATCCTCCCCAGATGTGGAAATTCCTCAAATCACTGGGGCTGGGTGGAAAGCCTGGTAATCCGCTTGGTCCAATTGACCTGAATGCTATTAATTGTCATTTTTCCAAATCTCCTTTAACTCTTACCAGTTGTGTCAGGCAAGCGACTATAGGTGTACTGGCTCGAATACCTAAACCCATGTGCGCTCCTTTTACATTAACGGCTGTTGCTGAGCAGGACATCAAGAAAATCCTTTCCTCAATATCGACGAAAGCGGTAGGCACTGATGAAATAAATATTCAATTGCTACTTCCTCTTTCTGATGAACTTGTACCTGCTATCACCTTCATTGTCAATTACTCTCTTGAAACCAGTTTCTTTCCTACTGCTTGGAAATCGGCCTACGTAATTCCCCTTCGAAATTCGGAGACTAATGTTGGATTGGAAGTCTTATCCAATCCAACATTAGTCTCCGAATTTCGGCCTATCTCTATATTACCTGTCCTTTCTAAAATATTGGAGAAAGTAGTCCAAAAACAGCTGTCTGATTATCTCTATATGAATTGTCTTCTTAGTCAGCTCCAATCAGGTTTTCGTTCTGGCCACAGTACGGTGGGAGCGTTGACTAAGATCTCAGAGGACATCCGCTGTGCCATGGATAACAGACTGTTTATGCCTATTACTGCTAGACTTCAGCAGCGCTTTTAACTCAGTTGACCATGAAATCCTTCTCTCCATCCTCTCCCATAATATCTCCTCTTCAGCTATTGATTGATTCAATTCCTACTTGTCTGGGCGCTCACAGTGTGTTCGCTCAGAAGAGCTTAGCTCGGATTGGTGCAACATAACTGCGGGCGTTCCACAAGGTGGTGTCCTCTTCTCTTTACTTTTCTCTGTTTTTATAAACGCGGTTACCCAGAATATCTCGTCGCATTATCACCTGTATGCAGGTGACCTGCAAATATACACTCACTTCGGTTCAAGCGAGATCTCGGAAGGCATTAGCCAAATCAATAATGACCTAATAAAAATTAATGAGTGGGCAAACACATTCGGACTCTTGGTTAACCCCTCCAAATCTCAAGCAATCGTCTTTGGTTCTCATTATTTGCTTAAAAATTTTCCTCAAGCTTCTTTTCCCCCTGTGATGTTTGTTAATGAACCTATTCCTTACATGGACAAGGCCAAGAACTTGGGTATTATCTTTGACAGCCGTTTGTCTTGGTCCCCTCAAATCAACAGCATCAGCAGCAAAGTCAACTACGCTTTTCAGTCCCTTAAACGTCTTCATAAATTTCTACCTCATGAGACCAAAATCACACTTGCCCAATCACTGCTTCTTCCCATCCTTGATTACGCGGATGTATCTTATTTAGACGTCTCAGAGGAGCTTTTAAATAAACTAGAGCGCCTTCAAAACTTGAGCATCCGTTTTATTTACGGGCTGCGCAAGTTTGACCATGTGTCTCAGTTCCGATCCCAGCTAAAATGGCTTCCCATTCGTCGCCGCCGGGATCTCCACATTTTATCTTTCCTTTACTTTATCCTCTTCAATACTCTCTCCCCTTCTTATCTTCGTGATCGCTTCGAGTTTCTTATCCCCCGTGGCAAGCCCTGTAGAACAATTAAATCTCTTCTTCTGAGAATTTCAGCGCATAGATCCAGCCGCTATCATAATTCTTTCACTGTGATGGCACCCAGACTTTGGAATGCCCTTCCCCACTCAATACAAGCCAGTCCTTCACATAGCGTATTTAAGTCAAAGGTAAAAGAGCACTATCTCTCGCTACAGTCATAGCAGTTATATTTATATATCTAGGATTATAATTTTATGGTTATAATATATATAATATTTATCTATTTAATGTATTTTAGTTCTTGTAGTTTATGTAAGCTTTGTATGTAGATTAGATTTTTATTTTATTTAATATTACTCTCTATATTTGTATATATTTTTTCTGTTTTGTATTCAGTACACATTATCTATCCACACTCACAAATTCTCATTGTAACCGTAGGTTTGCTGTAAGAAAACTCTTTTAGGGTTAAGCTCGCCTTTGTACATGTCCAATAGTTGTTATTTTTAGTATGTTATTTGTGTGTACAATAAAGAATTTAAGAATAAGCACTTAGACACTTACAAAATAACACATCAGAGTTTGTTTCTATTAAAGTGTCGGTATTGAGAGCGCTGGTTGTCCTCTGTAGCGGCAGTCCAACTAATATTATAAATGTCAAAGTTTGTAAGGATGGATAGATATTAGTTCCTCTTTCACGCAAAAACTGCTGAACTGATTGGGCTGAAATTTATGGATATAGCTAGGGGCTTGGAATAACATATAGGCTATTTTTTATCCCGATAAAAGGCGCGGGCTGCAGCTAGTTTTATTATAATATTCTAAGTACCATCACATCTAGTATTATAGTGTTTAACGCGGGTGTTAGGTCAATGTTATACCTACCCAAAATTATACAAACCCTTAATTTGCAAGTTCTGTATTACGTTATTCTACAGTCCCTCCAAATAGATGATTGGCATACATTATGGAGGGCATTGACCGTGCGGCGCGGTCCACTCGCGCGGAATGAACTCATTGTCAGTCTGTTTCGTGATCACGTATAGCTCTGTCACTTTCGCGTGGGGGCGGGGCCATTGCGGCGACAATGACCGCGAGTGTGGTCGCCTTATTTTGGGATGGCTAAGTACGTAGTATAAGGTGTTATTTGAGATAAATAATTGAGACAAATTAAAAATTCGGCAAAATTAAAAATCATTTGCGGCTTACTTTGTTTAATGAAAATTAATCTGTAGCAGTAGGTGAGTCACCTCCAGCGTTATTGTGCACTAATTTGACTAACACCCTGTATATTATATGTATGTATGTGTCTTTTCCACCTATACTGCTTCGCCGAAATTCTCAAATTCTCTCTCTTCTCTTTAATATCTTGTTTTACGCCTCTGCACCCCCTTATCTCAAAGAGCTTTTTACCTTTCTCCATCATTCGCACGCTCTTTCTCTGCGCTCTTTTGAAACTTTTATACTTCAAGTACCTGTTCACTCTACTTCTTTCTTCGCCCATTCCTTTACTGCCCGGGCTGTACAACTATGGAACGCATTGCCAGTCTCAGTGAGGCGAGCAAAGTCGCTACCACTATTCAAAACCATGGTGAAGGAGCACCATTTAGGCTGTTGTCATTGAACGCATACCTGTGTCCCTATGTATATAAGTAAATATATATATATATAAATGTATATATGTAGTTTATTTTAGGCATAATATTTATTATGAGTATTTTTATTTATTAAGTCTATACTAGCACACAGATCCCCTAGTACCATCCAACAATCCTATCCATCCACGGTTGTCTGGTAGAGATCGCTCTCGAGCGATAAGACCGCCACTTGTAACTTAGTTTTAAAATTGTATTTCTGTATCTATCAATAAGTGTGCAATAAAGAATTTTCTATCTATCTATCTATCTTTTCTGCTGCAGGCGCGACAGGAGGAGGTGGCGGCGTGTGCGGGGCTGCGCCCACCGGCGCCCCACCAGCTGCACCAGCAACTAGAAGAGGTAACTGCACCGGATACTCTTGCTCTCCTAACATTATAGCTACAGGATTACCGCTAGGACATTCCAACTGTAGTACCGAGCCCGTCTCTGTTCACCTCTATATTCCTCAACTTGCACCCGCTTTTAATATACACACTACACACACGAAGACCTCTGTGGCGCGGCGGGCGAAGGTCCACCCGCAACGCAGGAGGTTGCAACTGCATCGATTTCCACCTCGGGACAAATTTTTGTACGATCTGCAAATATTTGTTCAGGGTGTTCTGGATGTTTTCTATTTATAATAAAAAATATCTATCTATGAAGTCATATTAAGTATAACAGTTATCTAGTACCCATAATACAAGCTCTGCTTAGCTTGGGGCTAGATAATGCTGTGTGAATTGTCCAGCATTATTTATTAGTATTATTCCACTTCATTTATTTTAAATCTCGCTTAAATTAAGTAAATTTTTTACTATAGAAAATACAATAACGTATAAAACTTAAAAAAATATATCAAAACAGTGGATCACCGGCCGCGAAGCTAGGCTCAAGCGGCCGATGACTAGGGCTGCAGAGAGAGGAACTTCCTGACGGTACGTGCCGAGTCCAGGAGCACCGCCTTTTGAATCTGACCCTTGATCCAACTTCCTAGCGAGAGTCTCTTTAGATGTTGATCGAGGCTCTTCGCTATTACGCCGTTAACTGAAACGACTATCGGATTTATTATTATGATTACTTATTGCTCAGTCCCGACATCACTAACAATATCAAGTATACTTCATTCTATGTATGTTGGGATCCTACGTGCCAGTTAAGCACTAGGCCACTAGAGCATTATTACATATTACCGTGTCAGTTTCAATCGTTTCACTTTCGCCCTTATTGAACTCTGTGGGATAATGCTTGGTTCACAACATAACCCTGCAAAGCCGATTTGAGTAACCTATACGTACATATAAGTTAGTCATATTGGCTAGATGATGAGGATAGCATAGACCGTTGCAGAGTGAGTTACAGTCAGCATATTAGTACCCATCCAATTTTTTTTGTACATAATAAGCTCACGGGATGTGTTCTCTGAAGAACGGGGAAGTTAAATGACGTCTGAATATTCAGTACTAGGTAATTAGTGTTTAATCATTATGCCCTCTGACAGTAGGTAATTATGCTCTTTCGTAATTAGCATGACATACATACATCACGCTTGTAGTGTAGGAACCATATAGTAACGAGCTCGACAAAAAATACAAGTCAAGTTAGTAGTACCGGTAGTTTGATATCAATGAGGCGAATCTTGAAGAATCTAATTAGCCAGCTACACGGTACGTAACGTAACGCAACTAGTAGATACGGAAACTAATTTCCACGGATGTGAGTTGGTCGCAATACGAATTACCTCCTCCCGCACTCAGTCGTTAAAATGATCTTCATTGCGTCGAGTTCATGACCGTAAAGTGATACCCTTCATGTTTGAAACAGGAAGCGCATAACTTTCGCTACTCCTTGGTCATTTTATCGCCCCTCTCTACGGGACTGCGCTCGCTCCGTCAAAGGGATCATAAAGTTGATGCGTCGGATCGACACAGCAGAGTATTAGCCGAGTTCTGTACTTATACGGACCTCGTATCCGCTAGTTGATGCTTTATAGTTGGAGCTCAAAGGCATCAACAACAGAACGCCGTACAAGCGATACTGTTGCAATTGGACGCTTCTGAAGATAGATTTTTGTGCAGCCTGCGCTGCCGCTGCATGCGCGCGGAAAGTTAACAATCCTCAGGGGTGGCAGTGCGGACTGCACTCAGCGTTTATTGAAATCATACTCATCTTCTCAGAGCTTAGTTACTAGGTGAGAGTTCCGAGAGTGAGTTCCGGTCCAATCGATGATAGAGTTGCGTACGGTACAGAATATTGAAATAGTTGACATCGTACGTAGTCCTAATAAAGCCATTCCAACTTGTAGCTTGGTTCTAGGCTCCTAAAACATACATAATGTATTACGTGCTGACCGGTGTGTTCTCTACAGCTTATAGTATCCTCCCCTCTCACAGTCACAGCTCTGGAGTCATAGTCCGATAGTTTCGTAATCGCCTGTGCCATAGGTCGGGTCAGAGCTAGTGGTGCACGGCGCACTGCTGGGCGGCAAGCTGAGCGCGCTGGGCAAGTACTGCGCGCGCCTGGACCGCGCCGCCGCCTGGCTGGCGCAGGCGCTCACCGACGCCCAGGCGGCCGGCGCGCTGCCTCAGGTGCAGAGGGAACGGGCGCTGGCCTTGCTGCAGGTACGACTCACTCTTCTCCGCCCTGTTGTTCGATACTGAAGGTCGGCTTTCAAAAGCCTCAGTTCAGGAGCCGTCTAAGGCTGATCTATCCACTTGATATACGTTATGGTTTAGCGAGGTCTCCTGGGGCCGTTCCGATGTAACTGTAATATGATGTGTACGTGCGCAGGAGGCGGTGGCGGAGCGCGCTTGCGAAACCGGCGAGCTGGTCGAGAACTACAACAACATGGAGCGCGAGTGTATCGCGCAGCGGCAGGGCGTGGCCGCGGAGCTGCGCGACCGCGTGCTGCGGCTCAAGGAGGACTGGGCGCGCCTGCGACAAAATGTGCGTCCGAGGGAGGCGGAGCGGGGAGGCGACGCTATTCGGGAGTCTCCGGCCCGCGCCGACGAAGTGCGAGAGTCTCCGGTCCGTGCCGATGACGTTCGTGAGAGTCCAGCCCGCGTTGACATCGTTCGGGAGTCCCCGGCCCGCGCCGTGGACAGTCGGGAGGGCTTGGCCCGTGCCGATACCCTCCCGCGGGACAGCCCGCCCCGCGAGGCCGCGGCTCGCGCAGACGACTCCGCTCGGGAGGGGTCGGTCCGCGATCGGGAGAACTCTGGTGACACTCGGCCCACGGAAGCCTCGCGCAAGAGTTCCGTGGACATTGAACGCAGCGGTGAGTGGAGAAAAGAGCGGGAGGAAATCACTTGAGCCAGTCCTCGTTTACCCTGGGCCGGTAACGGTCTGCTCATGGCTACCATGCCTAATGGTGCACGAGTAAACGTCCTGATCTTTCGCTGTCACTCGCACGTTCCGACAGCCTCTATATGGCGATTGATGTTAAGAGAAATAACTAAGAGACAACCAAGTTGATTTATCATGACGTTAACTCAATTAATAACACTAATATGTAACAGTAATGTGTCTGTGTGGTGGTGGGTAACTTGTAAAGTCTGTAATTAGCTTACTAACGTGAGTCTTTGCAATAAACGTGTGTTATACTAACGCTTGTTTCATTCATATATGTATGTGACAGGTAACGGCATGTGTTGAGCTTAATATTATAATTAGAGATTAAACTAACCTTTGGTGTAGTTCTATCCAAATTGTATTTCGTTCATTCGTCCGAATATATTCGAAAACATATGTAGTATACGTGTTAGGTATCGCCAATCTACCACTAAAGTTGAAAGCAGAATATCTGCAATAATTTTTATGTGCACCATATCACCATCATTCATTTCATTAGTAATGATTTTCCATTCATCGTAAAAATTGGACAGATGTCCAGCGTAGCTTACTGGGTCTAGCGACCGACGCGACGCAAGGCCAGGGGCGGCTGCCAGTGCCAGCGCGGGCGGTAGTAGCCGTCTGGGCGGCTGCTGATGCAGCTGTTTAGGTACGTGGCGGCTGGTATCACCTCTGCTCCGGCGTGCCTGGCTGCAGGGAGCGGGGGCCTCTGGTTTAAAGACTTGGCTAGCTTGTCTCTGTAATCTCATAATTTATTTATTTATTTTATTTAGATTCAACATCAATTCAGGTGCCTTTTTTATTTTTGAGCCCTATGGCGATGCTTATTTAGGTTACATTGTAATTAATCTACAGCTACTATAGGAAATATACATTTAAACATTATATACATGGATACTAATGGATTCTATAAGTTGAGAAACACATTAGACGGCCACTTGATCCTTGTGTTCTATTGTAAACAATCTAATAATAACTTCACTTAAGCAAGTAATACGCCTCATCCTTTTGAGAAGCGAATCGGATAAAGCTCCATTTATCCCAAGGTATACCTAGCTACGGCGCGTGCAGTTTCTTGGTACTCAATGTATGTACATATGTCCAGTAATTTTCATTATTTTTACACTAGCAATTTGTGTCCAGCGCACAGCTCGATTAACATAGGTATCCATCTTTTTATTCTTATATGGTGTTTCAATAATAGATAAAAAATATTTTAGTCTTTTCTGCAATATGGGCACCTGCTTACTGTAATAGGTATACCATTATAATCATATACTTAGTATATAATTATAAAAGCACAAAAGAAAGCATCCTAAACAGATGGCCATGATATTGTACAACGCATAAACCTTATCAGGTTTAAGTGGAATGTAAGTAGGTAAGTACATATTTTTCAACGAAGAGAAAATCCATATTAGATGGCCACGACATTTTTTCCAAAATTTTATGTTAACCTTTGAGGTTTCGTAGTGTTATGGGTAATTTTCCCATAGGTACAAATATTTCTCAGGCAGAAGTTCATACAACTATGTACATAAATTATTGATATAAAGTGACTTACCTAATTTTGTCATAAAAACGAAGGTAACATTCCTTTCAAATGTACACAGTCGTCATAATGTGAAGGAAGCATCCCCGAGAGATGAACACATCACGGTCCTTAAGAATTTTGGTACTAGGTAGGTGTATGAACCATAATCTAATTTTGTCATAAAAAAATACGAAGGTAACATTCCTTTCAAATGTACACAGTCGTAATCATGTGAAGGAAACATCCCCTTGAGATGAACACATCACGCTTCCAAAGCATTTTCGTACCAGGTAGATGTATGTACCATAATCTAATTTTGTCATAAAAACGAAGGTAACATTCCTTTCAAATGTACACAGTCGTTATAATGTGAAGGAAACATCCCCTTGAGATGAACACATCACGGTTCCTGAGCAATTTTGCATTAGATTGCCTGGAAGAGATCACTTCTAAGCGATAAAGCCGCCCATTGTACTTGTACTATGTAATATCTCTCCGTATGTAATGGTGTTTTTCTGGTGTATGTACCATAAATAATTTTTGTATTGTATTGTTTTATTAGATAGGTGTATGTACGTACCATGATCTAATTTTCTCATAAAAGAATAACGAAGGTACCATTTCTTTCAAATGTACTCAGGTGTCATCCTACCTTCATGTTCAGATGGCAGAGAGGTGAAATAATCACCGGTGATCTGCTACTTTGTGAACAAATGCTGTGACGTCTTTTTTCGAGTATTTCCTCCAATTTTTTCATTTTCCGGTGTAAAATAGTCACTGTTCTCATCGTTCTCATCACTGCGACGACGTTTTAGCCTTGCTACGCACTTATTTTGAAGTTTTTACGAATAAACGTGGCGATCGGCGACGCACTAAAACGCGAATGACAATCAATGCAAGCAGCCGGACGGAGGAGTACCCGCACATAAAAATTATTGCAGATATTCTGCTTTCAACTTTAGTGGTAGATTGGCGATACCTAACACGTATACTACATATGTTTTCAAATATAGGACGTATGAACGAAATACAATGTAACCGCAGGCCGCACTCCGCTCCGGTCCCAATTAACTATTAATCACAGGCTGCGCTAACTCTATGCACCGGCAACGCCACGCTCACTTTGTGTTGCCTAAGGTGTTATCACAACTTTGGGAGCATTGAAAACTACTCGTAGTGGCAAACTGTGCCGTGTGTTTGTGTTCGTATTCGTAAGTATGTACTTAGTACCTACATATTACGGCACATGTATCTGTTTCTCTAGTTATGTCAGGGAGCGCTGCGCCGCGCTGAGTGTCTCCGGGAGTCTGTGCCGGCCGCTATTTCTTGTTGAACGTTGGTTCATTCTCAGCGTACTGAAATCATTTAAAACTTCAATTATACCTTCCTATATAATATTAATTGGTACTGAAATTTGGTATTCTTTGTCTGTTTTTTTCCGTTTTAGGTACGGAACCCTAAAAATCGCTAAAAAACTATTTAAATTCCTCAATACGACTGCAGTAATTTCTTAGGTACCTACTGAATAACTCGGCCTGCACGAAATGAATGTGCAGTCTCGTTATAGCATTAACGAATTTTTATTTTCACTTTGTCCGCGAACCTACACTGTTTTATTTAATTTCCACTCGGCTTCTAAAATGGAAGCATGTTTCTGGAAAACAATAGCAAATATCATAAAACTAGCGATGAAATAGTACCTAATGATTTTGCGCAACAATGGAATCTCTGGTCGGTTTTAATGGTCGCGGGAATTACCGTGACATTCGCGCTCCACGCCAGGCCAGTGCTGGCAATGCAGGGGCGGTATACAGGGTCTTAAAGTACAAGTACTTTAGATAGATATTAGTATGATTTCCCTTCGTGGTTCCAAAGACGCGATGTCACCCGTCGCAACTAACGAACGGTGCATTCGCTAAGTGAGTCGTGCAACAAAGAATTCGCTGAACGAAACATTAGCTATATCTAACATACGTGTTGGGGGGATAAGGGGGGAGGGGCGAGCGCTGACATGGTGTGCAGGGCCGATTACCTACACACTCACTCATGATCTATACTGTATGCAAGTACCTACAAGATATTGTAGGTTTGCTAATAAACATTGAAATAATCACCGCTTCACAGCCTTTGGGTGTGCGGATAAATTTGACTTGTCTAAGTGCTTATTTTGTAAGCCTAAAGAAATAAAGTTATAAATTCTCATTCTGATGCTGCGGTGCAGTTTGCACAGAGTTCTCTTTGAGCCGTCGCGTCACCAGCTCGCAACATCCGCCTCTCCGAGTTTGTAAACTTCCCTATTATTTGTGTTTGCATAACATTCAGTTCGCTGAAATTCGATTCGACTGCGGCATTCGGGGCTTTGAAACGCGCAGTGTTTTGGCTGAATATTTGCCCTTCCCATTAGATATTCCGTAGAGGTATTGAGAGCCGGCAGCGCGAACAAGGCTGCCGACGAGCCAGATGTCTCGATGGAGACAAGAGTCAAGGCTTCGCGACCTGCGCAGGGTTCCTATTACTGGCGGCAGCGAGGCGCTGAAACTGAATTACCTCGTTACTTACTGGCATGGCTCATCTAATGAAATAACTACGAAACAACAACTCTGCTTTTTGTAATTCGGATACTGTAAAACCACCTAATAACCGGCACTTAACCCTACGTACGTTTCTGGTGAACGCACGGGTGTGCGATGATCGGGCGGTGTTACAGACACTAACTCCTACTGCAGGACAACCCAATGCTTGGTGCTTTACCCTACGTGTGGGCGTTGAGTATAGGTACACACGGGTACACTACAAGCACAGGGCGTTCCTACTCAATACTACCTAACCTACGTAGCCTAACCCCAAAACCTACCCCTACTTACGAAACCTGTATTGGACCCTAACCACGTATTTTATTCTATCAGCCCTAATAGTGTAGTCCTATCAATGTGTGTGTGAGCCTACAACCCTATCAGTGTATGTGTTCCTACAACCCTATCCCTGACCATATAAGTGTAGTGAATAGATATATAGATATACAACGGGATATCTGTTACCAGGAGAACTAAGGTAACAGACGGAAGGGTGGAAGGAAATAAGGGCGTGTACGGCGTGCAATGTACACAGGGAAGGATTTTCTCACTGCCGGTCAAGCAGACTCACAAGACCGATTAGATACTAATGGCTAACGTAGTCTTTGCCACAGTGAGAGGATGCTGGAGGCATGAACGGGCAGCTCATCCAGCGGATGCTGGGAACTTCTGATCGGCACCTCCAGCGGTTGCTGGGAACTTCTGGGCAGCTCGTCAGCGGGTGCTGGTACTTCTAGGGGGCACCTCCAGCGGTTGCTGGGAACTTCTGGGCAGCTCGTCAGCGGGTGCTGGTACTTCTAGGGAGCACCTCCAGCGGTTGCTGGGAACTTCTGGGCAGCTCGTCAGCGGGTGCTGGTACTTCTAGGGGCACCTCCAGCGGTTGCTGGGAACTTCTGGGCAGCTCGTCAGCGGGTGCTGGTACTTCTAGAGGGCACCTCCAGCGGTTGCTGGGAACTTCTGGGCAGCTCGTCAGCGGTTGCTGGTACTTCTGGGTCCGTAGGGTCTTCGTAGAGGGGGAGGAGTAAAACTCGACTCAGTGCCAATTAATTTATTTACAAAAAATGTACAGTTTATATACTAAAATGTAGCGCAGCACGCGCAGCAGTATTGCTGAGTCGTCACTCTACTGATTGTTGGACTTAAGATAAATGCTGTTACTGCTAAATGTAATTAGGCTGGTATTAGTTTTGCCGTTGACTTGGCTCGTTTGTTGATTTATTTATTACAATTGTATTTTGTTATAAACTAAGCAGCTAATTATTATATAATATTAATATTAATATTAGTAATAGACATAAGGATAAATTAAAATTATACAATAATAAAAACATGTTCAATGGTTTGAACAGATACCTCTTACGATAAAACATACGTCTTACATACGATAAGAAAGGTCACTGCTGTACTATAGTTAAGTTAGCTAAATTAGGATTACCCTAGTTATTGTGTTTTTATGTCAAAAAGAAAGATCCCTAAAAGAGTAGCAGCAACAATAGGCCCCTACATACTCGGGGCGCCGCACTGCGCCGGGCGCCGGGCCGTGTTAGTGATCACCCGCAGTACGCAGCATCCCGTCTCACAATGGGATGCCTACTCTACTCGCCTACATTCGAGCCCTACTTTTGTCTCGCTGTGATACTTTGTGGAGTCTTGATCTGAATGTTGCTGAAAGGCAGCCCCGTTCCTTTCCTACCTACACTCCCTTGTTGATGCTTTATTTTAGCTATCTCTTTGAGTGTTCTCCTGGACAACCCAGTCCATCACAGATAAATAAATCACCTTCGTATCGTCATTAGTTATTGTAACAGCATGTGCAGCATATTTAACCATCATCATCATCATATGTATGTCTATACATAAATGTACTAAAAACCTATGAAATAAAAATATACATAAAGGACGCTACTTGGTTAAGCACCATTGTAGTACTTAGGTGTACGTACATTGTATGGCAAATCCCCCCCCCCCCCCCCTACATGGGAGACCATCCACTCGATGGACCGACGACATCGTAGCGGTCGCAGGGAGTCGATGGATGGAGGCGGCTCAGGACCGCTATTTGTGGCGTCGTACGGGGGAGGCCATACACGTTCACTGCTGTCCAGCAGTGAACGTGTATGGGCTGATGATGATGATGTATAGCAATTGTAGTACTTAGGTGTACGTACCCATAACTTAAAAAAACAATGTACATTATTTTTTAAGTTATGCTTTGTTTCTTTGATCTTATTTTTCAACCTTATTTGTTATTGAATTATATCTGAGTATTATGACAAACAGACTAGATAAATAATCGATAATCATAATCATATACCTACTACATAATTATATTCAATGTCGCTGTAATTTTCTACTAGATACAGGTTTTATTATATGAAAGTAACCTAAAGGTGAGGCAAAAGCGTGTTTTAAGAAACGATAAACCGACTTCAAATTCCCTTACTTTTACACGTATTTTAAGTTTTGCGGGATAAATATTAATTTTCTGGGGATAACATTTTATGAGATCCCTTCGGGATCATTATCTATACAATAATGAAAGAATTTTCAAAATCGGTCAATAATTGGCGGAGACGTCGCGTAACATACATAAAAAAATAACATACAGACGAATTGATAAATCCTCCTTCTTTTGAAGTCGCTCAAAAATTATTTTTAATTTTTATTTAGCACAGGTCTACTTATTTAATTGTGAGGTGTATTACAATTGTTTTGTTTCCCGTAAACATTGCGAAAATGATTCGGAGGTTTGTTTTCAATAGCGCTAGATACAGTATGTCCCAGTGTAGTGCTTTCCCCTCCCCTCCCCTCCCCCTGGGGCTGCGTCACCAATATATTGCAGCTGTTTCAGTTAGAGCTGTGCCGTTTGAATTTTTATTGAAGTTATTTATTTTCTATTCAGCAAGTATTAGGATGTAACCCTTTTACTAAACTATAAAACCTTATACTATATTTTTTTGTATAATTGGCGTAATGTAGGTGGGTAAACAATATCCAACACGAGCCCGAAACCGCTCATATGGTATTCTCTTCATCGAGTCATCGACGACTGTACCTACTACGGAATACCGGATGTCGAACCACCCCACACGACCAGTGCATCGCTGTACCTACTACGGATACCGGACGTCGAACCACCCCACACGACCAGTGCATCGCTGTACCAACTACGGATACCGGACGTCGAACCACCCCACACGACCAGTGCATCGCTGTACCTACTACGGATACCGGACGTCGAACCACCCCACACGACCAGTGCATCGCTGTACCAACTACGGAATACCGGACGTCAAACCACCCCACACGACCAGTACATCGCTGTACCTACTACGGATACCGGACGTCGAACCACCCCACACGACCAGTGCATCGCTGTACCTACTACGGATACCGGACGTCGAACCACCCCACACGACCAGTGCATCGCTGTACCTACTACGGAATACCGGACGTTAAACCACCTCACACGACCAGTGCATCGCTGTACCTACTACGGAATACCGGACGTTGAGCCACCCCACACGATCAGTGCATCGCGCCATCATAGACAGATATTCTCCAGTTCTCCACGGAACCAGTGGAATTAATGCGATTCCAGTCATTGCATTCAGTTTTGGAAAAGTGGTCACCCTGCCTGACTCCCCGTTGGATTTCGTCCAAATTCTTCACCTTGTTGTTCAAGTTGGACTTTTTCTGTGTAAATAACAATAAAATAATATAAACAAATTAAAGTATTTACAATTGAAAAAATTGAGCCAACTGCAGACTGTTGAAAACAATCTACAGGTAGCTCAACTGATCCATATCAATACCAGTCGGAAGCGTTCCCAAGATGCTGGCTGCATTGCCCCGCTGTATCGCAATGCTAATGCACTGCGCTAGATACTCACAAGCTCTCGGGTCATGCGTCGCTTCGACCAGTCCCTCAGTTTGTTTTTGAAAACCCTTTGATCCTCGGCACCCCACGGACCTATATATATACATATACGGTCTCGACTCCAAGGGGAGCAAATGCGTAGGCTCTATCGAGACCTGCATATTTGCGCCTCTTGAGATCCTCGGCCAGAGAAGTGGGTGGAACTAAGTAATAGCTTGTAATGCAACACGTTTCCGTGCCCATCAACATGACGAGTATGTGCGTCTCGAGCTAAGGTCGCTGTGCAGTAGGTACCGCGGAGGCTGGGCGTGGGCAGTGAATACGATAACCGAGAGGTACTATAATTGTGTGCGTATAAGTCGCAGTGCCCTGGGTCGAATGAGTGCTGAAATATAAAATGGACGTGATCGAGCGGAGGCGGTCCGCTTCCGCCGGCGTCGCTAATTGCGCTCCGCTGCAGAGTGATTGCCTTCGATCTGTCGAGGACCTGCCCCGGACCGACTCGCTGACACAGGTACCTACAACACGATGCGTCACACGTCTGTTAGACTACAGAGCCTTCTCATTTAATGGGTATTGCTGCATATATACTAATTTTCTGGTACCTTGAAGCGTGCGATAAACTAATAACAAATTTCAACTTAGTTGGCTTTATCAAACAAATCTAAACTTAGTTGTACCTTGTAGTTGTAGGTACCTATGAACCGGAAGCCACGGGTTTCTCTGAAGTTTGAAGCTTTATGGCTGCAAATTTGAACTCGTCAGTACCTTTACGTTCAGTGGATAGTGTCGTTAATTCGATGATAAAACTACCTTCCCTCATTCTTACAAATTTAAATAAATACTACTGTAGCTTCTCAATGGCCTAATAAAATATGACAGAATCGCATCGCCTCGCTTTAACTCTATTCTACTTGTTAGCAGTAACAGCGATAAAGTCAAAATCAAATTTATTTATTTCCGTAAATACAATAAATGTACACTGAGAAAAGGTCAAATTGTAAAATTAAGCACTGACATTGAAGTAAAGTGATATTTTTGATTTGAATCGCTTCGGTATGTAGACTAAAGTAAAGAAGTGACGAAGAAACCTGTAGCCTGTTAAGTGTTACTTTTCGAGTTTTAACTCTTTATGGTTAAAGGTCTTTACTTAAAATATATTATTTGAAACAGCGTGTCTATGCATCAAAAGACTATGGTTTAGTACACAGAAGCACAGCGAGGTCTCGGAAGAAACAGACTCACGTTAATAATTTGACAACTTGCACTTTCCGCATCTACCGTACTGGCATCTGTGGCCTGCATTTATTCACGCCGGCCCTCTCTTAATCGGCACGACGAATGCACCAACATCCTTATTGCCGAGGCATACAGTTTAATATCTCAGTCATGTGTGGATAATTTCAGGCATTCGTATGTGCTTTGTTGAGTTTTGTTTTACGACTGCAATAACAGACGCCGTGCCGCGCTCCGTCAGATTGTGCAGCTTTTAAATGTCGCTCTAAACTAAAGTATTATTTACAAACTAAAATGAGCAAGACCTTGCATCACTGCCCAAGTGCTACGGAGCTACGAAACTGTGTTACGAAAAAATATCTTTGATTGTTTTCGTTTCCGTAGCGGCGCTACGCCGTAGAGAGTCCGAAATAACACATTTCGTAGACTCTCTACGGCGTATCGCTGCATTTACTACGCTTTTTCTAAAATAAGTTTCATGCGGGTTTTTCTAAAAAAAAAAACATTATTTACACAGACACCGTTATATATTTACTTTTAAAGCTTTTTATTTTATGTTGCGTTGTTCTTTCCAGGTACGTATGATATAATAAACGGCTGTAGCTGGTAAGATCTAGTGTAGCCGTACCACACACAGCGAGTCCTGAACACCAAACAACATCAGAACATTCGCCGCGTGCAAACAACGTACTCGAGGAGACCGAGGGGGATTTCTTATATCACTACAGATAAGTATCAACATTTAGATATATGTATGTATGGAGTTAGTGAGAAATTTGGCGTAATAATGAACACGTTAAGTGCTTGTAAACACATGCTATCTAATTATAAGCTCATCTATATCAGAATTGTGGAACTAACACGGCAATAGGAGATTCCTCGTTGTTGATCCAGGTTAGAGGTCGTTGGTATGGGTTCGAAGTCGTGCAAACATTAGCAAGGCCGCCCGCCCGCGCCGCCGGCGGCGGCTCGCGACCGAAAAAAACTTCATTCTTTTTCCATTGAACGCATTTACCAACTTTTATCGCCCAAACTTTTCACTGAGATTGGAAAGTCGTTGAATTACATGAGGAAAAACATGAGGTTCCTTTGAAACTGTTAAATAAAGTCAGAAGTTTCATGATGCGGGAGACATCTCGGGTGGTTATCGATACCTAGGTACAGCTACTATGAAATTTATTTGAGTGAACCCGAGAGCGTGGCCCGCAAACGGTTATTATACGTGAGATAGCAGTGCGGGTGTGTTAACAGCTCAATTATTTTAATAATGCGGAGCTCCATCGATAGCGGCGACGCTGGACGAACGAGAACCAAGAACGTGGCTGATATGAGCGTTTCGTTTTATTATGTAATGCTCATAAATCAACTATCGAAATGCAAATTCAATAGGGCGGCATGGCCGCGGCTCTGATATAATGAATTAACCAAATAATAAGGCAATTACTGCCGCCGGCCCGCTGCCCCCGCCTCGTTAACTGTTGACGCGAAATGAAACCGGAGGCAGCTCGCCTCGTGCAGCGACCACCTGGCGGGAGTCACTGCGCCACGACTGAACAACTCATTGATGTTTCCAATGCTGGTCGACATATTCATTAAAATTAAATGAATCTAAAACCTACAAGACCTACACATGTGTATACCTAACAGGAGGTACTTGTTCACCTACATACAGGTTGACTCTTTCATCAATCGTCAAATGAATCGTTTGTAGAAGGCACAAAACCACTTGATTCGCCGACAGTACATACTACTATCGGTATGTATATAAAACAGGCCTCCATTTCACTCTATCGATAGTCAAGTTTTATTTGTTAATTTTAATGAAGACAATTTCGAGATTCTTCTCATATTTAAGCTTGTTCCTCAAACTCTGAATGGTGTCAAGTTCAATAGTACTTTATTGATAACAAGATGTTACATGTCTGATTACAAACTTGGCTAATCAATTATATTATAAATGTTATCTAAGCGTAGGTACATAATGTAAAATAACATTTAATAATATATCTATAAGACAAAAAGACTTATAAATAATACAAAGTAATACAAATACTAGTTTGGCTATTCGTGAAGCCGTCACAGCTTTCAGTCTGCGAAACTCGGCGAGGCCTTTTTCAATGCATCATTTAGCAGTAATAGGTAACTTGACTTACTTTGTATCTACTTGTAAAATTGTTTTATGCATGAACCAACATTGCAGCTTCACGAGGAACTTCTCCATCCACTAGTGAACAAAAATTTGAACGGAAGAGAAAAAATAAATAACTCCGTGATTCACACAGCATCATCTAGCCCCAAGCTAAGCAGAGCTTGTGTTATGGGTACTAGATGACTGATATACATAATACAATACATACATAGATAGATATTTTTTATTGTACATAGAAAATACCCAGATCACCCGGAACGAATACGTACAATCATTTTTCTCGAGGCGGGAATCGAACCCGCAACTTCCGTCGCAGGCGGACTGTCGTCCGCTGCGCCACATTGGTCGTCAAGCATCCAAAAATTACTGAATTGCATTACGTACTAGGTATATATATGTATATATACCTAGGTGTACGAATATCGACCCCTCCAACTCAACCCGTGGATGTCGTAAGAGCCGACTAAGGGAACCTACCAGAGGAAGGGCAGCAGCTTCCTTCTGAGTATTTTTCAACACCAACACTGCTATCACCAATCCGCCTGCCAAGCGTGGTGATTATGGCAAATCCCCCCCGACATGGGAGACCATCCACTCGATGGACCGACGACATCGTAGCGGTCGCAGGGATTCGATGGATGGAGGCGGCTCAGGACCGCTATTTGTGGCGTCGTACGGGGGAGGCCTATGTCCAGCAGTGGACGTGTATGGGCTGATGATGATGATGATATATATGTATGTAGTAGCTCACAGTAATTGTACCCATTGTCATAGTAGTGAAATTCCTTGCCAATGTGAAAAACCGGATAAAATCGATAAAACTCGGTATCTAGGAATCTGGCTAGACTCACACTTGACATTTGAATATCATATTAGAACTTTTACAAATAGGATACGAAACCTAATAGCATTGTTTAAGAACATAAGACATAATAACGGATAAAAAGGTCATAAAAACTGTTTATTATTCTCTTTGCCAAAGTCTAATCATTTACTGCATTGACACTTGGGGCGGTACGTATAAGTCGATTATGTTACAATTGGAGAGAGCCCAAAGATCCGTACTGAAAGTAAGTTAGTTTTTAGGGTAGCGTACCTAAATAGGAAACCCTTATAGGATCACTTTGTAGTCCGTCTGTCCATTTGTCAACCCTCTTTCCTCAGAAACGCGCTATTAACATCAAATACTCAGGACCGTAACCTCTTGGAGCCGTGATATAAATCAAACTTCTAAGTCAACGCAATCAAAAGTTACAGCCGTTTATGTCCATTTTTTTTTAATATTTGTATGGAAATCAAATGCACACAAAACCTATAGGGTACTTCCCGTAGATCTAGAATCATGAAATTTGACAAGAAACAAGGTCTTATAGCAAAACTAAAGATAAATATTGGATACATTTATAAGTAGTCTATTCACAAAAAAAAATTGGTTATTGCAAGAGACCAAAACTTATATGGTACCTACACCCGTTGACCTAGAATCATGAAATTTGGCAAGAAACAAGCTCTTATAATTACGGAACGGAACCCTTGGTGCACGAGTCCAACTCGCACAGATCAATTGAGAGCTTGAGTTTTGTCATGGAGAGGAAAAGGGAATATATTGAATGATCTCCCCAAAGGGAGTTCGACGCTACAAATTGTTTTTACTAAAGTCACAAATGATTAGAAAGCGGCGGAATTTGTCACACGAGCCACGAGTGGCGGGCCTCGGGCTGATGATGGACGGCCTCCGAGGGTGCAGGGAGACGGAGCAGATGATAACGCGGGAAGGGAAAATGAGCGGCACACGCCGCGGTTATAACTGACGGGGACATAGAGCCTCATTCTTTATAAGTGAGGGTGTAGGTAGGTGTGTGGTATAATGTAATGTAGGAAAGACTTTAGGTTCTTATTTATGAATATTTAGATAAATATGTCTTTTTTATTACCTGAGAGAAGCGACGAATAGGAAAGGCTATATTCTATTTGCGTAAAACTTACACCATCGATCAATCGAACGGTCACAAATATCTATACACAGACTACAGACAACTCGCATGAAGCACCTCGCCCCATTCTCCTGCGACACCTCGCATGGAACTGTATCTCAACTCTAGGACTAGGAGCGTGACAACAGCGCGCGGGCTGACGACCTCTGACACCACCACCACTAGCATGAATTGCTTCATATTGAAAAAAAATGTCATACATCCCATTTTTGAAAGTGTTTTATAATCAAGTCAAGACTACTTTGGTGTTCCTCATCACGGTAATTTTATGTTTCTCCATTAAAAAAATTGAGATTACATTATTTTAAAGTCAAACATATATTAGGGTGTCATCAGCATGCAGCCGTGAACCCTAGCATCCGCTGCTTTCTTTATTAGGGACAGGCGTCAATGAAACCAACACATTCACCGGCAAAAGTCACCCGGAGACGGAAATACGCAAACAAACACGTAGAAGGGGGATGGAAGACCGTAGGGGATGTTTTCGCTCTCGTTTGGGAGTTAGGGCGGGCGGCAGTGCTCGCTGGGCGGCCGCGGGGCGCGCGTCTCGCTCGACCGCCACGTGCCGCGTGCTCACGTGCGGTGCACTCGCCTTGAGTGACTGTGAATAGTGACATACTGCATTAGTGAACCGTAACTAACCAAGACTGTGACGTTCTAAGACATAGGACTGCCAATATTTGTATCTGAGAACTTGCAACACTGAGTTTTCAGAGGAGGCTGCGACGCCGGCTTTGAAGGTTATGTTTGTTTATTATAATAATATTGTTGGTTTGTATTATACGTTTAATTAATTTATTTATTTAGGGCAACCAACAAGATATACCATAAGCAATAGATACAAATTAGGAAACAAAACACTTAAAACTAGTACTCTCTAAATTACAGGTAGGGGGCGTTAAATGATGATGTTATGATTACGTAGGTTTTTAATACTACTAGATTGTTTTAAAGGACACACATAATTATGTATTATTGTAAACCTACCCATAAGCGCAAACTTCTGAGCTTAAGTTATCCATAAGTTCAAACCATGACTTCAAAAAGCTGTTAAATAAAAATTGAATTATGTTACAACTGCAGAATCAATGAATGAACACTTTATTGTACATATTAAAATTACATGAAAATTCTTATATCTAAAATTTAAATAAATATAGTACAAAAGGTGGTCTTATCGCTGAGAGCAATTTCTCCCAGACAACCTTGTCGCAGAATACGAAGGTCCGACCTTACCCGATTAATAACCTCGTTTGTTAAAGTTGGATTTAATTTACGATTCGATTTCATGTTGTGCTGATTGATAGTTTCGTATAGTTCGTCTTTATTTAAAAAGCTCTAAACTTGTCTATTGAAGTGTTGACCTACACATCGATGTACAAAAGAGTGTTATCATATCACTCTGGCAGCAACAGTTAAGATTTAGTATTTCTGCGAGATAGCAGCTCGCGCCTCGCTCGTCGACTTTCCGCAGATTGTTCCGTCAGACCCACACCACACCATTAGTCATCCACGAGAGAGATACCTCGTTACGAATACACCGTTTTTTTACTGATTCAAAATACGATGGGGAACATTTTGAACCACAACGGGATAATACAGAATGTATGCAAAGAACGTTCACAAGATAACAATTATTTACCACACACACATGCTCGGTAACGCAATGCCAAAATGTATAAAAATTTGAAAAGCGTCATCTCATCCCCCGCACTCAGTGGTTCGTTCGTCCGCGCGTCAAAGAGATCGGCTGTCTATGCTCCCCCTCACTATTATCTTATTATTTATCGTCCTCCGCATCTTGCCCCGAATCAGATTTGTTACGGGGTCAATAAGTAACGGAAGCTTATTATAAAGTTATTAAATTTGAGGGATTCATTCTACAAAGTTAATACTGCGCGGTGCGAGGGGCTTACAATGGGAATTGTCTTAGAACTTGTTATTTCGCATGCCGAAATTGGATTCCGTGATTTATTACTTGGCTGTTTCCAGTTGGTAGGATTTTTTTATTTTTCCTTATGACGATACTAAAACGACTGTTAGCTGACTGAGTTGTATACTGAATGTTGTATTGTCCTGCCTGAGACAAGGTCAAGGCGGCGGGGGCGGGGGACGCATCCACATTAGTTATTTATACGAAGGGCACATCGCTGAGATGAGACGCGAGACGCGATGAATTGTACCGGTGCCTGCGACGGAGACCAGGGGCGGAATGTCGGCCACTCATAAATACGGAGTGAATTTCGACTTTTCACTGAATTACTCCAGCTTGTAAAAGATATACCTACCTACTATTATTTATATTCGTTTTACGATCCCAGGATCTCGAATAAAGGTTTTTCCATTCATTGACAGACGGACAGACAGCGCGCTAGGGAGGCTGGTTGAAATGAACAATGTTGAAGAATATACCTACAGACCTATTACAGAGAGCCGTATTAAGAATTTTCAAAGTAAAGTGGAACTAGCAGTATCTAATATATCTTGTTCTGATGACCCTAATGTTCTATTTACCAATCTTTTTAATGTTATAAACAGAGAACACAGTGAAATATTCAAACTTAAAACATGCACACTTAGAGACAGGGTCGGGTTTACTGATTGGGCTACTCCCGGCATTTATAGAAGTAGGAATAGACTATACGATCTTTATGGTGCTAGAGAAGCTATGTTACATGATCCTGTGTTTCTCTTGTATGTAACCAACTACTCGAAAACATTTAAGAAAGTCTGCAACACAGCAAAGTGCCTATTCTTGAGGAAAAAAATTGTAAACTCATCTAATAAAATAAAAGCAACATGGAAACTAATAAATAACGAAACTAGTAAATCAAAGCCATGTAACAGAGAAATAAGGTTAAAAATTAATAATTCAATTCTTATACATGAAAAGGATATTGCCGATGCTTTGATGCATTCTTCTCCGATATCCCTAAAGTTGTTACCCGGACTCTAAACTCCTCCCCTTCAATGGCGGTTGAATTATTAGAATCATCTGTTGAAAAATGTAAAGAGGTCTTTATATTTACTCATGTAAATGCCAAATATATAGTCAAAACGTCTATTAACATCAAAAATATTGAGGATCTCTGGGGTATCTCAACCAAAGTACTAAGTTCAATTATAAAGGAAGTTGCTCCTTGTTTGGCCTTTATTTTCAATAGTTGTGTCGACGCAGGAGTTTTTCCTTATCTCATGAAATATAGTAAACTGGTTCCTCTTTTTAAAGCTGGAATATTTCAACCTTAATAGGCTACTCCATAAAAATCAATTTGGCTTCACCAAGGGTAAATCAACAACCGATGCTGGTACAGTTTTACTTAAGCATATATTGGATGCCTGGGATAAAGCAAAAACGCTATTGGTATATTCTGTGACCTTTCTAAGGCTTTTGATTGTGTAGATCATGCTACATTAATTGGAAAATTGAAACACTATGGAATTCAAAACAAGGCACTGAACCTTATGCAATCATATTTATCTGATAGAGTTCAAAAAGTAGATATTGGTAGAGAAAGATCTAGGGGCTCAAAAATTGAATTAGGCGTCCCGCAAGGATCAATATTAGGTCCTTACTTATTTTTAGTATACGTAAATGATCTCCCCTTTTTAGCAAAAGATCTGTGTGATATAGTCTTATTTGCTGATGATAATTCACTGATTTTTAAAGTTGACAGAAATAAATGTAATTATGACGATGTAAATGATGCGCTTTCACACGTACTAGATTGGTTCACCACCAATAACCTCTTACTCAATGCTAAAAAAACCAAATGCATTAAATTCATGTTACCTAATATAAGAGAATTTCCAACGAAGATAATGCTAAAGAATGAGATTGTTGACTTTGTAGACTCTACTGTTTTCTTAGGGTTACATATTGATTCCACTCTTCAATGGAAACCCCAAATTGATGCTCTCGCAGGCAGACTTAGTTCAGCGGCCTATGCAGTTCGAACAATTACATATATTACCGATGAAGATACAGCTAGGTTAGTTTATTTCAGTTACTTTCATAGTATTATGTCTTATGGTATTTTGCTTTGGGGACAGGCAGCTGACATCCAGACTATCTTTGTTCTCCAGAAAAGAGCGGTACGCGCAATTTACAAATTAAAGCCACGCGACTCTTTGAGGGAATTATTTAAAGAAATAAATATTTTGACAGTAATATCGCAGTACATCTATGAAAATCTTATGTATACGCACAAAAATAGAGATAGCTTTTTGAAAAAGTGTGATGTTCACAATAGAAATAAAAGAAACAAGAACAAATTACACATCCCAGCATATAGATTACGAAAGGTAGGGAAATCATTTATGGGCAATTGCGTGCGCTTCTATAATAAGCTTCCATCTGAAGCAACTGAACTCCCTATTCGTAAATTTAATCAGTACATTAAACAAAATCTTATCAGGAAGTCCTTTTACTCCATAGATGATTACATCAATGATGTTAATGCTTGGCCAGATGTCGCTCCGTTCCGCACTGACAGTAGTATGTAAGAAATTCAATGTTCTGTTTAGCTTTATGGAAATTTTTGACATGTAACTAAATCGTATTAAATTTAGATTTAGAAAACATGTATTAGACACTTACATAAGTGATATTATAATGTGCTAGTGGTTTCTTTTTCACTTCTTCCACTAGTGGACAAAAAATTGAAGTGAAGAGAATATCAATAACACCTTATTTCTTATTTGATAATAATAACTATGTTTATAGTATACAATTTGACTTGTCTAAGTGCTTATTTTGTAAGCCTAAAGAAATAAAGTTATTGATTCTGATTCTGATTCTGTGCCTGTCATAATGAAGTGCTTCACAAAGTGTATCCATCAGTACCGCGAGAGCCGGAGCTCGAACTTGTCGCAGATCATGTCGTGTTTCCGAAAACGTTATTAGGATTCAATATCCAAACACAGGACTTTCTAAGGCTCCGTTATCTGTCCTTCTGTTACAGAGCTGCTTCTTTTTTAACGGTTATCCACTAGCTAGGCCATTTTATTCTCTATAAAAACGTATTTTTTTTGTTATTCCATGTATAGATACAGATTCCATAAGTATTGGAAGGTCCTCGTCTGCTATTGCTCGTGTGAATAGAGGCTCTACCAGATTTACGCAAGAGCAAACATTAAATCCGCCCTTGTTGTGGTTTGAAATTATTATTTCTCGGAAAGGGATTAAGACTGGCATACTACTTTAAGAGCGGCTCGAACCAGCAGCGGAAACCGCCATAACAACGCACTAAAACAAAATTCAAAGGAATAACAATAACAACTTTAAATGAGGTCAGTTTCAGAACTCATATTTTTGTAAAACCTTACTAAATAGAAAAATCATGTCTTACACATTTTTTCCAATATTACAAAATATTTTGATCCAAATATGTTTATAATAATAATTAATAATTTTAAATAATCCAACTAACGACACATGTAAGATGTCGTTCTTGCCAGGCCTAAGGCACCCGGTTATTCGAGTCCCTCGCCAAAGAAGTTATGATGTCGATGATGCCTGCCAGCATGGTGGCTCCCATGATCGCGCCTGCTGTGGTCGGCTCGCGGTACAGTACGACACTAATACCCGTGTTTTTGCTCACGCCGCCGCCGTCGGGCGGGTAAATCTTCATCAATCTCTGCAGCTAAATGTCACGTGGCAGCTAGATCACTATACGTATGACTATACTTTGAAATAAGTCTACCTGAGTTTTTATGTTACAGAATTTTTGCATGTCTGAACAGTTTTGGATTTATGAGCTATCATCAGAATGTTTTTCATAAATTTTTCAATAATAATTCGAACGATTTGTTTTTTTGTTTGGGAAAAAAATCAGTTTTGCAAGAAATTTTCATTATTTGACATATCGAGTGATCACTGGAGTAAGTCGAGTACAATATTCACCCTGTTGGTAAAATTGTCTGTAATAAAACAAGTAAAGATAAAGTTTATTTATTGTTAAAACTGTGTACAAAGAGATCATAAACAATAAGGTGGAAAGAACAGTTTGTCCGTAGTAAATGAGGTGCGTGTTTAGTGTCAGCTGTGGCACAGTCAGCAGGCTGTGCGAGACTTCACTGGTGAGTTCACGTCGCGGTTGAGTCGAGGGCCGCAGAGACAAATAACCATACATACTCGTATATCTAACACAAGGACAACTGACGCACAGACACAACAAACACGCATATATAATGTTTATTAGGTTCCTAATGTTTTAGTTCGAATCTATGAGCCTCGCCACTTACCGCTGCCAACCCAAAGTACTCCTAAAGGAAAATAGGTACCCGATGTTATTCCCTGCGGCTTGCGACGTGCTCCGGATCACAAGTGGCTTTTTCACTCTCCGGCTCTTAAACTTTCTAATTGGAAAATGTCACGTCAGTGCTTCTACATATAGTTAGTAAGTACCTCCAGTTTTAAAGAAGGAACCACTTACAAATATAACTAGACAAGTAAGCCGAGTCTATACTTCGAGATGAGCTAAACCCAAGGCAGGTGTCTCGAATCCTAAGCTTCAAAATATATCCATTGGAGGCGGCTTATCGCGCGGAACCCCTTATTTTATCTTCACTAGGAGCGGACGTGCCTACTAGTATCACGGTCACCCAAACAGAAGCGAAACTCACTGAACCACAGTAGAAATACCAACACTTTCACTAGTAGAATAACAATTTCTCGGTTACATTGCAGAACTTACTGGATATATAAGAGCGTCTTGTGAGTAAAGTACATATATGTATATATCAAATGACGCACTGGATGTAGCGAGCGCCGCGCTCCTTGCCTTCCTACTTACGATTCGATACTGTTTACTTACTCTAATATTTATTGCAGACTTAAGATTTTTCATGATCTGTAATTTCTTTAAGGGAACACAGGGTCGCTTGGTTTCCGCGCGTATGAGTTTCTATTCTAAATAAAATAGTTATCGTTGGTATTCATTGAGGTACGGCATCGAATCCGCTAGCCGTAAAACTAATTTATGTGTGACGTCACCTGGACCTTTCGGACGCGAGTATTTCCGGAATGGCACAAATAACGCCATTGTCTGCTAAAAGGCCATAAAAGAAAGGTGAGCGCCGCCGCGGAAGTGATTTAAGTACCGCCCGACAGGTACACGTGACCTGTTTCTACTCTAATTATAAAACATTTTAAATATTAGGTACCTAAAACTAAACTCAGGTTTAGTTTCGGACCTTACCTTTTTTAACCTTTTGTATAACCAACCGAAATACATTCATACATAAGCGATATTTGTCCGTTTTTATTCAATTTTCGTAACGAAATAATGGTAATAGGAACCGAGGCATGCAAATGAAAAGGACGCAATCCAATATGCCCACGGACCTACACAAAAATTTTACTCTGCTACACAAAACACAATACCGCATTCTTACCCAAATAAATTAACGTCCAGAAAAAACAACCGCACTCGCACACGACGCTTATGAATATGGACGTCGTATACCACATTGCAAATATGATCATAAAAACCCGGATCTCTATGATATATATTTATTTGTGGGCGGGCATTCATATTACGATCGGTCATCTCATTCTAAATGATATATCCTTCTTGTATTCGGTGAAACATTTTCCAACGAACATTTTGGGTTAAAAACTGCAAACGAAACAAGCGTATCGTTGGTGCTCTACTTTGCGGAATTTGGCCTACATTAGTGAGTTTAGTTTCTTGTTAACGTTGTGAAGGCGGCGGCTGTTACCCGGCATTCCTGCGTATCGGGACCTGAGCTTTGCACATGGAATCTACTTAACTAAGTTTATTCGAACATCAAAGAATAGAATATTGAATAAACAACCCTTCAATAAGCACAATGTTCGAATATTAACGAAAATACGACGAAAAGCTTCCATAAAATCTGTGAATGAAAAAATATATCTGATCTCATAGCTTTGTTTCATTTGTTTGCATCGCTTGAGGACCGTCCGTGTACCCGCCGCCTCTGTGGACCCGCAGCTTTACCGACAATTCGTGAACTGATCGGAGTTTTTTGTGTTTTTGTTAAATTACTGTTTGTAGAGACGAGGCGATTTTAACAAAGCTACATCAACTCGTCGCCGGGCGGGCGGACTGGGGATTTTATATTTTAAGAATTAAAGGAAAATGAAGTACCTGTTGTAGTGTGACTTGTCTGAGTTGAGTAACAATCTATCTACTTATCATCCTGATGTAGCGGAGCGCAAGCTACATGAAACTCTAATTACAATATCGTGCACATGTCACCTGGTCTCGCGAGACAGGCCGCTGTCTCGCGTCCCCCTTGGACGTAACCGACGACGCCCACGGGAAAGCCCGCTGTCTACTCCTCCAACTAAGTAGTGAAGGATGTCCGTAGGAGGGGACGCGGTCATATGTAACTCTGTCAGTAACCTCGGAGGAGCAGCCATTCGTGATTCATTCACGACCTCTGTAGTGTAATGTATCTCAAATTCTCAATTGATTGTTAAAGATCTGACTTCTTTATTCTTGGCACAGTGTAAACAATTGAAAGAGCCAAAATGATGCTTGTGATCTTTTTCTATGGAGATTTTTATTTTAAAAAGATAGATAATATTCGTAGAATACAATATAAACTATCCATGATAAATAAAAAAGTGAGATGTCTCGATGTATCGCAAACAACAATCTGGTGGGTAATACAGCCCCCGACGCAAACGCCTCCGAAGAAGGGCCCGTTAGTGAGTACCTCACAATGCCACTGCGAGCAAACAATAAACATAAACAAGCCGAGGGCTGCAGCGCAGGTGGGGTTCGATTCCCGGCGAGGGGCGCGTTACTACCTGCTCCTTGTTATTAACAGGTTGATGAACTTTCAAAAGCTTACAAAAACTACTCCTCACTGAACGGCGCATAACGGCAATAATAAAATTATTAATGTTGATTCGTTTATATACGTTCTGTGTCGTAACCATCCGCAGCCGACACGACACGATACGGCAACTACACGACTATTCCAATAAAACTGTAATGAAAAGAGAGTAACAGCCCATAAACGATACATTCATTGCTCGGATGACGCAGATCCGACAGAAAACTGTATATACCAAACAATCATATTTATATTAAATACCTACCCTAAAATTAAATTAGTACCGTATTCCGTTGATACATTAGTGATGTAGTTAGAAACGGACGAGAAAAGCTGAGTTGGCACGCAGCGCCGCCGGCACGCGCGCTGCGTTGAAATAACAACTCAGCTTGCCGGGCGGAAGCGGTCGCGATTGTGACGAGAATCACAAGCAGCTTGCGAAAGGACCTGCCGCCACTGGTACAAATAACAACGCCCACGACTACAAGTAGAGGAAGCTTGCTGCCCAGTAGTTACTTAACTACCGCAGGACGGTTGGTGTGGTTAGTAGTTACTAGGTAGGAGAGCGGGGGCTAGTTGTAACAAGTTTTAGTCTTTTTGATGGGGAAGTAAAAGATAACAAGTAATCTAATAATGAAGCTATTTTATAGTAGAGGACATATATCCATTAGTATGATAATTGGGGTGAATTTCATAATGATTACTTAAAAAATGTTTTTGCAGATACATATAGTCGCTTGTTACAACATACCCCGTTCTTGGGACAACATACCCCGTTCTTGGCTGCAGATATTAACACCGTATTTGTGCTGTAGAAGAGGGCTGTTCGTGCAATCTATAACATGGGTCCTAGAGAATCCCTACGTGATAAATTCAAAGAAATAAATACAATAAATAAATAATAAATAAAATTTATTCAAAGAAACTCGTACATATAAAAAACATGAGTGCACTTAATTAATAAATATAGCTAAATGTAACAATTTTGCCTGAACTAGGTAATCCTGTGTTTCAGGCGACAAGAGTGCTAATTATTAAATAAAATAATCTTTTAATATTACGATACAGGCATATTTAGTATAACAATGTTGTTTATTTTACAAACGGTTCATGGTACAATGACAGTACCATGTCAATATATTTATGAAAACCTGCTGTACGCTCATAGAAATATCATTCGATAAATAAAAATTGCGACATATATATTGTACATACTAGAAATAAGAACAAACTCGCTTTGCCTAATACTAGGCTGCACAAGATTAGTGTATCTTTTAAAGGGCAATGTATACGCTTCTACAACAAAACTCCGAGTGAGTTGCAAAAACTATCAATAAATAAATTCAAACAAATTGTCAAACATATCCTTTGTAAAAAGGCTTATTACAAGATATCAGACTATCTAGAAGATAAAAAAGCTTGGGACGGATTTTGCTCCAACTCAAAAAATAACACGTAACAGGCTAAAGGTTTCTTCGTCGCTTCTTTACTTTAGTCTACACGCCGAAGCGACCGAAATCCAAATATCGCTTTATTTCCATGTCAATGTTTAATTTTAACAATTTGACCTTTTCTAGTGTACATTTTATTGTATTTACGGGAATAAAAAATTTTTGTCATTTCACTTTTTAGGACAAGTTGTAACTGATGTAGGGCAGGTAGTAACATCACATTCAAACAACATACATATATATAGAATTTCAGGAATTTATTGTTTGTTAATATGATTTTAACATAATTATAACTACGCACATTAACACACTTTAATATTACGTTTGATACATACAAATTATATTTTTTTTTGGTACAAACGAATAAGGTAACGAGTGTTTCTTTATCAATATTAAGATATCTTGGTTTTTGCTTAGTTTATATTCGTTTTTTTAACAAAATAATAATATATCTATAAAGTGACATATGACAAAGATTAAATATTTTCACAGCTTGACAAATTTTGGTTCCATTTTCGGAAACTTCCCATGCAGCTAGTTCGTACACCTCTTGCGACTAGTAGCGACTTAGCAGCTCTCTATCATATTCGTTTACAATTTCTCATCCTAAAATCTGTTAGTTCTGCAATATGTATGTAGAGATTTTCCCCAGCTGTGGGATATTATATAATTAGGGATATCAATACAATTTTGTAGATAAATAACGACAAGCATACACGCTATCATTTAAAAACATGAAGGAGCAAATTGTATGATGTTAAAACGTGCCCCGAAATATGTATGATTACAAATTGTCTAGTCGCAAGCTTTTTATTTTTTTATTTATTGAAAAAGATTGGTATAATTTAGCCAAAAAGAAAATACTAACATAAGATAGCTTAATATTTTGACTACATAAATCAATAAAAACTCATTTAAAAAAAACAATGCAGTAATCTAGAATCAAACTTTACGAAAGTAAGTTTTTTATGTTACCTGACACAAATTGGGCACCTGCACAGAACCAGTCACTGCGCGCTCCTGCGCATTTCTGTGTTCACGTCTTAGGCCATCTTATAAGGAATTGATTAGCGCAAATTCCAACACAAAATATTCGATACCTGCTGAGTAATTAAGCTGTTACTGCTTACCCCCGTTACAACAAGCCCTTCGCTCCCCTACATAGTTAGCTTGGACTAGGCCCAGAAGGTAGCTGTGATGCTAGATGCTTCTACCAATCCATCAAATCATTTATTGAATTGATGAACAAATGAATTGATTGATTGGTAGAGTTGGTAGTAGCCCTACCGAAGTTCGGTACAATTTTTTTATAATTGTTTCTAATTTGGATAGGCTCCGCCGCCTCAAGGGACCTGATTATAAAATTTCGCACACACGATTACTTATCCCAGCTTAAAACATAAGTTCGCTAAGTCGAGTGGGATTGAAAGTTATCCTACGTTTTCCGATAGTACCTATGTACGTGACGTGAACCTGAACTACGTGGTATGTCCGAGTCACAGGCCGCGGCGGCGCGGTCGGACCACTCTCGCTTTTTATTCGAGATTTTAATATTGTATAAAGTCACAATACGACTTTATTACTTTACCAATTTTTCCTTGTGAAGTTGTGACGCTATTACTTGTATTAGATGAAGAAAGGAAAGGAAGATAAGTGGAATATTTTGTAATGACAATTTCTAAGTAACAAGCGAATATTGGTTGTGTTACTTCGTGTCATCTTCTTTTTTATTGTTTTCTAGCATACAAAATACACACTAGAATAACATTAGAATCTAGGCATAGATTTGGCTAATGGGTAATTTTGTTTTAACTTAATTTTATAAGAAAGTGAACGTAATTTTTTTAAAAACGTGTCCATCGGCAGTTCGGCTCTTTTCTTATCAGAAAATTTCGATAAGAAAAGTGTCGTCTGATCTAAGTGCTTAAAATTTGCAATTGAGTAAAATGGTGGTAGAGTTGATCACTCGATCAGTTTTCTGATATCTCTCTCAGAAGTAAATTTGGTATTGAAAATTATCTGTTCTCTATTAAGCTACATCTTCATGAAATAAGGGCGGCGAACACCTGCGCCAAGTTTGGCGATATGATTGAAACCAAAAGCGCGGGCCTCACGGCCGCAGCGGCTCATACGTAATTAATGGATTCCTCAGGCTCGGGCGGATCTGCGCGAGGGCATCACTCATGTTGGGGTCCTGGCAGCGCCGCCACTGGGAACCGCTAGTGCATCGTGGAAACTTTTATTTGATAAATGAGTTAAACTTTTTTCTTACTCTAAATCCCACATAAACTAAGCTGTCAGGTGCCCTTACAAAAAGTTCGTTGTCTGCTCAACCATCTATAGTAGTTCCCATGTTCGCCCTTAGATCCCGGAAAGTCTACATAAAGGGCAGCGATCATTAGTTCATTAGTGGGGCTCAGCAACGCTCAACACGGCTGAAGGCGGAGGCTCCGGGGGGGTCCAATATCAACGTCTTATCCGGATTACCAGCCGCCCCCGCCTCGTTGGCTACAGCACATACATTTGTATCTGCGACCACCGTCAACACAACGCCAGGGAATAGTATTATTTGAACTAGAATGTTATATATATGCGGCAAAGTAAATGTGCAAATACGCATCTGTCGTCATCGCCTTCGCTTCATTTTGTTCAATTAAGAAGGCTACGATCCTCTCCCAAACGGAAACGAATTTTCCCTTGCGGATTTGTTGTTGTTTAACGGAGAATGAAATGGGTCGCGCTATGAGTGAAAAACCGCGTCCAACCATCTAATACGAAGCTGTCATGTGGCTGTGTGCGTGTGCACGTTGACACCATTTTTTGATATTTTTTCGTACTTTCCGGTTAATTTTGAGTAAACGATTGATTTCAAAATATTTTTGATTATTTATAATGTTGAATATATTTAGGATGCGACAGAATTTTGAGGTGTCTATCATGCATAAAAAATCGCTTGAAGATGACTCGATTTGGTGGTCAAAATTTGTTTCGCTCTCATTTAAATATAATTATGTTTTTTTTCAAAAACTAAACTGTTGCAAACATAGTTTTTTTTCATACGATTACGTATGGAAAATTTCAATAAGATCGGGGACATAGAGGCTATCCGTTCTGTTCTTAAAGGGAAAATGTTCCATTTGCCACGTAAGTTATGGCATTTTGGACCGGACTTGTCTTTTATCCTGTTTTATTAATTTTGTTTCGGAATTTAAAATTCGGGAAAGAAGCGAAGATATTTAAAATTCGAAAAAAATATTGTAATGACGAGGAGCAACGAGGACGTGCCGCGACTGCGGACATTATGCAGAGTGGCGGCGCTGCTTTAATATGATGACGGAATTTAATCGGAGCAGCGCTCTCCGCCATCACTGTCGCTAGGAGATGATACGGTTAAGTGACAAAAAACTTGGAAAAATATGTCTGGGCACAACACAAAAAAAAACTAACTAGATAATAGATATTTGTACAAAATTTTTTCAGCAACGCAGAGCAAAATAAAAATTTCGAAGAAATATAGCAGCTATGAACTTTGAAAAAATAAAAGTTCTTTCAAAAATTCTTTGCACTTTATATGAAGGTTCAACCAAAACAAAGTAGAGAAAGTTTTCCCGTTAACGCCGTTGTCAGATGACGTCACATAATAGCGGACAACATGGCCGCGACATTTGCGCGCGAACAATAGTTAAGGTCGAGATTAGAGGCCCGGGAATGCTGGATTTGTATTTCCTGCTTTTGTAACGTGTTGTGTGAAGTGGCTCCCTACGACGACGAAGACGGGAAGACTCACTGACAGCCGATTTAAATTAGGTACATTAATTGATTACCCATGGAAATTATACAAACAGGTTTAAAAAAATTATTTCACTTACGAAACAAGCTCAAAATAACCACAAAATATTGACATCAAATAACAAATCTAAAACAACATGGCAACTTATCAATAAATGTCGACCAAATATACCGAAAGAACCAATAACTAAAATAAAGTACAATAATATAAATATAACAAGCCCACAAGATATTGCAAATATCTTTAACGATTACTTTATAGATAAGGTTAAACCGATACCAGGGATAGGTAACAACGTGACAGCAACGATAAATAAGCAAGAAAAATCCATGTTCTTAGCACCTTGTCTGCCACAACATGTCTCTAAAATAATAAAGTCTCTGAAAAATACAAACAGCTCAGGATTTGATGGTGTTAATACTAAAATAATTAAAGCAGTGAATGAAGCTATAAGTCCTCATCTTAGTTACTTAATAAATCTTAGTATAGAAACAGGACAATACCCAGATGACCTGAAAACAACTATAGTCAAACCAGTTTTTAAAAAAGAAAATAAAGAACTGATGGAATGCTATAGGCCCATAGCTCTCATTTCCATATTTTCAAAAATATATGAAAAATATTACTACGCCGAAATAAACACATACCTTGAAAAAAACAATATTCTGTGTGAAGAGCAAAAAGGTTTTCGTGAAAAGAAAACAATAAACATGGCTGTCTATGATTTCTTCTACAATGTAATTTCAAAAGTTGACAAGAAAATTCCTATTTGTAGTATATTTTGTGACATGACGCAGGCATTTGACTATGTGGATCATAATATCCTACTAAACAAACTCGAAAGTTATGGAATTAGAGGAAACGTTTTAGACTTAATTAAATCCTATCTTACTGACAGAAAACAAATCACAGAGATATCAAGAATAGAGACTAAAACCAAACTTGAAGTTGTGCACAAGTCAAAAATACGATATGTTAGATACGGCGTGCCTCAGGGCAGTGTGCTGGGACCGCTGCTATTTATTATATATATTAATGACCTGCCAAGAGCAACAACTAATCCCATGACATTATTTGCTGATGACAGCACAATAACAATTTCTTGCAATGACATTTATTCTTATGAAACCGACATAAATGAATCAATTGAATCAATTATAAAATGGCTTGTCAATAACAATTTAAAAATAAATTTAACTAAGACCATGATTATGCATTTTGACCAAAGATCCCAAAAACCATCTGACATGAATATAAAATTTAATAATAATATAATTAATCAAGTGGATACTACACGATTCTTAGGACTTATCATCGACAAAAGACTCAATTGGAAAACACATTTAGAATGTCTAAGTAAGCGTGTTAGTAGTCTAGCATATGCCCTGTATAAACTGTCGTCTACAGTTAATACAGATGCCATATTGACTGCATATTACGGTATGGTAGAGTCAGTTCTACGATATGGATTAATATTTTGGGGCAACTCTACCAATAAAGACATTATTTTTAGGCTACAAAAAAGATGTGTGAGAGCCATGTTTAAAATAAAAATCACTGATAGCTGTAAACCATTATTTTCTAAGCACAAAATTCTGACACTTCCGTCCCTTTACATATTAGAAGTAGCTCTTTTTGTAAAAAGCAATCCTCATCTGTTCCCGCGGCTATCTGATTTTGTTAGTCGAAACAGACGGGATAATACTAGGTTAAGAACACACCCTGTAAAAACAACACTAATGCAGAAAAGTATTGTTGGTGTTGCTACCAAAATCTATAATAAACTACCTAAACTATATAGAGACATGAATTTACAAATGTTTAAATTAAAACTCAAAAAAATGTTAATTACAAAATGTTATTATAATCTTAACGAATTTTTAAATGATAAATTATAATTGAATTTTTATAGTTTAATTGTTGCATGGTTAGTTTTATGTGCATGCCATCTCTCCTAATTTGCATACTGTTACCGGTCAAGCATGTTGTTTCACCTATATTTTTGACATCTTTTATACACATGTTTTTTGCAAATAAATATCTTTATCTTTATCTTTATCTTTATGGAATATATTAATTTAACCAAAGCGTGTTGTAAGTTTTGCAATAGTTATTTAAATCAGATGACTACTTAGTTTTTTTAGGCTTTGGTGTCGCCGCACATAAAGCCAATAATCTGTTAAGCACTTACCAAATGTACGTCTTCGTAGAATGGTTATTTGTAGCGCATAATTGTAATCAGGAGGGCAGGAGCCTCTAATCCCCGGGCCCGCCCGCGCCGCCGCCGCCGTGGCCAATGCGACGGCCACGAACGTGTTAACGCGACACGTACCTACGCACACACTAAACTACATTATAAGTTTCAGATAACAGGGCCCAAATTACGGTGGAGTTGGTTTCTATTGAAGGATTCAAAAGGCTTTGTAATGGCTTATTGTTTGGAACATTAGAAGGGATAATGCGATTGTATTATTCTACGATTGAGCTACCAAGTTTGTGGCGGGGCTTTGTTGTGTTCTGAATGCTCATCACATCAAACTAAACATTAATAATTACAATCAAACAAAGAAAAGCAATAAAATACAAAATGTGTTGCGTTTCAAAAAAGACCTCCCGCGCTTCTTTGCTCGGGCCCGCTGTTGACCAAAACTATGCGTTGCGTTACATAGCGTTGTTGAAAACAATTTAGAGAGTTTGTGTAAAATGGGCGCAGTAATTAATTTCTGGTTCATGTATGTATGTAAGTAGAAAGTATCAGAATCATTACTTTGCCGTAACACAGTTATAAACTAGCACGGAAAGTAAAGTCTTTGTCTGATTAAGTACCTACCGTATTTTTTTTTACTTTAAGCGATTTATTTACATAAATTTGCATAAAAAACTCTGTATTTAGTCCTAGGTACTTAAACAATGTTTTATATTCTTATGTACCAGTGAAACAAGTGGTGTAGGATACAATCTGCCGGTGATGAAGCAGTCTGTACAAACAGACGGACGGACGAGCGGGTGGCGTGGTAAACTGCACTGAGTGGCCCATTATCACAATCAGGAAAGTATAGGACGAAAGGTATAGGACGAAAGGTATATGAAGACCACAATTTTGTTTATTTGTAGATATTTTATGAAGTTTCGGAGTCAACACAGTCGCGGCCAATTCGGCTTACAAAATAAACACTTAGATAATTCAAATTTTATACCAAGTATACAGGATGGTTTTTTGAGAACGGCACCAAGGGGGGTGCCGTTCTTCTCAATTACCAAATCTGAAACCACGATAATTAGAGAAAATTCATGAAAAGAGTCATGCCCTCGCTTTATATGAAAAAGTAATTGCATATTTAGTTTTTTTGAAAATCTTTTACTTTTGATGTAAGTCGACCCTAATAATAAAAAAGACACCCTGTATTATTGAACCAATGGGTACCGTTGCTGATAAGGATATTGATATTCATTATTTGCAAAGAAATATATTAATAAAAATTAAAGAAAATAGTAAATCTCCCTTCTCAAAAAACCACCCTATATATGAAATAGCTAACCCACCCACGATTTAATTCGCGTGGACTTAGTAATGTTGATATACATGTAAACTAAAAATAAAATTTCACCCTCGTAGCTTTTTTAGTTCCTTAGATTTCTTGATGGGTAAGTCAGTCAGTGGCCCTTTTGACCATTGACCTTTAGGATGCGAATTTCAAAAAACCCTGAAAAATGCGTCTGTTTATATTGAGTCATCTTCCTACGCTACAAATTTTAACGGGCGATCAGTTACGGTCCTGAACTTATTATAAAAATACTTTTGACCCCATTTTAACTACCTACCCTTAGAATACGAATTTACAATGTTTCTTGTATTTCTATTATAAACATCACAGTTTAAAAAAAATAATATATCTCTGTTTTATTCCGTATACATTAACTTTTCTTTAATGTATGCGATGTAACTTTACGGTTAAAATATTTATCTTATATATAAAATTTCCATGTCACAATGTTAGTTACCGTACTCCTCCGAAACGGCTTTACTGATTTTTACCAAATTTTATATGCGTATTCAGTAGGTCTGAGAATCGGCTACTATCTATTTTCCATACCCCTAAGTGATAAGGGTTGAAGGCAAAACAACGTTTGGCAGGTCAGCTAGTATCTCTAAATAATTCCCTCAAAGTGTCTCGTAGCTTTAATTGTAAATTGCGCGTACCGCTTACCCTTTTTTGATTAACAAAGTTAAAAAATAGTCTGAATGTCAGCTGCCTGTCCCCAAAGCTAAATGCCATTAGACAAAGTACATTGAAAGTAACTGAAATAAACTAACCTAGTTGTATCTTCTTCGGTAATACATATATTTAATTCTTTAAACAAGCATTTGCTCCCCTTGGAGTAGAGACCCTAGGTCCGTGGGGTACCCAGGTTCCCCGGGTTTTCAAAAAATTATGTGATCATTCGCTTCTGGTCGAAGCGACCCGTGACCCGAGAGCTGGTGTATCTGGCGCAGCGCATTAGCATTGTCATACAGGGGGGCAATGCAGCCAGCGTCTTGGGAACGCTTCCGACTGGTATTGTTATGGTCCGTTATGGATCAGTTCAGCTACCTGTAGATTGTTTGCAACAGTCTGCAGTTAGCTCAATCGTTTCAATTGTTAATACTAGTTTAATTTGTTTATATTATTTGATTGTTATTTTCTTTATTACTTAATTATTCTCCAAACTGCATAAGCTGCTGAATTAAGTCTGCCTGCGAGTGCAACAACAATATGTCAAAAATCGGATGACGCAGCGCACGTATATAACAAGTGGTGGGGGTCTAAATAATTTACAATATTTAAATATGAATCGTCGAATACTTTAATCGAAACGCGAATATCGAATTGTAATGTCATCAGAGTAAAGGGGAGTTCGCCGATAATAGCACCTGGTGGCGACCGGGTAAAAGGTTTTAGTGCGATTCGTATTAAAATCATATCGCGCGGCTCCCTCGGGCAGCGCTACGAATAGACTTGTCTCATTTCATTTTCTCTCCAGATATAGCTTTTGTAACCGTATTTTTATCAGTCACTTCGATACAGGCTGGATTTAATATTAAAAAGCAAAAGGTTTTTATTTGGTTTCAGTTGCGATCTGCCCTCGTTCGTGATTCAAAGCGTGTACTGCACAGCTATTCTAACTCGATCGAAAAGTTACCGTGACTCGAAATCTGACACAAATCCGCGCGAAATTCAAATAATCCGCGCGATATTCAAATATTTTAGCGGTTTTTAATATTTTCTGCGTTCTACAAACATTATCAATATCAGAATGTTTACCGTAAATCGGATGAACCCATGTTTTAACTAATTTCGATTCGACTCGACTTTTGGAGAAATTAATAATTTATGATAAATAGAATTAAAAATCATCATTACCAAAAGCCCCATTAATCGTACTTTATTGGAACATGGATTCATAGAAAATGGTCAGCGATTTATGAAAAACTAATTTTTAGGTAGTTTTATTCCTTGTAGAACGCATAAAATATTAAAAACCGCTAAAATATTTGAATCTCGCGCGGATTTGTGTCAGATTTCGAGTCACTGAAACTTTTCGATAGAGTTAGAATAGCCGTGCTGTACGTGATTTGAACCTGAATCACGCAGCTACTCGTACCTACCTGCGCATTCTGGAGAGAGCTATTATAACTCTTACAGTCAGTACGGAGGGAATCTTACACAGACGTGGTTTAGTACCTACTTAGCTCAAGCAGACACATATTTTAATGCTGAACGTCCTTTTTTACGTTAGAGTACCTGTGTGGTCATCCCCGATACGGGGGCGGGCGGCGGTGACGCGGTAAGCGCGCCAGCAGAGCGTGAAAGCGCACACAGCGCTCGACTTATATTTAGGCCATCCTGTAATTTAGGGCCAACGGGTCCGATACAAAGCTTTTTTAGATTCGGTTTCACATGACCTTTTCTTATATGCACCTGAACCCTGGAAGGAAAAATTACCAGTACTTATAAATACTCAAAGATTTGTTTTACGGCTCCCTGTCTAACTTTACTAACATTTTTTTAAACACTTTGCGATTTGTGATCTAATTGGCGCATCTACTTACTTCAACAGCGGCACAGCTGAGCGGCTATTGGGCTATTGGCTATGTTCGCTGTGAGCCGCTGGATTAGCCGCTGCCTAAACTTTATCGCAGTTCATCCAGCCGTTTCTCAAGCAGATTGAGGGGTAGTAATCCTTCCTTTGTTTCGAAAACTTGAGAACACTTTATTTTGGGTTATCGATTGCTTATTGAATACTGTCAAATGGAGGGGAAATATTTGAAATATTTAATAGGCTCTAATTGTTCATGTTAACAGAAGCCCTAAAAATCAAAAAGAAAGCCCAGAAAGACAATTTCATAACTTACCAGTCCGACTGTAGGTATTATTGCATGTTGATGATGAAAACTAGTGTCTGTACTAAACTCACTTAAGTAAACTATCGTACATCAGCAAACAGACTATTCAACCAGAACTTGTGCTTGTTCGAAAGTGCTGGAGTGGCCAAACAGTATAAAGTAATGCGCAAACGAGCCATATGTGGTGTTCTGAGCACAGCTCCTTGTAGCAGTGGCATCGGTAGCTATAAGATCCACTAGTCTACAGACAGTGAAATTGATAGCTGAACGTAATTATAACTACTTACCCAAAGGCTTTCGCAGAAAAACCTTAGCATTGGTGGTCTCTCGTTTGCGCCGCCCTCCGCCTCCACTCATTTCAGAATCTTCCGAGCGAGTCTCAATTGTCCGACGGTATGATGTCAGACGACGGTGTACCTAATCTCTCAATAATATCGGATCACTATTCCTCGACACGGCCACCGCTGCTCTGATAAAGTGGACTCTATGTTCAGTGTGTACAGGGGTAATTATTAGTTTGCGGTTATTATTCGAGTCCACTTGCTTCGTGGTGTGGGTGCCGTGATAACTAATGAGAGCCTGCAGTCCGCTCCGCAGTGATCGCTTCACTATTAACTGGATAATAGGATTATCCAGTTATTTGTTCCACTTAGAAGTTCAATATTCCCATCAAATAAATGATCTGCAAGTCAGAGGACCTCTTCGAGTTTTGATTTGTTTATGTAATAGTTAATTTATTTAGCGCGCTGTTTATTCCCAAATTCCCATTCACCGAGAGCGGTATTGCTGGTTCAGCTCCCAACGTTGTATATCTGCTTTTGTATATGTGCCACTGTCGACTGCTTGTGTTCATCGGAGTGGAGTGAGTATTCCGTTCCGTGATCGTGGGTTCGGTGCCAGCGCGGCTCATTTCACATGTAGGTACACAGACAGAATCTCCGACAAAAACTCGTACACTGGATGTTATGCCGTAAACTTGCTTGTATAAAATTCATATTTTCTCAGCTCTTGAAATAATATCGAAACCGTATAAAGTAGAAGTATAACTTGTGTAATAAAGTGTTGTTTAATCCAATCTGCCGAGAGAGGGCGTTGTCCGGTAATGAGCTATACAATTGTATTAGTTAGACGGCTTCTGTATTTTATTGCGTAGAGAGAGAGTCACTTGAGGAGCTACGTTAGTAGTTGTTGTATAAGGTAGGTACTTGGACTAGATAATGGGTGTTTGTCTGTAACTACCGGTCGAAGTGGAGTGGAGATGAAAAATTAATCTCCAAGGAGAGTCAGAGTCAAACATTATTGGAAGATTTGCAAATTGCTCTTGGTACGAGAACAAGTTAGTTCATATTTTACATCTCCTCGGAAACTTGCTCAACTGCCTAACTTCAGGAGTTGCCGTAAAAGTGAACATTTGCATTTCTTTGCCGTTAAAAATCAGAGCTTATCTGATGCATTTTAAACACGTTATAGTACGCCTTTTGCTTGTTAATTCTGATGGCGCATTATACATTCACCTTATCTAGAGAGATTGCCTTGTTGGCAACATTGCATGTTTATTTTGACGAGTTAGGTATAATAACAATAAGTTAACCAGACTGCTCTTCCCATCTGGCAGGCAATGCCTTTCAGTTTCATCATCATCATTATCAGCCCGTATACATCTACTGCTGAACATAGGCCTCCTCCAAACGACGCCTTTCAGTTTACATTAGGGAATTAGTGTCAGAAATCTGAACCTGGTGTTTTTGCCGCGTCCTCCGTGAATTTAATCAAAATAGTCGACGACTCCTGCCGACACCATTCCAGCTTGTCATCACTGGCTTCACTCTCGCAGAACTACTATTTAAACGATCCGCCTGACTCGGCGCGGAAGTATGCAAGATGTCTAAAAATTCTAAACGCAGACTGCCTAAATTATTATCAAACAACGAATTCTAAAATGATTGTAGAGTTCGTGAGCTTCTTCTCTTTAGCTTTATTAGAACTCAAACCTTGCCTATCATTTATACATCCAGCCTTTACACTGTTCTAACGATAAGTTCTTTGAACTTATGTTGTTCCCGCGAGTGTGCCCACAGTTGCCATAGATGTCTCTGTATTATATCCTAGCTATCTGAGACGGCGGCGCGGCGGCCAACATCATGCATTTGTAATAAGTTTGAAAGCGCATTATAGCGAGGCTACATGCCTACGAATAACGGGTCTGATGACACCGACCGAACTGAAAACTAAAACACTAAACAGTCCATAAACAGACTTGCAGGCTTTGTTGACTTCCAACAAGTTCCGACGAACAAGTTTCAGTTTGAACATCAAGTGGAGCCATTATCGAGATTCGTCTAGTGGTCCAATTAGCGGAGCTCACTCAATTATAAACTGTAAATAACTGTGATTGGAGCAAAGTTAATATCACTATGTACCCTAAAAGAAACAAGAAGTTGCCCATTTGGTCGGAATAAATGCCGAAACTCCGGTAACTTTGTGGATGTTTGCTCGCATCGACCAAACAAGTAGGAAATGACAGCGGAACTGGCGTATCTGCTTTCAGTGTTAGTTTTATACGGCAGCCAGCGGCGCGCGGCGCGGGTTCGCTTCCTGCCCAGTGACAGAGCCCATGGGAAAAGGGGGTTCGAGGTCCGTTTACCTACATATGTCGTATTGTCTACCCGCTACGCTGTGACTACATGTGGCGATCGACAGACAGTACATCACAACAAGGATTTATATGAACAGAACTGTGTAATACAGTCCTGGGACCAAATTCTGCCCACTTCGTTGGCCGGTAAACATTTTTAGTTGCTATTATATATAGCCTATAATACTCACAAATAACGTGGTTATTATATTAATAATAGGTAAAATAATTTTCAAGTAGATTCAGAGATTACCCCGTACAACCTAACAAACCTTACTTATTTTTATTAATGTAGTATAGTATAGATTAACATATACCTAGATTTTATTGCCTGGACGTCACACAGCTCCACATTAACCTAGGTATATGATGCGCTTCAAAAGCTTTTGATAGTACCTACTGGAGAATAGGGCACTACACATCTATTGTCCAGTTCTAAAACTGGAAGGAAGAATCAGCAGCCGTCGTAAATCTTCACAATTTCTATATTGATTCATGGCGTCTCGCAGATCTACATAATTCTCAGGGCGCAGTCTTCTCTCATTTGTTCTGTTCTGATGTATACCAAACGCTCCGTTTTTATTTTGGCGTAAGCGTACACCAGAAAACGGTTGAACAAACCTCGAAACCTTTGCAGGTGAGCAAGCGAACTTCTCTCATCGGTAAAATGTATCTAGGCGTAGCATTGCATTGCGGAAACTTTTTTAGTGTCGACAGTCTCGTCAGTTGTCGGATTCCCATGCCGAAGATCAAAGTTGTATCAGTCTTCGCTACGACAGTAGGTTTATAAGCGAGTACTGAAGAGCATCTAATGCCTGATGCGTTTCGCTAATGCATTGCAAGCGGTCATCCCGGGTACGCAGCACAATGTCCCGCCTGTCACAGTGTTGATTTACCAGGACGACGGCAGAATCATTGGCAGCGAGAGCTTTGTACTGACCGGATGCTGTCCAGTAGGTCGTTTATCGGCGCATATAACAATTTTGTAATCATTTTGTTGGCTTTGGGGTATGGACTCGTATTTTATGTCCTTCCTCGTAGTATGAACTCAATTCATGCTAAGTTTCATTCGAATCCATTCAGTAGTTTTAGCGCTTTGCGAGGCCGAGAAATTTCACTTCCATCCCCACTCCCAAGGGGAACCCTAACGAATTCCAGGATAAAAAGTATTACATGTCCTTCGTAGTATGAACTTAAATCAGTTTCATTTGAATATATTCAGTAGTTTCAGCGCTATGCGCAGCCAAGAAATTTTACCCTACTGCGGGGAGCCACTACGGGCGGCTACTGGGGGTCCCACTGCGGGGCAATGTGGGGGCCCACTGCGGTGGCCCTCACTTCCGGGCCCCACTGCTGGGGCCCCACTGCCGGTGCCCCGACTGTGGGGGCTTCTGAGGTCCCATTGGCGGGCAATGTGACGCCCCCACTGCCGGTGCCCCCCACTGTTGGGTACTACTGAGTGGGTCCCACTGCGGGGCAATGTGGGACTCACTGCGGGGGGGGGCACTGCGGGTCCCACTGAGGGGCAATATGGAGGGACCCACTGCCGAGAGCCCCATTGCCGGGGGCCCCATTGCCGGCGCCCCACTGCCGGCGCCCCACTGCCGGTGCCCCCACTGTGGGGGGCTACTGAGTGGGTCCCATTGCGGGGCAATGTAGGGGGCTACTGGGGTTCCCACTGCGGGGCAATGTGGGGGCCCCACTGCGGGGGCCCCACTGCCGGGGTCCTACTGCCGGGACCCCACTGAGGTCCTACTGCGGGGCAATGTGGAACTCAAATTGTGCCAAGATTCATTTCAATACATTCCGTAGTTTCGGCGCTATGCGAGGCCGAGAAATTTAACTTCCATCCCCTCTCCCAAGGGAACCCTGATGAATTTTGGGATAAAAAGTATTTTATGCTCTTTCTCGTAATATGAACTTAAATCATACTAAGTTTCATTAGAATATATTCAGTATTTTCGGCGCTACGCGCAGCCAAGAAATTTTACATTCATCCTCTCTCTCATAGGAACCCTTTTGAAACCCGGGATCAAAAGCATCCTATGTCCTTTTTCAAAGTATAAACTCAAATCCTGCCAAGTTTCATTTGAATACATACAGTAGTTTCGGCACTATACGCAGCCAAAAAATTTTACTTTCATCCCCTCTCCCAAGGAAACTTTATTTAAATCCGGGATAAAGAGTATTTTATGCTTTTCTCTTAATATGAACTTAAATCATTTAAGTTAAATTTGAATACATTCAATAGTTTCGGCGCTATGCGCAGGCAAGAAATTTTACATTCATCCCCAAGGGAACCCTATTGAAATCCGGGATAAAAATGTATCCTATATCCTTCCTCTTAGTTTGAACTCAAATCCTGCCAAGTTTTTTTATTGTAAGAAAGATCTAGGGGCTCAAAAATTGAATTAGGCGTCCCGCAAGGATCAATATTAGGTCCTTTTTTATTTTTAGTATACGTAAATGATCTCCCCTTTTTAGCAAAAGATCTGTGTGATATAGTCTTATTTGCTGATGATACTTCACTGATTTTTAAAGTTGACAGAAATAAATGTAATTATGACGATGTAAATGATTCGCTTTCACACGTACTAGATTGGTTCACCGCCAATAACCTCTTACTTAATGCTAAAAAAACAAAGTGGATTAAATTCATGTTACCAAATGTAAAAGAATTTCCAACTAAGATAATGCTAAAGGATGAGATTGTTCACTTTGTAGACTCTACTGTTTTCTTAGGGTTACATATTGATTCCACTCTTCAATGGAAACCGCAAATTGATGCTCTCGCAGGCAGACTTAGTTCAGCAGCCTATGCAGTTCGTACAATTAGATATATTACCGATGAAGATACAGCTAGGTTAGTTTATTTCAGTTACTTTCATAGTATTATGTCCTATGGTATTTTGCTTTGGGGAAAGGCAGCTGACATCCAGGCTATCTTTGTTCTTCAAAAAAGGGCTGTACGCGCAATTTACAAATTAAAGCCACGGGGCTCTTTGAGGGAATTATTTAAAGAAATAAATGTTTTGACAGTAATATCGCAATACATCTGTGAAAATCTAATGTATACGCACGAAAATAGAGATAGCTTTTTGAAAAAGTGTGATGTACACAATAGAAATACAAGAAACAAGAACAAATTACACATCCCAGCATATAGATTACGGAAAGTAGGGAAATCATTTATGGGCAATTGCGTGCGCTTCTATAATAAGCTTCCATCTGAAGCAACTGAACTCCTTATTCGTAAATTTAAACAATACATTAAACAAAATCTTATCAAGAAGGCCTTTTAATCCATAGATGATTACATCAATGATGTTAATGCTTGGCCAGATGTCGCTCCGTTCCGCACTGACAGTAGTATGTAAGAAATTCAATGTTCTGTTTAGCTTTATGGAAATTTTTGACATGTAACTAAATCGTATTAAATTTAGATTTAGAAAACATGTATTAGACACTTACATAAGTGATATTATAATGTGCTAGTGGTTTCTTTTTCACTTCTTCCACTAGTGGACAAAAAATTGAAGTGAAGACAATATCAATAACACCTTATTTCTTATTTGATATTAATAATTATGTTTATAGTATAAAATTTTATTTGTCTTAGTGCTTATTTTGTAAGCCTAAAGAAATAAAACTATTGATTCTGATTCTTTCATTTGATTCAGTAGTTTCGGCGCTACGCGCAGTCAAGAAATTTTACATTCATCCCCTGTCCCATAGGAACCCTATTGAAACCCGGGATGAAAAGCATCCTATGTCCTTTCTCAAAGTATAAACTCAAATCCTGCCAAGTTTCATTTGAATACATTCAGTAGTTTCGGCACTATGCGCAGCCAACAAATTTTACTTTCATCCCCTCTCCCAAGGGAACCCTATTTGAATCCGGGATAAAACGTATTTTATGCTTTTTCTCGTAATATGAACTTAAATCATACTAAGTTTCATTTGAATACATTCAATAGTTTCGGCGCTATGCGCAGGCAAGAAATTTTACATTCATCCCCTCTCCCAAGGGAACCCTATTGAAATCCGGGATAAAAATTTATCCTATATCCTTCCTCTTAGTATGAACTCAAATCCTGCCAAGTTTCATTTGAATACATTCAGTAGTTTCGGCGCTACGCGCAGCCAAAAAATTTTACTTTCATCCTCTCTCCCAAGGGAAGCTTATTGAAATTCGGGATAAAAAGTATCCTATGTTCTTCCTCGTAGTATGAACTGAAATCCTGCCAAGTTTCATTTCAATACGTTCAGTAGTTTCGGAGTTATGCGCGCCAAGATACAGACTAACAGACAGACAGACAGACATGATGGAAAAAAAAACATTTTTGGCATCAGTATCGATAATAGAGTGCACTCCAAAAAAAAATTTCAAAATATCTTCAATGTACAGAATTGGACCTGTTACAGTTTTATTATAAATATAGATTAGCACGGAGAGATCGATATATTGGGTTCAACCTTGACACTTTTGACCCTCACCTTCTATCTCTATCTAGTTTCATTCACCAAAAGTAAAGTGCCAGACACCTTATTTCTGGGCCGTGGGGCCGCGGCGTATGAATATCGACCCCTCCAACTCAAACCGTGGATGTCGTAAGACTAAGGGAATCTACCAGAGGAAGGGCAGCAGCTTTCGTCTGAGTATTTTTAAACACCAACACTGCGATCACCAATCCGCCTGCCAAGCGTGGTGATTATGGCAAATCCCCCCTTAATAGGAGACCATCCACTCGATGGACCGACGACATCGTAGCGGTCGCAGGGAGTCGATGGATGGAGGCGGCTCAGGACCGCTATTTGTGGCGTCGTACGGGGAGGCTTATGTCCAGCAGTGGACGTGTATGGGCTGATGATGATGATGATGATGAAAGTGCCAGAACGTGTCATTCCGAGATGATACCAATTTTATGGTTAAGCTATAATATTAATTTAGTGTAATTATAGGGCACTGTGTGTATGTACCTAGAATCGCCTCGAATCCTGACCTGTTTGTTTATAATATTAATAGCATGAGGTCTGTTTTCTTAGAGGCTAGATGATGCGGGGTTATGATTTCGAACAGCTCTATTACGACTTACTGACGTGCGTCATTTTGTTGCAGATTGGAGCACGCGCGCGTCGACACGGCGGCGCGCGGCGCAGGCGCTGTCGCCGGCCGCGCTGCTGGCGCACTTCGACACCTCCGTGCTGCAGGTAATTATACCATTACTGTACCACTATCCACTCTGTCTATTTTTCTAGTCATCGACCTAGACCATCTTATCTCTACCAGTTTCTGGCTCCTTGTCACTAGCTTGCTTCGACTAGTCTCTCTATCTTCTATTCTCTTCTAGTCCTCACTAGTCATTGCCGCCTAGTCTTTACCGATCAAGCGTCAATCTGGCCACGAGGTCGACCAATGTTTGGATGAAAAATCTGATTCGAGTCCTCGAGGTTAGAAGTAAAACTACGCTATATTTAATGAAGTTACGTACAGTAAAACTGCTCCTTTGAACCTCTCGCAGTAAGAATCTCAAAGTCAAAGTCGAGCTATTACGTCGCTGAAGTTGTATAGTTGAATCGCACGAGTACAGTAATTGTGTTGTGGTTGGGGCCTGTTAGTTGCACTAGCTATGTCCAGTTCCCCGAGATCGGGACCGTTGCAAGTAGCAGTTACTAGCTATGGCCAATTTTACACTTGCGGATATAAAAAAAACTGTGCTATACCACTGTACTGAAATTATAGATTTCATTAGCATGTTAAACCAATTTTGAGTTGAGTTTGATGTCAACGAACGTAATGGCATGAAAATATTCTCCTGTCAGTGAACCTCTATAAAATAATATTGGTTCGTACTCAATGCTGTACTATTCTTCTATACAAATTAAAGTAATATGTACAGTTATAAAATAAAACAAACAGATTCTTCCTTGCTGTAAACTCTTTGCAAAGCAGTACTAGTGCCTTTGTACGCGACGAAGGAATACCGCGCGGAGTGATGAGAGGAAGGCAGACAACGAGACCTTTTACCTAATAGGCTTGACGAAGGTTACATGCAAAATAATATTATATTTTTGGAATATATTGCAAATTACTTGTTGCAATAAGCTTTATATAAAGCAACAATCCAGTGAAAGAATGTGAGCAACTCATCTGAAAACCCAACATCTGCGCCTTTTTTGTTGGTTCGGTAAAGTCGAAATACAATACATATCTGCATGGTTCCTGTTTATCGAAAGCTAATTAAGTAGGGTGATCCGCTCCCCCAAGTTATTGAAGACGCATCAATTACCTTCATAAAATCATAAATTTTCCTCGATGTAATTTGCAAAATAGGTAATACCCACTCGATAATGTTGGGTACAATAACGAGAGGTTCTGTTTTGCATGTAACCCGGGAAAACCATTATAAATGTGATAGATAGCCCGTTAGTGAAATGGCATTTCAACCACATAGTATTTCTGTCCTCAGCCTATAGGAGAATATTCTTTAGCTAGCATTTTATTAAAACATAGAAGCCCATTGCACAAATAACGTACATATGTCCCTACAGTAAGACATTGGATATGGATACCTCTGGGCAGGTCTACCCGGACACAATGAGCACGGGGGATCTACGTCCCACGTCGGGCCCGGGACACATCTCCGACATTCATCTCTTGTGCGCAATTGGCTCAGTGCCTCTGAAACATGCAGTTTACGAGTTATCACATTCGGCTTTACGCGCACTTCGCCGATGAACATTTTTATATTTTCCATTTTCGCTGTTGTAATAAAAGTACGTTACGGCTCTCTCTGGACGAGTGTACCTACCTACGGTCTCATTTTACGGGACTTTGGCCGTATTTTTGCTATTAATTTGGATAAAACGACGAATATTTTAAACACCTCTCAGTGACTACCGCGAACAAAGCAAAAACGCAAAAATCAGCAACTCACATAAAAACTTGATAATTCCCCCCTCGAGTGGAGTGATCAAATCAATCGGAGTCACGTTACTCCTAACGTAGACAACGCATGCTCTGGAGCCAATATAAAGTGAAAGTATTTTATTCTCAGATTATTCTTCATTTTGAAAGCTTTAGTGTCTCTACTTATGAGGAAGACACTTGGTTCATGTGTTCTTTAAAATTAGCACTATATTATATGAATAATTCCTAGTTCCACCTGTCTCCTCTTATTTTACACAATTTAATAATATTTATTTTGCGGATCTGATTTTGAACATTTGCTCATTAATTTTAAAATAACCAGTGAATGTTTTTGCATTCATGCGTATGGAACTCACTCCATTTGATAATATATCAAATATGGTACTTTTTAAAAAATTTTGCATAAAATATTTCGGATAGGCTGTTCTCTAAAACATTTTCAAAAGCTCAAAAAAAGGTAATCGGTCATCGGTAGGTAGGAACCTACAATTTGGCATGAACCTACAATTTGGCATGAATGAATCTCGCTGGCGCGGCGCTGCGGCCTGCCACTCGACCATGGATTCGGTCCGCGGGTCGGCCGCGGGGCGCTTACAACATTATGGATACACCAAATAAAACGCAATCACCTTATCATACCTAAACTGCAGCAGTACAGTATACTTTTAACTTAAATTAAAACAAAGCTTTTTTACGATCGAGTTCGCCAGATCAAAATATGTAGATCTACGAACACACCATTCTTTATAACCAGATTATGATTTTTAATTGAAATTCAGATGATTTATTGTCATAGGTACATCATACAAATAAACATTTTTAAAATAATGTTACCTTAATTAATTGTTGAAGCTATGACTATACATATGTTACAATAACAACCCTCTACGAGTCGATTAACAAGGTTGTGTGTTGTACTGAATGCAAAACACTACAAAATCTCAGTTATTTTCAGTAGCGAGTTAAGCTTGCAGCTCAAGAAGCTAATGGAATTCTTGAAGTAAAAGATAGCTCGGTTGCCGCGGCGGGGCGCGGCGGCGCGGGCGGCGTTGGCGGTGGGGCGGGCTGCTATTTACATTCTTGTTTTTGTTGTCCTTGATCTGGAAGAAATCCTTTTATAATGTGTTTTTAAGATATTTCCGCCAGATTTGAATAAGGACTCGCTTATAGAATACCGCTAAGAAAATGTAATGAAGCCTAGTAAATCGGCGCACGATTCTTAAGTTTTTATTTTAATTTAGGGTATTTCGGTCATTTATTTATTTATTTATTTATTTGTTATGTAGGGTGAAGATGCCGGGTACATTTTGGACCCGGTATTTTCTTTCACAATGTCGTTTCGTGCATTCCTCTCCGGGCTCTAAATCAGTATCCGTGGGTCGGGTGGGACCCACGTTGACCCAAATCGCGGTCACAGATGACCCACCCCTGAAACTTCTATTGAAATAAGAAAATATTGTTGGTACGTGTCGGCTTGCAAGAAGTAGGTATTCAAACAGATTTTAATCGAATTTAATGTCTACTTACAGTTGTATGGAACTGGCGGCGGGGAAACTCACCCTATTTTTAATACTCTCGCACCTCAAACTTTACATCAAATAAATGCATCTAACTTGTTTCTATTATTTGATTTAAATTTTCTTTTTTAAACAAGTATTTGCCTACATACGAGTACACATATATCTGTACCTACTTACTTACATGTAAAAAGATTTATTCATTTATCGTACAAGCTGCGGTGCGTCGCCGGATTAAAATTCTCTCAGGATAACGACAAAGGATATTTTATTTGCGATGATCGGTTTCCGATGGACGGCGTTTGTTTTTTATAGTCCTTCAGCCAACAGAGCGGGAGAAAGGGGAGATATGTACATATGTGATCCGAATTGATAGGAAAAAGGTAGCGCCGCGGCTCAGGGTTTCATAACCAAGTCCCATTTATTTCAGCTTTCAAAAGTGGTTTCAGGTGTTTCATAATTAGGGAAAATAATTTATCAAAACACTCATAAAGAGTACAGCTCGTGTGCAATTGGCGAGTCCTCGCCGAAATGAAATGAAATGAAATTATTTATTCAAAAAAGAACAGAATTATTACAAACATATTACCTAGTCGGTACAATACGATCAATTTCTTTTCAAGTCAACAATAAATAAAAAACATACACATAGGTAAATGTCTTAAAAATAATTATAGTAATAGTCACATTATATATGTAGGCGACGCGCCTCCTTCGTTTTGATTGAAAAAGAAAGTGTTTTATAAAAGAATATGAGTGATAGTTCTAGGCTGTCAAGAAATGATTTTTCAGAGAAAGAAAATACAGACCTCAAGATTATTTTGCCTCTATTATTTGTAGCTTTTAAAATCTGAAATTCCCTGAGCCATAGTCCGGCATTACTCGGTTATATTGCTGGTCCTTCGAGCCGGATGACTACCGATCGCCATACAACCTGCATCCTGTGAATGAGATATTACACACAACGCCGTCAACTTCAAAAATGACTGATGAGTCTGACAACTGTAAGTTTTGCAAAACAAATAATCACGCTCTAGCATTTTGCCCGCAGTTCAAACGAGCGTTACGTCGCAATCGCAGGCATTTGAAACAGAGTTTGTGTATTCGAACACAGAAAAGAAAATGGTTAGGTGTTAGCGCTTCTTTGCTCGTCGGGTCAACCGAAACATGAGTTAGTGGTCGCCTGTTGACCATGTTCTCTATTTCCGTCAACAACGTTATAATAACTTCTTCCCTTGGAGCTCTTTCTTTCAGAATTACTCGTAGAGCTGTCTTTACGCTTCTTATAAGCCTCTCCCAAGCTCCACCCATATGAGGACTTGCTGGCGGAATAAAATACCAATCAACGCCTCTATTTACGACTTCAGATTGAACGGCTCCAATCTGTAGTACAACTTGGTAGGCTCTTTTCAACTCGGTCTCCGCACCTCTTAAATTCGTCCCGTTGTCAGAATAAAAACGTCGTGGCCATCCCCGGCGCGCTGCCATTCTAAATGGTCATGCAGGTAAATAAAACTCCATATCGTTTTACTCTTTGTCTCCCGACAGCGACGTCCATAGGCCCAAACAAATCTATTCCACAATGAGAAAAAGGCCTTTCATGGTGAGCTAACCTGGCTAGCGGTAAGTCTCCTAGTCTCCTAGTCTCGCAGGTATCGGTGTAGTTTTTCTCTTTCTGCACATGAGAAGCTACTCTCCGAACGGTGGGTCTCAAATTAACTACCCAGTACCTTTGTCTGAGTTCATTTATCACCATCTCATTACTAGCATGCGCAGCTCGTTCGTGGTAGTGCTTTACAATCAAGCGTGCTATATGACAGCGTCCTTCCAAAATTATTGGATTTTTTGTCTGTATGTCAACGTTCTGAGCTGCATCAATGCGTCCATCGACATGTAATAATCCATCTCCACCTATAAATGGCGTCAGTGTTCTCAGTCACCTGTTTCGCTCTATTGGGTTTCCTTGACTTAGGCAAGAAATTTCATTCTGAAATGTTTCATTAGTAAGCGCTCGGCGCTTTCTAGTAGTTGACAGTTGATCGTCTTCAAGTTTGCAATCTTTTGGCACTTCTTTGTGAACAATAAAACAGCAGCCGTGCTTCGCAGCAGTCGCAACCAGGAAGAAAATCGTATAGCATCTGGAACAGGTAACTCAATTTTTTCGATATTGTATACCGTACAAATTTCTAAAATATCTTTATTAATTTTTTGTTCGTTAGTAGGATCCAAAGGCCAATGCTCGTTGACTTTTAGTAAAAACTCAGGGCCTGTAAACCATCCACAGTCATAACTGAGCTCGTAGCTATTTAGCTTTGTGGCTTTATCTGCTGGATTCATCGACGTCGGTACGTAATGCCACTCTCTAATTTCTGTCAAACTGTCAATCTCCCCCAGCCGATTTGCAACGAATGTTTTGTAGCTTCTGGTATCGTTGCGGATCCAATGCAAAACTGTCGTAGAATCTGTCCAAAAATATATTTTCGATACATTTAATCTGTGTGCTGTTTGGATTGTTTCAGCTAATCGGCAACCAAGTATAGCGGCCTGTAATTCTAGGCGTGGTATCGATTCACACACTTTGACAGGCGTGACTCTACATTTGCTCGCTATAAAAGAAGTAAGAATTGGCGAGAGCACATTTGTGTGCGTATGCTTCAATATAACGCGCCAATAAGCAACTGCAGCATAAGCAGTAGGGGATGCGTCGCAAAAAATGTGAAGCTCCTATGCTTTGTCTTTTATACTCGCTGATTCCAATTTAGTTTCTGCGGAACGTAAGTACCATCTCGGTATGCGCAGATCTCGAAGTCTCATGAGTTGCGACATCCAGTCTTTAAATGACTCGAATGAGTTATCTGGTATCTTGTCATCCCAGTGAGTATTAGTTTTCCAGATAGATTGTAAAATTATCTTTCCTTTAATCGTAAATGGCGCTAGAAAACCGTACACGTCAAAAATGGACATGACAATTCGTAGTAACTCTCGCTTAGTCGGCTTTTGTTTTAGTCCCAGTAGATCCATAGATATTCGTTTAAATGACAAATCAAACCTAAATGTGTCGCTTGCAGGGTACCATAGCAACCCCAGAGTGCGTTCCGATATGCTTTCTTTAAAAACCTCCTTGTGCATAGATATAGGTTATGTCTTTAATTAACTTTTTAGCGTTATCTTCTCGTTGACTATCGACATAGTCGTCCATGTAATGGCTTTTGATAATTGCGTTTACTGCCTCTGGCATCTCAGATTGGAATCGCAGTGCGTTTTTGTTTTTTATGTATTGCGCAACAAAAGGTGAGCAGTTCGCGCCAAAGATTAGTGAAGTCATTACGTATTCTTTAATGGGAACATCTTGATGCTTTCGCCAAAGAAATCTTAATGCATGTTGATCTTGTTCGATAATTTTGACTCTTAAAAACATGTCTTTGATATCACCGATAATTCCAACAGGCTCTTCTCTGAATCGCATCATTATGCCTAAAAGTGATTGAAGAAGGTCGGCTCCTTGTAGCAAATAGTCATTTAAGCAGTGCCCTCCGGGTACAGCTGCAGCGTCAAACACTAGTTTCATTTTTTTTTATTTGGATTATCCACGCCGAATTGTGGCAGATACCAAACACGTGGCTTATCAGAACTGTCATCATTGAGTTCCCGTGCGTAGTCATTAATTAAAAGATGTTCAACCCGTTCCTTATAACGTGAAGCAAAGTCGTTTTTCATAAGCATCTTTTTCTCCACAGTTCGCAGTCTTTTATAAGCATTTAGGTAAGAGTCAGGTAATTTTGCGTCTGACTTCCATGGGAGTCCAACTTCCCAGCGACCATCAACGAGCTTTGCAGTGTTTTCCAAGATCGATATTGCTCTCTGGTCATCAGCGTTCTGTTGTGGTATTTTTGTTACACCAATCGCTTCAAAGGCAAACGATCTTTTTACCTCTTCATGCAGTAAGATGTCATTGTCTACATTGGTACTTACGTGAAGTATAGAGTGTACGTTCTCAGCGTGTGGTATCGTCTGTTCAGAAGAGAGCAGGAGGCGGTTGTTTTCAGTTTGTCCGTTCACTGCGCCCACAAAACCATGCACGCACCAGCCTAGTGGCGTCTTAGTAGCGTATGGTTCATCGACGAGACCAGCAATAAAATTCTTTGGCGCCAGCAGATGATAATGATCGTGTCCGATAAGAATCTTTGGTTTGACGTTACCGGTGCAGGTCAGCAGTTGATCATTATCTCGAAGGTGTTGGTATTTTAGTATATCTGAATGTGATATAGTTTGCGTAGCTAAATCCAGCTCTTTCATCTTCCGAGCATGTAAGGAATATCGATCTCCTTCGCTGTTAGATATAGTGCACTTGATGTTTTCTACCTCACATGAAATTTTACTGGAAGTCCATGCGCTCTTTGCATTCAGTGTAGCTATGTTACCTGTCAGCCCAGCTTCTTCAGTAATATCTGCTGATATGAGACTTAAGGCTGCACCATCGTCTAGCAGGGCATAAGTTTTGACATCTCCTTTCGGTCCATGTACAGTTACCGGTACAACTTTCAATAGTAGTCGCGAGCTCGTCTTTACAACTGCGTGAGCGACTATGTCAGTTGGAGGCTCATCATTCTCATCGTCTTTTTTCTCATGTCCGTCCTTCTTTAACGGCCAGTGTAGCAAGCGGTGATGACCTAGGTTGCAACCATCAATATCACACTCCTTTACAGGTCATGTATCTATGTTGTGCCGACTCTCAAGGCATTTGAAACAGAGTTTGTGTATTCGAACATAATGCCAGCGATTGCGACGTAACGCTCGTTTGAACTGCGGGCAAAATGCTAGAGCGTGATTATTTGTTTTGCAAAACTTACAGTTGTCAGACTCATCAGTCATTTTTGAAGATGACGGCGTTGTGTGTAAAATCTCATTCACAGGATGCAGGTTGTATGGCGATCGGTAGTCATCCGGTCTCTTTTTGACAGTCTGTTCGGTATGAATCATAACGTGACTCTCCCAGCCACTGCAGTCTTCGAAGCTTCGATATGTAAAAATTCCGCGAGTATTTCTAGTTTTGACCTCTTTTCATCGGAGCAAGTAAAAAAGTAATCAGTCCACTTACTTATCAGGGTGCTCGGACACTTAGAAATAACAACTGTTAGAAGTTCTGGGCTTCGTAAATAATCCTCTTGTTTTATTGCTTTTACTGCAGCTACATAATTCATGATTTTAATTGCAAATGGGACGATGTTGGTATGATATGCTGAAGGTAGTGGAGCCGTCTTTTTCAACTGCTGGACTAACTTTAGAATTATCGCTTCAGGACGCCCATATCTTAGTTGTAACGCATCTATAATAGTAGCAGGCGTCGTGTTTCCCATTAGAAGTGAAGTAACAGTTTCTTTAGCCTCGCCTCGCAGACATTTACGAAGTCGCCATAAATTCTCAATATCCGTAAAGTTGCAAGCTTCTGTCGACTCTATGTAAGACTGTTTGAATTGAAGCCACTCTAAGCAGTCACCATCAAATATAGGTAAATCTCTACAGGAACTTATTCTTGGTAAGAGAGCTTTGTTTTTTACATCGGCTGCCACGGAGTTGAAGGCATCTTTCAGTGTATAGACCAGCTGTTGAATGTCAGTTGGCGCTGCTCGTGTTGCTTCTTCCGCTAGTTTCCTGCCGTCATAGTGCATGTGCGGGCCCTCATCATTCACGTTACTGCGCTCCATCCAATTCTCTACCTTCTCATACGTGCTCGCGGCAGCTATCAAGTGAGTTTTAGGACTCCTGTGTGACTTCTCCTCCTCAAGTTCGGCTACTTCAGCGGCCAGTCTCATTTCTATAAGTTTTGTTTCCCGTTGAGCGGCTTCATTCTCAAGTCGGGCTTTGGCTTCCGCAGCTTCCAACTCGAGTCACATTCGTGCCGCTATACTTGACTGACCTGATTTCCTGCTGACCTCAGACTTGGCAGTGTCTTTATTCAGCTGCTCTGATGGTACCTCACGTAATTTAATCTGTTCATCCTCTCTTCTCGTAACGCTTCGCGTTCTTATTCCTGGTGGTGGAGTTTTGAACATTTTTCCCTGGCCTCGATGTTCCGGCTTATGGCGTGTACGAAGTTTGATTTCATACGATCCGGCTCGAAGGACCAGCAATATAAACGAGTGATGCCGGACTATGGCTCAGGGAATTTCAGATTTTAAAAGCTACAAATAATAGAGGCAAAATAATCTTGAGGTCTGTATTTTCTTTCTCTGAAAAATCATTTCTTGACAGCCTAGAACTATCACTCATATTCTTTTATAAAACACTTTCTTTTTCAATCAAAACGAAGGAGGCGCGTCGCCTACAATATACATAATAATGTCTAAAAGTTAAAAATTTAAAGGATTTAAAGGACAAGCTGCAAGCATGGTTCTGTATTATTTTACTTATCCATGAAATGGCTATAGTCGTTATTTAAAAATTCACTAACATTATAAATAGTTTTTTCGAGTAGTAGAGTCTTAATTTTATTTAAATATGAATTATTATTTTCCGTTAATCTGATGCAAAGTGGCAATTTGTTAAATAACTTGTGGCCTATGATAGTCGGAAGTTTTTTTGAGAAATCCAGTCTATGATTAACAGGTTTTAAATACATTTGATGTCGATTACTACGTTTATTTTCACTTCCTCTTAATTTGAACTGGTTCATATTATGCCTCACATATTTAAGGACTTCATAAATGTACACAGCAGCTGATGTGAGAATACCTAGTGTTTTAAAGTGCTCTCTACATGTGTCTCTATATTTTGCTTTGGCGAGGGTTCTTATTGCTCTTTTTTGCAATTTCAGAAGTCTTTCGCAATCCGTTGAGTTTCCATACATAATAATTCCATAACACATTGTAGAGTGCACATATGCATAATATATTTTCTTTAGATTATGTTCAGTGGTTATGGGTTGTAGCTGTTTTAGTGCATATATTCCCTTAGCCATCTTTTTGCATGTAGAGTCGATTTGGTCTTTCCATGTTAAGGCAGGGTCCAGTTCAAATCCCAGTAACTTTGTTGCTTTTGATGTAGTTATTATTTTTCCACTATTTAATGGTACTTTAACTATAGGCTTAAGGGCAGATTGTGCATTAAATATCATCACGCTTGTTTTCTCTTCATTAAGCATAAGTCCATTCATTTTAAACCACTGACCAATTATCTCAATTGTTTCATTTATTTTTAGTAGCAGTTCGTTGTCAGAGTCGGCGGACACTATAACTGTGGTATCATCAGCGTACTGAATGATTTTACCTGATGTTTTTATGTACGCAATATCGTTCATAAATATCAAGAAAAGCGTATTTCCTAACGCCGATCCCTGGGGAACGCCTATTTTTATTGTTTGTGCCTTTGATTAGATTTTTTTGTCGTCTATTGTGACCTCAACAGTTTGTTCTCTTCCTTCTAGGTAGGATTTTATGAGATTTTGATTTTGTCCTCTAATTCCGTAGTATGCTAGCTTCTCCAGTAAAAGCACGTGACTGACAGAGTCAAATGCCTTAGAAAGGTCCAGGAAAATACCTGCAACTTTTTTCTTATTTTCTAGACATTCCGCTATATTCGTCACAAAGCTTCGTGTCGCAGATATTGTTTATTTTCCCGGCCTATATGCATGCTGACAGTCAGATAGCAGGTTGTTGTTTAGCAAGTGGTTCATTATGGAATCGGACATAATAGACTCTATCAGTTTCGAAAGAGTGGGGACCAGGGTAATCGGTCTATAGTTCCTGACATTCTCAATTTCTCCTTTGCCTTTATACAATGGCGTAATTCTGGACATTTTTATTATTTTGGGTAAGCGGTTGATTTAATAACGTTGTTAATAGGAAAACAGAAGTGGTCGCAAAATACAGAAAACATTTGGTATAAGAAAGCACCTGATATATCAAACAAGTCTTTTGTATAAGATTTACGTATTTTTATGGCGGCTAATTTCAAAATTTCGTTATTGGATTGACATTTGAATTCTAATTCCGAGCGTGTAACGACAAATTTGTCAGCTCTAAAATTTCTTCTGTAAGAAGTTTAATTTGCCGTTCATTTTCGGACTGTAAGTTTGTTGTTAGCTGCTCAAAAAGCTGAGCATTCGTCTCATGCATGCGTACGAGACTAAGTGCTTCTTCATATTCTTTTACGTCCTCTGCTTGTTGGTCAATTATTTCTTGTAGTTTTTTTCTCTTCTCTTCAGCTTCTGTATATTTAATTTCCATTACTGAAAGCGCTGTTTTCAGGGTCGTATTTTGAGCTAAAAGAGCTCTATAGTCTACTGCATATTCATCTTGCTCATGTAGTAATTTGACGTTAAGTTGCTGCGCTTTTTGAAGGTCAACTGTCATTTTTTAATTTTATCCATATTAGCTGAAGCGGTTTGACTTCTCGTTAGGGTAATATTTAAAAAAAAAAAAAAAATATAAACTTAGTTCTCTGGTTTCGAACCTCCTCCCGCCAGCATGCGTGTCGGTGTTTAGTTCCTCCCCACCAGCGCGGTCGTCCTCATGAAATTTCGCAATCTTTTCAAGCCTATGATGTGTTCTGCGTTATCGACATTGCCGTTGTGTAGCAAATTAGTACGCAGGTTTAGTTCAGATGTCTCTGCTGTTCGATAGAAATGGTTATGGTGTCTTTTTTGTGAGTACTGGTTTATCGACAAATTCGGAATAACTTATTCCGACTTTTCGTTCGTGTCGCTACTGTGTTTGTTTATGTTTCGAACTTCAAATTATCCAACGATTTCTGTGTTGTTGTTTTTGAAGATTTGGTGTGTTTTTGTATTGTTTCGTCAGTTATAGTCTAGTACTCACGGTTTATCAACGGCTTTGGTACTATTTTACTCAGCCTAAGTTAGGTTTCTTGCAGTGTGCAGTCAGATTTTGTCACTTATTCTTGAGATCACAAGTAATTTCTTTGATTGTGAATAACTTTCTTGTCCTTTAATATTTTTTACAGATAACACTTGTGCTAGGAAATTAGGTATAATTTAACATTTTATTGTAATTTTTGTATCAAATAAATCACTTTTTTTTTTAACAATTTTTACACAGAGATGATATGTTATCGTGACAACTAGCGCCATCTCGAACCGGATGCAAGGAGTTCAGCTAAACGGACAGGATTCTAGAAAATTTAATTAATGTATAGCTTTTATGACTATCCACTGCTGGACATACTCCCCTAATGAGCGCCATGGTGCTCTGTCTTCACCTTGCCGTATCCAGCATCAGCCTATAGTGTTTTGCAGGTCGTCATCCAACCTGGCCGGAGGGCGTCTAGAATTCATGAGTCTTGTGTTTTTGAGTGGAGACCGCGACGGCAAACGTTGTACAATAGTGTTTGCCCAGTTCCGGTCTCCACTCAAAAACACATGTACCCGAGCTGTTGCCGCTTCTTCGCAAGATATTGTTATTTCTTTGAGCAAATTTTTAATAGAACTGTGTATCACGTTTATAGTGTAGATATTCCTTTGCCCCTGACCACGAGTTCGCCCTGATCTTGTAATGGTGGTTTCAGATCCGCGACTGGCTGAGCGCGGAGGCGGCCATGCTGCGCGCGCAGGCGGTCGCAGTCGGCGACCTCGATGACATACGGAACCAGATCGACAAGCAGAAGGTATGGGAACCGTCTCTACCACGAGCCACCATAGTTGTCACCTATCAAGGTTCAATACAATAGGAACCGCCTCTACCATAGAACCACCGTAGTACTCACCTATCAAGGTTCAATACAATAGGAACCGCCTCTACCATAGAACCACCGCAGTACTCACCTATCAAGGTTCAATACAATAGGAACCGCCTCTACCACAGAACCACCGTAGTACTCACCTATCAAGGTTCAATACAATAGGAACCGTCTCTACCACAGAGCTGCCTTAGTCCTCACCTATCAAGGTTCAATATAATAGGAACCGCCTCTACCATAGAACCACCGTAGTACTCACCTATCAAGGTTCAATACAATAGGAACCGTCTCTACCACAGAGCTGCCTTAGTCCTCACCTATCAAGGTTCAATATAATAGGAACCGCCTCTACCATAGAACCACCGTAGTTCTCACCTATCAAGGTGCAATACAATAGGAACCGCCTCTACCACGGAGCTGCCGTAGTCCTCACCTAACACGGTTCAATCTTAGTTTTAGTAACTGGCTTTATTCACAGCTGTTAACTCTCGAAAAGAGGAAATTGTCAGACCTACCTGTACGCAGAAAAAAAACATCAACTTTGGTAGGGTGAAGACAATAAATGATGAGACAAGCAAGTAATTATGATTAGTTGTTTTTCGTCATCATACAATTATAACAATAGTTGATGGTAGCTCAGGGTTTTGTAAGTCATCAATTATAATTCCACTAGGGACAGTACAGCGCCGATCAGCAGCGCTTCGTCCGACGTCCTCACACGTGTTGTATGGTATAGGTACGGTACTTACCTGCCATCAGATGACGTCACACATTCTCATTCAAAGCAGGGAGCTTTCACGCCCCTCTTTAAAATCACCCTAGTTTCAACGTATTAAATAAATCGCATTTTTGTAAACACGTGTTGATGACATGTCATGCGTGCTGCCATGTGCTTTTCATTTCGATTATTTATTTATTTATTTAGAACTATCAACAGAGGATACACTTAAAGCACAAAAAAAACAACACTTAAGGCATCACCAAATGTGACCCCCCAATTACAGGTAGTTACAGCTAACATATAGAATTAGATTGGGTTGACAAGGCATTATATGTACATTTTCCATGAACACACAGTGAGTGATTTTTTAAAGATTTTTTAAAGAAACTGCCTGGTTCTATTGAGTAGATTGTCATATTATTGCTTTTAGACCCAATCATTTGTCAAGTTAGCTTGGGTATGTATGTAGGTACCTAGTTCCCAATAACAGTCTCTAACCTTCCTGCACTAAAGCAATCTGTGTTCCTGTGCTATAACCGTGGGGGTTAACATGACTGTCTCAGCACGATACTATAACTTTACTACGCTATTTGTATAAAAATATTTAATATTCTGAAAACACGCTGTTCTTATTACGCGCAAATGAGACTATTACTCATCAGACTAAATTACCAGCGCATTTTATAACCATTTCGACACATCTTATTTACGACTGTGTTTGTGCCGCTATCTTTTTTGCTACAACTTCGTGTTGTGCGAAACTTGACCTTATACTTTTTATGCAGGGTTGAACTTTCTTCTATGGTGTTTAGAAACAAATAATGTTGAAGGTGAATTGGATTGTGTATGTTTGAAATAGGGTAGAGTTTGGAATGGCTGGTCCCAGCATGTGTTAGCATTAGTATGCCGCGCGTGGACCTGGGCCCTGCAATTAATACGCAAAGCCAGCGGCGCGCGACACGGCGCGGCGCACTCGTGGGCCCTCGCCTCGGCCTCGGTGAGGGTATGTACGTACGTAATAGATATTAATGACGTTCATTAATATTTCTATGGGGTACAAAATTTTCCGAGACACAGAAGTAGGTATTTGAACTAAAATAATTATGAAAGAATATTATGTTACTCTTTGTCGGAGCTATTTGCTAAACACGCAAATAGAAATTCTTTGATTTGTAGGTATTATTTGCCTATTCCTGTCTGTATTGTTAATTAACATTTATGAAAATAATGTTACACTAGCCTCTCATACTTTCCGTAAGTCAACTGGAAATCTATAGGACCATACATTTTATTTGAAAATTCTTATTGGTATGGTATGGCTCGATAAGAATTTTGATTGCAAAGTTAACGACTCTTCTCACCTTGATGTCTGATTTTAAGCAAACTGTCGTGATCATCTCGTTTACTGTGGGCATCTCTACTTTAGAATTAAAACTGACCGACTCCAGCGGTGTGGCTGCTTTTATAGGCAGAGGGTGGCGGGTGGCGCATGCGCGAACCGAACTAGAGAGAAGACACAGTCGATGATTTATTCAGACAAAAATATGTATATCTTCTGATTGTGATAGACTGATATACAGAACTCGATACATTCTTGGTCGAGTGAAAGGAAGTGGCTCAAGATGGAGAAGTAGGAAGGGATGGAAGGAAGCTTTTGCCCAGCAGTGCGACCCAAATAGAATTAGCTCAAAATTATAACCTGGATCTCAAAAGAATGGCAATAACAAAAATATGATAAGGTATAATAACTAAATCTGACCCAAACCGTTTGTGGCTCAGATTTAAATTTACATCGAAATCTATCAAAATAAAACGAGCCTGTAAGTACTTCTTTTCCGTCATGCTATGAATAAGCTGCGCCCGTTCACCTCTATTTGTCGACCGATTCATCGATAACTTACAAATCAAAGTTATCGACAGTGTCCCGTCCCTGCCCCCTCCCGCTTCCACGCCGCCGCTCGTGAGGGGTGCGGTTGCTAGGCAACGGAGCCGGCACGCTAGCGAGCGGCTGGCGAGCGAGGCACAGGGCAGGGCACTCCACACACCCACACACCACCGGCCGCCTTCAGGCCACACAGGAACCAAGCGGCCGCATCTCACATTTTTAGGATATTATTTAATTTCTTTGAGATCACCCCCCACCCGCACCAAGTGCGAGGACTTACGGAGTATAATAACATAAACCTTACAAATATTATCCTTCTTTGTTATTCTTCAAACTATAAAATATGTACAATGGATATCCATATTGGGTATACCTACTTCGCTTATTTTACGGTAACGTAAAGCTTAGAGTAAAAAAGTGTAATGATGCCTTCGAGCCACTTTTAAAGTGCTTTTACGATCACTTTGCTTAGATTACTTCAGCTTATTAAAATTTCGATTTGCGGAGGAAACCTATGACCGTCCTCCGGTGACGAAGCGTTAGGTAAGTAGGGACTTTCTTGCCGAGCTACCAGAAAATACTGATGATCAAAAGGATAAACAGGAAGAGCTAGCTGGAAATGAAGCTGAATGACATTTTACTGGAAATAAATTATGTTGATACAAAAAGTGTAGGTACTCAGTACAACTATGTATGTATGTAATAAATATGGTATCAGAACAAGAGAAATAAGCTAGATAAGGTTAAACGTAATTAAAGATTATTTATCGGGTATTTATCGCGTACCTTTTGTTAATAATCTTTAATTATGTCAACAAATCGCGAAAGTTTAAAAAGTTTTAAGGTTAAACGTTCTTACATTTCTACAACAATGGAAGCAGACGAGACGGATACTAGGACCACTACTTCGAACTAACGTTAGAAGAAGTTTCAGTGTTCCCAGCGAAACTTTGGAAACACTGATAAAATTAAAAAAAATCTATTATTTGTTTAGACTTTGGTGGTCCATAAATTAATAGGTCCGCATTACTTACACAAACACTACAAAAGACAAAGTCATCACACTAATATTATAAATGCGAAAGTTACTCTGTCTCTGTCTGTTACGTTTTCAGGACAAAACTACTGAACGGATTTAAATGAAATTTGGTACACGGCACTTTAGAGCCTACTAGGCTACTTTTTAATGCGAAAAATGGTTATAAGGGTTGAAAGAGGAGTTGAAAAGTTGTATAGAAGTATCGTAATTTTTAAAGCTTGGAATTTTTATTTTTGCTGTTGATTAGATATATGTATGTAAATAAAAAAATTCAGTTTCTACAAATTTTACCCTCAAGGGGGTAAAGTATCAAAGGGAATAGGGGTTGAAAGTTTGTATGAAAATCATATCTATCATTCTCAATTCACATCTGTCACTATTCCACGTGGACGAAGTCGCGGGCACAGCTAGTACAAAATAAATGTCATTCTTTAAAAGCACAAAATTGTGCAAGGATGCTCTATGGACTTCTGATACAAAAATGGAGAACCGCTCTACCTGTACAGTCAACCAGCGTACCGTGACCTCTCACCTCGTCACGTCACTATCCCTTTATGGTCCAGCGCAGTGCGTGGCGCGCGGGGCAAGGGAGCTCGCCGTAAGGTGGTCGGTGTTGAAGAGAATCGATAAGAAGGAGTTGCCAGCTAAGTGTTGTTGTGACTAATGTCGCTACTCGCCAGTTTTTCATGCACCATATTCAATAGGTATCAAATTTTGACCTTTCCGTTGTGCCATCATAAAGCATCAGCGAAAAACTATTGAATGGTCTGATAGTTTTTGTATGGAGGTTTGTGGTTTCCGTCAAGGTCTCCCTCACATGCGCGTTCCTTTTGAAAAAATCATATTTTTCAACCAAGAATCCAGCGATAGTCCATTCTAATTCTTAGAGGACCTATGTACCTAAGAAAACCTGAGTAAGGGAGAACTGAGTCAGCGAGAAAACTCTATTAATGAGAGTATTAGCCAGGTCCCGTCATTTTGCCCTTCTAATGCCTCTATGAGAGAAAAACATAAAACCTGTATGGGTGACAGTCAGTTTTCATGCGTGAACTTCTTTCATTAAGTGAGATTTCTACTTGCCTATACCTCTATAAGCGACAGTTTACTTTTAAATTTCAAGGGACTCTTATTTAATTCGAATGACCAAATGTGCGTCTGTTTTTGTTTTCTATATTTCTAGGAACTTATGTTGCAATTCGAATTACCGAGTAAGTCTTTGTTAATTTATATATTGTTCGTGGAACTCATATTCTATTCAGAAAGCCAAATGTGCGTACCGAATTTTTGTAAAGATTATTACAGACAGTTCATAAAAGGAATTGCGAAGAAAGGTCCTGTACTTCCTCATAATGTCTAAACGAAAACTCAATGTGTTGTCTCAACTCTCTCAGTTATCTCAATGATAAGCTAAAATTTGTGATTGCTTTTGAATCTGGGAAATTATTTATCGTTCAAAACTGTGTGAACATTTGTACTCATGGAAATGTCAGTGAAGATGAAGACCGCCAATCACACATTTTGCATAGAGAGGTGAAGGATATTCCAAAAAACGAGATGCTTTAAAGGCATTGGAGACGCTTCACAAGTTTTATGAATATAGGCGGTTGATCAAAAAATCGGAACTTGAAAAACATATAGATATCAGAGCTATTATTTTCCGCATATATAATAGTATAATAATTATTATTCCTCCTGTAACTCTGTAAGCTAGAAACTCGAGTTAGTGAGAAACCTCTGTAAGAGAAAAACAGATCGCGGTCCCTTGAACTCTCACTTATCCAGGTTTGTGACTAGGTGACAGATATCTGATCGGTATATTTTTCCAGCACATAGATTGTCTCGGGGACGGATATAGGCCGTAAAAAATAATATTTTTTAAATACTATTTGCTTAAAATAATTATTTTTTGGGCTTAAAATTGAGGGATTAGGCTACCTCACCAGTGATTTAGCTCCATTAGGGACGATGTCAAATTATCAGGGGATATAAACAAATTATTATGTGTATCCAGTAACCCATTTCAACAAACCCAGCTAGTAACCCTAGAGGCAGGCTAAGGGTGGCCCCGGGGGAGCGACACTCGCGCACCGACCGCCTGGGGGAGCGGGCGTCGCGCTGTTTGCCGACGCTATTGTTTTGTACACATTAATTGGATCATTGTAACTAAGTACGGCGAACAATTACGCCTAATTTTATTTTCGACTTTCATCCGAAAACAAATCGCTTATGTTTTTGGTTGTTACTGTTAAAGCTCGGGTTTCATTGACGCTTAGCGGCCTGATAGGGTTGAGAGAGCATAAGACTAGAGCTCTTAGAGCAAGACAAACGGCTTCTATTCTTGACGTGGTGCCAGCGGGTCATATAATATTAAATAACTGCCGAAGTAACATATTCAGGTACATGCAACTACACCATCAGTTTCATGTTGGAGACATGGTCCGCGACGCCGACCGGCTGGCGGTGTCGCGGTTACTACGCGGACGGGTGACAGCTCTTACAGCTCATCACAAACGGTCTTGACTTATTATTATTCCCATTTGCTAGCCTGTCATGAACCGATAGGTAATAAACAAAAACCTGACTCAGGAAACGCGCGATTATCTTGACTTGAGAGCTTAAAAACATTTATAAAATACTAGCTGATGCCCGCGGCTTCGCACGCGCTTTTCATGTGCCCTATGTCCATCCCCGGTATACGATCTACCTCCCTTCCAAATTTCATTAGATTCGTTTAGTAGCTTTGGCGTGTTTGTGAGAGTTACTTTCGCATTTATAATATTAAGTACGGATTACTCACTTTCAGGAAATGCACTTGTATTGGACTGTATTTCAGTAGCATGATAATATTCAACGTTTGCCTGCGTTTGCGTTGCATTTCCCACGTAAACATCAGCTTTTCTCCTAAAATCGTCAATGTCCGCACAAACTAGTTGCGACGTACCGCCGTGCCTGTACAGACTGCGACAGTTTGCCATACCTGTACAGCCTACGTCCTCCTTGGCAGCCCATACACTATTCACTTCTACGAGACGTTAGGGCGTGGATCCACTGCGGTGTAGGGGGATGCACGTTTACGATATTTATTGAAAAAGTCCTACGTACGCTGACTTGTACAAAATTCATCGCCATCGGTAGCCAGGTTTAAGCTACGGCTTGGTGAAGGCCTCCTAAAGTTTTGTGCTATCCGTCATGGGCTTGAAATAGGCGCATGCATTGAAGCCGCCTTACCTAGGTAGATAATGATTTTTATATGCTTCTGCAACACTCAGTGTACACAGGTTGTTTTAGTTTAAATACAAACATTTGACAAAACAATAAAACAGGTACCTTATGTTCATATTATGCCATCGCGAAAATAGACGATTACTCGAATTTTTTACATTAAAAATTTATACTAAATACTTTATTTAATCATCATATTGTCCGTACCCTGTACTGTACGTACGCTGCACGCAGTGGGCGGGCAGCCCCACCCCCACGTGAGGAATCATTAGCGGGCTCGGCAGACATTCATTAAGATACAACTGAAACGTTCTTTAATCAGTCCCCCCTTATCTGCACCTCCAGCCTTCACGAATGTCACTTATTTCGTGTTTCTCGCAAAAATGCCCTTCCATTACTCGGGACTCAGTACACCTACGTACTGAGGCATACATTAACATGCTACACTGAAATAACGAGCACGGCGTGGACTCGTACGATGCTATAGTTTTAGCGCGACAGTCCGTCACCTGCACCCTGCAGTATTAATTGTTTTCTCCCCAGGCAAGTCCTAGATTACTAGTTGTTAAGTTAGGTTATCCAGAGGCGAAATTCTGCTAACCAATTGATTATAAAATAGTATTGTCGTAGAATCGTCACATTATCGTACCTATCCTTAGATGAAAGGAACTCTAGATAGTGCGTGCGGTGCTATTTGCACGGATAGATAGAAAGATCGTTTATTTGGTTCACAAATATGGACAGCACAAAACAAATAACAAACATAGACATTGTAGTAGGTAGGTATCAGTAAAATATAGTTAACAATAGCATAGGTACGTTATATATATTTAGGGAGGTAAAACACACAAACGGAGGATTTATATATAAGTATAATGTTTTCAACTTTGACACTTTTGACGCATGTGATTTGTAGTTTCTTTTATCTAAACTAGAATACCAAATTTTTTCATTCGGTGACGATTCCATTATCATAGTGAAGCAATTGGTTTAGCAGATTAGGGCCAAGTGGAACAAACGGAGCGGCGCGTAGGGGTTCCGTGAAAAAAAACATGCAACTAGTTAAACTCAGTATTTAGGTATCGTGCACGTATCGATTCACTTCTTCCCCCACATTCCACCTAGCTATATTTTACACATACCTACTTGGGCAGTACATACCGGCTGCTTGTGTTGTAGAATGATCTCAGCGCCTTGCTGATGATTACTGTGGACCATGGACGTGCTCCGCAGTAATCGGATAAGATGACATGCGTATTGATGATCTCCAGAGCACATCGTGAACAATCTTAGAATTAATTAATTGTATTGGATATTGCTGAGTTCGGTTAGCAGCAGGTCATACAGGTATTGCTGTAGACAGGGTGCGACTGAGTGAGTATGAATGGGGTAGGTACCGTCAGTCAATAAGGTACCGCATATTAATATATTAAATAAATATAAATCTTAGGTCAATGCGTAAAATGAAGATTTGGTCAATTCGCGTATGGGCCATTTTGCTTATTGGTCATTACGCATTTTGGTCCTTTTGCGTTATTTTTTCAATACGAGTACATAATGGTCATTTTGCGTGTAAACCATACGAATATGAACTAATTTTCTTTTTCAACAGATCAGATGTATGTAGGTCGCAAAAATATGACTTCCCCATTGATCGCTTTTAAAGATTTACGTGAATTCTCTTAGCAACAGAAATGTTATTTATTATCGTTTCCGCGCTGGAATAACGCTGACTTTAGCTTCGGGGAATGTTCCATAAACGGAATTTTGTTTTTATATTGAAAATTCTAGAGAATGAATATAAAATATATGTAGAAGCCGGCATTATTTCAATTAAATACAGCACTTATTAGACTTAAGAGTATAAAGGATAAAGCAAATCTATAAAACATCGCTATCAAACAGCTCCCGTACACGGTACAGCTAGCAGCAATCTTGCTGTCCACGCACCATCGGCAAAGAGCCATATGATCGTACAACTTGCTTCAAGCGAGCGGCCATCGGCTACAACACGCGGGCCACTAGCTTGCGGTACATAAGCGGCGGAAGCCAAAGTGGCTAGTTTGCGGTAAACTCGCTGACCGCACTCCTTCTTTTTTATACTATCACTGTAAAATATAAAAAAAACGTAAAAGCCGTCTAAGGGAACCTACCAGAGGAAGGGCAGCAGCTTCCTTCTGAGTATTTTTAAACAACAACACTGCGATCACCAATCCGCCTGCCAAGCGTGGTGATTATGGCAAATCCCCCCTACATGGGAGACCATCCACTCGATGGACCGACGACATCGTGGCGGTCGCAGGGAGTCGATGGATGGAGGCGGCTCAGGACCGCTATTAGTGGCGTTGTACGAGGGAGGCCTATGTCCAGCTGTGGACGTGTATGGGCTGATGATGATGACTGTAAAATATATCTAAAGATAACATACTAGTTTAGGTCCATATTTTATATCACTTTTTAATATACAAATATATTACTAATATTCTTTTATTTAAAATATAAATAAATTTTTGTGATAAGGAGGCCGCACTGCTACCATAACAGCAGTGCGGCCTCCTTATGCGAGAACCTTAAGAAGGCTACAAACTTCTCCCAAACGGAAACGGACCGGCCCATGAGGATTTGTTGTTTATTTATTTATTTATTTTTTGTTGTTTCACGTCGAATGAAATGGGGCTCGCTATTAGTGTTAAGGCGAGGTGAGCCCAGCACTTGCAAGACGCAAGCAAGAAGCAAGACGGTGCGCAGACAGCCGGGCACGATTTTGTAGTTATTTAGGTGCTTTGAAAAATAGTAGTTATAGTAACCCAGCCTTAAAGCGCGTCTAACCATCAAATACGAAGCTGTCATGTGGATGTCTGCGTGTGCTCGGTGTCGGCACCATTATGCATAAGCATGGTAGAGCTGCGCCTAAAGCAGACCAAACATATTTTCACAATTACATAGAAAAGGATCAAATAATGTTTTGGTCACTTTCTCTCTAACCAAAAACCCTCTCTCTCACCTCTTTTTACTGTAACAACGCTAACTCACCATAGACAAAATTGAAGATGAAACAAATTGCCATGACATGTTGGTAAACAACAAGCGACAAATGTCAGCCAATTGTCATGTTATGAAAGTATTGTGCGTGTTCTTCTACTTCTTTATTTTATATAAATCTCGTGAAATATTTTCGAAAAATACTGAAATAAATGGCGAAGTGTAGTGCACCTTTGTGCGGCAAGGCATCGTATTGGAAAACACCCGAAATTACTTTTCATAGGTAAGTTTTGTTGTGCCTTACAATATCTCAAATTGTTTTTGGATTACTGTGTGGATATTTGGCGATAATTCGGCATTATTTATACAGTGACTAACTATTCTATGTCCAGGATCTCGTAAAACATGTACTAAGGTCGCTTATCAATAATCCTGTAATAACATTTATCAGTTTTTTAAACTTTGTTGCTTTGTTTTGACTTTTCATATACTTGTATGATTTTCAAGGGCCGCTTCTAGGACCAGCCTGGGTCTAGCTGTTTTAGGAGTGTGTGTGACGAAGTTTTATTTGCAGTTTTATGGTTTAGTATCCATTCTTGAGAAACCCTTTGATAGGTATCAAATAAACTGAATAATATATTTATTTAACAATATTAACATTTTTCAGGTTTCCACAGCATGAAAACCAAACGAATACTTGGTTGGTAAACATGAACTGAATAAATTGGAAAAAGAAGAACAGATTAAAGGAAATACACTTTATTAGTGTGATTGTATATATAGCTTAATAATCTAATGAAAATCTTATGTATACGCACAAAAATAGAGATAGCTTTTTGAAAAAGTGTGATGTTCACAATAGAAATACAAGAAACAAGAACAAATTACACATCCCAGCATAGTGATTACGAAAGGTAGGGAAATCATTTATGGGCAATTGCGTGCGCTTCTATAATAAGCTTCCATCTGAAGCAACTGAACTCCTTATTCAGATTTAAACAGTACATTAAACAAAATCTTATCAGGAAGGCCTTTTACTCCATAGATGATTACATCAATGATGTTAATGCTTGGCCAGATGTCGCTCCGTTCCGCACTGTCAGTATTATGTAAGAAATTCAATGTTCTGTTTAGCTTTAAAGAAATATTGACATGTATCTAAATTGCATTAAATTTATATTTAGATAGGCAAAATAAACATGTATTAGACACATAAGTGATATTATAATGTGCTAGTGGTTTCTTTTTCACTTCTTCCACTAGTGGACAAAAAATTTAAGTGAAGAGAATATCAATAACACCTTATTTCTTATTTGATAATAATAACTATGTTTATAGTATACAATTTGACTTGTCTAAGTGCTTATTTTGTAAGCCTAAAGAAATAAAGTTATTGATTCTGATTCTGATTCTAATTAATTATTTTTGTGATTTTAAGACCAGTGGCGAACACGATTTTGATCCCCTGCATTTATTGATTTAGGCTCTTGTTAAATTTTATGTAGATTTAAGAATAAACCTTAATGCTAAGCAAAGCAATTCAACGAAAAGAAATCATTAAAACAAGTATTTTGCTTAAAAATAAAGAACATACAACCTAAACCTAAACCTATTGTACTTTTGTTTTGTTTAAAATTATATCTACTTTTGTTAATTGATCTACTTTTGTTAATTGTATGTGTGTCTGTAGTACCAAATAAAGTTTTTATCTATCTATAAACCTGTTTTTATTTATTTGTAAATGTGGCAGTATATTTATCGGAATATTTACAGAGAAAATATCGTTTTTATTGAAACAAAATAATATCGTAAGGATCTTCTGTTTTTATCATGAAAACCATCTCTCTGTATCTACTCATTACTATTACAGCTATTTTATCTTGTTTTTATGTCGTCATAAATTCGCAGAGTATTTTCTTCTCATAACATGGTGTTTTTCATCAAAACACGTAAAACATACAAAAGCGAGCGAATCGAAAGCTCAATATAAAATTCATAAAGAATATTTTATCCTCCCTCGGGCTTAGCACCTTAATTAGCTCTCGGCCGGATAAATACGTCGCTCGCTATACACCTCCCCGAGTTGATCGCGCCTAGAGCCAAAGAAAATAGTAGAATTCTTTGTATGAAATAATAATGAGACCTACGACGTAATGATAAAATCGTTACAATTCATTTGTGTCAATTCGGCCTTCAATTCCTACGTTGATAGTACATATTTGTGCTGAGTGGCTTCCCCCTCGCATTCCGAAAGGTCAGGCTGGTCGATGTTTTTGGTGGTGGATTGCGAGTTTCCGATGCGCCGTAGGACACGGATAGCTAGTTCAGACATGTCCAGCATGTCTGAACTAGCCATCATCTTGGATTATCACCATTTCAAACTGTCTCTGAATTAGCTCTAAGCGATAAAGTTTTATAAACTTACGCAATCAAAAAACTTTTTAATCAGTATTCACAATCACAAAAAATATATAAATAAACGCGATAAATAACCGTGAATAGTTATCATCATAGCTCTAAGTCGATGTTTGTTACGTACCGTCCTGGCATTAGTGCTCGTCGTGCTGGTGTAACAGCTGTTGGTTGTGTTACAGGGCGTGCTTCGCGAGCTGGAGCAAAAGAAACCGCAGCTGGACGAGCTGCTGCACACCGCAGAGAGCCTCAAAGGCACCGAGAACAGGCAGCAGCTGCATGGGAAAGGTCAGTACTAAGCTTGTGTTTTAGTGCCCGATAGGAGTCAACGGTACCCTAATAGTACATTGAATGGCAATGACGCGCGTGACGTGGAGGCAGAGAGTGCGTTAACACTTTCATTGCCGCTGCAGCCGCAGCGTACCTCTACGGGTCGCACTACACTTAGGTGTGCTGTTAAATGGGCATGTGCGTCGTGGGCAATGAACAGAACATTCTCGCATTTACGCTCTTTTGCAAGCTCTATCGATCCAAAGTTCTATGAAATTATGATGTTACTGGTGTGTTTCTTTCCTTTGTATTTACAAGCAGCTGTTTAGTTTATCAAGTTTCATTTTAACTCTTAAATAGCCTTTTTAATATTTTCCTAGAAGTCCTGATATTGTATCCTCCTGCTCATCGTGTACTGTGTTTTGTATCCGAGACTGTTTTCCTGCGAAATTCACTATTATTATGTAATTTATACAAGCTTTTAATTGACACTCAGGTTTTTATATTTTTTCTCAATTACACACTATATTAAACATTGCTTGTTTCTCTAAGCATTGGAATACATTTTCCGGGAAAGTGGAGGCTCTTCGGAGATGGTTACTTCTAACTCACTACATTGCTCAAGGTTTTATTTATGTGATTTGTGTGAGTACATATGTACCTGAGCGTACATCTGCGAAGAAATAAGAAAAAAATCTTACGACTGCTATTAATCTTTGCGTATTGTTATTTATTTCGGAACGCACGAAGTTGCGCCCCTTTTGTTTACAATACGGGAGAGGGATAAAGATTATCCATGCTCCTTTGAATCGAGTAAGTATGGATACGGTAAAGTTATGAAAGCCCTCAGACATTGTCGTTACGATTGCGTGTTCCTAACAGGATGGGGAACAATCGTATTGGTATAATCTGTACACAAAGCGAGTTTGGATCCCCTGGGGCGGCGGCGCGCAGAGCCGCTGCGCTGGCGCGCGTTTGTACCCAGGTCCTCACGCAAAAACATGCTTGCCTGATTTCGGGTTTACATGTGAAATGTTTATAACATAGATAAATCTTTTATTTTGACATCAACGTAAATCTTTTGCACGTAAACATTGAGCCTGAGAACATTTACAACAACTTTATGACCGATATGGTCCTTGTGTTTAACTGCACATTACATAGTCACATATTTTGATAAATTTGTAATTATGATCGTAATAAACATCATCGCCGATTGAATCTAAAATACATTTCTTGGATGCCCTATAGAGAGCGAGCCGAAACAGCGCCGCGCCCCCTGGGGGCCGGGAGGAGGGCTCTCGACAACTTTAACTTCCATCCTTCGTGTAGGTACCATTCTTAAGGGGATATCTCTAAAAGTGTTTTTCTTACAATTAAGTCTATTATATTTACCAAAAAACAAACTAATATAGATTTAGAATAAAAATCAATTCTGAAACACCTGTGAGTTTAATTATCTTTTATCTTTTCTGAATTATAATTATTATCCTCAGGTATAGGCGTCTCGAAGTATCGGTCATCGACCACAGTCCTTTACAAGCCGCATCCGTCGCCGCTTGTCTAAAGTTCTTCCTTCATAACTACCTAACATTTGATATGGATGTAATTATCTGAATTAATAAACGTTTTTATCGCTACATACTCGTAGTATAGCACAAAGTCGCTTCCCGCAGTCTGTCCCTATGTATGAAACGATGAAAGAGATGAGATGAGATGAGATGATTTGAATATTATACGATGTATGCTTATATCTTTAAAAGTACTTGTAGTAGATGATCGACATCAGAGAATAAACACTAATAGCTTTTTAGAGAAATTAGAACGAGACAACCATTTCACAACCATTTTGATAGCAAATAATCTGTTGTACAACCCTTTTTAATTCTCTTAATGTACCGTTCCAAAGGGTGTTCGGCCCTCGATGCATTCGCGAGCAACAGCAACCCTTAGGTAGGTAGGAAGGAGCACCCTGTAGATATGTACATCCCATGAAGGTATAAGTACATCCATAATTCTGCGCTCGCGTTAAATTGATTCACGGCCCCTCCGAGGCGCTACATCCTTAAGTATTGTATTAAATTCCCTTCACCCAACAATCAACCCTAAATCAACCACCACAGAGCTTATAATCCTCTACCCCAATTTAAAGATTACCTCGTTATAATTTCATGTGAATTTGAGTCAAAAAACGGAAGCAATAGAGTCGGTAGTTGCATGTATGTAGGTGCTAGATGGTTCGAGATGCATTCTTGATGCCGGAGCGGTAGGTATTTATGTTGATGGCATCGCCTATATTCAATCTGAATGCACGGAAATAAGCTGTTTGATTTCGGTTACAGGTATTCATTATAGCTGTAGAAATAATAAACAAGTGGAAATCACTTCGCTAGGAATCTGTTTAAAGATTTTAATCAGACTAATATTATAAATACTAATGTTTGGATGCTTGGATGGATGTTTGTTTGTTCTTAACCGTGAAATAGACTGAAAATTTCATAGATGAAGTTCAAGGCCTGCAATATAATATAGGCTGCGTTTATCTCATAGATCACTTCACATGGGATATAATTAATAACGTTTAAACGTTAACATAGAAAACGCGTGCGAAGCCGCGGGCAGAAACTAGTTAATTATAAATATTCAAATGAAACTGGTTAATCACGCTGAAATTTTAATCTGAAAACTTGCTCTAATATTACGTAACAATTCAGGATAAATCCGTAAACGACTTGTAAATTGATTACTGACTAGCTGACCCGACAGACGTTGTCCTGACATTCAACTCAAACTTCAAATTTATTTCAAACCTGCTCAGAAAAGAGTACATATGTATATAACGCTGGGGCTAAGCTTTCATTCAAAAGTTTATTTATAGTTTCTGTGCAATTTTCTTATTTTGTTTTAGTACCCAATATTAGAAAACATTAAAAAAAAGACGAACGAAATCGTTAAATCCTTTCTCAAGTTATAGCCGGACCAGAAGAGATAGGGGTTCTTTTTTATATATATTAGATTATTGAAATATTAATGAACGCCATTCAAACTACACTTGCGAGCTATAAACTGGAATCACTTCATCGCTGGTTTCTGCAGATCATATTTTACAGTTTCCATGGAATAAACTGCAGATTGGTGTATACCATTTGAAAAGAAATTTTGTTAGCTTTCGAATGGTATAAAAATTATTTAAATTTAATTAAGTTTCCTACCTTCATTTAGTGAATTATTACAATAGGTCGAAGTTGTGAATTTTTAAATTAATAAGAAGTAATATGAAAATATCAAATTATTATTTAAAATCTTTGTTATTTCCCGCTTAATATTTTGTATTGCCCCCCCTGGCCCTAATGACTGCTTGTAAACGGTTTTTCATTGACCTAATGAGTTTCCTGATGGAATCCTGTGGAATTTCCTGCCACTCTTCGATAAGAGCAGTTTTTAGGTCTTCTATTGACGCCGGAGCTGGAGATCTTCCTCGTACCCGCCTTTTCAGCTCGTCCCACAGGTGTTCGATAGGGTTCATGTCAGGGCTGACGGCTGGCCAGTCTATTGTGGGAATCCCGACTTCTTCCATACCTGCTGTCTAATCGCACGAGCGGTGTGGCAGCGGGCATTGTCGTGCATTAGCAGGAAATTTTCGCCAATAAACCCGGCGTAAGGGAGTACATGGCCCAGCAGAATGTCGTTGATATACCTTTCTGCGGTTAGTCCTCCTCCCCGACCTCCACCGGGTACGAATACCAGCTCCGTTTTAGCTTCAATTGAAATCGTATGTATGATGTGGGCGGGCCACATCATAGAAGACCCACCCCCATATGCCACTGTTTCCGCTATACAGCATTGTGCGTATCGCTCTCCCGGTCTCCTGTAGACTCTCCGTCGACGGTCGCTGCCATGCAGGCACATCCTAGTCTCGTCCGCGAACAAAACTCGGCTCCATTGCTGTATATCCCAATCTAAGTGATCACGAGCAAACTGAAGTCGGGCTTGTCGGTGGGCTGTAGACATTTGGGTCCCGTTGCTGGCCTTTTTGGGGTCAAGTTAGCTTCTTCGAGTCTTCGCCTCACTGTCCACTCGCTGACAGTTCTCCCTCCAACTTCTCCGAGCTCCCGCTGGACGTCAACGCCGGTTAGATGTCGATTTCGGAGAGAAGTGCTGACAGTAAATCGGTCATCTCTCGCCGAAGTGCATCGCTGTCGTCCAGATCCTAGTCTTCGGACTAAGTTTCCAGTCTCTCTAAACCTCTTGTATACTTTGGAGACACAGGACTGGCTCAGATGAAGCTGTCGAGCGATAGTACGCTGAGAGAAACCTTGCTGGATTAGGGTGACGATTTGAGCGGCTTCTATTGGTGTGGTTTCCATTTTCTTGTAATTCCAGTATTTTGAGTGACGTGATATATTGGACTGATGACAAAATTGCATAAATTCCCAGTTTTTATAGGGATTCAGGAGTTTGAAAAAATTGATGTTTCGTTCCAAAAATTTATGTCTTTTGTTTTCACGTTCCATGACATATGATGAACATTTTTTTCGCTATGATGTCGAAAGAGTTTGAAAGCTAATAAAATTATCTTTTAAATAATATACCACAACCTACAGTTTATTGCATGGAAACTGTAAAATATGGTCTGCAAAAACCAGCGATGAAGTGATTCCAGTTTATAGCTCGCAAGTGTAGATTACATACATTTACTTGACCATTCCTGGTATTAAATATTTTAGAGTTAATTTTTAAGGTAAATAAAAATGTTTAATTCATTATTTTAATGAAGATTCTGAAGTAACGATAGATGCTCACCAACACCTATAATATTACAAAATCTTTCAAATTAAATCTTAGCTCTATTTGTAAATCCATTATTTTATGATTTTCAGGAAGGTATAAAGTTAGCTAAACCCAGGGTTTAACTGATTTAGCCGCGAACACGCTATTCATTTTAAATTTGAATCTCAATGCTTACACTTAACAAGGAATTTAAAAAAGCAACGAAACCTGAACAAGTTACCAATTTCAAAAGTTAGCAGTCCCGGTGAGTATCAAAACATTTTGTTCATAGAAAAGTTAACTAATTAATAAATAGTTAAAATATTATTTTATAATTCTGCTGATATCTGCGATCCGATATCTTAAATCTTAATTAAAATTTTATTTGTCAGGGTTATTTTAAATAAGGAATCTTCAAACTTGTCGGCTGATGGTTCGCTGCGGTGGTGACAGGTACATAATATTAAATTGAAATACGAATTCGTCAGACAGCTTCATTTTTTTATTGGAATTTTAAGTTAATTCATTGCAAAGACACCAGTAGAATAAAACATGTTTGACCGTAGGTAATCGTTTGTAGAGGGCTCGTAGGCGCTCGTAGCGCCGTAGAGGGCTACGCGGCTACGACTCTTGTAGCATTCGTAGCGTAGCTAGACGTCTTCAAGCTGTCTCCTAGAGGTGGGGTGTTGTCGATTGATCTTTCTCGAGTATATCTAGTACCCATAGCACAAGGTCTGCTTAGATTGGGGCTTGGTGATGATGGTGCGTTTCATTACCCAGCAATATTTATTTATTTATTGTAATGGTCTGATGTATAAAATGATTGTAAACAATCTAAGTATTAACAAGCAAACATTCTTTCTCAACACGTAAGGTTAGGTTGTTATATACATATGTAGATTAAATACTGCGGGACCTTATTTTAAACAATCACTATGGCCGAATTTATCCGAATTTAACACCCTATAAATTAAAAGTGCAGGCATATTGAATGATAATACGATTCCCGACGATTTCCAAGAAATAAAACCCAAAATGATGCAGTTCCGATAAAATATCGATCTTCCAATGAGCAGCGTCCGACGCGCCGTGTCACGGGGAGGTGATCCGATAATCCATCATGGGTTATTCATGACCCCGGGCGTTCGGCCTCTAGTTTTAGTTTGTGAGATGTTCAGCCACAAACACTTTACTGTCTATGTTTTAGTTGGTGAAACTTACAGCTACTCGATTAAGTGTAAAGTGTGTGTTTGGTTTTTATCTATAATGTACAAAGTTTGTTAATCGACGTGTGCGCACCCCTAGACAGGGCGGGTCAGGCGGGTGCGGGTGCAAACACAAACAGTAGTCGGTCAAAACTACCATTTCCATTACTTGTGTTTGCCACCACCGCACCGGTCCAACTATTGTCAAACAGAATGTCTGTTTGACAGAGCAAATTACAAAACGTTTTCTATTGCAATGCACTCTAGAGGCTCTGACGCAATTGTATGGCGAAGCGTTTCTCTGCGACAGTGTTGATTTGATGAACTTTGTTTTGTGAAATCAAAAAGTAGAATAGCCGTTGTAGCTTGTCGTACTCGTTTCTAGAATGATCGCAAATTTGTTTAACTAAAAATAAATAAGTATATAGTAGCGTGAAATGGCCTTGTTGAAAGTGTAGAGGAGTACAATATATGTGGTGCAACAACAAGGCGGTTCAACACGGGAGTTTGAAACCCAGCCCGGGGTTCATCAGTGGAAGAATTTAATAAACCCTTGCGAGTCGGTTTATTAGCTGCACTGTGCCCCAGACAGAATAAATAACAGTAGGGACACTCGGTGTCATAGACGCGTGAGCGAAAAATACAAATTAACATTTAGAGTAGTATTATAAAACACTGAAAAAGATAAATAATCGATTCTGGCGCTACTTTGCGGAAATCCATTGAAAAATATACTGAAAAAGAAAATATTTCACCATTAAATAGCGTACATTATGATAATTGATGTGTATAAATGTATTTACAATCAAGATATTTATATTTTGACTACCCTACCTTTAATTGAGGGCCTTTGATCGGTTAGTTTTTTTGTTTAGCTGACTGTATCCCGGGTAGTCGAGGTTCTCGCGCTTCTTAATAACCCTCGCAGGTGCAAATTATATTTCATGTTTAAACCAATTTAGCGTGTTGTAAGGTTACAGGAATGTCGGCGAAGAAAATTACATTGAATGCGTTACAAGTGCGGAACTCGTGCAAACGGTAGATTTTTTTTACTGATTGGTCTTTTGTTAGTTATTCCTAATTTTGTTTTATGTGTTTGTTATTGTAAAGAAAAATAATAACTTTTACTTTTTTTTATCCGACAATGACACACAATGACCAGTTATGTTTCTGTGGAATGTTTTATTTTATACTGAACTCTATGTATCAGCGAGGTCCACATGAATCTTCCTCGAGTAGACTTTTGAAGAAGCGCCAAGTAAAGAGTTTCTATGAAATATACGTGCTAATGGAAATAATAATAATTTATTCAGTGTGAATGGCTTACAACTGCTGAGCCCAGGTCGGATGGAAAGGTTATCTCGTGATAAGCTCTCGCCCCTCTCATTTGTGAGGGCGTCGTGTCATCGGTGCCAAATTGTGCTTGTCTCATTAGTACAAATAATGAGTGTACATATGCACTTATAATGGTAACACTTTAAAAACAATGATGATTAAGTGCTAGTTTAGTCCGTAGAATTGCACGCGTTTTTCCATTTGGACACGAGGATTAAAAGTAATGGTAGTAGTAGACCTTACCGGAGACATCATCTCATCGTCAAATATCATTACGACGTTCAGCCGTTTAGGCGAAGATAAGGGAACAATAAATGTCAGAAAGACTGAGTAACTTTAGAATTTAAAATATGACTATGAATATGGATTCTGCTAAAATAGTATTTTGTTAATTTCTTCAGTGGTTATTTTCTTAAGTTTTGGAATCTTAAACTTTTTAGATATTTTTCTCACGGGTAAAGTGCAATAGCTTTGCCTTAACCTTCAACCTCCGGCTATCGGTGGAAACAAGCGTGATCGTTAACCCATATCGCCCGCCCGCCCGGCAGTCAGTCGCCGCCCGCCCTCGGCCCGAGCGCCCGCGTGTCGGAGGCCCAACCAAACATATCATTATGTAGTGTAGTATAAGGTGGGAATGTGCCGTGTACTCTACTGTCATGTAGTCTACCGTAGTGTAGTGGAAGTGCAAGTGTAGCGCATCGAGTGCTCGACATAAATTCAAAATACCAGAGAATAATTAAACTAGATTTCCCCTTTGGTGTTTTCTGATTATACGCCGGTTTTTTAACAAAGCTTATTTAATTTTCTAGATTATTAAAATACCAAATAGCATTGCGATAGGTATCACAAAGTAATAAGATTTAATAGTTAAACGTCAATGATTTTTTACTTGTTTCCTGGAACGGTAACCAGAGGTGCGAGTACGGCTTCCCGGGCGCACACACGTGCCCGCCTCTCGTTTGAAACACGTACACACAATCCCGCTGATTAAATACACCTGAAAATTTAATGTTAATGCATTGTTTATTTAATAGTTTTACTAGGAACAGGTCGTGAACTTGTTGCTCGCCCGATTGTTCATGTGAACCATTCAACAAAACATACCAAAGACACGTATTTCTGAAGCTATGGCTTGTAGATACGGATGCCGTTGTTTTAGTATGCTGGCTGAGTAGAATATGTATCAATCATTGGAATCCGTAATGTCGGACGGCAATATTTTGAAAGATGACAGGGACAGGCATGGAAATGTGAAACAGAAAATTAACCCACTAAAATCGAGTTCCACTTACTGACTATTGATATGTGTGTAGGCTGATTCTATCATGAGTAACAATTTTCAATGTTGTAATTATATTTATGTGTGTGTTGCTGTACCTCGCATCACATATATTGCTATAACCAGGTGTATACTCGTTTCAGTGCAGTCTGTGCCGTGCACCGGACACATTATGAAACTGTGTTGAACCGCACCTGCAGCTCAACCACGGTGCAGTACAACAGTAATCACTTGTAACACGATCCGCATATTTATGGGTATTTTTAGTAGAAATACTCGTAGGAAACATACAAGTTATGTAAACGCCTGCAGTTTGATTTACGGCTGCGAATACAGGAAACCATGCTTTATTGCTACTCGCGAACAGTCATAACGGCGTTCGGATACGATTTCAACAAATTAGTAAATTAATAACTGTACAGTTGACCTCGGAGCGAAATTCATTGGCAATGATGCCTCAAACTGGTAGATATCGTGTTCTTGCAAACCGATACAATAGTATCGTCCCTCTACTCTGGTTGAACTCTCGCTAATATGAGATGTTTGACAATTGTAGGTAAATATTATTTCGGAAGAATATTCTTACTGTCGGTTACTACGTGTACGTTGATTATCTCAATGGCCGTATCCCTTGTCAACGACAATTGGGCGAGAGAACCAGAACTTTGCTCATTGATAAGTAAATCAGCTCACTAACAATAGACTGTTACTCGACGTAAACGGCCAAGTTTCATAAATAATTAGCAGGAGAGCTAGGTTTACAAAATACTTGCTTACAACTTTTATAATCTTTGTCGAATGTTATCGTCTCAGCCACCTTACATCTCCGTAGGTATTTGTTTTCACGAGGAATCACTTCTCAGCCAGTTCTCTATATTAATGAGCCCCGACTGTTCGTCTGTCTGCGGCGGCGCGGCGCTGTGTGCGTTCGACTCGACTCATTACTCTTTCATTCGCAGAGCCTGAGGAATAGAAATTACTGGGGAACTGCTTCTGGTGCGTTGCGTGTGTGGGTTGTAGATTCTAGTGAGATTTGTAGGTTACATGTCGTTTTATTATTTCAGTTCAGCTTTGCTCGTTCGCATCTTAATTGGGATGATGATGATTGGGGAGAAGTACTCTTTACTAATGACTCTAGACTCTGTCAGAAGGCAGGTTATGGATGGATCAAAGTATGGAGACGATCCGGAGGAAGAAACGCTCATTGTAACATTGTTGGAAGAAAGCCTTATTGTGGAGGAATTGGCCTCCATTTTTTGCGTTCCGGTAAACACCATGAGTGTATTTGATCAATGTCGCTATTCTACAAGGACAAGTTTTTACCATAAATTTTCTAGTATACGTTCGACAGTTTACAAGATTATAATTTCGAAAAGCAATCCTTACTAATTATAGGTAACTCATATGTTACTGCGAAACATGCTTCTATTGTAAATTTAAAGCTGGCTTGTTTCCTTTCTAGTCTAGTAGCAGTTTGATTCTTATAATCTTTCCTATATTCGGTTGAGGAACTATACAAGTCTGCATATATTCCAGCGCCCCCTACATCACAAAACAAACGTCGTTTGAGACGACAGAGCAGACCAAGCGCTCCATTAGAACTCGCACCATTATGTCCGCCCTCCGATACAAATACCGCCATAAAGAATTCAATAGTAAGAAATCAGACTTTGCCGGAGCTGAGAGCAGACAGATCAAGAACTCGGGATAGTCTTTCGATCGCGCTAGGGATGGGGTCAGTTAGGTACAATTGAATTGGCGACGAAAGTAGTGAGATCATGATAGTTGCCTATGCAAGTCGGTTTTTACTAGCTTGAAGAAAAATTTTATGGCATTGCTATAATCCACAAAAAGATAACGAGAAATAAATTCAATTGAGTTTTTGATTGGGAGCTAAGTGCTCACATTATCAGGATTTAATTCCTTAGCATCCGTTTTAAATTAGATCATAACTAGTGTAACGACTTTACAATTGTCAACAAACATCGTAGCCAGTTCGGCGATCTATTTCTATTTTAACGAGCAGTAAAACTATCGACAGCGTAATCGATATAAATTATCGGCATGATCTCGTCACTAGCTTTTCGCGCTTGGATGCGGTCCAGGCGAGGGGAATCGGGTCGATAAATATGTATGAATCGGACACGCCGTGTTTTATAAGGGATAATGCTTCGTTCCTGCTTCACATAACATATTTGTTGTGAATTTATGACGAGTATAGACGGATTCCCTGCTGTGCCATGCTGACAGTAAACAAATATCCTGAAATAATAATCCAAGTCTACCCTTTGTTTGTCTGCTTTATATTTTTGAAGATTTTTATTTCATTGTTCGACCTTACTCAAAAAACGTTTAATCGCTTTCTTTGAAATTTTTCCTTTTATCTTGTAGACAAGCAATGCTATGACTCACGAAACGCCGAAGTTTCCCGGATCTAAAATAACGTGCACAACAGAGATTCCATCATATCAACCACATATGTATACATACTGTGGCTAGACAACATACATATGTACATCCGGCGGATTCGCAGTCGAGAGGCTGATATCCTGCCTCATTGACTTTTACCTACTTGCCTTCTCACTAATAAACTAGTCGTTTGACAATAAATCAATTAATTTCAGACTCGCGATCGTTTCATGTATCTCCCTACAGCAGCACTATACTCCAATTCTAAGTGAAATGTTATATTTATGGAGGAAAAGGGGCAAACAATATGCCAAAATATTACAGAATACAAAACCTACCTTTGATCATTCATCAAAACAATAAAACATCAGTTCAAAGAAAACTTACACGTTTCGCATCGCTTTTACGGAGCACTGAAAACACGTTATGGCGAGTATTATATTTCCTGCTACTATAGGGTCTATAAAATGTTTGTTTGCGAGTATTTCTTGATTTTTAGATATACCTATGTATGTATATGTATAAAGTGCATTTTGTACAGACGTATTGATATGTAGGAATGTACAGACAGTAAAAACAAATCTAAAATGATATAATATGTAGACAGAAAAGATTAATTTTAGTTTTTTAAATTGAACCTTAAATTAAATTATCTCTAAAAGTGATATCAAACTAGGATTTATTATTACCTATTCGCCCTCAATACACGTCACGTTGGCAAAACCGCGCAAAGTTTCTTTTTCAGTCTGGAAATTGTTAATCAAGTTCACGAATCCCCAACAAGCTTATTTTTTAGAAAGTTCCTATGTTAGTATTCACGTCGTGTTCGGATTCTGTGCAAATAACAGTATCCAGTTCCTTCGCTATGACTACTAAACTGAACTCAAGTCGTCAGTTCGTGGACGACAAACCGTGCGCACGCTTACAAGCTCCCGCACCACGTACACACTAACCAGTGCTACCAAACCTTTGGTTCTAACCTCTTCATACTCCAATCGCGACTTTAGTAGATATACACGAACCTAGCTATGTTTCGTTGTGATCGCTGTGACGCTGAGTTTCGTGACGGAGCGGAGTGTTCTAGCTGCCAGGGTCAATTTGACTTCCCGTGCGCGGGCATCACCGAGCAAGGATATCGTCGACTAGGTGAAAGGAAGAGCACCTGGAAGTGTACCTCTTGTAAAAACCTGAAAACATCTGCACCTAAATCGCCTGCGCCAGGTGATATAGATTCTGTCTTGGCAGAGCTGAAGAGTCTATCACTAAAGGTGGCGATTTTACCTACGCTGGATGAGAGTATAAAAAGCATGAAAGCTGAACTGTCTGAGCTCGTACTCATGAAGCCTGAACTGGCGGAAATCAAAAGCTCCATAGACTTTGTTGATCGTAGATTGGTCGGCCTATCTGAGAAAATCGTAGAAATGGACAAAGAAATCCAGTCTCTCAAGAAAGCCAAGCAGGATATTGATCATCTGCAGCTAAGAGTTCATAACCTTGAGGCACAGATGAAGGAGAACGACCAGAGATCACGACTCAACAATGTGGAAATTAAAGGAGTACCCACTGTTAGTTCCGAGAACTTGTTTGACGTCGTTAATAAGATAGGGTCACACATAAACTGCACGATCCCCAAAGAGCAAATCAACTACATTGCTAGAGTACCTATGCGCAATGATAAAAATAATAAGAGCATAGTCCTAGCTATCCATAGTAGGTACATCAAGGATAATTTTGTAGCCGCTGCCAAAAAATGCACCACGCTTGCAGGTGACCTGGGACTGCTGGGCGACAGCCGTATCTACGTGAACGACCACCTTACCCTCGAAAACAAGATTCTTCTTAGCAAAACAAAGGCTCTCGCAAAGGAACGAGGCTATGCCTTTACATGGGTCAAGGGATGTAAGATTTTTGTGCGAAAAAACGCGGGATCTCCTGTGATCAATATAAGATCAGAACTAGATTTAAAAAAGCTATAAATCATTTTATAAAAATATTTATAATATTGCTATACAATAATTTAGTTATAATATTTATGTACAAATCAGTTAAAATATGTATGTATAACATCTCATATCATGAACGCAAAAACATCTGCTACCTTAGGTTGTTCACCCCTGCCTTGCAAACTTGTTTGCGCTCTGAATTTTACGCAGTTACCGTGGGTTGTTCAGTTGTGCACTTGTCTCTGCCACTACCCGCTAATGCCAATATGCAAATTATTCGCATCCAAATATTCTATTTCTGCATTATTTACTTTTTTATCTTAATAATTTCTTTGCCTAAATACCTAAATTCTGTGTCATTCTTACGCTATTATTATATATTCTTAGAAACATTTCAATGCCTAACAACAATTTTTGTTAATAATGATGCCGATTAGCTTTTACTATCAAAACGTCCGAGGGTTGCGCACGAAAACTTCTTTATTTTATAGGAACTTAAACCTTGCTTCGTATGATGTTGTCTGCCTGACAGAAACTTGGTTGAATGACAGTTTTTCCAACTGTGAACTATTTGATGATCGGTATGTAATTTGGAGGCGAGACCGTAAGTACAGTGAAACGAACCAGTCCCTTGGAGGTGGTGTTTTGATAGCCGTACGTCGTGATCTTATGGCTGAATGTCGTAACGAGTGGTCCTCTTCTGCAGAGGATATTTGGGTCACATTAACATTACGCAGTCACAAGCCTAGGTCAAGTTATAGAATGCATATTTGCACTGTTTACATTTGTAACCAAAATGCAGGTAATTCCATGTCCTTGCAGTTGTCAAATTTTATAGAAAATCTAACAAACATAGTTCTTGAAAATGTTTCTGATAAGTTTGTAGTTTTCGGTGACTTTAACCTTCCTAATATTTCATGGACAATGAGTAACGATGGTGTCTCGCTTACACCAGGAAACATTCAGGGTCCGCTCCAAATTGATCTCTTTGATAGTCTTAGTACATGTAATTTGCTTCAATATAATTCTTTTTTTAATTTTAATGAACGTTTACTTGATTTAATATTCTCGAACCACGACGTCACGGTTAAATGTTGCGACTCCTCCCTAGTTAGCGAAGATCCCCACCATAAATCATTAGTAGCCATAGTGGATTTCGTACAATTACACACTATTAAACCGGTCCCTTACACTAAGTTTTTCTACTATAAAGCTGACTTTCAGTCGATTCGCGCCGAGCTAGACAAATATGACTGGCTCACTGAACTTAGCGGCAGTAGTATTGAGGATGCGATTTCTTTATTTTACAATGTTCTTTACAACTTGCGTAACACTCTTGTACCATCTAAAATTATCACACCGTCTTGTAGGTACCCATTGTGGTATAAGCGTCCACTAATAAAATTACTTAAAGAAAAATACAAATTTCATTCTAAATACAAAAAGTATGGAAACGCTTACGACCGCGATTCGTTCTTATTACTAAAAGAGCGTGCACGTACAATGGAGAGTGAAATGTTCGATACGTACATAAATAACATTGAAAATTGTATAAAAGATAACCCACGCGCGTTTTGGTGTTATGTGAAGAGCAAAAACCAGTCTAACGCCTATCCGTCCGTTCTTCAGTACAATGGCCGATCATCTGATCAAGGAATCGAAATATCCAACATGTTTAGTGAATTTTTTCACTCTACTTTCCTCACTAATACTGCTAGTACATCATTGAATCCCGAAGCGGAATCTGTACCCCAACAGCCATGTACCTCTTCAGCCAACATCTGCGACATAGAAGTCCTGGAAGACGATGTGTTTAGGCTACTAAAATCTTTAGAACTCAGCAAGTCAGCAGGCCCCGACAACATCCCCGCTGTTTTTATTGTAAATTGTGCTACTAGTTTAACCACTCCCTTAGCTATTTTATACCGCAGGTCATTCATCGAAGGCATTGTCCCTACAGTCTGGAAATCTGCTTACATAACACCGATACACAAGAGAGGGCCCAGAAATATGGTTGAAAATTATAGGCCTATCTCAAAGTTATGCATATTTGCTAAAATCATGGAGAAAATAGTATACTCTCAGCTTTATCCAGCACTAAAACACAGTCTCGACTCGAACCAGCACGGCTTTCTCAGAGGGAGGTCTACCACCTCGAACCTATTGCTATGTAGTGACTTTCTTTCTCAACATATGTCTGAGCCCTCTCAGGTTGACATTATCTACACTGACTATAGTAAATGCTTCGACCGTATAGACCACTTGATTCTTATGCAAAAATTGCAAAGAATAGGTATCCGCGGCAACTTATTTCGGTGGTTCTCGTCGTACGTTCACAACCGCTGTCAGACTGTCGTACTCAGTGGGTACTCATCTTCGCCGATGAGCGTTCCTTCTGGTGTCCCACAAGGTTCCTTACTCGGTCCTTTGCTTTTTACAATAATGGTCAATGATATTTCATCATGTTTCAATCACTCAAAAATTCTGCTATATGCTGATGACATGAAAATCCTTTACCCTGTCAAAGACGCAGACGATGCGGCCCGCCTCCAAGATGACCTAGGCCGACTACAAAACTATTGTACACTCAACAAGCTCGACTTAAATGTTTCTAAATGCTACGTCTGTTCTTTTACTCGGAAACCTAATGTACTTAAATTTAATTATTCACTACAAAACCTACAATTAACAAGGGTAGCTAAGATAAAAGATCTGGGCGTTACGTTTGACAGCAAACTCTTATTTGACGAACACATTAATTCAATAGTCTGCAAGGCATCGAAAGCACTCGGTTTCATCCTTAGAATGTCCCGCGATTTCTCAAGTGTAAAAACTTTTAAGATACTCTACTGTTCTTATGTGCGCAGCCACTTGGAGTACGGTTCGCAGGTATGGAACCCTAGGTATGACATGTATATCTCTCGCTTGGAGGGCATACAGAAAAGATTCCTGCGTTATGTGCAATTTCGCGCAAAAATCTTCTTGCCCGATTATTATACGAGATGTCGCAAATTTCATTTCTTGCCTCTCCAGGAACGACGAGCCATAGCGGATCTAAGTTATCTATCTCGCATAGTTAATAGCAAAGTAGATTGCACAGAGCTGCTGACACAGATCGGCCTAAATACCAACTTTAGAACCCATAGATACCCTAAAACTTTTCATCTTCCTACATGTAAAACCAACTACAGGCAGAACACATTTTTGATAAGGTCATGCAGATGTTTTAACGTTCTTTCCAAAGAGATTGATATGGATATTTTCTTTAATACTCCCACTAAACTAAAAAGAATATTGAGTGATAGATTTTTTGGTACATTTGATTATATTCCTTCTTATGTCATTTAATAACCAAAACTTGGTAGAAATTTCTCACCTATCTGTAATCCAATTTTTAGATAAGTAGTAACAATTTATACATCAGTAGTCGTCCTGTAACTTTGTAGTTTATCATTATCAGTCGCTTTCTGTGGAAATTTTTAATTAGCCTTCTGTATTTTATTACGAACCTACTCAATAAGTTAGCTGTTAATTTCCCGAACATTGTTAAAATAAAATAAAAATAAAATAAAACTCTCTGCCGACTTTGGACCGACCAGACTACCTCCTTCAAACTATGTCTTTCTGGTAGAAGTTTAGGAAAGTTGGTGGCTTGCGAGGCCCAACTTAAAGGGTAACTGTTACTCGCGGCCCATTCTGCACACACTCGCAAAGGACCATGGAATATAAATTTAGTAAATCTGTTTTGTCGTCGGTACTGCCGCACATCTGCGCCCCTCTAACGTGCATTTTCTTCATCTCCTTCAGAGCTATCACAATCTACTAAATCCTCAACAAAACGAGTCTTACCACCTCGCAATAAAGGCTACAACACCGCCACTTAAACCCCCGTTACATAAAGTTATGTCCCTCTTAAAATATTTTGGGAATAAGTTAAATTCTGTAAGCGGCTATATATTCCCGCTCGAGAGACGCTCATTGCGGGAAAACTGGGGTATGCTCCGGGAACGGACCGGGAAGAAGTTTTATTATTGGTTTCATGTCGGCAGGCTTTAAATCAAAGAAAAATGTTGAAGTCTATCTAAGTGAAAGTACCTACCCGTCACTTTGCTAACCAACCCGCTACTAAAGCCCCTAACAAAGTCTCGGGTCAAGGACCCTTTCGGAATAATAAGCGATACTCACTAACTTGAGGCACTTCGCACCTGCGTCACCTTTCTGAAACTTTCACAACTACTCGAACAAAACAGAGTACCTACCTACCTCCCTCCCTTCTACAGAAAATTCTTGAGTTTTTGATCCTCCAACGTGATGTGGTGATGGATAAAATGCTATCTATCCTTTGCCTTTTTGGCCTATTTTCCTTCGCGATTGATATCTTTCATCGTGGAATATGAATACTATCTTTTTAAAGTCCAGCTAGGCCTACCAGAGGGTCTGCCAATGGCAGTAGGTCAGTGGCCGACCCTCGATCGGACAGCAGCCGGATATCTGCACTGGCCGGTGGCCAGTGCGTTTGTGCAACCGGCCGCCAATACGTCACGGATTCGTTTATCTTGTATCAGTACTAAATACTGGCTGAGATAACAAGTAGTTTGGCCTGTGCTCCCGCAGAATCATTTGTTCTCAATACATACTAAAATGTGTCACGATCGCTCCGATATTTAAATACATTTATTAATGTATTATTTAGAATACGCTCCTCAGGCAATTGTTTTACCCGATTAGAAAACAACACCACTCTTCTCTTAAATTGTCATTTGAGTTTACATTAATATCGATACCCTCGTCTTATCGATAGAACACGTCTCTCGAGCCGCGGATGATATCGATAATTCATTAATTTACCGCCCGCCCTGTCGCCCTGCCGGAGGAAATCGAAAAGTGCTAAAGTTGCACGAAACCGCGCGCTCGTAGATTCCGCAATAACCGCACGATTTATAGCGAACCGATACTCACATACCTGCTTCTTTCAGTTATTATAATTAGACTCTACATTTTAATTAGATATCACTTAAAATATTTTATGAGTTTTTTAATTACCTTTATGTCTCGGACGATTGAACCTATTTCTGCTCCGTATTGTAGTGCAATAATTTGTTTAAAAATAAAAAAGTTAAGTAAAGTAAAAGTTTAATCTAAATGTAATACGGCACTAAAACATTGCGGGTTAATTACAATTATAGTAGATAATGAAATATATGTGTGTAACATATTATTTAGATCTATGTAGGTGTTATTACCCGCGGTCGAGGTCTTCCGTACTAGTTAAAAACTGTATTACGGCAGGACGTCTTGCTCAACAGTAAATGGTGGCATTGTTTAAAAAAAAATGGCGTACATAATTTTCTCTACCGGTCGACTAAATTAAGCTTCCTCCACTCAAATCTTACTCGAATAATCCCAAAGGCAATTTCACGAGCAGTGCATTCGAGTTGTAATAAACTGGATATGCTATTGGGATTCTAGTCATGTACTCGAATATTCTGAATGTTGCGCAGTACCGCGTGGGATCGCTCGAGCTAAGCTCCACTAATAAGAGCCGAAACTAGATTGATTCGACCTAACGTGATCACCACCAGGTTGATTGTAACAATAAACATCTCACGTGATTTTTATTGTGTTTATATTGTCTATTAACATCATACTGATATTATAAATGCGAACGTTTGGATGGATGTTTGTTACGTCTGTCGCCTTCGCATCGTATAAACAGCGCGTTACAAAATGGCGCCATTCAGCTAATTTATTAACTTATTTATTATTTATAATATTATCCGATTGGGCTATAAGTCACTTATCTACCTTATCGCATTTCTATTTGGTATTCCTAATATATCAGCAAACGTTTTGTAACCGACGACGGCGCGGCGTAACCGTTATACGCAAACGGACAAACGGTCTGATTGTACGATCCGCTATTCGTAGATAAAATAATCTACAATCAGTACATTGATCTGCGTTTAATTATTTAACACAGAATTTCATCACCTATAAACACTAAACGCAATTTCTATAATAAAAAAAACATGTCGTTAGAACATAAAACAAACATATTCATCTCATAATGGATTAATAATATTATTTGCTAAAACTTTTCTCATTTCATTTATTTACAAACAATTGTTACCTCGTGTCACTTGAGTGAGTGATTCTTACAACCCAACTTTCAAACCCTAAGACGACGGTCGTAAAGTTAATTGTGTATCAAATGGACATAAATATATGTATGAGTGGGTCAACAGTAATTAGGCGGGCGGATTGGAGGGCGGCGTTACTGCAACAAGTAACATAGATTAATGGATCACACATTAGTGGAGTAACAAGGAACCCTGAAAAGTTGTATATAGTGAACTGATCTAATGGTAATTTAATGACTTCCTGGTAAAACTAATTTTCTTCTTCAAAAACTACAACTAAATATATTAGAACAGCACTCAATGCGCTACATTCATAAAAACAACTTGAGCATTAAAGTGATGTAATATTCATTCCAGTGTCTAGCTTATTCGGTTGTGATTATTCTGCAGTAACTGTGAATTTACAAGTATACATAACTTTGATAACTAATATTGGTGCAGTGTTTTAGATGTGTTTTTGATAAGTACGTTACGATGGCGCAAGTACCGACGCAGGGCTTCGTGCCCGAGAGAGTCCAGGAGCTCAACCGGAGAGCCTCCCAGGAGGTAGCCGACTCTCCGACTAAAAAAAATGACACTCCTAAGAAAGAAACCCTACCAGATAGGCCTGGGATCGAAAAACTCCAGACGAAACCTAAAGAAGATAAGCCGAAAGACGCTTTCAATCGCACCGAAAGCAAAAATCCTTTCTCTCCCCATTTCTACAACCGCAGCAGCAGCAGTCGCCACGGTCACTTCGAGATGGGTCCACGCGGGCTGGACTACTCCCCTCACCGCATGGAGTCCCATCGACGCGAGTTCGGCCCGCAGCGGTCCACGTCTATCCACGGGCACGAGCTGACGGACGGGCCCACAGCTATCAAGCCGGAGTATCTGGGACAAAGGCAGTTCGGCAGCCAGATCGCGCCGGGCGGGATGAATCACCCCGACGTGGTGTTTCGACACGACTACTACAGCCAGATGGGATTCAGTCCGCCGCGGGCCGCCCGCTTCTCCTCCCAGGAGTACTTGAACCACCCTGCGCAGTACGGCCGCTGGCACGACTACCGCGCTGACTACCGCCAGCGTAGACGGTCGCAGCAGGATCTGCACTCTATGGAAGGGAATGAAGGTATGCCGTAGGATTCGAGTAGATCGATTGGTATTTATCACCTTGTTGATAGCCCTACCTACAACATCTTTAACCGGACGTAGTATCATCAAATTCCGTTATCGTTCAGTTACTTGTTGGCCGAGTCAGGAAATCACGACTCGTTTAAAAATCAATAATTGATTTGATTTATACACACTGAACAATCTGCAGCAAAAACGCATTTGATGTAACTCGACGAACTAATAAGTTTTCCACCTTGCTGGTCATTGACCGTTACGATACTACTGACCGTTAATTTCCAAACAATTATGCAAGACTCGACCGACGTCACATAAAATCAAAACTAGTTAAGCTCCGATCACTACGTCACTGAAGCAAATTGCATGTCCATTCCTATCCGCGAGGCTCACTGCACAAGTCCGCGGATCAAACTCTGCACTAGATCCTCTGTGAGGTCTCCTGTCAGCATTCATTTAGCAAGTGTATGCTCTAAGCTGTTGATAAGTCGAGTAAAGTGTGTCCGTAGGGAATGTTCACATTTCGTCTAGTAAGCACTCCGAGTTCCGAAGTCGCTTATACGGGAGAGGACCCACAGGGATTTGTTGCGAACTCTGAACTCTGATGTTTACTCTGGCTGATTTAATTTACCAACTGTTTTTATGTTGAACTCCGGATACTGCAACTTAACATTAATGAGGAAAAGAAGATACGTAAAATGATGAAAACAAGTTATTGATTAAAAACTATACAAAAACCCCACTCAGTCTTTCGCAACACTATTTGCGCACAATGTGGGTTCAAAGGCTTACTAGATGAAAGGAGTTCAGGCAATTATTTTGATTCCTCATTTATCGAAAAAGCTTCGGCCGTTTGAATACTTCGAAGTAATAAAGAGTATCAGATAACCACGTAGAAACACTTGAAAACATAATCCCACCCTCGTGGGTTATGTTTTAAAAAACACTGCGTCGTATTTGGGTGTAAAGTTTTACCTACTTGTCAAAGTGCTTATTTTGTAAGCCTAAAGATATAAAGTTATTGATTCTGATTCTGTACGCTTGTGTTTTGATTTTCAAAATACGAGCACTTATTTTGGTTCCAAAACCAGAAAATCGATGACAAAACAAGAATGCCAAAATTCCGCCAGATGTCTTGTGCAGTTGTTCTTTACAGGACAGCTGGGATAACTTCCTTTAGGTCACAATTAATATTTTGCATTATTATTTATAGACATTTATTAACTTTTCTGTTGTTCTTGTAACTTAATTTGTTTTTAGGGTTCCGTACCTAATAGGAACCCTTATAGGATAACTTTGTTGTCCGTCTGTCCGTCTATGCATCCTCTTTTCTCAGAAACGCGTGGAGCTATCGAGTTGAAATTAACATCAAATACTCAGAACCGTAACCTCTTGGAGCCGTGATATCAATCAAACTTCTAAGTCAACGCAATCAAATGTTACAGCTATTTGCCCAATTTGTTTTGAAATTTGTATGGGATTCAAATGCACACAAAACCTATGGGGTCCTTCCCATTGACCTAGAATCATGAAATTTGGCAAGAAGCAAGGTCTTATAGAAGAACTAAAGGGAAAAATCTGAAAACCGTGAATTAGTAATTTATTCACATAAAATATAATATTTGATTCTTACCATGGACCGAAAACCTTCCTGTTGACCTAGAATCATGAAATTCGGCAAGAAGCAAGGCGTTATAGCGCAAGTTAATGAAAAAATCTGAAAAGAGTAAATATATAATCACGTAGTATATTAACAAAAACAGATTTTGGTTTTAATAAAATGCAATTTTGCAAGCGACCAAAACCTATAGGGTACCTATGTATATCCCGTTGACCTAGAATCATGAAATTTTGCAAGAAACAAGCTCTTATAATTACGAAACCCTCGGCGCGCGAGTCCAACGAGCACTTGACGTTTTTATTATATAGTCATAAGCCTTCCTATATTTCGCGATCATAATAATCTGTCGTTGTTAAATGAAAATATTTTCAGGTGAAACGTATTTCCACTTAACGCGTAAATATTTCCGGATTGTTGACCCTTTGTGTGTTTGATGGACGCCCCGTTTTTAATTGAACTCGTTATTAAATAAATAAGGCAATGGAAAAGAGATATAAATATGTCTGGGTTAGACACGCTTGATAAATGCCCTCTGTTGTTTCCGCGGGAAGGGTCCCGTTAATTGTAACCCCTAGGGCAGAGGGCAGATGAAAGCAAAATCTGAAATTTACGTACAATTCTAATAAAGGAAGATCACTTTTCAAGTTTAAGTTTTTTTTTACAATTGGTCATAATGAAACTTATCTATTTCTGTACTGTACTTGGGGGCACGGCTACTGGACCTTACCTAATGTTTTTATAAAATGTCAATTTTCGTTATCATAAAAGTCATAAAACCCTCTAAAACATTTGCCCCCACATTAAAAGTCTGCCCGCTAATTGCCCCACTAACCCTCCCCGAAAGCCATATCAATTTAACTCGGCGTTATTCAAATCGCCGCAAAACACCAAAACGTCAGCTGTCAAAACGAATGTATTTGACATACGTCAGTTTGACATGCGAACGCCGGATCCGCTGAGCCGTAGCGCCATAGGAATAGGGATCAGATTAGCTGAAATGGTTTAAATCAATTTTATCGACGTAGACACGCGAAGGAGTCGTAAGTGAAATAGCTTATTCTTATCATGGGCTGGATAATCCGGGACTAATCCTTTCCCAGGTGGAAATACGATCCTAATCAGATATGGCATTTGATACTCGCCCCACGAACATACTTGTTTACACTAAAATACTTTTCTCGTTCTCTGAACAAAAAGTAACGTAAGTAAGCTACACGCTTGCAGTACCTACTTACTAAACTTTTACTTTAATGTATTCCCCTTATTCTTAATAGTCTGCTAAATTATCATTCTGTCTTCTTCTATTGACAGAGTGAGAAATAACACTGCTTAGCAGCTGTTTTAAGCTATTTATTTAAAACACGTGTAACTCTAGTTAACAGTCCACTATGAATAAGGTAGTAGGTAAGACTTAAAGCAAAAACACCTTTATTTATTTACCTGCCCCATTATACACGTTGCCAGAAGTTACTTCCTTAAAAATCATGACTTTCGGGTCTTCAATAAAACTCTTTCCATTCTTCCCTCACCATATTTCCTAAAACCATTAACCTTTTAGCTCGTAGATAGGGTAGCGCTCCGTCCAGGGCCGCACTCCAACCCCCCAGTGAGCCTCCAGCTTACCACGTGGCGCACACATGAATGGGTCGATAGTGGCGCCCCCGGGGTCGACGACCGCGGTGCTTCCCGCTGTCTTTGGGTCAATGTTACCGCGTGTAACATGCAGTTGTTACTACAGTGGACAGGGGTTGACCTGAAGTTAGTATTTGTTATAGCTTGCTTGCTAATGGGTGCGATTGAGGGTTGAATGTTTGTCTATGATAATGTGGTGGGAAAATTAGACCACACACAGGTCTGTCACGCTTCACGCTAAATAAATAATATGTTTATGATAAATATACCTACCCTTGAAAAGAAATTATAACAATAATATGTCCCGATTTTATCTGTTTGCTCTTTTTAAGGTTCGTTACATGTTGATCCGCTCTTTAATAATTTATTTAGAGCCTTATAGCAGTGTGATTATATAGTTCTAGGATATAATTCGTTTTCTGTGTAACGGCATCCCAATAGATTATTTCAGACAAGCGCTTTAATCCCCAATAACGTCAGAATCCCTCGCCAAACCCTAAAGTATCACTCACAGTAATGTCCTCGTTGGACGGACGTCCCATCAAACTTTAATAAAATATTAAATTAATTCACAAGCGCGGATTACTCGGATTCAATTGTATAACGAGGTAACTTAGATAATTTGCATCTCAAAGAAGGCTGATTGGAGAGCAATAGAGTGCTTACCTTAGTTAGAGAGTTGTTTCAGTTTCACGTGGGGTTGTGTTTCTACCGCGTTCCCGTGTTATAAGTAAGTCTATATCATCAGCTTGTGCTTGTCCACAGTTGGACATACATAGACCTCCTCTAATAAAAGCCTTATAAACGTTTGAAGCGTGTTAATATCTCTTAGCATAATACCATAATCGCCAAGCCTTATAGCCCGGCTACACGCTCAAAAATTTGTGCATGCATGATTGCACAAACCATTTTGCGCAAGCAAGACGGAGCGTGTGACCGGGCTGATCTTGCCTGCGCAAACTGTGTTCATGCAATCTGCATGCACAAATGTTTGAGCGTGTAGCCGAGCTATATATAAGGTCTCGCAATTAAATTATGATATTTAATTGCGAGTATTTGAAAATTATGATTGTGCGTGACCTGAAACAGAAAAACAGAACAGATCTTCTTTCGAATATCTACGAGTTATCTGAGAATTCAAGGGGAATTCTTATCATTTCAATTGTCAATACTAGTTCTAATTTGTGTATATGATTTGATAAATATCTTTGTAAAAAAGTCATCTAAATAAGGTACTCGGTACAAACTGAAAATAGCAACATCTTATTCCAATTCTGAACACATGAGATAGAAAATATCGTGTAAAGTTGAGAAATCTCAGATCTCTGTCGAAACAGAATCCAACTGCGGCTACAGTGGACGTGCATCAAGTGTAGGGCGACCGCACGGCGCGGACGGCGCGGACAAGCAACGTGGACCGCACGGCGGTGCAGACCAACGCAACGTGGGGCGGCGGGGACTAACACGTGGACCGCACGTTACGGTCCATCAACTTTTAATTGCGGCACCGGCTGTTGGTCGACGTGTCTCACCCGCTCATGTGTTACATAATTATTATAATTTTTTTTTTCCGTTTGTCGCTTTGAATTTTGTGTCCCGTTGGCTTGTAACTTCAGATTCAATTTCTTTAATGAACTGTTTGGTGGAAATATGTTTGATCTCAAAGGATATTCAAATAAAACACCCCAGAAACAAAACTACAGGGGTACGTACATTGCTAAATCTTTCAACAATTTTATTAAAAATATATACAAATAAATAAGATTAATTGCGATATAGGACGACACAAAGTTTTAAGTTTTATTAAGATAAAATACCACGAAATGATTATTTTAAAAATTTATATTTCTGACTATACACTCACTTCGTTATCTAACCTTTGCTGGATATTGTACGTTAAGTAATGTTGTGGTCACCCTACACGCGGAACATCCAACTTTTATATTCCTTGTGTCCCATTCCTGCAATTTGCTCGCTCGAGCTGCGGCGACTGTATTGATTGTTTTACTTTACCTTATTTGTACAGACTCGGATTAGCTTAATTGTATAATTTCATTAAGATCCATTCAGGCGTTTAGGAAACAGATCGCATGACTTGGTTTAAATGTTAGCATACCTAATTAGATGAAGTAGATGTAGGTTGTCAATAGATATGTTATCGCATTAACAACTGTCCTCAACGAGAAGTGTCCAGAAGCACTAGAAATCCCACCAATTCTAGTTTAGCAAGTTATCGGCACCACTAGCGCTAACTAGTGCGATAGGCGACGTTATTAGCTCGTGCTAATGGCACTCATGATCCGAGGCGTGTGTCTGTCTAGTGCTTTCATGGACTCTTAGAACTTAATAACTAAGAACTTTTTTTTAGTAATTTATTTATTTTTGCTTACATATACAATTCATTCTTTGTGTTAGGTGAATGGGTAAATGATGGTGATGAGATTGTACATGAGCCAGTTTTGCATGCCCTGTAAGGGCACTGCAAAACTGGTTCTTGTCTATATGTATAAATGGTTCTAATTTTAAATTCAGTTGTTGGTAGGTTTGGTTTTCGAATCAAATGTATCTCTCTGTTATCTCTCATCATCAGCCTGTACCAGTCCACAGCTGGACATAGGCCTCCCCTATGTAAGATTTTATTATCAATAAATGAACTAAACCTAATGAACACCATAGCGCCTTGTTTTCAGCCTTCTGGTCCGTCTACCTCTACACTACATACTGTCTGAGTCGTACGTCCTTTCTTAGAGAAGTCTTAGTCCGTTTTTACAGAATGCCGTAAGTTATGTCATATAAATTATAACTACCACCTAACAATAGTTCACAATTTTTACTTAATCCTCTGCATAACGGCACTCTAGTCCTACTTGCTATACACATAAGGCTTAATTAATAAATGTCAAATTTGGGAAGCAAGTAGAACAGTCTGACACTTTACTGTAGGTACTCGCTACTGTTCATTAATTGTACCGTGTTGTTGTAGGTACAGATCTTTTATTTGTGAAGAATTCCTTTCAGCCAGGGTGGGGTGCAGTACGAGTACGCAGCAACAGTATACAAACTTTAAAACAATGTATTTTGTATGAAAGCGCATTTAAATAACAAAAAACCAAATTTTCGTGTCAACTCTCAGACCCCATAATTTATGGTGATTATTTAAATAGCGGAATTTCCTCCGGCGGGTAAAAAGCTGAAACAATCCGCGTGAGCCTCGTGCAAATGAATGCACATAGATTACGAGCTCCAGACAACCTGGCCGCCGTTACACTTGACGAACGGAAAATTGGAAAATGCTTTATTTAATGTTTCATGACTAAAGTGAGTCTCATTTTTAAAGCTGTTCAAAAAGACCCAGAAATATTTTACTGTAATAGCATTCATGCCACGTTTTATAAATGTAGACAAGCTCGATTCGAGTTTGGTACAGCTCCGTAAATCGATGAATGTATTTTGAAGCCTCTACAAGTTGTCGTAAACATACGCACTGTTGTTTACGACAAATTGTTGACGCACTGTTCCTACGAGACTGTCAGACGGCTGCGGCGTTAATTCAACCATTAATAAACAACATCCAATTCTCCTGAACCAAGATTATTCGTTTACCATCTTACTGTTAACAAAATTGTGCGAAGTCGTCTTCATTAGTCCCCCCCCCCTGCCCCCCCACTTACTCCCGCTGTAATAATGTAAGCAATCAGCGAAAATTCGCCGCCCAAATGAAGCGAACACTTGACTCCTTACCGCATAACGCTTGCAGTACATAAAGTGGTACAAACTTGAAGGCTCCTTCGTTAGCTGAACTTTCTCGGAATGTGTTTTACGATCGACATCAGTACTATATGTGTATTTCTGTCGTTATGGCTGCGAGTGCTCCGTCTTGCTGGTTATTTTGCTCGTGAATATGGAGTTACGTTAAAAATCTGCAATAAAATTAGCTTTTTTTCGGACATTTTTGCTAGAACATTTTACATGCTTCCGTATCACTTCGTATCGTCAAAAAGTCTTCCACCTTTTAAATACACTTTATCGAAGAATACCTACGACCCTTGTGCGAAAGACTGAAAATTATGGAAGGAGGAGGAGACGCACGAGTTCATTCAGTGGAACGCTATAAGCTGCTATACTACAGATCTCTCCCAAGTTTATTTCTTCTTTTAAAAAAATCGCTCACAAGCATGATGTTCAATCGAAAGTTACTAATACATAAACGACGAACGTGTTCCGTACAACGTACATTATAGGAACATAATCTTGCGCACACGCATGTGTACCGCGGCGGAACATCGTTAAGCACACGTCATCGCGGTTTATTGCATTTTTGCTTTTACCGCCTCCAGAATTAGACTTATAGTCAATAACAGTATGTGCACTCCTATTACATGCATGACTCGGGCTGGCAACCCTATTTGCAACAGCTGTTCGCAAATGTTTCCTACGAATTTATTATAAAATAATTGTTTTTACGTAGTTTTAAGAGCCCTTTCCGATTCCATCGCATATTTCCAACATAAAACAAGTGTATAAATAGATAATAGGCGTTTATATCGTGTTATTAGTGTGTTTTTGGCCAACGGAAAATCGTCGTTTTCGGTTATAAGTTTTGGCTGGTTTGTGTTTTCTGAAGTGTTCTGTGCTTACTAATACCGATTTCTCATGCGAAGGAATACTATTTCCGATAAAGTTTACATCTATAGTCTCGTAAGTACATACCAACTTTTTTTGAAATCATAACCTAGAAACTGTACATTCTGCCTTTCTTTACCAGTTGAGTGTTTACAAGACTGTAAACACATTAATTCATAATGATGACTCGCAAAGCCGACAAGTTGAACCAGGTTTTACTGGAATTAAAGTCAGCTAAGAGGCAGATTGGACAATTAGAAGCGGAATTAGCTGATAATGAAAATATCCTAATAGAAGCACTAGATAGTAACAAAAAGATAACACAAACACAAGTTTAGCAAAAATAAGTTAAAAAAATATTTTAAAATAAGTAAGTTCATAAAAAAACACAAAATTTATTAAAAAACCAAAAACAAGTAGTGTCTAAACTGAAATCTAAAAGAAAAGTTCTCGATAAATTAGAGCTTTGTACATTACAGCTGAATCATAATCAGATACAATATGAGAATGAAATTCAAACGCTGAGATGTAAACTTGGTCAGGCTGAGCACTCCCTAGAGCACTATATGTGCATGTATGAACAAACTACCGAACAGACAAGGGAACTCAATCTGGCCATGGATGCACTCCTCAGAAGCCAGGTGAGTCTGGAGGGCAGGATTCTGGAGGGTTGCAGCTGTTGTGATCATAGCCCAGACAGTAACCATACAAGTTTGGACAGTGTGTTGTCAGCCGCATCCCATCTGGATCTCAGCACTTCATGCTCAGATATAAATACTATAATGTACTGCGATGAAATTGGAAAAAATATGGGTCAGCTATTAAATATTCGTATGAAACATAATATAATAAATAATTGTCTCCCAAACTCCAACCTGCATAATATCATGCACAAAATTAACAATGAAACTTTTAAAAGTAATTCAAACTTAATAATATGCCTTGGTAATAGGGGCAATGTGAACAAATTGGACTTGATTAAGTATTTTGACAAACTATGCTCCTTAAATTTAAAACAAATTGTGATGTTCACATTCCCCTACAGCGACAGCTTGCCACAATCAGAAAACGACCTTAGATATAAGCTTAATATGACGTTGCACACTATTTCATGCAACAATAATGTACATGTGATTGATACTAACAGTATTGTTAGTAAAAAATACTATTTGACTCGAGGTAATTATTACCTATCTAATTTTTACAAAAGACAGATAGCAATTTCGCTAACCTATTTTTTTAACATAACAGCCAAAAATTTGGCTAAACAAACTGCTTCTTTTGAGCAGAGTAATATTTAAAAAAACAAGCCATTGGAAGTTATTCCAAGTCATTTAAATTAGAAATAACGACAATAGAGGAAGTCTCTAGCCCCAAACAGTCAGATATTATTAATCACAAGAAAAAACTAAGAAAACAAGATTGTAAAATAAATGCAAAGTTTACTAACTTGGTGCACCAGAATATTCAAGGATTGAAAAGTAAATTATTAGAATTGGAATTGTACATGAACTCATTTGATATTGACATCATCTGCTTAACAGAACACTGGCTGAAAAGCTATGAGCTCATGTTTAACTTCAGTAACCACCAGGTTGGTAGTTCTTTTTGCAGATCACATGCTATTCGTGGAGGCTCTTTAATAATACTAAATAAATTCATAAAATTTAAAGAACGTAAGGACATAATATGCTTATCCGTTGAAGGCCACATTGAAGTAGCATGTGTAGAGTTGGAGCAAAGTATTGTAGTAAGCGTATACAGCCCACCATCAGCTTCTTTTGAAATATTTGAAAAAAATATGGATGATATCTTATTTAAAATATCAAAATCAAATAAAAACCTCATGGTATGTGGAGACTTTAATATTGATCTCTTAGAAATGTACTCCCTTAGTAGTAGATTAACTAATTTATTTAATTCTTATAATTTAAGGCCATTATTTATGGAACCTACTAGAATAACTGAAACCTCAGCAAAATGTATAGATAATATATTTGTTTGCCAAAATAATAAAATTGTTAGTAAAAATGTAATAAGCAATTTAAAATCAGATCACTTAGGCCAACTAATAAAATTAGAAATTCAAGTAAAAAATAATAACTGTAAAAAGAGAATAACATACATACCTGTGACCACAAGTCGATTTGAACGGTTAAAATTGGATTGGGATTGTAAACCTCCACCTAATTACTCTCATAACAACCCAAATGACTCCTATTGCAGTTTTTTTACCAAATTCACCAATGCATTCAATTCTATATTCACATCCAAATCGACCATGGTCTCAGAAAAACTTAACTTTAGTGAGTGGGCAACAGTGGGTATACATAAGAGTCGACAAAAATTGTATGAACTGTATAGTGAAAAACAATACAATTTTAGCCTGGAGTTCAAAGACAAAGTAAAAAATTACTCAAAAATATTTAGAAAAGTTTGTCAAGTAGCATAATCAAATTATATTACCTCAAAAATTAGAAACAGTGAAAATGTAATAAAATCAACATGGAAAATAATAAACAGTGAGACTGGAAAGGTCAGTACCTACATTAATGATTACAATTTAAAGATTAATGATTGCTCCGTCAAAAATGACGTTGAAGTAGCCCAAGCATTTGAAAACTTTTTTACTGACATTCCAATCTCTACTACAAAGTGTCTGAACTCTTCTCAATTAATCGCTGAGTCTTTACTAAAAGAAAATGTACCTGCATGCGAAAATAAATTTAACTTCCATCATGTCGATGAAAAAGATATTAAAAAAGCATTTAAACTTTTAAATATAAAGAAAACTGCAGATCTCTGGGGCATTTCCGTTAGAATTATTAAACCATTGATTGATACTATTGCACCAGATCTAGCTTTTATTTTCAATGAATCTATTGATTGTGGCGTTTTTCCTGATCTGATGAAACATAGTAAGATAATCCCACTATTTAAATCGGGTAGTAGGTCTGACCCCACTAACTTTAGACCGATATCAGTACTGCCTACATTCAGCAAAGTTTTTGAAAAACTTATTTTACATCAATTGCTTAGGCATTTCAATGGCAATGACCTGCTACATCGTAAGCAATTCGGGTTTACTCACGGCAGGTCAACTACTGATGCCGGTGTAGAGTTGGTATCGCATATTTTTGATGCTTGGGAGAAGTCGCAAGATGCTTTAAGTGTTTTTTGCGACTTGTCAAAAGCATTCGACTGTGTACACCATGGAACATTAATCAGGAAACTACATCACTATGGAATAAATGACACCTCTTTGGATCTTCTTACTTCTTACTTGAGTGACAGGATACAAAGAGTTGACATTAATGGGAAACGGTCTTCGGGATCTGTAGTTACAATGGGTGTACCGCAGGGATCTATCCTTGGCCCTTTTCTATTTTTGGTTTATATTTACGACCTACCTGATCTCGTTAGAAATAATCACGAGATTGTATTGTTTGCTGATGATACTTCTTTAATTTTCAAGATTATTAGACAAAACACAAATTATGACGATGTAAACAATGCAATATCAAAAATAGTCCATTGGTTTAGTGTCAATAATCTTTTACTTAACGAAAACAAAACTAAATGTATTAGATTTATTCTACCAAATGTAAAACAAGTAAAGGCTGATATAAACGTAAAAGGAGAAACTTTAGACATTGTAGACAGTACCGTATTCTTAGGAATAACTTTAGACAGTAAACTTCAATGGGGCCCACACATAGATAAACTATCGAAGAGACTTAGTTCTGCAGCATATGCAGTCAAAAAAATCTGTCATCTTGCAGACGTTGATACTTCTAGACTTGTCTATTTCAGCTACTTCCATAGTATTATGTCTTATGGCATATTACTGTGGGGGAACGCTGCAGATATTAATACCGTATTTGTGCTGCAGAAGAGGGCTGTTTGTGCTATCTATAACATGGGTCCTAGAGAATCCCTGCGTGATAAATTCAAAGAAATAAATATAATGACTGTACCATGTCAATATATTTATGAAAACTTATTGTACACTCATAGAAATATCGATCGATTCCCTAAAAATTGCGACATACATAATGTAAATACTAGAAATAAGAACAAACTCGCTTTGCCCAAAACTCGGCTGCACAAGATTAGTGTATCTTTTAAAGGGCAATGTATACGCTTCTACAACAAAACTCCGAGTGAGTTGCAAAAATTATCAATAAATAAATTCAAACAAACTATCAAACATATCCTTTGTAAAAAGGCTTATTACAAAATATCAGATTATCTAGAGGATAAAAAAGCATGGGACGACTTTTGCTCCAACTCGAAAACTAACAACCTAACAAGGTAAAGGTTTCTTGTTCGCTTCTTTACTTTACCTTAAAAAGATTGAAGTGAACAAAAAATCAAAGTGATCACTTTATTTCCCTGTTTTACTTATGTAATTTTAATTTTGTGACGTGTCCAAGGGTCCTGTAAGGTCTAAAGGAAATAAAGCACTTTGATATTTGATATTGTACATGGAATACCGACATGAGATTGTAATGGCCTGACCTTTAGTAGCGATGGCTGCAGCGTTTTACACTTAGCTCGAATAGAGAAAATGATACCGGGTTTGTTATTCCCTATGCGTTTATAACACTAGAGTGTTCAAACTTAATACGAAATTTCTAACTAAACGGCCAAAACTATTTAATTTTTTATTTAGGTAATTGGAATGGTTTTGGACTTACGAGTATCTATTAGACTTACGGCTAATCCGGTATTATTTACAAAAAAAAAACTGTTTTTAATTTAACATACTATGACATACTATAACCAGATTTCCTCGTTTTGAGTAGGAAGCTTTGTGTTTTAAACTAAATCAGATTGTTGTGGTCAAATCTCTGGTGAATCACTCTAAAAACCCAGTAAGCTGAGCGACATTTCCTAACCCTTAATTACAAAGGTAAAACGTATAAAACAGCAAACAACCTGAAAATTGCGTCCTTTTGGTACTTCCAAAAACACATTTCCCGCACGCAACATTGTACAGGGACCGACACCCGCGCCGACTCCCAGGGGGGGGACGTACGTAATACGTAACGTAGGTAGTTACGTACCTAACCTACCTACGTATAATAAATGAGCCTAACGACGATATCAACGTACTAAATAACGTTTATAAACAGAGTTTATCTTCATTTACTACGTAATGGCCGTCGGTTACTTTAATGATAAGGCGTTGTTTTCGGGTCGCTTCCTAATACGGAGTTTTTTTATGCCTTGACGTAATTCTTAATTCTTTATTGTATGAGATAAAACATACCTACATGTAAACAAGGGAGATTATCGCAAAGGCGAACAACCCTGCGCAGTAACTCTAACTATAATACCGTAAGGGTCCGTTCGCACGAGCGCTTTTATAACGTTTGTTAAAAAAGTGTTCAAATAGAACAAATGCGTTCCCAAGTACATGTTCACACGGCGGCGTTTTAAAACGCGACGGTTTATTATCGGGCGTTAAGTCGAATATACCATATGAAACTCATTATCTTATTATTATTCACTCTAGGGCAAAAAACCGCCGGCGCTGGCGTTAAAAAAGCGATCGTGCGAACTTGGGCTAAAGTAACTTGAACGCCACGGGGCTGCTTGAACATTATCAACACAACAACGTTATCATTCTTGTTTACCTTCAATTGTCACTGAATTACTTTTTTGTATATATATTAGGGTTTCCCATTAACAAAAACGAGATGTAGTGAAAAAATAACTGGATAACCAGGGTAAAACAGTCAAAGTGTTAAGGACAACACCCCAGATCTAGATTTCATTGATGTCTTCATTGCCACTTGCCACCTTTCCATTAGGACCGCATCAAATATCAAACTTTTTTTGTATTTTTGTTGATTTTAGTCGAAATGGCGGCATGACGTCATAGTTGTGTATTCTCTGATTGGTGTTCAACGTGTCATGGCGGATTGCTGTATCTTGTAGTTTTATTTTATCAAAATAATAATTTATCTCGATCAAAACATAAAATAGAATACGTGTTTTGTAATCTATGGCTCAGGTATAATTCGGTAAATACCCAATTTTTGTGATTTTTAGTTACTGTTGTCAACCCTATTGTACCTAAACATTAGTCATGAATAAATCATCTATCTATCTAGCTATCTAAGTGAAGTTGTTATAATATCTACTTTTTTAACTGTTCTATCTCATACAAAACTAACTATCTCAGAAATGTGTCCAAGTAGCGCGTACGTGTAATAGTGTAAGTGGGGCCACTTTACGGTAACTAATATTTTGTTTGTTCTGAACATCATTTTAGAATGCGACTCATTAACAGCAGAAATAGGCTCATCGTGAAGCATAGTAGAGAAAAGCCTTCCTTAGATCATTTGTGCTACCTAATACTGTTTTAATACATCAAAAGACTTTATATTATTTGTTATTTCGATTCATATAAAATGTGACCGATTCAATCTGTTTGCTCCAAGTCAAGTCACTTGAGTCGCAATCTCAACTTCCCCTATTATTGTAATGACCCATTTTTTCCACAATTATTTTTATGGGCCATCCCTCAGGCGGGCGGTCCAAAGGGGCTGGGACAAAGAAACACGAGGTTTAGGGAAAACGTCCATAATTAATAGTGGAAGGAAGCAATCCGAGCACAGACGAAGAGGCAGATTCAGCCGGTTTGAACCGGAGGAAGAAAACAGCGCTACGGGCGCCGCTTTGTGGTCGACTGCTTGTGACGTTGTTTATAAGGATTTTAGATTAAATATAAAATTAGATACGTGATTGTTTTTTAGTCAGATGACTCCTAAATTGTTTCTTAGACCTCCCTGACTGTGTGTCAGTCAGTTAGTACAAACTACAAACATAGATGACTGAAATTGAAATTCAAAGTAACCCGTTTCTACTTTTTCTCCTTCCACAACTGAAAAGCTACACTTTTTCAGCGCTGAATTCTGACATAAATAAAAGCAAACCAACTGTGTTCCAGCGAAACACAATAAGCCTATTTGCCGTCAACAAGCAATGAATGTCTTCGCAACACCCGAAGGCACCCCTAACATATTCCTTCGATATTTCACCCTCCACCTACCCACAGGTTGATGCCGTCGCTGCTATCGTCTCAAGGCACAATTCGATAGCGGTCCCTCTATTTTATAGGTACTTATTTTTTGACCTATTTTATAAAAAGTATTTTGTGAGTCTTTTTATATAATAGTGTATTCCCTTGCCTCAGCCATAATCTTTTCTTTTCCGTCTCAAACCTTATCGATTTCCTTTTTTTGTAGGTAATTGTTTCATTCAATAGGGTCCAGAAACACACCAAAAGCAGCATCCTGTATAGTAATAAAATTTCCTCAAATTCTCCATACGTCACACACAACAATGTTTAGCGCGACGGCAGCGTGACGGCGGCGCGGCGTAGGCGCGCTCCATCTCGCGATCGACATCCGACAACTCGACTAGTCATTATTAGATTTATAGCAGGATTGCCCCGCATGCCCCACGTACCGGGAATATTGTCCCAGATGGGGAGCATCGGGCGAGGTGATTCTTATCAACTATATTGACTGTTTGTGGGAAAAGCCTTCAGAAGGATCATTCAATCGTTCGAAAGAAACTTTACATCGTATATTTTTTCGTCTGGCTAGTTTGGGATCGATTGTATGATTTTGTAGATCACTTTGTCTCGACTGTAACGTTTCTGTATGACAGCAAATGCGTCGAGAAATTACGACAGATATCACTCATACATAATACCTGCGGATAACACTAAAGTTACTAACGGGATATTTACCATGATTTGAGTTTTGAGTTCTCCAATAAATCAATATTTTTAATATCCCGTTAGGAACTTTAGTATTGTAAATAACTATGATAGTTTCAAAAGTTTTAACCTGCGGATAGATTTTACGATGCTCAGCTTTTCTTAGCAAAGCTAATAAAATAAAGCTGTACAATTCACACAGGCTTAATCTTACCCCAAGCTAAGCAGAGTTTTTGTTATGGGTAACTGTACTAGATAACTGATAAATGTACCTACATAATAAATTACGTACATATATTTATATACTGTTAATACACCTAAAAAACACCCAGAACAACCGGAATTAGATGTTTGCATCGCAGGCGGACCTTTGCCAGGTGCGCCACAGAGGTTATCGAGTGCAGTTATATATTTCGCACGTGAGAAGTATGCAATCCCGATAATTCGTTCAGAATCCGCGAAAACAAAATCGCTAGCAGAAGCAACTCTAGTCTAATTAAATACATTTGCTTTGAGAGCAACCGGCGCATCTTCAACCCAGCCGGGCGTCTGCCTGACGAATGTCCGTATAATTCGATCAAACGACGAGCTCGTCCGTATGACGCTTCAGACGGAATTATTTTATTCCTGTTATGCTTCATCTTGTGTTTACGACTCGTTCCCGTTGTACTTTGTTACCGTTCGGAATGCGATTGCACAACGTACACAAATTGTATGACGTGTGTTTGTACAACTGTTGGACTCTGAATGATCGCTGCTGTGGAGCGAGATTGTACATTTGTACTGCGACTGAGAAAAAATCTAAACCATATTTATTTCCCAATTTTTTTCTTAAGGAAGAACACATCGGTTGACTTTAAGCGATAAGGCTGCCAATGTCATTTCGTTCTATAAGATTAACAAGATTTATTAGAAATTGATTTTTAAATTTATATTTTACCTAGCTGTGTATCAACCTAAAAAATAACGGTCACAGAGTTCCACATCAATGTGAAATTATGAAACCGTCACAAAGAATCAGAATCAGAATCAATAACTTTATTTCTTTAGGCTTACAAAATAAGCACTTAGACAAGTCAAATTGTATACTATAAACATAGTTATTATTATCAAATAAGAAATGTTGTGTGTTATTGATATTCACTAGTGGAAGAAGTGAAAAAGAAACCACTAGCACATTATAATATCACTTATATGTCTAATACATGTTTATTTTGCCTATCTAAATCTAAGTTTAATACGATTTAGTTACATGTCAAATATTTCTATAAAGCTAAACAGAACATTGAATTTCTTACATATGTACTACTATCAGTGCGGAACGGAGCGACATCTGGCCAAGCATTAACATCATTGATGTAATCATCTATGGAGTAAAAGGCCTTCCTGATAAGATTTTGTTTAATATACTGTTTAAATTTACGAATAGGGAGTTCAGTTGCTTCAGATGGAAGCTTATTATAGAACCGCACGCAATTGCCCATAAATGATTTCCCTACCTTTCTTAATCTATACTGCTGGGATGTGTAATTTGTTCTTGTTTCTTGTATATCTATTGTGAACATCACACTTTTTCAAAAAGCTATCTCTATTTTTGTGCGTATACATTCGATTTTCATAGATGTACTGCGATATTACTGTCAAAATATTTATTTCTTTAAATAATTCCCTCAAAGAGTCGCGTGGCTTTAATTTGTAAATTGCGCGTACCGCACTTTTTTGGAGAACAAAGATAATACTATAAAAGTAACTGAAACATTCTTTAGATACCAACATTATCTATAAATTAGGTTTGGTTCTAGCTTCATCTGACTGGAAGCGGGAGAGGATCGAGATCGGAGGTTAGGGTAAACACGCAGAAAATGTGATAAAATGTGCATCCGGACAATAGACGCCTCGTTCCATGTCGGAAGCCTTTTTTGTTGCCTTTTTACTTGAGACGGTTTTAAATTACGAGTTTGTAGGAATGTGTGTCTAGCGGTGAGATTCATACTTATTATGTAAATTCTGTTTCCGTAACCCCACGCAGATGGAGGTATGATTACGAAAGTCCATAAATGCGGTGCAGTGGCATGTTGGTCATCATCACACCTTGTCAGCCTGTATGTAGAAGCTTAACCTCCGAACACTCAAACACAACTCAGATTTAAACTCGCGATTTTTGTATAAGTTTCAATTACAATCTGTTAAAAATTCGACATTTGAGACGAGAACAAATCTGCGTTATATTTAGGTGCTCAGTGACCTATGTTAACCGGAAGAAACCATTGAAACCATTTTGTTCATTTCTCGGCCAACATGTAGCGATGAACTAACAAACATCTACACATCTTGTAATTGGTTTCCACGAACTAATGTAAATATTTTCTATTTGATTCCAGGTAAGAGCCAGAAGCACTATTCCATCGACCGTAGAACATTGTAAGTAATGCCATTGAGATACACGGAGATGAAGCAGATCTCCGAAATAAAAAATAACATTCAAATGAAGGTATTTACGAGGCTGTGAGAGACATTGCTATTTTCAGTTGCAACAATTTAAGACTTTAAGTACTCTCCTTTAGGTACATCTTCACTAAACCATACAAGCCAATAATTGTGCAATATTTGCGTCTGGATAAAAGCAAAAGTCCATAAAATAGCATTGAAATATTCGTACAGATAAACAGAGAAACGGTGCAGTACCTAATAGGGATTCCTCGGCATGAAACCCTAAAAAAACCTAATCGAAGTAAATTTACACCCTAGTTAGGCAACTCGTAAACAAGGTCCCCCGGCAAAAAATGATAATATCACAATGCGGGGCACAGTTCTCCGTCATCTTACCACTATCTCAAGTAACTAAACAACCCTTTGTCCGCGACATCGGCCAGACCCGGGTCTAATTCAATCCGGGAGAGGCCAGGAAAAGGCCGGGATAGTCCGCTGATAGGTGAAATTGCGGGGCTTGGCTAGTTTTTGTACACAGTAAAGAATTTCTATAGAACTTCACTTTGTATATCTATAATAAATCAGACCAGCCCAGCTAGGCCAGTCTAGGTTGAACGTTGGAAATTGTCTTAGTGAGGTGGCATCCAAGCAATAAAGGTCGCGTTTTAGATATAACGATGCCAGAAAAGTATTTTGTTAAAATGACACGTGATTCCAAGGCACGCACACCCAGCGTTTCTGTGTCATGCCATCCATCTCCGCAAGATACCTACTTATATGTTTGTGGTTGTATCACATTCCCGGATGAGCTCTTCCAAATCCTGGGTGGCCCAGAAACGAATGAATACATTAAACACCCTAGAACCCCTCATAATTCCGTCCTTTTGCCGCGAGATGAACTGAGCTTTAAATAATTTAGTTTTCCTCGGAGAAATGCATTTCCCTCTGTTTGTTATCTCTCCTCTGATTCTATGGCTGAGATGAAATGAGAAAATTCGCAGCTTAATGCACTTACTACGTTTACAGTGGAAAACGCAGAAAAACGCTGAGATAAAATGAATTTCGCACGCCTTTCTGAATATAACGTGCCCGGAAGCCGAAAAAATAAATTTAGATTTGGATTTAATGTTAAAATTTTGTCGACTAAGCTGCAATTAACAAGAGTTTGAATGAAAAAATCTTGGCAGGTTATCTATTTCATAATTTAAAACAACGACAACGTGCATCAGTATTTTCAAACTTCAGTGCCAAACAAAATTGGTAGAGCCCATTATCAAAGTACCTACCCTACCCTACGTTTATAAATCTGAACCCGCTGGTACAAGGGATCACTCCGCCGCCGTGATTGGACACCGACCTACATCGTCCATCAACACCTTTGTCCTCGAACATTGTATCACAGATTAGCACTGTGCCGTACCCACTGAACGCTGCACAAAGGCTGTACAGGGTGATTAAAACTGTCAATTTAAATCATTTTCATAAGACAGGGTGTATGCGCCTGCGTCCATCGTGGCGGCCGTTGTTCGAGCGACATAAATCCGCGCCGCAATCCGCACCGAATGACCCAATTTAACCATTATGCGACCGAGCATCGTTTCGCCTTTATTGCGAGGATAATAGGAGTTTTATTTCTGAAGCAATTACGTTTACTAATAACTTTGAGAAGAAAGATCACTTCATGATTTTAGTAAGCACGCACGCTAGTGTTCTTGATTGCACCAGTGCTGATTACACAGAATATATGATAGACAGAACTCTTTGCCAACTCCATTTTTCTTTGTACCGCTTTTCATTTCTTCTAAAAGTCGACAAAAAATGTAAATGAAGGAAATTGATCAAAATTTAAAAATATTTAGCTTGTTAAAGAGCTTATTTTGTAAATCTTAATAAATAACAGTAATTGTTTTTGATTTTTAATAACCTTTACACTTAGCTCAGTTACGACGATGACACATTATGACCGACATGCGTATTTCACCATGAATACGGCAAATTGACTTCACCCATTTGGTAACTACTACGATAACGTTACGTCATTTCTTACCATAAAACAATCCAATCCAAGGGGTGCACCCCTTCATGTCAAATATGGACGGTTCCATTACCGCTGGCGTGTACCTCTTCTGGACCCGAAACCGATGGCCATATCTGACTATTATATAATACCATTACAATAACAACAGCCGCCGTAGGAAGCACAAGTCATCGAGACCGGTAGGAGATAGGAAGAAGGTAAAAGTGGCGTCTTTAGATTGTGCATAGTTAATTAGTGTGGTCGCATATACTGGTGGAAGGTCAGGCAGGATTGAAAGCTGTTGGTTTATTTATGCGAGCTTAATTTTATTAATTCATTTTGTAATTTCTACTGATGAAAACATTGACAAATCTATTCTTCGCAAATTAATTGCGGTTAATTTCTACCAAAGATGAATCCAACCTGGTGGATGCTGGGATGGGAAGTAATCTCCAGCAAACAAAGGGTCGCCCCTGCGATCTGTCAGGAAGGTGCCGTTACGAGACGTCATTGATTACCGACGAGGAATGGATCTGATCGTGGGTGGAGGGGGGCAATAACGACTATGAATGAATCCAAATAAAATAATTAAAATATAACCACACGAATTCTACTAATATTATAAAGTGGAGAGTTTTTGCCGTTGGGAAAATGTTTGTGCGATGACAACGCCAAAATTGTTGAATGGACACATTATGGTTCAAGAACTTGGAAATCTTTCACGTTTTAAGCCGCGGTCAGAAGCTAGTTTAATGTATGCGAAAGTTTCGATGTTTCTTACCTCCTCACCCTAAAACTACTGAACAGATGGAGCTGAATTTTGCATAGCACTAGTTTCAGGCCTGGAATAATATAATGCTACTTTAGTCCAGAGAAAATGCGTACGTAGCCACAGGCAGAAGCTAGTATTCAATACGCAGGATATTTTTACACTTGCATCATCCAGCCCCATAGTAATACGTCAAATTAATCAATGTCTTCTTCTGATTTGTTCAGTTTTGGAAGAGTGGTCGTGGTTCTGATGGAGTTCTGATGAACGAACGCTCGTGCAATGCTCCGCCATCGCTCGTTCCCTGTTTATATGGAAATTGCTATACCCAACAGGGTAAATACTCTAGCTATAATTAGAACCTATTAAAGCTACCTATATGCGTACACATTTGTAATAAATAAATGAATTATCTTGGTTGCGCTGTAGGAGAAGTCGGTCATGGTGGATTGTGTTAGAGAGTTGATGAGGTCTTCTATAGAGGCCACAAATCTTTGCAAAATTTTATGATTTATAAGAATCAATATCGTCATCAACAAGTTGTTGGTTTTATTCAGAACCTGACCTCCTAAAAGGTCTCTCCGAATAAAACCATACTTTTACCGTTACGGTTCAGACAGTTTTTCGGTTTAACTCTTTTTTATTTCCCTGTAAAGCTGAGTGCTGCAGCTGCCAACTTCAATGAAAAGAACATCAAAGTTGTCTTCAATTCGTTTTTCAGAACTCAAACAAAATTTAATAATTTATTTACAAACACAACATTGTCACCATGCGCGGATATCGAATGGTTTTTCTCAAGGATGACTTTCCGAATAACAACTCAACGGGGTATGATCCCTATCTAATTATAAATATTTTTTAATCAAACGACCTGTATTTCTGTATTTGACCTGATCATGCGATGCCGATTCCGTATAATTATTTTTATTTAAGTTGGCTATGCATTAATTATTAATTCGCTTATAGCCGACCTATTCCCTCGACCCGGGTCTCCCCGAGATGTTCATTGTTTTGTATCCAATTACAGGCATCCACAGCCCAAGTAATTGGAACGGTCTAGACGTGGCACTGAGCATTCATTGTGTTAGTGAGGTAGGCTGGAGCTTCTACTGTTTGTAGCTCTACTTATTTGCTACGGACGCTTTTAAAACTTTGAGAAAAAGGTCTACACTTAAATCGTATTTAAATTAGAAATGATTTCAGTAAGCAAAGCAAACTTGAGTAAAGTAACACTATATAATTTATACTTCAGTGTAGAGCATAATTCCCAAAATCATCTAGTACCAACGAGCTGGAAACTGAATATGTTTATCAAGCTATAGAAGATATATTTGAATTCCTGAAATAGGTATAACTTATTTTTTCCTGAATTTATATTTCTATATGTGCAAAAGTTTTGACTCCCATCAGTCTCTCGCATCGTTAACTCTGATTTAGCATACAAAACTTATTATCGATTTAAATAGAAATAGTTAGTAGGTGACGGTAATTCCACTTAGAGGACAGCACGTTCTTAACTCGATCATAACTCAAGTACAATGCATGTCACCGATCCTTGATGTTCCGTCTAGTGTAACTACTCGTAGCCCGTGCCCGTAATCTACCTCTCGTAGACGTAGTAGGTGGCTGCCGGCGGAGATTACTCCCAGCATTGATTGGTCGGAGGCTGCATTCCGGATTCTGAGGAATTAGCCCTAACCTCGTGAATAGTGTATAGGTTTATTTGTACCTCGTTTATTTGAGAAATATACCAAGTGGCAGTTAAATTATTATCAACAAAAATAAATATTGAAGCTATGCTAGAAGCTTCAAACTGATACTAACTTTACAGTCAAACTTAATTTTTCCTCGGTCATTGAACTTCCAATTTTTGTATCAGTATGTAGGTATCTGTATATTGGAAGGCCAAGTTTGTAATTCATTACGAATGTATTAACAAATATGTAAACACATCTTCCGTCTTCAGTAACACGTTCTCATCCGTTTGTAGCGAGGGCTGCAGCCCTAACGGGCGCAAAGATATGCTAATGTTCAGTGAGGCTGGTCACGCGAACCTTCTTTAGATCCTGTACCCCTACCCGACACGAGGTAAAGGGGTGCTATTTATCTGTCTATGTATCTAAGGAAATTGTAAACAGCACTTACATATTTAAAAGCGAACATTCATATTATTAATATATAAGATAAGCTAAGCAAGATCGCTTAGCTGTCCTGACATATCTCTACTTTACTGCCGCCGAACACTGCATGAGTCTATTTTGTGGAGGGTCTTAGATAAACTGAAATGATGAGCATGTTTTGTGTTTCGTTATATTGTACTACATTATATGTAGCCGTTTTATAAAGCACAGCACAGTAACAGGTCGTTATGTCGGTCGTAAACGCAAGGTGCGCCCCCGTGCAGCTAATACCATGTAGTCGGTGCACGGGGGTGTAAAGTATCGCACTAGAGTTAATTGCGAACCAGCCATTGGCCCGCAGATTTAGGGTTCCTCGGGGGTTGTAAAAATATGATGCTTGTTTTATTTGATACTTCATTGTGCAGTTTGCTTGTCGAGGGTACTTGTGGCGTGGTGGCACCGGTGGTGTTACGGGTAATAAAAGCATAAAATGTCCTCGGTTTTTGTTTTGATACGAACCAAGGCATTTTCAGCACCGATTGCTGAATTTTGTATAAAAATAAAATGCACCGAAGGAAGCTTCCGCTGATAAGTAAAACTCTTTCACCACAATTACGATATACCACATCTACCTAATAGACTGAAATATTATTCGGAACTCACCCCAGACAAGTTGCGGTCAGCCAGCCGACACTTTATTTCTCCACTTACCTCTTTTCGCTGACAGCGCTGCCGCCGCATCAATCAAGCGCTTCACATTCTTGTTTTTATGCAGTGCTGAGTATTGTCGGATAAAGGAAATTCGCTGTAATCTTTTATATTCACCCCTCTTGTATACCAATCAATCTGCAAAAACGTTACCTTATTTTTAACCTAATACAAAACACAGAATTTTTAACGCTTGCAGAATGGGTTTTATTGTTTTGTTTTTCACTGACATAATAAATGGGAGACTGTAATCTGTACCCGCTGCAAACGGCTATAAAACTTATTCGTTAATACGTGATAATGACCTTCAATTGGGCAATTGTCCACCAATACTGAATCTTTAGAAGTAGCGAGTCAGTATAAATGGCGCATTGTCAACAACAGTTGTGTTGTAAGTGGTTGCAACCGAAAGCGGTACCGAAAGTACTCACTTTTATACCGTCCGCTCCCCATACGTAACTCTCTACTCAATGAATATCCCATGTTTCCCATTGTTTGTAATTAAGTTGCATTAACCGTGGTTGTGTAATATCGTGCTAGTTATTTACCGAAACCGGATCGAGATAATGGACGCTCACCTGGCCGCGGTCGCACGCGTTCAGCGAAATTAATTTTAACATGGCTTCATTAAGGTAAAATGCTTGAATGTTACTTTAAATTTACATTTAAAATCACTCGAATGGTAAATCATACTGGCGATATCAAGGCGAGTGCATGGGCGGCCTTGCTGCGATTGCTAATCGCGGCGAGCTCGCTGCATGCCCGCAGCGTCGCGCGTCGCTTCGTGTCGTCGCGGTGGCGTACTTCTTGTGCACTCCTCGCTTTGAAATCGCTCGCAAATCACCAGTGTGGTTAGTATTTTCCAATAAACATACATAAAAATCCTATGTAATATCAATAAAATATATTTACTTACCACTGGCGTCGCGCAGAGTTAGTCTCACTTCGGACCACAAACAGACGAATCACGCGGGCCCAAGTGAAAATTAAAAATAAACAAAGTGGATCTTGGCCTCATGTTACGTAGGTGCCAGTACATTAAGTATACCTAGAACATAATAATTTCCGTTTTATTTATCTAAGAGAAATTAAAAGCTTTAGAACTAGAATAATAAACACTCAACATTATAAAAATTAAGATAAGCAGTTTCCACACACAGAAAGAGAATACAATATTTTTATCGATAAGTGACATCACTAGTCTTATAAAATCGATACCCTCGCGCCATCAATCGGTGTCATTAGTCCGTGAAAGCCTCCATTTCTACTAATATCGGCCGCGATGGAGCTTTTCAACACTCCATGTTACTTTTATGATCAGCACTTTTATATCGACGCCTATTCCTTTTATTAATGGCATATAATATCAAAAATATTTAATAGTAGGTACCCGAATTAATATGTGGTCATAATTTCACCAAATAAATATTATTATATATATATTTAGATAATAGAGTCCAAATTAAATAATGAACCACAACATATCGAATTCTATTACAGATATCGATAGCATCCCATCACTAGTGATGCTGGATCAGTGAAGGAGTAGGCAGTTCTATTTGTTTATGTTTAGATCCTTGTTATCTAACAATTTTTTGCAGCTGTATATATAACAAATACTTATAAAAACACTAATTATTAATTGTACCTACTTATTATTATTATTTTTAGTGTTCCTATAAATTCTGTAACCTAGCACTACCTACTAAACTGTTGTCCACACTACCCAAAGGTTAGCTGGTAGAGAATGCTATCTACCATTATGCTCGCCTACGTACAACTTTTGTGCAATAAACCATATTCTATTCTAACCCTCCATCACTGGTGCGATACTGACACGATGTTCTAATAGTCAAATATTTAAAGCTATTTATATAGCATATAAATAGATTACAACTCTGTAAGACCTTGCATGCAATTTTTAAATATATTGGGGTTATTATTTGATTAATATGTCAAAAACATCATTTTTAATACATGCCATTATCTTCTAGCCACTTTATCGAAACCGATTTATTTGCAAACGTCCCAACACTACCCGCCGAAATACATTAGCGAGTTTGATCTCTCATTGAGTACAAATAATGTTGCTGCGTGTGCAGCACGATTTGTCGCGGAATTGATCCGCTTTGTTTGAAACACCGTTGTTTTGATAACCACTGTATTATTGTAGACGATGGAGTACTAATACATTACCTCCAATGACTCATTTATTACCATACTTCTAAACATTATAACTTTATGTTGCATGATAATGGTCGCTGTTTAGAAAGTCTTCAATTTGCCACATACAGCATCTGTCAGCAGTCTAATTCTACAGATCGTCATCCCCAGGCCGTAGAGCGTCCTACTCTACGTTTACCGAGTCGCGATCTCCACTCAAGTACATGCATATCCCAACGGTGGTCGTTTAAATGGAGCTATAGAGCTCATTAGAGGAAGCTCATATCCAGCTGGAGTAGCATAGGCTGAGATTCAAAAACATCAAAAATAAAATCGACTTCGATGGGTGTTGAACTAGAAACCTTCTCTTAGTACATAAAGTGCTGCTAATTACGCAACTATGCGAGGTCCAGCGTGGTGGAGTCGGAAAACCTCTGGGACTTCCTTCGGTCTCTAGCACCGTTAGCTCGAACTACACGGGACACATCCATTCATTTGTTCATTCGTGTGGGCTTACACACTATAATAACAAAATCTTAGCATAGACTGATAACGATAAATAGAGAGTATACATATACATATGTATGGCCTGGATACTGAAACTATTAAAGTTGTAGAATGGAAACGGTTTCAGCGATAATTTCGGGTTTGCTCTATCAACATGTGCGTAAAATCGAGCTTTATTCGAATGATACAAACGTACCGATCTGATCCACCTTTGATCTTTAGATCGATTAGCTCCAAATGGGCGCTGAGGATCCACAACTGCATTCTACTCTGCCTACATTCTCTGATTCCGATTCCCTTAATAGAATCAGTAGAATTCAAAAACATACTGTCGATACAAAACGATCAATAGCTTCCTGTATGGGCCTACGTTTAGGCTGAAAGTCAAAATAAAGCTACTCGTTATATAGCTCTCCAAGTGCTTTAGTTCTGCAGCTCAAGAACTTCCCCAAAATATGTTGAATTAGTTTATGTAAATTAGTAAATAACAATGTTCATTATTTTATTCTATTCTATTCACTTAAATTTATACCTAATTTTAGTTTTTGTGGCTTTAATTTTGAATTTTAGTTAATTTGGTGCATAATAGGTATGTGATATGGATTTAATAATCTGAAATAAATGAAAACAATACAATACAATTATTAAAATAACGAGGCTAGCAACTCCATTTAGGTGGGTTGTACTCTGCGAGCCGTCACTCGGGCTCATTGCAGCATTTTGTTTGCTTTGTGAAGTTGTTGACTTCAGACACACCTATGTAATGTGTCAGCACTTGCTTTGATAAATTATTTATATTAAATGTATATTTCACTAAATGTAGAGACATCAAGCTGTCTTACTTAATTGGGCTAGGCTTAAGTTTAACCAATAAAAAACAAGCGAATGTAACAATAAAATAATATAAACAAATTAAACTAGTAGGTATATACAATTGAAACAGTTGAGCTAACTGCAGACTGTTGCAAACAATCTACAGGTAGCTCAACTGATCCATATCAATACCAGTCGGAAGCGTACCCAAAACGCTAGCTGCATTGCCCCGCTGTATGGCAATGCTAATGCGCTGCGCCAGATACTCACCAGCTCTCGGGTCACGACCAGGGGCTCAGATTTTTTTTTTAAAACCCGGAGACCCTCGGTACTCCACGGACCTAGGGTCTCGACTCCAAGGGGAGCAAATGCGTAGGCTCTGTCGAGACCTGCATATTTGCGCCTCTTGAGATCCTCGGCCAAATCTGTCGCCGAACCAGCCCTCACGGATGTCCTCGAAAGATGAAGGCGCAAGTGTGTCGACACATGTAGCGTCCCACACAATAGGCCTCCCCAGCTCCCAAGGAACTAATGTCATGCCGTCGGGCCTCTTACCATCGTCACGCAACAGACCATATAGCGAATATATACTTTAGAGGCAAAAGTCGCAAATTTCGATAGATATGGTTAATATTGTTTCAATTGTAAATACTAGTTTAATTTGTTTATATTATTTGATTGTTATTTTCTTCGTCAATTCATTAATATTTGATTATACGAAACCTTAATCCGGAAGGTACGTACCCAAAAAACTAAAAGGACCTATCTCTGTCTCATTGTCAGTGTCATGTAAAACATTTATCGTAAAGCCCTGATGAGTGACACCGTGTAGCAACCACCCCGTGATTGTGAACACAAACAGCTCAGACACAATGTCTTCACATCTCACAAGCATACACACCACATATGTGTACATACAATCCTTCTAAATACACACCACCTATGTACGTACATACAGACACCGTAATGAGCCTCCTGTGAGGGCGCACATTGTCCGCCGCGACGGAAGAGACCTATTGGGACGTAGAATGGAACCCAGCTCGTGGAAAATTAAATGAAGATGCTGTGATGCTTCCCAACTATATAAAATAAGTTTCGTCTAAAATGCTCTTTATGTTTTGCTCGCACCTTCAACATAATGAATAAATGTGTTGTGCATGATTATGATACGATACGATCAAGTCTTTCTTGTTAACTCTCATCTCTAAATTATAATGTTTTGAATGTATTCTGTTTTGGTAGCAAAAAGAATTGGAGTGTTTCAATCACTACCTTATTATTTTAATAAAGCGGTATTTACCATGATTTATGTTATTTTGTGTAATGTGTCCCAAATTACGGCACAGTTGCATGCGTCATGTACGGAACAACTGAAGTCCTACCACCTACCTGGTATTTGGAAACTCAAAACAACAAATGTCATGATCAGACTATATCCCGTCAGTAATGTAATGTTGGCATACGTGGCCGTGGGGCCGCGGCTTACGAATATCGACCCCTCCAACTCAACCCGTGGATGTCGTAAGAGCCGTCTAAGGGAACCTACCAGAGCATGGGCAGCAGCTTCCTTCTGAGTATTTTTCAACACCAACACTGCGATCACCAATCCGCCTGCCAAGCGTGGTGATTATGGCAAATCCCTCTCTACAGGGAGACCATCCACTCACACGGATGGACCGACGACATTGTAGCGGTCGCAGGGAGTCGATGGATGGAGGCGGCACAGGACCGCTATTTGTGGCTTCGTATGAGGGAAGCCTATGTCCAGCAGTGGACGTGTATGGGTTGATATGAATGATGAATGTACTGTTATTAGGGTTCGATAACGATGTTTTAAAAGTTCAAGTATAAATGTTTTAAAAGTTATATTTTAAACTTTATTCTTATTTCTCAAGATAGTCTTCGCTTCATTTATAAAATCGTAAAAACTTATTTTTTAAAGTTTTGAAATTCATAGAAAATCTTTGAAATTCTTTTAAGTTCCAAAATTATATTGTACTATGGGAATGATATCTAATGAATCCAATGAAAGGTGTTTTTTCTGATTTGAGGGTGATTTGAGGGCGACGCGGCGGCGGACCCATGGGTGACGGGGCGATATGATGGATGGTCGAGAGCCGTGGGACGCCAATTATTTTGAGCAGGCGTCGCTTCGCGGTGACCGATCTATTATTGGACATTTAATTATCCGCAATATCTGGTATTTTTGACAAAGGAATTTATAAATATAATCTAGGTTTGAAGCCAAGTGGTTTTTAGTAAAAAACCCACAAAAGAATCACGACGTTCCACGCATTCTGCTATTATTATGTTTTCTCTCAACAATAATAAAGAATCCTCCGTATTGTATGATGTCGAGATGAAAGCCTAATTTATGTAGATTGTAATTACAAATGTAGTACTGCGGGCGCAATGTGATGACGTCACACGTATGCTTTTCTCCCCAACACCCCTCGAGCGGCTCCAGCCGGCTTACGTTTGTTTTTCTTACGGTTATTTAATTGCGAGGAAAAAATTATTAATTATATTAGTAAAGTGCATAAAGATAAAAAGATAAAAGAATTTATTGTTGTGAACTAGGTGTACAATATTGGTCTTATGTCAAGTATATTATAATAAGTATCTCTAGTTTGCCGGTTAGGCTTACAACATAATGTAGGTGTGTACATGCAAACTAATAAAATTTATTTGATTAAACAGAATATAAGATATGAAATTATTAAAATTTAATACAAAAAAAGAAGGTAATTGTCAATTTATATAATATGTATGTCTAACTTAAAATTTATCATTTAGGAATTCGTCAGTGATATAATAAGCCTTTTCTTCCAATAGTTTGCTTAATTTGCTTTTAAATCCGTTCAAATTACTTTCGGACCGTATTGACAAAGGAATCTTATTATAAATTATAGGGGCCATGCAAAACACACTCTTCCTAAGTAAGGCGGTTTTACATGCATGGTGGTGTAGGGTACCCCCGCGGCGAGTACCAGCTGGGTACGGGTTAAACCGTTCCATATTAGTCCGAACAAAATTAGCCACTTCATATATATACAAAGAGGGAAGAGTTAGAATTTTCCATTGCTTGAAAACACCCTTGCATGTGTCGGTCTGCATTAGACCAAACATTGATCTAATGCAACGTTTCTGTGCTTTGAAAACTTTTTCCTTATTAGTAGAGTTACCCCAAAATAAAACTCCAAATCTTAATAGCGCTGCAGTGTGCCCATAGTAGGCTGCAAGTACTGCCGAGGTGTTTGCTATCTTGTTCAGTTTATACAACGCATAGGAATATTGGTGTAGCCGGCTGCACAGTGTGTCCGTATGTATTTTCCAATTTAACTTGCTATCTATTTGTAAGCCTAAGAATCTCGTGGATTCAGTATAATTTATTTTGTTATCTAGATAGTGCACGTCAGTGGGTGGTAGAGCCGATTGCCTTTGCTTAAAGTCCATAAGATAAGTTTTAGTAAAGTTAATGCGTAAGTTATTATATCTAAGCCAATTGATTATCGATGTAAATGTATTATTAATGTCAGATATATTTGTTAGTCGATTATTAGTAAATAGTATGGTGCTATCATCAGCGAATAATGTCATGTAGTTGTTAGTAATCATGGGCAGGTCATTAATATATATAATAAAAAGTAGAGGTCCTAGCACACTTCCTTGGGGGACACCGTATCTTACTGTTCTCAACTCAGATGTGTGTATAATTTCGGAAAGTGTTGATGGACATACTTTGGATATTTGAGTTATTTGTTTTCTGTTAGTCAAGTATGATTTAATTAGATCTTGAACATTGCCTCGTAGGCCGTATCTCTCAAGTTTATCGAGGAGTAAATTATGGTTAACGTGGTCAAATGCTTTTGTCATATCCATATATAGACCAATAGCAGTTTGTCTGTTATTAACTGTTGTTGTTACTCTATGTAAGAACTCGTAAACAGCCATATTTATAGTTTTATTTTCCTAAATCCATATTGATGGCCTGTAAATAAATTGTTTTGTTCGAAGTAATAGTTTACTTTACTGTAAATGACTTTCTCAATTACTTTAGAGATAATTGGTATCAGCGCTGCCGGTCGATAGTTGTTAATATCATCTCTGTTTCCTTTTTTGTGTAGAGGTTTTATTACAGAGAGTTTTAATTTCTCCGGAAATACACCTTTTTCCATACATATGTTTATTATATGGGTCATGACAGGCGCCACGATAACGGCGACCTCTTTTAGTACCTTAGTGGATATCCCGTCATAACCTACACTGTTTGTGTTTTTTAAAGTTATAATGGTCTTGAGAGTGTCAAATGGAGTAATGGGCGTCAAAAATAAAGAATTCGATGATATGTTTATGTTCCTATTAAAGCTTTTACCACCACCATCATCATTATTACCAGTGTCATAGATATTATTAGTACTGTCCATATTATTCATGTCATTACTGTTATTAGTTCCAATGTCAGTGTTGTTATTATTATTGTTATTTCCAATGTCAAAGCTAATATTATTATTCCCAATGTCAGTGCTAACGTTACAATTATTTCTTATGTCATTTTTAGTACTACTTCCGTTACCTGCTATGTTAATAAAGTAGTCATTAAAAATATTCACAAGTTTACTGGGGTCAGAGATTGTCTCATTGTTTACTGCTAGCTTTGTGATACCCTCTTTAGGTGCATTATAATTAAGTTTATTTATAATACTCCATGTAGTTTTAGTTTTATTGTCAGAATTTTTTATAAGGTAGTCATTTTGTGCTTTTTGAGTTAGTTTTATAATTCTTTTATAACGCTGAGAATAATTTTTGAACTTGTTCTTGTTTTCTACATTTTTAGTGTGCCTGTATTGCCATAGTAGAGCTCTTTTTATTTTGCTACATTTTTTAATTCCGTTTGAGATCCATTTAGGTTTTTTATATGTATTAACTTTAATTCTGTAATATGGAAAGCATAAATTGTAGAAAAGCATAAAGAGTTCATAGAATAAATCGAAAGCATTGTTTGGGTTATAGCAGTCTATAACTGTTCGGAAAGAGGTGCAAGTTTATTATTAATTAATGATTGATGTAAAAAGTTCCAATAAAGTTTTAAACAGGTGAAGTTTGATTAAAAGTGAGCTAACAATAAATAAATAAGTATTTTTTTTACTTTGTATACAGGATCCATAGTAATTCACTCACAGAGCGTGAACTGCGATTCTGCTCATCATCACAAATATTTTGGTGAAGACGATTGATCTTAATTCTAAAAATTCACCTCTTTTGCAAAATAAAAAACACGTTTGTCCGCATATGTTTTGGTACACAAATATTTTCATGTTTATTAACATTTAAAAAGATATTTATGAACCAAGATGCAAATATCTCCATCCAATTGAACGCAGCGCAAAGGATACTCTGAAAATTTCTAGGAATCCTGAGCATCTCGAATCGAAAAACGCCAAAACGTGACCGGAATTAAAGATGACGCTCATTGCGCTAGACGTTAGGGCGCATTCTCACAGCAGTAGATATGTTTTACAGGTCTGTTTTATCGGATACGCTTTTTTCGGCGGCGATGGCGTTGTGGTTGTGCTACTGAGTTCACACAAACATACATACGGTACTGCTCAGATTCATTGAAAAATAAATAAAAATACCGATCCGAAATCCATACTACGTTCTGTTTTAATATTCCGTCTTATCGGATACGTTTATCTTATACCTTTAAACGAGCAATTCTTGTATATATATATATGTATATATCTAAAATCTGAATCTCGGAAACGGCTCCAACAATTTTCATGAAATCTAGTATACAGGGGTTTTCGGGGGCGAGAAAACGATCTAGCTAGTATTCATTTTTAGAAAATGTAGTTTTATTCGTATTTTCAATAATCAACATTATCGATAGGGCACTCCCATAGACAAGATTTCAACGCTACAAAGCCTTCACATATCATGTATGACAGTTTTTTTTTAATTTTACTACATATACTTGGATATGACGTCACAATGGTGGAGGAAAGTTGTCAGCTAAGATATATGAACCCATAGACATGGCCATAGACATACTTCCATTTTGTTCATTCGTAGATAACATAACTAAATTAAAAAATATGACTCTTTCTGACATCTATTGGCGAATATTATTACATTTTTTTTATTGGTAGCAACCTACTTCTCTAAAGACACAACACTAAGCCACGGCGGCACACATGTCAGATATCTGCCCAAAAAATTAACTTTATGCAGAGTTAAGCTTTATTATATGTATATAGAAGTTGGTTGCATTGCCAAGTTCTATTAAATTTTTTTTTGCTATAATAATGCTATTAGTTGAATTAGTTTTGTAATTTGCCGATTTTATTTCTTAAAGCTGAATAGTCATTATAAACAAACCTGTTACTCAACACTTTGTGTTGCCTTTTGTATAACACTGGTAGAAAATTCCATTAATAAGCATGATACTGGATAATTTATGTTCTGTTCCCTTTTAGCTGTATTACACACCATGTCTTTACCGTTATTCAGTTGCTGTATAAAGTAGGTGTTGTTTCTGTTATGAAGCATATAGTAATTTAAAAGAAATATAGATAGCTGTTATAAATACTTTATGCGGCTTTAATTACGAAACTCGACCACTTTTAACCAGAGAACATAATAAGTGGACACATAGGGTTTGTTATGCAGACATAAGACGAGAAGCCGCTGTGCAAGCAAATTTTATTCAGAATTACCGTCGCCATAAGGAATAACATAACCTATTTATAATGATATGGAATTTTATACTCAAATACTCAATTATAAAAACGAAATCGGTATAATATTCTTGTAAAAGTATTACAATGTTATGTTTGAACCCTTAAAGTACATAAAACATAAAAAATATTTCACTCGTAAAAACAAACCATACACAAAATGTTGTTTATTTCTCAAAAACGCGGCTTATCAGGTAACGCGTGAAAATTTTACACGAAATGTATATATAAAACACGGTAAAGATGCATGCGCACCTACAACACAAATAAGGGTAATATTATTTTACTTATCAATAGGTACAATTAAATATGGCCTTCATGTTACGCAGTCACCATAAACAAACATTCTTGATAATATAACTAAAATAAGCTAAACCCTGTGTATCATCTTTGTATCGAGCTTTGAAGGACTTAAGCATAAAGTTCATTCATCATCTGGCTAACAGAGCTGTAATACTTGTATAAAAGAACAAAATGCTTTTATCCAGAATATACTCAGCTTGTCGTACAATTATTCAAAACTTATTCATCTGTTACGTTGCTATTACACGGCTATTAGCATTATAATTTTGTGCCGAACATTGCTTGAATAACGTCTGAGTAAGCGCCAAATCAGCTAATAACGGTAGTCTTATTCAGCTATTCGTTTTCTATGTCTGCTGTCAAACAAAGCTTACTCAGAAGGTTTGTGCTGGCTGGGCACTAGGTGTTTGGTTGTAATATGTATTTAAATAAAATTTCTAAAAAACACAACATCCCAAGATAAAAATACCGAGCAAAGCTCGTTCGTCATCCGGGTACTATTGATCAAAAACGTAGCAGGTGTGTTTGCAGTTGTATGAGCGAGTTCACGTCCAAGACAATATTCCGGATCCAGTGAACACAATGATATCTCAGTAGCTAGGTATGGAACCGATAAATACCATCCCGTAAATACGGACCTATTCTGTGTGAATGTGCTCTTAGTTGGTTTTGTGAAACACACGCGGAATGTCGGCCTGGGGAAATAACGGGGTTTTTGTTATTCGTGATTTGACAAATAACAGTATTAATAATGCAAATACATTATATCTTTATTGACAAACAAAATGACAATCAAATAATATAAACAAATTAAACTAGTATTTACAATTGAAACAATTGAGCTAACTGCAGACTGTTGCAAACAATCTACAGATAACTCAACTGTAACCAGTAGGACGCGTCCCCAAGACGATGGCTGCATTGCCTCGCTGTATGGCAATGCTAATGCGCTGCGACAGATACTTGTAAATACATAGTTCACTCACAAAGTAAGGATATTAGGGAAAGTCGTTTTTGGATAGATTTGATAGCAATTATGTCAAGACCGAATACAAAAGAAAGAATCAATGTCACAAAAGGCATTAAGATATACTAAAGGTATATAATCAAGCGCAAGCTGACGTATCCCGCAGGATTCCATAAAAAAACACATGGCTACATCTGATTTATGAGAGTTCGGCTCCATCCTAGGGGAGGCCCTGGGCTGGTACAGGCAGCCTGCTCCTGTCCTCACACCTGTTCCGACCCGCTGAGTAAACATTATATTACGTTTCACTAAGTAAACAAACAATGAAGTTTTGAGAAGAAACTGCTCGAGTGAAATTTAGGGGGAACAAAATATTGAGAAATCGTATTTAGACTTTGCAATGTTGCAAGTTATAATTTTTGCTTAATTTGCAGTTTCGCAGGCTTTCGCTTTACACCTTAGTCAACGCATTCACTTCCCAGCATCAGCGGTGCGACCTAAAGAGAAGTATCATGGCACATAGTATGTAGAATAGAGGCTCAAACACGGTTAAGTGCATGATGGGCTCTCTATGCGTTCGCTAGTTTCATATACATACTTGTGTAGCTTTGTACCCTAGACATTCGTGGCACCGTAGCCTTTCGGAGTACCATTATCTTTTCGTAGCACCGTAGCCTTTCGTAGCACCGTAGCATTTCGTAGCACCGTAGCCTTTCGTAGCACCGTAGCATTTCGTAGCACCATAGTCTTTCGTAGCACCGTAACATTTCGTAGCACCGTAGCATTTCGTAGCACCGTAGCCTTTCGTAGCACCGTAGCATTTCTTAGCATCGTAGCATTCGTAGTACCGTAGAGCTCGTAACTTCGTAAAGGGTCTACGCAGAAACCTTCCGATGTTGTCTGTACGGTCCCACGTTCATGCCTTCATCGTGATGATATATAGCCATGCGTGAGGCTTTCAAAATTGGTCATATATCATGATCTAAATCAGCTGAGATAAATATAGCTAAACGGTACAAAATTAGGGTTTTAGAAGTTTATTCCTGTAAAGAATATAAGAGAAAAGCAGGATTATCTCTAGTATTATCTGTTATAATTAGTAAAATGTGCAGAAGGAACTCTATTATGATTTAAGTAACCTAGTGCTGTAAAAGATAGATAATACAAAGTTCTGCGGTATTCACTATGTATCTATTTCGAGCTAAAATATTTAAACTCTGCAACATACACAAGGTCGTTGGCTTGTCTGACTGTAGAGGTATCAAATGAAGTAATTACGTTCCTCAGAATATGAACAGGTATAATATTATAACATCCCTTCCCTACGTAAATAAACGTAGACCCAAGGTGACCGTAATTCAATCGCCGACACATTTTACAAGTCTAGCTAACGTACCAACTATAATGTACCAACTCAAACTGAACTACGTGGCAGCTTACGGATCAATTTAAACTTGACTAGCTGTTGCGTGTGTTATCACGCGGCTGGGCTTTGAACATAGTTTGATATTGTGCAATTACTGGATTTGTTTTTGGGAGAAGAGAAACGGTTGAATGTTTGAAGATACTATACGAACTAACCAAATGACATTATACAATACCTAAAACCGTTATAATAATACACATAGGTCACAACTTTACCGAATATTTCGATAAATATTTTCATAAAAAGAGTTTGGATCTAGGTTGGTACGCAAAAATAGTTTTATAACATTTCATTTACTTTGTAATTTCAATATAAATTCACCTTTATACGCAAATGTATGGTTTGCTCTCGCAGTTAACACTATCAGATTGTCTCAAAAGAGTTCTAAAGGTAAATACGACAGTAATTGCTCAGTTTTATGATTAAAAGCGATTTCAGATGCACAGTTTTATATTAAACGTTAAGGCTAGAACTAAAATTCCCAGAACTTCCGCAATCTCAAAGTATTACTTTGAGATTTTCCCAAGCAGTCTTGAACGATAGTCTCAATTATGAAAAAGAAACAATCTATTAATAACTTGTAACAGAGAGGCCGGTCGTTAGATAACGGACCGTCTTTTGTTTCGCCATTTAATGTTTTATTTATTGGGATCATTAGGTGCCATATTGAAAATTCAAAAATATATATCAATTCAAGTCCTTCTTTATTGTGGACATTAGACATGAAAATGCCAGTCCAGCTTACGTATGTTGACATTATTTGAAGTTGTTTTATTTCAATGATACATGCATTTTTACGAGGATACCACCATTTTATTGTAAAATTCCATTAAAAGTACCTGTATGGTTCAACGAAAAGCCAATAGTTCATCCGGGTGAAGCAGGGTCGGCTAAGAATCGAAATACCGGATATCCGGCCAACCTCGTTTCCTCCAAAGTGCTGTAAAAACCAAAACAAAAACCCAAACATTTATTGATCCACACGGACTGAACAGTTCTTGATAATTTATCTTCGATTCCAAATAAAACGTGATGAACAATTTGATCCATGAATTTTCTCTTTCGGTGTTCTCACATTGTCGGTTCCTTCTAACAATATCTCGTTATGCAAAGTAAATTTTCATCTTCGCAAAGTGCTGTTCCAACGTAATATGGTAATTTCAATTCGTACGAACCTGGACAGTGTTATTCCTGCAAGGATGGTCTGGTCACCCTATTAGCACAAAATGGCGATGGCTAGAGAAAGCTTTTCTGAAAGCAGCCAGTTGCTGTTCATTTTGTCCTGTTTAAATTAAGTGTTCGTTACAAAAAAATTCACCCGGTAAACATTTTCTCAATTTTCCTATTTATTACCATTTATAGACTCCAACTGCACCGAATTGCTTATTCCCAGTTGTCTTGTGCAGTTGTTCTGTACAACATTCGACGATAACCAAGCACTATAAGCGAGTCACGCAAGTTAACGTGATTCAAAGTTACGTGCCCTAAGATGCATTTCCTTACAAAGTTTTACAAAAACATACATATGTTTCAAACTCCCAGATCAAACATTATCTAAGTTCCGCTCTCCGTAATGTTTTCAAACGCTCAAAGTTTGCGGACTTCTTCTAGAATCAATATTGTTGAAGTGACCTTCCGTCCACGACGACGTAACTGGACGTGTGGTCACCGCTCTCTTGTTACCGTGTGTGTGTAGACGTGTAGGGAGACTATTATATCCTTATCTTAAAAGAATGTAACGTATCCAGAGTAAAACATTAACATAATTTTGTAGTGAAACATTGGCTTGTTAACGAAATTCAAAAACTTTTGAATTGATGTAGAATGTAGATCTTCTGGAGAAATCACCCTTAGTGCTTTGTACATGGCTCTGTTTACTAATCTTACTACCCTGTGTATACTGGATAGTGAGATCAGTTTAATTATAAAAACCTAGTCATTTTATAATTTTGTAAATAAATTATCAACGGACAATTCGTGAAATAGTAAAATAAGGCCGTGATTAGTTCACAGGTTTGTTCGTTTATTATATAAATTTGCGGTTTTGAATACGTCAAATTGTAAGTGCCACAGTCCTGTTGGTTATTATCCGGAAAATTATAACGTGACTATGATTTATATAATTTTACGAATCTTATATTTGACGGTGGCATACACATATTTTGTAGCATTGAATTTTTCATTTCTAATGCATTACCAAGGATTCTTTCAAGGAACTAAACAAAAATAAAAATAATCTTAAAAAAATTACTAGTAAAAGTCAAAAGTATTATTTATTTACGTACGAGCAGATTTGAAGCACCTTCTATTTTAACAGGTTTCATATCCCGCCATAAAACTATTTATAGCTGTAGAACACTCGCGAAACTATAAATTCACACAAAGCTATTTAAGTTAAAAGTTTCGTCATTGCAGCAGAGAAACACATTGTCTAAGTTAAAAGAAAAGTAGCTTAATGGCTTATTGCCGAAGTTACGAGTTCAGGCGAGAATGGAAAAATATAGCTATTTGTTAAGTTCTCGGCTTGTTTGCAAAGTTGGGAGTGGATTTAAAACGTATCATTAGTTTCTTTTTTATCGAAAACTATTCAAAATGGAAGTACAGTTAGCAACGAAAATAGTAGAACACGAATTCATTTTAATGTTGCCTGAACGGCATTACATTCCATATTCCATCACTGTTAGTAAAACAGTAGAAAATATTCCAAGCATGTTAACAATACAAAATTTGGTAATCACTCCCAGAATTCTATAAGATGCTAAACACGCTATATTGTTTTGGAAATATGGATTCTGTCATTAAACTTTTTGGGTTTCGTACCCAAAGGGTGAATACGGGACACTCTGTTGTCTGTCCGTCCGTTCATTACAAATAAAGAAAATGAAGTGTCTGTTTCTAATGTCAAAATAACAGTTTTGTACTAAATTCATTATTAAAGTATATAAGGTAAGTACTTTTCACAAAATACAATTTTTGTACATATGTCTATTTGTTTCTGTTAAACTCCAAAGCGGCTCCACTGATTTTGACGGCATTTTAATTCGAAGATAGCTGTTGTTATAAGACAACTTAGTTGAGTAATTTATGCTACTTTTAATAATAATAAGTTGGTCTGTGACGAACTCAATTACACGTGGGCGAAACCACGGGCACATCTGTTTTCACATAATGTTTAATTGTCAATAGCGACATCTACCTATAACTAAAAGTACTCTTTGTTACGGAACGCATTTACAAGGCAGGTGTTAGAAGTCATGGTGTTTTAGTTAAGTTTAATAACATATATATACAAACATACACACATATATATATATATATATAACAATAATATATATATATATACATACACATAGCCCATACTCACACATGTACACACAATCCACACTGAGAAGCACAGATTACCATCAATAACTACCTAATTCACATAAAGAGTCACCACTATCATTTCCTAAGTTACTGTACAGCATCAGTGATAAAAACATATTAACAGAGTAAAATGATGGTTTTATAAAATGTTCAGTTATTTTTGGAATATTACTTCATAAGTTATTGTAAACGTGTGTGCACTCGTGATGAAAATATATTAACTGAATAATAAGTTCGTTTGAAAAATAGGTGTTCATCAATTAATGTTACCGTAAAACGACTTAGTGTTAGTTTGTTTTTTCATTTTGGATGTGTTCATGGACTTTCGTTGCTGTTTTCAAATTCTATAAACATGTATTTATTATTCTTAATTTTACAAAATATGATTTTCTTAACTTACTGGACCTTTCAAAAGCAAACAAAAGGATACTTTACAACAAAAAGATACTGTTTAAAGCACTCCCAAACAAAACCATATAATCGTACAATGCTTGATAAAACACCCAAAGAATGCTTTTCCCCATTTACCCCACATGGGGAACACTCCGCGCCATAATCATAACCAAGACTGTCCGAGTCAACCCTAACCCATGGGCACCCTCGTTAAACCATGCTTTTGAAAATAGACCGTATCTGATAGGGATTCGACTTGATTTTCAATGATTGGGGATTTCACTTAAATTCAACAGGAAACCAATTTTATATTCCTATGCTAAAGGTTGAAGTTTGTATGGACTTGTAAGTAGACTAGAATTTCTAAGACTAGCGTTTGAATGGATTAAGATCTCGTGCAATGGATATCTAACTGCGTTTTCGTAAAGATAATGTTCATATTTGTTTGGAAGGGTTATTTGCATTAGGGTGTGTACGTGTTCGGCTAGACTCGCTAGAATTGAACGAACACACAGTGCTCAGTCACACAGTGACGAGCAATGTGTGACTCGTCATGTACGTTGAATATTTTCAAACCGAAGTACTGAAGAACAATAGTTGAAAGTAGTGATCGTTCAACCTGGCACAGGAATCGTGGAAGCCATTTATAAAATGAATCAGATTCTCCCACGTCTTCTCTGCGAGAGGTTATTTCAAAGAACTAACATATTGACGTAAGTATATCAGGACCTAGTCGGTTGAATTATTTTTTTTTTTTTTAATTAATTAAATCTAAAAATGACTGATTTGCTTTGAAAATCTAAAATCGACTCCAAATCCCTTAATTATTTTCTTTACGTTTTGCAGGATAATACTAATCCCTCGGGAATAAAAGTTTTATGGGACCATCTCGGAATCAATATAAAGATAAAAGAATTTTCAAAATCAGTCCATAATTGACGGAGAAGTCGACGAGCACACATAATAAATAAAACCTATAAAAAATGCAAAAAGTTATCGAAGAGCTAGTGAACGAACCCAACATCATTGGCGAAACGAAGGCACATCGCCCTAGCTGGCTTGGCCACTTAGAGAGGATGGGTGAGAACCGGAACGTCTACAACGCCTATCTCGGTTGCCCCGTCGGTCGACGACCCGTGGAACGCCCGCGATACCGCTGGAAAGATGTGGTGGAAGCGGACCTGCGAGAGCTATAATCGGAGGACTGGCGGGAAACTGCGCAGGGCAGGGAAAAATAGCGTCTTCTTTTATCGGAGGCCAACACTTCGGGTCACTGAGCCATAGGAGTAAATAAGTATAAAAAATGCAACCGAACATAGAACCTCCTCCTTTTTTCCGAAGTCGGTTAAAAGTACTTTGTTGATACATTGATAAAGCTGGTTATTAAAATAAAAAGTGGTCAAAGCGTGCCTTATGTATTTCACCATATCCATAATTCAAAAGTTAACACGTCGTGAGTGCAATGTGACGGTGGTCGCATCGCGCGCCGGACGCTGCCAACTTGTATCTGCTCACTCCAGAACTACGATCCAATATTTTGTAATATTTAGCAACAGGCATTATTTCTGAGAAATAAACGAATCTCTTTTAAAAGTGGCCTCATGAGTGCAGAAAAGTCCACGTTCAACGCTAAATAGAGCAAAGTTCTATTTGTAGCGTTGGCAAAGTTCTATCTAGAAGAATATTGTGTATTGTTTTATACACAATATTCTTCTAGATTTAATTAATTTCTGACGTTTCTACATAATATCTCGTCTGGTCTAAGGAAATAAAAAAATGTCCGTAAAATGTAGAAGGCCAAGCTTGTTTTTTATCATTAAAACATAACCTTCTTGTACAGCTGGTTAAAAATAAAGCCAGGGATAATAAAAACTGGAATATAACTAGTCAATGGACCCTTAGCGCTCGCACTGAATAGCAGAATATACATGAAAATAAGCAAAAGGGTGCGAGCGGGAAATGTGGGTCAAATTAGACACCCGTGAAATGTCATTAACTTATACAAGCTGACACATCGATTAAACAAGGTGAATAACTGTAGGAACGAGGGGTTATCGAGTGTTGTATTGATCTTTCGTTGACTGTTTCTCTTAATACCTTTTATGAAATCAATATAGAGGCTCCCGGATACATATGTAAGTAAAAACAAAGATGTACTCGACATTGTCTCAAAAATCCTTGTACTTAACCACCGTACGCGTAAATGAACCGTAAATGTACTTAAACGGTTTCTAATTTAATTGTTTTTATAGTAAAATAGTCTAATATTAACACTGGTAATGTTGGTGTTCTTACAACACAAATACGGTTCTTAGTTAACCCGCTTACGCCCGCAATGAGTAGTTTTCAAATAGTCTATTGGTATATAGTAGATGTGTGGGGTGGACCACTGAGGTATATTACTGAGAAAGAACAGACTTTATTGCAAAAGTTGTTAAAAGAAAATAATATTCTCGATTAGCTAAGAGTACGTTACCTTTACACTTTGTAACGATAAAACGATGATATGAGAAAGAGTCCTTAGCTACGTTATATACAGCTGTTGTTTGTTAGGTGTGATATATCAGCACGCGGCTCGCCGCAGAAACTCTGGAGCCCTCATCAGCGATCAGCGGCTCCATCCATCAATTTCAATCTATTCTGTCGCCTACTTTCACGCTCCACAGTGTTTTCGTAAATAATGGATGGTTTTCCCGAATGTTATTGATTAATAACTAAGGAGAAGTATAAAAATAATAGTTTAAGAAAATGTTTGTTTAGGCCACACAATAAGTCACACGATAGAAGTGATAAATAACTTACTTAGAACATGTAAAGTTGATGATTAGAGACGAGTTTACCAGATTCAGTGTAATCGATGCGATGGTTCGTTTACAAAAAGTTCACCTTCAAAATATCAAATGTCAAAGTGCTTTATTTCCTTTAGACCATACAGGTCTCTTGTACGCGTCACAAAATTAAAATTTTATATGTAAAACAGGGAAATAAAGTGATCAATTTGATTTTTTGTTCACTTCAATCTGTTTAAAAGGTTTCACTGTCAAATATTTTTTATTATTCGAGTAATACCTACTCATTCAGTTATAGGCGCAGTTGTTCAAATAGATAGGTGTTTGAATTTTGCAATGGACTTGCTCAAATGCATGCGTAGTGTTTTAAAAGTATCGTGAATGCAATAGAAGATATCATTAGCTATGAAACTATTTGTATATCTTTACTTAAGTACGAAAACCACTTCTCAACATAAACCACTTCTCAACATAAACTTTTGGTTTCCTCTATTTGTATCTCTTAACTTATTATAGATACTTCCTTTTCCCTTCTGACTTCCAGTGCAACACCATTATACCCGCACTTTTGGAAAGCTTCCTCAAACACCGTAACAATAAAACCGTAAATATTTGCTCAGCGTACCTAACAGCAAATGTGTTCCATTGGGCTTCCAGAGTGAGAATCTAATAATTTTCCTTTTCTGTGGTCAGAATTTAGAGAGTAGAGTTTTAGAAATACCTTCTTATGTACCTCTAGCGTCCGTTTGTGTATTCACACACGCGTTTTCTGGATATCATGTCCTTCCCAATTCACGAGGATACAATCTATCTCCATGACAAATGAAAAGGCAACAGACGGACGGCCAGAGATTTATTGAATTTTATATTAGTATGATTGCTAAACGTGGCTCATTATGAGGATTTTCAGTTACCTCAATGGCCTTGCCTCGCAACCTTAGACAACCTAATCCGAGAACCCGCTCCTAACGTAAAAACGCTAACATTTTGTGCTCCAACCTGTACAAGCAGCTATTTTCGGTTTTGTAATCTTAATAGGATCAGATTATAACGAAACAAGATGTTTTTGCCCGACCGTTCGCAAGAAACATCCTGAGATCAGGACAATGACTTCCACCCCTAATCTCGAAATTCAATTTGGTGACGTCAGCAGTTCTTGGGATGACGTCACTACAGGACGTGCTCGAGTAAGGACAATCGGAACTAACAGGACTGCACTGCTGCAGGGTGGCTTTTTGGGACAGGAGTGGATGACCAAATCCGAAACCATAAGAGTTCGAGAGAAGTCGGGAAAGGAGTCATGGGCTCAATTTAGTACGTAGGTACTAGGTACCTATTCTCATAAATTGAATCAAATATATTACAAACCTACGTATGTAATATATTAGACGTGGCGCATGGCGGTAGGGCGTCCGAATCAACCTCTCCTACTCAGCCCGTCGCATAAAGAGGGCTCAGGGATACTACCAAAGGCACGGCTTGTAGACTAGATTATAGAATTTTAAACGCCAATTACATAATAAAATTAAATATAAATTGCAAACACAAGTACCTTAATTTATTTAATAGGTTTCACCTATTATAACATAAAATAAACTATCAATATGATTTTTCGAGTTTTTAGTCGGCTTTCAGTACGTGTCCCGGTCATGAACACAACCCAAATAATAAGTTCAACTTCTACCACTGAGCAAGCAGCCATTCAGCATGACATTATTTTTTCTGCTATGGATAAAGTCTTGTGTAGTATAGAGTTAAGATAAATCCAGTAATACTCTAGCATCAGAATCTCCTGTCACAACAGATAACACCCCTGCCCCGACGGGACAGTATCTCGTCCGGACGCGTGCAGCTCACTGGGCCCGATATAACTCTGAGGCTCATAAGGGCTCCGGTGGCTTAAGGTGACAATCTGTGGCAGGGCGGGTGGTTGTGATTCAATATACGTAATCTTTTAAATGGCATTGTGTCTGAGTGAAATATGTATGTATGTACCGTCGTCGCCACAAAACCTAGTCACAGCAGATAAACAGATAAACATTCATTCTTTTTTATTAGTATATACATAGCTTAAGATTTTAAACTATCGGAAAAACTTTGAAATAAATAAATCATAACTTCATTAGATCTCGACCACTCGGTCAACAAAAGCAACAACGTTAGCATCACAAAACCGTTTGATAGCAAATAATCTTTGAATCCTAAGTAAAATAAATAGCCTTCAATAGCCCTCGACAAAAACCTTTGTCTGACCTTTCGCCAACACATTTCGAACTCAGATCAACAAAAGTCCATAAATAAACAAAAGTTGGACAATGAGAAGTTACCTTCGCATTAAACATTAACGAGGCAATACAGAAATCACTTATCTACATCCTACAATAATAATGGAAGATCAGGGTTCGTTTTTCAGGAATATTCGTGTTTTATTTGCCCTTTCCACCGAAATACTTTGAAAACTAAAACTACCGCCTCCAACAGACCTATGATAATACAGTTTTCCTTACAAAGACTTTCCCTAAGGACACAATCTTAGTTTAGTTTCTAAGGAGACTTGTTTCCAACATTACCCTCTATCTACAACAAATAAATATAACCCCCTACAAAGAATACTTACCTACTTAAAATATATTAACATTCATGTTTGAAAACTCGAGCAAAGTGCATCTTACTCCACCTGCACGATTGTTTTATTTTATAGAATAAACGATCGAACTATCTAGATCGTTTTCTTAAATTATCACGTTTTTTTAGTTGTGGCAAAATACTAAGTAGGTACATAGGTACTTATTTAATTTTTTTGAGTGCAAGACCAAAGCATACGTCCATTTGAAAACGACACACCAAGCAGGACTCTTAATGCGTCCATTAAGTTTGATAATGCCAGTCCATTTGTTCCAGTTCTACGTCGGTTTATATAGAACGAGACGTTTTACCGGTTCCATGTAGTCCGGGAACTGTCCGTTGTCCGAGCGGGTGTTACCCGCTCCATTCTCTTTTTTCACCACAATTATTCGAGGACGTTTTTTATTATTCAAGGATCGTGCGTAGAGTACAACTTTACATGACCGTTGTTCCTTACGAAGCTAATTAAAAAAAGTATCGGGGTGAATTGATTCAATATATTAACTTCCACACAAGCTAATTTATACCTTCTTTCCGTAAATATAAAGATTAGATACGTTTTTCCAGGCTCTTTATTCGTGCTGTTACCGTACGTACCTTTATATAACAACAGCGTAGGTATACCTACGTATAACAAGAACTGAAGTCTACTTACCTTTGTATTTTATTGAACTTTAGAAAGCTTTTACCGTGATATCAAAGCTGAACTTTACAGAAACAACAGACAGACTTAAATGGTTTAAACTTTTTACTTATTTAGATTCTTTTTCTTACAGGTAATAAGCAGAAAGGGCAGAAATAAAAGGAAGCCGTTACAAAGGAATAAGGTTAAACCAGGCTCAGGGACGGTTTGTTAACTCTATCTACAAGTAGGTATATAGCTACTAATTCTGGCACAAAATCTAAAAAACTAGCCGAAAACATTTTAAGTATTCCTTTCTTTCCGATCCAAAAAAAGGGGATGGCAACATTATAAGGCTTATTAGTTTAGTTTTGGTGGCCTCCACTTATAATAACTATGCTGATATGATATGAAACGAAATAAAAATAAAAATTTAAATCAATGGAAACATAGATAACTGTAGCAACTGTAGTCATATTGTCTATAAGCACAAATTTATTAATTTACTCCTATAATCCTATAAGTTAAGCTGATCACCCACCGCCGCACTGACCACTTATTTATAATTGCAGCCGTCAATTTGAACAGCTTTAACTGGCAGTACGGCACATGTGGTAAATAACCTACGGCCGCCGCTACGTCACGTAGGCCACGTGCACTGAGATTGGACTGTCTGAGTTGGATGCTTTCAAATACGGGATTCCGTGTAGGATTTATATAATACTGTGAAATATTGTGATGATACAGAAATACAGATCGTTGAAAACTTTGCAACTATCATGGTAATTAGTAAAAAAAATATAATGGGGTATTATTTACCGTGATTTGAGTTTTGAGCTTGTAAATTATTTCGGCACACTTTTTTATACATACATATGTTGTAAAGCTCAAAACTCAAATCAGGGCCAATATCCCGTTATAAATGACTTCGGTTCAAATCATTAGTTGATCGTTTTGTGGAGTAAAAAAAAAATCTTGCTTCGAATGGTAGAACGATGTGCTCATTGTGACGTAAACTAAAGTTTATTAAAACGGGATATTTATCACGATTAGAGTTTTGTTGTTTCATGGTTAATATCCTTTTATTAACTGTAGAACTGTAGTAAATAACAATGATATTTTCAAAAGTTTCATTGTCACGTACCTATAATTTGCTAATCCACAAAACCAAGTATTCGTCATTGCAGCCACCCGTTATTATCGATTTTTGATGTGCTATATTTATATGAAGTTACGCACCTCGCAAGAACCAAGTGTTCGTCCAGCACAATGCTGAGGGAAGACCATGTTTGGTCTTTACTTAGGTTTAATTAGTTGTAAGTCATTGCATGTATTGTGTGGTATTTTTAGGCAAATTAATAAACTATTCTTTTCTATTCTATTCTTTCTAACCACAATATTTTAGCAAAATATCACGAAGCACTTTGAAAGGTCCGGTACTCTCGGCGTCCTGTAGGTACAATCGACGTTCGATCAGTACAAAAAAAAATATGCTGGACTATACACACAGCATCATCTAGCCCCAAACTAAGCAGAGCTTGTGTTATAGAATAGATCACTGATATACTTACTAATAGATTATATTACACAGATTTTTGTATTATACGTAGAAAATACCCAGAACACACGGAACAAATATTAGTTGAATATACAAACATTTGTCCCAAGGCGGGAATCGAACCCTCAATAAAACAAAAAAATCGCCACATCGGTCGTCAAGTACAGTCAGCTGTACCTACCATATAGGTACAGTCGGCGTCCAGTATGTACGGTCGATGCGAGAACAAGTCTGTGGCTGCGGTACAGATTAGGTGATGTTCCTTCTGCTGAGGCCTCTCTTACTTGCACGGTACATACAAAATAACGAGCGAACTTCAATTTGTAAAGTTAAGTCGCTTGATAGGTAAACGTGATTTGTTGTAGTACTTCCAACCTGTTCCTGTCTCGTGTTCAGCCAAGGATTCTTTAGCTGATATATTTGAGTGCAATTATTAAAAAATTACCTAACTAAAACACACTAATGAGCGTTTCAATGATGCTATCCTTTTAATTGTGCTCGATATGAAACGGACGAAATTCAAGTTTAGTTAACAATAATAACTCTCGTATAATCTGTCTTATCGTTATTTTGAGACAGGCTGTTGTCCACCGCCGAAACAAAAGATTGTGACATCGACGTAAACGTAAATACTAGGTCTGTGACGTCATAATTACGTTGTCCGCTGCGCCGCTTTTTACAACACTTTCTTTTAGCACTTTAATTAAATAACCGGACTTAAATGGGATCTTGGGCTTCATTGTTTAAGGGCGGCGCTATCGTTTAGGATCAATTTGGCGTAACTGCTTGTGCTTGGGCAATTTTTAATTCGCTTTTTTTAAACAGCCCGAGTACAAATGTACCCTTACTTACATTTTTAGTTCAAGAATAAATTTTATAAAATTATTTTTTAAAATGGATTCTGTTTAGCATTCTCAAATTCTGTAGTGTAGCTGATTTTTAAAGAACAGTTTTTGTAGCGTTCTCCTAATACATACGTATGTCTATTATCACATTGAATAAAGCTCAACTTGTAAGTTCAGTGGAGATTGCGGGTTCGCTTACTGAACCCTCATTAGGTCGAGCTATCAGTACACAAGTAGGTAATTATTGTTATCCGAGCTACGGCATCATAACATCCAGAAGATGGCTAAATAAACAAATCAAATTAATAAAGCAGGGTTTTAAGAATCCACTTGTTTTTTGCACATTTAATAGCTTTATTAAGCGCTACACTCAAAAATACTTCGTCCTTATTTAAAAAAAACACTTTGTTGTCAGGTAACCTTTGCATTTAAGTATAATTAGCAGAGGCCCGAGTAGGCCGCGGCTCTTCGAGGTCCCTCCGAGGCCTTTAAAAAGAAAAAGCGAAATAGCTCCTTTATAATATTGTTCCCAGCACTTTCTAGTTGTATTTTGAATGTTAAGCGGTTTTATTTCTCTTTCAGTCGCTATTTTGCCATTTCAGACTCCCGGGGAATAACTTTTCACTCGGAATAAATGAGTTTTGTGTAAGTCATAAGATTGGAATTGTTGGAAAGTTTTCCAATCTTGCGAATTGCTTTGATATGAACTAATGAATAATTTGCCGGAGTTCATACCTGTCTCGGGTCTACGACGAAGCATTCGATACAACTCTACTAATTGCCAATTAATCATCTATTTGATCACTAACGTAGTTTCTATTTTAAATGTCAACAATCAAGTGAAGTTCTGACGCCAAGTCTTGCCTGACTCGTGTAATGTTACGTGCCTACCAACCTAGATTATTAGTTATCAGTTCACACATGTACTTATTAGTTTGCTTACTAAGTAAGTACATTATAGCAGCGGAAAACAAAGAGGAAGGAGAGAGGTAGGCCTTTGCACAGTACGAACGGAAAAGCTCTTAATTTATTTATGTAGTAGTGATACCACTCAATTGCACAAATTACTTCGTAATACTGATACAACGCCAATAAACAATTCTCTACCAACCACAGAAAATAAACATAGAAGCCCTCAAACTGATGACGTAATCGCCGCCGTCCTAACCCCTAATGAAGCTATATACATACTTTGCACAGGAGCGGTACCGCGGTATTGATTTGAGAAAAATACGTTAAAGCCGCCCCGCTGCTGGAATCACTGCTAGAAATTATGAAAGCCGACATTTTCTTTTCAAATATGGTCTCAAGCTAATTCGGGATTTTTACCGTTTACCGTTTACCTTCAGTATTTTTATTAATAATCAGCTTTTCTTTAAAAAAAAGTATATTTATACTACTAAAAAAAAGTATACGTATACGTAATATATTAGATGAGTAACAATGTAATTAACCCTTCTGGTCGGGCAATTTGTTGGCTAGATTACATGCATTAAACAATTAATTTATATTAATATTAATGTCAAAAATAAATAATTACAAGTCATTCATTAGTATAAAGTTACTTGTCAAAATTATTATCATTAATAAAATCGTTAATAGTGTAGTAACATTTTTGAGTTAGTATGTTTCTCAACTTTCTCTGAAACATTGCAGTAGGCAATTCTCTTCTCTCTTTGAAATACTTTTTTTGTTTCTTGAGATATTTATTGATATCTTCTTGGGGTTTATGTTTTCCTTTTAATTTTTTTCGGGACGTAAGATAATATCAGCCTAATTCACTTAACGTAACGTAAGTAATATTTTTACTAACATGTTACCTTGTTGCAGAACCTTATTTGTTCTGAGAAAAATACAAAACTAAAAATATAAACAAATAAATAGGAGCATAGTAAAAACTGTCGTCGGTTTAAAATAATGATTTAAAATAATAATTAAACTTGTCAACAATTACTAACCCCACCAAGGTTAAGAAGTCGTTAAAGGGGTTGAAATGGTCATTCCGACCCACTAGCGGGAGTAAATATGACCCGTGTACAGTAACTTTCACGACTGTTTGTGAATAATATAGACTCGGCTTGCAAGAGTTAATATTAACCTATTTGTAAATGGTTTTGTTTACACGGACGGACGCTTCTGAAGTTTCATCTTGGTTTTGTGCTCGTACAATATGCAGACGTATTGCTTAAACATTTTAATATAATTTATGTTCAGAATGTATTAAGTACTATTTACTACTAACTACTAATTGTTTAATATACCTTCTTCAAAATAAATTATGTTCGACACATAATATCATCTAGTCACACACTCCACAATAAGTTGAGTTTATGTTATTGGTCTGCATAAATATTATGTATCTCTTAAATACTACTCCACTACTATACCTTACTTGTACTATATACAACGTTGACAAATAAATATATTAGGTAATAATACGCAATCCTCTTTTAAGCTCAGAATCTGCTGATATATCTAAACCCTGCAAAGCCTAGAAGGGTCGAACTGTCCCTCATTAGCGCCGATCGATCGCTATCCGGTCACTGTGGGTTAACCCGCACAAGTGCCAGGCGGGTCGATTAGACCCCTAACTAAGGAGGACTTACGCGTTTAACTGTTTCTTACTGTGATAAGCTCTTATGAAAAAAACTTAACTTATTTCTTACTAAAGAAGTGCGACTGTGAATGATTTCATTCGAATTATTCGACTTGACAAGTCATTCGAACGATTTGAATGACTATTGCAAATTAGTAACTAATTTGGTTAGTAATCGCGAGTCGTTCGTTCGACTGCCTGAGTCGGTTTCTATTCGTTATTCGACGTGGATCGTTACCCCGGCTCGAAGTTAGAGAGAGATACATAGTTATACCTATATTTCATTCGACTCCGGGTTCGTTCGCTGCCACCACCCAATGCTTCACACGTAAAAGTTTACGAGGAAGGAGAAGATGCGAAAACCGAGTTTGATAGCCAAAAAGTGCAACTTCGCATCTCTTTCTAAACTATACCAAATAAAACTATTACAGAGGCATTATAAAATGCTTACGATAGGTATCACAAACTGGCAAAGGGATTTTTGAAAATTAGTTTATTTAACGTAATAATACGATAAAATAGGAGGCGGCGCTAGTTTGGGTCATGGAACCACCTTAACAAAAAATATTTGAACAAAGTTAACATATAAAAGGTATTATTGACTCACAGTGGTAAATAGCTGATTATCTGGTAATAGTTACATTACCGGATTCAACATTACACTCACCAGCTGTCCACCACACTATAACATTTACACTAAAAACATATTTACAATAAAACCTAAAAACTAAAATATTATATTTGAAAAACTACACATCTTATCAACCGCACAAGAATGATATAATTAGTTACTAATCTGTTCCATTCGATCCCCCCAGGAGCGACGAATAATTCATTCATCACTCAAAACCATCGTTCGACTAACAAAGTCGAATCGGAGTCATGAATGATCCATTCGTAGAGACATTAGTAATTACTAATTAGTAGTTTCATTCAACTTTGAAGATTAGTATATCGTCCCGGTAGAAGGAAAATTAAATAACTGACAAAACCAAAATCCAGAGAAAAACGCGATATACTGTTTTTTTGCGACAAAAATAGCGATAACTTTTTTTGGCACACAATTTATACCGTCGGTTTTTTGGTATGTTATAGGTTGTTACTCAATCTATTGCTAGATTAAATGATAATAAATTAGGATCTTTTGTTTGAGAGAAAAAAAATATGTAATTATACATTTCTCCCTCGCCGAATTTTAAAGGTTTAGAACAATTATTTAGTTATTTATGTTAGTTATTCAGTTTTTCCTCACCAATTAAGATCACTTGGCGCCCAAAAAGCTAACGATAACTGCGCTTATTTAATTTTCCTACATCAGTAAAATTATAATCCCATCATTTATTTACTTATTTATGTAAAGACCATCCTATGCATTAGTAAGGATTTTAGTAAAATTAAGATGTTTTCCACACAAAACCAAAAAAGTCATCATTCTTCTTCATTGAGTGTGTGAATATCATAAGAGTTAACTACTAGAAAGCCAAAATTATTTTGGTAGACGTTTTATTTTCATAAAATCAAATAAGACAACTATTAAATGACAGGTGACGCTATGGCTCGAATAGTCGAAACTGAATCTAAATAGTTTAAAAAAAAACATCTCTTCAATATTGTGCATATGCCAAAGTTCGAGAATCCTTCGAGATGTTTAGATCCGCTGGAAAAGGGACTACAACCCAAACATAACTGTAAATCTGCCGATGGAACATCTACGCCTTATTCTCGCCGTTATATCTTGCTATTATTATTGAACCAACGGCGGTATACGGTACTAATAAAAGAGGTTTAAAGCTATGCTTTGTTGTAAGATCCTTGATCTTAGCTACCGAGAAGGGCTCGCTTCGGTTGCTTTGGAATAAAGCCGCTTTTTTTTTATTTAAACGCACAAGCAATCATGAAACACTTCCCTGAAATTCTTATAGGTCTTGATACTTTCAATTCTTTTTTAATCAAACGTGTGTGTCACAAAACATTGTGTTGTGTTCAAAATGCTGAAAAAAAACTGAAAATAATTTATTCAATGAATATTTACTTTATAAATTCAGAATCTTAATCCGTGTTTTTAAGCTGCTTGATACTGTATAAATAACCTTATTTTATTCCACTTATCCTGAACACGTTAACTCTCAGGTTGCCTGGAACAAATCGTTTCAGTTGCAATAAGGCCGCTCATTGTAAGTTTTAACAAATAAAATACAGCATAGACATTAAAGTCTATGCTGTATTTTATTAGTTTTATACATTATCACATATTATTTATAAGTTAGATTATGTCCTGACCTGATATGTATGTTTCTTAGAGGTAAAGATGTAATTTTTAGGAATAACATTCAGTAGACAGTTAAATAATTTACCGATTCAATTTTATTTGACACAGGAAAAATTCAATAATTCACTTTATTTAATTATTCCAACTGCAATTTGGTCCTAGTCAAGCATAAATGAGTTCAGGGAAAACTGAATAAACGGCGTTATTGATTTTTCTTGCTTTCATAGTGACAACATGATGTCACTTATTTATTTTTTGCCGAGTTATTTACTTTTCCTTCGCTACTTTTATCTAAATTCACCTCTATCTATTTTTCCATATTTGACGACTTGTGCGATTCATTAACGTATAACTTTTTGATAAATTATGATACCGAAACTTTAGTAACACAGAAAGATGCAGCTTGAATTGGACTTTATGAAAATGCAATAAAGTAGATTTCGCAAAATGTGTTAGTTATTTAGTTTTCCTTCTACAGGGACGATATTACTAATATTCAAGTTGAATGAGGAAATTAGTAGTTGTTCATCATTCGACTAGACAGATAATTCGCAGTCGCGCATCCTTATTTCTTACTTTTCTATTTATTTTATGTATTTATTTTTCTGTAATATCTTCGTATTTCAGCTCACATAACTGGATTTCCGGTTTCTAAGACAAGCGCTCCGCTATTACACTTGCGAGCATTATTAAAAGGTTCGAGTATTATAAATCTAGCGCTAAAAAGATTAAAGTAACTAAAAACAAGTTTGGTTTTATTCTTAACATCTAACGACCTCTACCTGCCAACCTGTGCTGTTTAATAGCATCTTATTTTTACAAATATCTAATACTTATTATTCGTCTCGTCCATCTCGTTGATTTCTACAAAGGAAAATGTATACGATAAAAACTTCCTATATGTCACTATCCAACACGCGTAATCAAATCAATTTTAAAAGTTCTATATACACATATTGTGCTATAACTGTTAAAAGCAGTAACAATAGTAAATTTATAAATGAAACAGAAATTGTAGTCATATTATCGTTTGATGAACACGTTTAGCACGTTTCGATAGCTCCAGTTGTGCTTCCACGCCATTGACGACGCGTCCGTGCTTATGAAAGCGCACGCCTACTCGTATTATGACGCGTTTGCATAGTTGCGACAGTCTACCTAATAGGGACGCCTGCCACGCTTCCAATCAAAATTTTGGTGTGAGCAAATTAACACACACATTTTTATTCATGTTTTGCTTTGTTTTTGGAATTTATCATTCATATGTGTTTTTTTTTTGTTTAAGGAAAGCGAATAAGGCAATATTTTGCTACAATAATACAATATTTTTTAGGTTGCAACACACAACAGATTAGACCCTGAATTTGAATACCGAAACGCCTCTTAGATTTGAGCAATACTCAAACAGCTATAATGCGAATGCTATATAATTGGTTTCTATGAGAACTATAGCTGCTCAGATCCAAGTGGCTTTTATAATTCTACTTTAAAACTAGCTAACAAGAATATAAATAGTTGAAATAATACACACCGCTCGATATCAGACTAAACTAAAATGATGATTTGTTGCGTTAACAACCCTTGAACGAATGGCTCGCGAGTGTAGTGGAGTGTTGCTCTTCCTCTTCACATTTGCATACCTAATTTACAATGCACGTGAGTGTACATCGATCCATGCTCAGTTTATTTATGTTGGGTTTAGTTAGAGGTTTCCTAGTATGAGTTTTTGAGAACTTTTACTAATATTTGAACGAGTAGCCACTGCTCGTGGCTGTTTTAGATAGGATCATTCCCTATTTCAATTCCTTTAACCTTATGACCGCCAAGCCCCAAACGCATTTCCGTGCTCTCAACGCCAAGGCACAAATTTAACAAAAATACCTATGAAAAAAATAGTGCTGCCAAGAGTCTATGAATTGTAAATTTCCGATAAACACATAGAGACTTGATTTCGTTATTTTTTATCCAATAAACGACTTCTTAAAACCTGGGATGTTTTATTTAATCTTGTGCTATCTCCCACTCTTAATACAATATAATTTAGTACATAAATAAAAAACAAACATTACAAGTAAAATAGTAGTAAAGCACAGCACTACTCGCCACAGCGATGACGTCACTATCACGACTGGATGACAATGGCGCCCACGGCCTACCTTTTTTGAAACTTCCCTAGAGATGTACCTAACCGTGTCGCTTATTATCGATTTCGAAATAGATGACGATTTTTCTTAATTGACGAAATAGGCAGGTATCGATTAAAAATATTTTGTTTTTGGTAGGTCAAGTTATGAAAAACATTAAACCCACCATAGACGTAGCTATAATATTATATAGTAATATGAATCATAGCAAGGCATAGCGCGATATATTTTCTATACAAATTTTCGAGTGACCGCACCCGCAGCTATATTTTATATATTATATTATATATATGTATATATATATACAAATCGACCGGCATCCCGTGATCCCGGATCCCAGGATCGAATCCTCTACTTGTAGTAGTAGTACTGACGGTAGTTAGATACCTATTTTTCGGAAGGATAATGCGGAAATATGGTCTATTGGATTTATTTTTATAGAGAACTAGCTGGTCCCCGCGGCTTCGCATGCGCTTTTCATGTACCCTATTTCCATGCCCGGGATACCATCTACCTCTGCCAAGATCCGTTCAGCCGTTTAGGCGTGAAAAGGTAACAGACAGAGAGATAGACCGAGTTACTTTCAAATTTATAATATTATTAAGTAGGATAGGTAGTATACGTACAATTCGCTTTTTAACAGAAATTATACCTACTTAGTTAGTTGCATTATAAAAGTAGATAGAGACGTGGCGTGCTACTCTATGTGCAAAGACAACCCAACTATTAATCAGAACACTAAAATATAATTACGTAATCCCAGGAATCGACCCCAGCACTTAGTTCGGCCCTGCCAAAAAGTCCTTAGTGAGGACCTGAAAAATCTCCGCGCCGCGCAATTACCGTGGTCGATAGACAATTAAACTCTTCATCGCCATCAATTCCTTCTAAAATTCGCAGGAGGTCAGAATAATCCATCACCATGTTGCACTGCACTATTGTTTCTTCGCTTATGACGTCATCAAGTTGTCGCCTATACATGACCGTGGCGCTCAGGGAACGGATTATTCGGTCAGGTGCTAGGGATACACCAGACTCGAGTTATCAGATTTATTTTGCCAGGTTGATTTGATGATATTTTTTTATTCATGTATCGTATGCTAGTTTTATGTTTTGAACCTTTAGTTTTATTCAAATATCAATAATAATAAAAGATAAGAAATGATAAAATAACATGTTTGAATTGAATATTGAATAGTTTTCAAGAAATCTATGCCTCCTGCATCACGTCACTAGTTGTCTACTTTTACTATAGACGACTGTGGCGCTCAGGGCATAGCATTTGCTTGTATGAAAATCTATGTTTTTTATTTCAATATTTTTCAGTACCTGTAGCTCTAAGAGACTTGTTTTTTATACTCAGATGTAGCTGAGATATTCTCATTTGAGACATGTAGAAATAAAATACCGGTAAAACTTTTTCAATACCTTTATTTCATATTTTTGTAGGGCGGGTTTTTTGTCAACTATAGACGACGTTGGCGCTGAGGGCACGGAGGTGCTTGTCACCTATAGGTGACTATGGCGGTCATAAGGTTAAATGTACATTATAACATTTAGACAAGTGTCTTTCTCCAGAATACAAGCTATCTTATTGCTAAATTTCATTTCGATACGTTGAGCCATTCATTCTTTACAAGATAACAGAGGCACGTAGCAGAAGAGTAGCGTTAGCATTTTAAATAATTTGTAAGGTTCCGTAGGTAACCCATACCTACCTACCAAGGGCTCACAGATCCTACAGTTTAATTTTAACTGAACCCTCATAACTCTCATTGTGAAAGCATCTTCAGTTCCCATCCCACACATACACCGTATCTAACAGCAATAATGAAACAATATAAAACCCATCCGTCAACCCGTGCGCGCCCGGCCGAATCATCCCCGGACCGAATCGTCCCTCAATCGTGCGCGCCCAGACCGAAACATCCCCGAATTCTCTCCCTCGAGCCTTGTTACTTTGCATTGTTTGTCTTTTGAATACCATGTATCATGTTATGAAAACCTTATGGAAAACTATGACGTATGAAACAATTGAGATTGAGAGAATTTAATAGATGAGAAGAGTATAAATTACGTAAATTGGAGATAACGACAGATCCACTAAAATCAAATGAAAAATTAATGTCGGTTATTTTAATTATTTCTTCATATTTTCTATATACATTCGCAAAGTTCCTGAAAGTCATTTTTGGGTAGGATCAAATAGTGCCTCAGAAACCTTGGTTTTCTAGTAAGGACGTAATTCTCCTCTCCTGTATCTAGTAATTACGAAAACCACTTACAAGTAGGTAATTATTATTGTTTGTTTTTACACATCACTTAAAACATTGCTCAAAGACTCTCAACTCATGAGTAATACATACCCAGTTAGTGTTATTCTATGCGTTGTTCGGAATATTAAACTAATTTGCGAGCTGTTCTGATGAATGTTGGAAACGAAGCGGGAATTGGAGTAATTTTCGAGGCTCATTACTCATTGTTATCTGAAACTACAGTTCATTTTCTAGACTATTATAGCACGAGGGATGTTCTTGTTCCTACTATTTATCATATTATGGTTGTTTTGTTCAAAATGTTTTAAAACAAATACAAAAGTTGGGAAGCAAGTGACCCAAACTCGCGTATCTAGACATTAATTAAACTGTCAAAAAACCATAATGTGAATCTGATTACTACCGTATCTAAGCATCAAGCGAGAGTTTATAATTAACTCTTCCGTAATGTCAATATCTTTTCTTCATTTAACCCGTTCCGTGTCTTTATTCCAGTGACGGCCCTGCGCGAGCACTGGGACGAGGCGAACGCGCGCGTCCTTCAACGCAAAGCGCAACTGGATGCCATGTTGGGAGACTCGCAGCGCTACGAGGCGCGGCGGCGCGAGGCTGACGCCTGGCTGGCTCGCATGGAGGCGAGGCTGGCCGGCATGGCGGCGCCCGGACACACCGCGGACGTGCTGGAGGCACAGGTCCGCGACCAGAAGGTACGTTACTAACGCGAGGGACTAGGCGCAATGTTGGGTGTCTCGCAGCACCGGGGTCAGAAGATCGTACCTTCTGACCCCGGTGCTGCGAGACACCCACTGTAAACTTTCGAAAAAATATGTATATAAGAAGCTAGGTATCTCGGAAGGATATTAGGCACTAATGCGTCGCTTGCCACGTGTGTGTGAGCGAAACATTGTCCTGTGGGTGAGAACCTACTGATCGATTCCTCGGACCTCTAAGTCACCCACATAGCTCTCTTGTTATAGAAAGATTTTACTGTCTCGCCACGCGTTATCAAGTAGGCATGTTTTACACGACAGAAAGTTCACACACTTTTAGATTCTGAAACATCTATAACAAATAATATTACTCGAACAATTACAAAACTACAGAACCTTATAAAACTGCAGAAATATCGGGAGAAATACCACCACCATTTATCTGAGTAATATCGTGTTCAATTCCTCGATACGTCCTCAAACGCATCGAGGCAGATAATTTAGTAAGACGTAACGTAGTGCCATTACGTCGGGTAGTGTTTCACGTCGTAGCACGTGGAATGTACCGTCAACTCGAATTTATGTGAAGGCGTAAAATTGAGAGTATGTGGTTTTATGTACCGTCAGTGTTGCCTGCCGGTAACAGGAATGTCTTGAATAGGTACTGCTTGAATTGCACGAGGACAACATTCCTTGCTTGTTTACTTGGTATACTTTATGAGTTCGTTGGTACTCAAATAGAGATTGCACTGCAAACAATTAAAAAGTTGTTACGAAAAGCAATGTTCGAACTTTTACTACGAGAATATGAGTCGGTACAGGCAAGCTTAAGTTTTGAGCAGAATCAAAACATTACGAAGGTTTAAAGAAACCCGCAAAAGAAAACTCCGGAATAGTTCACATTTACCTCAGATTTTCAAGATCTAAACTCAGCTTTTACTCCGAGAATTCACCTTACACCGTTAAAGTATTTCCCATGCGGGAAAATAAGTCCCATTTTACTGTGAAAATGGTTTCCACTTGGCACAATGGCGTATTTATCGTCACTGATAAAAGTCACAGCTATAGAAAATTGGCAGAAACTAAATATATCTGTGACTGTTTCACAGGCAGTGCCAGTGTCACGAGTGCACGATATTATATCGTTGTTATTTTATTAGGTACCTACCTACCTACGCAATAAATCGCTTCAGCTAGATAATATCGCTTCTATAATCTCTCTTTAATAGTATCACTAAGTCAGAATGAGACACACCTAGTATTTTATACTTGGAAATTAATTTGAAATGAATATCGCAATGTAACAAAGTTGTTACATGGCGTTATACACATACAATTCAAGAAGAATTTTCGTTACGTTGCGGTACTATTGCTGCAATAAATATATTATTCAATCAGTAAAACAATGAATTTGTATGTGGTTGGTAGAAATACGACCTAGTATGTTGTTACTGGTATTTGTCATAGATATTTTGAAGTAACAGTAACGTAAGTCACAGGTACCGGATTTTGCCTAGTATAACCCAAGTCTATTTCCACTCGGGGAAATAGTTCCATCGGGCAGTTAGTTCATTTGCATAATGGTCGTAGTGCCGTTTACTTGAATTTCATATGCCGAGTTATATTGCGCTAAATACTAGAAATTTTGTAACTAAATGAGACTTTAAATAACTTTTCATATTACTTTCACTTGGCTCTAGAGCGTGATGCATGGAGGGATCATGGGGAAGGGGGAGCGGCACAGCAGTGTGACGTTACGTTACCGACTACTTTATTTATTTATTTTTCATATTTGAACGGCCTTTGAATTATTATTGTTCATATTGTATTACATTACTTATCACTAAACGTTATGTATACGTATAATATGTGTACAGACATATAATTGGGTAAATGCAAAATCAGCTTATTATTAGAAAATGTCAATAAAAATTTGAGATTATTAATTACCTTATCTTAATTGTATGAACAGTAGACGATATCGTTAAGTTCTTCTTCGCACTTGGATGCGAACACCACGGGACACAACGGACTAGCAGAATCGAAACGTTGACTCTACCTAACAAATGGTGATAGCAGGCGGATACGATAATGTTGATGATGATGTAGATTGGCACTTAAAATTTTTCGCAGTAGTAGCATATCTCATCAGGTAACTATACCAACTTGCCGAAGACGCTATAAATCTAAGTTAATTGCTGCTACGGCCGCGAACCCTCGGCTTTATGATAAGTTTCCTGAAATGCAATGTGTAGCGTGATATAGGTAGATAAGTAAGTACCTTATGGTGTTTTGAAAACACTCACTTGCAATTTATTTACTTTAGAAGATAGTCGAAACTTACGCGCAGTTTAGCTCCTTACTTATATACGAACTCAAACTTGTCAATCGTTCATCCTTCGCATAGACTGGCAGTGATAACTAGGGGGTCCTGATGAAATGCTGCTCATGCAATGCGCTATCTGTCTCTATTGGATGTGTTGTAAGCGGTCGTTCATAGTATACTGTCTTAGAGAGATATTGAGATTCGACCGGCCAGTAGAAGAGCTTTTTCAATGAGGTGAGATCCGAACATTTCATTGGAAGGTGACAATGGGACCTCTAACCCTCATTTCTGGCCTAGAGTATGTCTAAACGACCTACATAATTTAATTTCTTTATTTCCAGTCGTTCCACGCCGAGGTACATCAGTACAAGCATCAGATCGAGCTATTCGGCCAGTTGACGCAGCGTCTGATCGCCGTCTATAGGAATGACGACACCTCACGCATCAAGCGTGCTACGGAGGGCATCAACCATCGTTACAATGAGCTTAACAACAGGTTTGTACCACTACCAAGACCGTCATTCATTCTCTCTAACCATTGGTTCAAAGGACAGGGGGATTAGTTGCGAGATATCATGCCACTCGCTGTATCACTATTGAAATCCAATAAGAATATAAAAGAAAAACGACAACCATGTCCTTGTTTTACGGAACACCTAACGCCATCTGTCAAAGAGTACTACTATCAACTTAAAAGTTTGAGACAGCGCCATCTCTTGCAATAGTTACACAAAAAATGGCTGCGTCGTAAAGTTACCACTTGGTTGCCGCTTAAAGCACTGTTCAAAAGTAACTCTCTTACCTGAGTAAACTTTGGTCGTAGGTTTGTACAAAATATTTACCGAACCTTGTTATGTTTATTAGCATAGTAATTCATCTGTATTAAACAAGGCAGCTTGAATAATTTCCTTATTTTAGGAATTCATTTAGTCGTCCGGAGGCGCAGGGCAATTAAAACAATTTTATGTAAATTACCTGAGGGAATGATGTCGTAAATAATTACAAATGCGAATATTAATGAGTAACATTTTATCGTTATTTTCAAAGGGTGAGGTTGTTGTTACAGCTGTTTTTGAAATACATATATTTGTCAATCAAATGTGAAAACATGAGCATTTACAGAAACTGCTTGTACTTTAGAAACCTCATAAGTTGTATTACCTATACCCATTTACATGAAGCTTTCGAAACAGCTTTGATAGTCTCAGAATCAGTCAGAGATTTTCTTCCTCAAAGTTGATAGTTACCAATTCAATATTAACCTATGTACTTATTTCAAAGCACCATAACCATAACAAATTCAAACATCATTGTCAAAGTATTTATGTATATCATTAAAAAAAAACAATAGATGTATGTAGTATATATAATAAATATCTAAGTAATAGTTTACTTAGAACCTACACTCACGAACCTACATTCCGTATAATTCTATACTTGCTTCTTCCGTTTTCGGAGAATGTCTAAACCACACCGTATGGCCACGAGTTTGTTGATGAGTTTGATAGTATGTAAGTTCCTTGAAATGAAATGAAAACGAAATGAAATGAAATAGGTATAATAGGTACCAATAAAAGATTAACTTGGATAATAGGTATTTGGACTTACCACTCTAGGTACTATACTAACTCACTGTTTATCCCCCAGCATCGTGGCCCGTGGCAAGGCTCTCCACTCGGCAGTGTCTTCGCTGCAGAACTTCGACCGCTCGCTGGAGAAGTTCGTGGGTTGGCTGAGCGAGGCAGAGTCGGTGATGGACGCAGCTGAGAGGGACCCTCATCTCCTCAAGGTAAGGCCATTGTCATCATAATCGATGAAAAGCATTGAAGAAAAAAGGCTGTTCGCAAATAACTCCCATCGCCCAGCCACTGTTACTTTTATCGATAAACTTTATCGATTTGTGTTGGCGCGTGCGTAATTCAAACTGTTTGTGGCTCTTCATTTTTCTGCGTCTACAAGATTTAAAACTAAAATGATACCTAACTTATCGCAATACGTAAATCATTTTCTATAAACTCATTGAAACACTAACTTCGATTTACTGATATTTTTATGTAATTTTGGGCTAAAAATCAACATAATATATACATATTTCCAAATGTTCTCAAAATACAATGGAATCGTAATTGGTTTTATCAATGCAGCCAGTCGCCGTCTTGGGGACGCTTCCGACTGGTATTGATATGGACCAGTTGAGCTATCTGTAGATTGTTTGCAACAGTCTGCAGTTAGCTCAATTGTTCCAATTTTAAATACTAGTTTAATTTGTTTATATTATTTGATTATTATTTCTTTGTCAATAAAGATTTTTGTTATCATAATTTTTTTTACAATTTGCGGCGAATGACATTCTTTCGTCCATTAGTTTCCAACGTTGTAAAACATAGAAAATTTTTAAATCCACAAACTAACTAGAATCTCGCACCAACACGAAACGATCAACGTTAAACACAAAAAAGCGAACTGCTGCTTGATATTTACATATTATACAACAAAATGGCCTAGTATCAGTAGTGCTCAGAGTGCCTCTTAACTTAGAATTAATATTGAGCGCCATCTTTAGGAAAATTATACATTGAACTGAATTTAAATAAACAACACCTTACAACCGACACTAATAAATTATTCAAGTTTGATTCAAGCGCCACCAAGGAGATTTATGCTAGCGTCATCTGTGTGAGGTTTGCACAGTGTTTTCGCGAACAAGAGCTACCAAGCCTTATCTCAGGTGGCGCCATCTCTTGTGCTAATAAATATTTATTTCGTATACAACGCCATCTATGAAAATATGCCAGTACAAACATGCCTTCTTCCCTGTCTTGAGTTTGCATCCTTTTGGAAAAGTCAACTCTGGCACAGCTTCTAAACAAAACGCCATCTTGTGCAGAGTTGGAGAACTAGTTTGAACTTTAGATTTTACGTGAACCATTTCCATGAAATGATTTCCTGTGATGCTAGCAAATCATACTATAACGTTGTTAACTAGATGTCACTAGTTGTTATTAATTAGTATACATTAATTTATTATTTTAGCTAGCTTCGAAATACTTTTATAACTGATGATCCCAAATTAGGCATAATGATCTCGGAACCTCTGAAAACTTGCAAATATATGTTACATAATCAAGTATCAGAGTTTGTTATGAAGTGATGTCAGACTTGCCCGTGAAGTGGGCAAGGTCGGTCTGACAGACCGCAGGCCAAAGTGTCCGAAGTTACAGAAAACTCACAACTTGCAGCCAGATAGACTGACCGCTCCATCTTTGATTAATTTTGAATACCTAGCATCAATGATTTCATCAATTACATCTATCTGCAAGCTTTATGAAAATATCGATCTTTCTCTTTAACTAAAATATTAACAGATACATATAAGGCAAACTTAAAAAAGGTAGGTATAGGAACTGCTGTGTAGTCTGTGTTTTCATGTTCACAAGGTTGATATAATACACAAAAAATGAAAGTGAAGAGAATATCAATAACACCTTATTTCTTATTTGATAATAATAACTATGTTTATAGTATACAATTTGACTTGTCTAAGTGCTTATTTTGTAAGCCTAAAGAAATAAAGTTATTGATTCTGATTCTGATACGTTTCCGGTATACCGTTCATTTAATTTTTTTTTTCTGTACAGGTATGTAACCGTCACAACCCAGCCTACCCTTTTCAGTAGGTAAGTTTTTTTTATAATAACAATTAAGATGGAAGCATTTCCTACGTTCGAGTAATAAATTACCTAGACATAAAAAGCTTTCCATGAAAACTAAAATGATCGACAGTGTATCTAGAACCAAACACACTGTTATGAGCGTATATAACCCGCAGCTACCGCTACATAACTACGTAGTTGAAGGTACGCAGGGACGTACTCGTACGAGTATGGTAATGGTACGCGCACCTGTATCCTCCGTTATTGGGTGTTTGTGGAACGTCCTCTTTAGGGATGGGCCCAATGTTTTGAATCCGACTCAAACTTTATTTTATTTGGGAACCCAGGCTGGTGCCGCTTGAAATGGTTAGGTTATTTAATTTAATATTATTTACATATAATATGTATAATAATCATAATATGTTTGGTTAGTTTGGAAGCTCCACCTTCCTTGCAGTGACAAAGTAATAGGCTGCCGAGTACTTTTGCAGACAATGAAGATGATGGAAATCTTAAAAGCGGTCTATCATTATTTTCCACTTTGGAGGGTCAGGCGACCACATAAACACCAATCTGCTCCAATTTCCCAAATACTCAGCAAAATAATTTTTACGTCGAAAATTGTGTCGGAATGTCCTCAACTGAAATTAAATATAAAGTTTCCGGGCGATCGCGCTGGAAGAAAGCCCGTCCGGCCATAAGACCCTCGTTATCGGCGGATCGACGATGACGTGACAATTACCGCCGATGCCCATTGTCTGTAATCGCCTTTACATTTTCTAGGGTATTATTTTAAAAGTTGGGGTTTCCAATTGACATTTTGATGCCATGATAAAGTTAAATTTGGATGACTTTGAATTTGTTAAAATTCCTTCTTTCTAATGTAATATCTAAGTACAACGTATAAGAAGTAGTACAACGTACACGGAGGAGATGAATACGAAGAACTAGCTTTTGCTCACAATTTTTTTTTTCTGATTCATAGTATGTTTCTCCTGGTTAACCTCTAGAACTACATCCTGAGCGAAGTCCATTCTTAGCCGTTTTAGAGTGTAGAAGTAAGTAACAAACCGTGAACAATCGTGACCTACACCGTTGGCCATGTCGTCACTTTCCATCAGGTGAGATTGTGACCAAACGAAGGTCCTACACTATAAAAAAAAAGATCTATCCATTAAAATTTTCGCATTTTTAAAGAAGTGTGATTTGTAGAAGCCTACTTAAAACGTACTCGTACATATCATCCACCTCCTAACTCTACAGCTCGCCAAGCTGTAAGCAGTAAGCACCAACCTAGCCGCTCCAGCCGCTTATAACCGCATCTATTCGCCGTTAATCGCATTATCCGGGCCGGCTAATCGAGTCAGGCTGCGGGGCACCCCAGGGCTCCTCGGGGGTGGGGTAGTTCTTTTTGATACAACAAGGTTTTATGCCCGTGAAATTAATCCGTCGACGGCGATCCGGTGTTTCCTTTTAGTCGCTATATTGGCTGAGGGAAAAACCAACTGCCTATTACATACTATACTCGGTTTTGGGATCCAAGATATTTTAAATCAACAAAGGCATTAATGGATGAAAACTTTACAAAAACATGCTTACAGCAGGGTAATCACTTAAAACAATAATTTCATTGATTGGCAAAAATTAAAAACCTTCTTCATTTTCTTTAGTGGTTAATGATGCTTACACATTTTTTAAGTTTATCGGAAAAAATACTTATCCCTCGGAAATAAATTTATAGGAACACCATGAGACCAACCTCCATACAATAACTAAATAATCTTCCAAATTGGTTGATGACGGACAAATCAACGAACATACATAATAATATACATACGGATGAACATAGAATCTCCTCCTTTATTTTTCGTCGATTAAAAACACGCTAACAACGCATAATTGCACACGCGCGCACAGCGATAATACTTTAATATTCAGTTTGAAAACGGACGACATATGATTGAAATGATACTTCCAAAACCAAAAATTATTTCGAACTAGCTCCGCCCCGCCGCTTCGCCCGCCTCAAATAAGTTAAGTAGTTTCGGAGATATGTACGTGGTAACAAAAATTTACATTTATTATATAAGTAGGATTGCTGAGATTTTCCTCCGATGAAACCAGTGTCATAATATATGTATTTTCTTCTAATATTATACATTGATTTAGGAATTTTGGGGCTTTCAGCGTCCGAGATTAGTCTTTGTTTGATCAGCTATTGTAAACATTGACATCTCTAACGGAAGGTTAATTTAACAGAAACTATATTAACTTGCTATTATAAAATAAAATAATTAAATTTCGATTAATTCGTTTTGAAATTAAATTTAAAAAAGAAAACGAAAAATAACACGCAGACTCCTCTCAATGCAGGTCTCTTAACGCACGCAGGTCCCTACTACATTCTCCAGTCCATCCTCAACAAAACACAGTAATAGGTAATAGGTAATAGGCAGCTAATAACAGTTTTTTTTTATAAACTTTTCTAAACAGCATTTGTTTAACACAATTGATCAATAAACACAATTGATCGTACTTATAATATATAAACTTGTTAATGTTTACAGCGAGCACGTTGCCGCGGCGCCGGCCGCGTGACAACTCTGCCTTTTGTAGTTAATTTATTTATTCATATCACTGTTCACATTCAAATCACTGTTTTGATGAAGAACTATTTATTTTGTGGTAAGAGAAAGCATGTTTGAGTAAAAAATCTTCTAGTTATCGGAGCAAAGTATCTACTGCATGAACTAATTTTTCTAACTTTTACCGCGGTATAAAATGTACATGAGTTCACGATAAAGATTTCCGTAAGTATTTATAAATACAACAAATTATAAATTCACAAATTATACGTAAAACGCTGCAGGAAATTAAAAGGCGGCATTGACCCAAACAAAATCATGTAGCAAATAAAATTAATGAAACACTACGAAGTAAAGTGTTGACTGACCCAACAAAATCATCTTTTGAAGTCATTAGGTCATATTAAATGATGATGATAACGAAGTTAAGACATGCATATTATAATGTTGTTTGTACATACATAACAATTGAGATCAGAGTGTTCTCGAGTTAACCGTACAACAGTACCTCCAGCTGATCGGTGGGTACCTGCGGGCGACACATGCTGAATCAACATTAAAGTATCGTTACTGCTTGTTCCCATTACCTCCATAAACTGTTTCTAAGAGGAACGCTTTACTAAAATTAACTTTATATAAACGGTCAACTTCTGTATATGTTCGTCCACGGCTGGACATACGCTTATATAAAATAAGCGCCATAACACCTGATTTTGAGGTAGCCGCAGTTACAGTAACTTACAAAAAAGTTATACCTGATTCTGAAAGAGGATAGATGAAAGTATGATACATCTTTAGGACAAAACAATGTAGGTGCTTTAATGAATGTATCGGACGGAAATTTTTGTATGGCCTGAAATGAGATGTCATAAGAGGCTACTAGGTATATACTGGGAAAGACGTATAAAGCCGTAGGCGCTAGAGTTATACACATATGTGAAAAACTACAAGATCGGGTTAAGTTGTGCGAATTAAATTGTAATTAAGGTGCGAACGCACTGCGGTGCTGTTGTTGCATTTAGTGCTTACCGCAAACTGTGCAGCAGGTGCTATAGGGATGTGCCTAGTTGTAGTCTTGTCCACTGCTGCACAAATACTAAACTCGGACCACTAATGGCCTAGTAGCGACCACTTGAAGATGAGCAATGATGGTCCAGCATAAGTGGTGTGGTGTGGTTACTATAGTCATGGCCAGTAACTATTCATTAGGTATGTAGTCTTTAGTAGTTTAAGTAGTAAGTAACAAACATATTAATCTGAACATTGTCATTTATCAAAAACTCGTTTACGTCTCCATCTAAAGCGGATTTGCAATTATTGTCTCAGTTCAGGAAGTTTTGTCTTTGACTGAACCTTGAAAACAGTTAGTTCTCCTACAACATTATGCTTCTTGTTCTTGTCATTTCCCAAAAATACTTCGATATTACTTATGAAACAGTGGTTTAGGTTAATAGTTAAGATCGCTAATAAAGTAAACCTAACTGCACTTTACCAGGAACAAAAGCTCTTTGTTTACTTGTTAGCTAATGTTAATACGACTAACTGGCTCAGGTTTACAGTAATGGTTGTCCGAGAATACTTATTTAATATAGGCAAAGATGTTGGTCCCTGATACCTTAGGTTTATTATATCCGTTAGTAAACCTACCGACTGAATAAATAAGGATGTGCGCTGCGCTGGGCCCAACTCTGCAATCGAATCGGTTATCTATGACAATGGTATCGACACAGACTCTCGACGTAGAGAATCCATAGATGAAATAAAGTCCGTATAGTGCGTCTGCTATTTGCACGGAGAGATTGATAAAACGTTTCTAGATTGGTTTTTAATCTCGTGCGTCTCTATGGTTTTATAGTAGTCATGTATAGTCTCTAGTAGTCATATATTGTTTCTTTCATCTAAGGTAGAATACTAGAACGTGTGGATGATGGCGATTCTGCGACGATACCTTTGCCTTAGTGAAGCATAGGACCCCTGTCTTTTTGCGTAACCGAAATTTAAATATGATGTCATATAGCTTCATCATCAAAATGATTCACCATAATAGAATATACATTATAAACCATTTAGTAACACTTAATTACAACCTGAAACATTCATTTTAATCACTGCCTGAATAATTATAGAGATTATATTTATTTAAATTGGACTACAACCAAATAATTTAGATAAAATTGCAAAACTGAATGTAATTTGAAATAACAAACACCCTGGCCTAGTTCATACTACCACCACCGTTTGTATTAGTTTTGTATTTTATAAATAATATTATTATGTGTTATATACTTTTCTATTATAATTCTATTCCACACTTCATCATTCTTCTTTCACTTCATAAGGAACCTAATTGTCTCGTAGTATTACGTAAGCAGTGACGTATAGAAAGTGCGTGAGTTGTATTAACTACCGTGGGGTTAGAGGAATTCCACAGATGCCGCGAGCTCGTGTGGAATAGTCCTTAGGGATGTGTGGTGACCTGGTGACCATGTGGAAACAGAGTGGTACCTAACCTTTGATATTAAGCAATTTTGACGACCTCTGCGGCGCAGCTGGCGAACGTCCGTCTGCGACTCATTTTTAATTCATTCAGGCTGCGGGTTCGATTCCCGGCTCAAGACAAATGTTCGTACGATTTGTGGATATTTTCCGGGTTTTCTGGCTGTTGCCTACGATAAAGTAAAAAAATATCTATTATTGTTTTAAGGAACTACGTCTGTGATCTATAACACAAGCTCTGCTTGATTTGATGCTAGAAGATGCTCTGTGGGTTGTCCAACATTGTTATAAGTATAACATAAATAATAATTTATGCTAACAAAGTATTTGTGAGAGAATATTTCAATGGACACCTTACCTACATCATTGTATTTTTGCAATAAACAAATATTTTACTAAACACCTTTCAATATCATGTCCGTCATCATGTCTTGCCCAGCTGAGAAACAGTACAAATTTTTGTAATTATATATGCTTATTACTCTTTGGATAAAATGTTATCGCAACTCTACCAACGCCGCTAATAAACTTGTAAATTGAACTTTTACCACAAAATATTTTACAATATTTCACATTCGTAAATTCTTCGATAGACGTATGAAAACTGCAAATCGTTAGCATCCGCCGTCATACCCATCTACTCCACATTCTCGCAAGAAAAGTATTAAAAATTTAAGAAGAGAAAAATTGAATAAAACTGGTAATATTTCATCGACAACATTACCGCCCTAAAGAGCAGCGAGGGCGAGGCTCCACACAATAGATTTATAGTTTCACATTAGTTTCATATGAAAATCTTGCGGCGAGTCAAGAAACTTAAAATACATAAAAACAGCTCTTTTTGCCTTTGAACCTTTTTATCTAAGAGTGAACTGAACTTGGCTACTGGATATACAGGTTATGTTTTGAGAAGGGCGATGTTGACCAAATCCGAAACGACGAGAGTTTGAGAAAATTCGAGAAAGGAATGACGGCGACGATTTATAAAAAAAATACTTAGTTTTTTTATCTTTTACTTTTGAAGGAAATTACGTAGACGGATCTTACTCAACTTGATTATTTCCTATGGGGTTACGTCAATAAAGAACTTTATAAAGCTCGTTACGAAACGGTTGAGCGGTTACAAAGGTCATAATTGATATTTTATCGAGGATAAATACTGTCATGGTATCAAATGCAGTAAAGTATCCAGTCGTACTCCCCTAATCGAATGATTCTGCAAACGATTTGAGGGTAGTCATGGATAATGCATAATTTCTCGGCGGTAACTCCGAGAACAACCAGTTGCCCCGTGACCACGATCGCTGTAACGCGATGGAAACGTAGGGGCATTTCAGCAAAAGAAATTTGTTGAATGAACAGGCTTTGCAAATTCGCGTGCGCTTTTCTTGAATAAAAAGCAGTACAGTTTGTTCTTCCCCGGGATGGGTACATTCTATCTATAGCCATACACATATATATAGTCGTATGTATAAATAAGGCTTTCTTGCCCAGGCCGCTGCGCCGCACCGCCAGGAAGTGCTGTAGTTCGGCGTGTGCGTTGTGAGCACCATTGCATAAATGATGCTCACAACGCACACGCCGAAGTACAACATCGAATTGTTATTTAATTAGGTATCTGCACAAAATTATACTTATCCGTTTCTCTATGTACTTACTCTACTTTTCATGGTGATTATTTTAACTTTAGGTTACTATCAATCTTTCTCGGGCTAATGTCCATATTCATTGTTCATACTCCGTACCTCGTAGCTCTCCACGTTGTGACTACTCCGCTATCTCCTTTAATTTTGTTTATGTTCGGATTAAAAGGGCTGTTCTTTGTGTGGGCTGGCGAATATTTTGTGTGTTTAATATAAAAGGGCTCCAGCCCTTATTTATTACGGAAAGTGTCTGAGAAATCGAAATGAACAACCTTCACAGGGTTATCAATAAGACTCGATTACTCTTGTTTTAATCCTTATCCTTTAAAACATCCTGTTGTCTGAATGCAATTCAGCAATACGTTTTGAAAAACTCGAAATATGAGAGGTAAAAGCTACCTCTGCAGTCGACTGCAGGTTGAGTTATTTACATTACAGCTATTTCATGATAGAATGAACACAAAAATGCCTTAAACCAAGTCTAAGTAGTCTCTCCAAAATAATAATTTTATTTAGTTATCACTTATTATGACTTTCACCTTTCTATTTCTTATATTTTTCGAACTTTTTACGTCTCATTTTTTCTTTTTACTTGCGCGCCACGCCTCGCAAAGCGTGGCGGCGGCGCTATGTTTTTCTAGTGTTACTATGTGGTCGGTGGGCACTCTTTATGACCTGTAAGCATCAAAACGGCTAAAACGATTTAGTTAAATACCTTAGCAAAATACTTGTCTAGTCTTCTGCATGGTTCTTAGCTACATTTTGTAGGACTTCGCACTCTCATTTAGCGAAAAAGGGCAAATAAGCGAAGACTGGGACTTATCCTTGATTTCAATTAATCACTTGTTTACGTGTGATTTCCGTCAACAAGTAAACACTATTGTCATTCGTTCCAATAAACAAAAATTGAAAACTGTGCTAAAAACTCTGCTATCATAACAAAAATACAATAAAGTTAAAACAGTGACTCGCGACAACAATTTGCAAGATTTCTACGCAAATATACGGGAAGTTTGAAGAAAATCCATCAAAACAACTCAACATTTTGAAGGTTAGAATATTCAACTACGTGATAAACATCTTCCATCGAAACGTTAGTGACAGCTCTCCAGCTATACCAACATTATAAATCCAATACAACATCCGCACATCCAAGAAGGTGCGTTCAGAAAAAAATTAAGGCGACATTACGGGAGTTGCCAGCTACGAACTAGGGTTACCACCTTCTAAGGGAAAATTACCCACACTTGAGAAAAATGGACATGGAGATTTTATTAGAAAGAATTAAAGAACAAATGAATATCCAAACCGAAAAAAATACGGAATCTGTCACGGAAAAAGTGTCGGCTAATATCGACCAAAAATTAGATATGACTATAGAGGAAAATAAAATTTTAAATTTTTGAAACAACTCCAGGAAAAAATCAAGTTCTTGGACAGCGAAAGAAGAAAAAACAACGTAATAATCTTCGGAGTAAACGAAACGTAACATGAAACCGTGATCAAACGTGTGCAAACAATAATAGAAACTGAAACGAAGTCGAAAATCGAACTTCATGACATTAACAAAGCCAGACAGGCTAGGACCACAAGGAGTAAACACACGTTCAATTCTAGTGACTTTCACTACTTCTTGGAAAAGGAACGTAGTCTTGAAAGATAGAAACAAATCTAACTCAGGAATCTACTTCAAAGAAGATTTTACAAAAGAAACTTTAGCAAAAAGAAAAGAAATTTTACCTAAACTTAAAGAAGAGAGAGATAAAGGAAAAATCGCTTACTTTAAAGGAGACGAACTAATTGTAAAGGAACCTGTAGAAGCTACAGGAGACAAAAGAAAGAGGAAGAGTCTAGATTCCCCAACTACGCCACCAAATCAGGAGTCAAAACAGGCACAAACGAAAATCATTAAGACAAATCTTTTTGACTATATGGGACGAGGAAGATCGGCGTCCATGGGTTCAGAGAAGGCAAAAAACAAGTAAACGACGTCGACAACCGGAAATCACCAACATCAAACAAAAAAACAACAAAACACCACACATTAAAAAAACACACCCCAAGCCGGCTAGTCACCGTGGGAGAAGAAGACTACTACCTTCCAACTGCTAAAATAATCCAAAATAACAATATAATACCTCAGAAGAATAAAAAAGCTGTATACTACGTTGCAACATACAATACACTCTCGTTGAGAACCGAAGATAGCCTAAAAGAACTGATACTAGCATTGAAACATATAAAATGGACAATCATCGGCCTCAGCGAGGTACGTCGGTTAGGAGAGAAGATGAAGAATATGAACAATTTATCTTCTACCACAACGGTGAAACGCCAGGAAAGCATGGTGTAAGGTTCTTGATCAATAAAGAAATAAAAAAACATATAAATAAAATAATTGGCATATCAGAACGCATTGCCATACTCAATCTGACATTTGGCAAAGAAAACTGGTCGATAGTACAGATTTACTCTCCTACAGAACAATCCACTAATACAGAAATCGACTCATTCTACTCAAAACTCAACTACGCACTAAAAGACCATGTACACAAAAACTTAATAGTGATGGGCGACTACAATGCACAGATTGGAGAAAGAAGAAAAGGAGAAGACATTATTTTGGGTCCCTATTGTTATGGGAAACGAACTAGAAATGGCTCAAAATTAATTGAACTTGCCTACGAAAACCATTTAACAATACTCAATACACAATATAAAAATCGAAAACACAATAGATGGACATAGGTATCTCCGGGTGGACTATATAGAAACGAAATTGACTACATCTTAACAAACAAGAAAATATTATTTGAAGACTGCCTAATCATCAAAAACATCAACTTTAACAGTAATCAGAGAATGGTCAGAGTAAACTTAAAGCTAGGACACTTCGAGAACCATAGGCCATTCAAGGCACAATCCAACATTAACTACGGAGTAGTACTGTCTGAAGAACTAAAAACGCACCTTCAAAACTTCACAGACACGGTGCAAACATGCAATTTGCAAGACAAATATAACAAGCTATCCGAAATACTAAATGTATCAGCCAAAAAAAACAGGACAAACAAAGACAAAGACGAAACTACCTCAGACACAACTACAAAATTTTTAGAAAGAAGAAAAGTGCTATTTGAACTTAAAGACAAGACAAAAGACACAAGGAAAGAAATAGCTAAACTTAGCAAAGAAATAAAGAAAAGTATGAGGAAAGATCGACGAACACATAGACTTAAAACATTTGAAGCCTATATCGCAAAGACAGGAGGCATTAAGAAAGCTGTGCGAGTTTTGACAGACACAAAGGAATGGATACCAAAGTTGCAAAACAATACTGGAAAAAAGATGACTAGAAGACCCGACATACTTATGACAGCTACCAATTTCTACCGTGACCTATATTCTAAGAATGGCGAACGAAACAGATTTAAATGATGACGATAACACCGTACCTGAAATCTTACCAAGAGAAGTCGAAAAAGCCCTCGAAACACAGAAGAGAGATAAAGCTCCTGGGCTGATAAAATAAGTAATGAGCTCTTGATAGCGTGCAAAGAATTGATAGTCCCTATACTAACACACCTTTTCAATGAAATCATAACAAATGAATATATCCCAGTGCAGAGGTCAACATTAATTATAACTCTCTTACACAAAAAAGGCGATAAGAGCGACGTAAGCAATTATAGACCGATCAGCCTTATGTCCAACATTTACAAAATATTAGCTAAAGTAATTCTTAATCAAATAACGAAAAAACTGGACGTAAACCAACCCAAAGAGCAAGATGGATTCAGGTGTGGCTATTCGACAATAGATCATATACACGTAGTTAAACAAATCATTGAGAAAAGTAAGGAATACCACATACCCTTCTACTGTTGCTTCTTAGATTATTGCAAGGCTTTCGACTCACTTGAACACGAAAGAATCTGGCAAGCACTAAAGAACCAAGGTACCGAAAACAAGTATATCAAAATCATTAGACAACTTTACAGAATCAGAATCAATAACTTTATTTCTTTAGGCTTACAAAATAAGCACATAGACAAGTCAAATTGTATACTATAAACATAGTTATTATTATCAAATAAGAAATAAGGTGTTATTGATATTCTCTTCACTTCAATTTTTTGTCCACTAGTGGAAGAAGTGAAAAAGAAACCACTAGCACATTATAATATCACTTATGTGTCTAATACATGTTTATTTTGCCTATCTAAATCTAAATTTAATGCAATTTAGATACATGTCAATATTTCTTTAAAGCTAAACGCTAAAAGATTTAATCATCTATGGAGTAAAAGGCCTTCCTGATAAGATTTTGTTTAATGTTCTGTTTAAATTTACGAATAGGGAGTTCAGTTGCTTCAGATGGAAGCTTATCATAGAAGCGCACGCAATTGCCCATAAATGATTTCCCTACCTTTCGTAATCTATATGCTGGGATCTGTAATTTGTTATTGTTTCTTGTACCTCTATTTCTATTGTGAACGTCACACTTTTTCAAAAAGCTATCTCTATTTTTGTGCGTATACATAAGATTTTCATAGATGTATTGCGATATTACTGTCAAAATATTTATTTCTTTAAATAATTCCCTCAAAGAGTCGCGTGGCTTTAAATTGTAAATTGCGCGTACCGCTCTTTTTTGGAGAACAAAGATAGTCTGGATGTCAGCTGCCTGTCCCCAAAGCAAAATACCATAGGACATAATACTATGAAAGTAACTGAAATAAACTAACATAGCTGTATCTTCATCGGTAATATATCTAATTGTTCAAACCCCATAGGCTGCTGAACTAAGTCTGCCTGCGATTGCATCAATTTGGGGTTTCCATTGAAGAGTGGAATCAATATGTAACCTTAAGAAAACAGTAGAGTCTACAAAGTCAACAATCTCATTCTTTAGCATTATCTTCGTTGGAAATTCTCTTACATTAGGTAACATGAATTTAATGCATTTGGTTTTTTAGCATTGAGTAAGAGGTTATTGGCGGTGAACCAATCTAGTACGTGTGAAAGCGCATCATTTACATCGTCATAATTACATTTATTTCTGTCAACTTTAAAAATCAGTGAAGTATCATCAGCAAATAAGACTATATAACACAGATCTTTTGCTAAAAACGGGAGATCATTTACGTATACTAAAAATAAGAAAGGACCATATTGATCATTGCGGGACGCCTAATTCAATTTTTGAGCCCCTAGATCTTTCTTTACCAATATCTACTTTTTGAACTCTATCAGATAAATATGATTGCATAAGGTCCAGTGCCTTGTTTTGAATTTCATAGTGTTCAATTTTCCAATTAATGTAGCATGATCTACACAATCAAAAGCCTTAGAAAGGTTACAGAATATACCAATAGCGTTTTTTGCTTTATCCCAGGCATCCAATATATGCTTAAGTAAAACTGTACCAGCATCGGTTGTTGATCTACCCTTGGTGAAGCCAAATTGATTTTTATGGAGTAGCCTATTAAGGTTGAAATAAGAAGACAACTGAGGGAGAATATTTTTTTCAAAAATTTTACTTATTGCTGGACAAAAATAGCTCTGCGAAAGTAAAACTTGAAAAGGAAGGAAAAAAAAATACGGATCGAACGAGGTGTGCGGCAAGGCGACCCTCTATCTCCAAAACTATTTTCAGCGGTCCTAGAAGACATTTTTCGTCTAATGCCATGGGAAGAGTATGGCCTGAACATAAATGGAGAAAAGTTGACCCATCTGAGATTCGCCGATGATCTCATAATATTTTCTTCCACTAAAGTCGAACTCACACAAATGCTTATTGATCTAAACAGAGAAAGCCAAAAAGCCGGCCTAGCTATGAACACATTAAAAACCAAAGCTATGACCAACAGCAAAGAAGAACCAATTACAATACAAGACACCATAATCGAATACGTCCAAGAGTACACGTACCTCGGCCAAGTTATCTCGCCAATAGATCAAACAACAAAGGAAATTGAAACCAGAATAGGAAATGCTTGGAAAAGATATTGGACGTACAAAGAAATTATGAAGAACCAGGAAATTAGTGTGAAAGTAAAAAGAGGGCTTTACAACACGTGTGTTCTCCCGGTACTAACATACGGATGTCAGACATGGGCTCTCACGAAGGCGCACAGTAAGAAACTAGAAGTTTGTCAGAGGTCAATGGAACGAAACATGCTGGGCATTAGGAAATTAAATAAAATACGCAACACAATCATCAGAAATAAAACAAAACTTAACAATGTCACTTATCCGATAAAGAAAATAAAATGGAGATAGACGGGACATACTCTACGCGGCTCGGATAAATGGAGCAAAACCATTATAAACTGGTATCCGAGAGACAAGAAGAGGAAACGCGGGAGACAATATAAAAGATGGGAGGACGAAATAAGAGAGACTGCAGGACAGACTTGGTCTAGAACTGCACGAGAAAGGGAGGAATGGAAGCAGTTAGAAGATGCCTTTGCCAAAACAGGGCAAACAGATACAATAGAGGTTGCCGATGTCTATCATTAAGCATAAATTGTTAACTTTGTTTAAGTGTCTGAATAAAGGCTTTTATTATTATTATACTCTGTTTCTCATTTCCATGATCACGGGCCATATAGTGACCCGGTCCTTTGGGAGGCATGCGTGGAGCCGAAGCCAACAGCACAGAGGCCCTTTATGAGAATTAATCTAAAGGCGAGAGCTACACATAGCGGGTATCATCCGTGGTTGCACAATATGATACACCCGAAGATATCCGCCAGGTGTAGAGAGACTACTGCAAAGGAAAATAAAAGCATTTTAGCTAACTTCCACGTAAACAAAACCGCAGGCAGCAGCAGCTGTTTACGATATAAACTGATCAAGTGCAAGTCAACAAACTACCGCACAGTAATGCATCTCGAGTGCGTTATTCCTGTACAAGTCTTTTATTGCTAAGCTCGAATTAACCGTACGCGTGTTCCTTAGTGTTTCAGAGTGTTTCACAAGTAGCGATCGAGATGGGAAGAGTTCTTATTATAAGGATGTTTGCTTTGATTATTTTTATATAGGAGTATCTATTAGTATTAGACTTATTTTTACAAACTAAGATGATAAAACTCGTTTTTACGAGTTCTCAGCATGGGGGCTTTGAGAAATACTAGAAGATGAAAGGATTTTTTGTCGAATGCTCTTGGGAGATTTTATATTCGTCAAGGGAGATTTATATTCGTCAAAATGTTTGACAAAATCTAAAACGAGGTCCAAAATCTAAATAATTTTTAACAACTTTAGAATTTAAAACATTATTCTTCGGGTAGGCACTTATCTAGTAGATACCTTTCATATAACAAAGAGTACGCAATAAATAAAATGCAAATCTAAAATACTTGTGGGCTCAATAAAAAGCTATACTTCTACATAATGCAAGCTCTCATAATGCACTTTACCTAGTTATTTATATAAAGACATAAAAAATTTGGTTGTGAAAGTTGTTTCGTTCAGTAATCGTTAGAATTGTTTGCTGCATCAGAATTAATAATTCAAGTGCTGGTCAGGGCTTATTGATCCATCAGAGTTGTATCAATACGGCTCGGGTTCGGAGAAACCGCGTGGATTTGCAGGAGATGAATCATGCTGTGTATAATTTAAGGATTTCGTCCGAGTAACAAACTTTCTTTCTATTCACAAATGTGAAAGAATAGGCTAAATATTATACAATAGTAACTAGTAAGCTATAAAATGTTAGAAAATGAACGTAGCAAGAAGATAAAAATTTACAAAGTTCTATCTAATAACTTCTAAAACAGCTTCTGTGTAAAACTCAGTGCAACGAGAGCAGACAACTTTAAAACAATAAAAACTCTCCAAAGAGCTTCAAAGCATTCCGTTCATTTTATTTAGAGAATGCCATCCATTCCGCTTCTTATTGGCACAATTCATTAAATGTCCCCGAGCTACATTCGCTGTTTTCAGCGGCGGTTGTTTTTCGCGCATTTCCGTAGTTTTTCTTGTATTTTGGCGCGAACGCGGCGGCGGCCGTTAAACAAGATTTACGAGACTTCGATACGGTAACTAGGGCTATTCAAGAATACCTATGCCCCGCGGCCGACGATATTTCAGAGGCGGAGTCCTTTCGAGGGATAGTGTTGAAATTATGCTAAAATACGATCCCTTTGATACGCTTGTTGAGCCTTTTAAATTACCCTTTGAAGATTTTGACATGTTATAGTATTATGTAATTGATTTACAGATAAAATTAATTACCCGACGAAACTCTAATAATGAAGTAGAAACATTTCAAAACATAACTCGATTTCGCATGAGGGGTTAAACTTCCTTTCATGTTAACTTTGAACACAATCGCTTTAGAATATCCGCGCGTATTACAGCAATCATGAAGTTTAGCGTTCCGTGCTCACAAACGAGACAGCCCTCACCCCGCACGTTATCTCTTACAAAACCAAAACAGCATGCGTCGATGGAGGCGGTGCAGGCAGGCGGCGCGGCGGCCGCCGGCAGTCGCAGGCCGGCCGTGGCGCGGGCCTGACGTGCCATGTGACGCGCGTCCGCCGCGATGACCGAGGCGGCGGCCAGGCCCCGGCCTCCGCCGCCGCGCAAGCCTACGTCTCTTACACTAACCTACCCGCGCTGGGAGGAACCGCCGCCACCTCCTGCTCCCGAGGCGAAGCCTCCGCCGCCAAACTTGAGGAACGATTTCGATTCGTTCAGTGTTTACACGGAGAGACGGCGGCCAGCCAGTGTGGTGGCGCCGAGGCCGAACCATCAGCTGGCGCGTCGGCCGCACTCCATCGGTGCCGTGGAGGATGAATGGCCGGCCGTGCCGCTGCTGCAGCCGGTGGCGCGGCGGCCACGGGCGCCTCCGCCTACCACCATGTCCATGTCGCTGCCTCGCTACCGTTTACCGTCCTCTCGCAGTGACTATCAACTTCAGAGGCCCGCGATCATGACCAACGGCTACGGTGCAGTGCCGCCATCGACCTCGCGGAGGCTCTCCCTACCAGGTGGCGCCAACAATATGTGCCCAAAGACGTCGGCGACGTTCCACGGGCTGGCGGCACTGGCGGGCGGGCCTCCACTGCTTGGGACCCCTGGCACCCCGAGCACGCCGGCCGCGGTGCGCGAGGCCGTGCGACACCTCCTCATGCAGCCTCGGAATGGCTTCCCCATCATGGACCACAAGCTGTCGCTCTTCATCGAGATCTTGGATGCTCAGGAACGATTTTCTCAGGTATCTACTCAGGTTATGTACAAGGATATCGTACAACATAACTTTATTGTGTTACAAATATTAACTTTTAAGCAATTAAATCTCAATCGTCATAATAGTGGAAACGGTTTATAAACGGCTGTTCAATAAAATGGTAACATAATAATAGTAAACATTCCATCTAAATATTAATCAAAAAAGGCATTCCAGAAAATCTTAGGAAAAGTTATAGTACTGCAATGAAATTTAGGCAATAATATTGCGAAATGAAAAATTCTAGAGATGGAATGGCTCTGTGTTTGGTATCGTTCTTACGGGAACGGAACAGCTCGAATGGAATATTTTATGGAACAATCGATAAAGTGCATTTATAAAGCAATGAAAAATTTAAATGTCTAGATTTATCTCATTTTTCTCTCTTCTCTTTAGAACAAACGAGGGAAATCAAAGTTTGTTTTAAATTACGTTCATACTAGATTCTACCCGCGGCTCTGTTTGCTGCGTTTCCGGATAAAAAGTAGCCAGCGTTATTTCAGGCGTTTTGCCAAGTTTCATTGCAATTAGTCAATGTGAGAGCATTCAGTGGTAACATCCATAACGTTACTTGTTTGCTTTATTTATAACTTAAATAGGATCAATTAGGTATTATTTTTCTAAATTTAATGTGTTTATTTTGTATGCAACACGGTGGAATCTACACATCGGATCCGCCGACTGAGCCACGCGGGTCGATGTGACGTTTCAGTCATTTCATATGAATATCATAGTACTGTAGACAGCCGACAATGTTTTGTTAACTTGTCGGCGGGCCAGCTACGTTGATGTGAAGACTCAGAGTTAAAATTAATTACAATAGAGACAAAAACTTGAACAGTTCTAGACATCCATTCACATAAGCTACGTACGACAGACTCTGCGTCTGCGTAACACACATAAAACGTACAACGCGAAGTTCTGAACTTTGTGCTAAGATTACAAAGTAATTTAATTCAAATAAAATTCCACAGCTTCCCCCCGATTATAATAAACGAAATAAGCGGAAACTCGAATTTCCTAAACAAGAAACTCTTTACTTGTAACTTGTTGGGGTTACCCCGGATTTGTTCCTGAAAAATGTCTTTGCTGGGTGGACGAATTTTTCCTGTTAGTTACTTAGGGAAATTACTTTTTTGATATATACATTTTCTGCGTATTGTAGCAAAAAATATAATCGAGTTCGTTTTAGTTAAATGTATGTCTGCCATCATTCCTTAACATTATTGCGTATGGAACCTATATATATAGAGTAGATGTTCATAATTATTAAAACCGCAGTTCAGTCTTCAGTTCTCTTAAAGATAAATATCAGAGACTAGTTTATTTGTTTTTAATTTTTAATATAAAGTATGTGTAATTGAATTGAATTTTCAAGATGTCTTCGTTATATCGTGTATTTACAACGTTATATTTATTTAAAGTTGTCGTGGGACGACGTCAGACGTCCCTCGAACAAAGTTTATGCACTTTTTCTATAGCTACGTTAAATAATAAATATCTAGCATAATTATTTAGTTTCACATCATTAGTTTAGTTTCAGCAAAAGACCGGTGGCGCTACTATAGCATAAAAACACTAAAAAGTTTCACGCTCGCTCGCCAACTTGAAATTATATTTGGTGTTTCAAAGTGCTGCGACATGAATTATTTTCCAATTTTTACACTTTTTACGTGATCTTGCAGCTTTGTTTGATTGGACGGATGAATTTATAAAACTGAAATGTTTTATGAACGTTTATATCATGGTGGCCAATGATTTATGGTATTCGATAAGTCAGAAATAAATAACGTTTCGCTTAATTAAAACAGTGTCCAGAATCAGAGAAGCTTGAAACTTAATTAACTTAGAATCAATTTGTGCAAAATATTACCCAGAACACGTTTCGCAAATGAAACTGAATTGTAAACGCAAATTAACGAATAATCATTCAAAGCAATAAATTAGCAGTAAATTGACCTATTCAATAAAATGCGTACAAATTAAGTTACTGGCAACACCGGCCCCAAATGAAATCTAGAATTCAATTAAAAATGATTGTGAAACTGTAGTGAAACGTAGGGGAGGGGATGAAAGGCCTCTCCATCTCGCGAGGCTAAATTCACGGCGGCCTGTTGACCTTCTTCTGAAGCAGCCTTTTGAAAAAGGCTTTTGTTTCGATGACAAATTACTGGAACTGAAAATGTGAACATATCTTGAGTTCTGACCTCGCTGAAGCTAGGTGTCTCGAGGGAGGAGGAGAGCATGTGAAATATTTCGCTTTTGTTGTATACTGAGGTTGTAATTCATTTAATTCCTAACAAGTCCTAAAATGGGAAATCACTGCGCTTTTTTTATATGCAGTTTATCGAAATAATTCATTTCCTCTCTCGTCATTTGGGTTCCTACACCTCTATGACTCATCAGTTTACGGGCTATTTAATTAGAATTTGTCTCCATGTCTCCTGTCTCCATGTCTGTTTTTTTGGTCTTTAAAAATAGGCTCTACTTTTATAAATTTACATCATGTTCTAGCAATTTTTCTCTAAAATCTTGTACGTCCGTGTTACCAATTCATATTCAAATACTGCACCGAGGTGCCTATCGTGTAGAACACCAATCAAAACCTTGATATTAAATTCTGCAAGCCGAGATGCTACCACACGATATGTGTAGTTATTCTGTGGTGCGACGAAATACATGGAACAAAATACTTGAAGCATATTCATAGCTACGGCGTAGCACTTGCTACGCCGCGCAGCTACGCCGTAGCATGTGCTACTATGCTATGGAGCTACGACTGGTTTATGGAGACGGAACCACATATTTTTTTTTGGACATTTTTGCAGAAAACTTTGCTACTTTTTAACCGACTTCATAAAGAGGAGGTTATCAATTCGTCTGAGTGTTGTTTTTTGTATGTATGTTACGCGATATCTCCGCCATTTATGGACCGATTTTGAAAATTCTTTCACCATTGTATAGAAAATGATCCCGAAGGGGTCCCATAAAATTTATTCACAGGGGATTAGTATTTATCCCACAAAACTAAAAATAAGTGCGAAAGTAAGGGAATTTGAAGTCGGTTTATAGTTTTTAAAACACGCCATATTCTTGATAATAGGGTGCGTTATTTCCTTTCATTTATAGATTTATACAGACAAAATAAAACTATTTTTTGGACTTAGTACAAAGAAAATCGAAAAAAAGTCCTATGAATAGCCTCAATTGTAATACTAAAATTATGGTTATGGATACCTACCCGCCCACTCTCAAACTAAATAATTATAAAAACTATACAAAATCTCTATCAAACACACTCATAATATTTTTATGTGCTTCACAAAATGTTACATTCAATAGTATCCAAATACAAACACAGTGCTTTACAATATATATGGCAAATGAATGTAGGAGATCCGTCCATTTGCTATAAATATAGGGGTCATTGACCTCGCTAGCGAGTGCACTCGAGTTTGGGCGTCAATGTTAGGTACTTAGACGTCAATCGCTTGATTTACAGCACTTTGCACTGAGTAGGTATAAATACTTGAGATTTCGTATTTTATTGCTTCCTTTATTTCAATAATCCTACTCAAATTATACAAGTGAAATTTTGTGAAGACTGAACACTTTTGATAACTAAGATCTTCAAAACTACTAAACAGATCAAGATGAAATTTGGCGTACATGTAGACATAATTCGACTTAAAAAATAAGCCTCCTTTATTTGAGAATTGCGAATACAAAGCTCCTCCTAGCCGAACTTTCGGCCACAGCGGACAGTCCCAACGGAGACTGTTCGCAGAAAATAATATTGTAGTGCACAAGTGTGTGCGTAAACAAATGTGCACTCTCCCATTCTAATGGGTCGGCACAACGAGAAGATCAGTGAGACTTCAGGCGGAATATAATAACATTATGTTCGAATTGATTTTTTTACACCGTAAAGCTTATTAAATTCCCTGAGGTAGAGCAGTGCCAGTAATCGAGTTGTCAATACGTCCAACTCCAGAACTGTATCCTGTTAACGTGAAAGTGTCCGATGCTATTAACGTAGTTACGTGGCGGGCGATTGTCCCGCCTTTTAACGGACGCGAAGCCTGTATTGTTCTGACTTAAAGACTGCGCCGGAAGCTGTGGAAAATAATGAATTTGTACCTTGTAAGGTGCTTTTGTATCTCAGCTTTGGTGGTTTAGTAGATGCGGGCTTGGGGATGTGGGTTCGATTTAGTAAGCATCACTTTATGAACAAATTTGATCCATCCGTTTGCGAGCTACGGTGTCACTAACACACAAATTGGCACGACAGGCACTAAAGAAATAGTGAGTTTGCCTAATTATACGAACAAAAAAAAAAAGTTTACTGTTTTTTGGGATAAAGAATGCATAATTACATCATCGTCGATAAATATTGAAGATTTTTTTCTAGTTTTCCCTACATGTTCTTAAATAGTTATATTGTTTTCTTTTGTAATGATCTGAAAATCTTCTTTACATTATTTACGCCAGAAAATTTGTACTTGGTTATTCCAAGTAATGCTTCCAATATTTACTTTGTCCACGATCGGTTTTTCTGAAGTCTGCTATATTGCGAGTTTTAATCGACTGTTCTGCATTTTTATTGAGCTTCGTTCGCCATTTTTAATATTACATTAATAGAATACGCTTATCTGCTTCGCTATTTAATAAACTACTAGGCTTGACAGGACTTTAATTTTAAATAATAGAGAAAGCTGTGGTCCTGGTATGTATAAAACAAAATAATACGTAATACCTGGACCAAAACATTACTAAACAGCTAAACGGATCTCAATGAAATTTGGCAATGAGGTAGATGTATACTGAGGAAGTCCTTTTATCTGTTTATCTGTATAACGCGTGCGATACCGCGGACAGAAGCTAACACTATTTTTATTATTGTTTGCCAGTCATGACCTTCTTACATTTTTATAATGCTATTCCAGCTTTTATCTAAGCAGTGTTCCAGCAGCGATCCATCTATGCCGCTATAAAAGCGCCGCTAAAAGCAAACTGTTGTTTTACTTGTTTCAGTGGTTCCTGAAACACTCAGAATTAGAGACGGCTACGTTTCAAGCGTTGTTTCAGATAATTGCACAGTAATTTAAACCTTATTGACGGGGATGTACGGCTCTTTCAGAAAAAAGTTGCGTAGATGACTTTGCAGCGTAGTTATAAAATTCTTTGAAATTGAGTTAGTTTTTACTGTGAGCTGTTTTTACTACTTTTATCGACACGTAGCAAATATCCATTACTTAAATCTTGCATAATAAGCATTATTTATTATTTTTTCCTATCATAGCAGTTCCTTCTGTATTATACTAAGAATGTATAGGCATCGTTACTTTTTGACTGATCCACAGTTAAAAAGCAACGATGAATGTTATCAGGTAACTTGTTACTAAACACCGGTTTTCCACCAAGTGATTGAGAACGTAATTTCCTACCTAACTACCCAAATGAACATTTTCTTCGTAACAACCCCGTAAAGAACCGTCAAACGTTTACCACCGTTTTAAAACAATGTAAGTATAAAACACGTAATTTCTAACATGAGACCACTTAAGTTTCATATTTCTTAATGTTCCACTTTCGCCAACACACACATTAACCCTAATTAGCCATCCCTCACAAGGGCCTCTACCAACGAGCACAGACGAGCACAGACGAGCACAAACGAGCACAAACGGACACAAACGAGCACACAAGAGCACAAATTAGCGCAAAGAGCAGCCTTCGCCAAATTTATCGTTGCAGATGTTATTGCATTTTTCTCGGCAAAGGCTTTTGTCCACTAGAGCGCTTCTGTAGACTAACTAGTTTGCAAAGCGCAATTTTAGCAAAAACCGTTTCCATAACGTTCTCAGAAAAAGAGAAGACATATGTCCATCTAGTTTAAAAAAATCACGTGAAATCATTTTATAATCGTTAGAAATACTTCAAATATATATATAAATAGTGCTGGTACGTAAAGAACAGTTGTTTTAGTTCACAATACACCTAAAAAAATGGTCGCAAAGAATTTTAAAGTAGTTATAGAGTGAATTCAACTTCATTCCTTTGGAATAATATTGGATGCACTTTTCTTTGTGACGATATTTAAGAGCAGAGTTTTCAGCTACTTTATCTCTACGATACATTTACAAAGTTGTTTTTCATTTAGTTTTTGTTCAATTCTTTAATATTTGAACGTTTTGACTGCAGGCAGGGAAAAACTCCCATAAAGGTCTGATTATATGTTGACCGAGTCATCGCACTGTTAACATTACCTAATCTGTGGCAACGTCTTATTTGACTTGATCTGACTGCCTCAGCCCCCGAATCCAAAGCAACTCTGATTAATACACTGTTAAAAACCGTGATACCATGATTTAATTTGTATCGGCCAACATGTTTCATCCTGATCGACCCCAAATATCGACAACGTCATCTATCAGCAATATACATACACATACATATATGGAATACTGTAAGCAATTTTTTTTCTCCGCTCGACCCACACCACCAAAGATAAGAAACGACTCTAAAATAAGAAGGTTTATAAGTAAGGAATTATAAATGTGGTTATGTTCCATTCAATAGTTACGTACATATACTGAGAAACAATACTAAGACTGCGTCCGTCTGGCGTTGTTGTCAACATTGTTGAGTTGTTGATCTTGGCAGGCGGTGGTGGGCTGGCGCGGGTGCTAGCAGCGGACACACTGACATACATACATGACGTGTGTACATTGTGCAAATGTAAGTGTGATATACGCGCTAGACGGTTCACACAAAACAGTGTTATTTAGACGTTCTTTGTTTGGTTTGAACCATCACAGAGACTTGCTGAAAATTTATTTAAAATCTGATCTCTACAAATTATTAAGACAAAATAACGTGCAACCATAAATATTGACGGACAATCATATGTTTGCAAGATTTCACAGTTCAATGGTTGCCAGGCGGTTTCCAGATCTAAAGTTTTTACACACCATTTTGATTTTACAGTTTATTTGGTCTTGTCTAGATGTGCTGTGTAGGTAGAGCACATTATGTGTAGGTAGGATAGTGCAGGTACTATCCCACCTTTACTAGGTTACTTTACGTAAAATTGGTGTTGATAATGCATATTCCGTTTTTTTTAATATGGTTTTCAATATTTCGGGATCTCCAATCCAAATGGAAAATACGCCACAATATATCCGCAGATAATATAAAATTATTGCGAACGGCGCGGGATGTTGTTTTTTAAAGCGTTATTCATAATTATCTGTGCTTTTAGGGCGGAATATATGCGGGGCACGTCGGCCCTTGTTTAGAAACCTGATATACATAGTACCGGAAATATGGAAAATAAAATTCATATTTTACCCGACTAACGAAAGAGCGTACTCCTCTCAATTTTCATTGCAAAATTTTGTACTTTGTTTAATAGTTAGAATTTTGATTGTCTTTTTAAGTAGGTGTCACGATATAACCGGTAAAGGTCATCCGTTTCAATTTCTTTCCAAAATGTTCGACAGAATAACACTATTCCGACACCATTTTATCCGCACTTCTCTATCGAAATACCACTACATTGTTGTTAAACAATAATGTAACTTGCAATAAATATGACTAATATCTCCCAAACGTGAAATAAAAGTAATAAAAACATAACACAATATGAATATACTCTTCGCTACGTGTCACTGCCTATTCTGGTAAAATATATATTGCAAATGGGAAAAGATTTTACGGAATTTGCTTTTATTTGGAACTCTAACTCGCAGGAGTAAGGTTAATGGAATTCTATGGCTTTCGATTGTCTTTATGAGTTTAAAATAGGCTGAGAAATGATCCGGTTTTCAATGTATGTAAGTAATTTTAATGCAGATGAATGAGGCATCTTGGATTTTGTTGTTATATGTACATTAAAAAAAAATCACACCTGTTCTACTAAAATAACGTACTTGAGATTTTTAACTTAGAAGGACAAATAATACCTATGTATAGGGTCTGAGAGTCCCAATTACTTTTCTTTTATGGTTTTAGAATAATGTTAAACAATGAAACTTTGACGAAAAACACCAAATAATGTCATCATTTCCTCTCATCTAATTCCTTTGACACCGAGATTAAAAGGATATCTCTGATTAAAGATAAGAAGGGAACTTTGTCCCATTTTTGTTACTTTGAGCTGTTCTTACAGAATCGGCACAAACTTTGGCAAATAACAGGCTGTCTTTTGATCTTTAGTACTTATTGTTTTTGAGTGCTTCCGTGTCTATAATTTTGCTGTTACATTTTTTCATACGCCTCGTTATGGTTATACATGTGTATATTGTTTACGTTTAATATCTGGATTTTTTATTAGCTAAAACCACAAAACAAAAGTCTATATAGTGGAAATTATCTGTTAGGGTTAGAAATGAAACGACAAATTTTAAACTAGGCTCGGACAGATTGTTAAAAAATAACTATCTACTGATCTACTTCCTTTTTCAAGGAATATTTACATTTTATCACTTTGGAACCCGCTGAAGACGGGAAGCCTCGATAGACCAATTTTAGGCCAATTTGGATTCCCCTGAGGCAAATTGGAATTTACACTTCGAAAATTCATACGAAAGAAGCGAGGCGTGAAGATAAACTAAATATCTTGGGAGTCTGTTTACGATCTTTTAACGACTAGATTTTACTGTAATGATAGAATTAATTATAAACTTTAAAAAAGGTTTAGTCTGTCAGTAAAATGTTAACATCGTCACTAACTTCCTCAGTCCACATTGTTTCCCGTGTTGCTCAGTATCATCACCTGAGCCGAACATCGTCCACAGTTGGACATAGCCCTCCCACAAAGATCGCCGCAGTGATAAATCCTATGCTGCCTGCATACAGCAGATTTCAGCGACCTTCACCAGCCGTCGTCGTGTTCGTAATAGTGTGATGTCTTATCCAAATTAATCCTTAATCAAATTAATAAAAACACAATAAAAAGTCGATCCAGTCGGACAGTAAACGCTGACCTTTTTTTTAATTCCTATTTATTTAAAGGACTTAGGGTCATTGGTATGACTATATCGCGTATATCATCTTCATATCAGCCCACACACTTCCACCGCTGGACATAGGCCTCCCCCATACGACGCCACAAATAGCGGTCCTGAGCCGCCTCCATCCGTCGATTCCCTGCGACCGCTACGATGTCTTCGGTCTATCGAGTGGATGGTCTCCCATGTAGGGGGGGATTTGACATAATCACCATGCTTGGCAGGCGGATCGATTATAGGCGAATCGCGTATATGGCCGCATAAAAATAGCCTTCGTAAATTATGAAGCAACAAAGTGGTTTATCTTAGGAACCACCTCCATCCTTTAAACTCTTGTATAAAACCCGCTCCATTCTTCTCGTACCGCAGCACCAGGTGTGAAGAACACATAAAACTCTCAATATATTTATCAATATAATATAGCAGTGAAACAACGGTGATTTTTCACTGCCACGTCTGTGCTCCGGAACGATTTAGTGACGAGATTGTGAGCGTGGAGCGACACTCCCGTTATAACGTTAGTTTGCACTTGGGCCGGAACGTTCTCGAGGGTACTCAATTATACAAGTTGATTCTGTTTATGAGCTATCCAGAAGCAAACTGTATAATTCAGTAGAAAAGAAGTCAAAGTATCTTTTACGTTAAAATAAATGTTTCGCAAATACATATGTATATTCAAGCTGTATTATAGGTATTTTACTGTCTGTTGGCGAACTTTGAAGTTATTCGTTGTCCTATTTTTTTTTATTAAAACTCATATTTTTATTCAACAATATTTTGTGCACTAACTCAAGGTTTCTTTACTCCAGCCTTATTATATTCAGATACCACTTGATTCCCTAGAAATATGCTTATTTATAATCTGACCTATAACTACTGAAAGTAATCATTTCAAGATTATGTTTGCGATTCAATAAAATTTATTAATATAGGTAGGTAGGTAGGTAGTCAAACCTCTCACAACGGTTGTAATATAGACTTTAAAAATCATTTGAAAACAGACGTAAAGCTCCGAGTCGCCCGGACACATGTATCCCTGATGAAGGCCTAAGCAAATTAACCCTGGATGAATAAATGAAGCCCGTTGTCAGCGCACAATCTACTTAGATACAATAACCTCGGGGTATGTACGGGCCGGGGCGGGGCGGGGCGCGGTGCACACCACACAAAAATATAAAGGGTTTGATGGACCCTGCTTTGAACATACTTTGTTAATGATTCAATGTAGCAAATTGGTTTTCTTTAATAAGGGTTGTGTTTACAGTAGTTGTGCTTGCTTTAAAATACATTATAATTGACTTTTTTTTTATAGTTTATTGAACATTTAATAAGAGAGCTGTTGATTTTGTGTAATGAATAAACTATAATGTACTAAATAACTTTTGCTGAATATTAATTTAAGTGTTCTCAAATATCTTTTAATTTATTATCAAACTCAATAGAATGTGTATAACAGTGACTGTTACAGAACTAGTAATCAAAAGCTTAGAGCGACAGGGTAGGTACCTACAACAAAACAGATGTGCAAATCCATCGGGGACAGGAAATTAAAAATAAGCGCTTTGTCTCTGTCCATGAATATTCGGAATACACTGGAATACAGCATTTGATTGCTTCGTGATCTTTTGAGTAAATAGCGATTCAGCCTTACGTAATAACGGACTTTTACTTCGGAAGTATTGAAATGAGACGCCGCCGCCCCCGGGCCAAAGGGCAACGAGACACCTAGTTTTAACAATAGATTCATCTTCATATTTGGAAAATGTTTCCGTATTTATCCGGGATGATTTATTCAGCGTCCCACAGCATCCTCTCAGCTTAAATAAAAAAGTAATTAATCTTAATCATTTCCTGAAATTCTATCCGAACGATTTATGAATGGCTTTCATGAAGAATATAATATGAAAGAATCATCACGTCAATTCAATTTATCGAGTAATTTGGCAAAAATACTGAGTTGAGGTAATGGTGTGCATGAGTGTGCGATTAATGCTGGTCATGCTCTCATCGTCCTGCCTTTGTCTTACCATTACCTTATATAATCAATACGACGACCTCATTGGTCTAGCGGTTGCGTATTTAACCCCCGATAATGGTTCGAATCCCGGGTTGTGCCAAAATAGTTATAGGGTCTTTTTGCACAGGAAAAAATCACAGTAGCAACCCTGAGTCAGACAGTTGGCGGTGCCGGTGCTCTGCAAAGCACATTGCGCCGTTGCTACAGCCCGGTGCTCTGCAAAGCACATTGCGCCGTTGCTGTATTACCTGACCGCTCTCCCCGGCCGTGTTGCTCTCATCGTATATGAGATAAAAGAGAATCTGTTTTTGAACTCACCCTTGTGCACTATAAATGTCCTGCGCTTATGGCTTGTCTCCTTTTAGACTGGCCACCCCGCCTCACCGTGGCCGAAATTTGGCTAGGAGGGTAGATCATGGTAACATCATGGAAATTGATACCGTGGCCTAGTATTCTAATTCTAAGTGGGGGAACTGAGATCTGCACTGACATCTCGCATGGGAGTGACATTATGCATTATCCCCCTGCCTAAACAGACCCTAACCAGCCCAAGTATCGGAGAAGTCCTGCTCCGTGCCCTAGTACATTAAGAATAACTTCATAAATACGTTGCATTCAATTGCATTAATCATTTCTATATCTACAAAGATACCAATGAATAGTATTCCTAAACAATCAGAGCTATCAAATCGACCCTTACGAGTACGTACCTTAAAGATGTGCAATCTATTGAACAACAGAATGATGAGAATAGACAACCTGTAGGGCTAGCACAGGCTTTCTTGTCTAGGTAGAATAGATAAAAAATGACGTAAAAATGACATTTAGGTGTAGAGAGTAGAAAGTTTTCTTCATTCGAGAACACGGCGTTCGGAAGAATAAGCGGTAGAAATGTTTTCTATTCTACCCTAGAGATGAGTCTACCAATGCGAACATGGGGATCAATTTACTCGTTTCTTGACATTTGAGAATACACTCTCTCGAGACCTAGACAAGGTCTTTCTCCCCTCGCATCTCGCAATATTTGGATGTTTTATTATTATTATACTCGTTGATTTTTGGGGTTTTTGTGTCCAGTTAATGGCCCCGCAGCCATTACGAGCAAATGCAACATAAAAAATCGGAGAATAATTTGTTTGTTAGTTTGCTCCAAAACCAAATTAATCTCCGTTATTCTGTATTGTATATGCTATGAGTTCAATAATCTTCATTTGCCGCCTTTGCCAGAGACAGTATTTCACCGAAACATTTTGTGAAAAGATTTCGGTATTTCTTTCGTCCATAAGAGAAAAATAAAAATACATCTTTGAACGAAAGAAATTACCCTTCAAAACATTGTAATTGTACAGACGTGGCATACATTTGAAGTAAAGTAAGTTAATTTCATACGGTTATATCGCGTCGCGGTCCGTGTCGCACTGATCATCGGTGGAGCAATATGCTGACTACAGCCAATCAACCAGACACCTTCTAGGTACGTCTTCGTACATATTTCGGGCCCCAAAAAGAGATAAAACCGAGAGAAGGAATCGTTTGTACAAAGTCAATATAAAACAAAGTTCAAGTAAGTAAAGCTTAAAATAAAGTACATTAAAGTAAGTAAAAGTAAATTAAAAAAGTATTATAAAATTTGTATAGTTAAACACTAATCAAAATTAAATAGCACATCCTTGACGCGTTGCGGAGCGGGAGGGGGGCAGCGCTCGCGTGCCACCGGCGCCGCCGCCGCCGGGCCCTCGCGTCCGCGCTCCCTCATTGAGGTTGATCGTCGAAGGGGTGTGTGCAGCTTCTCCACAGATGCGTATGTCGGCGATTGAGTGTCACGTGACTGTAGCTCGAATGCCTCGCGTTCTGGGGTGTTCATCGTAGTAGGGGCAGAGGTGGACTTTCTAGTAAACCATCCTTGCTTTCTCGCAATCCAAACTATGGCCACACTGATAGCGGCGATCACCAAGATGTAGATGATTGCGTAATGATGTATGTCATGGCTTGTCATATTTTCTGGTAGATGTAGTTCGTTTATTTTTTGTTCTTGTAGCCATGTTTCAACCTTCTCATGATCGTCAGAGGTGTCGATGAGTTTGAGCATTGGCGTTTTCAAGTTAACAATGCCATTTATAGATTTCTCAAGATGTGGTATCTCAGGTAGGTATAAGTTGACCCTGGAATCGCTGTGATAGCGGTTGTGCGAAGATATGCTTAGATCTTTAGTCTGTATCACGCATCCTTGTCTTAGTGAAACAAGAGCAGAGTTTTTTATTTGATGAGATGCGACGTCTCCCGCGCATACAGTTCTAAACATACATGAGTCATCGCAGCAAGTCATAAGCCATGTATTAGTTGAATGTAACTCAATCCAAGCGGGCTCGCATTGTTTAGTTATCGTTGTACATAATGAGGTCGTTTCGTGACCTAGAAATTTAGCTTCACATGGCGCATTAGTACTTTCTAAGTTTCTTACTGGGAGATTTAGAATGCATACAAAATTATCTGTGCTTTTTTGTATGCATCTTTTCAGCCCATTTTCACTTAGGCTTATGTAATTATTTTTTCTAAAGTTCACCGCTATATACTTCGATGATGTACGTACGTATTTCGTTCCATTTTGGTGTAGTATTAGTGGCAAAGGTATTGGTCGATATAGCGTGAAATCTTCATCACTCGTCAGCGGAATGTGTATCTCAAACATGAAGTAGTTGTTGGTAACTCGAGCCTTTACATAGAGTAGTTTGTAAATATCTTTTACGTTTTCTTCAATGTTTTCAATTGGGAAATTTAGTGTTTTAGGCAATTTTCCAGAGATTTCATTTAGTTGTTTGATCAAGTTGACCGGAGTTAGTAGATGGACATCAATGTGACCTTTATAGACATCCACAAGGGCGTTAAATAGTATTTCTTGTACGTTCTTCAAGTTTGATAGTAGTAAGTGTGCCGTGAGCGATACTGAGCTAAAGTAGTTAGTAGCCATAACCGTTCCGATTTTAGACTCAAGTTTTGTGAGTTTCGTATTGGTATCGTTCATGTACTTATTTATTAGTTGAAATTGATGTTGTACGTTCTTTTCATTTTTCTTCATGATCTCATTTTCAATTTCTATGATAGAAGTTTGATTTTTCATTAGATTCAATAAGTATTGCTCATTTTGTTGTACAGCTTGAATGTCTTTCGTGTATTTTTCTGCAAAATGCTGATCTAATACGCCAAATAAGCTGTTTGCAACGTAGCCAACTCCGTCGATCAGCCCGCGTTTCTTCCGGTACGATAGGTGTTTATGCGGCGACAAAAGTAGGGTGTTCATGTAGTTAAGTTGCTCTAGTTCAGCTAGTAAATTTTGTGTCGTGCTCGCACAAAATCTCTGATCCAGCTGTTCGCAGAGGTGTGCTATGTTATTTATGTAGTTTTGTAGGTCTTTATTTGTTTGCCAGTAGATTGTAAGGTTGTAGAAGGTAAGTAAAATCCATTCGTCGTGTATCTGTTGTACTTTCCCAATAGTGTCGTAATAAATTGGCCGATTGTTTCCAAGGTTCGTTATTTGAGCATTTTGGATGGTACTTTCCGCGTAAGTTGGGGAGCAGTTTGATCCAGTCATCAATGTTATCATGGTTAGAAAGTATATAAACATAGTCATGTAATTTCTTCCTTTACCACTGCGTTTTTGGGGTAAGTTCCCAGTTTGCTGCTCGTCGTCGTCTTGGCTATTCGAACTTGTTGTTTCGTTTGATAAAAGTTTTGCCAATTTCGTAACGGGCCTCTTCATTACTCCATTTTGAGTTTTTATGGTGGTGACTCTCACCATACCATCTTCCCCGGGGTGAACTTGGATGACTTTCCCCATGGCCCATTTTCCCGGTGGTAGGTTGTCGTCCTTCACCAACACAACGTCACCTTCAGTTAGGTTTTGAGTAGGATTATGCCATTTACTTCTGGTCTGCATGAGGGCCACGTAGTCTGTAGACCACAGTTTCCAAAAGCGGTTTAGCATGTGTTGAGTTAACTGCCATCTCTGACGTAAATCTACGTTTCTTTCTTCTTCATAGTTAGATAGAGGCAGCGTCATGGTAGGGCTTCCAGTTAGAAAGTGCCCCGGAGTCAAGTAGTTGTAGTAGTCTTCTGGGTCTTCAGTGAGAGGACAAAGAGGTCTCGAGTTCATGCATGCTTCTATTTTACATAGCAGCGTCGCAAACTCTTCGTATGTTAATTTCTGGTCACCCAAAATGCGACGTAGATGGTGTTTCATCGATCGTACGGATGCTTCCCAGAGCCCCCCTGCAGTAGGCCAGGCGGGGGCGTTGAAATGCCACTCGACTTCCATTTTCCCCATTTTTAAGAAGAATTCAGGCGAGAGTTCAGTTTTCCATAGTTCGTATTCGTTTCTCAGTATCCTCGATGCACCGATGAAATTTGTACCACAGTCTGAGTACATGTGTTTTGGCGTACCCCTTCTGGCACACATTCTTGAAAATGCTGCGATGAACATTTCGGTGCTCAGATCTGAGACAAGTTCAATGTGCACCGCCTTTGTTGCCATGCACACAAATATAGCTATATAGCCTTTAGAAGTTTTCACCCCTCTACCTTTATTCAGTTTTAGGTCTATACAACCTGTAAAATCCACCCCTGTGTGGGTAAAAGGTCGCGAAGGGGTGGCCCTTTGAGTTGGTAAATCAGCCATTTTCTGATAGTTGTCAGTAGGCTTAAATCTGCTGCAGCGCACGCATTTTCTTAGTAGAGTTTTCACAGTTTGATTACCTCCTATAATCCAATAGCGTTGACGTAAGTAAGCAAGAGTCAATCTTGCCCCGCCATGCAGAGTAGCTGCATGGGCCTCTTCAATGATAAGCTGAGTCAATCTTCCATTTCGAGGTAGGATCATAGGATTTTTCATGCCTGGTGGTAAATTAGTTTTATTCAGGCGGCCCCCAACTTTTAAAACGCCGTTTTCAAGATAAGGGCTTAATTTGTTAATAGAGCTCTTGTTAGTTAGATTCTGATTTTTCGAAAGTAAGTTATATTCCATCTCAAAATCATTCTTTTGCATACATTTTACAATACGTTCATTAGATGCAAGTAGTTCTGCAGTTGTTAAGTAGGTAGGATCTTTATCGCTATGAGCTGTATCTTGTTTCAAGGGGCGCGCCTTTGTAATAAAGCGCATAATCCAAGCGACGATTCGCCTTACTCGTATTATAGAACTGTTGTTGTTTATTAATTTTTCGATCAAGTTTTCGTTTGGTTTAGTTATGGCTAGGGCTGTCTCTTGTTTTTGTTCGATGTCAGTTGTAAATAAACAGTTCATTGTTTTAGATTCTTTATTTTCGCTGAAAGTTTTCAGCATTTCTGGTCCATTCCACCATAAACCAAAATTATGTAGTTTTTTCGGATTCACTCCTCGGGTGGCACAGTCAGCGGGGTTATTTTTAGACTCGATGTAAGCCCATTGTTTTGATGGTATGATTTGTCTTATCTTCTTTACTCGATTTTCGACGTATCTTTCCCATTTAGTTGGTTCCCCCTGCAGCCACGCAAGTACGACTTTGGAGTCACTCCAAGCCGATATAGTCACGTTGTTTTCGTTAAGTGAGTTTTTCGCCTTTTCCATCAATTGAGATAACAGTAAGGCACCACCCAATTCAAGACGAGGCAGGCTCAACTTTTGTGCGATTGGGGCAACCCTAGTCTTCGCTACAAGTAAGTTCAGTACAAGCTGTCCATTTTCGTCCTTGACCCTGGTATATATGACACAAGAATATGCCTTTTCGCTCGCATCACAGAATCCTAGTAGTTCGACGTTTTTCTGCGTGCCTCCGATCCATCTCTGTATTTTGATAGATTTTAGTTCATGTATTTCCGCTTTTAGTTTTAGCCAATCATCTTGTATTTTGTTAGGTAGGTGTTCGTCCCATTCAAGGTTTAGCTCCCATACTCGTTGAAAAATCAATTTTGCCGTCACGGTAACTGGAGAGAGCCATCCCATAGGATCAAAGAGCTGCGAAATCTCAGACAATAGAGTTCTTTTTGTTAGTGGTTTTTTCGTATTTTCTTCCAATGTCCAGTTGAATATGAAAGTGTCTGACTTAGGGTTCCATGACAGCCCTAATGTCTTTGTGTTTTCGTCTTCGAAGTCAAACGTGTGCGTCGTAGAGATCTGGTCTTCTGACAGTTGTTTTAGAAGGTCAGGGCTATTTGACCTCCATTTACGTAGGTTCATGCCGCCTTCCTTGAGTAGTTTGATTAGCGATTTTTGCATTTCTTTGGCGTTTTCTAGAGAGTTATTGCCGCTGATTAAATCGTCCAAGTAAAACTGATTTTGTAGTATTTTAGCGGCCGCTGGGTACTTATGCATGTAATCCAGTGCCAGTTGCTTAAGTGTTCGCATAGCTAGCCACGGCGCGCATTTTGTGCCGTAACTCAAACTACACAGAGTGTAATTTTGAAGTGGCTGATTTATGTCAAATCTGAATATGATTTTTTGTAGCGATTGTTGATCTTCAGCTAACCATATGCATCTATACATCTTCTCAATATCTGCAGTGTAGGCAAATTTGTAGGTTTTCCACTTCAAAATCAGAGCTTGTATGTCTTTTTGTAGATTAGGCCCCTTTTCCATGAGAGAATTTAGGCTTTTCCCATTTTTAGTTGAGCTGGAAGCGTTAAATACAACTCTCAGTTTAGTAGTTGTAGCGTTTTCCCGCAGGACCCCATGATGAGGTAGGTAGCATTGTACTTGGTGACCTTCATTATTTTGTGGAGCTTGTTTCATGTGTTTTAGTTTTAGGTACTCATCCATAAAGTCCTTGTACCTAGTAGATAGTTTTAAGTTTTTAATAAGTCTTTTTTCTAGTTGTAAAAATTGTGAGACAGCTTTTGCCCTTGAGTCGCCGAGTTCAGCTTCAAAGTTATGTACCATTGGCATCTTCACAATATATTTGCCATCAGTTGCTCTAGTAGTAGTTTCTTTGTAGTATATTTCGCACTGATCATCGGCGTTGACATCATTTTCATTTTGAGTAATATCCTCGCTCTCCCAATATTTGGCAATATCTGCGAGGTCAATAATGGTGGCGTGGCAGCGCAAAGTCTTCAGTTTTCCACATAGTATCCACCCAAGTTGAGTTTGTTGGGCGACTGGTGAGTTTTGGTTTCCTCTTAATACGCCGTCCATTATTATCTCAGCATAAACATCAGCTGATAGAAGTAGGTCGACGGAGCCACTAACATTGTAGTCGGGGTCTCCTAGTTTTAAGTTTTCTAGATGTGGCCAGTTAGCCTTTTCAAAAGTAGAGTTCGGCAAATCATTTGTTAGCTTTTTTATTATTAAAGCTTGAGTGCCAATAGTATAGTCAGTATGTATAGATTTGCAGGTAAGTTTTACCCGTCCTTTACATTCTCCCGACACGGATCCGACTCCGGATATCGTTGCGTTGAACTTTTTCCGTGGCAGGCGCAGTGATTGGGCTGCGTTCTCCGAAATCAAGTTAACTTGGGAGCCTTGGTCTAGCAGTGCCCTAAAAGTTTGGTAAGTGCCATCGTTGGCCTTGACCCTTATTTTGACAGTAGTCAGTAGAACTTCCGTGTTTTTCTCAGCTGTAGCGGAAAGACAAGAAGAAGAGGAAGATTCTTCGGAAGTAGAAGATTTTTCCGTGCTATTTTTTGAAGTTTTTGATGGTTCGTGTGACCTTTTAGTATAATGCAGTAACGTGTGGTGTTTATTTTCACACTCTTTGCATGTTTTTGTTGAGTTACATTCCTTGTTACCATGATCGTACAAGCAATTTTTGCAAAGTTTCAGTTTTGCGACGGTACTGATGCGCTGCGAAACATTCATTTCTATAAATTTAGTACATTGCATTAGAACATGATTCCCATCACATAAGGGACATTTTCCGTAAGCAGCGAAGTAAGATCTTGCTTGGTCTTTATTGTCCTTAGTTAAGGTTGCCTTTTTATTGTAGTTCGGCTTTTCATTGTAAGTTGATCTTTTAGTAGAACTCGTATTTCCAGCTTGTTTCTGGGAATTATTTGTGTCTTTTTGTCTGTTTTTAACTGTTTCTAAGGCCATGAAATGGTTTTCTAGAAAACTTAGGAATTCATTTAAGTTAGGTAAATCTCTGTTAGTAATTACGCAGTATTCGCTGTAAGTAGTAGCATCCAATTTTTGTGACATGTAGTAAACAATCATCGGGCCCCAGCTCGTAATATCCATCCCCATGTTAGTTAGTCCGTTTAGGCTTTCGGTTATGACATCGTGCATTTTTTTGATGTTGTCCGCAGTAGGATTTTGAATGATCGGAAGCTGTTGCATCGCATTCATAAATGAAGTAAATTGAAGACGTCGGTTGTCAAATCGATGGTTCAATATCTCCCAGCACGAGTCGTAATTTTCGGCACTAACGGCGAGGTGTTGTACTAGGCGTTCCGCTTTACCTTTTAGTTTAGATTTTAGGTGCTGCATTTTTTCCGCCTTCGAGATGGTAGGGTTTTTATGGATTGTTTCCATGAAAAGATTTTTAAATGAAATCCAACGAGAGTAGTCTCCGTTGAAATCTTGTATCTCAATTTTCGGAGCCGATTTTTCGTAGTGTTTATTGGACCATATCTTGTTGTTTAGTTGTTTTTTCAGTACATCATATTTGTTCTCGATCTCGTCGAATTTAGTAGCGTAGTGTTCACTCAAATTCGTTCCCATAAGGGCTTCTTCCATTTGCCAGTGTAGTTTGTCAATGGAGTCCCATTTTCCCTTCAATATGGAGAGGTGATCTTCAAACTCCCATTTTTCAGTTATAAGTTCGATGTTTATTTTCGACATTGCTCGTTCCATAGCCTTAAAATTACATTCTTGGCGTTGCAATACCTTTCTCATTGACTCATCCACCTCCGTAGTAGTATTATGGACAGTGATGGTAGTGGGATTCTCCTCCAGCATCCCCGACAGATCGAAATCAATAGTCGATGACTCTCCTACGTCATGGTCTTCGAGTGAAGCTAATAGTTTCATCATGCTCGCTTTTGTAGTTTCATATAGTTCTTTAGTTTTACCATAAACGTTGCTAGTAAAGTAGCTATGTTGGCTCTTATCCTCAATTTTTTGAAGAAGTTCGTTTCTCGGTTCAAAATCATTCCAATATTCTTCAAGTGTTTGAATCCGCTTGTTCAAGTAATCTACAGTTTTTCTGGAGCTGCTATCCTTATTGTAGTTAGAGCATAATCGTTTTATTAAATCAAAACAAGTTGCTTGTTTGGACAGTTCATCCATATTTTTAGTTTAGTTATTCCTAAGATAGTTCAATAGTTGCTAATTAGTAGTAAATAGGTAGTAACCCAATGGAAGTTTCCAGTATGCTGGTTCAGGTCAGGACACGAAGACAGGGCAGTACCTATTTCTTCTCCAAGTTTCTTCAGACGATTCTCGTAGTTTACGACGAACTCCAAAAAAGTACTTGAATGTCCTTACCTTGTAGTCTTCAGTGCGTAAGCGACTCTGCCACGAAATATGCGCCTTCTCAACAAACCTGGTGAGACCCGCTTGTGGGAAGCCAAGCCGCCGATTCGCATCCGCAGTATCCAAGTCACAAAACACACCAAAAACACTAGTTAGGCCGAAGGACCAAATGTACAGACGTGGCATACATTTGAAGTAAAGTAAGTTAATTTCATACGGTTATATCGCGTCGCGGTCCGTGTCGCACTGATCATCGGTGGAGCAATATGCTGACTACAGCCAATCAACCAGACACCTTCTAGGTACGTCTTCGTACAGTAATTGACACAATACAATAAAGTGACATTTTGGTGTAATCAAAAAACGTTTCGTTTTACGGGCTCAGTTTTCTTTTTAGCGATACGACTGGTTTTATGTTGATTTTCTTGGTAATGAAACGCAAAGAACGAACTTTTTGCAGCATTTTTATTTTTTCTGTGGTTTGGTTCCCGTTGCTATAGAAAGCGCTTATCTACGAAGAAACTGTTTTCTAGGGTTTGTTTCTCGAAACGGCATATTCGGGCAAGAGAAAGATTATGATGACAAGAAACTGTCTTCTCTAGTCTAGGTAGAGTAGAAATGAAAAGCCCGTGCTAGCGGGGCTGTACTACACTTGTCAGAACTGAAAGCTTTCGAAAACTATTCAAAGCTCTTGTCCTTTCCAGGGAAAAATAAATCAATCACTTTTCAATCAAAAAGTGATTGAGCGCTACAAAAAGTCCTTAATAAAGAGCGTACTTGCGAGCTGTCACTCCGGCACCTGTCCAATAACTGATTAATATATTTTACATGTTTCTACAAGAGAATGGAAATGCCTTTATAACATAACACGTAGGTAGCCATATTAAATTTCAATAAAATATTAAGATATTATAGTACAATGTCAGGGTGTCAGCCGCCCCGTGAACCTTTGTTACTTTATAACACTATCATATGATGTTAGAATCGTATCATTTTATCGGGTTTAAATTACTAGCAGTTTATCATGCAAGTTTTCACTGAAACAAACTATCCAACGCTGGCAACCTCCGGGAATATAATGAAAATATTTACACTAGATGTAGCTGTAAGACCTGATAACTTTCCTAGGTACTTAAACTTAACGAAGCTACCGTCGCGAATGGTAAGCTGTTTCTGCACCTATGAGTTGTAAAGCTACCTTTGGCCCCTGTCCAAGCTTCGTAAGAAAAATTCCACAAAGAAAATTGTATACAATTTGTATTAGATCCTCAGGGGCCCGCACATTCGTCTTGTTGACACGTCAATAGCTAGGGAACCCTGCAATTATTTACTCGTGTATCGGGAAATAACCTTTAGTTATTGTTAAGGGGATAACAGATTGAGCTCATAAGAACGGAAGCTAGGCTCTCGGTATTGGACGAATTTATTGGATAACATATTAACTGTTATGAGTTCATTTTATACTTTTATTGGGTCATATTTCCACATCCTACTTATATTATAAAGGCGAAAGATTGTGCCGTTTTGTGAAGATGTTTGCCCGAAGACAACTCCAAAAGTACTGAATGAATCGGGATGAAATTTTGTACACTTAAAGATGTAGACATGGAATATAATAAATAATGGGCACCTTTTAATTTCAATAACGCGGGCGATGCCGTGTGCCGAAGCTAGTATTCATATAAAATTCTTAAATGCTTTTACATATATAAATGTCATTGAATAAGAACTGAACAAGAAACTGAACTGAACCGATTATTTATTATTTGTTACTAGCTGCCGCCAGCGCCTTTGCCCGTGTTCTATCGGGATAAAAAATAGCCTATATGTTATTCCAGGTCCCAAACTATAACGTAACCAAATTTCAGCCCATTCATTTAAGTAGTTTTGGCGTGAAAGAGAAACAAATATCCATACATCCATCCTTACAAACTTTGACATTTATAATAAGGATGAGTATGATTTATTAATACTATGTGCTCACAAGAAACACTTAGTCAAGACAAATAGGTACTTAGATTAAATTACATTTCAAAATCACATGACATACAATTTTAAAAAATAATATAACAACAAAAACTAGCCTGTTTTTAGATAGGTACCTAGCTGCAATAGCATTGTCAACATTTTATGACATATATCTCTATTGCATTGGGTACGCCTGTAATAATAGAAGTACATGTTTAATTAATAAATAAATAAATAAATTTTATAAGTCTAGATTAAAATGTTTATGTAGATGTTTACAATGAGGATGGAGAAGCTTTGTGAAGGAATCGCCTCGGTTTACAATAACCGTAATACATTTACCAAATGACTTTAATAATTTATTTAAAACTAACCTGTAAGAAGACGGAACAAAAACCCGCGAACGTAAAGTCTTCCTCTTTCTCTCACGTCCGAAGCTAATGATTACTGTTTCAAACTTTCCTCACGATACTTTTAAACTTTACTCATAAACTACTAAATAATTAAAGTGGATATTTTAAACTGGATTTGGTAGAGCAAGGCGAACTGCAATAAATTAGAAGGACAATGGTGGGGACAACTCGCACGGCCGAGTTCAGAGTCACTGCTGCACGGAGCCGGGGAATCTGAATAATACTTACAACTTAGAAGTGTAACTAAGCCTATATGCAACAAATCATAGATCTATCTAAAATGTGTTTAAACTTCATTCATGTACAGCCCGCGCGGGCTCGCTATTGATGACTCATCCAGGTATTCTACTAAATTGCCTGTCATCCTGTTAGAGTACAATCTGAGTCTTCAAATTCAGGGTAAATTTCCTTCTGGGAAAGCGTGCTCCATCTTAGGCCACATCTTCACGTACTTAAATGAGATGATGACCAAACGCTTGACCAATAGAAAACCTTTATAATATAAATTTTAAAGAACCAACAGATAACGGGACGTCAAGGTGAAACCATTCTATCAATATCTCCGTGCAAATTGGAACCACCACCTAGAGCTTATTTAATATAAGGATTCTACATGATGATTCTACGGCTATACCATTGTCATAGATAAGTGATTGATAAGTGGAATTGGAGCCCTGGCTGATACGTTTAATTAAACAGCATTTTCCCACTGCTGCGGTTAAGCGACCGAATGCATAGCTAGTATGTACATATTTTATTCCATGGTCATTTGTTTTAAATGAATAGAATAGAATAGAAATATTCTTTATTGCACACCAAACATTAAAAATAACAAATAAAGAACATAATAACAAATACAGATAATGTACAATGGGCGGCCTTATCGCTAAAAGCGATCTCTTCCAGGCAACCTTAGGATGGACAAGAGGTGATCGAAAAGAATTTTATATTCTGTTTACACGGCACCGTCTAGGTGCCGTGTAAACTGAATATAAAATTTATGTAGGAGGTATATAGATAAATAGATATAAATACTTATATACTTTACATAAATATAGTATAAATATATGTGTAATAAATAACATAAAGAAATATAATAAATATATAATATTACCTAACTATTTCATGTTGAGGTAAGGAAATGTTCGTAGACCATATTTTTGAATATAGGGAGAGACTTAGCATGTCTGATTGAAGTGGGTAAAGCATTTCACAGTTTAATGGCATGTACAGTAAAGGATGCGCTATAGGAGTGGAAGGGGCGGAGAGTTTTCAGTTGTAAAGTGTGTGTTAAGCGGAGGGAGCGGCTATGGGTTTGGTGAAGGTATTTAAATCGTTCCTTGAGATAACGAGTTGTGTTAGGGATGAAAAGGATAGAATAAAGAAGGGAAAGGAAGTGTGCGTCCCGGCGAAGGCGGATAAGTAATCATTTTAGCTTAACGCGGTACTCTGTGATGTGATCATACTTGCGCAGACCGAAAATGAAGCGTATGCAGAAATTTTGAAGCCACTCAAGCTTGTCAAGCTGTGCTTGGGTTAGATCTGGATAGCTGGCGTCGGCGTAGTCGAGGATAGGAAGCAAAAGTGACTGAGCAAGCGCAATTTTGGTGGATGTTGGTAAAAAGTTTTGCAAACGTCTGAGCGTAGCCGCCGATGCGAAGGTTTTTCGGCTAACTTCTGCCAACTGAGGTCCCCAGGACAGTTGGTTATCTATAAGAATCCCTAAGTTTTTAACAATCAATGCTAATGCGTTGCCGGCGACCAAACAGGTAACTACGAAGCCAGTGGATAACATTTGGAGAGATGTTAAGAGAGCGAAGCATACCTAATAGAATGTCAAAATCAACATTATTAAAAGCACTACTGAAATCCAAAAGGGAGAGAACGGTTGCTGATCCGTTCCAGATACCATCTCTTATGTCATCAGTTATCTTGATGAGGGCTGAAGTAGTGCCATGGCCTGGGCGGAAACCGGACTGGAAAGGATTAAGGAGGTTATTGGAATTAAGGAAAAGGCTGAGTGGTTGGTGCACTAGTCGTTCAAGAACTTTGGATAAGAGAGGCAAGATAGAGATTGGACGGAAATCAGAAAAGAAAGAGGGTTTGGACTTCTTAGGTAATGGGGTAACTTGTGCATCCTTCCAGGCGCTGGGAAATGAACAACTACTAATAGAATTTTTTTATATATATGTAATAACATGGATGATATCATCAAGGATAGGAGGAATCATTTTCTTACTAATGCCATCGTTGCCGACAGCGTTAGAAGAAATAGAGGAAATGCTCTGCTTAACATCGGAAACGGTAAAATCGCAAAAGTAGAAGGGGACAAAGTCAGGAGTAGGAATTAATGAAAGAGAATTTAATGTCTGAGATTTAATAGTTCCCTCGAACTTAGAGCAGGAGGAAAAGTGAAGGTTTAAAGTGTCAATGTCTAAATCATTTGAGGGATTACTAAGCCGCGATTTACCAATCCCTGCTGATCTGAGAAACTTCCATACCTTAGCCGGGTCATTATTTTCAACAGAATTATGGATGTGTCGGCGTTGTGCGTCCCTACACACCTTATTGCAGTGATTACGAGTTTTGATAAATAGTTCTTTGTTTTCAGCGGTGGGTTTTCGCTTGTAATACTACTATACTACTTTATAATTCAAACCAAAAGACGCTCTATCGACAAAAGAGGGCGACGCGACGACGGTTCGGTTCATAAATTACACTATCTCCGTTCTAAAATGCTATCTCTTTTTAAAACAAATCTCGGTTGGTACGGAGTTCTTTCCCTACTGAGAGAACCACAAAGAAAAACGAATCAAAACCTGCAACTAAACAAAATTGAATCTGAAACTTGCAAATTCAACAATTTATCACAAACGGTTGGTCCCACTAACGTGTTGTTGGAATAACTTGTCACCCGTGTGTCGCAGTCGCAGCTAGGACTGTTGGACATAGAAATAAAACATGAGTATTAAATTTTTTTTACTGTGTTGGTTAATAATGGATTGTGTAGATAAATAGGATGCGTCTCCCCATTTGAACTTTTAAGTTTCTAACCTAAGTGTACGATTTTGGCCTTCTAAAATTTACGAAAATCAGCTCCAGCTTTTGTACAACAAAGCAGGCCGTCTTAGCAACTAAAACCACAACACCCGTTAACGTTAGTTAATCGTCCAAAGAAGAAACGCTATATTAAATTTTAAACAAATTTACAAGGAAATATTAATCACATCAGCATTAATCTAGTACCTTCTATAGAAACGTCCTGTCCAGCGCTGCACGGTCTCAGCCCGAGAGTTGCCCCTAGAGACCGATAACTCGGCAACATCTAGTTCGAGGCGCGCGGTTTAACGCCGCACTTGGCGCCGCCGCCGCGCCGCCGCGATCGACCGTAACATTGTCACTCACTTACTGCCTGTCCGTGCTGACCGTATGTATCGAGTGTATCTAATCTAGTGCTAGTTGCTATTACTATTTGAATTGAACGTGCATGAGTACATACCTACTCTATTAGCTTTACTAGATGGGTACATACATTACTCTAGCTTCTGCTCGAAGCTCTGACCGCGTTTTTCCGAGATAAAAGAAGCTTTTTTGTTATTCGGAATCAAGATTATAGGTAAAGTAAACAAAATTAGATCGAATAATTTTCGAGCTTTTACTTATTAGTACCTAACTAAGTTTTACTTTGTTGATTAACAAATGCTGGCCATCATTGGCTGACAACTGTTGCAAAAAAAAAATTGTAGGAGTATTGCCATTGAAATTATAACGTTGATATTCAAACTGTGCTGCGGTTTTGCGAGAGGCATGCTAAAAAGAAAAGCCTAGATGGAGGCACTTGTCACGCGGTCAGCCTTGCGGCGACATCTGTTGATTGTTGCGTGAATTCGCACTGGACATATTAATTTATTTGTATCATGCATGCACAAAAACATCAAAATTAAACGATAAATATTTTAAATTATACAAATGTCTTCAACAATGGCGCGCAGTGATTAAAATATAGACGTATTTTATTTTGACCTTCGTCTTTTATCTTCAACAAAAAGTAAAATAAGTCAAAATTCCCGCAGAAATGTATAAAACTTTCCCCGCAGAATAAACGCTATTGAACACAAGTTTCCGATGTAAAAATTGTAGTTCCGACTTTTTTATTAGCGGCTGTCACGCTCAAAGTGAGTTTTCAGGGGAAAATATTTTTTATCCTAATAGAAATAAAGTCTTCGTATTTTTTCACAGCCTCCAGGAGAGGAAGTTGTGAAAAAAACCTTTACTGTTGTCTTCTGTAGAGCACGAAAAACAGTAAAACAATAGAGCAAAATAAAAATACATACCTAACTGTTATTATTCAAATTCAAATCAAATCTTTTAAACGGCACCAATTGGGAACAAGATCGTAGTTCAATTGGCGTTCTTAAAGATTAGGTAATAATATTAAACTTAAAAATGGAACAAAATATTCATTTGTGTTACAATTACCCCACTTGGTAATATGGCCAAAATACGCGTTTTTAATTAATTCATATCTTCTAGAGTGGACGGTTCTGGAGCAAAGTCAAAGGTCATGTGGCTTCTTTATAAGTAGGTTCATAACACCTATAAGTTTCATCCCGAGCGAGCGGTAACGAAAGGAGTTAGGAGGAAAAGAAAATCCATTTTCATACATTTAAAACCTACAAATACATATTTTTTTGATTTTTGTTTTAAATAAAGTCAGGTAACTACTATAATATACAATGTTTTCATGTTTCTAACCAAACTGCATACTCAAAATATAAATAACTTTTTTTCAAAATTCCTACGATAAGGACATCGAATTTTTCAACCACTGTGCGGCGCGGCGCCGGGGTTACTAACTTAGTCCTATAAACATTTTTTATGTAGTTCAAGCTATTTTCATAGCTTGAATTATTTTGATATCACCTGTTGGATTAAGGTTATTTTTGCATTTGAGGAAAGTGAATTCTACTGTTTTAATTCCTACAAAGCAAAAATTAAAATACCCAAAATATCAGACGCCTTTGATACGTTCTCTTGTTTTATGGTTACTTCAACAAGTCACTTGTATTTTACAATCTTGAGCTTTTTCCCGTTTTTATAAAAAAAAGCTCTAAGAGCGAGTCCTGCCCCCGTAAGTCTGGTAATTACTAAGTCATTTGCCCTCTTTGATTCTTTGGCACAGGTTGCGAGAATTTAGGGCGATACTTTAATTTATTTGAATTCTTTCAAGGATTTATTTTTTGTTCTGGTTACTACCAGGAAATAATGGATGGTTTCTGTAATTTACAGGACTGATTTCATTAAAAACAGATATTTTTGAGTGTCCTTTGTGGACGTAAGTAATTAACGTTTATAATTTGGTAGAAAAGACCGGTGAAAAACTAACAAATAGATTATAATTTGCAAACAATAAACCCTGATAAGGTTATTCATTATTATTTGTCCTTGTTTCCATAGAAAACCATTTTTTTATGAAAGGTAGGTACTATGTACCTAAAAACATATAGGGTGATGATATTTTTACCTAATTACCTACGTAGAACATAAAAGTCGTATCGTATAATATCTAAGTAATCGACTTCGACTTTTATTCATTAAGCTTTGAGAAAATGTTTACAAGAAAAAGACAATCAACCCCTAACATCGTACCGTTTAGTAGTAAAGTTTTCACTCTACCCGACCCCAATAACCCTAAACAGTCCGGGACAAAATGGCCGGAATAAAAGCGCGAATCAGCTGCGAGACTGAATAATTAGTCTCTTTGTTTGTGGTTAATTAGGAGGAGCTGGACAGCGCTGCATTTACAGAAAAACTCGTAGGATTTTGGCATTGGAAAACTCACTAGTTTTATACTTAATTTACTATATTCTGGCTACAACTTTAGACGAAGAATTAATTACGTCGGGAATTATTTATCAAAGGAATTATTATTTTGGTGCTAATTTTCAGCTAGATCCGCGCAGTAACTAAGGCGTAAAGAACAAATACTATACCTTATTAATTCATCAATATTACTAAATAATAAAAACAATATTAAACTTTCTCATTGAGTCTAGTAGCTAGCTCCTGTAGCATTGCTATAACGAAACTCAACCTGATTTCATAGCTGAAACAGACTGTTAGTTGATCAACCATAGAAAAAACAATACCAAACCTGGATTAATAAAATAACTATTTGAAAAGCACGCGGGTCATTCAGGCCCGCGCCGACGCGACCGAGTGTAGCGGGATTAGTGCACTACGCCCGGAAAACCAACTGGATGACCGCCCGGATGACCCGGCCGTCAGCGCTGCGGTCGCACGCTCTATATAGCGATGTAGTTAGTGTTTTACTTGCTAAGCTTTACTTCTTTAGAGTTTAATGCTTGTATGATCATGGTTCACAATTGTAAATATCCGGCTGTAGATATTGTTGTTTGTTTTCTTGTGAGTAGACCCTCTTTTGACTACAGTCTCACCTGATGGTGACGATGTTACGCAGGTATAGAAATCACCTATTTACTGGTCCTATTTATTTAAGTTTGTTATAGCTAAAAATTTACAATAGCAGATTTACACTTTGCATATTACATTTCTTTATATTTTTAGCGTATCCTGTGACACATGAGCCTCTTCCAGCCCCTTCCATTATTCTCTGCTGCGTGCCGTTCGAGACCACGTACCTAGAACCTCCTACTTTCTTTATCTCGTCCTCCCATCTTTTGAGCTGTCTACCTCTTTTCCGTTTGCCGTCGCGTGGTTACCACTCCGTTATGAATATTGTCCATTTGTCTTTGCTTTCTCTTCACACGTGACCTGTCCATCTCAATTTTAGCTGTTTGATTTTGTCAATAACGTCTACGACTTTAGTGCTCGATCTAATATCTCATGTTTGAGAAGCGTATGTTAGACAAGGCAGGATGCACAAGTTGAAGACTTTGTTTTCTTTTGGTTCTATTTAATGATCTGTAAATAATCGGGTTTGCTAAAAATGAGATTCAATATGTAAAAAGAATTTGAAAAAAGAGTGACAAAGAAGACCTATATCGGTTACACTAACAACCTATAAGAAAAAAATACAACTATTGAAAAATAACAGTAAATTAACCAATTCTGGTATTTTTACATTAAGGAAGACTATCCCCCAAAAAATCTGCAACAAAGGAAAGATTTGCAAGACCAACTAAAAACAGAAATAGAAGGAGGGGAAAAAAGCTTTCATAAAATATAACAAGCTCATAGTAATACCGGAAAGCAACGCGAATGATGCCAGAAATATTTAGAATAGCTGGACTTGCAAACGCAAGCCAAATGTATCCAATACCAGCAAAGAAGATTATCGCAGAGCGACAAAGAAAAACAAACCAACAACTGAAAACCGAAGCATAACTCAATACATATCATTCCAGCAAAGAACAGACATCCGAAACAGCAGCCAAGAAAACCAAGAAAATAGCACATTACAAGTTCCTCTCCCAGAACGGCTTGTCACCGCGGGGCCAGTAGACTCCCACCCTCCAAGGATCATGAAGTACATACAACATCGCGACATTCAATGTACGCTCACTTCTAGGCGAAACCAGGAGCATCGAGCTTGAACACACACTACCTAAAATTAAATGAACATCGTCGGCATCACTGAAATTAAAAGAGAGGCATTTAAAATTTAAGACAGTTATACTCTAAGTTACTACAGGAAAAAACAAGGAGAGAAAGGAGTTGGCTTTGTCTTATAAAACAGAAAAACATATCGGAGACTCGCCTTGCTTAATAAAAGAATAAAATAAAAATCCAATCTCTATCTTACACGATCGGCCAAGTCTTTGCTCACACTAAAAATGCTAAAAGACCGAGAATACGGGAGACCCTAGGAGGAGGCATACACCGCCGAATGCGGTCCATATCACCAATAACATAATATTGACAACGAATAATTTAATTTTTTTCATGATACGCCATGACATGATATGACGACACCTGACATATTGTATACATATTTAAAAATTTCTTATCAAAATTGATAAGAAATGAAAATTATACGATTAAAATCAGAAACATAAGAATTATTAAATAATAATTCTTCTATATGTGTGATATGGAATAAAGCTCTTTTTTAATTTGTTTTTAAATACTCGGTTAATGATGTCTTCTAATGGCAGAGATCCTATAATATTGTAAATGTCAGTTTGTATGGATATTTCTTACCCTTTCACACAAAAAGTACTGAACCGATTAGGGTGTAATTTGGTATGGGTATAGTTTTGGACCTGGAATAACATATAAGCTAGTAATGTTATATGTATTATAGCGCATATTTTTGGTAGCTCTGTAAGTCCACCATACAAGGGTGTATTTTTTAGAGCTAGTATTGGAACTCTCTGTGCGTATGCTTACTGCCATCTCGGTATCACTAACAGAGGCGACATGAGCATCTTTATGGGCACTCGAGGGGGAGCCTCAAATTGTACCTCTTCCAACATGCGGTGCTATCTGCATACAAAGCGGGTGCATTATAACCGCAACCCTGATTTCATTCGTCCCCACTTTGGCATAGCTCTCTGGAACAGCTAGGTGACTTCTCAGTGAATGATATTTCGAGCTATCTGTGACGAATAAACAAGTCAGACGATGGCAGATTGACGTGCGCGGCCGCCGCCAGCCGGGAGAGACTTTTCGCTTGTCCCTTGGAAGGAGCGATCCTCACTCGTTTGCTATTCCGTACTATCACAACATAGTATAAAACAAAGTCGCTTCTCGCTGTCTGTCTGTCCCTATGTATGCTTAGATCTTTAAAACTACGCAACGAATTTTGCTGCGATTTTTTTAATAGATAGTGCGATTCAAGAGAAAGGTTTATGTAAAATTTAGTATCAGCATTGCATCCGTACGAATCCGGGCGGGTCGCTAGTATAATATAAACAATAGTTTTATTTAACACCATACTATCTAGCTCTAAATGTAATTTACCCTACCTAATTGACAAGTGGACGTAACACGATCAAAATTGCATAATATTTAGAGTAATAAAAAACAATTGATTTTGATTTTATTTAATACATTTGTCAGCTTTATTTTCTATAACTAACGTAAATCGTTCGAATGATGTATCTATTCGCTGATATAGAGGTAGTAAGAGTCGACTAAGGGAATATGAAAAAGGACAGCAGCTTCCCGGTACTTATGGCAAAACCCCTCTTTTTTGTAATTGTTCCCAACGTCTCACGTGAGACGTTGGGAACAATTCATTCATTTTCAGACATTCAGACATTTTCTGCTGTGGGATGTAGGAAATGTATCCATATATACGTAAATACTGGCATTCTATGTCATACTAACTATGTTCAGGTCTATCCACGTAGATATCTACGTGGTAAGTAGATAGATACCACCGCGCTCTACATGAACTGCCTTTCTGATGTAAAAGCCATAGATAAGGGTGAGCGTAAGTCTCATCAGTTCCTGCATAACGTAGAAAATAATGACCTTATAGCCAGTATCAAGGGAAGCTGTGTATCAGCTCAACCATCCTGAGATCATGACACGCCACCAGCTGTCGTCCCCACGGTCTACCGCCGCGTGCATTTAAATCCATTTTAATTCTCGCCCCGTTGTTTTGTGGTGGATATTTTTAACTTCAGCGATAATCTCGCCAATAATTGTTTCATTAATTGTAGGTACATATCATTGTTCAGTATTGATATGTATTGCTTATCTAAATTATAATATTATGTTCATCCTACTAATATTATAAGAGTGAAAGTTAGTGCCGCTGCTGTAAAGGTGTTTGTGCGAGCCCAACGTCAAAACTACCAAAAAGATCGGGCTAAAATTATGCACACATATCTACATTCTGAGCCTGGAATAACATCTAGTATTTTTATTTCGAAGAAATTGTAATTGCAAAGCCGTGAGCAGAAACTAGCAAACTTATATCTAGTAAAGCCATGGGAGTCATGGGACTGCTAAAGTACACTGTGCATCTAAATATGTACGTACCAAAGGTTCTAAGAAAGTTCGAGAGCTCGAAGCTCACTTTAACGTTTAGTCAGATTTAGTTTGAAATCGAGACAGAGTTGGTAAAACTTGAATTAGCGATTAAAATAAACAAAGGCGGCTACCCAACGTTGCATTGCGGTTTTGAAATTCGTTAATTTTGTGCGGAATCCTAAGTAACTTTCGCCTTTGATGAAAAAAGTTGGAGTGGACTAACTTCACCCTCTATTCAGGGACGCCCTACGCTGTATCCGCCTCAATAACTCTAATTATGTTCTGGTTTGAATAGCAGAGTAGCGATGTTACTATTTTGAGATTTACATGCAGTTCTTTAAAAAATGGACCAACTAGAAAATTACATTTGATATTCCCATCCTAAGTTTTCTAACCATTTCTTATATTTACGTTGATGAAAAAGAAAGCTGAATCTCAACCAAAGTCTTATTATCCCGTACATTAGCGGCACACTGTTTACCCCTCGAGCCTACCCCTCACCCAATAACAGGGTAGAACAGGAGGTGACATTATCACGACAATGGTAATCGACAGCGGCACATTATACCCCTAAAAGGGTAGCCCTGTAATGGAGCAATTGGCGGTTAATTACACGGGTCTGATAGACCCCGGGAGGTTTAGAACAGTTATAAAAATTGAGATTTTTATCTCTAGGTGCGATAAAAATGGCAATTTGTTTTTATTGAAACAGTTATTCGCAATTCGCACATGTGACTTTAGGCAACTGCCGAAAATAAGCCACTTTTTTTTATTCTCACAACTGACCAAGTTTTGGTTACGTAACAACTATGCCGCTTTGTTTGTAACGCTTTGTTAATAAAACTAGTGACACAGAGACAGTTTCTTGACTTTGAAATCTTTCAGCTTATATTGTCCACAGAAGCTTAATTCGCACAATAGGAAAACACTCCGTTAAAACCGTAATCTTTACGTAACGCCGTAGTCCAAGGGTAAAGGGTAACATAACGGCAATAGCTTCAGACTTATCTACCGGATCCTTCTCCTCATTCCTTTAACTGCTCGAGTGTCTGCTAGAGATAAGAATTTGAATTTGATCCGTAAAATGTTAAACGATTTGTGTGAAAACACTTAGAAACTCAAAATTGGGAGAGTTTTTTAGTATGGTTCTGCCTGTATTTTATTGATAGCTCACTAATATGCATTCTTAGTGCATTTTTCCTGGATAAAGTAACCTATGAACCCAGGAAACAATCTATCTCCTTGCAAAAATAAAATTAACGTGAAAAGGTAACAGACAGTCAGCGAGAGTTAATACGAATTTATCAATATTGAACGAAGTTCGAGTTTTAATATGTACCGAAGTCGGATATTTCAGTGCATACTCAGCGCATTCATTTTAAGTCATCTATACTACGTAAGAATCTCTTCCAAATGAGAGCTCTTGTTGCCTATATCGAGTTGTGATTCGTTTTGTTTTGAGCTACGAATTCGTTCCCCGCATTCTACAGCAAACTTAACTAACCTATTTTTTGATCGTTCCAAATTATGGAATTTCATTTTTAAATTGTTTATTGTTTCTTTTTTTTTTGCGTCATACCTTTGGAACCACTCGAGACAGAATTAAACTAATGTCATGACGTTATTGTTAGGGGCTAACTATTAGTATTTCAAGATTAGACATCTGTGACGCATCATTAAATTTTTTTTATATATTTTTACAGTATTTTTTTCTTATAAGACCTTTATCAAAAATGTTTTCGAAACTGAGACAATAATAATCCCGTAAATATAATATCTCGAAAGGACAGTGCTCCGTGACCGGAGGGATGAAATCGACACTAAAGCAATTAACAGTGTCGCAACTTTCTCTTTTAAAAACAGAAAAATATAATCTTAGTTACATTTACGGACTAAGCTTCTGGATATCTGATTTTAACATCTGAAGCTATACCAATGTTCTAAAAAGTTTCTTATAAACCTAAGGTAAGGCATGAAAGGGACAAAAATTAATAGACGGCGAGCAGGGAGGAAAAAACTTTAACGAAAAACTCAATTGAGTTTGTTGCTTTTAGCGTCAAAATAAATGTCATATTATGCAACACGTATTTGACATGCTTTTACCCAATGGGTTTCATGTTTAAGTTTTTAGCATGATTCTACCACGTATATTTAAAGTAAAAGTAGAGTTACGATAAGAAGAGGATCTCCTAAGTTGCATAACTGTATGTGCGCACAGTGCTGCGGCTGGCGCGTTATAATTTTAGTGCAGTATCGATCCGTCTGAGAGGCGGTATTCTTATCAACACTCTGTTCTGTTAGGATTGTATCTCCTTTGTAATCAGTTTGTTGGTAGTTTCACGATCTATAAGGAGGTATATAAAATATTGTGATCCAGTTGGATTCGATTCAATAAATTCGGATGGCGCACTTTGAAACCAAGCCAGTTAAGGATTAGGATAATATGGAGCCTGGCGGAATCTTGGTTTGGTTATCTTATGAAAGGATTATGCTGATAGAAGGAATATTCATCATCAGCATATCAACGGCCATTGCTGGAGCGTACACCTTCCTATATGACGCCATAAATAGGGGTCCACCTCCATCCATCACCTGCCTGCGAGTAGAATAGAAACAATATTGTAAAATGCTATTTAAAGACTTAAGCTATTTCGTGACGTCCTTAATTCTCAGAATTATAAAGATACCGTAAAGTAATATTTAAGCTTATTGCCAACTCAGAGTGGTGGTAAATCTCCCAAAAATTAGATTCCGAGATTTCTCGCGGCTTGCGGGTAAATTACAAACCGGTTGATTACCGGATAATTCCTGTTAACCCGGCTACGGCTGCCCGGATAGCTGGCATTACTAGTATTACCATGGAAATAAGACCAGTCATCCCAATACCGCGTAACGCCTCGATATACCTGTGTACTTTGTAAAACACATATTAACTTTTTCCTCGGTCGGTATTTGAACTACTGTAACTTTTAAATTAAAAACGTGTACATTAAACTTATATTTTTTTTTTCAGGTAAGTGGAAATGTTCATCACAGCTGTAATAATAATAACCGTGAATATGTACAGTAAGTTTTTATTATAATCTTTTTTATAGAACCTCTTAGGGTTTAACTGACTTCAGACAGAGTTCAGAACTGGCTTCATATTCTGAGATAAGGATTAATCCGATTAAAATCTGATTTGGTTTTTACGGCATCTAACGACTCTAGTACTTTTGATACGCGGATGAAAATACGGATAGTATTTTTGTAGTGATTTTCAAAGCTAGAAATGAAAATAATATAAGAATAATATCGTTAAGTAGGCAAGAGCAAGTTCTACAGAAAACTAAATTGTCGTATTACAATGGCTAAAACAAAATGTATTAACTACAAAGAATGTACCTTAATCTGTAGCACTCGACGTAACGAGCTGCAATACAAATAGAGGTTCTTACTCAAAGATACCCGGACTACTTTTCAATTATCGGACAAGTGGGAGTTTTGTCCGGGGAAAATTTCATCCGGCCGGAGTGGACTATATTTAGGACATTGAGCTTTTGTTTCAAGTTTGTAGTTCACAGTTAATTTTGGAAGTTTTTTCTTTTTATTGAGATAAAAGGCTGTATTTGGAGTTTGTGTAAAAATATTTTTTATTCATTACAAGATCATCATCATCCTAGTGGATTAGTTTCAGTTCGTGCGTCATCAGTTCGAAGTAAACAACCAAGTAAGTCGCGCGCAGTAAATGCGTTCTTCTTCGCGGCGAAAAAAAACCTAAACCTATCGTCGCATTTCGTGCGTCGAGTATATTATTATATGAATAGCTTGAACAAGTTATACCATAGATATACATACATAAACAAAACAGAATTGGCAAAGGCCCCCCCAGGAAATGGCACACCTTCTGAATAAAGAAAGAAAGAAAAAAGCAATTTATTAGTTCACATCACAGAATAATATAAATACCTTCAAACCTTGGGAACCAAAAGCTCTTGCCACAGCCTTTTGTTTCTTCATGAAAGGTTGAACAACGCGGCGTTCGCAGGCCCAGCCTACCTGCTGTGAATATAGGCTTCTGCTTTCTTTGGCTTCTGACAGCCTCTCGCTAGCCGAATGACAATGCATTCAGTGCCGAGCACGCTAAGCAATGCAGTCTGCAAGGCCGTATCGCTGCTCGACCTGCTGAATTTCATCCCGTGCGTTATAGACTGCTAATGCATTAATCGCTTTCTGACGTAACTGTCAAAGTTAACGGTCAATCCATAGTTATAGCAGTCGCAGGTGGTCACGAAACTGCCGATCGCTGCAATATAGCTTAGCTACTGTTTGGGATTACCGCTTGTTGGCTATATCTCTGCGATAGCCTGGATCTCTATGGCTATACCACTTATGGTCTACCTTTGAATATGGACATTATTTGTAAGAATAAATAATTTAGTTAAATATTACTAACGCAGCACGCGATAGTGATATATCACTAGTGTGGCGATCTTAGGGGCAGGACTATGTACGTACTTACAGCAGAGGACGAACTTCGGCTGAACTAATGTTGATGAATACAGGCCCTTTTCGTGGCTCATATATATGACGTTAATTCACATACTACCTAACTTTAGTCGTTACTAAATTGTACTTAGGTGTTTTATGTAACTTCCATAAACTCGTTCTCAAACCGACCAACAAATTCGAAAATAAACAATAAATAAATACGAGTAGGTTAACAAAAGTTGTTCACTAACCCACTGGCCTGGAAATCCCTCATACCCGGCCTGGTTCCACTCGTAATCCGCAAATTAAATTAAAAACATTTTTAATTAGCAATACCACTTTCATTGCGGTTCGCACAACATTTAATCTAAAATTTAAAAATATACAACACTGAAAACTGAACTGTACATAAAAAGCCATAAGGTGCAAATTGGGCTGTCGTCGGGAGCTAGGGGTACATAACATTGGGAGCACGAGCCTGCGCGTGTGAATTTTTTAAAAGATTATACAGAAGTGAGCCTCGCGCGGTAATGGAGGGCCGACGCCATGCTGTAATTACACCGGCTGCTGATAGGTGCGCGAGTAGGGCCAGTTAAATATAGAGAGACTATATTGACACTGATTAAACACTTTTTTACATTAGTTTTTATTAGTTTTACTAATTCTATGTATACAGAATTTCACCTTCGCAGTAAAACTATCAATAGCGAGCCAATACTCGTAAAGTAAAGCTCCATGGTTTGACGAGTGACCGTAAACTCGTTCATTCAACAAAAGCATTCAATTTGAACCGCGTTTTATTTCCACCTGTAAAACTTTTAGGTGCCTGATTTACATTTGTAAAAAACTTATCCAGTGAAAGTCACGATTGATTCTTTGTATAGAAAATGGATAACCTCTATAATATACGTTTTTACGATTAGTCATTACTACTAAAATCAGCTAAACGTATGTACATACCAAACGCAAAAGTCCCTGAAGTTTATAACTTGCAAAAGAAAGCATAAGTAAACGACTAGTATGAAGGAATCATGATGTTGGAAGTTTGACCCTGTTTGGAGCTAACTGTACTTACGTACGTACGTATCTACGTTGGTAGGTATATTTTCGAGTAGGTGATCCTGGTAATAGCTGTGGTGGACAAAAGTGTGGCACGGGAGTCAAGTTTATGGCGTATATGTTTGACCTGCTTGCACCAGCACTGCAGGTGTTTTGTTTAGTTCTACTTTGCAATAAGCAGTGAACACTCCCGTGCAAAACTAATGGGTTTTCGGGATGTGCTTGAGTTTGGTAGTTTACTTGTACTTAAGTAAGTACAAGCACACAAAACACTGAACATTAGTATGTTCAGTGTTACGCCTACATATTATCACAAAGGATTCAAACATAAGATTCGGAAGATGATGCTTTATACTTCCAAAGGATGATAGCATAATAATAAAAAATAACAAGCGCAAATTAAAAGAACGCTCTACCTCACAAACCTCATACTTTACCCCATTACGCAATATTATCAAAATTAAAATCTGATGGAACCTTTTAACCATAATGAAAATTCAGTTAGCGAACCTCCGAGATAGCATGTACCGCAGACACTTGAATCGCTTGCAAAATTACAAACAACAGATTTAATTTCCTTATCTCCTCGACTCTCCTCGCCGGCAATAAGGTCCCTTTTACATTGTTTTAAGAAAGGGTAGAGTTGAGTGAAAGGGGTGTAAGTTTTTACAGGCACACGATACCTGTTGCCGCAACTGCTATGGTCAATAAAACGGACAGTTTCGAGTAATGACGCGCATATCCATGAATTTATATGGTTTTCTTCAAGATCCTGCAACTGTGTTGAATTAATAAAAAAAACCCAGGCTTAATACTTAGTACTACCTACATATATGTATTCCTTTGTATGTGATTGTGAATACGCCATCGACACAATCCTTAAAACAATGGCTTATAGAAAAATCCTTTTATGACATCCGTGAATTCACGGATATTAAATGGTAATTCGGTATAATAATTAAATTGAATTAATTTACCTAAACTTATCAATTATTATTATTACTTTATATAAATTTAAGTTTTAATTTAATCTATGCAGTGTCATAGAAATGGTTATATTTTAATCCTTATGATGTGTAAGGTACCTATGTAATTGACCTGTAACTTGTAATGTTATCAATAAATACTATGAACTATGAACTATGATTTTTGAATATCGCAACATTACAAAACGACTATTCAAATGTTGACGATATATTTGGATAGTCGTTTTGCTACAACTCATACGTCCGCGGTCGCATAATATTACTATCCACTCTACTGGGTGAAACAGCTTGTCACATAATAATGTTCATATTTTTCAATTAGTTTGCACTTCAACTTCATCCTAAATTAAAGTATTCAATTCAAAAATTCATTAGAGCAGTCTCAAGTAAACAAAGAAACCTTAAAGTAGTTTGTGCCGTAGGAAGGTGTCGTAATTTACAAAGAGCCATCAGGTACACTCAGCGATGTAGATGGTGCTCGTCGATTTCTCCATCAATTATGGACCGATTTGATAAATATTTCGCAATTTTATGGAACTTGATCCCGAGTTGGTTCCATAAAAATATTATAATTTGTCACTAATATAAATAAAAAGGAATCTGAAGTCGGTTTTTAGTTTTTTTAAGAACAATCTAATCTCTAATCATGATCTTTCCTATTTTTTATTCAAATAGATATAAAGAAAGGAGAAGGATCTCAAATCGCCTTCAGATTCACCGCGACCACTATTTCTGTATAAGCCGCATCCGCAAGTGAGTTTTTTAAATTGACAATTGACCTTCGTATGGCCACAATCTCACCGGATGGAAAGTGACGGTGTGGCCGACAATGTATCACGAAGGTCTAGAAGATACATATTCACTCTTGTCTTGAAGTGAACTAAATTTGAGAGAAATTATGAATGCCGCAGTTTCAGGGGTGAACACATAAAGTGGCGATCACAATAGACCTGGCCTACCATGGCCGGAGATATAAGAAAGCCACATCGAACAAATAAAAAACTATGCATAATAATCTTCATATTCTCTTGTATTGTGAGCGTTGTTTTCCAATGTTTTAGTTTACAGGTTTATGTAGTCACAGGCACATTTTTAAACTTTTCACGAAAAGATAAGAATTTACATGTTACAGAATAATGAACTATTGTGAGACGGGCTCTCACAAGTTGGTACCGACCCATCTAAGTAAACAAAACAATTATTCCGCGAAATAGTTTTGTCCCTGACTGTACCCTCTGAGAGCTTATAAATATTTCTAGGCATTATTTGCACAGTACTTTGTTGCTAAGCATCTTATGTTTAAAATGTTCCTTGTTAAAATTTAACTCTGGCTTTGAGCGGGATCCGAGAAGAGTCTTATACCTTTGGAAGTTTACTGTTTAGTGCGACTTGTGCTCTTTATTTATTTATGTAGAGAGATACAAAACTACTCAACTATGAACGCTAGCGATTTTGAAAATAAAAATGTAAGGAAAATAAACCGAAACATCTAGCCTAACATAATGAGCACGGGCTTGCGTTATGGCTACCAGATATATAAATAAATAATGCTGGACAATTGACCCAGCATTATCTAGCCCCAAGCTAAGCAGAGCTGGTGTTATATACTTAATATAATACACTACATAGATAGATATTTTTTGTTATAAAACATCCAGAACAAAATTTTTCATATTGTACAAAAATTTGTCCCGAGGCGTGAATCGAACCCGCAACCTCCTGCGTTGCAGGTGGACCTTCGCCCGCCGCGACACAGAGGTCGTCCAATAAATATTGTTGGTCGATTCACACACCTCAAAGAAAGCAGAGCTTACGTTATGCGTGCTGCACATAACTGATATGAGTAGGTAGGTACCTAATACATTATATAGATACGTACATATATATTTTACTATAAATAGAAAACCCTCGCAACACCGGTAACAAACATCTGCAGATCGTACAAATATTTGTCCCGAGACGGGCATCGAACCCTGGTTGCGCCACTGTGGTCGTTGTCGATGACTGACTTTTATTTTTGTAAATACAAATTGTGTCGCAAGCAAGTGTGCTGTGTGGGAATTGAATCAGTACCTTCTGCGTCACAGGTGTACCATCGTCCGCTGCGTCACAGGGTTCAAAAACAAAGTAACGAAACACATCTCCTAAATAAAATAAAACCGTACAGCTACAATACCTACTTTCAAAGTCTTTTTCATGGCAAAGGAGGCGTTCACAAAATAAGAAACACTTCTCAATTTCCCCGCTGATTCGTCTGTTTTCCCACTTGCTCCACGTTTCCCAGAATCATCCCCTAACTGCCGCGCCGGGCTGTTTACTGCAGCCGGACACCTGACGGGACTTAATCGTGCGGGAGTGCTGCGTCATCGACCTCGTCAGGGTTCGCAGAGGCTTATTTATAAACGAGTCTATTTTGGTCTTGCTGGCTACTTTGCGTAGGTACACAAAGGTTCAAAATAACGGGAACGGAACACAAAAGCATAAGTAAGTAAGCCTACCTCTGGATTTCGGATAAGGCTGCTGAAACGTTGAGAAAATTAATGAAAAGTTAATGAGAAATAAGCGTTAAATTGTTAAATCATATTAAATAAGCGTTAAATTGTTATATCATAAGTCAACTAGAACTATGAGATAAGCTTACTTAGCTTATTATCCAGCATGAAATTATAGCTTCCTGCAACGTAAACGTGTCGTCATTTGCCAATAACCCGGTTCGAGAAAATATGTTTTTCTTGTAAGAAAGTGTTTAGGACAAGCTAATGTGCCAGTCATCGATGTTTCACCACATTGTTACACGAAATTGAGTTGTTGTGTCCGGCAACATTTTATATAACCTATGAACTTTATAGGGGATATTACGAAATACAGCCGGTAGCTCGTACGTTGATTATTATTCATAATTTCACTACATTTATTTTAAATCTCGCTAAAATACATTTTTTACTATAGATAATACAATACGTAACATATAAAACTAATCTACAGTAAAAAATATATCAAAACGGTGGATCACCGGCCGCGAAGCTAGGCTCAAGCGGCCGGTGACTAGGGCTGCAGAGAGAGGAACTTCCTGACAATACGCGTAGAGTCCAGGAGTACCGCCTTTTGAATCTGACCCTTGATCCAACTTCCTAGCGAGAGTCTCTTAAGATTATATTTATAACTAGCTGACCCGTGCCCACTTTGTTGGGCGGTAAACATTTTTAGTAATCTATAAAACTCGCAAATAATGTGGTTTAAACGATGCGTGTTTAAACAAATTCAATAGGTAATAGAATTTTCAGACATTACCCCTACAACCACACAAACCTTACTTATTTTTATTAGTGTAGTATAGTATAGAATTATATATACCTAGATTTTTTTGACTGGACGTCACACAGCTCCACATTCTACCTAGGTATATTATACGCTTCAAAAGCTTTTTATAGTACCTACTGGAGAATAGGGGATAGGCCTTCTCTTATTGGCAAAATGTATCTAGGCGTAGAATTGCATTGCAGAAACTTTTTAGTGTCCAGTCTCGTCAGTTTTCGGATTCACATGTCAAAGATCAAAGTTGTATACGTCTTCGCCACGACGACAGTAGGTATATAAGCGAGTAGAGACTGAAGAGCATCAAATACCTGGTGCGTTTCGCCAATGCATTGCAAGCGGTCATCCAGGGTACGCAGCACAATGTCCCGCCTGTCACAGTGCTGATCTACCAGGACGACGGCAACATCATTGTTAGCGAGAGCTTTGTACCAACCGGATGCTGTCCATAGGTCGTTTATCGGCACTAAGAACAATTTTGTAATCATTTTGTTGGCTTTGGGGTATGTACTTAATGTCCTTCCTCGTAGTATGAACTCAAATCATGCTAAGTATCATTCGAATCCATTCAGTAGTTTTTGCGCTATGCGCAGCCAAGAAATTTTACCCTAATGTGGCGGGGCCACTACGGGGGGCTACTGGGGGCCCACTGCGGGGAAATGTGGGGGGCCCATTGCGGGGGCAAACTACCGGGGGCCCCCACTGCCGGTGCCCTCCACTGTGGGGGCTTACTGAGTGGGTCCCACTGCGGGGGGTACTGCGGGGGGCTACTGGGGGTCCCACTGCGAGGAAATGTGGGGGGCCCACTTCGGGGGGCCATCTGCCGGTGGCGCCCACTTCTAGGGCCCCACTGTCAGTGCCCCCCACTGTGGGGGCTACTGAGGTCCCACTGCGGGGGGCTACTGGTCCCGTTGCGTGAGGGGCCCCACTGCTGGGTTCCCCACTTCTAGGGCCCCCACTGCCTGGGGCCCCACTGCCAGTGCCCCTCACAGTGGGGGGCTATCGCTCTCTACCGCCCTTGACCCGCGCGCCATCCTGCAACGCGCAAAATTTCACTTCCATCCTCTCTCATAAGGGAACCCTTCTGAATTCCGGGATAAAAAGTATTTTATGCCCTTTCTTGTAATATGAACTTAAATCATACTAAATTTCATTTGAATACCTTCAGTAGTTTCGGCGCTATGCGCAGCCAAGAAATTTTACTTTCATCCCCTCTCCCAAGGGAACCCTATTGAAATCCAGGATAAAAAGTATCCATGTCCTTCATCATAGTATGAACTCAAACCCTGCCAAATTTCATTTGAATACATTCAGTGGTTTCGGCGCTGTGCGCAGCCAACTAATTTTACTTTCAACCCCTCTTCCAAAGGAACTCTATTGAAATCCGGGATAAAAAGTATCCTATGTCCTTCCTCATAGTATGAAATCAAATCCTGCCAAATTTCATTTGAATACATTTAGTAGCATCGGCGCTACGCGCACCCAAAATGTTTTACTTTCATCCCCTCTCCCAAGGGAATCCTATTAAAATCTGGGATGAAAAGTATCCTTTGCCCTTTCTCGTAATATGAACTTAAATCATGCTAAGTTTTATTTGAATACCTTCAGTAGTTTCGAAATTTTACTTTCATCCCATTATTGAAATCCGGGATAAAAAGTATCTTATGTCCTTCCTTATAGTATGAACTCAAATCTTGTTAAGTTTCATTTGAATACATTTAGTAGTTTCGGCGCTACGTGCAGCCAAAAAATTTTACTTTCATCCCCTCTCCCAAGGGAACCCTATGGAAATCTGGGATAAAAAGTATCCTATGTCCTACATCATAGTATGGTCTCAAATCCTGCCAAGTTTCATTTGAATACATTCAGTAATTCCGGCGCTACGCGCAGCCAACAAATTTTGCTTTCATCCCCTCTCCCAAGGGAACCCTATTGAAATCCGGGATACAAAGTATCCTATGTCCTTCCTCGTAGTATGAGCTCAAATCCTGCCAAGTTTCATTTCAATACGTTTAGTAGTTTCAGAGCTATGCGCGGCCAAGATACAGACAGACAGACAGACATGATGGAAAAAAATTTCATTTTTGGCATCAGTACCGATAATAGAGTGCCCTCAAAAAAAAAAATTCAAAATATCTTTAATGTACAGAATTGGACCTGTTACAGTTTTATTATAAGTATAGATAATTATTAGGTAACTTATGAACGATTAAATGTCTTGACAACGTCAGTTCGGTAAGAGAAAATAAAAATTTGAAGAAGTTGAAAAAATTAAGAGTTTAATATTCAGTTTCTTCTTTTCTTCTTTTGACGACCGATGTGGCGTGGCTGTGCGAAAGCACCTGTGACGCAGGAGGTTGCGGGTTCGATTCCTGCCGTTTGTACGATATAAAAATATTTGTTGCGCTTGTTCTGGTCTGGGTATTGCTTGGGACTAAATGATGCTGTGTGGATTGTGGACAATCCACACATTATTTATTTAATAAAAAAAAAATTGTTTCAACGGAAGACTGGTTATTTCTAAGTCATAATCCTTTGCATGCCAGGATACAAAAAAATCCCGGATGCAATAATATCACTGAAAATAGCAATTGCAATTGAAAATACCGATATTCGAAAGCAAAAACAAAACATTCCGATGTTTTCGCGTCATTTCACTAAAAACCACAACGAAGCACAACCCATCCAAATCTCCATGGGTACCGATCACAGTAAAACTTCCAGCATCCAATTCGCAAATGAATAAAAAGATTTCCGTTTTCCCCATTATTTCGATAAAATGGCGAATGTTATCGAAGCTTCGTTTGACGCTCCTTATCTCGCTTCTTTAACAAGGTGACGGGCAAAGTTGCTTGTCGGGCAAAGTTAGACACCTGGTGCTTCGAAGAATCGCTTTTTAATTCGACAGAAATACCTTGAGATTAAAGTGAATCGCTGATTTCTTTAAAATAACCTTCTGTTTTAGGGTTCAACTGATGAAGCCGACCAACTGACTGGTGACTGGTGAGGTCGGTTGGTGGTAATTTAATCTTCGTTCTGTAAGCTGACGCTTACAAAACCAAGATTACTACTAAGACCTACCTACTTACTAATTTAAAAAGCTATATTCTACTGAACGGTTCTTAATGTTGGGCTATTAGACATAAACCTGGGAATGGTCATAGGTACCTTACCTACTACTTGTAATCTCAAAAAAACGCGTTCGAAACCGGGAGGAGAAGCCAGTGGGATAGCAATAATTTGAAGAAACCCTCAAAAACCAAGTTCTTAACGAAAACATATTTAAGTTCCTTTCTTCGCTCAACAGGTCTCAAGGCACTCCAAAAACACCTGGTTTTGAACTAACTCCATTATTAACACCGACAACACCGTCTTGCTCTGCAATACTGCATTCTACACCACATGCATAAGGTTGGAATCACCTCGGCATTACAAAGTGACATCCCTAAGGAAAGATCACAACTTTGCCCATTGTGAGGCATGAAGTGTATTAGTTCAATAAGTTTTCAAGTTATCTCGTTTTAAACACGTGCTTAACTATTTGCAGACGTGAACCTTAGCTATAAGGTAGAAAATATGGAAGCTGTTTTATTTTGAACATACAATATTATTATGTATCTGTAAATATTATAGTGTTTATTTAACCTTATCGTTTTCAGTAAGAAAGAAAAACGTTATCTACTGCTGGGCTGTTTATTAGACTTTTTAGCCCCAAAACGTTTCAGAATCGGACAATAATCCCCTCAATACCCTTATAATGTCCTCGGCATATTTTTGTCAAGCAATTTCACGTGTCATTATCCATCCAAAACATGTTCCCTCTCTCTTCCTCCTCAGGATTCTGTATATTCTGTCCCTCTCTCTGAAAGCCGCAGTTATGCTGAATCACAAAGACCGTTCTAGCCGCAAATTCTTCCATAGTCATTACATTCCCACCTTATGTTCTAAAATAGTGATGTTCCGGGATATTCAGGAAATGTTCGCTACGGAATTTAGGAAAATTCTGTCGTGAAAATAATTTAAAATTTGAGGAGGGGTCTGCTTTTCATGCATACATAATGCATGAAAAGCAGACCCCTCCTCCAACAGATGAGAATAATAGGCAATTGCTTCGGGGAGAAATAGATAGAGGTGGAGTTTTTGATAGCAATAAGTATTATAATGCACCTTAGTAGATAAAACTAGCTGACCCGCCAAACGTTGTTTTGCCTTCAACCCTTATCACTGAGGGGTATGGAAAATAGATAGAAGCCGATTCTCAGACCTACTAAATACGCATATAAAATTTGGTAAAAATCGGTAAAGCCGTTTCGGAGGAGTACGGTAACTAACATTGTGACATGGAAATTTTATATATAAGATGGTTTGTTAAGTTTCAATTAGTAGGTATATTGATGTAGTAGTATGCACCTACTGCAGCCGTTAACATGATCACGCGATTGATCTAGTATGGTGCATAGACAAACGTTTCATTGAGTCGTCATCTACAGGCTGTTGATACTGCATCGATAGCATTCATTTATTTTTCGGTGGTTTTCTCGAAAGTCGTCTAAGAGAGCGCACCAAATGGAACACCCTCACCCCGCATGAATACTCTCAGTTAAAATGCTTAGCGCGTAGCCGAAGTCGGCTGGGTGGGACACATCATCAAAGCTGTTCTTGAGAAGTTTTCCGCACATCCCACACATCCCTAGCACTAACCGTCTTCTATCGACGTTCATTAAAATGCCTACACACAGTTGGCATTACCGCATTGTGGTTCCGCACGTCCGGGATTTTCAGGGTTCCGCAATTGTTTGCACACATGTAAACCGGGTTAGTTGGGCCAAATGTTCCGTGGCTCTTTTATTTCTATTAAACGCTTCTGTTTTAGTTGTCTACTGTTTTTGGAGCACGTAGCGTTTTGGTTCAAGTACGTGTACGGTACGGGGATGTGACGTGATATGGTGCAGGTACAAAGTAAATGAGGGGTTCGGGAGATAGAGACAATGCATACCTTTGGTATATTCTGATATTTTATGCTTTCGTAACCAAAGCATAAAATCTGGCAAAAACCGAGAAGAGACGAAGAACTTTGTATGGCTCATTTGCACCAGTTTCCGGTCTGCAGCAGACTATCAGTACAATTTAACGTGTACTCATCGCCTTTATTATCTATTTTTCCTTTCGTATTTTCCTTACTTCGTTTTTAGTTCTAAAAATATTTATCAATACCTATTAAATTAGTTTTTGGCGGTCGATAATGCAATTTAGAAAATTGGTATCGTAGCTAACGACAATTTTCACCGCGTGTACCTCGCCATGCGGCACGCGGCATGCAGAATGCGGAATGCGGTGCGGCGAAGGCACTCGTCGTAAGCGGCAGTCTAACTTGGTAAAAGTGCGTGTCTCCCTAGTTTTAGGCGAATCTATTGATTTTCCTGTAGTATGCAATGTTTACCTATTCGAATCATATGATTGACTTTATTTTTTGTAATTTTTTACGGGTTTGATTACCGACATAAGCCAGTTTTTTTTTATGTTTTTACCTATTCATGCAACGTATTCTTTTTCCTCCCTGTAAACATCAACGTTAGGTACGTTACAGTCGCGATACAGTTTGTCGATTCAACATTAATACGTTATTTAAGATGACTTCTAAGAGAAGAGAATAGTAGAGTCACTAACCTACTCGCTAACCAACCTAAATAACTCTCCGAAATAAATCTAGGCCACAGTGAAACCGCAGGCTCTACAAAGTGAGCTCAACTCACAGTAATACTATTTTTCAGATCTGCCGGTCACAGGACTGGATCCTCTTAATGTCTCAACAGCTGTCAAAGAAATGCATAGATCGCATTACGCCCCTTGTGGCAAGAGAACCTAGTTAGTCGGCCTGTGGGTAATGAATCGCGCTGGTCGAGGGGTATCTTTATCCCGATTACAAAGGTCTAACGTATTTTGGTCGAAGTATAAGTTAGATTTTATCCATGCTGTAAAGCTTCGGTATTGTTTCGTGGTCATGATTGCCTAGAACCTTTACAACTTAGGTACAGTACTCTCTCTGCTTTGGATGCAATCTCAGCTGTAAATCCACCACTGTTACTACCTTTTCATTTACTATTTTGGGTGACATCCATAAAAATAGTAGGTACAACGTACATACATAGTGCTCAGTGATTGGAGCTCAACTTTGGTTTTGTATGCAAATGAATCGCGCACCGAACAAAACTGCCTGTATGTCACTGCAACTTTATCAATGTAGCGAGACGGTTGCGGTAATCATTTTATAAGGCGCTTTTGCCAACATTCCGCAGGTAGCATTTTTACAGTACGACTACAGTGAAAAAATCCCAAGTATGGGTCCGACTTACTATGAGAAAAATGTGTGAATAATCTTATAAAATCAAATGTTGTCATTATTTACTACACAAACTAGTTAGTAAGCTACCTACTTATAAATAAAATTCTGTCCAGCCACAAACTTGTTGCTACGATATTTTTGGCAGGCGTTCAAGAAATAACCTTTTGCGCATTTTAGCATCAGACATCCAAAAACTGATAAACTCTGTGTTTATTCGTCCCTAATCCAACATGTACCTACCGGCAATTTGAAGGAACACGCATAATCCGCCCCTTCTGATGACCCAACTTTGGCACGACAGGAACCCTTTTCCAACTTTTTTGACCCTCGGAATTTATCTCGGTTCATATATTTTTTGAAGCGATGATTTAGGATGGAGGATTTTGTTATCGTTTTGATTGTTATATGAAAAACAGAACAATTCATTTGACTATGGATTGGATGGACCCACCCGGATACGCAAATTTAGCAAACCTAAGTACTTTTCTTTTGTTATTTCTCAAAAAAATTCTATTTAGTATTCATTTATTCACTATACATAGTTTTAGCTTAGTATGTAGTTAATTTAAAGGTAAGTACATGAACCCTGTAAGGGCGCAGCAATTCATCTAAAGATTATTAAAATAAGGTATTAAATTTATTTATTAAATAATTGCTCTTTTGTGAGCATGGGTTTGAAAGTAAAAGTGCCTTTTCCTCTGCCAAGAAATTTCAATCCAAGTAGAGCATTGATGTTAAATTCTACCCGGTATGTATACCTGCAGAGTCTGAAAGCCTGTATGTCTGTTTGCAAGCCCGCCCGCGCCATCTCAACTCAAATAATTGATACGTTCCAAGTTCCTACCTTCAATGCCGAGACATTGGTGCCTTCAGGAGACCCATCACTTATTGTATTTTTTTCTCACAATATGTTTTTACTAAATTTAATGTAACGTCGGCATGATATGTATTATGTAATCCAAGGAAGGTGGTCCCCAAGATACAGGTTTATCCTAGTTTGGGGATCAATGATGTAACAATTTTAAGTCTTAAATCTTAATCGATAAACGTTATTCTTAAAACGTTATTTTTATTCTTATATCTATCTATTCACCTTATTCCGAATGAAATTGGCTCAAGCTTGAAGCTCTTTATACAAAGATGTTCATAAAGAGTACCCTTGACCCGCCCGAGTCTCGCTAAGTCTCTACAGTAAACAAAAGATATATTTTTGCAAACTTTCAAAACCATCAAATTAGGTTTCAAGAGGTTGAGTTCTGAAGAGCTTCCTACCTGTTATTTGATTATGAACCTGAAGTTTTCAGACCCCGTTTGAATTCCCTTGAGGCTTTCTCAATGTTGACTCAGCGTTATGTAGATTTTACATAATTTTGTACTCACACGATCTACATTCTACAAGATAGGGGCAAAATAGTATCTAAGTATTCAAAATAAAACCAGCCAAGTGAGAGTCCACTCGCACACTGAGGGTTCCGTACCATCGTTCCATTTAAAACGGAACGCCAAAAAAAGGTTTTTTTGAGTCGATAAAATAAATATCTTACTTGACGCAGTCCCCGATCAAAGTACTGACCGCGCCCGACGTTGCTTAACTTCGGAGATCGGTGCTCAACTTGGTATGGACGTTAGACCCTTAGTTACTACTGGACATTAGTTGCTAAAAGGGTATCAATTTAACGGTCAGAAAATTAAAGAGATTTTGTTCCGATTTTTTTTTTTGCCAGCAGAATAAGAGTATTGAGTTGCATATAGTGGTCGACCTAAATGACTTAATTAGTCAGCAAGTATTGTAACACTAGGTAGCCTATTAAATATTTCTGCAGCAATATATTATGCGTAAAACAGCAATAAATCGTGGTACGGATTTTTCAATTTTTGGTATGCCTTAATAATATTAATTTTGTGTATAATAATATTAATTTGCTAAACTTAATAAACCCACCTACTCGTAGGTAGAGTATAACTTACGAGTAGGTAGGTTTATAAATTTCAGCAATATAGCAGCACTATCTTCTGCATCTACGCGTAAATAGTAAAACAATAATATGTATTTTTAGTGGATTAAACCCCCTGAAGGTCTGAAACTAAATTAGTTGGACGACTGATTGGGCAAAAAAAAAAACAATTCTCTCTCAGTTGTGTTTATGGTTCCTTTGACGGTTCATGGGATACAGCGTATTGAAAGACGGACGGACATATAGACAGCGGAGGCTTAGTAATAGTTAGTAATATTATAAGGCTTTGTATTAATTTGTTAAGTCCGCAAAAATACACATTCTGTGAAAATTTCAACTACCTTTTTAGCCTGCTGAAGGACGGATGGACAGACGGACAGACAGATAGCGGAGGCTTAGTAATAGTTAGTAACATTATAAAGCTTAATAATTATCTCGTTTTCAACCTTCGGGTACGGAACCGTAAAAATAATAGAGCTTTCTATTAATAATTTATGAAACAGTGAAGCTGTTGTTGCAAACAAGTAAAATTATAAATCCAGCTTTACTTTCAATGCTTACAGCGAAAAGTTTCAAGTGATTTCTAGTTCAAAATTCAGAGCCTTCAAGTTTCGAAATACGATTTACAAGTCACATGTGACGCGCTCAGCTTCGGCATTTCTTTAGAAATATTTAATTTCAGTGAAACTGTTTTTGAAATGCAATATCTTTTGAGTTCTACGTTCGGTATTCAACTGTAAAAGGCAAGCAAGGATATGTATTTTCCATGCCATGCTTGCTTCCCATCTTTATTTTTCCCTTGACAACTAAATCTCTATGGCAAAGTAGCGCGGAATAGCGAGAAGTTAAGAGTAATGTTTATAAAATAACCTGCGTACACTTTTTATTCCCCGTTACTTAGGTATGTGCTAAATAAAAGCAGATTAGATTAAGATCACACACATAATCTAAAGCTGCTACAAGCCAAACTATCTCACATTATTTTCAGGCCAGCTTTCGTTGCAAGCTACCAAGTGGCTGTTAAAGGCAGGTATTCCAGACCAAAGAGATTCAGAGACCCAAAGAGGCTGAGACAAAGAGACGAGCTTCTTTGTCGCGCAACGTCTTACGACAAGCTTTGTCGATTGTCGCTGCTATCTTTGACGACAGGATTTCATGTTCTGAACCATTGAATACTGTTTTGTTCTATGACGTATTTGCTGTTTTAAATGTTGGCGAACGATTTGTGAGTCACATGAATACAATAGGTAATGCATTTCAAACTACAGCATAGAGATTGCATTGAACCAGCTTTGATGTGTGATGATGTTCTCCTAGCCTAATCGAATCTTCGGTCACGGGGCGGTCAGTCTCAAGACATACACCAGTGTGTGTGCAAGCACCTAGTGCCTTCTTAAAAGGGATGGCAGACCGACACGACTGGGGAAAGGTCAGGCGTTCAGGCTTCTGCTTATCATGCGTTCCGAGGCACGGGAGTTCAACACCGCCAACTTCCTGACTCCAGGCTGTTCTTGTGAATTGAATTGTGAATTTATCTTTTACCTAGTGATACAAATGCGAATCAATTTAAGGGACTTATATAAAACATACAATATGCACTATTTAATAAAGTTCCTATATGTAGAAGTATCGAACCCTCAATCACTCCTTCATTTCGCAATCCCACATTTCACCAAATAACCCTTAACCTCTGAAGACAGAAAATCCCCAAAGCTGATATTGGGTGATATCTGTCCCCCGCACGTGGCCCGGCCGCGACAGTCCGTCTCACGGGATATTTGCATGAATACGAACACGGGCCGATATTGATTTCCGAATTTAGGTTTTACTATACTCTTTCGCTTTTACTATTGGAAATTGTAAAGGTATTTTTAGTTGTTTAGTATTTTGTGCTTGTTCTGTTACACATTCTACATGTAAACTACAAGCTCAACAATTCCTCATACATGTTATTTCTAAAGGTAGAACGTATATTCCTGATCTTTCTTTGTAAATTATTCGATTTTCTCTTTTTAATTACATAATTCTAATAATCTCAACATAAATAAATTTTTATTCATTAGATTCATGTATAAAACGTAGGTATAATGTAAAACTAGCGGAAAATAATAAAATGGTACCTACAATCAATTTAAAACGCTTCAGAAAACATCTTTCAAGTTCGCTCAAGCAGAAATTGTTCAATGTTCCGTTCCATTCTAGCGTTTATAGTAAAAGATATAAAACAAAATATCGTTTGAAAACAATATCAGCGTTCAATAGTTCAGCTATCGATCATTTATCACATCAGCGCGGTAATAGAATGCTCCTGCAGGTGTCGGAACGTTGGGGATTCTGTGGGATCCTGCGGGATTCTTGGGATTCGCGGGATCACCTATTTGGGACAATCTCGTTCTCAATAACATAGTAAGTAACATGCTTTAGTGTGAGCTGGCTTAGGGCAGCTCAGTGCGGTCATGGCTTAGGTACTTATAGATTTTCAGTACACGTTTATTCTATAGCAAACCGCTCCCGTAGCTATTATCCATCGTGGCTTTTATTAAATAAAAGCCACGATGGATAATAGCTGTAATTCTGTATATCAAATATCAAAGTGCTTTATTTCCTTTAGACCTTACAGGACTCTTGGACACGTCACAAAATTAAAATTACATAAGAAGAACAGGGAAATAAAGTGATCACTTTAATTTTTTGTTCACTTCAATCTTTTTAAGGTAAAGTAAAGAAGCGAGAAACCTCGTTAGGTTGTTAGTTTTCGAGTTAGAGCAAAAGTCGTCCCATGCTTTTTTATCCTCAAGATAATCTGATATTTTGTAATAAGCCTTTTTCAAAGGATATGTTAGATAGTTTGTTAGAATTTATTTATTGATAATTTTTGCAACTCACTCGGAGGTTTGTTGTAGAAGCGTATAAATTGCCCTTTAAAAGATACACTAATCTTGTGCAGCCGAGTTTTGGGCACAGCGAGTTTATTCTTATTTCTAATATTTACATTATGTATGTCGCAATTTTTAGGGAATCGATCGATATTTTTATGAGTGTACAATAAGTTTTCATAAATATATTGACATGGTACTGTCATTATATTTATTTCTTTGAATTTATTACGCAGAGTTTCTCTAGGACCCATGTTATAGATAGCACAAACAGCCCTCTTCTGCAGCACAAATACGGTGTTAATATCTGCAGCGTTCCCCCACAGTAATATGCCATAAGACATAATACTATGGAAGTAGCTGAAATAGACAAGTCTAGCAGTATCAACGTCTGTAAGATGACGGATTTTTTTGACTACATAACCTGCAGAACCAAGTCTCTTCGATAGTTTATCTATGTGTGGGCCCCATTGAAGTTTACTGTCTAAAGTTATTCCTAAGAATACGGTACTGTCTACAATTTCTAAAGTTTCTCCTTTTACGTTTATATCAGCCTTTATTTGTTTTACATTTGGTAGAATAAATCTAATACATTTAGTTTTGATTTCGTTAAGTAAAAGATTATTGACACTAAACCAATGGACTACTTTTGATATTGCTTTGTTTACATATGTTGCGTTCGAGTAAAGGACAATCCATCGGGAATACAATAATTTGAAGTGAACGAGCTGTCTTCTCGTATGAGTAGGTATGTTGGAACCAATTTATTTTCAATAACTTTTGTCTAGCATCGAATAGAGAGTGTGCGCGGCCGATAGTGGGGTAGAAAGTCTATACTGTAATGAGATTTTGAATAAGTTATATATAACTAATAAATTTGTTATTCGCAAAAAAAGAGAAAAGTTTCGTTATTTTTTCTAATACATAATAAAGGTTTTAACATTTTTAAAAGGAAACTTTGCTAACCAACGCTTTTACGTAATCCGTCTCAAAGTTTTAAAAGGATTTTGGAGTTGACCTAAATTTTATGATAACTTTGTAATAAGCAAAATTTAACCTTTCGCCTTCCTATAATAGGACCTATATAATACAAAGGATATTTGCATGTAGGTACTTGTTTTGCTTATTCCGGGATATGTAAATTGCCCGAGAACCCCTCGCACTAATAATGGAAGTTCCCAGAGAATAACCTGAAAAATATAAGACAAAGCAGTAATTCCTGCTTTTTTTTGTTTGTAGCGAGGATTTTTAATATCGACAATTATTAGCGTTTGAGGGAGCGGGAATTTATTAAAAAATAACTCTGATGTAAAAAGCGCTTTAAACGAGCAAGGTTAAGTTAAAAGAAGTTGCGGAAAATGCCTGAAATAAATAATGGTGAACTTATTCTTCAGCTATTTACGCTCTTTTCCGTTAAATAATATTTAAACCATCTTAATTTGTTTGTTCGAGTGTTCGGTAAATTAATTCTATGGTAATTTTCAATAGTAAAAACATCGGTTTGCTTCGTAAGTACTTATCAATTTATTTTTCTACATTGCGACCGTGTTTTAGATGACAAGTAAAAGCCTCCTATGAATTGGGCCCCACCAGCCGGAGACCCCGGGCTATGCGTTTACAGGCTGTCAAAGAGAGGCCCCTGGCTTCAGTAGATAGAAATTAAAATACTTTTAATTTTAAAGCATAGCTTATATTTACACAAATCGAGGTGAAGCATTGTTTGTTATAGCCGTCAATATTTTGTTAAAAGGGATTGACATGATGCTTGATGGGTTAAAACATGTAATTATTTTCTATTTCTGTTGTAGAAGCTACTCATATTTTTTTTGAAACTTTTATACGTAACACATTGTAAGTGTAATTTTTTAGGTATAATTGTAAACAGTTTAGATAGAGTAATATCTATAACATAATCTTTTACGGAACTTTAGGAACCCCTACCTCGCTACAATTTATTTTATCTAACTTACCTGAGTCAGCAACATAGGAAAGTATCTAAAACGAATGAACTTCATCGCCGACCGCAACATTATAGAAGCTACTACATAATGTATTAACATTGGTATCAATACTACCAACATTGTCACGGTGGAATGACATTTACACTCCAGCTACCCACCTATAGGCACGTCAGTTATTTACCGCGAGGATGGAAAAATCACATAGACAGCGCAGCGACGCAAATCGGATTTTCTACTCAATTTATCACTTCTACGTGCCTTCACCTGAAAATGATGTCGCACTTTTATAGTTTGTTCTATCTAGCGGCTCCATTCATTTTTGTCCTCGAGCATCGTAATAGCAATTACGGCGTTATGCATTCGTAGGTATCTACGAATAGACGTGAATACCCCACAAAAAAGGGAGGCATAAATGCCCTGCATTATAAGTTTACATACCTGTAACTAGATTCACCTGCTAACTAGACATCAAATTAATTCAGTTAAAAACAAAGTTCGCAAACCAAACTAAATTATTCTCCCACCCTAACTACATCTAGGCTAACCACGAATTCTGAGCTTAAAATCATAGCGTAAGGGTTGTCTGTAACCTATTTAAGGGGAGGAAGCGAGCCGAGGGTGTTAAATATTTATGGGAGCTCCTGAGCGCGATTTGCCCAGGTCAGGTATCTGGCGCTCTTTGAGTGCGGCGGCATCTGTGGTCCCATCTGCGACCCCTTGTTTTACTTGCAGTTTTAAATCATTTTAAATTTAGTTCGCACATTTTTTTATTTATATCCATTGCCTTTTTGTATCCTGTATGAAATAAAAAAGAAAAGATCTATGGGTTTAGACGCATAATGACCAATATGTATTCGAAAAATAACGCAAAATTATCGAATCGCTTAATGACCCATACGCGAATTGGCCCTGATATTAAATTTTAGCTTACCTTTATGTAGAGTCCAAAGCAAATGACGTTGCCACATTTGCGCTTTACAGAGATCTCTACAGTGAGAGAGCTTGTCTAAGGTACCAGTCCTGTACCTAAATTATGTTGCCAATGCCGACATTTCATTCAAATTATTAATAGAAATGTTAATATTAATTCTTAATTTCTAATTAGTGGTAGGTTCCTTAAATAATTCTGGGACTGTAGCACGGCTTATATTTAAATATAATTCATAATTTATAATTAGTGGTAGTTTTATTTCTAAGATCCATAATTCTATCATACTTAATCTATTTTTAAGATACATAATTACTATAATAGTCGTTAAAACGATTGACAAAACAATTTTAACTTTGAAATCCCTGTTCTTTTAATTCACTCGAATCAGATAACTGACGAAGATCATCATTGTTGCATATCCTATCTACATATAAATATGTATATTTATATACATACTAAGTAGACATCTGAACCGTGAATCACCTTCTCAAAGAGATGTTTGAGATCAGTCATTTTATTACCCGCATACATTGTTTTAGATAAATTATAATAGCTTATCAGGAAATTATCAGAAAACTATTAAAGCTGAGAGTGGATAATATAACGGTATTCACGAGTCGGGCATCGAACATAACTCGTTTATTGTAGAGGTAGTCGTGGGGGGAGCGGATGGTGTAAAATGTTTACTGCTTGTTTACCTTCCACTTCACTTGGATGTTATTTTTCTATCAATTTGTTATATTCGGGGGGTATTTTATGAGTATCAACGTTTCGCGTGTTCAATCCTTTTTTATGGGAAAATAAACAGAGCTTTTCGTAGTTTTAGGTTCGTTGTATGTGATAAATAAAAACCAATATTTTATATTGTCTATATTGGTAAATCACAGCTCTATATAATAAATATATGGTAATACATTGATCACTTATAATGAAGACAGAAAACCGCTTTAAACGAGCAAGGTTAAGTTAAAAGAAGTTGCGGAAAATGACTGAAATATTTATACCATAAGTAGGTAAATATTAGCTTTAGGGAAGATAAAGTGCTGTATTATATACCTACGATTCATGATATTTCTACAGGGCTTTACTACATAGGTAGGTACAATAGTAGATAGTTACAGAAGGGTAGTAAGAGAGCTATTACAGAACAAGATCCAATTTGGCGCCAGTGCGAGCGCAGCTCGCAAAGGGCCCTAAATTGGATTGAGTGCACCCGAGATATTATATAATATAGTTCGAGGGTGCATTCAATCCAATTTCGCGCCATTGCGAGCGCTAATGGATCGAGTGCACCCGAGAATATATTTCGAGGGTGTAATAGCTACTTGCAACCGAGGTAAGCATTTTACTTTACATCATAATGGCGAGGCAAATAAAACATTAACTTTTAACTTTATTTTATTACAGTCGCACAGATCCAATGAAATGAAATGCCGCCATTTCCTTGCGTTTTCTTATCATTTTATAAGAAAAGAGATTGTTTCACCGAGGAATTTTGCATAGATTGAACTGTAAAGTCTTTACAATTCACACAAAGTGTGACGTAATGAGATTTGAAAATGGAATTCCTATAAAAATGTATTGTGTTGCGAATACCATCTTCCACAGCCTGTTTGCTCACTTAGTAAAACCTTCTTGCCGAGCATTATGATGTAAAGATACTCACTGCGTTATTTGTGTGTGCGTGCGTATGTGAGGGGGTGTCTCGATACCACAGACATGGTAGAGCTGCGCCAAAAGACCGATACGAGATATTAAAGAAAAAAAAATTGGCAATAATTCTAATATCTACAGTAAGGTAGAGAACTCCTCGTCATCGTACTCTACCTATCTATTGTTTACTGTGAATATGGAAATAATTATATCCGTAAACCCTATTAGATTACATCGCACTGTATCCCGATACGTTGACAGCTGTCAGCCCGTCAGTCTGTCAGGCCGATACATCAACTCGACTTCAATCATCAAATATGTATGTATAGCTTCCAGCTCAGATAAATTTAAATCCAGATAAAAGTATTGTATGCATTATTGAGAATAAAACGTAGGTTTTTGATAGGTTGATCTTTCTATCACTTGTAAAGAATAAATATTTTCTTCAGACGCAATTTTTTTAAAAACAAGTATCACCTAGAAATTTACACTTTAATAGATGCGAAAGGGTGAATAGATGAAAATATGTTTGTTGCTTCTTCACGCCAAAACTACTGAATGGATTAAGCTGAAATTTTGCTACTGGAATAAAACATAGAAATTTTAATCCTATAAATAAATTCACGTCGGGTATAAATAACCTGCTCGAAGCAGCGGCTAAAACATAGTCTAATAGTTTCATTGTATGGTTCTATTTACGTGCCAAGTATAACAAGAAAAACCAGTAGCCGCAGCATTCATAATCAAAAACAGCTTTGCAGAGTTTTAATATGTTGTCGCTTTCATAAATTACACCTCTATAAAACTCTAGCACTGTTTATATTGCGTTTACGAAAATTTTTACAAAATGAGGGTTGCTGCAAAAAATTATAAAAGCAGGGGTCAGCTGATAAAAGACAGGGGGCGAACCATTACAGTAATGGTTCAGTAGGTTGTCTCGCGTGGAACAAGAATAGATGTTCATGAGGAAAACAACGGAATGGGCGGCTTTTGAATTTACCAAAAGTTTATGAAAGAGCTTTTATTGTACAATAAGATTAATGTGTGATTCAATGTTTTTAAGAGGTTGTCTTATATATAATGACAAAACGCCAGTTAAAAGAAACTTTTGTAGCTTTTTGTAGAGATTTGATAGAATAGGTTTCAACGCAAAACACGCAGGTGATGTGATGAGCCACGGAGGGATCCACTTTCTATCAGTTTGATATATTGTTATTATAACCTTTTGGTTATATTTACTTGGTAGTTTAAACGTAACACATTTTTGATTATAGTCGAGGCACAGTGACGACCTTTTCTATCTACATAACACCTTAATTCTTATTTGATAATAATAACTATGTTTATAGTATACAATTTTACTTGTCTAACAGCCGGTTTCTCGAACGCAGATCATCTTCATAATTAACTAATCAATGATCAAATCTCTGATCAAGTATCATTTGGGTTGCTCGAACGTTGATTACGTACTATGATTTTGAACAGAGATTAGTTGACCAGTCTGTCAAATCATTGAAGTAAATCTCTTGTCAAACATCAAAATGGGTTTCTGGAACGCTAATTAGGCATTTTTCTCTAGTCAAGCGCTTGTTAAATCAACGATCAACTAATCGGTGATTTTGCTCTAATTAGCTGAAATAATTACTACAATTTACTACGTTTGGTAAGTTCTAAACCTTGTTAATATAAAAAAATAACAGGGTGGTACTCCAAAAGTGGTTTAATTAAATTTCACAATACTTATGGCTCGTTTTATCAATAAAAAAATACATGTACCTAAATTAAAATAACCTCTTATATTGTAGTATGTCGCTTTCGGATTTAACTGTGAGCAGCAGCAGTGAATCTGATGAGGAAAATACACCTGGACCCTCAAGGAGGTTCAGGGCTGGAGTAGGCTTTTTCTCAGGGAGAAGTGGAACAGGGTCCGAGTCTGGCACAACTTGAAGGCAAACCTCCCCTAATCGAGACCCCCTCGGCACGGAGGCATAATGCCACCAAACTAATCGTTATATCAACCTGGGATCACCCACTGCTGGGTATAGGCCTCCTTTCGCTTCACCATAATACCTACTTATAAATAATATTTCCATCACTGACACAGACACTGGCAAAACATAGCGAAAAGCAAGCGGCGCCATTAAAGAAGTTGAAGTAGAAACAAGGATTCGCAGCGCAAACATGTGACATTTTTGAAGTTTAGGAGTGAAGGATTGAACTGAAGGAATGATTAAATTATGTGTGACCATATGAAAATATACACTGATTTGAAAATCGTAAGATGATCATTGATTAGTTAATTTTTGTCTAATCATCGTTCGTGCAACCCGATTTGATTTGACCAGTGTGTCAAGTTAATTGCTTTGTCAACTGATTGGCGATTTGATTAGCGTTCGAGAAACCGGTTGTAAGTGCTTATTTTGTAAGCCTAAAGAAATAAAGTTATTGATTCTGATTCTGATTCATAGTTAGTAGGTAGTTATTGATCCAGTACCTACAGAATTGAGATGACTCGCGACACTGATATTTGTCTGCCGTGCGTATGATTGTTTTATTTTTCTACGTTTGCCTTTGTGTGTTGTGTTCCTAGTAAAGATAATTTTCGTGTAATTAAATTGCCCAGTAGAGTCTAAACTTCAATAGCCTGGCATTCATCAACCCCAAGTCAATAGAAGTATCATTCTCTGTCAGTATAACTCTACAAAGGGCTCGCTGTTTATCTCAGAATTATTTAAGAAGTACCGAGTGCTCAAAGTTACGGGAGAGGGGTCCGACGAGGAATTGTTTCTTGTGTTAGTTGGTGAATATGAAATTACTTTGTCTAGCTGGGCTAATTGTGTTAATTTCAGATGTGGCAAAAGTATTAACTTGTCACTAAACATTTGCTCAATACTTCAACGCAGTTACAAAGCTCAATGGCAGATAAAACTTTTGAAACTATCATGGTTATTCACAATACTAAAGTTATTATAACGCAAAGAAGAAGAAATAGATTTCCAATTACACGGAACCTGGAACCCTGTGGTGAGAAGGTACAAAATCGAAGAAGTGATATATCAAACGGGCCGCGTTTAAATACCGTGTAATCGTGTCGTGATTGTGTTGCGTTCGACAATGAAAACGGTGGTAGTGTTAACGTACTTAGCAAAAGGCCGAAGAATGGGGTTAGATCGGTATGTCTGCCCATAAAAACTAACTTGCAGTGACTTCAGTTGTTCCATGATCATGGCGCATTTAACTGTGCCGAAATATGGGACAACTCAAACTGAAATCATCGTTAATATTCCGATATAAATAACTTTAGTCTCAATTGTAGATTTGAAAGAAACAGATTTGGTTTTCTACTCCCAAAAATAAACGTACCTATTTCCATAATGCCATAATATGTTGAGTGGCGATGTGGGACCACAGAGGTCTAGAAAATAAATCTTCGAATTCATTCACTGAATCAGGTTTTTCAAGTCCCTTTGTCTATGAAGGGCTTCAGGACTGTAAATAAGTAGCTGCATATATTATATATAACTACATATATACCTACCTAGGGCTCGACATCTGGCGCGTTATATTTTACGGCCGATGGCCCGCGTTACGGCCATTGTACGCGCGATAAAAATAACAGTTTACACAAAATGGCCCGTATCTATAGCTCAAAAAAGCAAATAGGTATGGTATAGCACTTGAGTTTGAGATGGATACCTACTGTTACGAGCGAAAGTTTTTGTTTAGGACATTGATGAAAGTTGCGGGATCGACTGTGAACGTAAAATAGACAATTGATTCGAATATATGCATATTAGTAGAGTTCTAACGGTTTATTTATTTTTCAGGTAAGAAAGAGTACTGGGCTGCCATTAAAGTCCATAACATGTAAGTTTTAATCATAAAAAAAAACACAACACAAGTTCGTGATTATAAATCAGCTGCTTCTTTCGTAATTTTAATGCCAATGAAGTAAAGTAGATATTATGTACCTATGTACTTGAACTCACTATCGTAAATACATTGTAGCGTAATATACAACACTTATGTATGAATAAAGTGTATTTGGTAGTAGATACGTAAATATATCCAATACTACTACGAATATCTCGTGGTGACCAGCCAAAGTGAACACGCTCACACGATGACGTCATCAACGTGACATGCCCGCCTGATTAAACAGACATTGGACATACCGTGCTGAGGGGCTTGATGAGAATGATCTCCTATAGATAGCCCCTATATACCTGTATATACAGTGGGTTACCAATGTTGGCCGAGCAACAATTGCCAAAATAATCACCTTTTTTATATGGGGTCTTTTTTATTATTCAGTCAGATTAATTTATACTTTTTACCTATTATAAATAACAAGAAACCTACCGCTCGCTGACAGATTGACTAACAGACATACAGACGGTAAAGGATTTCTAATACGGTCTCGTTGGCATTCTTTGAGTACGGAACCCTAATCGTTATTTCCAAAAGCTATGATGATGATACTTTTTATACCATTTGTTGTTTAATTGTACTTACACTCATTTTGGTAAATACGTAGATACAATTTTAAAATCAACAACAATAAAATCAATCCAAAACCCCAAAAAAACGTTATTATTATTATTGGAGAAAATTGTAGTCATTATGTGAAAAAGGGTAAATTAGATTGCCTCGGTACATGTTGACAGAATAAATAATAAGTACCTACCTGTGATTGGCGCATGTCCCTCATGTACTCAGAGGGGACGACGCTGATTGGTTTGTTTATCCGGGGAATTCCATTTGTTTTATAGTAGGGATTGATCTCTCCAAAAATTGGTTGATGTTTTTGTTTTTATTCGTTATTTATTTACAACTGTACATACAGCATCATAATTTTATATTTATATATTCTGATCACATCAACCTTTAAAAAACCTAAAAATACAGAAAAAACATCTTACTAAACTAGCCATGGATAACGAGAAGTATGATAGATAACATACGGATAGATGCATGCCCGGGATTTGAACCCCAACCTTTGAAAATGAGTCGGAGCCAACTTACCGAAAAAACTTGACAACCATACAAATAACAACATTAACTTATGCTTACCTTCAAGATGAATAATTTCCAGCATTTTTACACAAAATACGACTTTATGATCCTTTCATAAAGTCTGAAATATGATTGCAAATCCGCTCAAGACCCGCAAAATGGCCCTCATTGTAGCTGTCTAGTCTGATAACAGATAAATATTGTGGAAGTCAAGCAAAAATGAGCATTATGAGTTTTTATTATTTTGTGTGACCTTCGTTATTCATCAGGTCTCGATCTGGTTGCTGATTCTTCATATTTTATTTTCGTCAGAATCTAATCTTTATGTGAAAACCATGGCATGAAATGGGGTGAGTGAAAACACCAAAATTATTGTCGCCTTACAAATCTTCCGTTGTAGCTCGAACTAAATTTCTCGAGAAAAGTTTCATCACTACACCTACCAGCATTCGTCAATCCGCTATGCATATTCAATGTCACTCTGCAAATACTATGCTAGTCCACAGAAGGATAATTTGACCAAAATTTTACTTTGGTCGAATGCCACCTGACACAGAAATAGCTAAGTAAACTTCTACGAGTTTATAGTAAAGTACACATAAACTGCCTCCCACCCTAAATTAAAACTACTTAGCAAAATTATGATTGACATTTTGTAATAGTTACCCATTCTTAGCCCTTACATCCTTGAAACCAGACATCTCTCCTGTAATAGAGTATAAAATAGTTGCCGACAGCTTTGCACTCAGGTCTTCATCTGTCTGTATGACAAATTACAGAGGATACGATTAATGGTTATATAACGTCACGGATTTACGGGAGATAATGGACGTGATGTATGGATGCTGTGTATGAGTGATTGTATGAGCGGCTATTAGTGGTAACTACGGGCTTTCTTGATGGACACAAACGATGCGGAGAGGAAATTAAATAATATCTCTACAAGGGTTTTTTTTGTTTCATTGTAACGAAACTACTTCTCTGGAATTTCTGGAAACTACTTCGTGGGCTGATTCACTATAGAGTGCTGTCGTTATTTGTCATTCCTACCTAACCCATAGTAAACGTACTAATCGTTTACTAAAACGACGACGTTTGACGTAAATACATATACTAAACTAGCTGACCCGCTCGCGGCTACGCCCGCCTGGACCAAGAAGAATATCCCACTATACGTTGTTTTGTTAAATCTCAAAGGGCGTTTTCGATAAAACCTTCCAGGTGTCTTGACTTTTTCCGACACTTCCAACAATTATCGTTTAGGTAAATATACATAAATCCGTTATAAGGTTTAATTAAACCTCAACTTTGACGACACATTTCACTCTGTATGTCACATTTATTATTATTATACCGATCCTGAGTCTATGGAGCGAAAAATCTCCGCCCCGGGTACCAAGCTCCGTGGGGTACCATCTTGCCACCTCCCGTTTGCGAACTTAAACCCGAAGGGGTGATGACGGAACCTCACACGGCTCACACGCACAGCCAAATCATAAGGTTGTTTTCTTTTTTCATTGTAGAAATCCGCCCCGTAACATTACCTAATCTCGGGCACAAATTAGGTATTATTACGTACGTGGTACCAACCAACGCTACGCCGGCGCCGTCGCCCCCTGCCACTGTATGAACAGCCTTTTCGATTAAAGTGGCTTGAAATTTTCCGACACTTCCAACATTTATCGTTACGTTTTTGTGTATATTTCAACCAAATTATACAAAAACTTGACAAATTATATACCTAAACCTCCCTCATGAATCACTCTATCGATGGTAAAAACTGCATGAAAATCCGTTCAGTGGGTTTGGAGTTTATTGTGAACAGACAGACAGACGTGACGGAGGACTTTGTTTTATAATATGTAATGATGACAGCAATAGCGACAACCAAATGCAACAGTAGGTAGTAGGTGCCTATTAGTCAGATATGAAATAGATTTCCCCATTTATGGAATCTTTCACTACAGAGTAGCTGAAGCCAGACCACTCTGTCGGTCGTCTTTATGGGTAGCCTATGTCAATCAAATCAAATCATTTACTTGCAGACAATGGGTTACAACTTAGACAATCTAACCAGCTGGTTACAAGTTGGTAGGCTCTGACTCTAATCAACAGTTTTGTAATTAGTAATATCAAGGAATTTATATACCTTTGTTACGTAAGGTATATAATCCTTGAGTAATATATACTATTTTTGGTGCCCAAAGCAACTGGGACAACTTTTGACTGAGTGGTTTTGTACACAGAATAACTAGGAAAATTTTTTTTCTGTTGTACAGAACTAATGCACGGGCAACTGAGAACAAGCGGACTTACCAACTAATTTGGTGTGCAATATCATAAAGTAAATGATATTGCACACTAATGATGATGATGAACAGGTCTAGATAATGAACAGGTTGTGATGATGAACAGACCTTTACTGTTGAGAATATAGACTCCAGCTGTCTAATCCTTTTAGACTCACCTTTTAGACTTCTCAAGTGAAAACCGTTAAACGCTTCAAAAGAAAGCAAAACAACAACATATTATGCAAGTCCTTTAATCTGAAGACTTTTTCTCCTCTGATGAGCTGGAAGTCATCGAGTCGGAGTCCAGAGGCAGCCTCACACGGTAGTCGTAGAAGAAGTGGTCACCGATCGGTTGCTGTTTGGAGCTGTTCGCGCAGCGGTGCTCGTGGATCTTCACAAACACTGCGGTAGAGCACGGGAGAATTAATAAATACCCAATACTGGACAAGCCATACTACGAAGAGCAGTTCATATTTAGGGGCGCTGTAAAGCGCTTCATGTTTGGGAGGAAACCAAATCTTTTGTAGCTTTCGTAAGCCTTTGCGAAACCCATACTAAGGACTTGTTTGGTGGAGATTGGACGTTAAGCCTCAGGAGAAACAGAACCTATAGACAGAGGGTACATACTAGTTCCATCCTGGCAGTTCCTGTAGTGCATCATGCAGAGACTCTTGAAGGTGCGTCGAGCTCGCTGGAAAGCTCCGCAGATCCACTTGATCCTGGGATCTCTCCACTTCATTTTCATGTCTTCAGGACAAGGATGGCACTTGCGATGCCATTTTTTCCTTGCATTCATAATGTTAATATCATGAATCAAATTAGCAAATAATAATATTCGTATCGTTATGAACATCGATCTTTAGAAAACATAAAAATACACGATAAAAAATCCGAGACCGTCACCGTCGTCGGTCCACCTATGAATATTATGTTTCACATCTCATCATGAGCCCGTATACGTCCACTGCTGAACATAGGCCACCCCCAAACGATGCCTGACATTGATAACATTGTTACAACATAGACCGGTAAGGGTGCGACATGGGCATTAGACATGATATTTATCTTACCCATGTTAATTTTTAAACCTACTTGTCGGGAATTGGTGTTGAGGTCTCTGATCATCCTGCTAAGATCTTTCAGTGATTCTGCCATGATGACTATATTGTCGGCAGTGGTCAGGGCATCCGGAGTGCGGAGCGTATACCTGTATGAGCTTCAGCGAATACCCACTGGTATTATACTGGCGTATTATACTCAGAATCACCAACTGGTGATTCTGAGTATAATACGCCACCCTGCCCGAGACGCTCTCAATCTTTACAATGTTGTTGGCAAGGAACTTGTGGACGAGAAACCCGATACCGTGTTGGGACAGCTGGTCGCCTTCCCGGTAATAGTTGCCGAAATTAAGGGTGATCGTGTCCTCTCCCTCACTTCGGACTTCCGATAGCCCTATAATGTCCTAACGCAACTTGTCTATCGCTTTTTCGAGCTCAATAATCTTCTCGTCGGTTCTCAATGTCAATGCGTTTTATGCTACTAGGTGCAAGGATCGTCGGTATTGGGATTGATAGCTCAATCTCTGTCGGTGATTCCTAGCACCCCCTGCCCCGCCAGTACCGTGGCCGCTACCGTGACCAGGAATAGCGGAGCTGCTGGGGACTGGTGACCGTTTTCTAATTGTTGCCATAATCACCACGCTTGGCTTTGGATTGATTATTGCAGTAAAGGTGTTGGTTAATACACAGTAGGAAGCTGCTGCCTTTCCTCTGCTGTTTCTTAGTCGGCTCTTACGATATCCACGGGCTGCGTTGGAGGGGTCTATATTCTATGCCGCGGTCCCACGGCCGTTTTACATATATTCTCTATTAATTTATAACTACTAGCTTCTGCCCACGGCTTCGAATGCTTTTTGCGGAATAAAAGTAGCTTATAAGATATTCTATGTCTGGAACTAGATCAATGCAAATGTTCTGCAAATCGAAAAACGTTCAGAAGCTATTTTTAACTCTTTCTCATTTCGTTTGTAACGTAATAGTTCCTCACCATCCATGCCTCTCTTCGGTTGATTTAGGGATGTGCTTGTTTATCTTCTTCTTCTCCTTTGCTCTGGAGCTCTCCGAGAATGACAAATTCAGCGACTCATCGGCCGAGCCGCTTCCGCCTGATTTAGCTGCAAAGATGATGTGGTTAAAAATTACTACAGATTGCCACCATAGTCTAACCAGCTATTCAAAAAAAATCTTAACAAAAAAATTATAATATAGATTCAACCAAACCTTGTTTGTTACCTACCGCCAGATTCCGAAGAGGTGGACTTGCCGGCTTTCTTCGTGGTCTCGTAAGCCCTGCGCGCGCCCGTGACCTTGAGTATCTTATTATCTTTGAGGTCCTCCAGCGCGTTCCTCGCCTCGATCATAGAGTTGTTCAGCAGTGAGAGGGAACTGTCCACTACAGGCCAACAAGACACAGAAACTCATAGAATTTAAACTGATAAGTACTTTACTTTTACATTTTTCTATTCTCTCAATCATAATTAATAAGCGAATGTTATTCATATGATGGAGTGGTTTTAGTTTTGCTCTACCGTTTTACGTCAAGTACGCTTCCAGATAAATGTGATCGAGGTTTCACGCGAATGAGACGTTCTGGTTCAGGAGGACGTTATCAAGGAGGTTACGAAGTGCAAGAGAGGATGTTGTGAAATTAACACAGGATTAAAATGAAATGTTTAAATACCACATAATTACAAAGACCGGGGAGTTCACTGTGTAATCAAAATTAAAGCAGAAAACACAAGTCAATAATAATTATAGAAATATGTAGTGTCTTGCATAGAAGCTCTATCTGCTGAATAACCAGCAGATTGTGAAGCCGACTTACCGAGTAACAACAAAACAATACTAGCACCGGCGTGCACCATATCTGCAACAATTCATTTTATATCCATTGAAATCTCAACAATCATAAATAACGAGAAATCGACGATTTACTGCCCTCGTGTTTTACGATGCCAGTAACGGCCTTTGTCGCTTTTTGATACACCTGTTTCAGTTTAAGGATATAAAACATTATTTATGAATTTCACTCTATTGTTGATAAAATTAGATACACATCAACAGCCCTTACCAGTCCACTGCATAGGCCTCGCCTAATAAGCCCCTGCAGGAGCCGCTGTTGCCCACCTCCCGGTGAATATCCCCCAGTCGCCTCATAGGTACAACACCCGCGATATTACTTCGGGTGTTGCAAATTCTAAGCATTGACACCGCACGTCCTTAAAATACCTACATATATATATCTACGCAGCTTGCGACCACTGAACCCTCACAGCATGTTATAGGCCTCTTTACTGCTGCGCTGTTCTCCAAAACCCTGTCGGTCTGCTGAAACTGCTAATGATTTTATGAAACAAAGATCAAAATACAAAAAAGATAGGAAAATTCCTCTTCGAGGCAAACCTGTGTCGCAATAACATAACTAGAATGCAAGATAAAATGTTTTTGTTTCTTAAAATTAGACCTACTAAAGAGTAAAGGCTCACGATAGAATTTGAGAAATATTTCCTTCTGACTAGGTATATAAACTGTTTAGGAACAATAATAAACTTTTAAGCCGAATAAAACATAGCAGCTTATTCTAGGTAAGCTTTAATTTGAGCTTTCCCTTTAAATAAATAAATAATCCTGGACAATCCAAACAGCATCGTCTAGCCCCAAGCTAAGCAGAGCTTGTGTTATGGGTACTAGAAGACTCATATATTTATTACATCATTACATATGTATGTAGATAGATTTTTTTATTATACTTGTAATTAGTTAATACCCAGAACACCCGAGTCAAATATTTGCAGTTCCGGAATGTTCTCGATCGTTCTGTAATGTCCTAGATCAGTATTCCCCACTGGTCGATAATTTATGACCGCCTGTTAGCTCTCTATTCGATTGCCCTGCCTTTATCGGGACTAGGCCCCTACCAGGGTCTCGGTACTTAACAAACAACAAACTCTAAAGTGACTTTTATACTATTTCGTTCTGCATATAAGCCTAAAAATACAGTTTTTTTATCGTTATTGCTTTCTTTATTCGCGTCATTATTGTTGTTGTTATATACATACATTTATCGGTAAACTCATTAAAATGCTTGCGTTGGCACCGAGATTTACAAATGTATGTTATATAATTTATTTATTGGAAATCTTGAAAAGTTCATAAAATTTAAAAAACAAAGCCATAAAAAACATAAACTATTGTGGTGGTGGTGTTGTTACAGGCAGGGGTCACAAACAACATACATATCGTAGATGAACTAGCAATACCTCCTAACTGCCTATCTAAAAAAGGGGTCGTTAGGAGGTATTCGTACTTCATCGTCGATATCTAGTTCACACGTAGGGGCCTCGTTCGAAATAGTTCTGCTTCATTTAGGAGATTGTTTTAGGTTTCCTGGTAATTTAGGAAACGATAAAACATGCAGCTCTGTTTAAATTCGACTTTATTGATAGTTAACACAGCTGCTATTTTAGAATGGCATCGATTGTTTCTACGAAATGTATTCAATCGACTTGTGAATACTTTTGTAAGGACTGTTTATCATTGGTAATAGACATTTATTCTGTATTCTGTGGTTCCTGGTCATACTGAGATCATGAACGATGACTTTACTACGGACATTGGCAGAATTGTGTCGATCAGAATCAGAGTCATTATCCAAGAATTGAATTTAATTGAGATGATATTAGCAATAAAAAATAAATCTTGATCTGTAAATTAAGGCTACACAGTGTGATTGTAATGAAATAAATGCTCCATATATCCCGTTGTTTAATAGCTCAACGGGACTGAAAACTAAGTCCTATACACGTAGAACCAATGGCGGCCATGGAAGGTGTCATTCTTGCAGCGGTGGTCGTATATCTTCACGAACACTGAAACCAGAGTTGAAAACATAATAAAGGGAAAACCCAAAAGGTACCTATTGTGTATATACAATATTTTAACTACGAGGGCTGCGAGAGAACACTCGACGAATAAAATGCCCATTAAAAGTAGAGAATTAAAACTGTTTAAGGTGAACATGAGACGAATGAGCGTTTTTGAAAATGTTTTCTCATCTGGGTATTTAGCCTATCAGCACCTACAGCTGTGTATAAGTCATCCCTTCATTTCATAATTCTGACCGGTCGTTAACACCCTCAATCCTCATCCACTCTTTCCCAGTATTGGCGATGTCGTCCGATCATCGGGATTTGACAAAATGGCAGCATTTTGTCAAATGTTCAGTGATCAGCAATTTGGTAATGACTAACGAGTCCAAAAGAAGTTAAATATTTATTTTTATAACTAAGAACTGTAAGTGAGAATGTAGCAACGCCCTATAGGCTTCATGTTGACATGAATTTAATAAATTAATAAACGATGATGGCTGGGCGATTTAGTGGTTCAGACTGCCCCTATCATTACGGGACTAGAAAAGCTGGAAGGCAGGCTGTTCTATGCCATGGGACAATCGACATAGGGCTCTTAAAAAATAACTAACTAGTTCCATCCTGACAGTTCCTGTATCTCATCATGCAGGTGCTCTTGAAGGTCCGCCTGGCTCGTTGGTAGGAGCCGCAGATCCATTTGATGCCGTGGTTGGAGTACTTCTTCAGCTTATCATGGGGACATGGGGTGCATGAGCGATATTTTCTGTTTCTAGAAGAGAAATAAAAAAATTCTTCATAATCATAGCAGCTCACAAACATATCCGTCACACTGCGAAATCAAATGTTTTTATATAACTTAAAAATATAATTGATTCCCAACTGTTACTTGTCCACGGGCCTCAGCCCGTGGACAATGTAAATAAAGATGTAAATATTAGATGTTTTGGACGTTTTTTTATATTATCAAAATTAACAAAGGTAAAACATTATTTCATACAAAAAGAGAAAATGTCTGAAGGTAAAATTAAATAATTTAAACTCGTAGTTCGTTGTTGGCGGCAGCAATGCCTACAATGCTTCTACGGAAGGAGACGGCGATTGAGTCAAAAATATCAATTTCGTTGGAAAATTTGTTGTAATTATTGCAAGCTCTATTCAAAAACATGTTCCTCCTATAATTCGTTCGAGATGTTGGAATCCAAAAAGTTTTCTTTTTCCTAGATGAGTCTAGGAAAAAGAAAACTTTTTGGACTTTTAGTTTTCTTTTTCCTAGATGAGTCATTCACAATTCAATCATTCATTTAAGAATAGTGAAAGGTAAGTTGATAGTGATTGTTCATTTTAAAGAAGCTAATTTTCGTTTATTACCTTTCACCTATGTATATTTTATCTATCTATTAACTATGTGAAAATCGAGGTTTCTAGGTAATGCAATTTTGTTTGTTGTAGGTAAAAGACTATTACACTTCCATTCTAGTGAGCTAACTCAATCAGTGATGGATGAGATGCGACATTTTGTTCTTCTCTAATCCATAGGCCTTTTACTCCATAGATGATTACATCAATGATGTTAATGCTTGGCCAGATGTCGCTCCGTTCCGCACTGTCAGTAGTATGTAAGAAATTCTATGTTCTGTTTAGCCTTAAACAAATATTGACATGTATGTAAATTGCATTAAATTTAGATTTAGATAGGCAAAATAAACATGTATTAGACACATAAGTGATATTATAATGTGCTAGTGGTTTCTTTTCACTTCTTCCACTAGTGGACAAAAAATTGAAGTGAAGAGAATATCAATAACACCTTATTTCTTATTTGATAATAATAACTATGTTTATAGTATACAATTTGACTTGTCTAAGTGCTTATTTTGTAAGCCTAAAGAAATAAAGTTATTGATTCTGATTCTGATTCATAGCTCAGGTGTATTTATTAGATTCCTAGGAAATAATTACTTACAATTTCTTCTTCTCTGCCGTCTCGAAAGATGATGCGTCGGATGACTGGCTATCTGTCTCCGACGATGATGATTGGGATCTGAAATATAAACTTTGCTTGATCGTTTCCTCACGGGATACTTTACGAGCTTGATTCACTCGGAGATATCTCTTTCTGTATCTTCATCGGTAATATATCTAATTGTTCAAACTGCATAGGCTGCTCAACTAAGTCAGAGTAGGTAAAATACAAAAAAACCTCCATTAATATGTAAAAAAGTACTGAATTCACATTTATCAAAAAAGAGACTGTCTACGATCTGTAGGCCCGTCATTGGTCGAGAGGAAATGGGGTTCACTGCCCAACCGCCGCCGGCGGCCCGACACGACGGTGCGCGCGGTAGCGTGGGAGATGACTATGTGCGTCGTGGGCCATGAAAGCTTTAGGACCGACCCACCACAATGGTCTAACGCAATCGTGACAGGGCCATACAGGGTTCTGCGATAGGGGGCCACACAGGGCTACGTGACAAGGTCACACATGGCTCCACCACGGGGCCACATAGGGCTCCGCGACAGGGCCACACAGGGTTCCGCGATCATCAACAATATTAACTTCTTAGCTTATGCGCACAGTTTCGTACGCCTTTTTAAGATAAGGATATGGTTCATGATTCCAAGGCTTAAACTTTATGCTTGCTAAATGTCCACCCCTTTAGTTAAAATGGCGTAGCTTGGCTCAAAAAATTTAATTTGAAAAATAACGTCACAGAGGTCGTTAAGTATTAGTACGATAAGATAATAAGGAAAATATCTCACGAGGTCTTGGAGGAATGCGATATTACTTTGTCGCTGCGACTGTGGCCGCCGCCGCTGCTAACAGCGTCGTACCACTTATGTCCGCGATGCTCGGCGTCATCGAAGAATCCCACATTGTGCATTTCCTTGAAAGAAGGCAGCTCTTTCATATTCTTCTCTTCAGATTCTTCAACGGTGGTGGCCATAAGGAAAGAAGGCGTCGCGAATTCGCTAGATACTCCTACAAAATGATTAAACTTGATTCGTTCTCGTCATTTATCAATGCCTAAAGCGAAAATGTGTCCAAGAGACCTGTAAAGACTGAAGAAAGCACCAACTAACCTAACTAAAGTTTTTAGTTTAAGACCCTCGTAAGAGCCGACTCACAGAACCTACCAGAGCCAAAGCAGCATCTTCCTTCTGTGTATTTTTAACACCTCTAGTGCGATCACCAATCAGCCTGACAAGTGTTTCGATTATGGCAAAGATATCTGCGATTATATATTGGCTTCTACTAATTATGCATTTCATAAATCCTTAGTTACGCCATAAATCATTTAATCTTTTATGTTTCAATCATTTGTTTGCAAATTTTTGGCAGGGCCTTGTAATTGCCTATATAACATGACATTATATATATGTACATATATTCTATCACGGTAATTTGAGATCTATTGCAGGATGATTTTGATTTAAATTCCTTATATTTTTTACACATTAAATAATATAAAAAATACAAGAAAACATTATAATTTCCTTAAAATGTCTCCGTTATAAATTTGTTTGGTTCAACATTCACAGAAACTTAATTCTCTTAGGCTTAGGGTCTAGCGAGCGGATTCTTTAAAAGAGGTTAGTCATCTCCTCAGGTCCTAGGCCCCTATCCTGAGACCGACTTCTGCTTACCAATCGCTTTATTACGACAATGTTAACGTCGCAGAATTGTTCATTCAGCCACGTTTGTGTCACACTATGAGTTGAAATTTCTGTTATAATTTCATTATACGCGACTAACTACTCAAAAATTGCGTTAATGGCCCTAAAGCCTTATCCATCGGTTTAACTTTGTTAAGGTAGGATCCTTTTCACTTTTATACCAAACATATTATTATGTTGATTATCACTTTAAACATGAAGTACCTAATTCTTAATTCTGATATTAAGAATATTAAGTTGTAAATACTCACTGTAAATTAAAAAGCAAATCCACAGAAAGATCATTGTTGTTCGGTATTTAGCTCAGCTCCATATTTCCGAAGTTGTAAAATATTATCGGTTTCGCACATTTTATCGCAAACTGCTATAAATAAGTTTATACGAGTTTTATAACTTTACTACTGACTGCGAGATATTAAATTGAACTTATGATTTCACATTTTACAGTGCACGTCAAATTTGACGTTATAATTTATTCTAGAATTTAATAAAATCGGATTTATAAAGTATGCGCCCCATGTCCATCATTTTTAGAACTCAAAATGCCTACTGAATAAACCATATCGATATTTATCAGAATGTGTCACGAAAATATACCGCTATTTATCTTTAAAACTTTTTCTGCTTAATATGTGCGTCGTTCAATATACCGTCCTACTTATGATTATTATCTATATCTGGTGGTTTGGCTCTGTTATTTTGTGATGACAAAGCGTGAAATAAGGCATCTAGGTTGTTGCGAAACATTGTTAAATTTAACAGGACACTGATTTGATAGATACAATATAAAACATCACTTTACGGCGCTTCTTTATTTATTCAATGCGTTTGAAGAACCTCTTGCTTTTTGTACATCATTTATTATAAATTAATTTCCATGGAGTCCATTTTCATCGCCTTGTTGTTTTGATCATCTGATTCTGAAAACACAAATAAATTAGTTAGCAGGTATTCCCAATGATACACTCGTAGGCTGTACCAAAGATAGCCTGTAATAGCAGCAATAGCCTGGAAATGTACTGACCATGACAACCTTCAATGTCGTACATTACAAAGATAAAAGTTTGGTGGCCATGTTTATAATCTACCTTATATATAACTCCAAAATGAACAGTGCAAACTTATTTAGCGTAATCGAAGAACATAGGTAACACGACTTAAAGGTATCTTTTGATCAAAGAAAGGGACATGCGAGGCTGCGGGCGGCGGCTTGTTGAGATAAACTTACATTCGCTTTCCTTTTTTGCAGAATCGTCTTCATTTAGGCCTTCTGGAAAAACAAGGTTACGATCAAAATTCTTACTACGTATTTATAAGGTGAACTAAAAACCAATGTCAAAAAAATATCTTAGTATTTTTAAGATATTTTTTATAAAGCTTCTTTCTAAGGCTAGGTTATCAGAAACTAGTTCTGAGTAAAAATTGAAATAAGTAAATCGTCCGTTTCGGCTAGGTTTGATTAAACGGATTTGCATCGCTCAGGCCTAGATGTTTCTGTAATTTATTTTTAATTTCTGATCTTGACGTTAACGAAATTTCCTAATTTCGCTGTTAAAATTTTAACACAAGCTGTTTAGGAATTTATTTGAGGAATTCTAGAGTTAGAGTGGGTTCAAAAATTCTGTTGTTGTTAAAGTTTCACAAATTATTTTAGAAGAAACATACCAGGCGCAGGAGATTTGTTCAGCTGGTCAGACTGGCTTGACCTCAATGACGACAACGCTTGAGCATTTGCTTGAGCCGCGATTGCTGCAGAATAACAATAATCAAGTCAATTATATATACTTATTTCCACTAATCTTAAGAAGTACCTACTTCTAGCTTTAGAACATACAAAAGACCAACTGACCTTAATGAACCAAAAAGTACTGCTTATTGTAAAAAACATATCTATTTTGTAGCCAAAGAAATACTTACAAACACTACCATGTCCAATCACCTGGCCGCCCTTCCACCCCTGAGGAGCAGGGTACTGCTGGTGGGTGGGGTGGTACGGCAGGCTATGGTAGCCAGAGGCTGATGATGATGATGATGAAGCTGACTGCTGGACCAACCTTTGAATAGAAAATATAATTCACTCAAAAAGTAAACATGCCGACGACAGAAGCTGTTGCGATCTATTCCGCTCATCTTGTTGGTCAAAAAACGTCCTCTGCTGGATATAATGTCTCCTCAAAGATCACCACGATGATTCGGTCCTGCCTGCGTGATGCACACAGAGACTTTTCTCGATCTTCTTCGCGAGATCATAGGTGCACGGCATATGTGTGGTCTTGTGAAGGTATCTGTACTCAAAGATATTTAAAGCATCATGAAATACTTGCCCAGAGTGTCCTTGACTCGAGTAATACCCCTGAGAAGAATATCCATTTGGCACCACCTGGTACCCTTGAGAATAAGAACCGGCATTGCTATGATATCCTGTACCATGATTCAAAGCCCCAGGTCTTTGAATATTTTGTTTATTTGTCGCGCTGATGAGGACCTGCTTGTTAGAGCTGATCATCACTTGCTGTGGGCTTAAGGTCAGTCCAGGTCTCACGGTGTTCCACTCGAGCGGGGACTGAGTGGGTCCAGCTGGTCCCATGCGGATAGAAGCTTTGCTTTGAGAAGAGCCGTATGAGATGGCGCCGTTTGCCATATTGTTCGTGGTTCCTTGGTATTTTTCAGGGTATGGTGGTGAACCTGAAAAAACAGAAAGCGAAGGCTTTTGCGCTGAAACCCATACAACCCATTTCTTTAAAACAGTAATCCATTTTGTTAACCAAAGTCACAAGAAAAATGTACTTATCGAGATTCTTAAAGATTTATGCTTATGAAGAGAGTGGTCATTTTCACAAAATCAACCACAAGAGTTTTTATTAATTGAGGATTTTAGTTACTTCTAAGTTGCATCTCAGATAGTAAAGCTTCAGGGGGTTCTCATCTGTGGTGTTAAATTTGCGAACTTTTAAACTTCTTTGCGTGTGTCAACAAACTTGTTTGGAACTTGTACACAAGTCTTGTGCAATCGGTAACTTCTTCAGAATAACGGATGTTCGTTTAGATATAAAATACATTATTGTTGCACACTTAAATACACTTGAGGTGCTTGAGTTTACTTTACATTTTAGCCATAAATGTGGTCATTAGCTAAATTTGTCTGTTTTTTGTTTTTTTTTTTTTGCTCTTCGCAATAAATTAGTAGTAAGCAAATAATTAGTTAATTAAATCTAGCGCCAACATCTGCAACGCCTGAATTAAAAATAAAATGGTCTGAATTTTTAAATGATGGCAATAAAAGTTAAATGTTTAGACCACAGACTGCGCTTACATGGACCCAAATTAAATTCAACAAATAAAACAACCATTTGTCAACATAAAAGCGCTTGAGCATAAAAACGCTACCCGTCGACAAGAAATTTTATGACGGCGAATAAAATTCGGCATCGTATCGCGTCGGTTACGAACCTACGAAGATACGGCGGTACAATATGGGGAAGGTGTTTGATAAATGGTTTTCAGTAGCCGACGTACAGATTTTAATGATTGACAGTACGTTGTCGATTGATACGTCCTATCGATTGACATAAAATCGTTAGTATATAAATTCCTTGCATAAAATAAACAGCTCAGACAGCTCTGTTTGGCCATTTTTGATCTCTAAAGTCATTTTCACCGTCACACCATCATGTTAATTTTATTGGCTGGTAGATGATCCTGCGAAGTACTAAGGGATCATCTACCTGGGGGTTTTCATTCACTGCCATTTTCGTAGCTCGTAAAATTTAACTATTTTGGTTTATATTTACGGTTATGACGACAGGCGGGCGGAGCAACAACGCGACGCCGACGACTGATTGACAAAAATTCAGGTCCACTTCTACCAATGTGGTTACTTTAGTAACTACCTATAACATTTCATTGACCTCCACTGTACTGCCACGCCCTGCTTAGGAATCATTATGTCTCTTAAGCATCGCCTCAATAATAAGAACTACAAATGAACACAATGCCCTCAATGAATAAATTTGATAGCTGGCCGGGGAAAAGAAAAACAAGCATCGACATCGTGGTGCAGCTGATGTATGTACAGTCCAACATGACACGAACACAGCCTACTGGTAGATGATTATGACTCACATGCCAGGCTGTAGGAGCGGCGACAGACGGACGATATGACGAGGCCTTGTAACTCGCATGTGCAGGTTTTACACGCGTCGTTCGGATGGACGAACTCTACGCCAAACGTTCTCAACTCGCAAACGGCGTCTGGAAATTTGATGTTCAATAAAAGCTTTTTTTTAACAGAAATCGAAAGAAAAGTTCACTTAACCTGAAGTTGATTTAAACATTTTGTTATCTAACATAGTATTTATGATAGAAACACTATTATTAATATTGAAAGTTTGGAGGCCCATTGTGTGGGACGCTACATGCGTCGACAAACTTGCGTCTTCCTATCTTCCGAGGAGATCCGTAAGGGCTGGTGCGGCGGCAGATATGCAGGTCTCGAAAGAGCCTACTCCCTTGGAGTCGAGACCCTAGGTCCGTAGGGTACCGAAGCAGATTTTTTTTTTAAAACCAGGTGATGTTTCCTAAAAATGGGACGCGTGACCCGAGAGCTTGTATCTGGCGCAGCGCATCAGCATTGCCATACAGCGGGGCAATGCAGACAGAGAGCTTCCCACTGGTACATATGGATCAGTTGAGCTACCTGTATATGTTTAACAGTCTACAGTTAGCTTAATTGTTTCAAATGTAAATACCAGTTTTAATTTTGGACAAGCTCCTGACGATGTGGCAGACGAATACGTCTATTCACGTACATATGTATATGTAAACGAATACGAATACCTACTCTTGTAAGTAAATAACTAAGTTTTCTTACAATTATTTTAAAAAAGGTCTTCTAGTTTAATATTATATTTACCTTGGATACGAATTTTTCCCTTCGCCGCTGAAACAAAACGAACGTTTGTTTTAAATAGTAGCACCTGCAGTTGAAATCAATTATTAGTTCAATTTATTACAACTTACGTTGCGGTATCGTCACCAGCGGAATTGATGCTGAAATAAAATACAATATTGTTTATCACTGTCATTAAATATTACAAAATAGGTTTTAAATGTTAAAAGAACTGTGTTTTTATAATTTTGTAATGTCATGTATGGCTCACATGGCGCAAGGTCAAACGGGGGCTCGATACCTGAAACGAAAATAATCATAAACAATAAACGAAATACCATTGAATGCTTTAGTTTAGAGGAATATTTTAATTTTTATTAATTATTTAAAATATTTACGAAGTTTATCAGTTAATAAAAAAAATCATCGACTTATTCATTTTGAAACAAGTATGTATATCCTAAGAAAATTGACGCAGCTGTTCTAATGATATGATGGTATTCATTTCTTATAGAAATACAATATTGTTTATCAATACTCATAGCTAAGAAAACTTCGATGAAGTCACTTTTTACACCACCCTGTGCAATAACAAAAGTAATAGAAAGACAAGAGAGAAGAGTAGAACAGAATCAAAATCGGTCCATAATTGACGAAGTATTTGGCGAAAGAACGTACAGCCGAACCTCCTCCATTTTTGAAGCCTGAGTCGACATCACTACATTTACGTAACGAAGTCCCCCGCCGCGTCTGTCGGTCTGCTCGCGATAAACTCTAAATCTACTGAACGAATTTTCATACGGTTGTTACCAATCTATAGAGTGATTCATGAGGAAGGTTTAAGTATATAGTTTGTCAAGGTTTTATGTAAATTGGTTGAAATATAACAATGATTGTTGGAAGTGTCGGAAAAAGTCAAGCCGCCTTCATCGCAAACGCTGCTTAATCCCTTTGAGATAATATATGCTCTATTACCCGTGCGAAGCCGGGGTGGGTTGCTAGTTGTTAATAAAGCCTAGGTCACAAGACATTGTCGACAAGGAGGAGAATATACATATGTGTATAGGACAATAGAGAACTTACAGCAGGACAGCTTGGTGTAGCACATGAGTTCGATGTTGATGTGTTGGGCGCTGTAGGCCTCCATACACACGCACACCTGGCACTCATCCCACGGGTGCTGGAAGGGCTGGCTCGGCGCGTACGGCTTGCACGAGTCGTCTGCAAGCAAGGAGGTAATATTCAGCATTATGTTGAGTGAAATTGAAGACAAAAAGTTAGCCAGGTAATGTCCTTCTAGTCGAATTACGACCGTGACGGTCAGTCTAAGGAGACTAGAGAGCGCAAACACAGGTCGCCATCGGTGCTCTGCAAGCAACCGTAGGGCAGCGAATACGTCGAGGTTACTCCAAGTGTTTAAGCATTTCAAGCCACGGCGAATAATAGATTTTTTTTTGTTATTTGAAATCATTTTTTCGGATATTTTTTGCTCGCAAAGAATTTTATCTGCTTACTTAGCAAAATAGATTCAAATCTAAACGACCCATCTCAAAATAAACTAACTAGCGAACTAGTGAACCTCCCAGTTATTATCAGTACCTAATTACGTGGATGCGGCTAGCAGCGCAACCTGGCACTGGTGGTTGGCACAAACTTCTATAGCCTACCCATCATCATTCCCCTTATCTACAGCTGGATATCTGTCTGCAGTCAGTCGCAGATCGTCACCTCACCTGGCCGGATTCCCTACCTAGCTAGCCTGACAGCAGATGATGATGATGTACTTACGTGGCGATGGTCCAGGCAGCGGTCCAGGGGGTGGGGGACGCAGGGTCGCAGGTGCCCAGGCTGAAACAGGGAAACGTTAATAACTACATCATTTACCTGGGGCGGTTGGCCTGGCCATGGCCGGTGCGCTGGATTCAAAGGAATATTGACTTTGAGACAGTTGTCATCAAAGGTTGTTTTTCAACGTGTGGTCATAAAGGCTTTCCATTAGTGGATACATGGAACAACATCGCTTACATATCATGTACACCTACGAGTGCCTACCTATTATTTTAATTTATATTTAAGACTTTCATAGTTAACTACACTGTAACGTCTATTAGAATAACATATTATATAAAAAATTTCTTTGTTAGTATTAACTTGATTGTTAACCTAAGTAACTCTTTCTCATTTCAGGTTCGTTGATAAGTACTAAGTACGAATCGCTTACTACTGTATGAATTATGGCTATACCTAAATAAACCGAATCTACAAAATTTGGTAATACTTTTATTACTTACTAGCTGTTTCCCTGCGGTTTCACCCCCGTTAAATTCGAATTTCACATTTCTAGGGTAATAAAAAGTGTTTTTCCCGTAAATCTCCCATGGGAATTTTCATGTTTTACCAGGACAAAAGTAGGCTATGTTACTTTCCATCCTTTGAACTAACTCTATGCCAAAAATAAAGTCGATCGGTTGCTTAGTTAGGGCGTAAAGGAAGCAAACATACTTTCGCATTTATAATATTAGTAAGGAATTTCAACTCACATGGCTCAGGAGTAACGTACGGATAGACGTCGGGTTTCTCTGTTATTATAATATCAACTTCGGTTTGTTCTGAAACAAAGAAACATCTAAAATAGTATCGAACAGTACATTGAATGTAGGGGAACTCGATCTCTCTTCAAAACAAATCTAATCCAGCGCCAATTACCCGGTCCACGGAAATTAGATACCCTATATGTTTTGGTCGTGGCGAGAATCACATTTTTTAGTGAATAATCTACAAATTTACGATTTTCGTATTTTCCCGTTACTTGTGCTATAAGACCTTGCTCCTTGCTAAATTGTATGATTCTAGGTCAACCGGAAGTACCGTATAGGTTTTGGTGCATGGCGAGAGTTATCTTTGTGAATTGATTACTTTGCTGTTTTTGGACGTTTTTTGTGCGATCAGACCTTGCACTACTTGCAAAATTTCATGATTTTAGTTAGACGAACCCTATAGGTTTTCAGATTCCTTTAGAAATTTCTAAATATTCGGTATATAAATATATAAACTAAGGCTGTAACTTTTGATTGCGTTGTCATAGAAATTTAAGTGATATCACGGCGTCAAGAAGTTACGGACTTGAGTATTTGATGTTAATTTCAACTCGATACTCCTCCACGCGTTCCTGAAAAAAGGGTTTTGGCAGACGGACAGATCGACAACAAGGTGATCCTTTAAGGATTCTTTTTTCCTTTTAAGGTACGGAACCCAAAATATGAAATTGCCCACCTCAAACGTCAAAATTAATGTCACACGTCAATACTTATCAAGAATCGGCTCTACGACCGAGGGACGAAGACTCGTTGCTCCGATTTGCGCTGACATCTTGCACAGGAGTACAAAGTGTTTTCCCTATTCTAAGATTGTGCATTATTATTTTAATTTATTAATATCGGCTGATCGGCAAGCGTGCTGATTATGGCAAAACCTTGTTTGGGAATGCACGTTCAACAGTAGACATAGTTGTGCTGGGGAGGTAGGTCATTATTCATTGTCGAGACAGTATTTATTGGTACTCACTACATTCTTGGATCATCACGCAGATGAGCAGTTTCTCCGGCACGCCCTGCTGAGATATTTGTACGGAACACTGGCAGCTCTTGCAGTTATTAGACGGATGGGGGAAGACCACATTTGTAGGAAATTTGTCACAGTACGGCGCTAAGCAAAAGAACAAACACTTAAAACATTCATAGGATAACAAACAAAGTTCTTATAGCACTTATAATCAGACTATTCTAAAGCGAACACTACATACCTAATAAATGTTATAAACCCATAACCCGCCATTTGTTAACATAATTAATATTTTATCGGGTATTTTCGCGTGCCTTTTGTTATTAACTTCCCTACATTACCATCGCGTTACAGCGATCGTACTCACGGGGCGACTGGATATACTCGGAGTTACAGTCGAGAATTGACGACAGTATCCACGACTACACTCAATTCCGCATGCAGTCAGACACCGACATTGTCCGACTGCAGTACGGTCGGATCACGACGCGCACACTATAATCACAATAATCACGTTAAGATTCCATGAGGAAGAGAGACGAAAACCATCTTCAGGATTAAAATCAAGGTGTTTCTTGATATCAATCGCCTCTCGAAACATCCTTTTGTATTAGTGGCATTCAAGGGACAGAACTTTTGGGCCATGTAGCTCAATCCAGTATTTGCTTCCTGAGTCTAGCAGGTGTTTCACTAGCGCCAACTTATTCATTTGCCTAATAATTTTGACCGCTGTAATTTTGGCCGTGTGTTTGTAAAGTAATAATGCTTTCGCGATAAATACCCGATAAATAAAAAAATAATTACCCATAACCCGGGCTCATCGCGCATATTATGGCACTGGGATAATTTTTATCCTGGAAAAATGCGTGCAATGTCTCCGACAGAAGTTTCTTCTATCAGATTCATAGAATTACGTAGATCAAACGACGGACTCTTGTTTGATATAGTACCGGGAAGAGAAAGACAAAATTATCGCAGAAAAAATAAGAAGACTCGTGGAAAAAAAAAAGAAAAAGACTCTGAAAAGACTTAAATGTAAACTTATTTAGGACTAAATTTAAAAAAACTTTTATGTTAAAAATGCTACCATAATATTGACGAATTTCTAAATGATGTAATATAATTTTATGCCACGTATACTAAATTCAAATCTAAAATTAATTGTAATCTTGTTAATTTCCTAATGTTATGTACAATTAATTAATTTAGACATGCATGCCATACTCTCTAATTCTTTTGCACACCAATGTATATTGGACAAACATGTTGGATCAAAAAAATTATTAGTCATCTTTTTTTTACATGTGTTTTGCAAATAAATAACTTTTACTTTACTCTATTTAAAGGGCTCATACAAGCTTACTGACAATGATAAATACTCACAAGGCACAGGCTCGTCTGGGATAGGCGCTGCAAAGAGATATTGAGAGGGCACTTTAGATTTCCACCACCATATTGATTGCGACATGGGTGACGTTTACCACTGAAATACTGTACAATACTCACGCATTGGAGGAACGTCTGTTGGTAGGACTGGAAAGAAAAATATATCTATTAACGACAAATTTGCAGATCGCTCAAATTTTCTTTAAATTGTACATTTCAAAGATTTGACATTCCAAACTATTAGAAGGCCGCGTTACAGGGCAAGAATAAATGAATAAATATTAACGTTTTGAAAAAAAAAAATGTCTTTGAATTCCTTCATAATTTTATTTTAAAAAGGGCATCCTACGTGAAAATCACATTATGGCCTAATTGTACAATACAGCATGTTATGTAATTATGATCTATGTTTTCACAACTATGGGACGCTGCAGTGTAATTCACACTTATTTTACGAGTATGTTTTATGAGATAAATACCTACGCCTCAGAAAAACAAAATATGGGACTACCTCGGAATCATTCTCTAAACAATCTATATAATCTAACCAGCCGGTAACACCCAATGCTGAGTATAGGCATCTACCTTATCTCGCCACGCCTGGCGATCGTAAGCTACCCCTGGCAGTCATATGCCACCCCTGGCGATCGTATACCACCTCTGGCAGTCATATGCCACCCCTGGCGGTCGTATGCCACCCCAGGCAGTCAAATGCCACCCCTGGCGGTCGTATGCCAGCCGGATCGACTGTTTCCCTATAACTCCCATAATGTTGTCTGACCATCTGGCCTATTTGCTATACATTAACGAAAACAAATTCAAAATCGTCTCATAATTGACAGAGGAACTAACATAAATAAAAAAAACATTATACACTCTGCTGTATACTTATACAGCCGAGCTTAGAACTTCCTCCTTTATCGAAGACGGTTTAAAAAAGACTAACATGGAGAAATCCTTGCCTAGTTAATAAATTACAATGTAAAAACCGTCAGCCACGTTTAACGAAAAAAAATAGGAGTAATTAATGACATAATCGAACAAAAATACCACATGATTTAGATACTAAATACTTACAATTAGTGAGTGAAACATTAGACGGAAAAAGTGGAGTGAAGGTATCTTACTGCATTGCGGGTTCTCTTGACACTTGATGTGGACATCGGGCCTACCGTAGACATCGAGAGACTCAACGCAGATGCACACCTGGCACGGGTGGAGGGGGTTCTCGAAGGGCTGGCCACTCGGCAGAGGTTTACAAGTCACTGACAAGTAAAATGTGGAATACACTGTCATTAAAAACCTTGCTAAAGTTTCCAATTATGAAGTTATTACTGTGATCATAATTTAAAAAATGTTTGTTTCGATATGTTATAAATTAAACATACTGCAGTATTTGGAGTCCCCCTTTGAGCAAAATTTGTTTGTATTAGAGGTTATCGCTCTTAACAGAAAAATCAAGTTTGTAAGAGGACATTTCTCAGATATCAGATAAGGAAAAGGCTCAATAATAATGTGATATTCTAGCCTTATTATAATTTGTGATTGAGATTTATACTCATGGTTTTAAACGTGTGCCAGGATTGTAGCTAGCAGAAATTCATTGCAAGTATAGCTTGTAGAAAATATACGTTATGTTTGTACCTTCTTCTTCAATCGGTGCTGGGGGAGTCGGTGGTGCTGTTGGCTTTTCTGTAGGAAAAAAAGGCTTCGGCGTCGGATCGGGGATGACAATGTCAGGAGTGAGAGGGCTGTAGCATCCAGAACAGCTGGCGCACACAGCTCGCAGCCAGCCTTGCTCCCTGATGCAAGCACAGACCAGGCACTGGTGGCTCGGAGTCCAGAGGTTGTAGAGCTCTCCTTCTCTTGAGCAGGTCACGCTGTTGCTTGCCCCTGTAATTTATCAATGCTTGCTATTTCTGGTCTTCTTGGTCTGTCTTTATAAGGGCGAGTTATGTTATTATTATTGACGTTAACTTTGTTCGATTTGACAATATTTTCAAGCATAAGCCAGTCGGTCTCCATGATTCGGCCAACATGTATGTAAATGCATTTAAAAAATCGACTTGAGGAGTTCCACTCACTCACCAGGTATATTGTGCGCATAAACTACCTCGCTCTGAGGAACCAATTTAGAAGTGGGTTGCCCTGCGGATAAAACAAAAAATGTATGAGTGCATTATAAATCTAAACTATCATGAAGTCAGTGTTTGCTTACTGTATGAAGAATTGGATGCCGGATCTGACAAATATTCATATTCGTTTTGGTCGGGAAGTTTTTTGGAGAGTTGTTGTGGGTTATTTGGATTACCATTTCCAACAACAATTATCTCTTCCGGTTTATTCCCCCAGGATCTCTTTGACTCTGATTCTTCAGCAGGAGTATCTTCAGCTGATGCAACTTTGGCTGCTGCATTTTCTTGCGCGTCGTCTGTAAGATTGTTTTTTATCATAAAAACCAGCCAGAAACCTAGTGTTCATTATTGTTCACTATTGAATTATAATCAAAATTGAAAGTTAAGGTAAATTTCTCTATCTATCCGATCTGTGTTTTGTAGATCTAATAAAGTAGATTTAATGCGACAGCATTGAAGATATAACTATTCACAGCGATCAACGAATTGAAATCCTTTGATTTATTCAAGAAAATTTCAAAATAATTAATCATATGTATGTGAACAATGAAGTACTTACCAGCAGATTTACTGTTAGGTTTGAGATCAGGTGAATCAGCTAATACCACTGCAAAGGGTATAGCTAACAGGAATGTCACCTTCCAACCGAAACCCTTCATTTTCTCTGTCCACGCGTTCAATAATGGACTTTGTTTAGAACTCATTGCATTTATAGGTTTACTAATAAATATGGTAAAGACCGCGCGACAGAGCTGGCGTAACGAGATAGATTAAATTTTTACAGTGTAATCAGATTCGTCATCCTTTTTGTCGTATTTGAAACAGCTGTCGAATTACTTATACTTAGTTGTAGTCAGTCGGTCTAATTCTCCAGATATTATAATAGCGGTTTGTGAATTTGTTAGACTTTAGGGCGAAAACAACGCCAAATTTACCGCAGGGGCTAAAATTTTGCATTTCGGACGAGCTCTGTGGCGTGGTGGGCAAAGGTCTGCCTGTGACGCAGGAGGTTGCGGGTTCGATTCCCGCCTCGGGAAAATTGTTTGTACGATCTGCAAATATTTGTTCTTGGTGTTCTGATCGTTTTCTATGTATAATAAAAAATATATATTTATGTAATATTTTCTATTATGTACATATATTAGTTATCTAGTACCCATAACACACGCTCTGCTTAACTTAGGGCTAGATAATTCTGTGTGAATTGTCCAGTATTATTTATTTATTTATTTTGTTTAGCTATTTATATGGAATAGCTACAGGCAATTTTATAAATCGAGGATGCGTACGGAGCCGTGGGCGGAAGCTAGTTTTAGTATAAATATCTGCTACAAGTATTGCTTCTGTCAATATGTTAATGTCACTGTGTAACTTGTAACTTTATGACAAAAGAATTAGGTATATTAAAAAATATCAATTTATCTACGAGGTACTAACTAAGGAAATAAAAATAAGATAATATTTCTCCCACTAAATGTTTAATAAAATATAAAAGTGTAAGTGTTATGTTATTTTCTAATGCTCCTTATTAATATCTAATTTCTAAAACCAAATCCTTCTTTCAAGTTCCATGCCATTGTCGCTGTCGAAATAAAAAACGTCTGAAACAAAGATAATATAATAATAGTCATTATTTAAAATCTAACCAATAAACAAATCGTAAAAATCAAATATTCGAGAATCAGAAAATAGTTTGAAAGTTGTTGAGTCACTCCGTGTTCGTCCGCAGCTAGTATTATGTCTGTGGCTCGTCCCGCTGGCTTCGGCCCAAACGTCAAAACAGATTTTATAAATTTCCAAAGTTGACGCAACAACCAAAATTTTGATAGATTTATACAGTATGGAAAAAAATGCTCGTGTTAAACAAAATATAATATATGAAAAAAGAGAGATAGTAAATGATCTCATAAAACCCACAGTCCAATATACAAATATTCCTAACACTCACCTGGTAACTGTCGCAATTCTTAGGCCTTGATGACTTTCAAGTTAGAGTACATCAAGTTCGGGTAGAAAGCTCTCTTGTTTCGGGAGTCAGCGGACGGTGCACTCTCGACGGACCCATCGCTACTGTCGGTCACGTCACCGCTATTGTCAACCTCTTGCGAATCATTGTCATGGACACCGCTTCTTATCAAGCCATAGTTTGACAAAGCTTGTGATTCCGCTTGGGCTAAAGCATTCGCTCCTCCCAGACCTTGTCCAACAGCTTGTGCCTGCGCTTGCGCTTGAGCATTTGCACCTCCACTTCTGCCCAGGCCTTGACTAAGAGTTTGAGCTAACGCTTGGGCCTGGGCCTGAGATTGAGCTAAACCGAATCCTTGAGACTGCGCCTGAGCCATAGCTTGGGCTACAGAATCACTTCCTAGGCCTTGCCCTAGGGATTGGGCCTGCGCCTGAGCTTGAGATGACCCAATGCCCTGTGACTGTGTCTGTGCTTGGGCCATAGCTTGAGCCAAAGCATCACTTCCTGCGCCTTGTCCTAGTGTTTGACCTAAAGCTTGGGCCTGTGCCTGGGCTTGTGATAAACCCTGCCCCTGGAATTGTGCGTCTGCCTGTGCCATAGCCTGGGCCAGAGCATCACTTCCTACGCCTTGTCCTAGAGCTTGAGCTAAAGCTTGGGCTTGTGCCTGGGAGTGAGATGAACCTAGACCCTGAGACTGTGCCTGTGCCAAAGCTTGGGCTAGAGCATTACTTCCTACGCCTTGTCCTAGTGCTTGAGTTAAAGCTTGAGCCTGTGCTTGAGCTTGCGATGAACCCAGGCCCTGGGACTGTGCCTGTGCCAATGCTTGGGCCAGAGCATTGCTTCCTACGCCTTGCCCTAGAGCTTGAGCTAAAGCTTGGGCTTGTGCCTGGGAGTGAGATGAACCTAGACCCTGAGACTGTGCCTGAGCTTGTGCCAAAGCTTGGGCTAGAGCATTACTTCCTATGCCTTGTCCTAGTGCTTGAGTTAAAGCTTGAGCCTGTGCTTGAGCTTGCGATGAACCCAGGCCCTGCGACTGTGATTGTGCCTGAGCCATAGCTTGGGCCAGAGCATCACTTCCTACGCCTTGTCCGAGAGCTTGAGCTAAAGCTTGGGCCTGTGCCTGGGCTTGAGAAAATCCTTGGCCCTGGGACTGTGACTGTGCTAAAGCTTGGGCTAGAGCATTACTTCCTACGCCTTGTCCTAGTGTTTGAGTTAAAGCTTGAGCCTGTGCTTGAGCTTGCGATGAACCCAGGCCCTGGGACTGTGATTGTGCCTGAGCCATAGCTTGGGCCAGAGCATCACTTCCTACGCCTTGTCCGAGAGCTTGAGCTAAAGCTTGGGCCTGTGCCTGGGCTTGAGAAAATCCTTGGCCCTGGGACTGTGACTGTGCTAAAGCTTGGGCTAGAGCATTACTTCCTACGCCTTGTCCTAGTGTTTGAGTTAAAGCTTGAGCCTGTGCTTGAGCTTGCGATGAACCCAGGCCCTGGGACTGTGATTGTACCTGAGCCATAGCTTGGGCCAGTGCATCACTTCCTACGCCTTGTCCGAGAGCTTGAGCTAAAGCTTGGGCCTGTGTCTGGGCTTGAGATGAACCTACACCCTGAGACTGTGCCTGTGTTTGTGCCAAAGCTTGGGCTAGAGCGTTACTTCCTACGCCTTGTCCTAGTGCTTGAGCTAGAGCTTGAGCCTGTGCTTGAGCTTGCGAACCCAGGCCCTGGGACTGTGATTGTGATTGTGCCTGAGCTTGACTCTGTGATGGCCAATAAATTCCGAAATCTTCAAGCCCTCTTGTTGTGCGAGCGTTAGCTGCTGCATCGGATACTGCGTTTGCGATAGTATGTCTATGAGGTAAAAGGCCTGCCTTGATCAAGCCATTGGCAGCGGCATTAGCCTTTGCGTTTGCAGCAGCATTTGCGTTGCCTCCAAGGCCACGATATCCATATATGAGAGCATTAGCATCTGCATTGGCCTCTGCGTTTGCAGCCGTATTTCCATAACCTCCAATGCCGCCGTATCCTGATAATAGTGCGGTTGCAGCTGCGTTAGCAGCAGCATTTCCATAACCTAAACCATATTTAGTTGTAAGAGCGTTGGCATTAGAATTCGATTCTGCATTAGCAGCCGCATTAGCATCTCCATAACCACTTAAAAGTTCTCTTGCGTTAACCAGCGCATTGGCAGCAGCATTCGCCGAATCATCACTGCCTCCGTATTTATTTATTAACCAACCACCTTCGTTGGCTATGGCGTTTGCTTCCGCATTAGCTGCAGCGTTGGCAGCTCCATATCCACCAAAAAGTCCTCTTGTGTTCGCAAGTGCATTGGCAGCTGCATTGGCTGAAGCATCACTGCTTCCGTATTTATTTTGCAACAACCCGTTGGCTGCTGCGTTCGCTGCTGCATTTGCTGCAACGTTACCACCAAGAAGTCCTCTCGCGTTGGCAAGCGCATTGGCATCTGCATTAGCCGAAGCATCACTGCCTCCATATTTATTAATAAACCACCCAGCTCCATTGGCTGCTGCGTTGGCAACTGCATTAGCTACAGCGTTGGCATCTCCATAACCACCAAAAAGTCCTCTTGCGTCAGCAATTGCATTAGCCACTGCATTAGCTGAAGCATCACTGCCTCCGTATTTATTATTTAACCATCCAGCTCCATTAGCTGCTGCGTTTGCTGCAGCATTAGCTGCAGCGTTAGAATCTCCATAGCCACCAATAATTCCTGCTGCGTTGGCAAGCGCATTGGCAGCTGCATTCGCCGAAGCATCAGAGCCCCCGTATTTATTAAGTAACAATCCGTTTGCTGCTGCGTTTGCTTCCGCATTAGCTGCAGCGTTGGCATCTCCATATCCACCAAAAAGTCCTCTTGTGTTCACAAGTGCATTGGCAGCTGCATTGGCTGAAGCATCACTGCTTCCGTATTTATTTTGCAACAACCCGTTGGCTGCTGCATTTGCTGCTGCATTTGCTGCAACTTTACCACCAAGAAGTCCTCTCGCGTTGGCAAGCGCATTGGCATCTGCATTAGCCGAAGCATCACTGCCTCCATATTTATTAATAAACCACCCAGCTCCATTGGCTGCTGCGTTGGCAACTGCATTAGCTACAGCGTTGGCATCTCCATAACCACCAAAAATTCCTCTTGCGTCAGCAATTGCATTGGCCATTGCATTAGCTGAAGCATCACTGCCTCCGTATTTATTATTTAACCATCCAGCTCCATTAGCTGCTGCGTTTGCTGCAGCATTAGCTGCAGCGTTAGAATTTCCATAGCCACCAATAATTCCTGCTGCGTTGGCAAGCGCATTGGCAGCTGCATTCGCCGAAGCATCAGAGCCCCCGTATTTATTAAGTAACAATCCGTTTGCTGCTGCGTTTGCTTCCGCATTAGCTGCAGCGTTGGCATCTCCATATCCACCAAAAAGTCCTCTTGTGTTCACAAGTGCATTGGCAGCTGCATTGGCTGAAGCATCACTGCTTCCGTATTTATTTTGCAACAACCCGTTGGCTGCTGCATTTGCTGCTGCATTTGCTGCAACGTTACCACCAAGAAGTCCTCTCGCGTTGGCAAGCGCATTGGCATCTGCATTAGCCGAAGCATCACTGCCTCCATATTTATTAATAAACCACCCAGCTCCATTGGCTGCTGCGTTGGCAACTGCATTAGCTACAGCGTTGGCATCTCCATAACCACCAAAAAGTCCTCTTGCGTCAGCAATTGCATTGGCCACTGCATTAGCTGAAGCATCACTGCCTCCGTATTTATTATTTAACCATCCAGCTCCATTAGCTGCTGCGTTTGCTGCAGCATTTGCTGCCGCGTTAGAATCTCCATAGCCACCAATAATTCCTGCTGCGTTGGCAAGCGCATTGGCAGCTGCATTCGCCGAAGTATCAGAGCCCCCGTATTTATTTAATAACAATCCGTTAGCTGCTGCGTTTGCTACCGCATTAGCTGCAGCATTGGCACCTCCATAAACACCAAAAAGTCCTCTTGCGTTGTCAATTGCATTGGCCACTGCATTAGCTGAAGCATCGCTGCTTCCGTATTTATTAATTAACCATCCAGCTCCATCAGCTGCTGCGTTTGCTGCTGCATTAGCTGCAGCGTTGGCATCTCCATAACCACCAAGAAATCCTCCTGTGTTAGCAAGCGCATTAGCAGCTGCATTTGCCGACGCATCGCTGCCTCCATATCTATTTACTAACCATGTGTTAGCTGCTGCGTTTGCTGCAGCATTAGCTGCAGCGTTGGCATCTCCATAACCATCAAAAAGTCCTCCTGCATTGGTAAGTGCATTGGCAGCTGCATTTGCTGACGCGTCGTTGCCTCCATATCTATTTATTAACCATCCGTTGGCTGCTGCCTTTGCTGCTGCATTAGCTACAGCGTTGGCATCTCCATAACCACCAAAATATCCTCCTGCATTGGCAAGCGCATTGGCAGCGGCATTTGCCGAAGCATCAATGTCTCCATATCTATTTGTCAATAATCCTTGGGTTGCTGCGTTGGCTGCTGCATTAGCAGCTGCATTCCAGTAGCCCCCAGGGTAACCTGCACCATTAGTAACCGCATTTGCCTCTGCGTTGGCAGCAGCATTTCCATAACCTCCAAAGCCACCATTCCTTGACGCTAGAACTTTGGCAGCTGCATTGGCAGCAGCATTTCCATAACCTCCAACGCCGCCATTTCCTGACGCTAGAGTGTGGGCTGCTGCATTAGCAGCGGCATTTCCATAACCTCCAATGCCACCGTATCCTGATGCTAGAGCGTTGGCAGCTGCGTTGGCAGCAGCATTTCCATCATCTCCAACGCCGCCATTCGCTGATTCTAGAGCGTGGGCTGCTGCGTTGGCAGCAGCATTCCCATAACCTCCAACGCTGCCAATCCCTGATGCTAGAGCGTTAGCAGCTGCATTGGCAGCAGTATTTCCATGACCTCCAATACCACCGTTTCCTGACGCTAAAGCGTTGGCAGCTGCGTTAGCAGCAGCATTTCCATAACCTTCAACGCCACCATTTCCTGATGCTAGAGCTTGGGCGGCTGCATTGGCAACAGCATTTCCATAACCCCCAATGCCACCGTTTCCTGATGCTAGAGCTTGGGCTGCTGCATTGGCAACAGCATTTCCATAACCCCCAATACCACCATTTCCTGATGCTAGAGCGTTGGCAGCTGCGTTGGCAGCAGCGCTTCCATACCCTCCAACGCCGCTATTCCCTGATGCTTGAGCGTTGGCTGCCGCGTTGGCAGCAGTATTTCCATAACCTTCAATACCACCGTCTCCTGATGCTAGAGCGTTTGCAGCTGCGTTGGCAGCAGTGCTTCCGTACCCTCCAACGCCACCATTCCCTGATGCGTGAGCGTTGGCTGCTGCGTTGGCAGCAGCATTTCCATGACCTCCAATGCCACCGTATCCTGATGCTAGAGCGTTGGCAGCTGCGTTGGCAGCAGCATTTCCATAACCTCCAATGCCACCTTGTCCTGATGCTAGAGCGTTGGCAGCTGCGTTGGCATCAGCATTTCCATAACCTCCAATACCACTGTTTCCTGATGCTAGAGCGTTGGCAGCTGCGTTGGCAGCAGCATTTCCATAACCTCCAATGCCACCTTGTCCTGATGCTAGAGCGTTGGCAGCTGCGTTGGCATCAGCATTTCCATAACCTCCAATACCACTGTTACCTGATGCTAGAGCGTTTGCTGCTGCGTTGGCAGCAGCATTTCCATAACCTCCAACGCCGCTATTCCCTGACGCTAGAGCGTTGGCTACTGCGTTGGCAGCAGCATTTCCATGACCTCCAATACCACCGTTTCCTGATGCTAGGGCGTTTGCAACTGCGTTAGCAGCAGCATTTCCATAACCTCCAATGCCACCGTATCCTGGTGCTAGAGCGTTGGCAGCTGCGTTGGCAGCAGCATTTCCATAACCTCCAACGCCGCTATTCCCTGACGCTAGAGCGTTGGCTGCTGCGTTGGCAGCAGCATTTCCATGACCTCCAATATCACCGTTTCCTGATGCTAGAGCGTTTGCAACTGCGTTGGCAGCAGCATTTCCATAACCTCCAATGCCACCGTATCCTGATGCTAGAGCATTGGCAGCTGCGTTGGCAGCAGCATTTCCATAACCTCCAATGTCACCTTGTCCTGATGCTAGAGCGTTGGCTGCTGCGTTGGCAGCAGCATTTCCATAACCTCCAATGCCACCGTGTCCTGATGCTAGAGCGTTGGCAGCTGCGTTGGCAGCAGCATTTCCATAATATCCAACGCCACCATTTCCTGATGCTAGAGCGTTGGCTGCCGCGTTGGCAGCAGTATTTCCATAACCTCCAATGCCACCGTGTCCTGATGCTAGAGCATTGGCAGCTGCGTTGGCAGCAGCATTTCCATAACCTCCGACGCCGCCATTTCCTGATGCTAGAGCGTTGGCTGCTGTGTTGGCAGCAGCATTTCCATAACCTCCAATGCCACCTTGTCCTGATGCTAGAGCATTGGCAGCTGCGTTGGCAGCAGCATTTCCATAACCTCCGACGCCCCCATTTCCTGATGCTAGAGCGGTGGCTGCTGCGTTGGCAGCAGCATTTCCATAACCTCCAATGCCACCGTGTCCTGATGCTATGGCGTTAGCAGCTGCATTGGCAGCCGCATTTCCATAACCTCCAATACCACCGTTTCCTGACGCTAGAGCGTTGGCAGCTGCGTTGGCCTCTGCGTTGGCAGCAGCATTACCATAATCTTGAATGCCACTGTTTCCTGATGCTAGAGCGTTGGCTTCTGCATTCGTTTGTGCTTTAGCAGCTGGATTTCTGTGGCTTCCTACGTTAGTACTAAATTGAAGGTGTGGGCCAAATTTTATTATTCCTGAGAGTTTTGACCTGGCATGGGCTTGGGCATGAGCGTGGGCGTTAGCAGAGCGGCCTTCAGCATCGTCTTCTTCGGATGAGCTTGCACCTTGATCTCCATTGTTTCTCATTGCAATGCTATCAGCAAGGGCTTGTGCTTTAGCACTGGCTAAAGAATTTCCCCCATACAAAGATTCATAAATGCTATTTACATTTGCTAATGCGTCTGAATTGCTATTTGATTCTATATAAGGATGAGGTGAACGACTTTGTCTACTGCTTACTGGTCCATTGTTATCATTGTCAGCTTCATCTTTTAAATCAGCTGATCTTGTAAGTTTTACATGCTTAGTGTTAAATCCAGCTGCAATTTCAGGTGCATAGCCATCGGCTTCGGTCAATGTATTTCCGAAAATCAAAGTGTTTCCACCTCCTAATCCACCTATGTCGGCAAGTGCAATAGATTGAGAGTCAGCTGCAGCGTGAGAGCCAGTATCGCCGTTTCTATCCAACCAAACGCCATTGGCCGCTGCGTTGGCTGCTGCATTTGCTAGAGCGTTAGTGTTTCCATATCCGCCTATCAGTCCTAAGTTTGCTGCGGCATCGGCTGCCGCGTTAGCTATAGCATTAACATCCCCATATCTACTTGCAACTACGTTGGCTGCTCCTTTGGCGGGTACGTTGGCTCCTCCATTGGCAGCTACATTTGATCCGTCTGAAGCTACATTGGTTACTCCATTGGCACCACTAGCGGCTACATGGGCTTCTCCACCAGCGGCTACGTTGGATCCTCCATTGCCAGCGATGTTGGCTGCATCATTGACATTTATGTTCGTAACAGAGTTGGAATCCCGATATCTGACTAACAAATCACCACCGTTGCTAGCTGCTCCGTTGTCGAATGCTGTCGCTGCGGCAATGGCTGCAGAATTGGCTAAAGAATTAATACTATGAGTATTGGCAAGCGTATTGGCATCTGCATTTGCAGAGGCATCACTACCTCCACTTCTATATAACCATCCACCTCCATTGGCTGCTGCGTTAGCTTCCGCGCTGGCTGCTGCGTTGGCATTTCCATAGCCACCAAAAAGTCCACCTGCGTTGGAAAGCGCATTGGCTACTGCATTAGCAGACGCATCACTGCCGCCATATCTATTCAACAATTCGTTTGCTGCTGCGTTGGATGCTGCATTAGCTGCAGCATTTGTATTTCCATTACCACCTAAAATTCCTTTCGCGTTGGCAATTGCATTTGCATCTGCATTTGCCGAAGCACCACTGTCTCTATTTCTATATAACCATCCACCTCCATTAGCTGCTGCATTAGCTGCCGCGTTAGCTGCAGCGTTAGTACCTTCATAACCACCAAAAAGTCCTCCTGCATCGACAAGCGCATCGGCAGCCGCATTTGCGGAAGCAACACTGCCTCCGAACTTGTTAATCAACCATCCAGGTTCATTGGTTGCTGCATTAGCGACCGCGTTAGCTGCAGCATTGGCATCTTCATAACCACCAAAAAATCCTCCTGCATTAACAAGCGCATCGGCAGCCGCATTTGCGGAAGCAGCACTGCCTCCGAACTTGTTAATCAACCATCCAGGTTCATTGGCTGCTGCATTGGCGACCGCGTTAGCTGCAGCATTGGCGTTGCCATAACCACCGTAAAACCCTCCTGCGTTAGCGATCGCGTTGGCAGCTGCATTCGCTGAAGCATCATTGCGCTCGTATCTACCATTGGCTGTGGAGATATACATTTCTAAGGTAAATGGCGAACAGCACTTAAAGACGTCGCATCGTGTGGTGGACACGATGTATAAATCAAATTGAGATCACTGTATGAAGTAACATCATAATATACAGGGTGTTCCATAATGAGTTGATAACTTTAAAGGTGCTTGTGTGAGAGGGTAAGACCAATTTGGCCAAAATTTTTTTAGTTTTTTTTTTGGTTCTCTTTGGCTTTGCCCTCCCACACAAGCACTTTAAGAAGGCTACGCACCTCTCCCAAACGGAAACGGATCGGCGCATTCGGATTTCTTGTTGTTTTACGTCGAATGAAATAGGGCGCGCTATGAGTGAGAAAGTGCGTCTAACCATCAAACACGAAGCTGTCATGTGGCTGTGTGCATGTGCTCGGTGTCGACACTATTATTTGATATTTTTTCGTACTTTTCGATTAATTTTGAATAAATGATTGATTTCAGACATATTTTTGATTATTTATAATGTTGAATATATTTAAGATGTTTGCAACACGACAGATTTTCGAATAAAGATGTCTATTATGCATAAAAAATCGCTTGAAAATGACTCGATTTGTTGGTTAAAATTAGTTTCGCTCTCATTTAAAAATCATTATGTTTTTTGAAAAACTAAAACGCTACAAACATAGGTATTTTTAATCCGATTACGTATTGAAAATTTCAATAAGATTGGGGACATAGTTTCCATATGAAGCGGAAAGTACGTTTGTATAAGGCTATCCGTTCCGTTCTTAAGGTTATCCACTCATTATGGGACACCCCGTGTATCTACGTCTACGTCATATAAAAAGTAAAGCCTGTGTTTTTATAAAAATAATATTAGAAAACTTACTATCACATGTGACATCGGGTCGAGTTTCAATGTACACGATGTTGTAGAGGACTTTGCAAACGGAGATCTTGCATAAAGAGCCCTGGATGATGAACGGCACGTTGGGTAACCGATCTCGGCAAATAGGTGCTGAGGAGGAAAAAGAAATCATGAAAAAATACCTATCTACCATATCTACAAGACCTAAAATTTACTAAATTACTTACACAAGAAATAGATAACTCGCGTTGGTCCTGGAACTGTTGAAAACAAAATGAAATGTAAGCATTGATCTTAAGAAAATTTAAACTCTTTTTAATTAGGCAGTTACTTACTTTGAACAGGTATAGGTACAGGTATTAGCAAGTTGCGTCCGGGCAGGGTGATGTAATTGTTGATTGGGACGGGCACGCGCACCGTGGGCCCGGGCACGAGGACCGGCTTCGGCACTGCGAATGGAAACGGGACCATTTTCGGTGGTGACGGAACCGCATACGGCACGTTGAACCTCACAGGGTACGGCACTTTTGTCTCCACTGGCACTGGTACGCGCACCGACGGCCCGGGGATGTAAATATTCCTGGGCGGCGATGGCACCGGTACAGGCACTGGTACGTACACGTTCTTCCCAGGCACGGGAATAGGTACGGGGTAAGGACGCACCGGCCCTGGTATCACTATTGGTGGGGGACCTGACGAACAAATTATTCAACATAACAACGAAATCAACCTCGTGTCAATGATGGTGGTAATGACGGCAACAAATATTGTACAGTTTGGAAATAACTCGTATATCAAAGGTAAAACAACTTACAGAATGGTATTAGCGGTATCCGGCGACGAATCGGCAACGATAAAGGAATCGGCAGAGTACCCGGTAGTGGTATCGGAGTGGGTAATGGAGAAGGTATCGGAGAGGGTATATGAGAGGGTATCGGTTGCGGAATAACTGGTACAATAGGGTTAGGAAGGGGTCTTGGGACGATGATTGGGTTAGGCACCACTGGAGACCAGATTGGTCTAGGCACAGGCAATATCTCCCGAGGAACTGGGATAGGCGGCCATATTGGTACTGGTGGCTGTGGGGGCCAGGTCGGTATTGGCAGCGGCTGTGGTATCGGTACTGGTCCTGTAATTAATCAGAATTCAAAAGGGTTTTTTATTTAGTCTTGCAAAATGTCGGTTTCATAACAAGGTTTTTTTTTCGTGAGAGGGCTTTTAAACCTCCGTACAACCCACAGTAACGCTGGAGGACCACAGAATATCTCCATATGAAGCGCTATAAATACGTCAGGCGATCACGTGAAGACCTTCAGGTTGGAGACATAGCATACAGGGGCGTGGCTTAGTTTAAGTACCTAAGTTGCACTGTCACCGACACCTACACGAGGCAGGAAGAAATTGACCTTCGCATACAAAATGCCCTTAGATGCAGTGCAGCACTTAACAAAGTGTTGGTGTTCAAGATTGTTGGCAGAAAGACCAAGATTCGGATATACAAAACCGTCATCAGACTGGTATTGATGTACGGCTGTGAAACTTGGACACTAACATTAAAGGAGGAAAATAAGCTCCTGGTGGCAGAGCGGAAGATCCTACGCAAGACCCTGAGACATACCTGCAGAGAGGACGGCAGCTGGAGAGACCGGAAAAACCTAGAGATCGAAGAGCTAGTAAACGTACGTACCCAGCATCATTGGCGAAACGAAGGCACATCGCCTCTGCTGGTTCGGCCACTTAGAGAGGATGGATGAGGACCGGAACGTCTACAACCCATATCTCGGTTGCCCTGTCGGTCGACGACCCGTGGGACGCCCGCGATACCGCTGGAAAGATGTGGTGGAAGCGGACCTGCGTGAGCTACGATCAGAGGACTGGCGGGAAACTGCGCAGGACAGCGAAAAGGCGTCTTCTTTTATCGGAGGCCAAGACACACTTCGCGTCACTGAGCCATAGGAGTAAGTAAGTAAGTCTTGCAAAATAATTCTATAGACAAATCAAATTTCAAACTAAATTATTATAAAATAATAATCTAATGTTCCATTTATGTTAATTCAATAGTCTAGTGATATGAGACTGCCACTAAAATGAATAAAACGGACGAATAACCAAAAGCTGAACTTTCTAAGACGTATCCAGGTGTCCTGTGATATGTAGTCTTAGGGAAATAAAGCACTTATGTATAATGTGTTTACTGTCTAATATTATTTAATTATTTATTATGAACGAAGTTGGAACGAGATTGGACTATTTCGGAATGAAACAAACGCGGTTGGACATTTACTTTGACACAGTAACAATCCAGTTTACCTGCGCGCGGATTGTACCTAAAATGTGACACTAAGTAAAAGACACAGTTTTCATCGATAGCCGTCAAGAACATCGTTAGATGATACATCTAAAGAAAGAAAAGACACATTAATTATAGGATCCTTATAAGATAAAAATATAGGAATATCATTAATTCTAACAAAGTGCCTCCAGCATGAACAACATCAACATCTCTGCCATCACTATAGACAGATGAGGTCAGTTTGGTCTTTAGCTTTGTTTTAGAATACGACCTGTAAATTAGAAAGGCCATAGGTCAGTTAAAGCGAATTGACCTGAATCGTCGATCTTAAAATATATTATACCATAAAAACCTTTCGCTTCGATTCGCGTTCAGTGTGCCTGAAGTCTTGACTTGAACCATCATCATATCAGCCCATGCACGTCCACTCCTGGACATAGACCTATTTGGGGGACCAAACGACGCCATAAATAGCGGTCCTGAGCCGCCTCGATCCATCGACTCCCTGCGACCGCTACGATGTCGTCGGTCCATCGAGTGGACGGTTTCCTATGTAGGGGGGGAGGGGGGTTACTTGAACCATAGGGGAAAGAAAATGTTACCTGGAGGGATGACGACCTGATCATCATCGGCATCGTCTTTTCCACGTATCTCCCACGGGATCTCCACTCGGCACAACAGGCACGAGGCGCATTTGGTCACGAACCCTCCGAAGGCAGATCCGTAGCACGCGCAGATGTAGCAGCTCTGCAGGTAGACCACAGAGAACATCTGGCCTTCCGCGCTGCAGCGGGCATTTCCTAAAGGAAGGAAACATTTATAAATAGCACGACAACCTGCAGTGGCAGACACATGTACCGCGCAAGCGCCGATAGGCACGGACCATGCTGGTGGACACAATATTATATGTATGAATGTCTGCGTCTTTAATGTGGACTGAACCTCACCCAATTAATAATACTGAATTATTGAAGAAGCAGCGTGGTTTTACTCTATGTGCTGAACATTATAACACAGCATCTCAGCGAGGCATCTCAAGCGGATATTCACCCTCCGAGCCCCCCTCCCCCCGCTTGACGATTCAGATGTATTCTTAATATCATATACTCCATACTATTTTACCGCTCATTAGCTGCTATTTGATTAAAAATAGATATATAAAAATAAATGTACCGATAAGCAGCGAAAATAGTATGAGTGATATGAAATTCACGAATTCATCTGAATCTACCACCAAGGATCGATTCGACTCGTAGGAAAATAATCGTCATCTAATAAATAACTTACCAGCTGCATTGATGTTGATGAGCTCAGTCGGATTCAACATGCGGCTGACTGGTTCGCCTGGGTTGCCGAGCTGCTGTTTCGCATCTAAATAGATAGATAAAAAAAATTATTTACATCTAAAGATAAAGGTTCATTCTGCATGATATGTACATATGTAACTGTCAGCGCAGATTTATGTCCCGTCTAGGTGGTCAATTATTGGGATCGTCATCATCCTATCAGCCCATACATATCCACCGCTAGACATAAGCCTCTCCAGAGATCCCTAGTACTCCCTGCCCCACCGTTACCATAGCCACTGCCGTGACCAGGAATAGCAAAGCTGCCGGGGACTGGGGGCGGTTTTCTATTTGTATCCATCATGTAGGGTTTGCCATAATCACCACGCTTGGTGATTGATTGGTGATTATTGGGATAATTATATATTTTTTTTAATTATCGTCATTGTAGCCGTTTAGTATACTCTGCTGAACGTACATAGGTCTCTTACCGTGTGACTATTCACCCACGGTCCTTCTCATGGTCAGAGCCTGCGCTAGTATTAGTCATGTGACTTCCATCCTTCCGTCCGTTCTTAGAAGAGGGAAATATATTCGTGCACACTTTATTTTGTACGCCCCGTAAGATCATTGATTGCAGAGGCGTAGTACAATATAAACCTAATTGTATCATGTCTCTCCAAGGGATCTGCAGTTGATCAACGTTCTTAGCAAGAGATTAGAAAAAAAACACTATTCAAGCGGATCATGACATTTCAGGCCGCTCATGTCTCGTACTCAATATAATGGTCTACAAATCGTTTAACATGAATTTCAAAGATGACTATATTGCCGTGCCCTTGCAGGATGCATGTTGGACATTTATAATTTCATTTTAAAACCTACTTGTAGAAGCTATAAAACATTGAATATTGAGTATTATTCAAAGATAACTAAAAAAACATATAAATCCAATGATAGATAACAAAACTAAAAAATACTTACAAGTATTGGGAAAAGCTAGAGCTCCTGCCACCAAAAATAGGACCAGAAGGTCCATGGTCGTCCACATTGTGAACCCCATGAGTCGCCGACGAGGATGCCTCCTCCATGCTCTGCCACAACCTTTTAAACCCCTGCTCGTAACGGGTTAACAACTGTGCGCAATCAATTTCAAAATTTAATATTATTTTATACATTCTAAATTGGGCATGAAAAGTTATTGAAATTATTGTTGATTAAAATTATGTAAGGTTCGTGGTATAGGAGTAAGCTACCTACTTATGAACGTAAACATTACTCAGCAACAGGGAAAATTTGTTTCTTACCGATAGGTTCATTAATTGTATCAGTACATGGAGAGAGAGTACTAGATTCCACTACTCCTACTTTATATTACATAACTATTCGAAATGATAGTCGGTATACATATACAATTAATGTACACCATCCGACATCACACACACATATGGGCATCTCTGACCCAATTCATATTTTTTAACCTCATATTTCGTTTCACAAAACCCTACAATCCACACACATTCAATTACAAACGTTTATAAATCCCCCCTATGAGGTGAACGGGGTGCAAAGGGGGTGCAAGGGGTGCAGCGCGGCTACCTGGCAGAACCGGATGTGCGACCCACTAATGACGTGGCGTCACTATGTGCGAATGTTTCGGTTTTGGCGCTACTTTTATTTTTCGTGGTTTGATGCCTCGTGAATGCTTTTAGAGAAGGCAGGGATGAATAATAATAATATATGGGAGTGACTTGTGCACTCAAAACGAACCCAAAGAAAGTTTTCCAAAGCATTAGTACTGCATCGACATTAAAATTAAATTAAATTTGATTATTTTGAAAAAGCTATAAACCGACTACAGATTCCTTAATATTTACACTGTTTCTTTTTTAAGTTTTGCGGGTCTCTCTCCTTTCACTTCTCCTTTTTCCATGGCCCTATCAAATCATATTCTGTAATTGTTGGAAGGACCAAGCTTTAGCAGAACTGTACAGCGGCTCAGTTAATTAACTAACGAATTAGTTGGTGGTCCTTCGAGACCGGTGCGTAATCTCGCGGTATCGTATGGGGAAATCTAAGGCCTCGTTCACATAGTGGCGGGCGGAGATGGATGTCTTCGTGGACTGTAAATGACTGATTAGAGTTGTTTGATATAAGGAACTCTATTACTGGTAAATAAGCTTAAGTCAGTCTATAAACATCCTCTGTTGGAATTTTCTAAAACTAGAAGGTTGCTTGCTGTATTGTTAGGTAGAATGACGAGCGATATTTTTGTACCTAGCCTTCTCTCTGCATGGTTATTAATTATCATCTATATAAATAAAAATCAATCTTTATTAACATAGAAAACCACAAAAAAATTCAAGAAATAAAAAAAAAATGATATTGTTTAAAGTCAAAATCATCCGAATGCAGGGCCCCTATTCCCCTTTAGAAAATAAAAAGTAGTTATCAATAGACTAATCCACAGCTGAAATTAGTCAAGAATTTCATGAATAATCCGCTGTTGTAACCCGACACATCCATCGATCACCCAGTAAACTCATCCACTATATTTGCCTGAACGTGCATTAACAGTCATCAATCTTATAAACACACACGGCGACAACTCAAACCACTCCAACTTTCTATCACCAAACCGCCGCCGCGCCAATTCAACCTCGAGATTTACAATTAAATTTACATGTTTTTAAATGGAGACTGCGAGTCGGCAAATGTAAGACTATCTCCGGCCGGATGAGATGCCGACCTGCGAATGACTGCTGGTAGATTTTGGATGCAAGTAGCAAGCTGAAGACATTTATGGCAGGCATATGGATTCATGAAAATCATCACTATCAGCCTGTGCAAGTATAATACGTGTGTGTTGTAAGCAAAACTAAATGAAATGACTACCCCACTGCTGGATATATCCAGATACTGATCATGACCGAGGTTTGAACTCGATCTAGCTGAACTTAGTTTTGGCAGCAAACAGTGAAATTGAAATAAATGATCTCAATAATAGGATACTTCTAATACCTTTTGCAAAATCTAATAGCACTATACTAATAGCAAATTAATATGCTATTTAACTCAACGTGGAAAATCAATCAGTCGACGAAATGTCGTGATTGATTTTCCACGTAAACTGAGTAAACTGCATCATTATTCATTTTACTCCAAAAAACCACGTTTTATGTAAAAATAATTAGTTAAAAACAGAAACCATCTAAACGAAACGCTTTTTGGCAGGAAGTGATTGATTAAAACCAATCCAAGATAGCTGCCGTTTCGCGCCATTGTTATTGACAGATGTCAAAACGAATTTACGCGGGTATTTTCCCTGGGAATGGAATATTTTGTTGATAAATAAGATAGGTTTTGTTTAGGGGCCGCTTAGAAATATTTGTTTGAGACTAGCTTTTTTTCCTAGACTTCTTCGCCTTGTTAAAACAGTGATTTGTCAAATTATGTTTAGATTTCAGTTTTTTACTTATCATGTTCCAATCCAACCCAGCTAGGTTGGAACATATATCGCCGATTTTGTTCCATACTGATAGGTACCTATTTAACTACCTTTTAAATAGGCACCTATTCCAGTCTTAGGAATTTGGCACAATATTTTTGCCTACTGCAGAATCTGTTGTTAACTAAAGTCTACCTACCTATGCAATTTTTTAACTTAACCTAAATAAAAAGGTTTAGGGCAAAATAATAAAAATAAAAGTGACTTCCCCATCTGAAAAGTACTCCCGAGAATATTTTCCGAACATTGAAACAGGCTCACCTACAGACCCATTTCACCCTTTCCTTGTAAGGCACCTGACGCGCCCTCTATCTATAAAACATTTATAGAGTCTGCTGGCGACGGATAATACGGGTCCCGTGGTGCAGACAGGTGGGGAGAGAGGGGATAGTTGGAACAGTCCGACGATAAAGGTGATTATTGTATTCTATATCTATAAAAATCATCATCATCGCTTAGAAATTAACGAGCCAAAATAGTAGCAAATAATTGGGATAAATCTATACTGTATATATAGACTAAATAATACATTTTATTGGAATAGTTCTACCTACCACATACTAGAACAAAAGTTGTCCTTGTAAATAACGATTATAATGATTATCTCACAGCCAGATCTGACACATGAAAATTAACTTTTAAGTATTCTGAAGATTAATTCAATAAAATTTGTAAAAGTTCACTCTTCTAAACAAATCTGAATCCGATTCTATATTAAACTGCATTTTTATTATATAAAAGCTATGAAAATAAGATGGTTGGCAGACAGACAGGTGAAAGTAATGAAAATGTTACGATCATAATATGGACATCATGCATATTCGTGCATACATTTGAAGTGGGAATAAAGCAGAATAACAGCACCTTCCGTTCATAACAGTTGGCATTATGCTGAGCCTTGGCCCATTTGCTGCTGCAGAACACATTGGTCGCTTACTTATTTTTTATTATTATTGTTTATTAATTATTTTCAAGGTATGGCATCTATAACTAGATTCTTATAATGATATAATTAAGCAGAAAACCTTCTGCCATGAAATGAGTTGCAAGACGCTTGCAGAATTGCTTCCGATTATGTGTTAGGCACTTTGCTTTTCCTTTCCTATAAAATAAAATGAGTATAACAATGTCCCCAGTAAATACGCTAAATGTGTAAATATTTCAGTTCTGCAAGCTTAATCCACGTTATAATAATTTTAGTTTCAGGTATTTGTAGGATGTTTAGCAACCCATCTGCTGATAGTGTTTTTCTCTGACACTCTAATCTTACTGAAAGAAAAGTAATATTCACAATACTCTGAGATTCTGGGTTTCACAGAAAAAACCTGTAAAGTACCTACTACTACTTATGTATTTGTGTAGTAGGCACTTCTTATCACATTTGGGGCTTGAAATTCTGGGTGACATGTCCAGATTTGTTATAATTATTTATTAGTTTATGTCGGTTATGTCCCTGTCACCAAAATAATAACAAGCAGAAGTGGTGCCTGAGTTGCCGTACCGCCTAAGTGTACACGTTAAATTGCATAGAGTTGATCAGACGGCTGCCTTCTCCTGGGACGAGAGTCATTTGCCGGGAGTTCTCCTTGGCCGCATGGTACGGTACCTGGAATTCGCTTCATAGGGGATGCAACTGTAGTTATTTTATTGTTTTATTTTATTTGGGAAATAAACAGTACATAACACTTAAAATTACAAAACTTAAAATAAACAAATCAAAATAATTTTCTCCATTACGTAACACACGTAGAGCTAATTGAACAGAGCAATATTAAAAATTGTGTGTTTTATTATCGAGTCAGCAGTGCAAAAGCTCGACTAGCCTATAAACCAGGTTCAGGAATAGTCCTTAAGGGCTGCTGATGATGACGATAGGTATCCACAAGTTTTGATTTTATGGTTTAAATATTCTTACTTACATTATTACTGTGGCAAAGTAACATTACCTAATCTGTGACTGTGGTAGCTACAGCTACTCACAAATGGCTTTGTTTTAATGGTACTTTCAGGGATCAAACGTAATTTCCTTAACTCACTTTATTTTCTGTCTAATCATCGGATCCTTCGCTTTTTCATCTCGAATGAGCGAAATAAACATTAGAAAAACCCAAAGTAACTGCAAACTCCAACACATTATACCTTCATTTGGCACTCGGATAATGGGACCGTGGGTCCATCCGTTAGCGTCCATCCGGGTCCGCAAATTACATGGATCAAGATAAGCTTCGTACCGCAGATTGGATGACAGTCACTTTCTAAAAGTTTGCTCAAACTCGAACTTTCGTAACCAACTTTTATAATGTTAATGTAAGTTCTGCAATACTTGTATATAATGTATATAATTGAAATAGATAATTAGATTTTTGACAATTTTAAAGTATTATCTTTCCACTCGTTTCTGTGATTTTTTGTTAGTTATTGGGAGAAGATATTTTTCAGTCAAACAATAAAAGTTCTTTTTAAAGAATGAAAACTACTTAGTATTACCAATTTCCCGTAAAAACGTATCTTTAGAAGACAGACTGTTGTCTACAATATTGTATCAATAACTTATACTCAGAAGAATTGATTGGTGAACACGTCTGGAGCCGAAATGATAGGAATGACGTTAAAAATAAGCAATAATTACGTAAGCAATGGCCGCTTTATAGGTAGGTACTACACAAAAAGTGATACAGGGTGTTTCATCTCCGGATGCCATCCTAATGAGGGTGTCTTCTGATTGACCATTTATTGACGGCGCTGAAAAGATGTTTGGGAGGTGAGAATCCTAGCGAAACGGTTTTTTAGACATTGATGGAAATTTAAAAGAAATTCCTTAAAAGGAAGGGGCTCTTCAAAAACGTATTGAAGATGTTTCTTTTTTAATTAAATGGATCAGCTTTTATCCTTTATTATTTAAATAGATTATATAATGACAAAGAAAATAACAATCAAATAATAGATGATATTTTACTACATACAGGTACTTTCAAGTCTGAAACCCTGAAATACCTTGCTAAATGAATAAAACTTTTCAAATTAGGTTGCTCCAGTTAGTCCTAACTCCTAATTATAAAATTTTAATGAGTCGTATAAAAAATAGTGCCTAAAAACTCTTGAATCTAAAAATCTGCTTTTAAGGTCCACAAAACCTAGAAAGCGTCTTCAAAAATCCAATTCAGCAAAATCCATGCAAAGATTTTGCGAATTTCTTCATTTTTGCAGCAAATGACTCGAAAAAGATTTCCCTACGAGTCTCTTTAAAATTATGAAATCCCAAAAGCACTTTTAACTCTACCGTCAACGATTTATAGTGCAATTTTAATATTGCTTTGTGTTTCCGAATTTAGTTAAAGTTTTTGGACACTATCTGAATTGTGATAGAGTCGGATATTGAATGGGTTTGTTTATGGCTCAACTTTGTTAGAATAAATGGCCCAGAGCTGACCAGGGTTGGTGACATTCAAAGGGTTTTTATAGTTTTTTACGTATTTTCAGAAACGTTACGCGAATAGTCTCGTTAGACATAAAATAAACAACGCGTTTTTAACCGACTTAAATTATGCAATATGTTCTCAATTCGGCTTAGGTAGATTTTTAGTGCGTAATTTCGTCCACAAAATATATATTCCCTTAGTTTATGTATTAGTACTCACACAATAGTAAAAAGTATTAAATCTCTTGAATAACTAGGTACCCATTCCATTCTCTTCATTCACCAAAATTATGGGCTCAGATTACCCGAACCGAGGTTTATCCAAAAAGTTTATTCAAATTAAGCTCAGAGGATATCCAAAAAGAGAGTGCAAAGTCACCCAAAATGTGCAAAATGGCTTGTTGATAATGCAGATTTTGGCGTTTTTGAGTTTTTGTAGTACAAAGCGATTTTCTAATTATGGTACAAAATAAAAAAGCTGAGTTAGTACTGGGCAGGGATTCGGTAAGACATTTTAATTTAACCCCCTTTTGTCTTATTGAATAGAAAAGCTTCTTCACTGTTTGTCGAAATCCGTTTTCTTGGCCTTTTCAATTCTTTATCATAGGTACATACATCATCATCAGCCCATACACGTCCACAGCTGGACATAGGCTTCCCCCGTACGACGCCACAAATAGCGGTCCTGAGCCGCCTCCATCCATCGACTCCCTGCGACCGATACGATGTCGTCGGTCCATCGAGTGGATGGTCTCCCATGTAGGGGGGGATTTGCCATAATCACCACGCTTGGCAGGGGATTAGTGATCGCAGTTTTGGTGTTTAAAAATACTCAGAAGGAAGCTGCTGCCCTTCCTCTGGTAGGTTCCCTTAGTCGGCTTTTACGACATCCACGGGTTGAGTTGGAGGGGTCGATATTCGTACGCCGCGACCCCACGGCTTCCGCGACCCCACGGCTACATACATAACGCACTCAGATACTAGAACTGGTAAAAAAGTGCTGTTCGGTTTCATATCATCTTAGGGTAACCAACTGTACCATAAGTTGGGTTAATATAAAATACGCACGTAACATCATCTCTAATCTTTCATGTCAAAATATGAAACCTTCGTCTTCCCAGTCCGAATTTACCCTTTATAAATAAATCTGCGAGTTCCCCAAGTTAGTTAAGTTGTGCGCGACACACCTGTGCCGACACGGGGCGACGGCGCCGCCATCTGCCGTCAGTTTCACGAACTGAATGCAACACTGAGCATTGCTATATAAACAACTGCCTTGTTTATCTACATGATGGCATAATCTGGAAGTATGTATTTGAAGATTTGTATTAGATCAGTCGCCAGAGGCGCTGAAAACCGTACTCGATTTACGCTGAGATAATCGCAAATGTCCGGGAATCGAAATGGCAATTTTTTACGGCTCATTTTGAACTTAAATTCTGAAAGCCGACCTCCAGCTCAATCATGAATATTTTTTCGATAAGGCAACACATTTAATTTTACATAAAATATTTAAACGTTATATAGATAAATAGAACCTATTCCTTATTTTTTTCTACTATGGTCTATTTATTTATAACAAGACATTGAAATAAAGAAATAACCCTTTATATTTTAATTTATCCAATATCTTTCTTGCTAACACTTAAAGTTAATCGATCGTATTTACGCAAATGGACAGAAACATCCCCTTTTTTAAAAGCAACCGAAATAAACCCAGAATGGAAATGGAAGGCAGCAGAGGAACCGGTGCCGGAAACCAGTGCCTGATATATCTCAGGAAGGATGCAGCTAAACTTCCAGCCGGGAGCACTAGGGCTGCGACTTGGAACGAGGACGTTTCAACGACTTGAAATGAAGGTTTTTTATGGTGAAATATAAATGCGTCAACAGAGACAATGGGATAAAATTATTTTTAATATTTTCAGAAAAATAAAAGATTGTCTTGTTTTTGAAAAAATGTTTAGGTTCGATTTACTTTGTACTTAGTGAGTAAGTAGGTAGCTGTGTGTATAGGTATCTATTATAAACAAAATTTAAATAATGATAATCTAGTGTGGGTCTAAAAATTAATTTTTAGGAACATATAAGAAAATTAAATGAACCTAGTAAGTAGGTAAGATAAATAGAGAAACGGAATCGAGATCTGAAATATTTTCTCCATCTATCACCAACTATCCTAACGCTTTGTCTACCACCAACACGCTGACCGTACTTAGCTTCTTGCTCATTTCAGCAGTGAACGCGCTAAGCCAATGTACCTATAAATCCAATTTGCTGATAAATTCGTAATAAACGCAGATGGTTCTGTTTTGTACTTTTATTGTATCTCCTTGTTCGTTAGCGACAACCCTAAGTTGTTCTTATTAAAACTTGGCGGCCCCGGTCATTGTTAGAGAATCGCTGGTTTATTAAACTGCTAGCAATTAATAGTTTTCTTACTTCGCTCTAAGGAGTTTCTTTTCCACGTGTTTCTCTCCGAGTTCGTTATTTTATTTGTATTTCGTAACTAAGTCTTAGCTAAGTTTTAGCCGTCTGTCTATCCGCACGTCAACGTCTGATAATCCGGCCACAGGCTCCGTCTTACTTGTAAGTGTGCCAGTAAAAAACTGTTTGCACAGGTAAGACCACAGAAATCTAAATAATCTTATTATTTAGATTTCTCTGCCACAAACTAAACTGCACGGAGCGTGTGACTGGACTGCACGTGGTAACCTGACAACTAACAAATACATGGAATGCGCTCGGTTTTGTTCTTTACGAATACTGTATGTTGATGATGTCGAATTTCAGGGGCGGCGGCGTCGTTGTCGTCGGCCAGTCTCGTCTCAACGGAGCGCGGGGATTAGTCATATGCCGAAACAATATTATCTGACCTAAATTCTTTTAGTAATTGAGTATTCATATTAATATAACTTCAAAAAAGTACCAAAGGAACGAGTACCAGAAAAGTACTTAATACATTATTAAACTCAGCAGAAATATTTTCCTTATCACTTCATTTTGAACAGGGTGACCACGTTTCCGGACCCATCAAATAACGTCTCAGAAAAAATATTATTTTCGCAAACAATAGCATCGGTCGAGAGGAAATACAGGATGTTTGAAAGGCGGCCTTCTGATATCGTATCGCATTGTGCCTATTGAACAATACACCCTGTAGGTATTGGCGTATCTTTAGGGTGGTCTTAGAAATGCTTGTGAGATTTTGTTTAGTATCCTTGCCTCTTATGGCATGGCAAATATAGTAGGGTATTTATTATTTAGTTAAAATGTTCAGTCAATTGAATTGTACTTTTTTGATCGTACAACGAAAATATCTTTAAATTATATAATTATCTAGATTCACAGTAGGATACAAATCTATAAAAACGCGTATCATAAATAGTAATTAAATTTACCTCTATGTTCTCGCTATTCACAACTTAAATAGACAATAGCTAGACTCATCGCTACACTGCCTCGAGATACGGCCTCAACGTGAGGCGCCTATAGTGGCCTACATGCCTATAGACACAGGACTGCAGGGGCTTTAAAGGGCATATCTCGCACGACTGAGCCTCCATGGGGCCGTCAGCTGATTACTCAGCTCCAGTTGAGACAATGGAACAAAGACATCATCTTCTGTTTATCTGCTATGATGCTTTCAATCTTACAACTAAATGAGTTGAGTTTAATTATTGTTTTTATATTCTGGTAGAGAAAAATTTCTGTAAAAATCGAAAGTGTAAGTCGAGGAAAACGGAAAAGAAAACCAGCATTTCATTAAAAAGTGCTAGGGGATTTAGTACCTAGCTATTTTTTACATTTTGCTTGCTTTGTGACTTTACTTTGGCAATTAAGATAGGTAGTCAATAAAACCACCTCCTTGAAGGATAAAAAATATACCGTACTACTGACTAATACTCATGGCCTCATGAGTATTAGTCACTAGTATCATGAGTATTAGTCACTGGTATCATGAGTATTAGTCACTGGTATCATGAGTATTAGTCACTGGTATTATGATCATTAGTCAGTAGTACGGTATATTTTTCTTCTTCCAGGGTATGAATGAACCCTGTAACTTGGAAAGCACTTGTATACTATTCACTAACGATGAATCGAATACCAAGAAACACTTTCTTCCTGCGTCTATAATTACCTATTTTGCATGTTTTCATAAGAAATAGAAAATACGTTTTGTCCGTGCAAAAGTGTTCCCACGACAAAGTGGTGTACAAAAGGCGTGTGAAACCGGGGCGCGGCCCGAGTCGTTGATGGTTCAAGTGTCGAATCTCCGACATAATGGTGGCATGAGGTTACGCACGGCAACCATGGGTTTGGTCATTATGAAAAAAAATTGATAGAATAGTTACAAAAGGTACTATCGTGCATAGTGATCTTATTTAAATTCAAATAATTTTTAGAGTGTCCCAATGGTTGTAAACTTGTATCAATAAATTATTTCTAAATTGTTAATGAGTACCGCAATAACCAGACATCAGCTATCTACTATATCCGTGGAGTAAAGTATGTAATAAAACTAAAAATTGTATTTACTTTGTATAGAGAAAATAGTATATACGTAGGATATTTTTCTCTGTCCCAAATAATCCATAAGCCATGGTTGCCAAGCACACTTGGAGCATAGCTCAGTGAAGAGCCCTCTGCTACAACTTCCGATCTCTAATAAAACACATCCATAGCATGTAAAACAGAAATATACCATACCATCTACATATTATTGTCATAGCGAAAACCATTTAGCAAGGAACGCTGACTGCCCTGATATGTACATAACCGCTTCTATATTTTGCTCGGGATTAATTTATTTAACTTTATAGCTTACATAGGTACTTGGTAAGCCAGTCTATTTTATTAGATAACTTATATTTTCGTGCGTAACCTTTAATTAGTCCGTAGGTATTTATAATCTAAGAGTAGTAACTATGTTATGTGCATAGTACATAGGTATATGTATAATGTTTAACCCAATTACCGGAAATAAATAAAACTATTAACTCCCACATGCCATTCAATATGTTAATCAGTGTGTGTCGGTCGTGTCTGTACGACCGATGTTAAGTTTTCATTATTAACTGACTCTACCATTGGTTTTAAAGTAAAAAAGGTAACTCGAAAGTGATTATATTTGATGACAAAAAGCATCGCAAAATATCAATATACAGGAAAGCGATAAGTGACCATATTCGAAATCATTAACTTTAGACGATTTTTCAACTATCCTTTTAAGCCCGGCTCCCTCAAACTCTCCTTGGACGACCCTGATCCCGGTTAAAGTTAAAAAAAAAAACATTTGCTTTTTTTTTCCTAAGAAACAGAGTGACAAAACCACTATAAAATTCCTTTGTTTAGTAGGTGTCTGTGAAAACTATAAAGATCTTCCGAAGAAGGCAGTTTTGTAAAAAAAAAACTACGAAAAACTTTAGTAATTTTACGTTTTCATTCATAATTCGAAGAATCGACGTGGGTGTTAATAAAACTGTTAAAGTATCGTTTTAAATAGTTTTAGAAATGGAACCTCTTTACTGGCACGCGTGGGCTTACGAGAGCCCTTGGCCTTATTTTAAAAACGTTCGGTGCTTACCTCATTTTGGAGCTACAAATTGTAAAACAGGTGCCTCTCTCTACAAAAATATTACAAAGTTTGTGAAGGACATTAATTGTATCATTATCAGTTTGCTAGTTGATTCGGTTGGAATAAAATATTACTAAAATATGTACTTACCGGATCGACTATAGTTGATTTTTATTAGATCAGAAGGCAATATGAGCTCCATTCTGTTCAACTGGTTGAATGTATTTTTGACTGCTGAAATGACATGTGCATTGGTGTGAGGACAACGCCAAAACTACATAAACGATCTACTAGCTGGAATTTGCGTTAAACACATTAAAACCCAAGTCTATGGATAAACAATTGCTAGATGTAATTTCTGGTATCTATCTAATTATTTGAACTGTGAACACGTGCTCTATTACCGAAATAAAGCAATTTGAGTTAGACTTCATCAGCAATACAGCGAAGAAATCTACGGCCTAATCAACTTCAAGTATAATGAGCAGTGACCTATGAGTATGTCCCTATTCGACCCTCTTTGTCTACCAAAGAGGGTCGAAAGGGGACATACTAGGAAGACACGTGTGGGTATCGTAAGAGCCGCCTAAGAGAACTTACAAAAAGAAGGGCAGCGCTTTCGTCTGTGTGTTTTTAAAACCTTCGAAGCAATCACCAATCCTCATGCCTAGCGAGGTGATTATATGGCATAACGTTTGGAGGACCTCCTTTAGAGGAGGTTTATTCAGCCGTAGACGTGAATCTATTCTGATGAAGAGTGAGGACTCATTCACACAGCATCTGTTTTACAGGATCCGTTTATTTTTCCGTGATAGCGTATGTAGTTATAGGGGCGTGTTCACACACCTGACAGTATTCCAGATCCAGTGAACGATTGTTTCCAGTAGCAAAGAATCTGTAAAAAACGGTTCTATAAAAACGGATGCGCTATGTGAATGCGCCCTTAGGGGTCAGACCCAGAAGACACACCCTATGTTTCTAAGTCTAGCTGCATGGATTAAAAACTTGCTGATCTATAAATCATCGTAATTAGAAAAAATCCAAATCTTTTTAGGCAACTGGTTGAGTTATTGATAGTTGATATCAATCTTCAAATCGAAGACCACATTCCAAAGAGATTCATGTCCAATGCTGGCCGTGGGCAGGCATTAAGCAACCGTAGCAAGTTCTACTCCCGGATAACGGAGATGCGCCCACATGACTTCACAACCTGTTTTTACAACACAAATTCCACCTTACTGCTACGTGATAAGAACTACACACCTGCTTCATAAAGTCATCATTTACTGTATCTGTAATGATGAAAATTTAAGCCTTAGTGCATTGTGATAAGAATGTAATTGAAACCTTACGACCTTGTGATCAGACGAGGTTGTTGGTAAACAAAGTATTTCACACTTTGTGAATGAAGACTTCTCAAACCAAAACATTGATCGCTCTTACGAAATAACTGCTGAATGAGTTTGGTTGCAATTTTGCAGACAGATAGGAACCAACTTGGATTTCTTTCTATTCCCGGGACACATATTTTGAAGACCAAAGACGCAAAGTATTTTTTTTAATGTAATGTCTATTAGAGCCTCTGGGTCCAAATGTTAATCAACCATAAGTCCACGTAAACCCGTGGGCGTGAGCTAGTAATAATGGTGATTGCTGCGATACGGACTGACGTGGGCAGTGAGTGGACCTCCGTGGCTTGCCTGGCCATGGCCATCTGATTCATGGTCTTATCTAGTTGTTTCTGCAAACGGATATCTAAATTATCTGCAATGAATCCTAGATTTATCCTGGACTCCTGGAGAGACAGATCGAGAGAATCGTTAAGTTTTTAGGTGGCACAGCTCAGGTAGATCTTGGCTTTCGACTAACCTATAAAACTCCCTCTGCCCAAAGACATAACTTAGCGAGACCAACGCAAATGTTCCACTTTTTAGGCTACTTACGATCTAGTACTCGTAACTGAACCTGAAACGATGAAGTATCATCGAAAAATACTCTCGACAATAATTAGATAGCTAAAAAAGTTAATATATCTAAAGATTCCAACTTTTGATGCGACCATTATTTCGCTGTTACCAAAATGTCGTCACCAATCGTAAATTCACCATGTGTAAGAATGGTCCAGCTGACCTACTCAATCACTAAAAGTCGCGTTCCCAAGTCATCAATCTACGTACCCACTTGAGGAATTTCATCGTGTTTTTGTTGATTGTACGAATCGCTCTTTTCATCTTATGGGGACTTTTTGCTATCCCAATGTTTGTTTTAGTAAGGTGTTCCTGAGTGGTCCGAGTTTATATTGATTGTACTTTACCTTCGATAAGTTCTTTGTATATTATATTACAGTACAAAGATAGTAGCTAGTTTTTGGCTGCGTTTTTTATCTGACTTCATTGAAAGTCTTTAAATATGAATGATATAAAACGAACAATGCGAAACACTGTAACAACAACATTTCAGTCTCTATGTCTACACCCAAAGTAGCCAGAGTTAACATTTTCGGTACCAGAACTAGATGAATGAGAATATGAGAATGAGAATATATTATTTGTAACTCAATAAACAAAAACATAGACACAGATAAGAGAGCGACATAGATAATTATTATCACAGAAAACAGCGCGGCCGAAATAGGTAGCTACTTGATAATCACGACAACCTGAGATCCGTGGCCGGGATCGAACCTACTACCTTCAGGATCTGAGGCAGACCTGCGTTGCGCCCCGTGGCATTTTATATATGTACGTAATGAATTGAATGGTTTATCCACGGAGCAGGACGAAGGCACCTACGGAGAGCCTTCCCGTGTCGAGCCGCGGCTTAGCGCCTTAGCGGCGCGTTCCACCGAACACCAACGGACATAACGTGGATAGAAAATGACACAAACTGAGCACGAAACGATATAAAGTGGATAGAAAATGAAATGGAAAGGAAACGACGTGGATACAAAACGGCGGACAAATATTTGTACGATCTGCAAATGTTTGTTCAGGATGTTGTGGTCGTTTTTCTATGTATAATAAAAAATATCTGTCTATGTAATATATTGTATTATGTATATCAGTTATCTAGTACCCATAACACAAGCTCTGCTTAGCTTGGGGCTAGATAATGCTGTGTGGATCGTTGAGCATTATTTATTTATTATATTGCGTTCGGCACATATTGGTACCGTACCGATCCGATGCATCCGTACAAATCCGAACGCGTGCCTGAATAGAAGCGCACGTTAGACGGTCTACAGTCCGGTACGGATGTATCGAATCTGATGGTTCTTAAAATGAACGTGAACAAAGCGCACACTTCAAAATGTGTACTAATCTTACTATCTTCCATGCTAAGCTATTTTTAAGATGGCAAATAGAGAAACGCTTTCCAAATCAGGCTTACCTCAGGCCACTTTATTTTATCAATCCACGTTCACCGCTTCAGCAGCCAACATGCTTTACCCTGTGCGGGCACGAGGCTTTCAGCAATAGTGTCAAGATGGATCGATAAGCCAGTGTTTGTGCTGTTTCTACCTCCCTGCTTGTGGCACCCATAAATATTGATATTAATTGGGTATCGGGATTTTTACATCGGCACTTAAGGTCAGGGCTTGAAAATTGGGACTATTCTAATAGGCGTGTCCATTGTTTTGGCTATAACAATATGGTCACATTTACAATAAGCACAACTTTTGTCAAAAGTGTTAAGATTTCGTAGCAATACAACATCGATTAAATTATTGGAAAACCAGTCTTTTTCATCTTTAGTGGTAAATTAAAAGATAGCGGAACAAGCAAACCAGGTTTATATTTTTTTTTTATGTTTCAGCGCTTTTAGATTGTATTCTAACAAATGTCCTTACTCTTGTTGCAGGTATGTTCGTAAGGAAGCCATCTCAAACATTCAATATGTAAGTAAAACAGTGCCTTTGCATGTGTTTTCTCTGAAAACACGCCAGATGAAATATTTCTGATATTCAAACGGTTAAAACAACACGCTCTTGCATTTGAAATCACTCAATGAACCTTTAGAGAATATATTTTAATAATTAGGTAGGTAATTGAATATCTGTTATGATTTGGGAATATTTAATTTTTAGGCCCTTTTGTCTCAAAGAGTCAATGTTGTATAGCTCGCTTTTTTAATGCTGGCACAATCGTCGTTTGTTTTCTTCATAGATATGACTATACTAACGTCACAAATCTGCCACGTGTCGTCACAATGCCACAGTAACCGATTTTTTTATGTTTTGATAGGTAACATCCACATTTTAACTCTACGACCACAGTGGACGATTTATTTTTCTTTTAATTTTTTTTTATATTTATCAATTTTAAGCACTGGCAATATAAATTGTTTTTTTACGCCTTACCAGGGCCGTAGTCAAATGTACAGTTGTATTATCTACTGATACTTTAAGTAGTAGAACATGAAGTAAGATTAGGCCTGCGGAGGTCACATCACATCAATCCGCCTGCCTCATTAGCAACCCTATGACCTCAGGCCTCCGACCTTCAGTACAGCTTACAAGAACCTATCTATCTTGAAACGTTGTTTTTGGCTAGGCTTTTAGTTACCTTGTCAAGTCAATGAGCAAAAAATGTTTGATTCACGAATTTTTTACGGAACTTATCGACAATACTCCGTGCTTATAGTTATTGTCAATCATTTTTAAATCAGTAGTTGAAAATTTGTGTTCATTTCAGTTTAGTTGAATACTTTTTATGTCGTCTGCTGAAACTAAAATTATTCTGAGATCGAGTATCGCCATTACGAGGTACGTATTATATTATCAGTCGGTTGGCGGATCAGATTTGAATCAAAGTTGACTGAGATCAAGTCCATTTTATGCCAATTTTTGGTGCGAAGCCAGTATCCGATACTAGTTTTCCATATTTTTTATAAGTAAGTATAGTTCTTTACAACATCAGGATGACCTCTATAAAGAGGCTCTTTTATCACCACGTAAAAAAGTTACGATGCTAAAATTGGTTACCTTAGTGAAAACGGAAGCTCCAAGTATACTGTAATGGTCTTATAATGTTCAGAACACCTACCTACCTGGATATTCCTAGCGCCTTAGGTATTTCTAGTTACGAGTCGTAAACCCTGACAACCACAATATTAAGCCATAATAGATTCTTACTTTTTCGCTAAAGATAAACCTACGCGCTCTCTCTACTCGGCATTTGATAAATAAATAAATAGAAATCGTATATTTCATGCACATACTGAATACAAAATTAAAGACCCATAATATTAATGAACTAAAATAAAAAAAAATGTTCACAAATTAAAATTTAAAACACAATACCTATTTAAAGAAAGTCCATTCCCAGCGCATAACGCTACCTGGCCGTCATTTCTTATGGCCGACCAAGTGAACGGATATCCAATGCTTGAAAATTTGGTTATTCTACACCGTGTCAGAGATAGCCCTCAGTATCCTGTTAGTATGTGTAATAGACAGAGCGACAGCGAAACCAGCAAAACTTACCGGGTAGGTATAGCATACCACGAAGCGCGTAGGTTTGAATATGCCTTAACATAGAAAAATTAAAATGTATATAACGTAGTCCTACCTTAGTGAGTAAAAAAGAATGCTATCATATATTATCTTAACCTATGCGTAGCCATCAGGACAAATTAGCCCAAGAAAATTTGACAAATGCCCATTTTCTTATCTGTAATTGCCGATCCCACAATAAGATCCCATCATAAATCATTAAAGCGCAACATTAACTTTAATATCTCTAATTAAATTGCAATCCAGTGATTATTCACTTAAAAATGCGCATTTAAAGCAGCTCTCGAGGAGCACATAGGGTTTCTTATGGCAACGTTCTACTACTTGTCATTCTACTGAGAAATGTCAGGCTTCCATAAAATATTGAACTTTCATGTGCCAGTGTTGTGAACTAGGAAATGGATTTAATTTTGTGGGCAGTGTTAAAAGTTTCATTCAACATGAAATAAATAAATATTGCTAGACAATTCTCATAGCATCATTAGCCGCCTCGGCTTAGCTTGCTGGAACGTGTGTTATGCGTACCTTGGCACCTACTTGATAACTGATATACTTAATACAATACATTACATAGTCCAAGATTTGCTTAGCATGGAACTAGAAGATGCGTTGTGAAATTTGAATTGTCCAGAATTATAAAATTTTTGCCCTTGAAAGTTAAACACTACGTGGATTGGTTGGAGGGAGAATAACTTTCTGGCTGCACAAAATTATTATATTGAAATGCAGAAAACAAAAATGGGTAAAGAAAGATTCACAAAAGCGAGCAAAGTTGTTTTATGTGTTTTGAAAAGGTATAAGTCAGCAACATTCTAGTAAATAGCTTGTTTGTTGTAGTCAGTAAGCCGAGTGATTTAGATGACCATTGTAGAATGCAACATGTCGATCGTTTAGTGTGGGCGGGTACCCATAGCCATAGCCGCATAGATACTTCGAAACACATCGCCTTATTGGGTAAATTGGGCATTGTTTGTGGGGAACTACAGAATATTATTTCTCTTTCAAATTGGTTCTTATCTACGGCAAAATAGAATCGGGTGGAGTTATTCGAACAATCTAGTATAGGCGACATTCTCGAAAAAACAGACCTCTGTGAATCGCTTTCTTTCTAGCATTCATACGTTCAATAGGTGGCCTAAGTCTTAAGTGGTAGTTTTGGCGTGTTTTATACAGTTTCTCTGAACGCACGAGTTTTAGTGGTGTTATAGTACAACACAGGATCAGCCACACATTGAATCTAAATAAATAATCTAATATTTCTTCACAAGAAAATGTGTGTCTGATCCTCAACCAAACGGTATCAGTTTACATCATCCTTCGTAGATGCCAATAGGCCCATGGATGAATCTGAGGAGTTTCTCGATATAGTTCTGTGTTCATCTCACAGTCAACTCAAACAAAAGGGCTAGAAATTGATTAGCAGCTAGTCCGTAGGTATTCTATAAACATTAGTCGACCCAAATCGCATCGCTCCCAAGCACTGAGCTAACAAATGATGAACCTACCTTCTGTTCACAGATGTCAGTCGCTCTGTACACAATCACTACTCTATGCCGTTAACATTACGCAAGGCACGGGCCGTTACTCAGTCCCTCGCGGCTGCATGAGCGAACACAGCGTGTCCACTAAAAAATAAAAAATAAAAATAACAAAACACCTGTGCGCGAGTGATCGACCTGTCAAAATCAATATCCCGCATTTATTGGCTTCGACGGGACTCTAAGCGAATCTCACCGGAGTGCAGTGTTGTCTGGATAGTGTTTTGTTTTGTTTTCTTGTCAATGGATTTACTACGATCGGCGTAAGCGCATGGAGTTCATTCATGCGTTTTGTTAGGTGAGTTGTAGGTACCGGTGCGGTGGCATGGTGAGACGACTCAGCTGATTACCTTTTGAGGAAGCCGAACTACTTTTTTATTGCCATATCTACTTTGTGTCATTGCCTATGAGTTCATAGTTACAAAATGTTACTTGTTTTTTTCTTTGTTCGCATTGACTGTTTCTCATGAGGCTGACTCCTTATTTAGCTGTGACGTGTGAAGGCCATAATTTTTAGATGAATAGATAAGTTCAATATCGATCGATGGTGAAATCATGATTATCTCAATGTAACTGCCATACCTCACCTACCTTATCCTTATACACCAAATATTTAGCCTTTCGTAAACCTACTAGGTTACCTACTAGGTGGATTAATTTATTTGGTTCAAGTATTTGTATTTTAAATCAAATAATTTGGTTCGAAGTGCCTCATTTGCATGATTTAGTCATTATCAACGAAACAATCTTGTAATCGGCAACTACCCGCTTTTACTGCAGCTGTCAGAATATGATGGATGTCGTTCCGCTGACGGGTTGACGCGGCTGTCAAGCAATCTGTCATTTTACCTGGGAAATAATCGGATTTTAAACATCACTCTGATAATAATAATGTACCTACCTATTTATTCATTTTATAATATATCTGCTGCGACAGAACGAGTATTTCTTTTGGTATTTTTTGTTTCATCCTTACATATTGTGTTTGGACCGATTACTTCTCTCTGTATCTTTGATGTAATTTTTATTGGAAAGGACGTAAAATCAGTCAATCTTTTTCATGTAAGCAGTATTTTTGTCAGTAAAATGAAATAAGTGGGTACTTAATATCATTCATTCAGAAAAAAGTACTTATCTACTTACATACACTTCCTGTTGACTACCCAACTGTTCTTCCTATAATGTAGCTCAAAAAGTTAACCCTCTGCCTGCCCTGGGTCAATTGTGGCTAGACACGCAGGGTCGAAATTAAATGACCAGAAGCCATTATACGCTTATTATGACCACCATGTGGGTAACTTAATTACTTTCGTTCCTTCTGGTTTAAAACTGATTATAGGCTAGTTAGTATATTTAAAAGAATTGTTTGTTTCGACATTACCAACTGTAAATTAAAGTTTTAGTGTCGAATTTCAAGATATATCTAGGAGCCACGTTAAGATGAGCGCTGTAATACATACTATATGCGGAGTTTATGTATTAATAACTACATAAGTACATTAAACAAAACAATTCAACGTCAATAGTAATTTAAAAACAGCATCAGGACAATATTTTTGGAAATGACAACCAAAATACAAGATCATTACGTGCATTAGATCATCAAGACAAGTTCTAATTTTGTAAAAATTACGATGAACTCCCATAGTTACCAAAAACACTACAATTAGTTTATTTCCTCCATTCATGGTCTTGTAATGCAAGCGGCGCTGTACAAGAGAACAATAGAATTTATTTGGACATTTCTCTATTTCTATTTACTGTGGAAATAATCTTCTGCTTTTGACTTTTGTTACAAACAAAGGGCTAATGCGTTAAGGTTGTCATAACAAAGTGTGACTGTGAAAGTTTATTGAAAATTATTTGTTTTTAGTCTTTTCTGTACAAAAGTACCTGAATCATTAGTCGCACTTACTCGTAGAACCTATCCGTTTTACTAAACTGATCAAGTTTCAAATTGACCCTAATGCCAATTTATAATTGTTGCTATATACTAAGATTACATTTTTTGCTAATTGTACCAATAATTTTAATTCGTTCCAAATAATTAATCACTCCTCACAGTCAGTCGTCAAGTTATGTAATTTTAATTCGCTTTAAAGGTTATTGTCCTCCTTAAAATTCGGCGACTCAAGGTTGTCAGAATTATTGTAATTCGGTATTAATAAAACATCTGATTGACGCTGTAAGGCATTAAAATATAGCATTTCGCAATTTTCCGCGCGCTAAGGGTTGTCTACAGTTTTGTTTATGCGACCATTTTTTCTACGTATCTATCCATATTAAAAATATAAATGTAGTAAATGCAATCAAATACATAACTACTGGGTAGATGATGCTGTTCGAATTGTCCATCATAATTTTTCTAATGTTTAAAGTAAGTAATGTTCTTCTAAAAGATTTTTTCTATTTCCATTAACTGTTTTAACAGACATCTAAAACAGACTGCCTATTTTCTTAGTAGCTCTGAGTTTATATCTAACGAATGATTAATTAGGGTAAACTGGGATACTGGGATAGGTGCCTCGTTTTCAAAAAACCTAACTTCCCAAGGTCGTAAAATAAACTAAATAAAAAAATTCATGTTGGGACATCTACACATATAGTTCGGCATCTATCCCAAAAAAATTGGTCTGCAAAAACTTAATTCTCGAACAATCAGTAATTTTTAAGTCAATAAAACCATTACTAACTTAAAATATTTTTTAAGTTAGTAATGTGAGGTAAAACCATAAACTATTTTTATTCATTGAAATTATTCACGACAAATTAATAATTTTAAAACTACAAGGCACTTTGAAAAAGTGGGACATCTATCCTAGTTTACCCTATGTACTTTTTTGTTTAATTGTTGTAATGATTAATTAGGTATTTAAGAAAGTATTTATTTATTAAATTAACCGACTGAGTGTGTCATTCTGTGTAAGTATTTAACCGTTTCGGTGCATTTGGTCCTGGCATGCGGACATGTATCTCTCTGGCCATATACGCGCGAGATGATATCTGAGGCCGGAGTTAGCGCACTGCACGCTACGGTATCTAGGCCTTCTGCAAGGTTGGGAGGCTCTGTAGTGTTTCTAGATGGTTTGTTTTGTGTCATTCCTTTGTAAGGGCTAGCATTTTTTCAATATTTTACGGTATTAACTTGATTTTGTTTTCACCACTCACATTTACTTTGATAATAGTGATGTTGATGTGAGAAATATCCAAGTGTTTATATATTGAACGTTTGCTTTTATTTCTGTTCTGACCAAGCAACCCCTTAGATCATTTCTTCGTTGACGCGTTTCATTTATTATTTCTAATGACTAGTTATGTATAAAATGGTAATTGAGCAGATAATTCAATCTTTCCTCCCTGCTGACCTGTAAAGCTTTATCTCATCAAAGACTAATGACTAGGTACCAAATCCACCTATATTTCTAAACGTGCAATATTTTCAACCTGAGTCAATATTCCTCAAAGATTGTCCCTGCAATCATAATATTTCCAAATGAAGCTGTCCGTGCGATAGTGATTAAAATTCTCAAGTTCAAGTGTCCGCGAGAGGCGGGGCCGCGCCGCGACGCGACTGTGGGTATTCTGTCCGGTTGCTTTAGTTAGGGCTTTCACTCAGCTACTTCATCCAGCTTTTCTTAGCCTATTTCGCTTATTCTTTCCAATCCGTGTCTAAGTAATTTTGGTGCTCGGTGTCTCTCTATTCTTCTCTTCTCCTAAATATTTACTGTTTCTATATAATGATGAGGTATCTTCTTCTCAATATATCCTTCCACTTTGTACGCAAGGTCTTTGGAAACATCGACAAAGTTAATTTTCGATGCGAGTCAAACCAACGCAACACGACCATTAAATCCTAATGTTATCCTAACATACATGTCTGTGTATATTTATCAGCTGATCAATTCGGATATATTCGTAAGTATATCTTTCATATTAATTTTTCCTCTTATTGGTTAATTTCTTTAGTTTTTTATTCGAAATGAAAATGCAGTCAATAAGCTGTGAATGTGGTATAACTGATATACTCGCAAATTCACCCGAGATCATAATATTAAACATTATTTATCGGGTATATATCGCGCACTTATTTTTTTTTCCTCTGTGTTTCAATAATATTAAATACCCGATAAATAATCTTTAAATGTTAACCAATCGAAAAGTTTAAAAAGTTTTACACCTGAGATCACACCCACTGATTCGTTCAAGACTCCATGCATTTCTAACAGCCTCCCTGTCCTGTACTGTAGGTAGTTCCATCTTCCATCCAAATGCAAGAAAATCATCGTCAGTTTTTAAACTAAGCAAGATTGTCTTAAAACCATCATGCTTTTCTAACAATCGCGTCCGCGCCACAAAAGATATGACATTTACCCACGATCAAAGATCTACGCTTTTTTGTCGGCGTTAGATTGAGGGGCGTGCCACGTCAAACCTTCTTTACGACGTGTTGACTTGCCCCATTTTAATTGTAATTTATTACAAAACGTTTTAAAAAAGCCATTCATTAACATTAACATGCTTTTATATTAAGAATTTGTTAATTTCTAACTGACGTCAAGAAACTGAAGAAACTATCAGATATTTAACAAATGAATATATTATAACGAATAATAGAATTGATGATGAAATAAACTATTTCGGAGAAATTAACGCCTTATGAATCGATTTGTGGTTAGTGTCAAAGTCAACTAAACATAAAACAAAAGATCATCTATGTATGTATGTATTTTATCTTAAATCGTCTACGCGGTTTGTTTTATAAATAGTGGTAATAAAATGCCTGCCACGTAGAAAAGCAATACATTTACATGCTATTTAACTCGGTGAGAATTCCTCCACTACCTACTCTGTATGCTTTTACTAAAGGCAGTGTTTGATCTCCAAGACACGTGTTCAAACACAATTTCAAGAAATCTCTTGTTTGTTTTTATGTAATGCAAAACTATTGTCAGTTTTACCTTGTGTTTTATTATTAGAGAATAAGTATTATGCATTATTTCGGAGTTTACTTAAAAAAATATTATAGCACGAAGCCTATTTATTTATTAGCAGTGGTAAATATACGTTCCCAAGAATACTGTTTTGGTTCTTTTAGCTATTATAATTTGCCAACCCTATTTTCCTTTCCGCGGGTGGTTTGTCTCGTTCCACGGCAAAAACTTAAACAATCGGGGTCAACGAACCGACCAACATACCGAAAGAGGACAAATTCGATTTTAAATGCTGAATAATTCACGTAAAAAAACATCCATCTTTGAATGACGTTGGCATTGATTTGACAACTGTGACTTAACAATCGAGACGAACTGGAATCAACACTTTGCTTATTAATGTTGTTCCACTGTAGAATATATCACATACTTACTAATGTCTTTCAGTCTTAGGCTACTCGTCTATGCAGATGTATGTAGTATGCATATTAGTGAGTTTATCGATCATACTATAATATTTTCGCCGCTCACTTTGTTCATTTTGTTTTGTTTTTCGTTATCAAAATGTTGCAATGAGCGGCAAAAATACTATGAATGTAGACTCTCTAATACATCGGAATTAACCGACTGCAGTGAGTCTGATAAACTTGATAAGTTTAAAATATTGTTAGTAACAAGTGGCGTACCGCAAAAGATGAAAAATTAAAAAAAACCATCCTGCCTTCGACCTGGATGAGACAATACAAAAATAATGCTACTTAATTGTAACAGAAAAACAAACTAACACTCAAATAAAACAAAAAGTTTAATTTGAATTCCTTCCTGGAAACATTACATATTTTATGTTACTCAATCCTGAAAAACATGTTATTAAACTGTCTAACAGACTTATAAATTTAATATTAGCCAATAATTATTGATGAAATAGTAAATGACCGTCTCTACGAAAGGATATCACTAAGTACTATGGTAATACGGAATGCGTAAAAATTATGTACATAACGAAACTGTAAGAAACGTAATGAAATCGTTCCGGCAGCTAATTACACTCATTTGAATTTGTAATATTATTACAAATTTGCCAATTACAGTTTTATGAAATTCTGTGTATTGCGAGAAAATATTTTGAGCATTATTTTTACTAGCTTCAGTTCTCGATTTGAGTCACGTGGTTCGCGGATACAAGTATAGGATATATGTACCTCCCTTTTTTAAATGGAAGTAATAGATAACATAAATTGTGACAATTTTTTTAATGAATAAGATTTTTTATATTTTTATTTCATGATACGATGAGATTAATTTTACTGACACAAAAACACAAAAAGTGGGTAAAACTATTAAAAAACGTATAGATAGAATTATCTAAATACTTACCTGACTAAGTTTCGATATATCCGATAGAAAACGTTCCTAAAATTGTGACGAATTCATTTTAGAACCATTACATGGTTCTAATCAGAAATCGCATTAGAACTAATATGAATCAAAGTTTAAATTCATGAATTTCACCACTAAATTTATTTCCCTAATTCCATTATCTTATTTGCGCAGTGCAATCTCGGACGAGCCAATTGCAGTGAAGCGTGCATTGTAAACTGAATTCTACTACACTGCACTAAAGTTTAGTTTCACTTGTAGCTGCGCAGTTAATTTTGGATAGAACAGTAACTGTCAAAGGCACACGGTGTATGAATTCAGCATTTTTATTCAAAAGCCGTGCCCCTTGTTGCATTCATATTAAGGTTCAAATTAGGTTCCTTTTCTTTCTTTGCTACGGTTTCCATAGATTGAAGTCTCGTGATCATTAGTTGGGTTCTGTATGTGTGTTTACTGGTTTTTCGCGGATATCCGGATTTGACTGCTGTATCCTTATTCATAGGATGTTTATTTGCTTTCATCGTTTTGTGTGTTTTCGTTGAAATGAAATGCTTTCGTGAGTCTCTTTTGGAGTTCAAAATATCTCGGCATCTTTCATAGAAATTATTTTTATTAAAATCTAGATAGTTTACATTATACATACGTATGCTTTAGGTATTTATACAGTTGCTGCATTTTTAGATGAGCTGCATGCAAACACAGCATGGTCGTTACATTTCACCAGTTAAATATTGGGTAGGTAAGTACTTATGTAATAATTTGAATCTTTTGAAATATCAAATATCAAATTGCTTTATTTCCTTTAGACCTTACAGGACTCTTGGACACGTCACAAAATTACATAAGTAAAACAGGGAAATAAACTGATCACTTTGATTTTTTGTTCACTTCAATATTTTTAAGGTAAAGTAAAGAAGCGAACAAGAAACCTTTACCTTGTTAGGTTAAGGATAGGAGAAGAATGTTAGGAAAAAACTAAAAACGTACATAATTACTTCGATTCCCTTAATTTTACGATGTTTTTAAGTTTTTCGGGATAAATACTGATCCCTCGGGAATACAATTTCTATCGATACAACATCAAAAGAATTTCAAAACCGGTCTTTAATCGACGGAAAAATCAACGAACTCACATAAAAAACATACATACTAGCTTACATAGGACCTGCTCCTTTTTTCGAGATCCGTTAAAAATAACCCTTTTGTAAAGTAGACAACACATATAGTAGAATTTTAAAAGACCTCGATCATCTAAATGTAGTATTATGTTACATCATCCTATGAGCCGATCGACGTCCACTGCTGGACATCGGCCTCCCCTAAAGATCTCCACAATGACCGATTTTGCGCTGCCCGCCGCATCCAGCGATTATGTTACATTATTATGTTACATGCTTGCTCACTTTGCTCACATAGGCAATACATTCCAAGAGCTACCGACCTAAGTAGCTTCTAGATTTCCAGATCCTTAAGGTTTTACCGAGCCACGTCCACGGGTGCGACCGACTCTGATAACCAGACCATATCATTATCTGCTATCCGATAACTTAATATTAGTTTAAGATTTAACAACCACTTTGCATATTATAATCTAGTACTAAACGAATCTAGTCTTTGATAGACCGCTTAATTGGTTATAATATTTGCTGCCAGCCTTAGGTTAAGATTTTCTCTTATAAATAACGTTGTTAGGCTTGAAATTTATCATATTAATTTTACACAATTTCTTAACTAGGTATCTGCCTTTCCCGCCAATAAAAGTTTATCTCAAAATCAAGTTAAAAAGCAATTAAATATAGATGAAAGTTGGAATATTCATCTCGCTTACCTACTAAAAATAACATAGCTCAGTTAATTAAATGTTATTAACTTTAGTATCAACTTCTGCATTGCATATAATCTTAACTATCTATTACATAACCATAAATAATAAAATATAAAATTTTAACATTAACAACATTTTAGAAAGTCTTAGAAATACACAGAAGTAAACTGCTGCCCTTCCTCTGGTAGGTTCCCATTCTACGACATACACAACGGGCTTAGTTGCAGAGGTCGGGTGGTATAAGTTGCCACCGCCACGGGGCGGCCATAGAATCTTCCTTTCTATTAATAGTACCTATGCATCTCTTCTCACATCAATAAATCAAATTACTTATTATAATAATACTGGTCTAATCAGTCCGTCTGTCAACATAATATCAACATCCTGTATCACACAATTCGGAGCATCCTGTACGCTGATTGATTCTGTCACATTGAGTGTTAGAGAGATTTAGTGAGTGATACGAATCACTCACTACCTCTAAACTAAATAGTTCATTGTATAACATACACATACATAGGTAGGTTTGTAGGTAAGGTAGGTACTTTAGATTTTCGTACCCCTTAAAGGCTTGAGAGGTTCCTACACACACACACATAGCACATAAGTCTACCTCACGCACGTGTAGGTTACTTTTTATCCTGGGGGCCTACTCGGAAAAGGAAAATCGAAGTTTCTTTTTCGTGTTCGTGCAAAACCAACTCTTATGTTCATTGCATAAGATTAACGTTTGCACCAAAAAGAATCTGAAACTTCGATTTCGTTTTTAAGAGTATGGACCCTGGAAAAACGCGTGTGGATCGTGCGAAGGTGCGCTTCCAGAATCCCGGATATTTTTTTGTATAACCGTTGAATTCCCTCTATATGGTGGTATAATATTATAAAGCCCACATCTCGTGAAAGCATAACGCATAGCCATGAGAATATTAAAAACTTCAATTCCAATTTCAACAACATTGTCCGAACGTGTAATGCCCCGACTTTATTCGCATTGTGGCGATCGTAAACTGACCACTACAACAACAATGTTCTTAAGTGGTGCTAGAGCGCGTTTACACAGATTGAGGGTACAAGTTAGGGGATGAATCTAAGGAATTCGAATGCTCCGGAACGGAAACCATTTTCGTGGAATGGATGCTTTAAGGTTACGGGCTTACCTATACGGAAGGAACAAAATTACATTTATGCACAAGTAGTTGTAAGTATACTTAGTTAACTAGCTCATCATTGTGTCAAAAATACGGAGATGTTATCAGTCTGAACTAGTCCAATGCTGATGGACCAGCAGCTTTGATATAGTGACTAATGAGCATCAGCCATGGCATATCGCATGTCTCAAACATAGATTTAAAACCTATGACTTGACCAAACTGAAGGCATCCACTCCAGGACAAGCAGACATATAGCGCAATACCAACCTCATATGTGGATATACCTACCTACCATCCACTCATACTAGCTGTTTTCCACCACCTTCATCATCACCGCTAAGGAATGGAACACTCTCCCAGCTGCTGTTTTTCTTAAATTACAACCTGGGTCTCTTCAAGACAAGAGTGAATAGGTGTCTTCTAGACCATCGTGGTACATCGTCTGCGACATCATCACTTGCCATCAGGTGACTTACCATCAGGTGGAGAGAGTGGTCAAACGAAGGTCTAAAGAAAAAAATCGACGAAATTTCTTCGGTTTTCATATTATCACATATTTAGGGACATAGAAGGCCGTGTTGTTTTTTCCCAGGTTTTTTGTAAGACTGACTTCACAGAACCTTGTCACTTATTAGCAAGTACCTGTGATGTGTCATCAATTGCCGTAAGTTTTAGCACGAAGTATTTGCAACTTTGAGTTAATGTCAATAAATTCCAAAAGCCTATGGCATGATAGATTTCCATTACTTTAAAGGCGGATTTATGAATCAAGGACGCAAAAGTTTGCATCATAGATTACGCATGATTTTCTACGAAATGAGATTCAATCAAATTCTATAAAACCGGAAATATTAGAGTAATTTAAATAAAAAAGGTATGGATTCAAGGTGAAGCTTTCTTAGAATCAATGAGATGAATAATTAATGCTGACATTCATACACATCAAGTCTCAAAATAAACAGAAATTGGTGATATGGAACTCGGCAATATAAGGATAGATAGAAAGAGTGGACTAGACCACTGAAATACACAAACATATAAATACTCAGACTCGGAACAAATATTTTCCTACTACAAACATTTCTCCCGTGACGGGAATCGAACCTTCTACGCCTCAGGCGGACCTTCGCTGACTATGCCACAGAGGTCAGAAAGAATGCAGATCCGTTATGTACTACAATAGAATACATTTCCTCGCGAACACTACCAGATTACTCGCAACAGCATCAGGTCACTTAGCGGAATGGGATCCAAGCATTATTTAATCGGTACAAGGTCGCACAGTTGTTTCGAAAACGGTACACTCAACCAAATAAGTCTACCTGGAAGTAAATTGGTACCACTTGCCACCTTTCGGCCAGTAATTTGAGCGGTACGTTGACAAGGTTTTGTCTTGTAAAGATTGTAATATTATGACATGTGTCGGTGGATATCAAAACCGGCAAATTCCTTGCTAACGATATGTAGTGTTTCAAGAATTTATTTTTTCCATCCTTATCAGGGTTTCATAAAAGGTTCTGAAAAAGTTTTTCAGGATGAACGTTTTTTTTAAACAAATTATTTTAATTAGATAATCTTTAGAGAGAAAAGTTGTTTTATTTTCATTGCATACCGTGCGAGTGAAACCATACAACACATGCATTGTAAGGCGACAGTACAACCTCGTTGGTAAGCCCGGTGACAGACAGACAGTAGGCTACCAATGACATACTCACTTGATCACGGCAATAAACAGATTATAACAGTCGATTGGATAACTATCGTAACCTTCAATTAACACAGAATATTGCTCTTGAAGACAGATCTTCATTTTTATTACTACTTAAAAACCTTTTTACTCACATAAGGATGTTGCAAAAATCTTATTCCAAAAGTAAATTATTCTTATGTAGGTTACTTACAATTACAATTAGCGGGACATGTCACATTGTTAGGCAAAGGCCTCCCGGTGATCCCCGTGCGTCATGATCCTGAGCCATTTGAAAGCACGTTCTATCGAAGATACCATCCATAATAAGATAAATAAGATCCAGGTGACATTGCTTTGCCCGTATATAATATATATATATATTTCGTTAAAAGAAATTATTTTTGAAATCTAGTTAATCAATCACAAAGCACGTAATTTAACTGATTGTCAGGTGGAGATTACATCAACAAACATCCTGTACGGCTTTACCTATGTACATACTCGTACTATAAAACATTCGATCCATTATTTTCCCACTACCAATCGCTACAACCGACCATGGGTATACCATTCTATAGCTATAACTACACTACTGCATAGCTGCTATAGCTATCTGCTTTGGCTGTGCGATAGATCAAGTGGAAGTTTCATCGAGCCATTAGCGCGGCCAGCGCGGGCAGTGCTAATCGCTGCCAGGTTGTGCGTTATAGCACTTATAGCGCATTTTAGCACTAATGTGAGCTTTTGAACTTCAACTGAACGTTAGCCATTGCGATCTTTGGTAACTGCTATAACTTGAAAACGCAGCGGTTGCAACGACTTATCGATCGTTATGGTTGTTAAACTTACGTACGTCATTCTTTCTTTCCCCGTTCATTTTAGGGTTCCGTACCCGAAGGGAGAAAACGGGACCCTATCACTAAGCCTACGCTGTCTGTCTCTCTGTCTGTCAGCGGGCTGATTCTCATGTCCCGTAAAAGACAGATCGAAGAAACTTTCACATACACCTACTTTTCTTGCTTCTATAACAAAAAATAAAATAAATATATCCACCTTCCACTTGATCTATCGAACAGCCATAGCAGATAACTATAGCAGCTATATAAATATAAAAGAGGGCATCCATACAAAAAACGTGATTGTTTGGCTATTTTTGGTCTACTTTTGTCAAGGCTGTATCTATTGAACCATAGGTAGATAGTTGAGTTTTTAGTGTACATTACTATTGCCGCTATAACAATAAATACTAAAAAAGAAATAATTTTAATTAAAAAACCATCCAACTAGGAAAGTCCAACTTCGAGAAGGAGGTCAACCGCCGAATCCAGCTCGGATGGGCAGCGTTCGGGAAGCTACGTGGTGTCTTTTCGTCCCACTTACCGCAGTGTCTCAAGACGAAAGTCTTCGACCAGTGTGTATTGCCATCGGTCATTGTGGAGATCCTTAGGGGAGGCCTATGTCGTCGATCTGCTGATATGATGATGACGATGAAAAAAGGGGGCAACGTCTATACCAAGTTGTTGTTAAATCCCGAAGTTAAGCACCGTTGGGCTCGGTCAGTACTTAGATGGGTGATCGCGTTACGTTGGCTTTTTGCTTTTTTTTTGCGATTCATCAACTAATTCTGTTGTTTTTGTTTCTGTTTGTTTTTAGGGTTACATTTGTTTCTTTTACGAAAGTATATCAAGTGTGGTACGGAACTCTTCGTGTGCGAGTCGACACGCAGTTGGCCGTTTTATTGGTTTATTTTTTTATTATTTCTTCTTGAAATCAAGGACTCTATTTAGAACCTTGAAAAACTTAACTTTTACATACAAGGCAAAAAGTGGTAGTGGTGGGGCCAGTATATTATTCAAAGATGCGTCGGATTATTAGAGTACGTCCATCAGTAGGAAAAACAAGAGGAAATGTAATCGAGTGTAAAGTTGCTTATCAAATTATGAATCTATTAAGCCATGTAAATGTAGGTTACCTTTTATGGCAGGTATGTAAATGTGTCAAAAGGTTTGTTTACTTCGCTCAGATGTTAATGTTTGCGCGTGCGCATGATCTGGGTCAGTGAGTAGCGCACAATGACGACGTAAATATCGGCTGTTGATGGGGAAATTGAGAGGGTCATCAAACATCATCAGGCAAAGGCTTCTCTCCAAAGATTCATAGTGAAAGGAGGGACGTCGTCAGCATACATACGCCCACTGCGGGACGTACCTCGCCAACCAAGGGGTGTGCCCTAATCACCATTTTTGAAGGCAAATTGGTGATCGCAGTTGAGATGTTAAAAATACACAGAAAGAAGCTGCTGCCATGAAACTCGTAATATTTCGTAAGAGATGAAACTTTTTAAAAGTTTCAAAATAACAATTGTTAATACATTGTGTATACTGACAATGGAATTAGCGGCCTTATACTCTCAAAAGATATTTCTTCCAGGTAACCAATGATGAAATGATATTGATTGTTCAACTTTGTCATTTTATCTGTTTTATGTGTTTATTTTTCTATCGTCTTTATTTACGTATTCATTTGGTCTATTGTCACATTCGTCACATAGGTACTCCAATCCAACCGAGTGAACACACTCGAGTCACGGTCTGTAAAGCAGATCGTAAACTCATGTCTTTATGCCCCTTTAATAGCCATTTTGATTGCACTTCACTGTGAACTACATTCCTAAGTGCACCTTCGTAGATAAGGCGCACTATGAATGATTCAATTCCATAGCTTTTTCATTTGATTTACCTTTTTATACTATATGTATAGTCCTTCATTAGATCACAATCTCACCTGATGGAAAGTGACCTATTGAAATAATTTGACATTCTGCATACCACCTACCTGCAGGTCAAAGCGTATATTTTCCTGAGTGTTACACTACTAATCTCGCCGCTGCGCTTATTGGCTGCATTTTGAGTTTATATAAAAAACAAACTCCTATAAAATATGAGTGATAAGTACACTCTCGTACATATGTACTTATCTGAATTGACGAGTTGTTTTTTTTTGCGTTGACAACTCACATTTTTTGATAACGTAGAAATAACCTACGGGCTCAATCAATAATTGTTCATTCTTTATTCTGCTAGAAAATAAAATAGTTCAGAAAAATAAAATATTCATTCAAAAATAAACAAGGCTTTCAAAATCTATTTATTATATTTGTAAACGTGAAATTGGCCGTATTTTACGATCTTGCCATCAAGTTTCTAACCAAATCAACGATGATAACTGAAAATTTACATATTGCCTCTGTTAGGAAATAAATTACATTTTTGTTCCAACTAATTCCTAGAACACACACGACTATTTAGAAAGCGGCTTCAAAAGAGCGGAACTATCAAATACGGTCCATAAATGGTACGCAGGACAAATGGGCCATATTTGGACCACACGTGCGACCCAATTTACCTTAACAACAAGACTACATTAGCCGAAAAGTTTTACCATAAGGGAGGAACGGTTATCGGCACTGTTCTTGGTCTCTAGTCATAGTTACATAATTGTAGTATTTATATAATAATAATAAAAAAAAGCCTTTTATTTCTTGAACCTTAATTACAAAAAAAACTTTAAAAAACATGAATCTACTTATCTAAGGTTTCTTAAAAACTAGCTTTATAAATTTTTGCACTTGGGGTTTTAGCACCAGAGGGGTTCATGAGAAAAGGAATATTAGGTATATTCCTTTTCTCATGAACCCCTCTGGTCGAAGGTGAAGGCCTCCTCAAGAGATTTCCAGGTGTCTCTATCTTGAGCTGTGTTCATCCATTGTTTGCCAGCCACATGAATTATGTCATCTGCCCACCGAGCAGTTGGTCTGCCTCTGTTTCTGTTGCCTCCTGGTCCTGGCCAGGTAGTGAGACGTTGAGTCCATCGACTGTCTGTCATTCGAGCTATGTGTCCGGCACAACGCCACTTTATTTTTTGTGAGTAGTGTAGAGCATCAGTGACCCTTGTACGTGATCTAATGTTTATGTGGTTTATCTTTTGAATTTTCCTGATTTTCAAAATGCTTCTCTCCATACTTCTTTGGCATGACCGAATTTTGATTTTCATTCTGTATGTAAACTTCCAAGTTTGGCTGGCATATGTTAGTGAAGGAAGAATACAGGAATCCATGATTCTCTGTTTAACTTTCATTGGCATATCAGTTTTTAGTACTTCCTTAAGGGACCAGAATTTTTTCCAAGAGTTTGTAACTCTTCTTTCTATTTCATGTTCATTGTTCTGTTTGTGAAACGCAATTTGTTTGCCTAGATAAATGTAGGAATCCACATATTCTAGCACTTGATTTTCAAGATGCATAGGATTTCTGATACTGTTGGTCATAACATTTTTTTTTTGTTCCGGTTAATTTCTAGACCCACTTCCTTGCTTGCCGTGTTAAGTGAGTTTATCATTAATTGTAACTCTGCGGTATTTTCAGACAGCAAGACAATATCGTCGGCAAATCTTAGATGGCTTATAAATTTCTGATTTATGTTCAAGCCGACGTAGTATTATAAGCGACTTAAAACAAGGAGAAGAAGGTTCTCAATTTGTTTGTACTCGTATGCAGCTCGTATGTATTCGATATCTTCGGCAATTGTTGTGCGATTTTAATGATTCCTTCGCTTTTGTACTTATAGAGAAACAACCCGAGGTGGTCCTAGTTTTATTTCCCAGGGATTATTAATTGTACCGTCAAACAAACAAAAAACAGTAATATCGAGTTATTGTAAAAAAAACACCAAATTATTTCTATAAAAGTTTCCCATTGCTATTGAATCTTTGTACAATGACCATACCTACCAATGTAGTTAATTACATTAATTCATACCTGGAAAGATCCTTTTTGTAAATTTTACTTGAAAATAAGTATATTAAATGGTACATCTACGTGGTACATAGGTATGTGAAATAATTATTCAAGATCGAGTTATAAATGCAGGCGTATATGTCATATCTTTCGGCTTTTGAAGTTGTAGCTTTGTTCGCTTGTAAGGTTTATTTTAGTAAAGAGGTGATAGGAGGTACCGTTTGGACATTGTTGTTACAAGAACAGAAAAAATCATACTTTTAGACTGAGCGCTTAACTTTCGACTGTAACATTATAGTGTTAGGGATGATTTTTGGCCAGCAATCGAGTATTTTATATATTTATTGCGCTACAAGATTGGATAGTTTTCACGCCAATAAAATTACTTTTATCGGCAATTTGTTACGGAAAACCTTTTCGGCATTTGATTGGCGCGTATTATGTATTATTTTATGATCAAACGGAAGTTTTTATTTAATTTTGAGCATAATTTCTTGTTTAATGACGTGTTGTTTTATTTTGTTGCAGGTATGTACCGGGAACTCTGTCATACGCAGTATAATCAGTATTAATGGACTAAAAAAGTAAAGTAAGAACATAAGTTTTAAGTGGAATTATTGGTAAGAACAATTAATAAATCTCTACTAAAGTAAAATGGAGCCAGTTCTATGGTCTTTCTGAGATTAAGTCCTCAGAGACACAATTTAAAAGTGAAAATAGGAAGCATAACCCTTAAAATTAGCGCAAAGAACTATAATAAATCTTTACAAATATTTAAATAAGCAGTCATTTTGTAAATGGCCACCGGTTCTGGACTATAGCACAAATCTAATTTAGGATCGCAAGAACACTTTCATTTGCATATAATGCTTTCTTAATGGACCAAAATGTAGGGCAAGTAGAACCGCTTGTTCAGTTTTAGGCTTACAACTTTTAAAGTAATCTCACAGTTTTTGTAATACAAAGCTTAACAATTTTTTATCTTAAACATTATAATTATAGACGTCTCTTGAGATAATACCTCAAAATACATAGATAACTTTGCTTTAATTATTGCTTATAAATCTTTAAATAAATCTTATAAATATGCAAGAATGAATAACTTCGCTCTAAATATCATTTACTATTAAACGGTTGGAAAACCTTAGAAAAAAATCTAAATCTTGATATTATTATATTAGTATATATTGATTTATTAGTATATAAACTATTCCATGTCCATACATTGAGAATCGGTTTCTCTTCCTGAAAAGTTTAATCTTAACAATAATAGTAGAAACAGATATCGTCAATATTCCTATCTCAGTTTAGAGCAAATGATGGTAGATGCAATTTAATTCAAATGGTCCCATTGGAGTGTCTTCCGTTTGAATAGCTAAAACACTTTGAACATCGCTTTATAACGCTTTGAGCTATAAAAGCGTTGACATTTCGTCACTAACACAATTATTCTCTCTACGCTGTGACAGACCGTTTGACCGTTAAAATATTCCTAATGGTCGTGAATTATTACGTTTTCTATTGTCTCTGAATGGTTTGATAAGGGTTAAGAAATGTGGATGATACGCTTTTACAATTCACATCCGTTCTTTCCTTGAAATTACTGATTCGTTGATTTGTTTTGAACTTAAAATAAAAAGGTATGTTGCTGATTGAGCACAAGATTTACTTTTTGAAGCACAAGATTTACTTTTTGAAGTAGGTCTTTTTTTATTGTCACCTCAGTAATTAAATAATTATTTAGGTTGCTTATATTAAAAACTTGAAAATATAAGTCACAAAATATGAATAAATCCACTCGACATTCCATTTACGCACTTATAACCAAACGTCAGAGACAATACCGGGTAAACTCGGCGTGATGCGTGCCGTCACAGAAACGTCACGCTCCCGTCACGTGACCCTACTCACCGGGACAGTCCGCCGAGCGCCGGGATAATGGACAACCTACTCCTTTGAGATGGTGGATGTCTTGGGTATTTTGTTTAGGAATCTATTTTGTTTATTTTGAGGATCTCTGTTATTTTCTTAGAGTAATTTTTCTTTAGACAATACGAAGGTTTGTATTGGATTAGGCGGAGTTAGTAAATACTCAGGTCGCGTTTTCAAGTTTGATGTTGGTACGGTTCACGTCTATGGACAGAAAAGTAGCATCAGTTTTGTTCCATCAATGAATTCGCTTTCCTGCATCCTACACATTTTCACACAAGTAACTTTATACTACGCTTTTCTCTTTCTAAACTTTATTTGAAAATGTATTTATAAAAAAAATCTAAAATAATTGTTACTTGTACCTACCTACTTAATCAGTTCATACATATAGTTCATTGAGCAATGCGAAAGTTGAACAGTAAGTCCGTAAGCCACCGCTAGTCAATCCTATAAATAGCGCAACATGATCCGCGGTGTCACGTGGCGGAATCGAACCCGCACCGCAGTGGCCTGCATCCGGGTCGTATGTGGGACAAGTGGCGCCGGGTGGGAATGCTAGTCATAACGGCTTCACAGGCCGAGATCACTGAGATGAAAAGAGATTACTGAAACCAGGCTATGCACCTTTGTATTTCCTTGTAAACAAATTCTAGACGGAGTTGGCTACTTATTGTGATGTCTGAAGGGAGTGGGGATGCTTTGTCCAGCAGTGGGAAAACTAGGGCTTATTAAAATAAATAATAATTATGTGTATATTTAATAATACGATGGTCTTTTGAAAGAAAATCGCAAATAAAAATTCAAACGTAGTACAGTACAGTTTTGACAGAAGTGTTCTTAAGAGATGAACGTCATTTGGAGTCGTTCCTATTCCTAAATAGCCATCGTATCTGTCGGCTCGTCCTTATTTTTGATAGAGTTTTGACAGCACCAACGGTGACCGGTTGTTTGATAGGTATCCAACGATTTTTCAAATTTTTATGAAGAAGAAGAATTATTTATTCGACAGTGATGAAAACATGCTCACCAAATCAAATCAAATAAAAACCATACAAGTAAAATTTTGATAAATTTTTCTGTAATTACAAAACTAGAAAGCTAAGCTATTGGCCCTTATGTTTGATTTATTCACGTCCATTCAACCCACGCAGTAAAAGTCGGGAAAAACAGTTATACTTAATGAAACTATAAATTCCTATTCATATTCATACCCAAATAAATGTTAATGTCTGTTTGTAAAACGTGTTTCCTGATATTATTCTAAAACTGGTTTTTATTATTCAGTTTAGTTGTCCTGAAATGATTTAAACCAGAGCAAGCCAGTAAAGCGAGTTAACTGGGAATTCGATGTAATGATTTATTGTTTGAGGAAATGTTATTCCCATACTTATTACGAAAGGAAACGTGGTCTGAACGATAACATCAATGAACGGAATGGTACTTTTTGTTGATCAACATCAGCACCGATCATTATCGATAAACATAAGTAAAGTAAAGCTCAACAAGTCAACTTATGACTTTCACAGAGTGATCCTTCATTTATACTACCTCCTTTTTCACGGTTCGTTCGTTATTTTTCTGTGCGTATTAGAATTTAGTCAACAAGTGAAGAAAACAGTGAGCGAGTCTCGTCTCGCCGTAAATGATATTACTTACCTAATTGACTTACTGGTCTAGTTTTGCTAAAATTGTTTTGTTATTTTAATTTGAGTGTCTATGAATATTAAAATAAAGAAAGGATCTTTTTGTAAACAAACCGGTTTCTTTGATAAAATGTATTTCCATCAGTGCTAAACGAAACTTTCATCAAACACATAAAAAAGTCACAAAGCAACGGAAGGAATCTAAAGAATTCCCTTCAAAGGTCACTGCGAATCATTTAAGATGTTTCAGACATCACGGTCGCAATGTTGAAATTATTATTTCACGATTTAATCAAAAAAGTCGTGGACATCCAGAAGTGTGATGGATGGATGGACGACATTTTATATTCATTAGCGTGTGCGCTAGACATGCGTTAGCCAGTAAAGAAAAACTAGACGAATTAAAGCAAGTATGGACATAAATGTAAATAGTAAATGATGAGGAAGTCGAGTGTGCGACGCAGGTACGTCTCGAACACTTCGATCACCATTGAATGGTATTGTAACCCATGTAGATTGTGTTGTGCCATTTTTTCGTCTAAATAGCTGATTTTGTACATGCTTTTTGACCAAGAGAAACTGAAACTGTGGTTCTCGCAGATACCTTCTTATTTTTGTTACCGCCTTCGGAATACAGAACCCTAACTATACTCTATATTAACGATTGCCAGAGCCTTTTCTCATAACGTATGGAAACAAAGGTAATTAATCCCATGCCATAAACTTGCAATGAGCAATGGTGTTAAGCCCAACTCCCGCAGCATAACTTTCCCAAGATAATCAGTCTTCCAAGTGCTTCCGAGGGTGCGAGCTTACATATCCTCCTGATAAGTACTGGTTTGGTCAATCATGTTGGGTAGTAGATACCGTTTGAAAGTAGAATGTCTACAGAGCGATCAGATTGTATAGTTAGTGAAGCCTTTGAACCTAGATGGCCTACGGACTATGAGATTCTACTTATACATATATGTATTTGCCCAGTAGAAGGTCGAGAGACGCTGAATAAAATACATGAATCTGTTGAAAAACATAACCTTTCTTCTTGCGTAGTGAGGTAAAAAGTCTTTCTTAATTATATTTAGAACTTGATAGTTGATTTGGCGAGGATTGCCATCAAGACCTGACTGCTATCGTCCTGAGACTTATTGTTATACACATAAATGGCATAGATAAGAGAAGGCCTTTAAAAAGGTTCTACTAACCCTAGTCTCAAGAAAGTTACATTATATGCAGGATCATTGTTAAACTCTACAAGTGTAGTCCGACCGGTTCCAAATAGCAAGCCCGAGGGACAATTAGAAAAATTAACGTCTGCAATCCCGGAAATGATTCCTTGGGTATCCCGCAGTAGGTGGGGATGGTAATAGGTAGGTACGTGATTACCCTCGGGGACTGTTCTTGTTAGAATGATGCTTTCGGTACGGGAAATAAGAATCTTTGGGTTTAAAAGAAACACGACGACAACACGTATTTAAATGTAGTGGTCATAGTATACTAGGGGTATAGGTATTTGTTAGGTAAAAATTCCTTAGGTATACTAACTTCGGTATAAAGAATTTATTCTCTTTAATAACGTAATATAATATTAATGATATTAAAATAAGTATATACATACATACTTATAATAATACCACTTAAGGTTACTTACTTCTAGTTTCTTTAAGGTGACATGACAGTAGTAATTGTAGCTATTATTGTAGTAGATAATAGATATAAATAGGTGTGAAAAGGAGGAGGGATATATGTATGTACTTACACTACAGTAGGTAAGTGATTGTGAACTGAGTAGACAGACATTAAACTTTGCATAGTGTCAGGCTGATTGACCTTTTCAAACATCCTGTATATCGAGAAGCTCTTGTGTTTCTCCAAGTTGGTCTCGTAATCCATCTGTTTGTTTTCGAAGCACTAAAGGTTGATACATACTGAGCAGCCTGAAACTATTTTCCATACCCCTCTTACTTATAAATCTCTTTCAACCTAAACAAGCAAGCAAGGCTAAGTAGTGTTTTTTTTCTAAACTGTACAGAAAAAAAAAACATTTACATAATTTTTTTCTATCTTCATTATGTATGAAAGTTACATGCTAGCTATAGGTAGTTAGTTCAGATACCCTGTTAGGCGCTGCAATTCAGGCCGTGCAAAATTAACTCTGTAGTGATTTTTATAGAGAGTTAAACAACGCCCTTGAAGGAAAAACCGACTGTAAACTCCATAAATGCTAGTTTTCAATAACCCTGAAGAGGCAGGAGCTCACATTAATCAAACTACCAATAAACTAACTATATTCATAAGCGGATTCCGGCGAGCTTGTCACACCGATCATTCATCGCAGACAGGACACAGCAAGCTCTGAACAGCTGGAGAAGTACCTTACAAGGACTTCCATCCCCCGAGTCAATGCCCAGAAATGGATAGAAGCATTGTTTGCGTACCCTACGAGAAACATTAAAGATTTTATAGATTTCATTTTATCGGCTATAGGTAATCTAAATTATAATGAAATGACACTTCTGCGCATCTCCGTTAAGTTGTAATTACTAAAATCCAAACCTTCCTAGAGCCATTCAGATACCTTCCTTGACTATGATGGTACTTTAACCTTGGAACTCAATAAGAAATATATTTTTATTGATTTTTTAAGTTTATTACATATTTAGTTATAAGGGGTGAAAATACCAAATGCTTGTGTTAGCATCTTTACTAGGTAAGTAGGTGTATGTACTTACTTACCCTATCAAAACAATGGCACTCATGGCATTCCCTGTCCTTCACCAGGTTGATACCCCGTATCTTTCATCTGGATGTGCCAGCCGTCACTCCTGCGCTGTGACGTATAGTCATGATAAATAGGGTAAGGATTACCTTCGTCGGTACGTTTCAATATCAACCTTACCCCTTCGTAATAGTAACCCGTATTCCGAACCAGCCACTCCACTCGCAACCCTATTACTTAGTAATAAAGTTCGGAATGTGATGATTATTTTAGGCTTGGGATATCGTCGAAGGAAATGTGAGGAAACTAATAATGTGCTATCATTTTGCGACTTTGAATAGTAGAGGTAATGGAGACTACACACCAAAGTCGGCAGGCAACGCAACTGACACAGGCCGGAGCGCAGGCGGGTTGATGTCGGCAGCATTATTTTGTAGAATCATGTCGGCGACGACAGTGCCTGGCGACTTTAAGCTACATGTCCATTGTTCGCGACAAATGTCGGCAGCATGTACACAATAATGTCGGCGGCTTGTCAGCAGCATGTCCACGGCTTGTCAGCAGCATGTCCACGACTTGTCAAATTTTATTTATTTATTTATTGAAATCAGTTGATTTCGTGCTGCGGACAATATTTACCACCCAGCAGCTGGTGCGTTCATTCCTCGATATGAATTCCCCAAAGTCTAATGGTTCTAATTCTGCTAACCAATCGCTTTACCATGACAATGGTACCGTCGCAGAATCGTCCATAGATTAATGAAACTCTAGATAGTGCGTGCGGTGCTATTTTCACGGAGAGTGGTATTGAAGGCACGGCGCAGGGGCGGCGGCGCGGCGGTGGCGCGTCGGCGGCGTCGATAGCGTCTTTGTTGTGTAGGTTCCTTAAGTGGCTCTTTATGGTAAATGTAATAAAGAAGAAAGAAAATAAATTTATTTGGCCATACATAACACATAAGCATAACATAACACGACATAATTATAAATAGTGGGAAAGTACAAGAAACATGCATATGCATGAAGAAAATAGATAGAACAGCAATGTAGTAACATCTATTATATATATTACTTTCAGTCCCTCCTTCACAGTAGCAATAAGTAGTACCTAGTAGAAACTCAATCAAAATAGTCCATAACAATGTCGATAACACATTTTATTTTCCATAATAACGGTGGTTGATGTGTTAATTAGTTAGTGGTGAAATAGCTGTATTGTTTTTAAAATTTTAATGGAACAGTATTTAAGAGTTTTCTAAACACATGTTCTGTTTCCGCCTGTTTGTTGAAATTATTATTTAGTAATACCTACATCTACATATTTTTAATAATTGAATCATTCTGACGACGCTCATGACAATTCTTATCAAGATCTAAATAGCAATAAAATATTATAAATGTTAGTGGATACAAAATAACTCTAGGTACTCGTTATTAGACTAGAATTCAAAATATTTGTTGTAAACAAAGATATTTATGTACGTAGGTAGCAAAAACCGATAAGAATAACTAAAAAGAATAAAGTAACGCCAAATTTACCACTAAAAACAAGAACTTAACCTTCTATAAAGCATTATTGTTCACGCGCAGCGAAAAAGGTTATCTGAATTCGAAAACGGACAAGAGACAAATAAAATGTTGAATTAAAAGCTATTAAAACCAATAATTGTCTGCAATTTGCTGCAATGATGTGTCATAAAATATTTTCAACCAATTTTCTGTGGTTTTGTAACACATTTATTTACAAAAAATATATAGGATTGTAACACCAGCTCTAACCCAGCATAAAATATAAACTTTGTAGACCACAGAACCAACGTTCTAAAGACTATATTTTCTGTCTACCCTCATAAATATATTTTCACGCACACTTTGTCCCCAGAAATTGGGAAACGTGGCTTTTACCCGATTTTGGGGTTTCCATCTTGATTTTTATGGGTGTCGTTTGTAAAGTAAGTTGAATGGCCACCTGGAGGGGAAATAACAACATCGCCGGCTATGGATCCATGAATAAAGCATGGATACAAGATGGATAAAGCAGAATAACGCCAGAAAAATATGTGTGAGGTTTTGAGCATTTCAGCTTCCTCTCAGTTTCACATGAAATATAATAACTTGCCCAATAGGCTAGTCAGCTTTGTGTACCTGAAAATCACTCTTGATTACGAACTGGCTGTGACCCACTTTTTGCTCCAACCCCTCCTAGGTTGCTCCTAGGACAGTAGCACCCCAACAGTCTCCTATTTGTCGTACTCAGATAAATCTAAATATGCTACTCAACCAACTCATCATTCTCAGCTAGATATACTTGTGTATGAATGGAAGACGATTGAAAGAGCACTCCTCAGTTATTGCGAATCCATGTGATATGAAATTAAAAGAAGTTTTGCTTGTTGATTTTTTGTATTTTAAATTTTAACTCTTCTTTTTATTCAGTTAAAAGTATAACAAAAATAATTTGTTTGCCATATATATATAATGCTTTAGATTTGGTAATCTGTAATCTTATATAGTGTTTAATATAATATTATAAAGAGGAAAGATTTGTATGTACCTAAGTATGTTTGTAACGAATTGGCTCAAAAAGTACTGGACCGATTTTAAAAATTATTTCACCATTCGAATGCTGCATTATCACACTATATAGGCTATGTCCTGCATTTACTGTACGTTTATGCCAAAATGTTTAAAAAATAAATGCGAAGCCGGGAAGGGCCGCTAGTGTTTAATAAACTGAAAACATGCATATTTTTTTATTCTTTGTCTATAGAAATACAACTAGATACCTACCAAAAAAAATATTTAATCAGTACTTTTGTTGTGAAGAAGTAATCAAACATCCATCCATACAACCAACCACACACATGTCAGATTTACAGATTTGAATAACTTTATTTCTTTAGGCTTAAAAAATAAGCACTTAATAAGTCAAACCATTCGCATCTCAAACAAAGTGTGATTTCATTTTAAATTTTTAATAATGGATTCCCTAGGTATTATTTGGAGAGTGTAAACAAATATTTCTACCATTTTGCAAATATTTAGCGAATAATCTAGTTAATAATGTATAATGTTCATAAAATTTACGCAAATACAAAGTCAATAAAATGTTTACGATCCACCGTGAGCCATAGTGCAAACAAAGCAGTGCGCCTGCTGGATTTAATTAGCACAATTTACGGAAATCAACAAATATGGGGTTTGGTCTTTATGAAATAATGGAAAACGAGGATATTTGAATAAATAATTAGAAAAAATTAAATGATTCAATTTATAATTTATTTAGTAATTTAGTTAGTCACGCGAAATTACTGTCGTCAATTCGTTGGCCATCAGTCAGCTACTCTAGTTTAAACCATTACCTAACATTTTTATATGTTCGTTTGTTATTTACGTAGGTACAAACTCATGGTCTTCTTTGAGACCATAATTATGACCTTGCAAAATTTCAAAGGCACAGCTCTTTCATTTCCACATCCCACATCGCACTTCAACACAAACAAACCTCTAAAGGGTTCAAAATAACGTAACCTCTGTCGCGTCGCTTATCAGGGCCGCACCCTTACACCCTCATTCATTACACACAGCAAACACGTTTGTTTACTGAGCTTATAATTAACTTCACCTACTGTGTTCTGTTTACACTATGCGTTATCCTATTTAGGATTTAACAAGCTAAACAGTTCTGGGTTTTAGTCATTTTATTATGTAATTGTCATTAGAAACACATTCAAATTACCTAACATCTCAGAGCCCGTACTCTTAAAAACGAAATCGAAGTTTCTGATTATTTTTCGTGCAATCGCTAATCTTATGCAATGGACATAAGAGTTGGTTTTACGCGAACACGAAAAAGAAACTTCGATTTTCCTTTTCCGAGTAGGCCCCCTGGGTATTCAAAGTACTTCCTTTATTTTGTCAGAATTCTTGGATACGTCAGATATTCCTTATTAGATAAGCAAAACAAAGTACAGAAGTTCAAAAAGGCAAAGTGCTTCCTTCACCTACGAGTACCTAATTCTCTTTTAATGTATGCCTAAATATAATTAAAGTTGCGAAATAAATCATTTTGAATTCCATTTTATAAGACGACCATACCTTTATTTTGACTCATAATATTCACAAAAATTATAATTATTCTGAACATTATGAATCAACATTATTACATGCAGATATTTATTTTTGGAATAATAATAATTATACTGGACAATCCACACAGCATCATCTAGCCCCAAGCTAAGCAGAGCTTGTGTTATTGGCACTAGATGTCTGATATCCTTAATACAATACACTACGCAGTTATATATTTTCTATGTATGTACAATTATTTAAATATTTGTAGATCGTCAAAAAACTTGTCCCAAGGCGGGAATCGTACTCGCAACCTCTTGCGTCGCAGTTGGACCTTCTCCTGCCGCACCACATCGGTCATCAATGCAATGCGGCAATGATATGCGCTTTTCGAGTTTTACCGAAATATTACAAAATACGCAATATTCCCCAAAAACAAAGGAAATGGATACAAAATGATAATAATTATCACTCGGCTACTTTATCCGACGTCACATCAGCACTCGAGTTCACAAACACAATCGCACCCGCGCGCGACAGCTAGTCGATAGTTCGATCCCCATGAAACGATAATCAGTTCATGTTTACGCTTCGAGGAGTTTATTGTTTTTACAAGCTTTTATTGTACGCTTTTTTGTGTGGGACAAACTTTACAACTGAATTTTAGACTAGTAACTAACCTCAACCGATTGAGATGAAATTTGGCATAATTATGTGAGTTCGATGACAATGCAACGTCATGGTACCATCGAGTTGGTCTGATGATGGAGACCAATGGTGGCCATAGGAACTTCTAAACGAAACGACGTCGAGTTTGGGTTCTTTGGATTTGTCCTGCCAAGCAATTTGGTCCTAGATGATTACAAAAGCAAGTGTAAAAGGTTTATTAAAATATTAAAAATTTACTTATAGTTAAAAGGTCAGAAAGGTCAAGGCTTCAAGAAAACTTAATAGATCATTTTACCATCATACACTGTGTGGGTAGTAGAGGGCTCGACTAAGTCACATCGTCTGTGACTATATCCTTTTTACCTTCATTGTTATTTAATCCGACTCTGGTCCAATAGGTGAGAAAAGTCCCTCAGGGAGAAAGGCACGAGAAAGTAGGGTAAATAAAATTTGACCATAATTAAACCAATTTTGCCGACAAATTACTCATTCTTTCTTAACCCATTCACAGCCCAGCTACAGCGGTATGACCCGCGCACTTCTAGAACGAGCACATATGTGAGTCATAGGCACTGAAAGGGTTAAGATGACACTTATGTTACCTTATTAAAAACCTGTCATAAAAACACAAAATTTGAAAAAGACCCATCTTGCAAATTAAGTTGGTTTTAAAATTAAACTCAGTTCAAAGTGAACTAGTTTTACCAGTTTCAGCGCACAAACTTCCTAAATAGAACATTTTCTAGGAAAATGCTAAATCCCCCAAATTCCCTCACAAAGATCAGAACCAACTTCATCTGTACACTCGCCGCCACAAGTGGAGTACAGTGCGCAACAAAAGCTCGTTAGCTGTACTGTCGAGGACAGAACTCGTAAAGTGCACATGAAATTTAGTTCCAGGATTGTGTGTAATGCCGCGTCTGAGTTTGTTTGGTTTTCAATGTAATGTTACATTTTAGTAAGCTTATCTACTTCTGTGTGTAATTTTTTAAAGAAAATAGAGTAATGGTTCTTTCGACGTCCTCTATGGTGCAGTGGGTAAGGTCCACTTGCGACGCAGGAGGTTGTGGGTTCGTTTTATCGAGAAAATAATTAGTCCCATTTGTAGATAATTGTTCTGGGTGCTTTCTAGATGATACAAATATCACACAATGTGACGTATGAGTTATCAAGTACCCATAACATAAGCTCTACTAAGCTTCATATTAACTGATGCTGTGTGCATTGTCCAGCATTATTTAATTATTTTTAGAGTCATCCATCACTCTAGGTATGATTGTTCTGTTCCAAAACTATCTTACTTATGATTTCGATTGATGATTACCAACCGTGTCCCAACTATGTACTATGTACGTCTGACTGCCTCACTAATAGATCGGTTGGACCTAAACTAGGAGTATGTACATGATTTATACTTTTATGAATATTTTAAAACTTACGCGATCTGAACACATCATTCAGAGGCGGTAGCTCCAGTACAGTCAGCCCGTGACTGTAAACCTGTTGAAACTTCCAGAAATATAGGTAAATAAACGCGATTAATACCTGTTAAATTGTATTTATAATTACATAGTACCTGGATGACCGAGCTTTGCTCGGTATATATTTTTTTGGTATATTGTGTTTTTTAGAAATTATATTTAAATACGAATTACAACCAAACACTCATTGGCTTAGTGTTGCTTAACAACGCCACCTACTGTAGTAGCTTTAGTGTTTTGTCGTTGGATCAGTTGGTTGCTCCCCATTAAAAAAAATTGAATTAATATTCGCCAATAGATGTCAGGAAGAATCATATTTTTCAGTTTATGTCACGGCTAGTTATCTACGAACAAAATAATGGATTTTATGTCTATGGCCTTGTTCCTATTATGACGTCATATTCGAGTATATACAGTAAATTAAAAAAAACCTGTCATACACGATAGATGAAAGCTTTGTAGCGTCGAAAGCTTGTCTATGGGAGTGACTTATCGAAAAACTTGATTATTGAAAACACGAATAAAACGACATTTTCTAAAAATGTCCTTTTGTTCGTGTTATCCTAGCTAGACCGATTTATCGATACTAAATTTCATGAAAATCGTTGGAGCCGTTTCCGCAATTCAGATTATATATACGAGAATTGCTTTTTAATGATATAAGACATGCTCTTATGATTCTTTAAGTATAAAATATATTATGTCTTTCTTCATTTAATAATAACTTCTTCTAAAATCTGTTTTGGTTCAATAAGCTGCTTGTTTTACAACTAAATAAATAAATAAATAAAAATAAACATAACTTCTTTCTACTTTCGATAATACAGCTTAGAGTAAAATCAAGAGAACTTTTTTCACAATCACAATTGATGTACCCGCATAACGTAAAAACAATAAATTGAAAGTAAATTTGTTCTCAAATTTTCTCCTAGGTAACCTGATAACGATAACAGAGTGTGAAGCCATCAGAATCAATCGCACCAACGAGCCGTTAACCACAGTAAAACTATTACTGCTTAACCCTCGGTTTAACGCGTGCTAAAATTAACCAGCATTAATCCGGGTATATCCGTTACAACGAGCAGCGAGGGTTGACATAAAAACGACTTACTAGTTTAAAGCTCAGTTATATATATAGTTATCAGACGACGACAATGCGGGAGATTTTTGAATTATGCTTATTATATGCACAAAAATAAATACAGCAAATCTTTAACTGGCACACTACGAATTTTTATTGAATGTTCTTTTTTTTCTTGCTATAAGTTTTCTATGAGTCACTTTTATTTAAAAGATAAATAATTTTTAGTTTACTTTTACTTGTAATAGAATTCTACATATTAAATCACACTTAAAAGTAACTTTATCCCACTCGTGTAACCCATAACTACTTATATCGATAACAAGGGCCATGCTACATGCATGTAACACACGTGCCTTATCTGGCCCGGGCTGTTTGCAGAGGGCCCATGTAATTACGCAGTTAATTTATACAAATAACGCTCTAAGTTAGATACAATCTTGTAAGCTTACAAGCTGATTTAAGGTTGATCTCGTGTCGTGATTATTTGGACGGGGCAGTATTTTTATTCTAAATCTATTGAATAAAATTATTATGAAAACCAAGGCCTTTAATATATTCACTGCCTAGCCACTGCGGTGCGCCTCGCAGGCGTACGTTGCAACTATCAGTATAGCTGGTGAAAGATGTCCAAATGCGTCATTGGCAATGAAAGTGTTATTATATTTATATTATTTTTGCCGGAACGGGCGTTTCCAAGCAAGTGGCCTTCGCTAACGACCTTTTCCAAACAAGTTAAAAGACACTGAAATTGGTAAATAATAACAAAAATTAAAAGAAAAGCGGAGTGATGCGTGTGTCCAACAGTGGGACAGAAAAGGCACCATAAAATCTTGTAACAGATACCTACAACATAAGTTACATAGAAGGACACAAAAAGGTACACCTAGTATGGAGTGCAAAAATGCAACAAGGCGAAAAGGACAATTAGAAAAGGGTTGAGAGACTGTCATGTCCAAGGGTTCTAAGGGCAGCTTGTTACCGGACAGACGGATCAGCAGCCGGCACGCGGCAGTTTAAACCGGGTGAAAAACTATGACGTTTTTAAACGATAGGTATTTGCGAAGTAGTTTTTGGTTTAATTAAGATTACATTTCTTTAAATTTTGGCTGGTTTTGGAAAAACTCCATATATCCTGCTTTTCGAGCCTTTTATACACAAATATACATACATATAAATGCATTTATTTTTATACATTTAGTTAATCCAAAAATCTAGTGCAATAAAATTATTACTCATCGTATCATGCAAGCGCACTACTGCATTTAAAATAGTCTCAAGCAGTCTCTCTTTTAAATTGCATAAAATAGCAACCCTTCTCAATATAATTTCAATAGCCATAATACCTCATCTTATTTCCATAAAAGCCTAAATTGGCCCACAACGTATTCACAGTGAATGATGGGTGGGTAGCACAGTGGAACACGGAATTCCCCTTTCTTTTATGGCCCGGGCCATTTTAAACCGGGTCACGTCCGCGCCTTTCTATTGAGACGTAGGTTAAGGGGTTGAGCATAGGTTTTTAAAATGGCTAGGTCAGTTTGTGATATAAACTGCTTCACGTAGTTTTTAATAGATAGTGATATCGTGACTTCACCCCATCCATCTTCTGCTTTTTTTAACAACGCGTGCGAAGCCGTTGATAGAAACTATATAATACCGCATGTTGATCCCTGTTTTTATAAATTTTACATCACTTGTGCTTTCCATTCCCTTCCAGCCATAGGCTTCTGTACTAATTGCTTCGTTCGTTGTATTACTAAGTAGGTACCTCTTATTATTTTTACCCCATACTGTCTCATTGATCGACAAAGGCTTCCCTTCCATTTAGAAGGTAATCTTAAATGTTTCGGTGAAAAATACAGATTCTAAATCGATTTATATGCAAAGAGCTCGATAAGTGAGTCAGCCATTATCATCGCGCTGTGCAATGACGCGGGACGGTATAAATGTCATCTCGTGGTTGAAAGGGTCATATTTAACGTGTGACCGGAGATTGGAACCCGGCTAGACTGAAAATGACTGAATCAATTGTAATAATGCCTTTTATGTAGGTACTTTCCAAGTTGACGAACACGGGTAGTTGGTTTGATTTAAGAAAGAAAACGGCATCGTGTTTCCCACTATTATAAATTTGTTGGAGATGCTACTAAAAATATCTATCTCGCATTCGCATTAGACCTACTTATAAGAATTATATCCCAACTTCTGTACCTACAAACAATCTTCACAATCATCAAAAACTAATCTCAAAGCAATATCTTTGCTAATCTCCTAATAAAATCATAGCTCTCATAATTGGAGCGCGCGGGGAGAGCCCCTAAATCTGAAGAAAAAGCTTATTCCATATATTGGAGCAGAGAATTCCGCCTCCTTTATTGCGAGCACTAATGTTACATTAGTAGCTTTGTATGTGTGCGTGTGTAATAACCACAGCGTAAATTGTAAGAGTTCCGTTACACATTCTTAGACGATACGAATTTTCACTTATTTTCACTATTTTGTTTAAAATAAAATGCTACCTTTATTTACAAAAAATATATAAAAAGTTCATTGCCAAAAGCATATAAAACCACATAAAACATTACATAGATTTTGTTTTCTGTTATTAATTACCCGACGACTTATAAATTTATACTATATGTACATAATCCTCATTTCCGTTCACAAATGGTAATTAGCATTTTCCGCAGAATGTGAAAATATTATTACCATTAAATTAATTTATTTATTTAGAAAGCAACTCCAATAGCGTACCTATTCATAAATCGTTCTCAAATAATTGACTATTCCGAAATTTTTTGTCGCGTACTCTACCAAAGAAGATTTCTCTGGCTCATACTGTCACTTTTGAGATCCTTGATTTGGCAAACTGTTTTAACTTTTTACCCTATGCCAATGTTATATCATTGTTTAACGTAATATTACAGCATGCCTTGCATGTGTGCGTGCAGAGCCAGCGTGTGATTGATCGCTGCGGTTCACGTGTGTGAGTGTGATAGGGTTGACACTTAGTCGTCGTCAGCCTATTAGGAAGAGATTGAGAGCTCTACTACGAGATGATACAACTAGTTACGGAATAAGTTTATTAATTTTTCGGTTAACGTATTGACTACCTAGCCTCTGCGGCGGCAGCCGGTGCTACCCGCAGGAGCGGACGGGTCGCAGCTAGTACGCTTCGCAAAACTGACTACTTGTTCATTGTCAATTAATGAAAGTATTAAAGCCTTAACTCTACCGTATAAATTATATGTACCTAGATAAATAAAGTCACAGCCTGACTTCACCTACACATTATTAAGTACCTAAGCCACCCTAATGGTCAACTGGACTGGATTTGTGATCGCAGCAAAGCTATTCAATAATACACAGAAGAAAGCTGCTGCACAGATATCACAACACGGGCTAATTTGGAGGGGTCGATACTCTTTCGTCTCGACATCGCGACATCAAGTAAAGTCAGTCTGTCAATAAACGCTTAATAGTTTGATAAGGGATCTACTCAATAATATAATATATTTTACATTTTAATGCAGCCGACTGTACCTACTCAATTAAATACAAATCGAATAGCTTTTACAATAAAGTGATAAATTGACAACCCTATTAGTACAACGGGTAACAAAGTAGGGAAGCGTGTTCGACTGGTGACTTCTTAATCTTTTACTCAAACACGGCGCAAGATATAAGCTGCAGCGGATATGTTTTAGCAGTAGTGGTATACTAACAACTTTATTGAGATTGGAAATTGTTAAGAACCGCGTTTAAATCTTTTGAATGGGCGACTAAAAAGTGTAGCAATAAAAGGGAACTAAATTTAATTCTAGGTAACAGAAAAAGCCCAGCAATTTGCTTACAATCCTTAGCGTGTAACTAGTAGTTACTATAAATTGAGTTCTTTGCAAAAACGCCGTCCATTGAAAGTAGGTAAGGTACCTAGTGTACCTACCTACTACTTGTATGTATTTTAAAATATTTTTGTTGTTATTCTGTCTGTGAACAATTAAATTGTTAATATATTTATTTCATATGTATTGTAAAATTTAAGTTTTAAAGCATTTTGTTAAATCCTGTTATGCAAAAACCCGCTATTTTCTGTTATTCCCGGACCAATAGCAGCGCTCCGATAGGGCGCGAACTTCGTCATCAGTCACGTCGGATTTTTAGTGGAAAGCGGGATTATTGTGGATGTAATTATTTCTGGATTTCCTTGTTTCTGCACGGCCTGTTTCTTGTGGTCGTGTTTTGTTTTTGTTTGGATTTTCTGCCCATTTTCAGATAGGTACATTTTATTACGTCACAGAGGGTGGGGTGACAGAGGCTCAAGATAATTTTAGTTTCCGGGTCGTCTAGATTCATCTCATTGTGTGAGCGTTGCCTTGGGACTAAAAAAACCTGTTATGTTCTCAATAAAACAAATAACCTTCAAATAAGGTATTTTTGGAGTAGAAAATAGAGCAATTGCATTTTTAGTTTTCGAGGAAAAATTAATTTTATCGTCCATGAAATGTATCAATGGACTTGTGTAACTAAGTTAAAATCATAATGTGTTAGCATCTGACTCTGGTTGCAATATAAATCAAACCCTTTGCCAAAGTAGCCGAAAGTAAACTTCAAAGCTTACCTAATAAGAAAATCAAACATCCAACTAGCTAATCCTGAAACACCAATAAATTACGATTTGATAACCCTTATCACCGGAGCCTAAGGTCGACTTAAGAACAGTTAGAGCCTAACTTATCTGTCTAGAACACAAACTGGGCTTATCTGATGCCACAGAATGTTAATACTCGTAGTTACAGTCTTGCAGGCATTAAAAGTATGGTTGTATAGAAGCTATACTCTCATGGTTTAACAGTTATGATTTCTTAACTAAGCAATCATGACTATTGTGAACCATGAGAATCACGGGAGTATCATTATCATAACCAATTTTGTTAGATGATCTAAAGCGATTCAGGAACGAATCGAATTTTTTTGGTCATTAATGTAATATTTTTACTTAATTACCAACATCAGCGACTGTTGGGCATAGGCCTCTTTCTATCGAGCGTTAGTTTGGGCCAAAAATAGCCGTTGCTTAAGCAACGGCTCAATTATTAATAATTGACGCATTATCTGCCCACCCCCTGCGGTGCGACCCGGACGACCGCTCTACAACACAACACACGGAGATGCTAGCTATTCAACACGTGCGTTGTGTGCACTGAAAGTCTTAATATTTTTATGTATCCACCCTGTTCTTCTATCTCCACGTGGGTTTTCATGCTTCCTTCACTAATGTAGAATTATTCTTATAAATATCCCGGAGAAAATTCTATGTTTCGCTTCTAGCATCAATATTTTCTTCATCATCATCAACCCATACACGTCCACTGCTGGACATAGGCCTCACCCGCACGACACCACAAATGGCGGTCCTGAGCCGCCTCCATCCATCGACTCCCTGCGACCGCTACGATGTCGTCGGTCCATCGAGTGGATGGTCCCCCATGTAGGGGATCTTTTCTTACCAATTCAATATCTCCTAAATATACCTAACCGACCAGGTACTTAATGTGAGCTTCAGTACCACTCCCCTATGCCTATGTAAACTAGTACTACCCTAGTACCTTGATAGGTAATAAATCCACGGTGGTACAGACCTGCCCCTGTTGTGTTCTAAGGATTAGGGCAGAGCCTTATTGGTTATGGATGTAAGGACATTTACAATTGAGAGGTAGTAGGTATTTTAAACAGGTATAATAGTATAGATAAAGAATGGGATAGTAGATGACCATATTTGATCCATTGTGTATGATTTTTATGATATTCTTTATCTACACGATCTATAATAGTGCGGATTCTAAACACCTAAGAGTATAATAAATAAGATGTTCATGCACAATTCAACACTTATTTTCTCCTAGCCCTAGGTTTTCATCGAACTCGGTTGTTTTTAATTTTTTAGAAATATTTTGATGTGCTTAAGGTAGTATTGGATTCATCTTGGCAGTTTTAAGTTTTTTATCTGACTGCTACTACAACACAGCGTTTATCATTTCTGTCCGAAAAGACAGTGAAGAAAATATTAAAATTAAAATGTGACAATTGGGACCATGTGTCCGAAGATTTTTTATCCCAAATGTCGGCAAGCCTAAATTTTACTATGAGAGACGTTTTTTAGTTCCATAGGTTATTTGTTTACTTACACATGTTTTTGCAAATGAATTATCTTTACGGTCATTGGATTGTAAATTACTTATCTGATAATAAAAATTAACTTATACTATTAAAAACAAATAAACTTTATATTATAAATAAATACCTTTCATATTAAATTACATTTCTTACTGAATTTACTAGCCCTTACTTTTAATATTATTCTTCCCCTTTCCTAGGTACAAAAAGTTTGTACCATTTTAACTAAATATAGCTATGTCACATGTCATTTATATTATTAGTTGAGATTGTCGTCAAACGAAGGTCTATTCTATACGATAAAAATAAACAAAAATTAAGCACGATTAGGGTTACGAGTTTCTCTCTATCGAACCCTTGCACAATGGTCTACTCACCATCACGACTCCTAAAGTTGCAAATAGCTAAGTTTTTGTACATTACAGCCGAATATGGAGTGATATACAAATAACGGCGTAATCCGTAAGAGCCTAAAGAGCTCGCCGCAAAGGCTTAGCGGGGATTAGAGCGGATACGGTCTTACGGGCAGGGCTGCCACTGGAGAACCAGCTGGTATTACCAGCTTCCACAGTTCCTGTTAGACTTACACAATCTAGAAACCAATATGAAAGTAATTACAAATAGCAAATAAGTAATAAAGTAGAAATAATGAATAATTATTACATATTACAAAAACTAGATTTTGACCTCACACATTGTTCCTGGAGTAACCATAAAAAGCTTTGACGTTGGCGGTCCAATATACTAAAACAGTAAAAATTTGATACCTACCATTTTTCGTTATGCTTTCAGTATATCAAGGTAAAAATCCGTGCATTAAGTGCATTACTTTAAACCATTGTAAAGATTGAAAACTTTTAGGAACGTCTTAGTTCTAAAAAGGGATGTTATGATCTATAGCTTGCTATAGTTGTAAAAATCATGCAAATTATTAGTCTCTGTAACAACCCTAGCCACTCAAGGTCTTATCCATCGCAGTCAGACTTCAAAGTAACGAAATAAAATAACCATTTTGCAAAAATTAAATATTCTGAAACCGACTCTGGCTTAGCTGACTACAAACAAGTCTAAAGTAGGATCCAAAACTACAATTTAATTTAACTACGCACAATTTTGTTGCTTTTAGTTTTACTACCTATTTAAGTTGGTTGATAGTTTAGTAAGTTTTTATTTATGGATCGTAAGAGGATTTAAAGATCAGATCAAATGAAGGGGAAGGTACTTTACTTACTATTTTATCTATAAACGGAAGATAACTAAACTTTTTAGCAGCTTTTCGTAAATAAATCGACGATAATCAGAACAATACGAACTCTACAAAACCATAAAAAGCTTGCATTTGCCATACCTTTCTACTATTATTATATTGTTTGAAAACCTTGGGTGGCATAATTAATTTAAATCAAGAATCATCATGATCATCATCATCGGCCTATAATATTAGTCCACTGCTGGACAAAGGCTTCCCCTAATGAACACCATAGCGCCCTGTCAAGAATGAACTCTAGCAGCGACTAAATTCATCTCTAGAAAACTATCTTTTTTTTAAGTTCGTTTATTACATTACTTGCTTTCAAAAAGGAAGAGTGAGTTTCTCTTCTATTGCAAATTGCTGTAAATGATTAGCCTTTAAAACACAATATAACTTGGTGCATTGCTTCTCGTGGAGCCTTTTCCAAAGCGGAACAATTTCTGCAAAGCCAACCATTGGCAAAATACAGCATACCATTACAAAACAGCTTTCGGCACGACATGACTGTCATGACGTGTAAATGATGTCATGAAGAGATTACTCGCACGTCCGCGGGAAGTTACTCGTAGGACGGTGACGGTGGGTATCGAGCAATTGATCGCTACTGTCGATGCACCTGCGGTACTAGTGAGGGGAATGTGTCGATGCATTTATAAAGTTACATGTCCATCAGATCGGATTATTCGTAGCATAAGGATATTGTTTCATTTGATTTATAAAATCGGTGATTTTTATGCACAAAGCTGGATCTGCATATCTGCTGATACCAATGCCAGAGTCCGGTATTTCTGCGAACGAAATCATCGAAAAACTCGAGTGCTTTGAATATACCTATATTGCCGATGCAAAATTCGAAAGCAGTAGATGCGTATTGTAAATTAAATACCGACGCTGCATACTTTCCGACGGTCCAGTGGACGCGAAAAAGGATTTATAACATCGAATAAAGCGTTTGTTGTGGTTCAGCATAAGAGGGACTGATTCCCTTAACCCAAGTTGTCCTTAGTTTTGGACTCCATAATGCTGTGTGCCAGCGATATGTTTACTTGATTTTATCAATTTGAAATACATAGGTAAAAATCTGTTAAAAAGTACCTAACTACTAGGCCTGCATAGCTTGAAATATTTCTGACATTTTGCATCATCACACTACACCATTACTAGTTTTACATCGACTAAAATATTCAGTTTCATCGAAACCACTCCCATCTCTATTGTGTAGATAGCATTAAGACGTTAGCCACTGGGGCTTAGTGTAGTGGCGTCGTGATGCAAAATGGGTGGTCTGTACAATGCCTTATGTCTCTGTCTCGCCGTATCGATATGTGGTGTGCATATAATCGATATACATACGTGTGTGGCCAGTCGATTGGTTTGCCAGCCCTGTTGAGTTTCCTATTGTTTAGTTCTGTAACACCATCCACTTAAATAGGCATTAGTACGTCGGATGGTAGCGTCCGACGTCCTAACTTAGCTGTTAGGATTTTGTCAACTTTATATAATAAACAGGATTTAAGAATATCAATTACTATACTACTATATATTACTTGCTTGTGATGCCTGAAATAAATGTTTATTTATTTATTTTATTTATTATTTTACTATCATACGTACCGATTTAACACCTCTGCACAGCCGTGAAGTTCGTCTGAGACAGAGATGGTGGGTTTAACTCCCTCCGTGCGACTAATTGCATGATTCCTTCTGGGAGTGGGTGTTTTCATTTAATAAATAATATATTTACAATAAAGGTAGCAGTAGCAAGTTTCTCAATCATCTGGAATCCCAAAACATAACACAAGTTACGCTCTGCTTATTTAGTTAATTTCGGTCTAGACGATTTTGTGCGAAATATCAGCATTATTTATTTATTAGAATAATTAATATCACTTAAAACTACACTTACATGTAGTATAAAGCAAGTTATTAACGCTAGTATTAGCGATGCTTTCAAAAGTTTTAGACTAAGTTTGCTTATGCTGTTTGTTACTGTTGTAAAGTTGGAATAACGCACTGCTCATGCTGTACAGCATTGAAGCTTAATCACTGTTCGACCAAAATACAGACAAAAAAAAATGCTTTAAACAACTCTAGCGTACGTGGGCCGGTGGTTTTACTCACGATGATTATATACATATTAGGTAAATATTGAGTAGCCAAGCTTAAGCAAGCTTGAACATAAGGAAATGTATCGGTACGCGTTTTGTTGATTATTACTTCTGAAGTGCATTTAAAAACAGCCTGTCCTTCTGGCAGATAAACCACCAAAGAAGAAAGAAGAAGTTGATGGCTAGGTTGTTCTGAAACCATCGAAGAGTTTTATGTCAAAATAAATCAAACCGACTTCAAAGCAAATTGCATTGTTTGGTTTGTGTAATAAAATAGATTATGTTTTTTTATATATGTATATTTATCACTTTTTCTGGCCGCGGTGGCGTACGAATATCGACTCCTCCAACTCAACACGTGGATGTCGTAAGAGCCATCTAAGGGAACCTACCAGAGGAAGGGCAGCATCTTCATTCTGAGTATTTTTCAACACCAACACTGCGATCACCAAACTGCCTGCCAAGCGTGGTGATTATGGCAAAACCCTCCCTGCATGGGAGACCACTCGATGGACCGATGACATCGTAGCGATCTCAGGAAAGAGATGGATGGAGGCAGCTGAGGACCGCTATTTGTGGCGTCGTATGTGGGAGGCCTATGTCCAGCAGTGGATGTGTATGGGCTCATATGATGATCACTTTTTTTGTAGTATGTAGAATTCAATCCTAATTAATAAAAACTTAGTACCGCTAGCATTCATCTGGGTAAAATAATAAATATAAATATTTTTAAAGATTTAATAATCCCTGTGCAGGCGGGGCTACCAGCGGGGACCATAAAGCTACAGTTGAATATCTTCAAATATAAACAGAGGCAGAACGCGAATAGTTTAATGTATATATCGAAACTATTCGGAAACTCGTTCGCAACTATCCGACTCTATCGGAATATGAATATCTGCGGAAATTATAATAATACCCAGTTAAATAGATTCAATGTTGTTGCGATGGAATATGGTGTGAAGATGAGACATCATCATCCTTGCCGCGGAATCATTTCTATGTGCTACAAGTATAATGTAGATATTTTGACATTCATCATTATCATCAGCTCATGTTGACCCACGGGCCCACCGCTGATCATGTAAACTGTTTGAATAAGTAGGCTAGGTAAGTTTGTTGAAAATTGCTGTACTGAAAAGTTGTCACTTTCTTACATACTACACGTACTTTTTCATGCTGCTGAAATTTCGGTGGATGGTATTCAAAGGAAGTACCTACCTACCACGCCATCTGAATGTTCCATTGAAAGCTGTAGGAAACCCGTTTCCGCTTCTGTTGTCCACCATTAGCTCAGCCCTAGAAGCTCATAAAGCTCCTTAAATTATCCTAAGGTTTTTCCTTAACTTTAGGCCCGTTACATTTCTAAGGACCTCCCTGAGATCACCAGCGAAACTAAACAAAAGAACAACATTAATTGACAATGACCACAACATTAGCTGTCACTGGGTAAAGGGGATCCGGGAGGGAAGTAAGGGGGGAGGGACAAACGATTTGGCAAAACGACCGTCGACGTTAACAAAGTAGTAAAACAAATCTTTTTGGGTTCGTTCTTTAGGGTTTTCATGGTGTTCTTTCGTTTGTTTGATGACCTGAGAAAAAAGTGCAACCAATGACACCAATAACACGACGAGAACTAGAAACCTGAAATTGCTACATATTTGAAAGCATGATCTCGCTTGCATTTTATTATAATTTAAATTCAATACATTTATTTATTCAGACAAGACAAAGGTCTAAAAATTGGAGTAGTAAATATTACACGGCTTTAGATAGTCAAACAGATGGTAGCCATCGCGATAAGCGGAAACCGTCGATTGTCACTTATTGTATTTTATGTTTCTGTTCTTGTTTAAATGTGTGACAGGATTTTCTTTGAAATTATACCAAATACTATTATCAAATGTTAAGCGTCAAGATACTACATATATAGTACAACTTAGTACAGCCGACTGTACCTTACTCTTTAAAGAAATGCTTATAACATGAGCATTAGAATTTACAATAAAATAACTAAATGGAAATATATCTAGGAAAAACTAAGGTGAACGGCTAGTCAAAAATGATATTTTACTGTGAACGAATATTTAAAAGTTCGAATTGTAACATAAATGACTAATACCAACTTTATATTTGCACGCCTTTGTATATTAATTTTGTATTCTTGGAAATATAAGATTGATTATCTTAGAATGAATCTCATTCTCATGGCAATGAAAAGGGTAGAATCGATATGATTACTTACGATCTAATTCACTCAGCAACTATAATTTTGATCATAATAGGATCGCCGGTTGTTAATCAGGGCGCGTTCATTGCTGATTTAGTGCGGCCCGATATTGGCACATAAGTTAACGGCCGGCAGTGGACACTGTGCCCGGTTCCCGGTCGATTTCCGCTTTCCAATGCGTTGCCTATTGATTTTTCCTAAAGAATAGGTATAATTTCATTTCAAGTCTCCGTGTAATCTCACAGCCCTTATTTTGTTTTTAAAATAAGCCTTTTGTTCCTTTCTTGGCAACAGCAACGCTTTGCTATCAAGTTTCCATCAGGCATCCAAAACAAAAATAATCGACAAAAAGCGTAGAAATCTCCTGAAACCGAGATTTGTTCGCTCCGAAGAGCTGGAGACAGGGGTTCTACATCAATCAACCCCCTCTTGGGGTGTAGGGGGGATTATTTGTCAGTATGTGTGTTTGTTTGATGGTTACTTGGATACTGGGACTGCCAGTAATTGTGTGGACCTTAGAGGATAAATGACAGAAGGGTCGCCGTTGAACCGAAAAAAACAGGCTTTTTGTGAAGGATATCTCAGCTTTGTAAACATGTTTCTAGAAGATGGATTAGGAATGTCGTAAAAATAAACTAAAGAATTGGTCTGAAATCGAAACTCAGGAAAATGTTGAGCTTTTATCCATCTAGGCGGTTAAGAATCAAAATGAAATACCTCTCTTTAAACCATACAAACCCCTCTACAAGTCGCATAAAATGAAGTTTAATAATTTAAAAAGTTAAAATGATTTTGATAAATCGGAGATATCTTCACCATTTCAGTAAATCACCTAAAACACTCAGCAATATCAAAGAGCCAGTAACTCAAACTAATGAAGTTCATCAAGCAACTCTTCGTCGCCATTTTCCAAGATGGCGGACATCAGGCAAATTGGGCGGGAAGTGATGAATTACTGCAAAAGGTGATTTAGCAAAAAGTTAGCTACTTAACTCGCTAAGTTTAAGTTTTATGACGAAATATTTTACTAAACACCGTAAAGACCCACATAAAACTCGCGAGATAAAAAGTTCAAAATAAGCTTGCGAATAAAAATTGTGTTAGTAAAAATTAAATGAGGTTTTCGCTCTGCTAGTGCTGAGAAAGAGACATACTCGTAAATGCATTTTGACATTTGAGTTTTGCTCACGTTCTAAACTGATGTATCTCTAGCTATATAAAACTCTCGACAATGTTTCGATTTGATGCTCCTACGTGGGTAAAATCCGTAGGTATTGACATGTTTTATATCTTGACAACGTCTACTATAAAATCGTTTTAAACATTATGAAATCTGTATTGACAAAGTCATAAATACATTTTCCAGTAATAATACATCAAAGTTCCTTAAAATCACACTGAAACATGGATAAAAATGCAAACCGTCACAACGTCTGTATCTTCTTGATAATTTAAAAACTATTCTCTGCTGTCTTTGAGATGTAAATGTGCTTCAATTGTTCTCATACCACCATGACTATTTGAACCAAAACAGGAATTCAGACACATCTAAAGCCTCCTCGCCTCGGAGTCCCAAAATCCCGCAATTTCATACAGCGTACATTTATAAATGATGGAGTATGCAACATCTAGACCGTGCAACACACTAATTGACAGCAGGACACGCTGCTCTGCAGATTACGGACTAGGACGGTTTAGTACGAGACGCAATTTAAGAGCAAGCTGCCGTGAACTAAGCATTTTAGGTGTTAATTGTTGGTACGGTTTTGTGCTGCCGTCACTATCTCGTAAATTAAAGGTAAAGTACATTTCTCCCATAATTCTGGGAGATGTATGAATCAATGGAAAGTGTTGCCCTATTGTGGGACGTTTTGGACTAGTCGAAATTCACGCAAAATATTTGCTCTTAGCGTCAATAAAACACATACAAATGAGTCATGTCTCCCCGTTCGCGGATTAAATCTAAACTGTTCTTGAACAAAAATATCGGTCTTAGCAGTCTAGAGCCTTATGTCTACGACTATTGGCTCCATTTTTGTGAGACGATTAGAAGGCTCAGTCTTTGCGGTATCACATGAATGTACATAGTTCACGCTCCGGCGCGCTCCAGACCGAGTGTTTCCTCAGATTCTGGTTATTGCTTGGGACATACAGGTGCCAAGGACGAACCTCAAGTGGATTCAGTTATAATGCTAAAGGTCGATGAACACTTAACGTGTTTTTACACACATATACACACACACCCCCCCAGTATTAAATATAAGCAACGGGAGCGTGGACGATGTTTACTAAGTCCCGCCCGCCTGCGCGGGCCACATCCCGTACATGATTCCGCTGCGTATAGAAAGAAAGAAAATTTGTTTATTGGTTCACTATGAATTACAGCTTGCAATTATTATAATATAATAGAGAATATTACAAAATTAAAATTACCTAGATCTAAAATAGCAACAAGTGACTTTAGGCAGCGAACCAATAGATCCCGTTTCAGCATAATGTTGCTCCACAAGAAGTAGAGCAACGTATGGACAGAATTTATGTTCCGTTGGGACGAGTAAAAGCACATTACGTATGCAGCGACCTTAAAATCCATCTTTTCGTGTTCACAACACTATCACGTTAGCTTCGCGGAACTCTCGTATGCATAAACTTCCCATCCGGATTCACATGATACTACGTTCCGTCTGCGTCCCGTCCACGGCCTAACCCCATCACACCTTTACAAGAAGTCTTGTTAAAAAATTACCCGCGAATAAAGTATGAAAGTACAGTAATTCTACTCCTGACCCAATACCGACAAGGTGGTTGAAATTGCAATCCCTTTTCTTCCTACTTCCAGAGGGTTAAAGAAAGGAATAACTGAAAACTATAAACGTGTTTTGTGTACGTTTTGTTCCCATTTCCGTACTTTTCCATCTTACTATTTTTTTAAACACCTTGTAAGTTTTATTAGATTGCAAAGTTCTGAGACCTGTTCATCTGTATATCCTGTTATCACTACCATCTCGAGGAAAAGAAACCATGTGAAATAGCCTGGAAGCGAATAAGTAGGGATGAAAGATTCGCGGGCGATTTGCTTAACCGACTCTCAGCTCTGCCGATAACGACATAGATTCGCTATTTATCCGTGTCGGTTGTACTGTCAAGTGTTATGAGTGCACATTGGAGCACTTGCTGGCTTTTTGCAGTTTAGAGAATTTTAAAACAAATTCATATTGTAAATGCGTAAGTTTGGATAAGTTGGACTATTAATTTTAGAATATCAAATATTTTTTTTCCATTTTTAGAACCGTAAAATTTTCGTATTCGACATACATACATTCTGTTTCATTTTATCTTATAAAACTATCGATCTTTCTAACTTGTCCAATTTTCAATACCAGTCTCATAATCTACAAAGGTTTGGTATAGTTTTCTTCTTGAAATAAAATGAAGAATTTTCTATTGCGTATATATTCTAACAGAGGGGTTAGAATATTTACACCATAGAAAATTATTTCTATTTATTTGATTTTCTTCCTGAACTACAATTAAATACATAGCAGTGTTTCTACATATACAAGTTGTACAGAAAAATACGAAATACTTTAAAAAATACAATATTTCCAGCGTCGGCAGCGTATTTGCATTGATGATGAGTGCTCGTCTTGGTGCGACATGTCTGCTGGCGTTCCACAGGGTGGCGTTCTTCCACCTCTTCTTTTTGCTATGTTCATAAATTCTATATCTCAAAACATAACTTCATCGTACCACCTCTATGCAGATGATCTCCAAATATACACGCAGGCTACGGTAGATCAGCTATCGTGTGCTATTGCCACCATTAACGAAGACCTAGGTCGTATCCTGGACTGGAGCAACAGCTTTGGTCTAAAAGTCAACCCTTCAAAAACGCAAGTGATCACAGTAGGAAGCTCTCGAATGATAGGTCGGATAAATTGGAGTACTCTACCAACTGTGGTCTTTGATGGGACCCCTGTTGGGCAAAGCAAAACGGTGAAAAATTTAGGTATCCTCATCGATAGAAATCTGTCGTGGGGACCGCAGATATCTGAAATCAGCCGTAGGATGTTTGCTTCAGCAGGTTCCCTTCGAAGGCTGCGTAACTTTCTACCTATTGCCACTAAAATCTCTCTTGCACAATCTCTTCTCCTTCCAGTTCTTGATTACGCCGATTCGGCTTTTCTTGATCTAACTGAGCAACAGTTAAACAAACTTGAGCGCCTGCAGAATGTCGGGATAAGGTTCATATTTGGCTTGCGCAAGTATGACCATGTTTCGGAATTTCGCAGGAAGCTCAAGTGGTTACCTATACGGCTTCGCCGAAATTCTCATATTCTCTCTCTTCTCTTTAATATCTTGTTTTACGCCTCTGCACCCCATTATCTCAAAGAGCTTTTTACCTTTCTCCATCATTCGCACGCTCTTTCTCTGCGCTCTTCTGAAACTTTTATACTTCAAGTACCTGTTCACTCTACTTCTTTTTTCGCCCATTCCTTTACTGCCCGGGCTGTACAACTATGGAACGCATTGCCAGTCTCAGTGAGGCGAGCAAAGTCGCTACCACTATTCAAAACCATGGTGAAGGAGCTCTATTTAGGCTGTTGTCATTGAACGCATATATCCTGTATCCCTATGTATATAAGTAAATATATATATTTACTTATATACATAGGGATACAGGATATATATATATATATATATATATATATAAATTTATATATGTAGTTTATTTTAGGCATAAAATTTAATATGAGTATTTTTATTTATTAAGTCTATACTAGCACACAGATCCCCTAGTACCATCCAACAATCCTATCCATCCACGGTTGTCTGGTAGAGATCGCTCTCGAGCGATAAGACCGCCACTTGTAACTTAGTTTTAAAATTGTTTTTTTTTGTATTTCTGTATCTATCAATACGTGTGCAATAAATAATTTTCTATCTATCTATCTATCCTTGGTTTAGAAGTAATGAAAAAATATCCATGCGAACGGAGCGTGCATTCGAGGGCGGGCGGCGACGGGCGGGGCGGGCGAATAGTTGTCGGATGGAGCTTCCAACGACGCCAAAGAGGAAATGGCCCGCGTGTGGTTTAAACTACAGACAATTTGCGGGTCTTAAACTCATGAATAAAATTACTGCCGTGATTCTAAATTGTAACTCTATTACTGTCGGAACTTTTACATGAAACTGGAACCCAGTTCTAGTTTAATTAAAGATTATTTATCGGGTATTTATCGCGTACATTTTGTTATATTTTCCCCTACGTTTCCATCGCGTTACAGCGATCGTGGTCACGGGGCGACTGGATGTACTCGGAGCTGCCGCCGAGAATTGATGGCAGTATCCACTACTACCCTCAATTCGTCTGCAGAATGAGGAATGTCCAAGTTCAAACGATAAATACCCGATAAATAATCTTTAATTATGTCAACAAATCGCGAAAGTTTAAAAACAGTTCTAGTTTGGCTTCAATTTGGTATACAAGTCAGTCAAATTCAGAAGTTCAAGTAGTTAATACCAGAATAAGTAGGTCCCTAGTGATCGGCCTCGAAAAAATTCTTAAAGACCGGGGCAGACGTGAAAGTTTTTGTCTGTCTGCCTCGGTCAAGCTTATTTTCGCATTTCAAGGTGCAAGATAATTAAGTCTATAATCGGCTAACGAGACCGAATGAAAAGAAGACCAACTCCAACAGCTTAATCACTATCTTCAGAACTTTCACGGGTGATCTGATAAAAATATATGTATATCTATAAAAAAAAAAATTCAAAGAAAAGAAACTCGTACATAGAAAAAACATGAGTGCATTTAATAAATAAATATAGCTAAGTGTAACAATTTTGCCTGAACTAGGTAATCCTGTGTTTCAGGCGACAAAAGTGCTAATTATTAAATAAAATAATCTTTTAATATTACGATACAGGCATATTTTAGTATAACAATGTTGTTTATATTACAAACGGTTCATGGTATTAATAAGGAACTTAACTTATATTGAGTATAGCTACAATAATCACTATCTTAACTAGATTAACTTAATGTATAAAAATATAATTTACTTGACAATATCTAATAGCCTCTCTATTTCATCGTAGGATAGACTTTGAAGTTTAAGTTTAATGCATTTTTTACAATTATTATAGTTAAGTCGTAAAAATTAGACATTGAATTTAGTCTGTTGTATAGGAAGGGACCAAGAAATAGATAAAATTTATCCGTAAAGGCATTTTTAGGGTTGAAGGTTTAGGGCAAACTTTATCATTCCGTCTCTTATTTGTAAATTCAGTGCTGTAGGGAAGCTCTGCGTGCTGTCGTAGAACTGTGTTCATTATAAATAGTTGCCGGACTGTTAACACATCACAGGACTCATATAAAATATTAGTGGGAAAGATGAAAGGCCAAAAAGTTGCCACTTTAAGTATTCTCTTTAGTGTGAGTATTCGCTCTTTGTGCTCTTTCTACTGTTAGTAACAATGTTTTCCCCGCTCCACCCCATGTGGTAATGCAATAAGTTAAAATTGATTGACACAGGGCAAAATAAACTTGTCTAATTATATTATGATCTGCAATACGGCGTAACTTTTTAAAGATAAATATTAACTTTCGCACTCTACCACATAAGGTTATAATATGGGATTTAAACGAGATATTATCATCTAGTATGATACCTAAGTATTTTATTTCATTTGCACTTTTAATTACGGGACATTAATATTGAGTGTTGTTTGGGTTATAGCAATGATGTGCATATAGACTATATTAATATAGCATATATTTAGAGTTGGAAATAGTTGTAGTCTGCGCATTGAGAATTTAGTGTAATTAGTCTTCTCAGCATTTAATGTTAGTAGGTTATGATGTAGCCATTTGTTAACCACACTGAATCCATTTTGCGCAAACTCGAAGACTTGTTTTTCAGAATGAGCTGAAAAAAGGAGGGCAGTGTCATCAGCGTATGATATAATTATGCCGTGGTCTAGTTTTAGGTTACACAGATCGTTAATGTAGATTAAAAAAAGGGTTGGACCCAATATACTTCCCTGGGGAACGCCGAAGGATGTATTTTTCGGTTCATCGCTCAGGACACTGCCAATTCTCACACATTGAGTGCGTTGTTCTATGTATGTATTGTATTCCAGCATATACATAGATTACGAAAGGTAGGGAAATCATTTATGGGCGTATTGCGTGCGGTTCTATAATAAGCTTCCATCTGAAGCAACTGAACTCCCTATACGTAAATTTAAACAGTACATTATACAAAATCTTATCAGGAAGGCCTTTTACTCCATAAATGATTACATCAATGATGTTAATGCTTGGCCAGATGTCGCTCCGTTCCGCACTGTCAGTAGTATGTAAGAAATTCAATGTTCTGTTTAGCTTTAAAGAAATATTGACATGTATCTAAATTGCATTAAATTTAGATTTAGATAGGCAAAATAAACATGTATTAGATACATAAGTGATATTATAATGTGCTAGTGGTTTCTTTTTCACATCTTCCACTAGTGGACAAAAAATTGAAGTGAAGAGAATATCAATAACACCTTATTTCTTATTTGATAATAATAACTATGTTTATAGTATACAATTTGACTTGTCTAAGTGCTTATTTTGTAAGCCTAAAGAAATAAAGTTATTGATTCTGATTCTGATTCTGTATTATGTATATCAGTCATCTAGTACCCATAACACAAGCTCCGCTTAGCTTGGGACTAGATGATGCTGTGTGGATTGTCGAACATTATTTATTTATGTATTCACATCAACCACCATCTATTTTTCCTTCTTTTTTATCCTATTCTAAATCGCTTTAGCTTCCTATCTGTTCCATACCGAAAGTAGGAAATAGCTGAGTAGCGGATGGAAATAAGAGCTAAACGCCACGAAGACAGATTTGTTTTATTCAACTGTACGGTACTGATTCTTGGCCGTATTTCAGCAAATAGAGGTAAATGTGTTTCTTGTGTTCACTGTACTAGATTACTAGCGCTTTGTAAGTCTTACAAAGGAAAGAGTGGTATTTAGTTATAAAGTTGCTTACGTTTTCCTTGCGGTGCGGGACTTTGATTTTTTTAAAAGTATGCTTAGTTAATTTAAGTTTAAACTTAAATTACATTTATGTTATTTACATTATTATAGTGTCAAAATTACAGAACAATGAAATACGCTCGTAGCTCTTTCGTAGAACCTCTACGTCGTAGCAAAATCGTAGACGTTAGTCGTCGTTACTGTTTTGGTATTAAGTTACGTAGAACTCGTATATTACTTACCATAGAAAATAATATAATTTGACACAGTATGAATTATCCAATAAGTAAAGCATAGAATCACATGAACGCTCCTGTTAGCCATGTGACTACTAAGCTACAGAAATCGTGAAAAAATATATTTTTTCTAATAAATTTGACCCTTTGATCTCTCGCACCTCAATCGCAGAGATCCCATCAAATCTAAGATCATTACGACCGTATTGCATCCGCATAAATCGTATCCACTCCCATCAAGTTTCGTGAATTATTTATACCGCTCGTTACCGGCGACTGTACCAACTTTAGCGAATCGCCGTACCATTGATTTTACGGGCGTATCGATTCTAGCGAATTTATTCTGCGGTGATGGGTTTACGGCTTTAGCACGTGTTTTTAACTTTAATGCGTTGCGGTAACCCGTTACTCAAATAGCAGTTATTATTTGCCAACCCAATCTAAATCAACATATTATATGTATATTTAGGAAGGTAAATTATATTTTTGAGTGATGATATTTGAGTTTGGTGCCAAGAAATGAAATAGAAAATAGAATTCCAATTATCCTGCACATTCAAATCAAGTTATAGTTAAACATCTTGTAACAATGGTGCGTATTGATTTCCTTCGGGAAATGCCCTTCGGAACCTCAAATTAAGGGACTCTATGAATTTAAGGAGATTACTCCTTAAATTGGAACTTGACTTATTCATTTATTCGGTCTTCGCGAAGTCCCAACCTTAGGAAACTAATTTGATTTGGTATTAATACTTAGTATGGTGTTGGTATAAATATTTAGTATATATTTCCAACATAATTATGATAATATAGCCATATAAAAACGTGTTCAAATTAATGTTTTTAAGCATAAGTTGTGTCTCTTGTGTTATTATTACGTGACTAATTATTTTTCTTTCTTTTGTTACAGGTACAACATAGATAAACACGGAATACAGTAACATGTTTGTACTTCTAACGGGTATGAAAAAATATATCTCGGATAGATCTTGGCGTAGAAATGCGCTGAAATAGTTCTAGGGATTCGTTGGTACAATGATCAATTTGAAGTAGTTACGAAAATATTAAAATACAAATGATGTCCTCCGAGCCGAATTTTGGCCACGGTGACCAGTCTCAACGGAAACTAGCCATGTACACCGAACATATTTTAGTGCACAAGTGCAAGTGCCCTTGGTGGTAGAGCTCAAATACAGGTACATTCTCTTTTAAACAATTGTTTTCCTTGCGTTGCATTACAAAATCTCTACTACCAAGGGCTTCTCGTCTAAAATATCGCAATACCCTGCGCGAAGGTACGGTCGTCACACCCCGTTGCCATAAACAGCACACGGCACTGGCCCTTTCAGCGAATATGAAGTTTTATGCCTCCTTAAACCTGAATTCACGTTGCTAAATATAATACGCAAGATATTCAGATACGTGTTGTGCACATCTGTGACGACGAATTCCTTTTTCACTCACTCTGAGGAGTACCAACTACCATCCGCTAGTTGGTTGTAATAGATCAGCTCCTATCCCATTGTAAGTAATGCAATGCAAGAAAAATGAGTGCTAAGAAAAAATAAGGAAATCGCCCTGTAAAATCTTTCAATGAAAATACCGAACTCTCGGTATAATGTTCCGAATTACTATAACAGCTATTGTTACATAACAGAAAACCAAGTGCTTACAACTCCAACAATTGACTTTTGAAGTTAACTTAAAGGTACGGTAACTATATTTATTCCACTCTCTTATTTACTGCTTGGTAGTCCGAAGACAATCAATAGCCTAATGCTTTACCGATTCGATTTTGTATGACAATTTATTTTGTTTATGAAGTAGTTGGAATCGTTTTTTTTTTCTAAATATTTGGTTTTATTTGACATAGCTTACTCAAGCGTCTAGTTGACTTTTTTTAAATCAGAATAATCAATGATAAAATAGTATTATTTTTGTTGTTTTATTTGTTACTTACTTCTACCCGCGGCATTAAACGTGTTTTTCTGTGATAAAAGTAAGACAGATTGAGTTACTGTAGTGATCAATTTTTTTTATACTATTTTCAATATTTTTTCATTGAAAAATCATCTCAAATAATCTAGTCTCGAAAAAAATCTAAACTTTCGAAAATACCCATATTTTTCGAGTCGACAGATTCGCCTCTCTATCTATCAATAGTAACTGTGTGTATGAAAAACGAGTCTTCATTCGCTCATCTGTCAACAATTAGGACTTCATAGTCGTCATATATCAAACAGAAAATAAATGAATGGACGGGGTATAAGCGGGTTACTACCTCTACTTAACAAACTTCAATGAACTTTGCGGACAGACATTCGATAACGGTTGAAATAGTAACGAAACTTCCGGTTAACAGATAACTGCAAAACTATTTATCGGTACTGCATATCTCGGTTATTGTCAATACTGAAGATGAGGGAAATAGACTCGGTTTAAGTTGAATATCAAACTGTTTTCGTTGGCACCGGATTCGATTTGTGACGGCTGTTTTGGTAGAATGGGAATTGATGGTTTTCAATATCAATGTTTTAGGTTTGAGAATTACAAACAGAAATACTTTAGAAAAAAATCATACCTACGAAATACTACTAATACTAGTAACCGTCTAATATAGCCACCGTCTGCCGCTTGTAACAGTATCGAGAGTATGTTTATGGCAGGCGTCCATAGTTTCCCCATAGCCCAATTACCCAGCCCATCCATTCACCACAATAACATGGCTTTTTTGTTATTTTCATTTTCCTTTGTAATAGTTTCTACACCTGGCGGATATCATCTTCGGGTGTATCATATTGTGCAACCAAGGATGATACCCGCTATGTGTAGCTCTCGCCTTTAGATTAATTCTCATAAAGGGCCTCTGTGCTGTTGGCTTTGGCTCCATGCATGCCTCCCAAAGGACCGGGTCACTATATGGCCCGTGATCATGGAAATGAGAAACAAAAATAAAAGAGAAATAAAAAACTATTTACGAACATTTTATAAGTTTAGAAGTAGAATGAGACGATCTGATGAGAAACTGGATTACATAATTTTTATCACAAGTTGATACACATATGTAGATGACAGCGGCCTTGAAGATATCATCTTCATCTAATGTTTAATTACTTCTCACAAATATTATAAATAGGAATGTTTGGTTTGAATTATTGCCTGTTACTTCTTCAAACCAAAATGAAACGTTTAAGACAGAAAGTTTACATACACGTAGATCTATACCTGAAATGACTACTTTGTTATAACACGTGCGAAGCCGCGGGCACAAATTATCAAATAAGATTTTAAAATGGTTTCCGTTCCATCCATCGAACTCAACGGCCGGAAACGAATACTTACTCCAAGTACAATTGCGGTCAATTCAAACAGAAATTCGCAAGACAAACTTAAATAAACTTAAGTGAAACTTATCCAAGTTGAACCAAAGAGTTAAGTTAGATAGGTGACTGCGTCCAATGAACCAAAGATCAAGTTTTAACTTTAAGTTAAGACCACCTAGTGGTAACCGAAGTCTTAACTGAACTTAGCTAAAACGCATCTCAACTAAAGTGCTATTTGCAAGCCATCAGTCGTACTTAGACAAACTTTGTTAAGTGAGAATAATGTGGATTTAAAGTGGTCTGAATGATCTATCATTTAGTTATTTTCTACTTCTTGTAATTGGCGGAGACGAGACTGAAACCTCGCAGGGCACGCTACGAGTACCAAGCAACTTTTGCTTCTCGCTCAGTGAAATGTAACCTAATTTTTGTTACCACTAATGAACTTGAATCTACCAAAGAAGTCAAGTCTCATACGCTTTTGACGATGATTCGTTTGCATGGAAACAGACTACAAACAATTATTTTCGGTAGGTATTTCTAAACTCCATGCGAATGAAATCGCGGGCGGGTCAGTGAGTTAAATGAATTTATAGCCACACACATGATAGTATACAAACAAAGAGAAATACAAAAAAAATACAATAAGCCCGACCCGTCCCACAGTTGGGCTAAGGCCTCCCTCTGGTTCCTCCATACGTCATGACATGACCCTGAGCCAGTTGGGCCAAATATCTAAATATCGAAGCCGTCCGCTAGTAGCGCCATTTCTTTCTCGAGGCACCGAGTCAGACTTAATGCACAAATAATAAAATATTCAATTAGGTAATTAAATTCAAAGACACTTAAACCTTAACATCCCCATTGGCATCACTCCAAAGCGTAGACAGGGCACCCGAACCAGTCTCGCCTAGACAAGCTGCGTATACAGGATGTTCCAAACTTAGTTTATCAAAGAACTTAAGTGTTTGGTTGAACCATGCATGGTGTCCAGTTTTCCATGAAGTTTTGCTCTGTAGTAGGTATCATACTATATAAAGAACAATCGCTTTTGATCTATTTGATACATTGAAACTCCCGAACATCCCGTTGTACGCAAAATTCCTTTGATCCTCTATGAATAGAACACACTGTAGTTACCTTTAATGCATTTCGTGAAACGTCCCATAGAAGTTATTAGTTTATTTGTCCCGCTACTCCCGGTAGGCAATTAGTGCTTTAGTTTATATCCTACCAGCTGGTTTGCCTCAGCTGGTTCCCTTCGAAGACTACGGAACTTTCTCCCTATCGCCACTAAGATTTCTCTTGCACAATCTCTTCTCCTTCCATTACTTGATTACGCTGATTCTTCCTTTCTTGATCTTACTGAGCAACAACTTGACAAACTTGAGTGCCTGCAGAATGTCGGGATAAGGTTTATATTTGGCTTGCGCAAATATGACCATGTCTCGGAATTTCGTAGGAAGCTCAAGTGGTTACCTATACGGCTTCGCCGTAATAGTCACATTCTATCTCTTCTCTATAATATCTTATTTCTCTCTTCTGCACCCCCTTATCTCAAGGAACGTTTCACTTTTCTTCATCAATCTCACACTCTTTCTCTGCGCTCTTCAGAAACTCTTATGCTCCAAGTCCCTGTCCACTCTACTTCCTTCTATGACAACTCATTCACTGCCCGTGCTGTACAGCTCTGGAACACATTGCCAGTCTCAGTAAGGCGTGCAAAGTCACTACCATTATTGAAGGGCATGGTAAAGGAACACTATTTGTCCTGCTGTCACTGACCATACCCTAGTTTCCCTTTGTAAAATGTATGCATATATGTATATATATATGAGTATGTATGGATAGGTTTATGTATTTAGGTATTCTTGTTATTTATGTAGGTATTCGTATGTAAGATTTGTAAATTATTAGTTTTGTAGTTTGTATTAGTTTCTTAAAATAATGCGCACAGATCCCCGTATTCAATCCAACGATCCTATCCATCCAAGGTTGTCTGGTAGAGATCGCTCGTGAGCGATAAGACCGCCAATAGTCACATTTCTTTTTTTTTGTTCAAATTGTTTGTAAACTGTTTTGTTAAGTGTGCAATAAAGTATTTTCTATCTCTATCTATCTATCTACCAGCATAACATTAGACTTGGTAGTGGTTTTGATATTTTAATGTTTCTATCTTCATGTATCCAATGAGACTCAGTTGTACAAGTAGCGGCACGTAAGTCTAGCGCTGAGCGTTACGCAGAGGGCATGGCTACACGACGCTAAAGTTACGTGCCGCTATGTATAACAAAGAGGTAAATTAGTAAGATATTATGTTGTATACGAACCTAATTATCCGATTCTCAGAGTTGTTTGCTATTAAGTACTTAATTATCCCTGTGAGCTGTTTTGCAAATCTGTGAATGCACTTCTGGGTGGTCCCGCGCGATAGTCGCACGTGTGACTAATGGAAGTTTTTTTTTTGTCTTTATGGGAGCTGTTTATGTTATTTATATCGTTGGAATCGTTATGAAATAAGCTAACACATTAAAAATGATTTGCAATGTTTGCATGCTATCTTAATTTTGCACGCCTCGATGAGGTAGTAATGTATTGGAAATACCATTTTTAATTAATAACTTTTGTACCTACATTACAGCAAATAAATGATTTGATTTGATTTGATTTGATTTGAATGTTTTAGTTATTTTAACATGAAATCAGGGTTATCGATTTTTTGTAAGCTTGAGTTAATTTCTTTACAGTGTAAAGTAGGTACCTCATGAGTCCCATAACGTCAATAAAAATAATTTAGTCAATATAGAGTACAAATATCAGTGCTAGTGCTTACGTCCTTATAATTATGGTTGACCTCGAGCTTAAAACATACTTTAACAATAGACTGTAAATTAAATTAAAATTAAAACTTGTTGTTTGCATAAGCTATAAAATACAGTAGAAAAACATGAAATTCCATAAAAAGCGTATATTCCCGGGAATATACGCTACGCGACGGGAAGCAGGAAAGGTCGCCCTGAAAGGGATTAATGCTAGTAAATTTCCCGGGACAATTTCATTTTCCGTAAATATTTGAGTTATTTTCTCTATTGGCTCCTATTATTTGGTTCACTGTGCGTTGGTATTGAAGGAATTGCAATTGTTTGATATTCAATACTCGTTTCTATCTCCGCGTGTCGTCGAGTGGACAAGTTACATAAGCTATGTTTATAAAGAGGATTTGTAAATGATAACTTTTAAGAAAGCTTTATCAACTAGCTTCTGTCCGTGGCTACGCTCGTGTCGTCAAACGTAGCTATTGTTACCGGTTGGTGAAAGATTTTTTGCGATTTGATCAGTACGTAGTTCAACAAACAATCAAAGAAATATTGTCTTTATTGTATAAATTTATCTATCTATACTTGGTATGGTTGGTGGACGTCGATCAGCTGATATGATGATTATGATGATGATAGTTTAATCTGTGTACAATAAATATATCTCGAGGTGGTTTGCCGGGTTGGTTCATTCATTTACGTCGTTTTTCTTCCAAATACAATATCTTGATCCTACTAATCGCCGATTTTCTAATTAATCACGAGCAAATTATTTGATTAATGACTAAGTAGAGGGCGCTGGGGAGATGATTCAGTGATTCACGCTACAGTCTCGGTTTCCCTTTAATTAGGGAAAGTGGAGATTGTAGGCTTCCCTTTGTTGTGTATTTCAAGACGATTTTCTTTCTTCAGGGAATTTATAACGAAGTTTTCAGAATTCAAGGAAGCTACTGTATAAAGATTATTTATTTATTTTGGGTCTAATGTCTATAAGTAGAAAAAGGAGGTAGGTAGAAAACATGCCATATACTTATTTAGTATCAAAAATAGCACTAAAAATGCGTCGCTAAATATATGTGTGCGAAGCACTGTTGTAGCTTCATGCATTTGGAAATACTGTAATAATTAAACTTACGGCAATCGTAGCTAAATCCATTGACACACAGTGACATGAGTGCTTCGAAAACTGACCAAATATACCAAAAATTGCAACCAATGCACCGGACAGCTTGAAACTACCCGCAAAAGAATTACGACTGATATCCAAGTGGCGATGGAGGCCACCAGCTGATCTCCGCGAAGACTGGAAGCTGAGAAGGAGGCCTAAGGGGCCTCAGGGTACTCCCGTCCCTGGAACATGGCCGGGCCGCCCTCAAAAGGCCTCGAGGGCGGCCTCGTTAGAAAAATTCATGACGAAGGGAGTTTGCTGTGGTTGTGGGGGAGATTCGACCTTCTCAGGGGGGCTTAAGGTCGATTTGGACAGTTCGGAGTATACGGGTTATAAGTACTTCTTTAATAGACCTGGGTTTAGAGTGAAAGGACGCTCGTGCGAGGATGCAAGGTTTATTCATATCAATCTGGTGCTGCTGGCGGAGGTGCGATGCTTTGAGAGGGTAAGTGTGACTTATAACTACAGACGTTTATAACATTACTAGCTTCTGTTCTTAGATCCTAATATAGATAATATTGGGTATAATGTTACTTACAACATTATATTTACAAAATTTCAGTTTAATCCGTTCTGTAGTTGCTTGTTCAGTTACAAACGTCGTCGCGTCGACACATACGGATTCTGTTGTTAATAAGGGTCAATTTGCGAAGAAATGTATTATATATTAATAAGATATATGAGTTTCACACATAACGACCAAAAAGTTGGAGTAGGTGAGTTTTTCTGTGTAAAAATATAAGTATGAAGAATAGTTGTAAGTATCTGTATAAGTATGAATTGTAAGTATATAATGTATGTACTTTCAGATTTGAGATATTATTAAGATTTGTCTATTTGCTGATATGGATCAATCTTTGCAATGAAATGTATTATTAAAAATTAAAGGAAATATCTAGCATACATATTTACACGGTTTTATTAATTTTACATAGAAAAAACTCACCTCCTATGTATTTAAACTTTTTGGGCGTTATGTGTGAAACTCATATTCGTTACAATATGAGGAGCGCGGGAGGGGTCGTCGGAAGAGGGGAAAGAAAGAACAATGGCCGGTGTATCGTGAGTATTCGTGAGTTATGTATATTAGAGATGGTCCGGTATTCAATAACTAACTCAGTACCTGTTAGCATGGTCCTAAAATATCTAACGCTATTGTAAAATCCGCATACCGCTAGGGAATAACTGTGCAAAGCGAGCATCGCGCCTAACCGACCGTGAGCCATAACTACCCAACGCTTCAATACCTATACTTACCTAACTATCATCTACGCATTGGTACTAGCGGACCGTTCACCCGTAAAATTATGTAACTGCAACAAGTATTTGGTATTTCTAACCAAATCGGTTAGAAATATATTGGGTAGAAATCAGGACAGGTATAGAGTATTGTAACGTTATTGGTAGAGATGAGTCCGGTATTCAATAACTAACTCAGTACCTGTTAGCATGGTCCTAAAATATCTAACGCTATTGTAAAATCCGCATACCGCTAGGGAATAACTGTGCAAAGACAGCATCGCGCCTAACCGACCGTGAGCCATAACTACCCAACGCTTCAATACCTATACTTACCTAACTATCATCTACGCATAGGTACTAGCGGACCGTTCACCCGTAAAGTTATGTAGCTGCAACAAGTATTTGGTATTTCTAACCAAATCGGTTAGAAATATATTGGGTAGAAATCAGAACAGGTATAGAGTATTGTAACGTTATTGGGTACCAGTTGGTACTACCGGTATTGAAACAAAATACCCAACTAATAAACGGTAGCCAAAATATCCAATAACTCCCATCCTTAGTTATTGGGTACCAGTTGGTACTGGCGGTATTGAAACAAAATACCCAACTAATAACCGGTAGCCAAAATATCCAATAACCCATCCTTAATATTAATCAAATAACTATATACGATCAAAGAGAGGTCGAACGCTTCCAGATTTCTATCCAAGCGGGTGTGGAAGTAGAAATCGTGGCACGTCGAGTCGTGGAGGGAGCTGATATTAATTATTAACATTTGGGTTCTGATGTCGACTTAAACCCGGAACGCTTCGTTAGCGCCTGCTAATCTTTCCAGTAGCGACATCTAGTTATCGTGGGTGAACTAAAGTTGGACGTTGTGGCAGTGCGTTGGGTTGTTACAATATGTCTTATTAACGTATAATACATTTCTTTGCAAAAATTTACCCTTATTAGTAACAGAATCCATTGGTTTAATAATACAGATGTCTTTTTTTGTAATCATAAGGGTCGTTTTCCGACGAAAGTCAAAGATTAAAAAAACTAAATATTCAGTTATCGGTTTCTTATAAATAGAGGGATTAACTCCTTTCACAATGTTTCCCTAAATCTCGTGGTTTCAGACTTGGCCATCACCGCCCTTCTCAAGAAACCACCCTGTATATTACGAGTACTGTCATAAAACAGCAGCGGTTTTACTAACAGACAGTTGAAATTCAATAAGATATGTATATTTGATACAACTGTTCTCAGCATTTCAGCATAAAGGTTTACTCCGGATTCAGATAGAATTCCGTACATGTTCCCGCACGCTGATGTATGAAACCCAAACGAGATTAATTTTAAACGTCTTCGCGCGGCCGACATGAATATTAATACGGTACCCTAATACTGTGCCATTTATGATAAATGCTACGCGTCGAGTCGTGCGACGAGAATACAATTACTTTTGAGCGATGTGGTGGAGCTTCATGAAAATTGTATACTTACTTATTTTAGGGAATTATGTCAAGGGATCTGCTACAGCACTTGCTTTATGTGCGTGGCCCAATCAATAAAGGTTACATTATAGTTTGAACATGTGCGTCGTGGGCCATGAAAGTCTTAACAGGTGTTGTTTGACTGTCTTCTGCGTACGGCCCGTGCGGGCACGTTTTTATATGTATACTTATAGGTAATTCTCTGTCAAATATTTTGAAATCCAATCTCCGCAAAGATCTTTATGATCGAATCGATCGAGTTAAAATTCTTGAAAAAATCCAAAATGGTGGAACATGCAGAAGCATAGACATGTCTGAAACTTTAACGTTCATTACCAATATGCCATTAAAATTTAGATCGTTTTTACCACCAAAATTTTAATTATAAATTCATAGAACAAGTTCGAATCGATAATAAAGCAAAGTTTACTCTCCATAATAATTTAATATCTCAATTATCACATAACTAGAATTCATACCTCATCCACCTGGTTCACAGTTCATGCCAACATAAACCATAATACGATGAGTTTAGGATCGATTCGAAATGTCGTAAACTATGCATATTAGCCAGTGTTGCCCGAAATTCTTGTGGATTCGGCCTAATTAACCAAGGCTCAAAACTGTCAACAACTTTAATACAATAATAATTAGTGTATTGCTAAACTTGATACGAAATAATCATTGCCCTTACAGGTCATTCCACATTATTGGTTGACTTATGGCCAGCCCTGGTTATTTAAGTCATTTGGTGAGGGAGGCGGTCGTACAATTTCCGTTTTTTGGCTGCATTTGTCATTGCTGCAAGCGTCCACGTGTTCAAGATTCATGTTGAGTTTAAAGGAAATAAAGCCTTAGATACTGTGTTCGTTCAATATAAGACCAATTTGTATGTGGGCGTCAGTCACAGTATAATATAAATAGACTTGCTGACGTCACAATCCATTTTTACGATGCGTCAGCCAACTTCCAATCATCAAACTTGGATACCTGTTTTAAGTATCGAGTTGTGACAATTCGGAAAAAATTCAAATGCCCGAAACCCCTTCTAGTTTATTTGGTTCGACAGCCGTGTAAAGAGTAGCAAAGTTAATATTTAATTAGTACTTTGTTCAAAGTACTCACCCCTTGTTCTGAGGCGTCGTAACTTATTATATTTAACGGCGAATGTTAAAAGGGATGGAAAAGTTTAATAAAATTCATGTAAGGGCAAAATGTTCAACTATTGGAGGGAATTTTTTTGATTATTTTATTAGAAAATTGCAACGAAAGAATAAAGACCTAGATTCTATTAAAGTTTACCGAAAAACTACAATTTTAAGTTAGCTACCTTTTTTTAAGTCATCTATAGCACAAATTAAACCACATCTTATAAATAAATGTGAAAGTTTGGACGACTTAAATGAATGAATGAATCAATAAATACATTATTGTGCTGTAAAAAAATACGTTAAAAAAAGATTTTTATACTACTTGTTATCTTTTCACTCAAACACTCCTCAAGAGATAAAGCTAAAATCAGTATATTTTTATTAAACAACGAATAACAAATACGCTATCTTTTACCGTTTATTTACTAGGGTGTTTAAGTTTTCCGCACAAAATGTATTTTGTTTTTAATTAATAACGCTTCCGACTGGTATTGTTATGGACCCGTTGAGCTATCTGTAGATTGTTTGCAACAGTCTGCAGTTAGCTCAATTGTTTCAACTGTAATCACTCGTTTAATTTGTTTATATTATTTGATTGTTATTTTCATAATAATCATTAATAAATGACCGTCCCAATATAAACAATGTTGCTTTGCAAGAAAAGAACAATGAAAAGTATTTAGGTCTACACAAGGATAGTTGTTTGACGTGGAACACACACATCAAATCCAAACTTCCGTCGCTTACTGGTGCAATTAGAAACGTCATGCATTGTGTTCCACATCAAACACGCTATACCATCTATAACTCCCTAGTCAAACCGCATTTACTATACTTGATTGAGTTATGGAGTAGTGCTGCAAAATCTAAACTATTTAAACTTCAAATCCTACAAAATAAACTTGTTAAATTACAATTTAATCTTCCCCGTGTAACACCCACCCACACAGTTTATAAAGAAACTCATATAATGAACCTTAAACAGTTATATAAATATATTACATGCATCCTCTTTCGTAAAATACTAAACCACAACGTTCATACAAACCTATCGTACACTAAAGTAAAAGAAATTAGAAAACGTAGCTCACGCCGCGCCAGCTTTATTGTTCTACCGAGGTCGCGCACGAAATATGGAAAAACAACGATACTCTATCAAGGCGCACAGCTTTACAATAACCTACCCCCCAAATTAAAAATGTAACCTCATTCAATGTGTTTAAATCTAAACTAACCGAGCATATCATTAATGATGATTCACTTCTCAAAAAATAAGCACATTGAACGAGTAAATTTTGAACGACCATAACCTATTTAAACCTAATTTTATGTAAAAACCCTGTTCTCAAGTAAGTGACATGTAATATTTGTCTTTCTGAGAATAAATTATTTAAAACGTAATAAATGAGTGAAATAAAATACTACGACAATACGCGTGCTAAGCTGCGGACAGAAGCTAGTCCCTAATAAGCGGCCCAATGATGGCACATTTTGAATATTTGGATTTTATTTAAATTGGTATATAAGGTATCTGCAAGTCTCCACAGAGCCCAAGCATTTGCTCCCCTTTGGAGTCCAGACCCTAGGTCCGTGGGGTACAGAGGTTTCCGGGTTTGGTTTTGTTTTTATCTGAGCGTCTGGTCGAAGCGACTCATGACCCGAGATCTGGTGAGTACCTATCTGGCGCAACGCATCAGCATTGCCATACAGCGGGGCAATGCAGCCAACAGCGTGTTAGGGAAGCTTCCAACTGACTCAATTGTTTCAATTGTTAATTCTAATTTGATTTTAGTATTTGATTTTAATTTTCTTTACGATGTTCTTAGTATTTTAGGTTACTAAATTTACAATTTTCATAGTACAATAAAGTATTTTTGTATTGTATTGTTATTGAAATCAACTTAACCCTACAATACTCTAACTATAACCCGGGTTACACCCGGTTGCACTAACGCTGCCGCCTGCACCCGGATAACGGACGACACGCTCCGCGACGACGTGCCGAGCGTGCGTTCCCCTTTGAATATTAAGCAAGAAGTTTACAATCAATTCTGATATTATTGTATTTTATAAAACAAAAGTCAAATATTTGATAGTAATTGAATATTTTTAACAATACAATACCAATTCACTTTATTGTACACCAGGAAGCATAAATTCAGAAAGTATTGTTGTAGGTAAACTTAGTAATGAGTTAAGTAACTCAGCCTCTTCTTTTTGATTTTGCTGGAAAAAAAGTATTTTATACGGTCCCTGGTTAAAAATGTATCTCCCTGCCAAGTGTCAATAATATCGTTCAGGTCTAGTCGTGATGAGATAACACAATTATTTTCAAGTTATTAAAATTTTCGTTCTTATTTTTTTGTTCTTCTTCTTATTACCTCTTAATTACTAAAGGTTGGTCATCCTCTTAACCCTTGAGTGGTCGCGCGGATTACATACGTATGCCACCCTTGCAACCAAGGATTTTGCAGACTTGCTGTGACTTAACCGTGAGAGACTCATGCCTAAACAAGATCTGAGAGCGTTTTATAGGTACCTTATTGAATGTGTACGGCAAAGCAAAAAATTAGCATTTTAGATTCCACTCTAGTGCTAAACATTTATGTACCCAAGGCATCATATCATAAAATATCACATGATAAAAAGGTCTCGTTATCTTATGCCATGAAAAAAAGTCAAAACGCTAAACGATAAACTTGAGACAAACTGTAATCGAACAAACGATGCGCAAGATGAAATAGCCAAACAAAGGTAAATTAAGATCAACCTCTTCCAAAAGCATTAATTCAAAGTCCTCTCACAAAGATCCGGCTCGAAGGACCGTCGCTAATTCAATAGTACAAATAAGACTTCATAAAATCCACAAAGCAGTAATGAACATACCATCGGAGCTCGTTATCGCAGGTGCCCGGATATCCGGTTACAACCGGTTACCGCAGCCGGGATTATGCGATCCCGGCTCTTACTTGATTTATACACTGCAACGGTTTCTCGGATTTTTCCGGTTGTTTTTTGGATTTCTGTTCGACTACTTTACAGGATTTACTGATCGTTATTTAATCAGCATCGAAAGTAAGATGGTGATGGTCACCATCCTACTTTCGATAGTGGTCCAAATTGATGTCAACTTAGTGTTACTCTTGCCGTGGCGATCGCTAAGTACCTTAGAATCGAACTCTCCAACTCAGCACATGGATGAGGTACGAGCCGACTAATGAATCTACCAGGTGAAGGGTAGCTGCTTCATTTTGTGTTTTTTAACAACGTCCGTCCTGCCAAGCGTGGTAATCATAGCAAAAAAGGGGGTTTTGCCTTAATTACCAGGGGCAGCCACGTTCAGCAGTTGACGAATGGATCCTTATAGGTAGAGTGCTACAATGAGTCGGAAATAGGTGACTGTACATTGTGTTTACTGTTACTGATGGTATTTACAGGACAACACAAGCACCGTTGTGCAGATTTTTGTTTTCTATACCATTTCGCAATAAGTGGTGCTTTTAATGCTGACTCTACATTGGAGTCTCACACGGTAATATTTTCATAGTTGGTGGTATAGAAAAAAATATTAAAATTCATTTCTTAATATTCCACTTATTCCACTGTAGATCGGCAGAAACAGGGAAGCTATTTTCGTGTTACAGAGGATCTGTCTTTCTATTTGTTAAACTTTAAATACAGATGTTTACTACATCTGTATATAAGTAAAATTTAGTTAAAAGAGGATTTCAAACTGTAAGTGGAAAAACGACGCCTCCTCCTCCTTTGACAAACAACGTAATTTATCTCCAGTCAGCTTAAGCTCCTCGGAGCAGATGCAAAAATACAATGGATCCTGTGTTATTAACTTGATGACCTTAGTGGCGTAGTGGTTTGTTGAACAGCGTTTGCAAGTTTGGTGCGGCTCTTGAAAACTATGACAATGTAGATCCCAAGATCTATTTTACTTAATTCTAGATAATAGATTAGTTCTGTACTAGGTATATCGAGCAAAAAGATCGATTTTAATAACATACATTTCATAATTGTTTACTCTATTCATACATTAATCGTGTACTAGCACTTTCGTTAAGTTACATTTTATCTCCGAGTAGTTTATAAAAACATAACTATCCTCCAGTCTCTCGCTGTTCTCCACGTAGGAACTGCCGCCAAGGAACAAAGCCAGGAGATTAAATCTCGGAGTATTTCAAAACTGAGATACAGTTTGGGAACTTGTAAATCCCTTATCTCGGAGGCTGCATGCTTGCGTTTGTCTTGACTCTTTTAAACCAACTATTTCATTTTTATTGTTTGAATGTTTTCATGGATTTTCTTGTCTGTTTTTTTGGTTATCATAACACATAACTTTTGCTCGAGTATCGACTTGACATTGTATGTTTTGCCAATATAATCTTAAAAACATACACTAAAATTATTATAGCAAGCGCTGAATACTTTAGAACTAGATAAAAATGCAAGGAAAAAATACAAATAAAATACAGAAAAAGTTAATTCTGCAAAAAAAAATGATTTGAATAGGTACCAAAAAACATCACACCAATATAGCATATAAAATTATATTAGCAAATTGTCAAACGTTATGCTGTAAAATTATGCTAAGCGCGCGCCATTTTACCCGGCATGTCAGCTAATCCTACAGCTGTTCCACCGGGATCAACCGTAACCGGATATCCGGTAAATTCTCAGGTTGACTTGACGTATCAGCCGGGCTCGCTGCATTTGCATAACTTGCGTAGAACAGAATAAAGGGTATAGAGCAGAGAAATGTAAGAGATATACGAGACTATTCACTCAAACAAAAATAAAATTGTTTATCACACCCAAGGAATATATTGAATTTCACTAGTTTTTAACCCGCAACGCAAACAGCGGAATCCGCCTAATTTTATAAATCTGAAAGTTTGTGAAATGTGAATTTTATTTTGTTCCTAGGATCTCCATATCTACTGAACAGATCAAATTTAAATTAGGCGTACATTTAGACCATTGCTTAACTTAGATCATATACATATATACTACTTATTATACCGAAAATGAGCGTGCGAAGCCGCGGACGGAAGTTAGTGTGTTATATTATTAGTTAAACGTACACTGTCTGTAGCACCATAGCTTTCAAACGGATAAACCGATTATAAACTCATTTGTAAGAAAGATATTTTTTTTTTTCCATGTTTGTGGGAAATTGGTGAAGCTGTTCTCTTGTAATGATGGTATTAACCAGCCCTGTAGGCACTCGAATATCCAAGGAAATAGGAAACGATTTAAATACTTACACAGTTTTATAACTAAAATCAAATTCAGTTAAGTTATAAAATGTGAAATAGTGGGTAGGATGCAAAGTGAAATAAACCCCAGGGGGATGAAATCTGACGTGACTTAGATTGGTGTTACGTGCGTAGAATGGGTCGTTGAGGGTCAAAAATTGCCCGTTACGTGCGACATCTACGTTAAACCTCTGCGTGGGCAGACAGACAATTATGGCTTTATTAAATAAGCTTTGATGTGTCATCATCCTTTCCCGTTCTCATAATTTTACATTAATTATAAAATCGTACTCACATTTATTTAGAGTATAGTTTTTTATTTCAAGTAATACACAGCAAATTATATCACCTACCAGCCCTATCAGTAACTCCAAATAATTGACGTTCTGGAATAAAGTATGTACATATATGTACATATCTCGAAAAAATCTTAAAACTCCCTATGTTTTAAAACAAACTGAAAACACCTGGCCAAATAACAAAGTACCCAACAGTATCCTGAATGCAACAGCATTAACAATCGGTTAGAAGTGGTCTCGAGCTGCCCGACTCCGCGGAAGTAGGTAGGTATCAATTTAACGATCTTGCCTACCGGTGCGGCGCGGCGACGAGCACCTGTGACCTGGCCGTAGATTAGGTGAACAGAGCGAGCTAAACTTCATAATGGACTTAACTTCTAATTTATAGATATTGTTCTACGTTATAAAATAATACTCAATAAGATAACACATTTTTTTATATATATATTCGAATTTTACATACGAAAGTCACATGGCGATGTCTCTATCTAGATTATTATGCGATAATATAGAAAGATCAGGCTCAGAGTTACTATTATTTACACCAAATAGGTTTACGGAAACAGCTGCAATAAAATTCAGGAAGCTATGCAATAAACATGAACACTAATTGCAAAATTATCAAAAGATTAAACCATTATCATTATGTGGGCGCGAATAACAATTGATGGTACGTATTAAATTGCTTGGAAAATTCACGTTGTCGATTTATGGCAACACCGACGTCGCGGTTTCACATATCGATGCAATCATCGGGCTTTTCAATTAAATTAAAAACATGTGGGTTTTAAATTGAATTTGTTAATGTGATTTGGCCACTTGTTCGAGTTAATTTAAAGCCAGCGTTTTGCTGCATTTTGAAGCTGCTTGCGGTTTGATCGGGTTAATAAATTCTTTATTATGTGCTGAGGGAAAAATATGTCACAATTGACAAAATTCATGTCACAGCGCAAAAGCCTTTCAAATCTATCCCCATCTTTTCCATGATTGAAATTTACAGTATTAAGTAATCATAACCACTTAAGTTTTATGAGCAAGGGTTCTTCAATTATAAGTTGATTTAGGCGTTACTTTGCGGAACTTCGTTATTTTTGACACAATTAGAAGTTAATATCAGAAGAAATTAAAATCTTGTAAGCATTATTTCCCTGGTGTATCTGTGCACAACTCTCTGACCGTAACCTGAAAGAGTACTCAAGTAAATCTGCAGGGTAATAAATCTGAAGGGCGCCTCATTGAAGACGGATCGCTTCTCGGGAAATATTGTTCTAATATAATTAAGATGGAGGAGGTTCTGTACAGCATAGAATAACGAGATTTAATTACTATTTCTGGGAGGCAACAAGACCTTCCAGTTTCTTAGTTACCTACTTTGTTATTTCATTTCTTGAACGTATATATTGGTTTTTAAAAGACTAGGAACTCTGAAACTATCAAAAAAATAAGCGTTATAATTTTGTGCAATAAAGAAAATATATTTTCACGTATTCGAAGAGGAAAGGAAATGTTGTTTTCCCCCATAAATATTCAGCTAATGAGGCTAGCTATTATATGTGGTTACGTTTTATTTAGGATCGTAAACGATGTCGATCGATCGACTGTCGATGGATTTCAGTAAAACGCAAAACTTATAATTGAGTAGCTAGTCTAACTTTTATACAAAGGTGTTATAACAAGGATCAAAATTATCATAACGATTGTTTGAGAACATTCCGTGAAAGACAAAGCATTAGCAGCTCATCTGAAACTCAAAGTACTCTCATTAATAACCATATCTGGACCAGCCTGTCAGTTTGATTGACGACGGGCAAACAACGCCTTTATTATTATTATACTAAGGTTGCTTATATTTAGGGGTGTATTTTGCTTTGCACTATCTTCGCTTATTTCGTATTATTTCGGCAAATCAGAGGGAGATCTGCGTACGGCAGTCGACCAGTAAAGGCTGTTGAGGTGAGAAATTACGAAAAGTCAATGATAGGTTATTTGCAGGCGCAGAAACTCTACATCATTTTCGTTTGGTTCTACTGAATGCACCCAATTCGCAGTTCGTCTTATTTTAGTGTAAGTGAATTTTGAATTTTGTGGACAATTCAGATAGTTAACTAATGTAAATTGACAGGAATCAAAATGTTGCCGTCCCTTCTATCAAAATAAAAAGGATAGCATCATTTTAAGTGCTGTCAGATTAGTGTAGTTTTTGTACCAACTGAATTGGCACCAATGTCACGGACAATGCTAAATATCGATAGAATACCGGAAAACAAAAAAACCTTACCTATTTTTAACTGACTTCGAGGTTTTATGTTCGTTTGTTTTTTTATTTATGTTCGACGATTTCTCCGTCAATGATAAAACGGTTTTGAAAATTATTTCGCTTTTGTTTAGAGAATAATCTCAAGGTGGTCCCATAGTAATATATTCCGGGCGGATACATAGTATTTATCCCGCAAAACTTAAAAACAGTGTAGAAATGAGAGTCGAGTCAATTTTAGTTTTTTCAAAACAATTAAATTATGTTTTCTGCTATTATTTTCGCGCTCTTGCAAGACGCTTGATACATGTGATGACTGGCTCTCGTGCGATGGCCACATTATAATCTTACGTTAGATTCCTAAATACTTATAACAATTTCGTACCTACCTATCTCCGCATGGTCAGGCCTGTTACTCACACTTGGCTAAAATCAGGCTATCATAAACAACAGTAATGAGACCGGGTAAGGGCTGTGCACACAGCGATGTAATACTGTCGACGCACCTTGCTGCCTGGCCAACTACTAGTGTTGTACTCGTGGGAATGATCTACCTATTGATATCGATGGACGAATTAAGTTTTTTAAACTGTGTACGAAACGAATGAATGCAACTAGCATGCGTTGCTTGCTGCTTGGCTGCATTTTAATTGCGAATTAGTCGTGTGGAATTTAAATAAATTCGATATGAAAGTAAAAGATGATTTTGTCGCCTCCCTCATTTCATACGTATAAGACTGAAATAATATATCAATTTGCCTATTCTACTGGCATTTTTGCGTTTATAAATAAATAATGCTGGAAAATCCACACAGCACCGTCTACCACGAAGCTAAGCAGAGCTTGTGTTATGAATAGTGATATGATAGTATTGGATGACTGAAATACTTAATACAATACTTTACATAGATAAATATTTATATTATACATAGAAAATCAGAACACCCGGAACAAATATTTACAGATCGTACAAACATTTGTCCCAGAGCGGAAATCTAACCCGCAACCTCTGCATCGCAGGCAGATCTTCACGCGCCGCGCCGGTCGTCAAATGAGCAAGATTACTGTTCGATTTTACATTTAACGCATTTGACTAAATCGTCTCTCCTCACATTACTGCCTCAATTAAGTACCTATGTGATAGGTAAAATTATCGATAAAATAATAATATGTTCCATCCCTAGCGACGACAGCGCGACCACGGCAATATTGATGTTGTTTACCCTCCCTATCGCGTACGCGCAAAAACCTTAATAATATCTGAGCTTTATATAATAAAGGGGCTCAATATGGCTTCAACGATTTTTTTGTTATTCTAATACAGGGTATCTTATCGGACGGGGAATAAATAAGGCTTTTCAGGGGAAAATCACTCGGAAAGAGACGACGCCTCATTATTGGTATGAACTAATTCAAATAATTGGGAATAAATCTAAGAATTTGATAAAATTTTACTTAGGTACATCGTTTTGTGTTTAATGAAGTTTTTATATGCCACCGATACTTTCAGAAAACTCAGCCCAATATGTTTTCCGTTTTATCTTTATTTTCATAGAACTCGCATGACATACATTACAAGATCTTAGTAATTTATAACAGTTTCATGGGTTCCATATAATATTAGGTATCATCATCATCATCATCAGCCCATACACGTCCACTGCTGGACATAGGCCTCCCCCAAACGACGCCACAAATAGCGGTCCTGAGCCGCCTCCATCCATCGACTCCCTGCGACCGCTACGATGTCGTCGGTCCATCGAGTGGATGGTCTCCCATGTAGGGGGGGATTTGCCATAATCACCACGCTTGGCAGGCGGATTGGTGATCGCAGTGTTGGTGTTTAAAAATACTCAGAAGGAAGCTGCTGCCCTTCCTCTGGTAGGTTCCCTTAGTCGGCTTTTACGACATCCACGGGTTGAGTTGGAGGGGTCGATATTCGTACGCCGCGACCATCGTAGCGGTCGCAGGGAGTCGATGGATGGAGGCGGCTCAGGACCGCTATTTGTGGTGTCGTACGGGGGAGGCCTATGTCCAGCAGTGGACGTGTATGGGCTGATGATGATGATGATTATCTTTAAATATAATTATGTATAGCAAACTTAGAATTATATACAACCGTCAGCATCTCTTGTCTGTGTACAACTCTATGAATATGATATATTACTATTATATATATTATTTTATAATAGTAGTATATATTATTTATATATTATTTTACTACTCCAACTACAATGTACTCGTATATAAACTACTAAATATTTGTTTACCTACATATAACATGCAAATAAATAAATAAAAACGTAGTCTTTGCATCCGGAACAATCAAAAAATGTCGATCATCAATATTTCATTGCAAAAGCAATAAATCTGCGCAATAAAACCGATCAAATTCAAGTGAACATTAATTAAAAACTCATTTACATTCGTTTGTCCGTCCATCAGTTGGTCAAGTGAGAGTGTAATCTGACAGCTGCGTTTCCGTCAGCGAATTCTTAACAGACATTTTGTAGCTAAACCTTAATGTCATCTTGTATCTTCTTGCATTAAAGAATCCATTTAGTCAGTAAACAAAACTCATTAACTGCATACTTACCTAAATATTTTAATGAAAAACATTCTAGCTATTGTAACCAACATGTCAAATAAACTTAAACTACTTTCAGACACAAGTATTTTGAGTCGTCCTGTCAAAAAGCATTACCCATATCATATAAGTTTACTGAGAAACCGAGAATATATTATCTCCCAAAACACAATTTTCATGAGAATTCAGAGTTTACCTACATTTCTCAAGACAACAGACAGACAGCTGACAGCAATGCAACAAAAGGTTCCATTACTCACACGTAACCCTAATAGTAGAAATTCAAACTTAAAATTGGAATGCGGCCGTCGAAATTCAATTTTTGTTTACAGTAGCGAGACATCCGGTTGTTTTACAGGTGCGTTTAAATAACGAGTAGGTTTTGGTTTTATGCTGACTTCCGTTCATTTGCAGGCTTCCTTTTACATGATTGGCCAGAATTATGGTTTTCATTATTATTGCCTTGTTATGCATATATCTTTAGCACCTGTATACTGCATGCGCATTTCTATAAACCGAGGGAGTGGGAGGGAACGGATCATAATTTCATTGGAAATTTTACGTGCATCAAATTTAGGTATATTGCTGCGTTATAAATAGGAAAAAAGACTCGTCTCTTTCATTTAAGCCTACCATAGCAAACAGTCAAAGTTCCGCAACACGGAAAATCCTGGCATACTTTTTGGTCGAAAATATTCAGCTATTTTTGATGTATAATGTTCCATTTTACCACAATGTCACAAACAAACAGAACAGCACTCCTACAATTCAACAGTAACCTAATCTATCTCCTAAGTCTAACAAATGGGACGTAGTCAGGCCCGCTTCGTGGGGCCCGGGCGCGGCGCGGCGGCGGCGGCGCGGCGCGGATATGTCGCAGAGTACGCTGCACCTACTGACGCAAAACATCGTCTACGTCTAGAATGGGGACGACATTTGTTACTCTGATCTCACCAGGCCAGGGGCGGAATGAGACCGGGCCCCTTTTATCTGGGGTAATAGTTTTCTGTCAGATTTAAGCGTTGCGACGCTTTTTCTACTTGAATTAATTAGTATCAAATAACCTCTTATTTGATATTTATGATATTAGTATAGCCGAATATCCTCATATTCGGTTATACTAATATCATATAATGGTATATGGAAACAGAAACTAACTTTGTGTATATTATATATGTATATACTTACGCATGCCTCAATTATTGGTTGAGTGTAATTTTAACTTTTTAAGCATCTAAACCTCTATGAAGCTTTTTTTTACATTCCGTTAGATCGAAAAACTCTAGACTAATATTTACCAATTAATTATTAATAATTATTTTCAAATATTTTAAATCATTTTGTATTATCGCCCTGAGTCCGTCCCCGTGCCGTGCGCACAATCCGCGGGCAAGTCTTACAAATGGTCCACTTACGTCGCCCAAACAAGCCTCCAAGTAAAACTATTCCGTGCGCTTTTTATGACTCGCATGAATAAAACATGGCGGCTTTATGGACGAATTTCAGTTATTGAATTAATTTCAGGATTTAAGAATGAATATCGTGCCAGATTTGTACTTTAATGTTTAAGAGGATTTAGTTCAAATTATTTTTATGATGAAAACTTATATCAGGCATAGGACTGATTTTATACGTTGTCGACTAAAAGAGGAGGCCTATATGTACCTCCAGCAGTGGATGTGTCAACGGATTACGATGATGAATCCAAAGAGTTTAAAAGATCTCACGTAAAATTGTAAAAAAATAAATCTATGTCAAAAGTTGGTACCTACTTAAGTTATTGCCTCCTACAAGACCTTCATCATCATCATCATCATCATCATCATCATCAGCCTTACACGTCCACTGCTGGACATAGGCCTCCCCCAAACGACGCCACAAATAGCGGTCCTGAGCCGCCTCCATCCATCGACACAAGACCATAATAGAGTCTAAAAGACTATACCCACGGATTTGTTTTAAGCAGAGCATAGCAACAGAAGCAAGTCGACATTTAAACATGAAAATCTGACAATTCAAACTCTAACAGCGCTACACAGCTTGGTCTGGAACAGCAGCGTTGTGGTTGCATCCCGAGCTTCTGCAGGCGTTTTGGTGTTACAATCTTTATTTTTGTGTTACGAGTATGTACTGTGTTTTATAATGTTGTAAGCTTACAAAATAGGTTTTTACCTATGAAAATGCCGTTCGGCATTACTATAATTTTAAATTGAAATGGCTAATAATTCTAATTTCTAATTAATTTTATTTAAAAAATATGGAATAACTTTTTATAAATTAGTCATTTGTTTATTGATTAGCATTATGTTTTGATCGCATTTGAATATACGCTGATGACAATGATGATTATAATAACCCCTGCCTTTGTCCCCAGGACCTGCAATCGGAGATCGAGACGCACCGCGATGTGTACGCCTCCCTGACGGGCACGGGGCGACGGCTGCTGGACAGTCTGTCGTCCCAGGAGGACGCCGTCATGCTGCAGCGGCGGCTGGACGAGATGAACCAGCGGTGGCACCATCTCAAGAACAAGAGCATGGCTATCAGGTGAGAATATCGCTCCATTTAGGCAATCGGCTACTATGATCTTCTATCCTGATGTATGAACAGAACACAAAAAAAAACCCTATACAGTAGCCAATTTCATACACACATACGTACATATAAACAAAGCACAACAAACAAAACTAACCTGTTAACTCCAACATTCACGAAATGGGTCATATTTCATTTCTAACGATAAAGTCGAAAAATACACTCATGCAGAGCTAAAGTTCGAATTCACGACCAATAGGATTTCCTATAAATGCATTCAGTTGTAGTTATAAACTTCCTTCCGCTTCACCACATGTTTTTACTACTTCAAAAACACTATGTATACACTGTATACAATGTAACAATACACAATCCGATTTCCCGATTTCCCTCCATTTTCCGATCTGTCATTGGTGTGACATTTAAAAATGGCCGCTCGCAGTGTTTCAAATGGGCTCTGATTGTTACACGAATGTTTTAGTAGGTGTTCGTAAAACTGATGTTATTTATTTCACTTCAGTATTTTAGAGTTCCGCCAAAATAGAGAAATCTGGTTGATTTGACAATGCGTGGCTCACAGGATTATAGTAATAAGAATATTCGTGCTAATATATTGTCATCTGCACTCGAGAGAAGACAACATTCATTCGCAAAATAAATTTCATTTTGTTATTCTATCGTAAAAATAATATAAAAACTTAACCGATTTTTTAGCACGTTGTGACTTGCTTCGGAACTTAGAGAGCGTGACGTTACTCACTCCTGGCCGTTTTAAATGTATTTGCGTCGTTCTGCGTGTTATTTATTCTGTTGGAGATAGTATTTGTTGTTCAGGTACTTATGTTTGCTGTAAACTGTGAAATAGGGGTCAGGGGTTAAAACGAATGATCGGTCATTGTATGATTTGAAGGGTAGTACTGGCATTTTGAATCCCTTGTCTGTTACTTTTCACGCCAAGAATACTGAACGGATCGGGCTGAAATTTTGCTTATAGAGGTATAGTTCTAGGTCTGGATTAACACAAAGTTTACTTTAAAAATTCAAAGTGATTTATTTCCTTTAGATCTTACAGGACTCTTAAACACGTCATAAAATTCAAATTACCTACCTAAAACTAGGAAATTAAGTGATCACTTTGATTTTTTGTTATCTTTAATCAGTTTTTATCGTGTGGGCAGACACTAGTCTCCTGACTCCTTAATAGTTTACTCGATTCTGCTAGTGGCTTTACACCCATTTTCCCGAGATAAAATGGAGCCATTTGTCATTCCAGATATAGATTTTAATCTAATCTAAGTACCTATTTAAAGTTCACACCGATCCGTTCAGCAGTTTGACGTTGTGCAACAAGCGAACACGATGTGTGTCCACAAGCCGTATCTCCACAAAGTTTCGCCTGGTTGCCATTTTCACAAATACTCGCCATCTTTCAAGAACGAACAGGAATCAGTGTTCTATAATTTTAATTTCGCAGTTCGCAGGGCTGTAACTCAATAATAAGCCTGCTGCTAGGGCTATCACAGGCTAACGCGATTACAGCCGCGCCTCCCCGCCTCTAATGGGCATTAATGTCTGCAAATTGACAACCCTGGCCGACGCGCAATTAATTGTTATCAAATACCTAATATAATGATGGCCTGGAGCTGGCTTGATAAGCTATTTACATACGTGTGTATAAGCAAAAAATCCGACGGTCGAGGAGACCGAACTATAAACTGGAATAGAGAATGGTCATGATAATCATAACCTACTACTACCGTTAACCTACTCGTAGCTATTATGTAGGTAGGTACTTAACTAATAAAACTCAATCAATCACATGTAAATTTTGTAAGATTCCTTCTTTTTATCGAGTGTTAGTAAGTAAACTAATACAGGACCAGTCCAGAATATTATTAGAATCATGACCCAGAGTCTAACTTTTCCATGTCCGCGTCGTCGTCTGGTATGGAACCCCCATGTTGTGTATCATGTGGACCTTCGTATACCAAAGATTCATGATCAATCTTATCCAGTTTAATCTTGTCTCGTCAACCTCATTGCCAAACTATCTCACATGATGTGTGAATGTCAATACAATATGCCAAGGTGTCACACTTTCTTGCTTTGTCCTCCTTGACGTGTAATTCCCGGCCTGTCAGACCGCATATTGACACATATTGTGATTCAAATCCCGCCAAAGAACAATGTGATGTTAGCCAATCCGGAGCTAGCATCTGAAACTGGATTTGCAAACGCCTTTGCGTTTCAGTAACCCCTCGGTTCCTGACACGCAATTTTGAAATTTTTTTAACAAATTTTGTTGGCCGCTATCGCGACTACAATCCTGTCTGAAAAACTTTCACCATTCAGAGGAGACATATAGGTAGTTTGTATGTATGTTTGTAATTTTTGAATAATTTTTATAACATGCAGTTGGATTCTGTTGTTTTTGCTCTTATTTCTCTAATCTGTGAGTGAAGATGCTCACAGGACCTAGTGTGTTCTATTTGCACTTAATTTAGTGGCCTATTTAGTCAGCGAAGCGACAATATTGGCTGCTGATGACTAGATAATGAACTGATATTGGTAATCTAGTCGTGCGCGATACGATCTTACTGATTCTGAATGATTTATCCTGATCTAGCATTGCGTAGTTACCTACAGGTACAGTAAGGTATAGTTAATTGTAACTGCTAGATACTATAATGGTTGCCGAGTTCAAAAAATTTCTAAAACAGTTGCTTCAGCTTTTCTAAATTTCCAAGTATTCTGGAACATTTTACTTTATAAAAAAACCTAAGAAAGTAATACAGCTTAGTAAACAGCTGTGTATTAGCTGCATAAGTTAGATTTCTCAATATTCATAATGTTTAATACTTGTTTGTTATTTCAAAAATATATTACGTGATTGATTTGATAATTGATACCTAGAAGTTGACAACTTGAGGTTGCCTATATATAAACAAGCTTGCACTTCCTTTGTGCATTGTTCACATGTCGAACTTTGGCGAACATACCCGAGCAAGCTGGTATGTATGCAGAAAATGCTTTTGCCTTCAACTCCCATACCTATCCTTAGCATAGCAGGGTTTTTTTACAGGCTTGAAACTGGTATGTATGTATGTATGTAGTACCTATTTTATTTAAAAGCGTACATAAATGTAAAGGCAATGCCTATGTCAAATTCTCACCCAACAACCTACCTACCCTAAGTATGTAATTTCATTTTGTAGAGTTGGGTATCTACCGGCCCTCTTTCACCCATCACATCGCCATCTTGGTGGTTTTAAAATCACTTTAACTGTCTTTTTTACGAACACAATAAACGTTTGTGGTCTCTCCGAATAATTGCTTAGTTTTATTTTTATTCGGGGATAAAAAGTGTTAGGCTATTTGCATTTTAGTAGCTTATTCTGAAGTTTGACGGGTTTTGGGTGGTATTAACAGCTTTTAAAGTTGTTTCTAAGTTGACAAAAATGACGGCAAATTCAGTCAAACATCTTTAAAATTGGGCAACAGCCACGAGTTCTCAAGATATCTCAAATCCTGAATTGAAATTATCAATAGATAGATAGATATATAGATAGGTAGTACATTAATTGTCATAAAATGAAGTAGAGTGGACGGGGACTTGAAGCATAAGAGTTTCTGAAGAGCGCAGAGAAAAAGTGTGAGAATAATGAAGAAAAGTGAAACGTTCCTTGAGATGGGGGTACAGAAGAGAGAAATAACATATTATAGAGGAGAGGCAGGATGTGACTATTACGGCGAAGCCGTATATTCATATTTGCGCAATCCAAATACATATAAATCTTATCCCGACATTCTGCAGGCGCTCAAGCTTGTCAAGGTGCTGGAAGGAGAAGAGATTGTGCAAGAGAAATATTAGTGGCGATACGGAGAAAGTTCCGTAGTGTTTGAAGGGAACCAGCTGAGGCCAACATCCTATTACGGCTGATTTCAGAGAGCTGCGGTCCCCACGACAGATTCCTGTCAATGAGGAAACCTAGATTTTTCGCCATTTTGCTTTGCCCCAACAAAGACTACAGTTGGAAAACTACTCCAGTTCACCCGGGCTATCATCCGCGACTTCTGCGAGCTTCCTACAGTGATCACCTGCGTTTTTGCAGGATTGACTTTGAGACCAAAGCGTTTGCTCCAGTCAAGGATACGGCCCAGGTCTTCGTTTATTGCGGAATAGCATTTGGTAGTATATCTACCGGGGCCTGCGTATAAATTTTGTTTAATAAACGCCGCATTTTGCCCTAATCCCTGTACCCTTTGTCGCAGTTGTATTTAAGTTGGCAACCCTGTGGTCGGTCCCGGTTTGAGTTGGCCATACGGGGTATGTTGTGGTTTGTCCCAGGTGGGAACTTGTTCCACTGGCCCTTTCATGTCAATAAGTGCCATTGTTGACATATTTGTTGTATTATGCTTTATGTACCTAAGTATAGTTTTAGTGGTTAATTTTAAGGACAAAATGTTGTTTATAGTGTGTTTTGTGTAGTAACACCTAACAATGAGTCAAAGTGGTATTTTTTTTATGCTGTCTTGATCATTTCACTGTAGGTAACGGATGAAGAAAATCTTAGCAGCGAACGGTTATTATTTTTGGATGTTGTCCTTAGATGTATCCCGGTTGGTAATGATTCGCAGACCATCTTTTTATCGGTTCACATTAGTTTTACTATTGTTTTGCAATTCAATTTCGCTAGGAGCAGCGATACAGGATGTTACGCACTCACACACACGTTCTTTTCTGTATCTCCTCTGTATCGTTCGGTTTTCCTCATCATTTTATTAATATGAAGAATATTATTATTATAATATTTATTGAATTTGAATTAGTTCCGCTGCTGTTTATCTGTATGGCTAGCCCCGCGCCGCACCGCCCCTAACTCATATGAGTTGATTAGCCCATGTCACATCCTATAGCAAGAATGTTGGTACTAACCAGTTCTCTGTTCCAGGAACCGGCTGGAGAGCAACGCGGAGCACTGGTCAGCGCTGCTCCTGTCGCTGAGGGAGCTCACCGAGTGGGTCATCCGGAAGGAGACTGAACTCAACGCACTCGCGCCCCCCAGGGGGGATCTCAACGCTCTGCTCAAGCAGCAGGTAAGGACAGGGAAAGATATACTTGAGTTAATTAATACCAAGATTAATTGCAAAGTAGGTAATGATACCTATGGGGCAAACATATATTTATGTAGTACTTACGACCCGCCCCGGCTTCGCGCGGGTGCAATGCTAAAGTTTAGTAGTAGTTTTTAAAGATCTAAGCATAACTACATAGGGACAGACAGAGAGAAGCGACTTTGTTTCATACTAGTATGTAGTGATGTAAGGTCCTCCGGCCAGTATTCCAGAGGACGTCCTATTATCGCTGTGTGTATTTATCATAAAACTTAAAACTCAAAGTGCTTTATTTCCTTTAAGCCTTACAGGACTCTTGGACAAGTCAATGTATATTACAAATTACATTTGTAAAACTAGGAAATAAACTTACTTTGTACCTATTTTGTTCAATTCAATATTTTACCAATGACTGACTGGCAAAGTTACTCGTAGATAGGTTCCTATCCTACTACTCGAACTATCACAATCTGTGGATGATTCACTTCGCCATGACTTCGCCGCTCATTATTCCTTTTTCTGCATGTATACGTACATAATGTACATATTTTGAATAGGTACTTGCAGAGAAAGAAACAATGAACGACGAAAATGTTATGAGAGAATCACTAGGTGATTGTAGTAGACAGAGTTAGGTACCCACAGGTGGGATGTCAATCTTCGAAGTTCTACTCCCTCGATGAGAGCAGCTGCGTTTTGAGCTGAGAAAACCTACTGCTACCTACCATTACTGCTACCTACTCTACTTATAATAGTAACTATATCAAGATAAGAATAAGATAAGTGAAAGAATTCACAGGTACCAAGGAAAATTTAAATTGAGATAAACTTATTGTTAAATCAAAAATTCTGAAACATGAACAAAATGTTAAGAACCTACCTACCATGCAAAGTTAGATATTTTAAGGAATTTAAAGCTTTTCTAGCAAAAATTCAATCAAATTTTAGTAAGTACCTATTCCACTAATTAGCTCCAAATATTAAAACAATGATCGGTTCAAATCAGTGAAGCCCAAACTTACCAAATGTTACGGCGATAAATTATTTAGACCGCACGCTAATCCGTGCGGGTAAATCAGCGTTCCCGCCAAAACGCGTCGTGATTTTGGTTTAGCGCGCTCGCCACAAAATTGTGGACGTTTTTGCAGGATTGTTTCAGTGGATTTATTGCTGCTTAGCGCGTAACATTTTGGCGTGAAAGCTTCAAAAGGAACTGGAGTCAATTTCTGAGCAAACTGACTGAGATTTAGTGCCTACTGCTAATAAGACAAGCAGTAGGCTTTTCAATTTTACCCACTGTTCCCTGCTGACGTCTAAATACCTACTAAAATCAACCTACTGGTACAGGTCGCGTCACGGTTTAATAGCGCTGAGTTTTAATGTGCTGAAGTCGATTTTTAGATCCGTTTGGCAGGAGGAGTGAAATGCGTAGGGGAGGCGCTCTGCGCTGGCGTTCTGATGCACACGTTTCTAACCGCCCGGAGTACACACCCGCATATAATTTTATTACGTTCAATAATAATAACTTTTGCGTTTCTGATGTAGGTAAAAGATGCCAAAAAAATTTAGATTGTTACACAAGGGTAGTAAGGGAGCTATTACAGAACAAGATCCAATTTGGCGCCTGTGCGAGCGCAGCTCGCAAAGGGCCCTAAATTCGATTGAGAGCACCCGAGATATTTAGACGCCCGAGCGAAGCGAGGGCGAATATAGTTCGAGGGTGCACTGAATCCAATTTAGGGCTCTTGCGAGCGCTCACTAAGGGCGCTAATGGATCGAGTGCACCCTAAAATATAGTTCGCGGGTGTAATAGCTACGTGCAACCGAGGTAAGCATTCTACTTTACATCCTAATGGCGAGCCAAATAAAACATTAACTTTTAATTTTAGTTTATTACAGTCGCACAGATCAAATGAAATGAAATGCCGCCATTTCCAAAGTTTTTTTATCTTTTCAGTAAAAAGTCATCATTTTATAAGAAAAGAGATTGTTTCACCAAGGAGTTTTGCATAGCTTGAACTGTAAAGCCAAGATTTGAAAATGGAATTCCTATAAAAATGTATTGTGTTGCGAATAACATCTTACACAGCCTCTTTGCTTACTTAGTAAAACCTTCTTGCCGAGCATTATAATATAAAAACTAATTACTTCGTATTATGTCATGTTTATTTATAACTACCTTCATACCCACACTTATTTATTCGCCGTAGGAGCTAAAGCCACACATAAAAAAGATAAAATAGGTACACATATCAAAACAAAAACCTAAGTAGATTATTAATAAAAAGATTTAACATACACGTCTCATAGAATATCATCCGGCCGCCGCCATCCCACCGCTCTCCATTAGAACAAGGTAAATGTACACCTGCGCAGAACGCCCCTCCACTTTCGCCGAGCGCTATTAAACCGCGACGAGATCTGTATCTGTCGCACGTCCACTTAACGTTACCTCGACCTTCCAATCCCTCATGTTCTGTCCTCTTCTACTCCAGGACGACCACCGTGCCTTCAGGAGACAGCTGGAAGACAAGCGCGCGTTGGTGGAGAGCAACCTCCTCAGCGGGCGGCAGTACATCGCGCAGGAACCGCCACTCTCCGACACCAGTGATTCTGAACGTAAGTCTTCCTTCACCATCACTTACATACCTCACGTGAGGATCAATAAAAAATGGTAAGCTTTTCTAGCAAAGGTAGGTACCTACTTACCTATAAAGAAGTGAGACGGCACGAAAACGTCTCAAATCCGTCGATAAATCGCAGCTTATCTACACCTGCAAATTGCACGCTGCGTTCGCGCATAGGACTTTATAGCCTACTAGATGTGGATTTTACACATAAGGTTGATCGTTTCGTGACTTTAGTGTTGGTATGAGATTATTTTTTTTGTGATTTTAATTATTTTAGCAATACAGCTACCTAACCTAAAAGTAATTTGCTGCAAATTGTAAACGATCAACTATAAATGACCTACACCTGCAAATTTCATTTGTAGTCGCAGGCTGCGTTCGCGCATAGAACTTTACAGCCTAGGTAATTGCACACATAACGTCTTGACAGTATCGTAGGTAGGTATTGCATGAAGCGTGAGGAGTGACACATGGCAGACGGAGACAGAAAATTATTTTTTCAGTACGAAGAACTTTTATGGTAGATTTTCCGTCTATAAGTACCTACCAACCTAACTACTCATTCTATGAAAACAAATGTGTATAAAACCGTGAAATCTTCACCATTCCCAAAGAAAAAATTTCTATACTGCAACTTCCAGAGCTGTAACTAGGCCAGATCCTGCCCCGGGCCGCGGGCTAAACTAATAACTACCGGCAGGCACTGCCATCTGTACTGCCAATTTGCAGCTGGCTGGACGGACTGCCTTATTTTCAACCGTGTGTCTTTTTGAACACAGTTGCGATGCTTACCATGTATTTTAGTTTAGAGCTCGACTTGAAACTTGCATCGAGGCAAACTTAGGCTTCTTCTTCTTAAACTTTGACAGTTTATGGCTAAAATATAAATAGTTAGGAACATAATACAATTGTTTTTATAACCTTAAGATATAAAACAGTAAATAGCAATGGACCCCGCACGAGGAAAAATATATTACTGAAATTATAAGATTAGGTACCTTCATACCTACTTATTTGATTATGCACTTATTACTTGATTGGTTTTACAATAGAAAACGGCGACCCAGTCGTTCATCATTATCAAGTTGTTTTTCGTTACGCGACTGTTAACGTAGATAACTACCGAGCTACCTACCTACATAACTGATATTACATCTAAAGGCCTAGAATAATTTTCAATCTATTCCATAATAAACTAGTTCACAATTGTATCAAAAAGTCGATAATCCCGCTAAAACAAAGCAAGTGAGGGAATGAATGATAGAGTGAACTGAACGAATGAACGCAATTAGAAGCGAGCCGAGTGCGCTAATTGCGAATTCCGTGCGGCGATGGACGGCCAGTGTTCAATCAATCCGAGCACGGGGACGGAGTTAGGATGAAAGATGTAACTATTTTTAGAAATTCACACTACTATAACAGGATTATGCTGTATGATAGTATTCAATCAAATTTATTACTATTGTAAGTAAGAGACATCAAGGATTTCTCTCGAATATTTCTTTTTGAAATACCGTAAACCATAATTTACTGTAAGATGTAGAAAAACCCAAGCCACCACGGCATGGGTTTTCATTGAATAAAAATTCAGTTTTTGTTGTCTATTTTACACTTGTTTACTCAAAAGTAATAAGGATTTAGACGACACCTAAATATAAAAAAAAAAACAGTTTTACCATGAAAAATTGCCGTAAAACATACTCGTAGAGTCAGGTTCACCGTATATCTTTATTTCAGACTATTAAATAATGCATATCAACACAAAATTAAATAAAATTCAAAATTACAGTCACTAAATACAAATACGTTTAGAAATTAAAGTTATTAGAATAGAATAAGTTAGATTAAATTATATTATATTAAATTACAGATGGCTTACATTCAATCAGGTAAAACATGGCAAGGAGGATCTTAGATGCGTTTGAGTACCTACCTGAACGAGGAAATTACCCTAATTCCACCCTGCAAGTAAATGTTGAAGGCGCCTTCCAATCATTTGCAGAGTCGATTGATCGCTCGATAATGTTTTTGCGGTATGATAGTTCTCCAGAGATTTGATGGAACTCGCCACTCTTGCCAATTATGCCTATCTACCTACTCGATCACTGCTACTGCATGGAATATAAGTTGCTAATTTTACCTATTTATATAAAAGGAATAGGTAATTTAAAAATGTAATTCATATTTTGTTCATTAATTATTTGAAGAAGGAAGTAAAATAAAAATGCTTATAAAAATGTTTTTTCGTTTTTAAAACATTTTTGAACCGACAACGACGAGGTCAATTTATTTTTTTGCTTAGAATGTAACAAATATTTAGGTAGGTACTCATATATTAACAAGTCTGGTGGTTTATTAAAACAATTTAATTACTAGATCCTACCTTGAGGTAGGTAGTGTAGGTACCTAAAATAGGACCTAAACCTAAGAGATCTAAAGTCTTCAATTCTGTACCTTTTATCTCCAGTTTAAGGCTGATAAAGGTAGTCAGAGCGTGCTCTGTGCTTATTACGTTTAGTATGCGCATATTCAGCTGCAATCTGACGCAAACGGCCGTGCTTTTGCATAACTGTCTGACATTTGCCTAAAATCAATGTAGTTTTTCTGTTTCAGCTTCTATTGTTTTCATTATTATCATCATAATGCAGCCACATTTTGCACACTGCTAAGTACCTACATGCCTCCTGAAGATTGTGTATGCCATTGACGTCCTACAACTTGAATAAAGTATTAAGCGTTGTAGCGACGTCTAAGCAACATCGCAGCAATGAACTATTATACAAAGGCGCAAACATCGATAGAGGCACCTTAGGTAGTATAGCTTAGCTTCAGAGCTTCTTCCTATGCTTACTCCTTGTGTGCCTCTATCGATGTTTGCACCTTTGTAGTTCAGGCTACGTTGATTAGAGGTCGCTCACCACCCGCCGCTTCAAGCGTGTTTTAAAAATTACCAATTAGAATTTCATTATTGCTAATATCCAGGTTGTGAAAGCCATGGTGCAGAAATTCATCTTACAAAGAATTAATTCAATATCATCCAAGAGTAGGTACGTTTTATTTAATGATGAACATAACATCCCTCTGAAATTTAAGGACTGGTACTCCTACCTTAAAACAGAATTCTTTCTATATTCATGTGCCCATTTATATTCAACATCAGCAACTTTTAGCTTTGTACCCTAGGCGCTGTTACTCATTTTTCTTTCATGAAAATCCCCATCGACAAGGCGTAAACACGCTAAACCGGTGCTAAAACGTAAAAACTCAATCGACAGTTAACTGGCTTTTCCCGAAATCCGTAAAAGTCCCTATCTGGGTCAGTTAAAGACGTATAAAAGAATGCGCAAAACGCGCGACGGCCAGCTCGTAAATTTCAAAATGGGTTTGGTTTGGACCCTTTATATTGGAGCTGTGACGAGAATACAATGCTAACGTGAACACAGTTTCGTTTTTCAAGCTGGTTAAAAATCATTTGATTTTAGAGCCTCCTGAAGGTATTTATCCATAAAGAGTAATCGAAACACTGATTATTATTTCATGAAACATGATGCCTATATTCAGTTTTTTGTAAAATGTCATCACTTTGCCTGATTTTAAAGCTTAGGTATACGTTGTTTCCTGGAAGGATATTACATCTACGATATTATCTCCTTAAATTACAGATTTTAACCGCTATTTCTGAAGGAAATTACTTTACCTTGGCAATTACTCAAGTTACCAGGACTGCTAGGTTCTTGGACGTCGTACTATAGAATACGTGAGATTCTTACCACTATTTTAGAAATTACCAATGTATTTTTATCTTTAAGAATTTGAATTTTTCCAAATTGTAAGTTTACATTTTTACTGAACCTATTATATGGATATATATGGAAATTAATTTAGTTTATCTAAAATGGAATGTTGTAGATTCGAGAACATGATTAAATATCTAACCCAGCAAGAGGCAATGCAGCATCGGTGAGCGTAATAAAATCGAGAAAGTTCGTGAATCCGAACGCCGTTTACCACCCCATCCCTATCTCCAAACACTTCATAGCCATTTTTATGAAGTAGCATTTTTATCAGGACCCGTATTATGACACACATAACTCTTGTAAATCGAATTTGTGTATGTTTCAGTCATAAATTTGATCACGAAGTATCGATGAATGTTATATCGATGGTTCTGAAGCTCCGTGGTCAGTGGATTATGTTATTTTGAAATGTAATTTATTTATGTCAGTGAATGATTTGAACATTGTGTAAAATAAAGTAACACTCATCTCTTTTTATATCCAGAACCGAAGCAGTATGAAACAGACGTTATTGTCAATAACTCTGAGATGTATCGGTCGATGTCTGCAAACGATGAGAGAACGGTTTCAGATCTGAGGACAACAAACGGCTTTGTCACTGTCGCGACCGTCTGTATCTTATGTGGAATAAGTATATACATATAACACTACCAAACTTGATATAGAATGTTTGCTAACAAACCGCTCATACTTTACCTAAAATTGACTCTGTTGCCTTGTCTTTTAAAACGCAAATTTCATTAGGTACTTGTCGATTTGAGATCCTTACATAAATAGACATTGGTTACAATTATATTCGAAACTTGATTAATTCGACGCTAAGCTAGTGCGTTTTAGATGTCGTGGTTTGTTTACAAACTTTCTACATCGAGATTGGCTAGTGTCTATGTACTACAAATTGAGTCAATATTTAAAATTTTGTGAGGTACCTACGATGAAACTGATTAGTAAATCTTCTACCTACTTAAAACGAACGAAACGAATCAATGCAATTAACAGCCGGTTTCTCGAACGCTAATCAAATTGCAAATCAGGTGACAAAGCAATTAAATTGACACACTGGTCAAATCAAATCGGGTTGCACGAACGATGATTAGACAAAAATTAACTAATCAATGATCATCTTACGATTGTCAAATCAGTGTATATTTTCATATGGTCACACATAATTTAAATATTCCTTCAGTTCAATCGTTCACTCCTAAACTTCAAAAATGTCACATGTTTGCGCTGCGAATCCTTGTTTCAACTTCCAGTTCTTTAATGGCGCCGCTTGCTTTTCGCTACGATTCTGCCAGTGTCTGTGTCAGAGATAGAAATATTATTTATAACTAGGTATTATGGTGAAGCGAAAGGAGGCCTATACCCAGCAGTGGGTGATCCCAGGCTGATATAACGACTAGTTTGGTGGTCTTGTGCCTCCGTGTCTCGATTAGGGGAGGTTTGCCTTCAAGTTGTGCCAGACTCGGACCCTGTTCCACTTTTCCCTGAGAAAAAGCCTACTCCAGCTCTAAACTTCCTTCAGGGTCCAGGTGTATTTTCCTCATCAGATTCACTGCTGCTGCTCACTGTTAAATCCGAAAGCGATATCCTAAAATAATATTAATTAGAATTATTTATATATAGACTAGATAGAGGTGCTGACAAAAATATTTTTGGTTGTGTAATCTGACATTATCTTTTTAATTATATTCTAAACTTATAAATTTCTACCTAAAATTAGTTTTTGGTTTAATTAATTAATTTTTTTTCAATGATTCTATGTTATGTGATTTTGAAATGTAATTTAATCTAAGTATTTGACTTGACTAAGTGTTCCTTGTGATCCCATAGTATTAATAAATAAATACAATACAATACAATATGAGGTTATTCTAACTTAGGGTACAAGTATTTTTTATTGATAAAACGATCCATAAGTATTGTGAAACGTAATTAAACCACTTTTGGAGTACCAACCTGTTATTTTTTTATATTAACAAGGTTTAGAACTTATAGCAAACGTAGTAAATTGTAGTAATTATTTCAGCTAATTAGAGCAAAATCACCGATTAGTTGATCGTTGATTTAACAAGCGCTTGACTAGAGAAAAATGCCTAATTAGCGTTCCAGAAACCCATTTTGATGTTTGACAAGAGATTTGCTTCAATGATTTGACAGACTGGTCAACTAATCTCTGTTCAAAATCATAGTACGTAATCAACGTTCGAGCAAGCCAAATGATACTTGATCAGAGATTTGATCACTGATTAGTTAATTATGAAGATGATCTGCGTTCGAGAAACCGGCTGTTATTCTCTAAAACAGCAGAAAATAAAGAAAAAACATCTCACTCAAAGAATTCCACCCAGCATTCACTATTTTTGTTTAATTTTACTCAACAAATAGACCGCGAAGCGAATTCTTTCCCCGACATTAATTAACATTCGTTCATTCACTCCGATCCACGTGAGCCCAAAAAACACATCCCTTAGAAAAACATCTTTAATTAAAACATTGAAATTATTGCGGTTTCAGATGGTATTTTCTGTGTTCGTTCCGATTTTAATTACTTTTGAGATGTTTCAAAAGCAGGTTGAGCAGTGTTTTTGCAGATTTGCGAGCGTTGGCTACATGGTTGGACCACGCTTAAAGATTCCATTTGAAACATTATATTATCTATTATTTTTGCAAATGGTAAGTTAAGTACCTTCATTTTTTAATTTCTTCGCTAAAGCAAGTAAAGACAGATATAAGCAACTCGTCAACATGAATGTATTTATGAAAAAAAAAAGATTCTGTGGGCTAATTTGCTCAGACGTATTAATTGAATTTTTTCTACTCGTAAGACCATTATGTTATACGAGTTTTTTTTTTTTTGATACTATAACAAAAAAAAAACTAATAAAACGGAATGGTCTATCTTACTTACCGTTAGATAAAAGATACGTTACCTTACCTAAAAAGAAGCCATAAGCATTATGACAAACTTCAAACCCCTTAGAAATCTCTTTTGAGCTACTTGGATTAACTCGTTTAGGGTCACTTCCTTTTGTGCCTTTTCTTAAGAATCTTGCTTTTACAGCTATAAAAGCACTGAAATTCTTTGAATTTCGTGAGTCTCGTCCAACTTCCTGGAATTATTTAAGTTTTTTTTAAATTCTTTGAGATTATTATGATCTCGGAATTAAAGATGGGAAAGCTAGCTGCCTCCAGCTAGTTTTATTTCTTATGTTTTTGATTTAACTGTAATATAACTAAAACAAGTTTATATTGAATTTATACAAGGCTAATATCGGGAAAGCTCTAATTCTATACTAATATTATAAATGCAAAAGTAAATATTCTTGTCAGGCTGTTTAGTTATTTAGCCTTTACATAGGCGGTATCGTGAGAGGCTGGTCTACCTTACATCCAGGAAAAACAAGTGCGAAGCCACGTGCTGAATCTTGTTCTTCATTACCTAACTACAAGGTAATAAAATAGTTCTGTGAAAAACTACCTTTAAACGTAAAGATGCTCTACATTTCCATAAGTGCATGATGTGAGCCACAGAGTCGAAGTAACGTCATAATTATTAAATTCCCCACCCGAAAACCACGCTCCAGATACTGAGTGCGCGTCTGCAGGCAGGGAACCAGGCAATTTAATTTTTATGAGTAGGTTTTTATTATTTCTTCATTATTTCTAAATAACGTTCCGGAGATAGTGGTAAGGCTGAAAAATATAACAAAAAATTGCATCATCTTGTGATTGTAATAAAAAGAACACGTTTGCCAGCAGTAAGCTAGCTTGAATATTATTTACACGATGACATGGTATAAAGTATAATTTTACTAACCATCAAATTGTGCCAAAATCGTTGTTTATAATGTATGCTTTAATTAAAGATTATTTATCGGGTATTTATCACGGGGCGAGAGTCGCCCCGTGACCACGATCGCTGTAACGCGATAAATACCCGATAAATAATCTTTAATTATGTCAACAAATCGCGAAAGTTTAAAAAGTATGCTTTACATCTCGTTCTCTTTACATTAGTGTTTTTTGTTCTGTATTCAACGGCTTTCGTTAGCCCCGCAATTCGCTATGATTATTTCCAATAAAGTGACTTAAAACAAAGAACTGCCATAAACAGTGTCTCCCTTGTGGGACAAAACCAATTTTATTTATTAATTATTTATTTAAAGATTCTACAACTCCTAGTCCTGATTGCATCCCTGCCCCGTTCCAGATATTAAGTGGTCGCGGGTGGTGACTTATTTCATGGGCTCAAAAACCCTCGGCCGCTGCCGCTTAGATCTAATGAAATTATATTACGCCGCTGGTATTTATTTATAAGGGACTCTTCAGCTGAGGGTTTTGCAATTTCAAGTTGGGCTTGATTGAAGTGCTAGATTGACATGGCTATCCCGGAATTGGCTGTCTTCGCGGGGTGAATAAGTGCCCACAGCTGTGACATTTTACTATTTTGTATACCTAATGTACCTAATTCAGGGCCTTGTATTAATGTAGGTAAAATAATAAAAGAATAAATAATTTATTTATTCTTTAATTATTTACACATATGATATACTAAGAAAGAGAAACACAGAAAACAGCCTTTGGGATTTAAATTTTAAACATAATGTAGGCACCGTATAGTAGCGTCCCAAGATTAGAAGAAAATTGGTCTTTCCCTATGTGCGCGGCTAATCAGGTCGCGCCTCAGCTTTTTGTCGTTATCGTTCGAGGACGGTACTGACCTACCTTCTTAGATTACCCAATTTTACAATAAATTTTATAACCTACGTCGTTCACATCATAACATGCATAGCGTCGCGTATCGCCGCGATTTCGATGCGCTGTCTCAGGCAGGCAGGACACGCACTAAGGCACGACTTCGGAGCGGGAAAGCATCTCTGCTTGGTTCCTAAATTTTCAGATTCAGATTAGTTTATTTTATTTTATTCATATATTTGACCATCAGTTCTCAGATTGGCTGAGCATCCCTCAGTGATATGATAAGTAATCATCAGCGTTAAGCCCCCTCATCCATTCCATCTAAACCACCAGCTAAACCCCCTATTCTATTTCAGAAGCCCGCGACAGCGAAGGTGACTCCCGCGGCTACCGGTCCGCGGAGGAGCAGGCACGAGAGCTGGCGCGCTCCATCCGGCGGGAGGTCGCCAAGTTAGCTGAAAAGTGGAATTCTCTGGTGGATAGGAGCGACGGCTGGGGACGGTGTCTGGACGATGCTGTGCAGGTATGTTCATACAGGATGATTATGTACATGTACATACTAAACACATCATATATCATCTTTTTTATATATCATCATATATAAAAAGCATGGGACGACTTTTGCTCCAACTCGAAAACTAACAACCTAACAAGGTAAAGGTTTCTTGTTCGCTTCTTTACTTTACCTTAAAAATATTGAAGTGAACAAAAAATCAAAGTGATCACTTTATTTCCCTGTTTTACTTATGTAATTTTGTGACATGTCCAAGAATCCTGTAAGGTCTAAAGGAAATAAAGCACTTTGATATTTGATACACTACATCGTCAAAAATGACCGTGGCTACATCGTGACAGGCTGATTCTACCAGAGCGATCCGGCGCGGCGTTGACATAGGCTTAGGTACTTATGGAGGACCAGTAGATAGGTCCTTTTGGAAAATCAGTATTTTTGGTCTCACTGTTTGGCAAAGGGGAGACCCATTTCTACGATAACACGAAACTTCCTCTTTGCAAGGAAGTTCAAGTCAGCCCGTCGCGTCAGTGCTCTCGACAGTAGGTACCTGGTACTGGTACCAACGATTCAAACTCGAGGGATACATTTGATTTATTATTTCTCTGAGGATGTCTATTTTTATACAGTGCACTTGGTACCATCCGATGCGCAGGAGTCTTTTGCTGAAACTGCCATCTATCCATTAGCGCTGCGTACTAACTTATCGACCAGTGATCACGTGCTACACTATCAACGCAGTCCTCCTTACAAACCAGAGATGGTGCTACAAGTAATCGATCCTCAATATTAAAATTCGTTTCTTTATTTAGTAAGTCTATTCAAGCCTCAAGTTAATCCGGATATCCGCTAATAGTGTTATTGAAGTGACAAAAAGGAATCTTATTAACTTATTTATTGATGTTTGAGACGTAATCTGACAGGAAGCGAGTTAGATCATGCGTGCGCACGCGCCTTTAGTCCTAAATAGTTCTGAAGCACTCGGGCCGAAATGCCGAATTGCCGAAATGTAGGTTCGGTGCTTTGCAGTGACGGATAGGATTTGTAAACAGCCTGAAGTCGCCTTCTACGAAAACCGGACGAGTTTTTGACGTCCGAACAAAGACATAATGTATTTTGATAAAATAACAGACAAAAGCAAGAAGACAGCGTGAAAATGCACACGCGTAGCGAAAAACATACATTCAAATTCGAAAACAGACAAGAGACGAATGATATGATGTATTAAAGCAGACAAAATCCCATAGACGTAAAATATTTTCTTCGTATAGTTTTTTTTTTGTTTTTCACCCTTTTGTTGACAAAAAATAATAATATCTGCAGGTCTAGAACCGTTGTAATCCTTAATCGTGTATACCCTGCAAGGGAAATTGTAAGATTCACATCAGTAGTAGGTACTACTTATAATAGATAAATATTTCTACAGCAATAAAACTAATCCCAGCATGATCATTTGATCAACTTCCTATCTCCGTTTACAATGCAAGGAGTGTCTGCCCTAATTGCTGCCCATTGTCCTTTCCGTGCTATTCATCACAAGAACATTCATTGAAGTAATATTAAATGGTGCCCTAGGTCCATTGTCTATCTCGAGCTTTATGAGGAAGTTTGTTAGGTACATTTTGATTTGTAACAAGAACCATAAAAACAAGACAGAATTAAACAGGCTCAAAGTTGCTAAGAAAATCCCCAACTCTAATCTAAGAAGGTATAGGGTTCCTACCTATTACCTAATTTATCACAATATCTGCATAGGACCAAAACCCTAACAATTCTGGACACCCTTTTCGGACTACTCTACGCAGTATATTACAAAAAAAAACTGTTTATCTCTATCTTTTAATCAAAAAACGAGCAAGTATATTCTCTAAAAAGGAGAACTAGCAATAAACAGAAATACCGGGACAATACCGGTATCTATTGAAACGTATGCACGCTCATAAATTAATAGGGATGCCATATTGGGTACTCTGTGTAATTGTCGGTGCTGTACCGTAATTGATGGATCTATTGCAGCCTTTGTAATCTGTTCTGCTTTATGAGCGATCACTAGTTTCATGGATATTTTGTATAATGTTCATTGAGGTGTTAGAATCTTTTTTTGATTTGGCTTTTAGACCAAACCAAAGTGAATGTCTGATATTATCTACATATTTACCTAAATTATTTATTTATTGCATACATGTCCGATATAAGATGTTACAATATTTGGTGGTATCAACATGAGCCCTGTGCGTTATTTACCGGGTTAGATGGACTTAAAAATAGCAAAGACTTAACTCTCAGAAATGACACTGAAATAAAACTCCTCAATGACAAGTCAGACACTTTCATGTAATTTGGCAATAATCCATAGTTCGCGGCTAATATTAAACTAATCAAGGAAAAACGCGACCAAAGCCGTGTGCAAAAGCTACTATAGAATAAAGCCATGTCTATTTTGTATCAGTAGTGAAGTGGAGTGGAGGCACGCTAACTGCTCGCGCACAATGCCGACTTTGTGTGCGATTACTCCACGCGCTGAAATGTCACGATTAATTGCAGGGAATGGAATCACTCAAGTCACTGCCACTGGAATCGTTATGGGAAGGACTAGGGAATATAATTTTCAGTGCTGGACGCTGGGCTTTTATTGTCAGCTGTTGACAAGGTATACAGATCTGTCAACAGTGGAATGGATGGTAGAGCTCAAGTGGATGAAAAAGATTAAGTACTTATTTTGATTTACGTAGATCCTGACATCATATAGGTAGTCAATAAATATGTACTTATCTGAGTGAAAAGGAGTTTAAGCCAAGGGTGCTTAATTTCAAAAACTCTTGGTCCAACTGTTGATATAGATACTTTTGAATAATAATTAATAAATCAGAACCCAAATCAAACGAACAGCCTTTTTATATGTAGGGTACATGATAACCGAACCTAAAATCCCGTGTTTGTCAGTTTGTGCACCGAAGCGAGAACTCGTGCTGTAATTAAAATAGTTTCCTGATTCATCCCCCGCCCCCCCTCTCCGCAGAGACCCCTGGTGGTGGAACTTGCACGCTGTAAGTTTGATTCAGACCAAATTCTACACTCATTGAGAACTCTCTAGACTCGCAATTATCCGTTACCTACGTGTTATTTTAAATCTAAAATCCCAGAATAATCGACTTTAAAAAAGTACGACTCATTTATTAACCAATAGGTACTCTAATTACAATCAAATGTAAATCAGTTCAGCCTAAGTACCTGGACCGATTTCATTCCCCGGAATTTTTTTCTTATTATGTACAACAAATCGGAATAATTCATTATTGACGATGTACGAAGCGGAAATTCCAAAATAAGATTATCTCTAAAAAGCACCTCTAAATCTTTGCCACATTACTTTCCAAAACACTTTTATAGCTTAAAATAGCGACATGCAAATCCCATCACTATTGTATCGAGTCGATGGCACGGTCGATGGTTTGCATGTCGATAACAACGGGTTCGTTATCGGCTCGTTATGCGACCACTCGCGATGAGTGCTAGTGCTGGGCCTTGTTATCGATATCATTGTCATTGTTTCGCCTAAAGTGGATTTTTAACAATTGTTTAAAATAACTAGATTTATAATATAAGTAACGTAAAATATCTAATAACGTTAACACCTCTCCTTTCTAACAAAAATAAACTGGTTATTTTTTATAGTTTTGATAACTTAAAAACTCAGTGTTTTAAATAAATAGAAGCTAAACCGGTTGAAGGAAATTCTAAGAAAACCAACATTGCTGCTAGCTTATTTCTTGGAAAACTGTTTTGTATTGTGGATACCTACGTAAGTAAAATATCTAGATAAACCACTTTCACTGCACAATTATGCGCAAGCTTCGAAATAACTCATTTTCTCTAAATTTCTTTATGCGTATGTCTTATTAGATTTATGGATAAATATATTAATTTAGATATTTCTCAAAAAACATTAAAAGTTTATACATTTGTATGATTTACCCCCGGATACTCTCTAGTCTCAAGTCACGATTTTTTGACAGTTTTTAAAGAATATCCTGTTGCGTGCTTTCGGGCGATAAAGTGTTTAAAGTTTTTAAAATGGTCTAAAGAATCTTATAAGTTTTTTAATTCAATAAGAAGAATATTGGCAAAATAACACACAAACAGGCGTTTTAGCATTTTATAAAAAAAAACAATTAGTTTTGCAGATTTCATTGACTTCAAGTATCGATAGGTACGTCGATTATAATTACACCCCTAAAAAGTGATTCAGTAGGATCCCCTCTTTAGCTATCGCTAGATATTACATAGATATCAATGATGTTTTTATATAGAATTTTCAGCAAAAGCGGATTGAGCCATTCCGAACATTGCTTTCTGCCGTGGAATGCTTTGACGAACGTTTCGAGTGTTTTGAGTGCACAACACAAGCCATGGCTTTTTTAACATTTTATATTCTTTTATTTTTATTTCTACTCTTTTGTATGCTTTTATGACATTTCCTATCGGTTGTATTTGAACTTTAGAGTGTGGCTGCAGTGCTATGGGAAAGTTTATTTTATTTAGGCATTTCAATTCAGATTTTTCAAACGTTATGTTTATCTTTTAGCTGAAAATGAAAAATAGCGAGCCTTTTTGTTGGTAATTGGAAGTGGAAACGAAACAAGGATGGGTTTTCGTGACATCGGAAACTGTTTTTTGTAATAAGTTCACCCACCGCACGCAATATTTCCTTTCCCCTGTCCAGCAATATCCATCACAATTTCTGTCGCCTCAAAATAAGCTCTATTTAAACAGAATTGAAAAAAATTAAATTAAATACGACAGACAACTACCTTCAATGTATGCAGAGGGTCTATTCAGTCAGAATCTAGGTATGGGTGAGTGAGTGTATCAGTGATACTAGTTTGGCCGCTCATTGGCAACATGTTGATTACAAAAACAAAAAGAGAATGAACCAATGAGGAAAAAATAGTAATGAGTTATACATTCACGAATACTTCATCTCAATTGACCAGTGGTCATTAACATACCGAGGAGGTACTCTAGTCCGTTTCATCTTAACAAACAAACAGTTCCACAATTCACTTTAAAATTTAAAACCTACATTATGTAATAAAACTATAAGAATGTTCTAAAGAAAAATTGGCGAATCATCTACTTAGTCTGGAACCTAAAGGCAAACTTCTATCCAAGTCCAGCTCTGATTGACTACACCCAGAACTCTATGCAGTAAACTTAAACGCAGTGTACTCGCAAAAATGCAAAAAGCGACGTGTTGGAGCGTGATGCGACACCGCGCCGTGGCGTCGCATACATTAACTGAAGTGCCGGTTGCATGACACGTAGGTATACAGATTTTATTATGAATCTAGGAATACATGTTGTGCGTGTAATGTGTGTTATTGAAAGAATAGCTGTTAAATAAGCTATTGAAACTATACAAGGATCACTAAATAGAGCACTCATAAGCTTCCGATTCTAAATCTTTCTTTTAGGTACCTACTTTAGTTTCAGTGTTATATCGAGGTTGGGAGCGAAAAATGTCTTGATTGGTGACGGTAAAAAATAACGAAGCCTAGTAATATTCCTAGCTATCACCAATTTGCAGGTCAAGCGTGGTGATCCCCTTGTTTGGGGGAGGTTCAACGGTGGACGTAGGTATGTGGAGGAAAACGAACTAAGGGTAGACTCGCTCAGATCTGCTTGAACCATTTTATAAGTTATGAGCATCCTTTCCTTTGTTTGCATAGGTAAATAAACCGGAGAGGTGATGCTAGTTAGCAACAATGTAGATGCCGTACGATCTGCGTCCTCAATGAACGTGTCAAAGCAATTGCTTCAGGATTTAGTTGGTCCTACCGGATGGATGGATTGAATACAATATCGGACTTAAGCTCCAGGCAAGAAAGTTATGACGTAGCTAAGCGTACGTGTAGCATCAGCATAAGTCTTCAGCATAAATTAGTCTACGTTGGTCTTCGTTTAAATAAGACCTTTATATGTTCCAAATTATCTGAAATAAATTAATTATTTTTATTACAAAGAAATTTTATTTTCATTTCATTCTTCAGAGATTTCTTATCTCACTTAAAATAATATTGTTGAAAATACGTTACACTTTAAAACTTTAGTTTGTTTTTAGTAGGTTTGTACTATTTTTTAGTCTATTCGCGTTTTTCTTGCCTTACTGTAAAACCAGGTAAAATCCAAGAACGAACAGGCAATAGGCAATAATGTTTTGAATAAAGCTGTCAGTTTATCTAACTAGAACTAAAACCCTAGGGCAGGGTCGGTTAAACCAAAAGTAACCCGCGTTTTCCATCCATTAAACTCTTATTTATGAGCAAGGAACTAAACAGTTAATAAACAGTTACGGACACGGTAAATCAGACCTTATTGTTACGGGATAACTACCGACGATAGAACTGAAATTCAAAGCATCTAGAGCACTGCGGCTAAGTCATAGAAATTCGTTAGGTTTTTATTAGTTGCAAATTAACAAAATCTGAGGTCTAACACGCCTTTATTGAATCAATTAAAATGATATTATTTGATTCACCAATTCAATTATTGATTATTACTGTTTGATGACTACACGAGGTACACAATATACCAATATGAAAAAAAACTTCTCATAGATCCCCCATTTGGATTTAATTTCCAACTTTAGAGTTTTCTTACATTTTTCAATCTCTGATTTTATTTTTTTAAGTTTTTATAGCATGAAACGCTTTCGACTTTCATCCAATAACCCTAATAAAATTTATTTAACTATCTGTTACCCGTGACTTCGCCCGCGTTCATTGCAAATTATATGTCAAGATAAGAATGTAGGTACTTATGGTAACCCTGGCAACGCTAAACGCTTCCTTCAACATCTTATTGTTAGTTCAACTCAGTTTCTCTTCTACAACATTACTACCTTTGCAAGCATTGGATGGTAGTGTTCGCGAAATTACAAGTAATAAATAGTGGTAACGGCGGGAGGCCTGATAGAATAGCTGGCACCTAGGTATCTACAGTACCTATCTATCGACCATCACTTTATGATGATTATATAGCCATAACAAGATATTATATGGCTTTAGGTAGCTAACTTATGAGGACCGATGTGGCGCGGCAGGATGCAGGTTGGAATGGGAAATTATCAATATTATCAAAATCCAATCGATTATTGCAATTTTTTTCTTAGTTTTCCGACTGAAGATTCGACTTTCATCATCATCATATCAGCCCCTACACGTCCACTGCTGGATATAGGCCTCTCAAACAAAGCGATCCCCAATCGGCGTGCAGAGCATGGTTATAATGGTAAAACCCCCGGTTGGCAGAGCCATGTCCAGCATTCGACGTATTATGAGCGTTGAAGAAGGGATTTAAAGATACGTACCTTCAACATTGCATTAATATTGATCACCCATCTGCACAAATGTCGAAAACAGCCTAGATATAGATTTCCTAGAATTTAGGTATTCGTAGCTAGTTTTGTCACGATAGCGCATCTACGACACGTATGTACATATCTAAGATCAGCCTAGACAAGACAATGTATCTAGTTTTATTTTATAATGTTAAAAAGGAATAAAATACGGGAAATTAATATTTTTTATCTTAATATTCTAAAAATACAAATAATACTCTTTTATATCCACAAATCTTTTTCCGATAGATATGTTGACAATGAATAGGTATACCTATTGTTTCTGATCACCAGAAACCAAAATACGATAATTTCTGCTCCTCGAAGCGGACACGTAAGTGCCAACCCTAAGTAAAGACCTTTGCGTAATGCGCAACCCTAAGTAGATAGCAGGTCAACAATTCCCCATCAAATTTTCATACATTCGAGCTAATCTTAGTCCACCCTACGCAAGGGCGAATTTATGAGTTTTAATAATATATCGGTTGCCATGGCGACGTCCCTTCGGACCTCCCTTATCAGTGGGAGCCTGCGACATGGTATTTACAAGGCCCGTATGGAAATTATTGAAGATAGGGTTCGTTACTTCGGTCCGGTTGTTAGGTCACCCTAAAATACCGGTATTTATGTTATCGTTGTTATAAATTAAGAGCGGATTTATACCCTTGTTCGATGATTTAGACTCGGTTTGTTCTCTCTCATTTAATGAATTAACCATTGTCACTCGTTTGTTTAATTTCAGTATTGTAATAACAGCGCTTCTAAAAACTTGGCGGGCGGAATATACGCGGAAATATCATTGTTGACCTGTATTTGTTAACATTAAATCGTGAATTTAATGTGAATAAACGCGCTTACCTAAGCATGACCAACCTTCTTAAAATTCGCATTCAACGGGCTATAAACTACCGCTAAGCCAAGCTTAGTTGATCGGGCTTTAGTTATTGGGAAAAAGGACTCATTTCCATTTTGGCTGCTGGCCAGCCTTGGAGAACAGAATTTTACGTGTAAAACAGGTGTGGCTCAAGCTGAGCAAGCTGTGATGTCATGTGCAACGACCAAATTGTACTGACTATAGTGATCCATTCTATCTGAGTAATTGATTTATCCCAGCACTGGGAAAAAGTGCCTCACAAATTATTTCAGATACTTATGTATTTGTCTGTTAACTCAACTTCAGCCAAATTACTGTTGAAGTTGGCAAAATCGTCTCGATTTTCTTACTTGAGTCGGTTGAGCTACCTCTAGATGTTTTACTTCAGTCTGCATTAAGATTAATTATTTCAACTGTAAATACTAGTTCTTATTTGTTTCTATTCTTTAATTATTATATTCTTTGTTAATAACAATTTTATTAGCAAGGAAAATAATATGTTTACGAAAATAAATTCAAAAGCGCACAATCATAAGATAATCGTCGTCCATGTTGAACTGTTAACCTTAATGAAGTGTAAATGCTGTCAGCAACAATCTACACGTGAGCATTAACACGTGCATTAGCACCACACGAGCCTGTTGCTCTGAATACTAGTACCACACGTGTCCTTTTTACACGCCCGTTATATTTCCTAAGACTAGACTACTTACAAGATATCATACCTTATACCTCCTCTGAAAAATCTGACAAAATTACAGAAAAAATCTGTGACTTGAACGATTGTTTGTATGGTGGGACTTCCTCACAAATTATAGAGAACAATAATGATTTAGATATCATTTTTATTACTAAATCAAATGAGGTTTTAGAATGCAATGCGAGTCTCGCTCGTTACGGCCTGGCCCAAAGAGAAATTGATGCATTAATGACATGATACAGAATAGTTGTCCAGTGTTGCCAACTGCAATAACATAATACACCCAAATACAGTAGATAGGTTTATATTTAGTAAAATCGCTTATTATCCCGTACATCATTAAGTGACCAAACTTCGCGCTCCACTGCCCTTAAATCTTTATTGCAACAATAACACATTCGCCTTTAGCCGTTCATTGACCCGGCAGGAAGTTGCATAACTATAACAATGCGTCCCAGGGGCGTAGGTTCGATTCCGGGTGCGGTAATCAGGAGTGCTATTCATTAGGCTCTAGATTTTATCGTTCATATAATTGTTCTGATGCAATTAGGTATAAATACCTAATGACAAAAAGCACTTGTTCTTCATAAAAAAGACGTGTTTTTTTTTTGTAAAAATTATTTAGTATCAACTATTCAGGTTAAATCATTCAGAATAAAAATAAACTACAATAAGGCTACTACTTTCACTACTCTCTATTAGTTAAGATTTTTTTTTCTTTCGCTGCTTAATCTTAGTTATATTTGTATATCAGCAGCCCAATCAATCATGTTAAGTTGGGCTAGGCTACCTGTCAGGTAGGTGCAGACGGCCGTTGACTTCCTCCTGAGATACAGTACCAACTAGTTCGGGGGATAGTGAACAACCACTGCCGTCCGACTCACAGACAGTGGCCTGGCCTAACTACTACACACAGCTAGCTACAACTAGCTACCTCATAGGTAGCCTTAAATAATAAGGTGCCTTGAATTATGATCGTCTGGTAGAAATCTCTGCAAGGCATAAGACCACCAATTCCAGGACACGGTAATTAGATTTTAAGAACTTCCTGTACCTACTATACTGTAATATTTCCTACGATAAACTAACATCCATAATTTGATATTGCATATTTAATGACTGTAAAAACACCAGTGCCTACTTTAATTAAAAATATTATAAGTAGATACCTCCACAACGTTAGTTGATGGATACACATTCAGAGCGTGTCGGATATAAAAACTTACAAACTCAATCCCAGAAAGGAAATGAATTTCTAAATAAACCGCTATGTATTTAAACGCTTGTAATACCTAATTTCTCCCAGAAATTGGATCTAGCTGGGAACTCCCTCGGGGAAAAAGGGGGGAGGAAATATTAAATAAAATGTGAGCTTCATAACGAGTGAAACCGGCTGGCCACGCTATTTAATTATGAATTTATGAGTAGGGAGGGGATGCAAACTGTGGGGAGGTGCAGGCTGAGCGGACCGGGCGATTAACTTGATAATGTAGGTCTAGGCTTCATAGTCCATATCAATCGCAGAACGTCATAATTTGATTGTTATGAATAAAACTGACTCTAAATTCCTGAATCCTGTTTTGGTAGGACAAAAATGCATTATTTAAAGTTTGTTTACACGAGTATTAACTAGTCGGTAAAATACGATCGATTTCTTGGCAAATACTTAGGTACCTATTGACTAGAGATAATGCATATTAAATGTCACAGAAATAATTATAGTTCTAGTTAAGACAAATAATAATTAAAGTTCATCATACATAATTATACCTTTGGGAATACTTATTGTTTTTTTTTATGAGACCAACTCGGAATCATTTTTGAATCTATACAATAGTAAAAGAATCATTAAAACCGGTCTACAATTGACAAATAAATCGGCCAACATATCTACTTAAAAATCATACATACGGCCGAACATAGAACTTCTTTCTTTTTTTTGAAGTCTGATAAAAACGGTAAACTACAGGTTTAAAATATTTTCAACAGTAGCTATCAAGTTTTTTAATTTATTTATATTTGCAGGTATTACTTATTAATTTACACGACAAAAGTTTTCATTTTAGCTATTGAAGGTACACATCGATTTATTGATAATGTAACAATAATAGAGTTAACAGTTTCAGTTTGCCCCAACTTACCCGCAACCTATTTTTACAGGAACGATGTTATCAGTCCTGTGTATACCTCTTATTCTACATCTCCCGCTACCTCCTATGAACAGATCCTACCGCTCACTATTGCAGCATCTCTCCGTTCTGGTTAATTAAGACAGTGTTTTGAGTGGCACTTACCGGGGACTAAATAAATAATTCGCATTTCGGGATTTCCGCTATGAATGAATCTCTTTTTTGGTGCCTGATGAAGTTTTGCATTTGGGGCCTGAAGTTTATTTTATTCAGAAGACAGTAAGTATTTTATACCGTGTAACAATTTTTAGCTTCTGCCCTCGATTTCGCATGCTTTCTTTATGGAAAAAAGAGCCTATTAAAACACGTTAATTTATTTAAGATAACATAGTTGTTTATTTTCAAACAAATTCATCATAAATGAATATGTCTGTCCACGCTTAAAACTACCTCTACGCAAAATCTCAGTCCGATAGGTAAGTTTAGTATGTTTAGTGGTTTTGGCGTAAAGGGGCAAACAACCAAACTTTCGCACTTTGGTGTTATATGATTATTATAACACGAACTTACTTACCTACAGTTGATTACATATAAACTTCGGAATCTATTGAGTTTCCTTGAAAAATTTTCTTTCAACTCGTGGTTTATATATTAAAGTTATTCGGGTTGATGTCATCATTCTTTCGAAATTGCATCATATACAATAGCTCTTTGAAAGCATTGTCCCTTCCAAAACAAAATACTTCCCTCGCCCAATCATTGTACTTACATGTCCCACACAATCTCATCCAAAATCACAATGCCCGGCCGCCTATTTAAATAATTGCAAGTATTCCGGCAGATTACAGCCCAAACTATTCGGGCCGATCATTACACTCTGAAATTTCATTAAAACAAAGCCCCTTCGCCTTTGAGAATATTTTTAAGCTTGCGCACTCACGAACTGGAGAGATGGCGAGCATGTTGGGTTGAATATAGTTTTTGGTGTAACTTCACTAGTTTTGAGTGTTCTTTACAAAGTATTACGACGAAATAGCTAAAAACTGCCAGTAGCATGAACCTTTATTTATTCAGTTGGTTTGATATAACATCATATCTCAAAATATTTCAGAACTATCTCTGATTTGAAATATAAATGTACCTTTAGCCGATTTCGTTCTGCTCCTTCAAGTCTATATAACCTGAGACAATTGTCCCCATACAATATTATAAATTATAATGCAAGTTAGAAGTCCTACCCGCCCCTGAGTGGCAAGCAATGCCGAGGCGAGATTACTCGTCGTGCCAAATGTGCCCCGCCTCGGACATTGATTAAAATACATAACTTCCTATTTCATGTCTTCTTTGTGCTCCAAGCTGGAATTTATAGACTCAGTGAATGAAATTATTTGAACGGATCCAAAACACAACCTAGGTAACACGGTTGTGTTTTGGATCCGTGAAAGAATATTATTATGAATGTGTTGCTAGGGTAGCTAACTTGGTCTGAGTCTAAGGTATTATATCCAAAAGTTCACAGGTAAGTAAAATTCAGTATGGAAGGTAAGTTATTATGAGAATGTCTTACTTAGATGATGTATCGAAAGAGGAATAATAAAAAACATAATGTTCCCTGCTGATGCCAAAAAAAAAGTTGCAAATTAACATTTTAAATAACTCATGAATTCAAAGTCGTTTTTTTTTGTAACCACATTTGCAAGCACCTTTGTTACAAAATTAACATCCAATGTTTTCCCAAACACTTGTGCACCTATGTACATAAGCGCTTAAAAATCAGCTATTTTACATAAGCCCTTAGGAACGCAGGCTATCAATCTATAATCTTGCAAAAACCGCGCCCTTGAGCAGTTACTTTCTTATCTAAACTCGTTTAAAGGAATCCTGCATGCATGCGAGCTTTCCGCCACGATCGCAAGGGTTTAGTCTCATTCGCACCGAGCATTACTCATACTCATTATTCGCCGTAGGAGCACTGGACACACTTGGATAAGTCAATTTACAATAAATAGTTCACAATAAATGTCCTTAAAATTATGCTTACTTCAAAGCCATAAGACAGACAAACAGAAATACAGTTAAATAACATTAGCATTCTCAAAGATATATGTACATTATTATGTAGGTATGTCGAGCGTGACAAGGAATATCTTTTGCTATCACAGACTTTTTGACAGGAAGAAAAAAAAAACAAGAAATGTATTATGAAAACAAATTGTTTAAGACTGTTGTCTAGCTGGGTGCTAGGAGTTCCTAATCTCTCTTGAACAAACATGTTTACGTAGGTACCTAACAGAAGCTGGTGATGGAGCTATTGGAATTCGATGTAGATCTATGTAGGTATGCTAGGTTACTGACTTGTAAGAATTCAATAACCTTCAGATGAATCTGAAAATTAGAACGCCCTTTATTAAATCTTCAGGGCGCATTAGAACATACCTACAGGACTTGGCATTATAATATGTAAATACGGTGAGTGCGCTGCGCCGGCGCAGGCAGCCCTCAGTGTCATGGCGACCGCCTGTCGGGCGAACGCGCCCGTGCCGCCATCTTGAAACGAATCATTCTAATTTCAAATAATTAGTGCAATATAAAAGAAAATATTTATGCAAGTTTTTTGAGTAAATTATTATCATCATGTGACAATGTTGGTCTTAGCTCGGATTTGTTTGTGTATAGTGTTGTGTTTGTTTGTCGGTACGTAATGAGCTTATCGCGTTACGGTTTAGCTGTTATCTTGTATCGGGTGTCATAATATCGTGTAAGTTGAGCTTTGATGGACTATTGAAGATGAACAAGGGTCTTAAGAGTAGGTACTATATGACCCTTATTATAGCTCTGCTTATTGTAGCTTCTTGGATTTATTTTAATACTTGACATACATACATACCTATGTACAATGGGTAAATAGATCCTGAAAAATATCTACAGATCGACTGAAAAATAGCAAGAGGTAGGAATGTCTATATTGTACACCATTTATGTAAAAATAACAAAAATAATAGATAATTAACAATATAAAGATGTTAGTTATTTATTATAGTGCGTAAGCCTTTTGCGGGTTCGAGTCTTGTCCAAGCCGATTTTTTTTTTAGATATACATATTTTCAATTTCGTAAAAATAACAATATTGAAAAGAAATATCGATAGAATGAATAAATAAATAACTATGTTCTGAAGCCAGGATTTTAACAGAACAATATTATACCTACAATAATTTGATATACGTAAATATCTAATAATAAGGTCATTTAGAACAGTAGGTAAATCAGAAAAGCTAAAAAAGGTATTACTTACGATTAACATCGCAATGTTAATAGTGGTTCATATAAGACAGTCGCCGCTGGATTAAATCTTAGTCACTGTCATTTTAATGATAAACAAGTCATAAAGTTCTGGACAATGTCGTCTCTACAGCTTAATGTAGAGAATGAAATTATTCGAAATTATTAAGGTAGTATAAAAACATCAAGTGCACTATATAAACTAGCTGTTTATAAAGTACTTACAAGCAATGATATATGTATTCTAAGAAGTACAACCACAAGTATTTACAACATCTAAGACGTAAAATTTTAAGTTTGTTTGAAATGGAAATGTCTGGAACTATTAACCCGATAAAATTCTTTCGCAAATGGTAAACATTTTACGCTAGGATTTTGAATGTAAAAGTTAGCGAAGCCGCCGCCCGCTAGAAGCTAGTAAATGAGTAATTTTACAGCTTGCAAAACATTTATATGAAGTTCATATGAATTCTGCACACGCACCCTGTGGTAGGCGATATTGAAATCAAATTTCATTTGGCACCATGAGGCATTAAGTTATTCTTATTAGTTGTGTGGGAGCAGAGACGGGATATGTCGTAAAATATTCAATTTAAAATTATAATGGTAGCACCTGAAGTGCAAGCGCTATCTGGATACTATACATTTGATTAAAGGATATTATATAAATGAAAATACACCAGGATAATGTAGCGTTGGTAATTACGAAATAAGTAAAGTGCCTAATAAACTAAGATAAAACTGATACTCATTCAATAATATTTATTCGCCGTACGAGCACAACGAAAGGCACTCTTGGTAACGTCTATTTACAATAATGATAAGTGTCTATTGAGACAAAACAAATAAAAGCAATACAAAAACAAACAAAATAATTCCTATTTCTGCTGTAAATGGGCATCGTCAAAAAAAACATTAAACAGAATAATAATAAAATTAATTGCTGCAAAAGGGCATTGTCAAACTTAAGAACCTTATTAAAAATATTAAAAAATATCACAGAAAATTATAAAGAAGACCTAGTTACGAGTACGTTGAACGGTAAACGTTGAGGAACGATGATCTGGTATGGATCCAGTTTCGATTATAGATAGTAGGTAGTATAAAATGTTATGAATGATAGGTAGGTACGTAGTTAAATATATTATGTAGGCCCTGCCAAATTGTAAAAATATTTTATAAAAGAGTCGAGCCATAACATGTATGACATTAAGTTTTATAATTTTTGGTAATCGTATACAAAACTGAAGAAACAAGTTTCAAACCTTCCTTTTTGCCTTTTACTCGTTTACCTTTTACGGTTTATTACGCAAAATCTGGCGCCAGTAATTGAATCATTTAAGCCTTATTTAGGGTTAAATTTAAACCAGGCTTAAAACCGCTAAAGCCAAATACGATAGCTTTGAGTGATGAAAACATGAGTCACAGAACCTATTAATTTCCGTTTCCCACATGCCGTTGAACACGGGCCCTATAGATACAAGGCTTTATATACTAGCTTCGGTCCACGGCTTTACTCGTCTCGCATCGCTTAGATACGGAATGCGGGACATGCATAGAATTAAACATCTATATGTAGGTATATTCAATTACGAACTTTGTTTGCATGTGTGCTACTTCTTCACGCCAAAAGTATGCTAAATTAAATTTTGCTTCGTGGAAAAATTCCCAATTCTGTATAAAATATTTTATCTAAAACGAAATAAAATATTTTATCTAAAACGAATCTAATGTGAGTAACGAAATAGATCTTAAAATATGAACAATATCGTATCATAATATAGGATTTTTCAAAACAATTTTAACCTTCCAATTATTTTGCAAGGCGGTGCTTTACAAAAATGTGTTTTTGGGGGTTTTATTATTACTGCATCGAATGTAGTAATCATTACAAAAATCTTTATACATTTTAAAGGAAAGATATGATATTGAAGCATTCGTTTGTTTATTCATTCGGTGTTGTTCCCTGTTTTACTTATGTAATTTTAATTTTGTGTCGTGTCCAAGAGTCCTGTAAGGTCTAAAGGAAATTAAGCACTTTGATATTTGTTGTCTGTTTCCTGTGAGAGTTAAAACCCCAGGCACATTTTTTGTATTTTCTACAGTGATTTATGATAAAACTACACAATACATTGTAAAATTAAATATTTTAAAGAGTAGATATATCAGATATTGGTCATAATTTGTGATTAGTTTCATTACTTCCTACTAATATTATAAATATGAAAGTTTGTATGGATCGAGGAGGTATGGATATTTGTTACTCTTCCACGCAAAAACGACTGAACCGATTAGGCTGAAATTTGGTATGGGTATAGTTTGGGACCTGGAATAACATATAGGCCATTTATCCCGATAAAACGCGGGCGAAAGCGCGGGCAGCAGCTAGTATTACTTAATAGATTTTTTTATATGTACTTGTACATATAAAAAAAATTATTTTAATTCAAGTTAAACTAGTTTTAGATCAAGCATATCGAATGCTAATAAATAATCTGCCTATCCCACAATTTTATAAGAAATAGAGGTAGAAACCAACGCACAGCAAAAGAAAGGGAACAACACTCGATTCTTTATTATTAAGAATTAGCATTCAACCATTCCCCTTTCACGATGTCAGTGTGACGTGATACTCTATGAAGAACCATTGAAGCATGACTCTATTGAACTCATTGACCACATGCCATGACTGCGCGCGACCCTTGCATGTCTCAATTTTAAAACAAACATACAAATCACGGTCCAGCGTTCACACATGGTCGACAAAAACTGATTTTGTGTCTTAAGAACGGAACGGCTATATAACCATACAAACGTACTTTCCGTTTCATTTGGGAACTACATATGTCCCCGATCTTATTGAAATTTTCCATACGTAATCGGATAAAAAATAGCTATGTTTGTAGCGGTTTAGTTTTTCAAAAAAGATAATGAATGATCTTTAAATGAGAGCGAAACTAATTTTGACCACCAAATCGATTAATTTTGAAGCGATTTTTATGCATGATAGACACCTTTATTCGAAAATCTGTCGCGTTGCAAATATCCTAAATATGTATGTTCAACATTATAAATAATCAAAAATAATGTCTGACATCAATCGTTTATTCAAAATTAATCGGAAAGTACGAAAAGATATCAAAAAATAGTGCTGACACAGAGCACACGCACACAGCCACATCACAGCTTCGTATTCGATAGTTAGACGCGCTTTCTCACTAATAGCGCGCCCCATTTCACTCGACGTGAAAGAAAAACAAATCCGCATGGGCCGATCCGTTTCCCTTTGGGAGAGGTTCGTAGCCTTCTTAAAAATTATGTGTATGAAATACTAAAATATAAATACCTATAGTAATTATTGAGGTCAACAACAATAAATTATCAATGCCTTTTTAAATTACCAAAATCAATTTATTTAAAAGTGTCAATGCAGTAAATAATCATATTGACACACTTTCGCCTTATCCGAGGGGAAATGATTATTTGGTCGTTTCAATAGAAAATGATCAAACAGAACGTACTGTAGGACATCAAACTATAATAAATATGTCAATAAACGTATATAGGCATAAGAAGTGAACGATACAAATGTGATAGGTACTTACTTACAGGGCCTTCTGAGTCATCAGTGGCCAGTTTGAAAAAGCTCACAGGATGTGGTTCATCTCTAAATATAGATTTGAACAATGGAATAGCCTACAATGTACATGGTTTTGTTATTATGTAGAAACAAAGCAAATAGATATAAAAAATTATAACAAACAGAAATAACAGGGATTCAAGACGAAAATCTAAATTAATTCGACTGTAGTTATCCACAAAGACAAGTTGAATGGCGATAAAATATATGTAAATAGTATTATTTTGTCTGAGCAGCGTCAATATATATTCTACTGTTTGCCTATGTCTAAGGAATAATTTTATTACGACTATTATTAGGAACTTAATCTAACTTTTGTACTTATACTTTGTTTGTTTAAAAGCTGTATTAAGAAATTGCCCTTATTCAGTCTACTTGTCGGAATCGCAGGAGACACCTTTGCATACAAATTCACCCTCACCATTCTCGTCACGAGCTCCTCACGTACACCATTTATTTTCACACGTTTTCGAGTGAAATTCACTTTCTTCACTTCTCCCGGAAATATGGCCTATTTTTCTGGACTCTGGCCTAATGGATTCATATCTGTTGGGATTGCGTAAGTCAACGTGTTCGCTTCAAATATGTTCCATAAGTAATTGATTCTTGGATATCTGTTTGGTACTTGAGCTTTCTTTAAAATGTGTTTCGAAGCTATGAAACTGAATCTCATAATAGTCGCAGTGACTCGCTCTTTTACGTTTAATACCTACTTCATTTTTTTTTTCTTGTCTATAAATGTTCACGCCTGTAGCAATATTTGCCACAGCTTTCGTTACTTTTTGAGAATTACTCAATCAACAACATCTCTACATATCTACTTGATCATCTCATAGAGGTGGGTTAAAACCATGATATCGACATCTTTATTCGAGCTCAAATTCGATATACTACAGCTGCCGACAAAGCCCCTTTACTTCAAACACGGATCCGAATAATCTCAGGTGTTAATTCTCTGAGAGTCTTCGTTACTTGTCGTCTTTTAGTCTCTTTGCATTCTCGTGTCGAGACGCTCCTGATTTAGACCTAAAGGAATGTTAGATACATCCATATTGTAAACATGTTCTGAATGTTCGCCGCATGACTTGAGAGCCGAGTCTGATATTGTGTCTTTTGGAGAATGAGCTTAGTATGACTTTAATAGAGTACAAATTGCTTACTTTAGTGTTGTACGCAATATTTCATCACTCACTTTTTTATTTGTTTTATAATGGATTAAACATTATAAAAGTACAGTGGTAAATAGTAAAAAATATGCTTTCAGCTCGATCCACTTAGTAGTTTTGGCGTGAAGAAGTATCAAACATTGTAAATACGAAAGTTTGGATGGATGGATGGGCAGTCCAGCCAAACTTTCGCATTTGCAATATTAGTATGATGCGAGACTACTCTGAGTTTATTAGCTAATAGCATATTTACCGTCAACGCTGTTAACGTTTAACTGATGCATCAGGCATTGTGAATTAGCTACCACAGTTCCTACTTACGCTCTTGAGTATCAAAGTTCCTTGAGACCGTACAGGATTGGAAGGTACTTAAAAACAAAGACGTATTAATTTAAAATAAAATATAATACATCACACTAATCGATAAATATCATAAAAGCGAAAGTAATACTGTCCGTTTGACTGTTAGCCTGTTACCTATAGGTTACGCCTAAGCGGCTGAACCGGAAAGGAACTTTATGAAATGTGGTAGAGAAGTAAACCGTATCCTGCGGATGGACATAGGCTATCGCGGAAAAGTGCGTGCGAAGTCGCGGTCTGAAACGATGTAGAATAATAATAAATATAACATAGGGACTATAAAACTATTTTGCACTCCCATAATAGAGTACGCTCTCTCTTATGTACTTGTTAATCTAAATACAAAACTACCGGCTATAAAGCCATGTTGTGGACCTAGATTTCCGCAAACACTAAATTGGCACCGGTAACGGATGCAGCCTGTACTCAGACTCAGACTCTAGAAATAGAAACTATTCTTGAACTTGTGAATTTATAGTTCTTAGGTACCTACTCTGGTTCATCAACGCTTTCGTTTATTTTCTACACTTATTGTTTTTGTATCTTCTACGGGTTTTTTTTGCTTAATTGCTATGTAACTATGTCCCATTAAAATTAATAAGAAATTTAGAAACAGTTCTAGGTCTAGAAACTATTTATCGAAGTCTTTTTGACAGGCACGTTATCTGAATAAGCATGAAACGTTCAATAAGCAAAATACGCAAAACATATGCAAATAGATTCCTAAAGTAATCTTTGGAATCTACATAGTTGCATAAAATGCTGATTTATCTTATTTTAACACTGACAGCAAAGGCTAGGTACTTACCTAACTACCTACTAGTAGGTATAATGTCTCTTATTGAAACTGTACGCAAAAAGCCGATTTAGTTATTCCAGTAATTTTAGCCCATTCGCTGATTTGTTAGTAATGTCTGTTGTCGAACTGTATAGCCGATGGATACTCAATTTTGTCATTCGCATAGGTACTCGTTTGTTAATGGTGTTTTATTCGTTCTGTTTAAATTGGAATGTCGAGTAAAACGAACATGTACCTACTCGCGCCAACTCGCGCAAAATTAGAATTTCCATGGAATTTCTTCTGTCGGCTGGTTAGTCGACACGAAAACCATCTCTACACACCAATTACATACTTTAATTTAAGTTGCATAAGTTGTCACCACTGATTTCAAAGAAAATTTTCTACTAGCTTCCCATTTATAAGATAATAGTTTTCACATAAAACTATAGAACTATCTTTGGGTGCTGCTCAAGATGCCTTTTTAATTCTTAACAACAAAGCTTCTCAGATTTTGGCGCAGCATATTAAAATTAACATGTTCCGCAGTCCTAATAACGACACGCCTTTTTACCGTCTGGATCCGCAAAAGCTTTGAACTTAAACTAACGACGCCACAAATACGCGCTGATTCGTCATACTTACAGCGTGATGTATGGGATGAGGTTTGTTATGAGCAGAGCTGATCAGTACGGATGGCCTGTTGATTCACTTTGGGCGACGACGACGTGCAGTGCACTTTGCAACTTTGTTGTTTGTTTTGTATCGGTTTTGCTGCTCGAAATGGATTTCTGAGTAAGCATTGAAATGTTTTATGTTGTGTTGGCGATATACATTACTGAGGTGCTGAATTGCATTGTTGTAGTTTTATAACGGATAAAACATAAACCAGTCTTAGAAAATAGCCAAAGGTTGCAGGTAGGGTTGACAGGGAAATAAAATTAAGTTTAAAAGAGAGAATATTATATAACAAGATAACAGCTAAAACAAAGGTGCCATAAATCGTATGTACCTATTACAGATAGGTGTTGTGTTAATGTGTAAAAAATATGCCAAAGAAGTGTAAAATTTAAGTGAACAAAATGCATCTGAAATCTGATATATCGTGTGAGATCACCTACGACATGGAGACGGTGCCGGAGTTTCAAAATGGACAAGAATTCCCAAATGGCCGAGAATTCCAGAATGGTCAGGAATACAAAAATGGGCAGGAATACAAAAACGGCCAGGTATTCCAAGACTTTCCAGTAGTCCAGGAGAAGGTCCAAGAATTCGAGAAGGTTACGGTTTCTGAAGAAGCAGAGATGCTGTACTACGAACTGATGAGTGCCATGGAGGAAGAAGAATCGGTAAGATCCTAGTTTTGCGTAACAACAAGCAAAGCTTTATACAAAAAGACAACAATAAATAAATAAACATAAAACTAAAATAGGGAATACAAGACGCTCAGGATAATCTGGATTGGGTACCTAACCTTGGTAGAGTCCCCTTATGAGTCCTTCTACGCTCACGAGACAGAAATAATGAAATAATCATGCAAGATAATAGGGAGCAGATAGCTTCATTTTAAAATAATAGGTAGGAATGTATGGAATGTTCAAAGAAGAACAGGTTTGAGTAGCGAAAATATTGCAAACCGTAATAATACATACGTAGATAGGGTTATTTGATAATAATCACTCGGTTGTTGTTAAAATTACGTTGGATCTAGTCAATAACTATTTGCTGAATAATAAATTCTATGGCGATGCAGCTACGGTCATTTTCCTTTTTATTGTCGTCATCAATTTTATCCGGCGTTTTAACGAGTTATTTTTAAAATTGATGGCATAACAGGTTCGCAAAAACCGCTAATAACCATGCACGGTCGTCGACACCAGGCTTTGAATACATTAACGAATACGGAATACCAAGTACTGTTATTAGAGCCATATTGCTTTTTACAATGCTGTCTATTGTTGACAAAGGACAAAATAAAATTACCAGCAAAGTTTCAACTGGGAATGTAGAGTGTGAACTTATGAAAAAAGTAAATGTCTGATTCATTCTGGTTTAATATGAAGCAAGCTGATTGTTAACTTGGAAAACATGGCCTTAATTGCCATAATTATTAACCCATAAGTCAGTACACTAGTAAGTGTACTGACTAGTGACTAGTGTACTGACTGCTGCAGCATCGGACATGGCGTTCAAAATGTAAGTATGTATATTCTGTAGAAAAATCACTGAATATTCCTAATCTGTCAACATTTAACTCAAAGTAAACTGAATAGAATAACAAATGAAAGGTAAACAAAGAACCGACACATTCTCTGACACAACTCAAATTCAAATGACGAATTACAAAATCTAATTTAATGTAACGACTTAACTTAATGAACTAAGAGGAATGTCAATACGTGTCACCATTTCAATTTTAGAATGCCAAACAATGACGTGACTCACGACGTGACAGTCGGTCATTCATTGTTCACAGCTGCATTCGAAATTCAAATCTGATGGATCCTGCGCGAGCGCTGGCATAGACAAATTGCGACGCTGTCTTTTTTAAGTTTAATTGACAGGAGAATGCTGGAAAGGTGATAATTAGTCAAAATAACTGTGCTTTTGTTTTATTTTTAGAAGTACATACAAATTATAATTTGCTTATTATTTTACAGATAGAGAATGAAATATTTTATGTTGTTGAGATTTTATTTGCTCTTCAAGTAAATAAGAAGTTTTATTTCCTAACCGATAGATAGGATACCCTGTAATTATCATACTCAGATATCTCAATGTTATAAGTACTGTTACAACTTGAATGTAGCAGTCAAAACTGAGTCACCGTCGTTCTTCCTATCTCCTATCTTTACCATGGTGACGATAAAATGTGAAATAACATAACTCTCCGTATCAGGAGCATAAGTAAGGCAGCTGCGATGATAGCGCCCCCGCAGGCTAAGAAATATATTTTAGATCCCCCAACAGTACTCTTGGAGGGGATCTAATATACTAGGAGATATAAGTGGTACCTACAGAAAAGTAACACAAAGAAAAGGAAAAATAAACTCGCTCACATAAAGATATGCACTTGAAAATATTTTCGAATTCACTACACATTGTTGGATAGCGATTCGGACAGGGCTGATTAAAAACCAGTTGATGACAGGACATTTACAAAAAAAAAATAGTTCATATCGGTTCACTTACGTAATAATAATCGTACTAAGGAAAGAATTGCCAAATTAAACAAACACGTGAAATAAGTTGGACATTCTGACTATTGTGCAATAAGGTTATAAATAACATAATGCAATATATTTTCCTTCAAAAGCACGCGTGAACAAAAGAACAATGATTGCAGAGTTATAACAAAAACATCTCTTATCAAATCTGAATAATAACAAATCACTACATATTATAAAACAAAGTCTCTGCCGCGTATGTCTGTCTGTTTGTTCGCGATAAACTCAAAAACTAATTAAAGGATTTTCATGCGGTTTTCACCAATCGATTGAGTGATTCATGAGGAAGGTTTAGGTATATAATTTGTCAAGGTTTTGCAGCATCCCTGAGGATGAATAAGTCTAAGTCTATACTAAGGAATTTGTCTCTACATTCAAATACAAAAAATCCGCGATGGAGATTTGTTGAAGACTTTACTAATCTATATAACTGATTTATGGTACCTAAAATATAAATTGTTGGAAGTGTCGGAAAAAGTCAAGTGGCCGGGAGCTTTCATCGAAAACGCTGCCTAATCCCTTTGAGATATAACAAAACAATGCATGGTGGGATATAGCCCACGCGGGCGTAGTCGCGGCCGGGTTAGCTAGTTTTAATTAATTAAAGGTTTTCTGGTAGTCAAACGTAGGCTAGATTCCTGCAATTGCGATCTGACGTGCTTAATGTTTTATGCTAAATATTAGCTTAAGATGAAACAAGCTAAGGAAGCTTTTAAATCAGATTATAAAGTAAAGGACAAAATCTTGCCAATGAACCCACATATTGAACTACATCTAGACATTGTAAAAGCCTTAGCCCAAAAGTTAGATCTCCGACCGCGGCCAATCACTATTGAGACAATACAAACTGTGCAGGGCGCTACACGGTACCAATTTATCCAACTTTCTTCAATAACATTGTATCTGACAAGGCCAATAAAATAACAGTAAATTGTTCTCTAATACGCGAATCCGGACGCGTCATAAACGGGCATAGACGGGAGTAGAGCAGGCTGCAGGGGCTGGTTTCCTACAAAGCAAACTAGTCACTGGAAAAGCACAAGATAGAGGAAGTTAATTTACATGGTAATTATTAAAGGTGGACATACACTCAGCAGTGTTTGTAAAAATGATGAAAATGAAAATATGCAGTCTAATTTTGCAAACGATGACTAGCTAACTAGCTATAGGTATACATATAACTATCTTAGATTTAGAGAATTATAACATTTTCTATCTCCTAATAATTACGAGACAGAAAAAGTTATTTGCTAGGACAGCTTTATCAAATATAATTTACTGTCTCCAACTGATGGGAAACCAGACAAGACTGAGTTTTTTCCCTGTCACTGTAACATTGCGGAACAGCTGTACCAGGAAAATCCCAAATTGCCTCCTGAACTACAAAACATGGCCGCTGCCCGGACAGGCCGGATATTGCCGGCTTGAACCGGATTTGCACGGATGAAACAAGGTGTTTTCACAACATATTGTTTTCCTACGGGAAACATTGTTGTAGAGGCATTTAAACTTGTCTTTTATTACCGCTAGTAACTTTTATCTCAAACTCTAATGCGATTTCAAAAGAAAATAATATCGTGCATAGATACGGAGGTCATGAGATTACTGTTTTTGTCTTCGCCTTAGTTACAACTGTTTACACCCGAGTCCGTTAACGCAAGGCAGAAAGCATTTTTTCAAGTTAGCAATAGTAAATAACGGTGGAACAGGTTACCAGCCTCTATTTCCAGTTGGCCATGCCTTGCTTTCCGTTTCCTTATTCGAATGATCCTGAATTTATTGAGCGGAGTGAATTATAGTGAAGTTAATAGGCTCTTGATACCAAGGAAATGTTTAGTTGATGTACTTACATATTATATTAGACCAACATTATCTTTTGTATCAACAACAAATTCTACGACACGCAAAATATGAATTTTCTGCTTTTTTTGAGTCGTCGAGCTTTGGCGGTTTTTAACCATTCCACGCGTCAGTGCCTCTACCAAGCTCTACCATTAAAAACAAAAATACCATCAGCTGTTACTCACTTTAATGGTTGTTTAATACAGTTTACCATTCTAAGAATGAATGGCTATCAGTGTCAATGACCTAAGGGCGCGCACAGGGCATTGTGCATAGCGTGCGTCGACCTTGAACTTATTGTTTGCGGTTGTTATTAACTAAATTCCTCTTTATTGTTTGTGAGTGTTGAACGATGGGTCTCAAAGTTAGCTTAGAGTGTTTTACTACGGAAAGTTTCTAACATCACTGGAGCTTATACTCTGTTATTCACAGTCAAAACATTATTTATAGACGCTTATTTCTTTACAAAACCAAAGCCCTGAATTCGGTTTGACGATGGTATTGAATTTGAGATGTCGTGAGGTCTCCGATTTATATAGAATTTGCGCAGTTGCACGGCTAACGGCGCGAATGTCATAAACATGGGACGTCACTATGACGTCTTGATACTATCGTAAAACGTAACTCAGGGATCAGGTATATATAATTATGGTTTGATAGAACGATCGCTAAGGGAAAGAAAATCAAAGCTGCTCCGTATTAGATGGGTTCAGGATGCAAAATGGAGTGTGAGCACCGCTTCCTTAACTAGATAAGTAAACCTCCAAACGTTTTGGCTTCTCCGTGAAATATAACACGAAGAACATGAGTTTTCAGCGAAGCCGTTGAACTCCTCAACTGGCATTGTCAATTCGCTAGCCTGTACCCACCCACCAGCATAGTAAGAATAGCGAGCTACGTATGTATGTATAAATGGTAATAGCGAATGGCATATTCAATATCTAGCACGCTAATCGTTATGAAACGATCGGCACACGTGGCGAGTTGCAACACTGGAAACTTATATAGAAACCAGATCTTCATTTAAAAAGTTCTTCGCTTTAAAATATGTAAAAGATAGTAAGAACATTATTTGATATATAAATAGACCGATAGTTCGGTTTTTGGAAAAATCAAATAGAAATGTGGAAATTGCGCGGAAAGTTTAGGAAAAGCTTTGCACCTACATTATTTTCCCAAATTCTTTTTTTATTTTGTTTTTCGTTCTTAAATTAGAAAAGTTCCTAACTATGGAGATATTGGGGGGAAGCTTTTGAATTATTTCTAGCATTGATAGGACACATTTATGGCATGGAAATCAATTTATTATCCTGATCATATTTCGTGAAAGTCATTGAAATAATTTATGAGAAGTTGAATGTGTCATGCGATGCTAATTTGGCACCTTCTCGTTCAAGAGTAGTGATAGTAGAAAGCTTGTTATCTGCACTGGTCACCTGCTTCATGTCTGCAGATAGTCCTTCTCGATTTGCTTGGCGCCAGAACAGCTGAGTCGAATGACTAAGCACACGATTGTTATGCATTTTGTCGGGCACTGTCAAATCGCTGAGGATTGCTCCGTTTGTATTGTACGCCGATATCTACGCTTTGTCGAATCAATTGAGATATTGCGGTTGATTTATGTCGATAATTTGGAAATTTAATGCTTTTAATCATAGATATTGAGCAATTGACCACAAGCAAGTGCGGCAAACCCATTTTTATTGGTTTTAAAGACTAGTTTTAAAGTTCTAGTTCTAGGTTTTGCAATTGTTGACTCAAGATTCTGCAAACAACAGATAAACGCTAAGTAGTTACGGTAAATTAGTATGTTAATAACGTTGATGTACTTACTAAACATGTTTTATGCTACCGTTGACCTTATAATCTTAAATCAACAATTTCTATCAAAATAATATGTTCTATACCAACTTAAAAATATAATCACTAATCCATCATTATTCTCACGATGGCAACCATTAACCGATCAAGTACCTATTTCTAATCAATATTTGGCCTAAGTACTCTACGTACCACTTTTATTCTCAAGCTGCTAATTTTAACGAAGCCCTCTCAAGTTAACAGAAGCCCATTATTTCTTGTAAAGTAAACTTTACTTTATCAACTCCAATAAACAAGATAAAAACCAACCAAAAGTTCGGCCAACAATACCACCATTATTTGAGCCATAAAAACACGTTTTTGACGCCATTGTTCAAATCTCCGAAACTAACACAACAAATCATAAAAGCTATCTCTCATCTTACCAAGCCAGTCCCTCAAGACGGAGAAATGGACCATGCTCCCTTAAGTTTATGATACACGGTTGGGGCTACCAACCAACCTAAGCAAAAAATCATAAAAAATCTTTGTCTTGCTTGAGTTTCTTAGTAATTAGATTGAAACAACGTTGATTGAGACAATATGCAAAAGTCCATATTTTAGCAGTTATAAAAATAATTATAAAAGCTTTTGCAATTTAAAATTCCCTTTAGCACAAACTTTTGAAAGATTAAGAAATAAAATATTCGAATTTACTTCTGCGCTTGCGTTTACATTGTTACATGTCTTTCCAAAAATTTAAAACATCTATGTATGATGTTGAAATACAGATGACACTCCAATAATATAATAGTAACTTTACTTACGGTTTATAAAAATAAATTTACTGAATTCACTGTTTCTTCCGACCTTCTATTAGAACTTGTCCTCCGAAATGTATCTCTAAAAATGGATGTTAATATCACGGGTCGCTTGGGGAGGGCACAGTGCCGGATATCAGCCGGATATAAGGGCCAAGGATGTAATTATTGTATAGGAGGAGACTGTTTTTTCGGAGATGAATCGGACGAAGATAATAATAATTTACTGTTTGTACCTTGATACATTTTTAGGTTACTTTTGCTTGAATATGAATGGTTTCGGTGGCTGTCGCTAAACCCAAGCCACTAACTATATCGGTTTTACAAATTAAGAGTGCTTAAAAAAATTATAAATAATTAATCAAATAAGGCGGTCTTTAACTACTATTTTAATATCCAAGTACATAACTCTACATGGTTTAGGTAGAGTTACGTATGTTTGCACGTTATTGTTTCTTTCTGATTTTTCTTAGAGTACAAATCCCTATAAATATTTTGCCCACGCTTGAAGTAAAAAGATTGCAAAGATCGCTATGCTATTTTCGTCATTTACGAAGTCCAATTTCATAGATGCGAATGTCAAATTTTGCCGCCGCTCTTGTTGCGGTTTGTGGTCGCTACTGAATTGAAATAATGGACCACGGAGTACGTACCTCTCGACAGGAGGATATATTTACTGTCATTTCTTTAATCCGTAGGTTAAGATACAGTAGATACCATGACACACCAAAGAGCGCTTATTAGGAGACGAAAATTAAATGCTACTGTCAATTAAGTCAAATTAATAGTAACAAGATACTTGTTGTCTACTTAAATAGCTATAAAAGTTTTTCCTCAAATAGTTACAAAAATCACTGATTATGGGTAGGTAGAGTTGTAGATATGACAACAACGCCTGGGATAAAGTAGGTATTCACATATAACTTTTAAAATCAGACCTATATGGATATTCAGAAAAGGCAGGTATACCTTTTTGTAAATGGACATTCCGGACAAATTTCTCCAAAGAATATAAAATATAAGGAACCTAATTGAACATTTTCAAAGCTCTTTCATTCAGCGTGGTCCTTTATTCCACTAACTGCGGGCGTTATCACCCCGATCTAGAACCAGACCCGGGTGTGTCATACTCTACCCGGGTAGATACTCGGATAGACCGGCCCGCGAATAATGTGTTATCTGGGTGAAACCTCTCGTGCGTTTGACATTTTAGGGAGCTATCTTTATCCAGATTATTTTTTGTTGCTAGTAAACGTTGTATGGTTTTTACAATTTGTATTTTGACGTACTTACGTTATGTATTAATCACGACGTTGTAGCGGTCGGCGTTGTTCAGCGTTGGACGTACACGAGCTGATGATGACGAGTTATTACGTCCTTACAACATCAATCACTGACGTAATAACTTTTAAGAACACTATCGTAATACATAAAGCAGTTAAGAACCTCACAATATAGATACCAACCGTAGATACTACTGATTCAAACTTGAAAGCCAATGTGCCTGCAAAATAGATAAGTTGCAATGATAAGGTCTTAACGTTATTTAGGGCTTATTGTGCCAAGCCTAGTAGATCTTGTTACATACAATTCTTACTTATATTATAAATGCGAAAGTAACTCTGTCTGTCTGTCACGTTTCCACGCAAAACTACAGAACCGATTTAAATGAAATTCGGTACACATATACTTTAGCGCCTGAGAAAGGACATAGGTTACTTTTTAATGCGAAAAAAGGGTTGCAAGGGGTTGAAAGGTTGTATAGAAGTATCGTTATTATAAAAGCTTGGAATTTATTTTAGGCTGTTAATTAGATATAAATAAAGATGTCAAAGTTTCTACAAATTTTCCTCAAGGGGATAAAATATGAAAGGGAATACGGGTGAAAGTTTGTATGAATATCACACTGTCACTATTGCACGCGGACGAAGTCGCGAGCATAGCTAGTATTCTATATTCAGGACTTTCACTTTCCCGGAAACTAAATTTGGTGTCACGAAGTCTATTCCAATTTTGGTTTGGGTTCCGCACCTTGAGATCTACCTGATAAAACTTAAAGAAGCCTATGTACTATGAAGTCACGATAGGGTAGAGAGAGCTGCTCTAGTAGCTACTTATTTATTTAGTTTGGACCACCAACAGAGAGATCACCTCACTCAAGAGTAGACTCTGGTGCAAACAAAATAAGATACACGAATTTATACATTCTACAGAGCTAGAGTAAACACGGTGGCCATTTTTGACTCATTGACAAAACTACTATATTTCTTCTAGTTTACCTTTCCAATAGAAATTAGAAGAAGACTTAAATCTCTTAAAGTGAATGCCTGCAAGGTCGAAGATACAAACTCTAGATTTAAAATCACAGCCGTTTCTTAAAGGTTTCATTCATCGAAGATGAGTTCGAGTTACACCAACTGCATAGTTCTAATATTAGTCACTTCACTGACAAACCACTTGCAATAGATCAGCAACTATTAACCACTCAATTAGCCGATTGTGGGGCAACTGAAGTGGCGCAATTATCGCAAACAAACAATTGAACTAATAAGATAATTGGTGGGAGGAGTCCATTGACTGGCGTAATTACAAGACTAGAGAGACCCTTTCGAGAATCGGAAGAGAAGATTTAAATTGAAGAAAGTTCGGTTTCTTTCCAAAATACCTGAGAGAGTCCTTAAAGGTAATCTTTATACTCTACGTTTCTAATAGTAAGTGGTATAAAGTAACTAGCGGGCCTGTACGGTGTACCGCACGATAGGTAGGTAGAATTAAGTAGGTCATGTACATATATACCTACACCAATTTGCTTACCTAACTACTATTATTGTTCAATCATTTACAAATAAAACCAGTGTCAAACTAGCACTCGGGGGTTTGAATCGTACGTTTTCCTTCCCTCTAACTATTTAACCATCAACTAAACTTATAACTGTAGGAACCCCTACAGTTTTTGGTCCTTCGAGCCGGATATTTACCAGCGCCGTGGCCGCCTCCTGTCGACGTTCGGGAGACACGGTTTACAACCGGGTTACGGTCTACTAACTATTCTGTGAAGTATCATCGACGTTTGATACCAAGCAGTGAAACAGTGCTCTAGTGTTTTAGTGAATTACGTGCGACTGCGAATCGGTTGACTGGCTTCCCACCAGCGGGTTCCACCAGTCATTGAGAAGGCGCATAAGGTTGTACTAATTTAACGAGGACACGGAGTACCTACAGGTACTTAGTTACATATAAGTACTGAATATCCTACCTACATCTCCTACTACCAACTACTACTACTACAACATGGAGAGCCTACTTCAGCGCCAACACGATATTGTTGATGCCATCAAGAAGTTAGAACGCAACTTTAGCAAGGATTCTGCGAATCGGAAGACCCGCAGGTACCTGGATGAACGTCTGGATACCCTCGACAAGCTGTGGGGAGATTTTCAATCCAATAACGAAAAACTATCTTCTTATACAAATGACAGCGAGCCTTACTTCGTGGAAAACCAATTCGAGCAAATGAGAACATACTACGAATCTGTCCGTGTAAAGATATCGTCCTGCCCCCCTGCGGCTGTGGATGTTACTCTAGCAACTCCATCTCCTTTACCAAGGCCGGGGACATCAGCCGAGGAAGTGCCTGCTCGATCACCTAGGCCCATCTCGACGGCCCCGCCACCGCCCATTGAGCAAACTACTTCTTCGCTAGGGCAGGTAAGCGAGTTGCTATCACTGCAGAGAACCAACTTCCGCGCGTTTAACCGTCAGGTAAACAGGTTTCAAGCTGATGAGATACGAGACAGATGGGAGATCGAAGATGAGCTGCGTACATTACAACAACGATGGAATGCAATCGACTCTCTGCACTTGCGAATTGACAATATTCTACAAGGATCCGATCCTCGATATGATGGTGAGTTTGATAGTTACGAGGAAACATACACGAAGATCAAGCGTACACTAAACTATAAGCTGGCTTCAACATCGCATCTTCAGCAATCGACTCCTCAAATCGAGATCCCAACATTTACGGGCAAGTACACACAATGGCCTACCTTTTACGACCTCTACATGGAAAGCATCCATAACAACAACTTGCTTACGAAGTCCCAAAAGATGCAACATCTGAAGGGAAGAGTTCGTGGGGATGCTGAGCGACTTATTCAGCATCTACATATCTCTGCAGACAACTACGACACTGCGTGGGAACTACTAACTCATCGATATAACAACCCGCAGTTGCTCTTCACTAAACAGGTAGAGGTATTTCTAAATCAACCAGTAGCCACCAAACAGACAGCACACGAGATCAGACGTCTTTTCGATACATCAAGAGAGTGCCTCTACGCCATACAAAATCTAGGTATCGATACAAGTACCTGGGACCCGCTGTTAGTTCACCTCATCTCGAAGAAGCTAGACCCCGAAACATACGGAGATTACAAGGAAGCCCGTAAGTCGCCCCGTGATCTACCGACACTATCGGAACTACTGGACTTCTTGGAGGGGAAATTCACAGCATTGGAGCCTATACATACTAAAAAGGAGAGAGATTCGTCACCTGGTAGGGCAAACCAACAAAAAGTCAACAAACCAAAGTATCAGCAGCAGGGTGAATATCGTTATGGCAAATACCCATACAAAGAACATCAAGCTAGTGCAGCATGCTCAATCAGTTGTCCTATGTGTAACAATAATCACTATTTATATAAATGTACCAATTTTATAAAATTAACACCAGACGACAAGCTAATGACTGTAATAAAATTGCATATTTGCCAAAATTGCTTATACGCACACAATGACAACACGTGTACATCGAAGAAAACATGCAAAGTTTGTTATAAACACCACCATACGATTTTACACGACGCATACGCAAAAGGCGACCTTACTGACAATTTATCGAATAAAACAATCGAGGCCGGGTCATCGTCCATACCTACGGCTCGTATTGCGAAATCTCAAACGTCACCACAACAACAACATAGCAAACAACACAGCGCTAATTACGTCGCTACAGATGATGAGGAGATTTTACTTACGACCGTATCTATGAAGGTCAAGGCCGCGGACGGTGAATACGTCACCTTAACAGCTCTCCTGGACCAAGGCTCCCAGATTTCCTTAATATCCGAAAACGCAGCACAGATGTTAGGCCTGCCCCGACGGCGGTACCACGCATCTATCTCTGGCATCGGAAATGGGTCAAAACAAGGCAAGGCAGTCATCACACTTGAATGTCAATCGATTTATAAAGACTATGATTTTACAACTCAAGCTCTGGTTATAAAACACGTCATAAACAAGCTACCCAATATATCCTTCAACAAACAATCATGGCCACACCTGCAACACGTTCAACTCGCCAACCCTGACTACAATGTCTCCAAAACCATCGACTTACTATTAGATGCGAGCATTTACTCAGATATACTCATGAGCGGTCTGATCAAAGGCCCGGACATGGCTCCTATCGCTCAACAAACGAGGCTGGGTTGGATTCTGTCAGGAACCGTCAAGACATTCAATTGTCACGTCGTGGTAAATAACTTGGCCGAACTGTCACATTATTGGGAAATTGAAGAGATCAATGAGCAGGCTGATGAATTGACACAAGATGAGCAGTACTGCGAACTTCACTACAAGTCTAATACCAGGCGCTTAGCAACAGGCCAATATGAAGTTGCTATTCCAATGAAACCCAATTTCAAGCAAAATCTGGGTCAGTCAAAATCAAAGGCCATTGCACAATTTTACAACATAGAAAACAAGATGTCGAAGAATGAGGACTTTTCAAAAAACTACAATAAATTTATGCAGGACTACGAAAATCAACAACACATGATTCCTGTTACCAAACACAGCGAGATATCATGCTATCTCCCTCACCACGGTGTTTTGAAATTGGATTCGACCACAACTAAACAACGAACCGTTTTCAATGCTTCCGCCAAAACATCGAGTGGTTATAGCCTCAATGACCTTATGGAACGCGGCCCTAACCTACAAAAGGATCTACAACATCTCATACTGGTATGGCGTCAGTACAAGTACGTCATCACCGCTGACATCGAGAAGATGTTCCGTCAGATTTTCGTTCGCGAACCAGATCAACATCTCCAACGGATTGTGTGGAGGAGCTCAACTGCTGCCGCTGATGGAGAGCCTCTGAAGGAATACCAGCTCACGACGGTAACCTACGGGAGCAAGGCAGCGCCCTACCTAGCAATGCGAACCCTAAAACAGCTAGCAATGGATGACGGGCACAAGTTCCCCAAAGCAGCGGCTGCACTGATGTCCTCATTCTACATGGATGATCTTCTAGAAGGTAGCAACAACATCAATGAAGCTAAAAGGCTACAACAAGAGATAATCGACATTTTGAAAGGAGCTGGGATGAACATTCGAAAGTGGTCCAGCAACACCAAAGAACTCGTACAAGACCTCACAACTGACCAACTTGATATGCCTCTTGACTTTAAAAACGCAGAAAGCAAGAAAACATTGGGATTACGTTGGAACCCCGTTACAGACACTTTTACATTTCAAAATCAATTCCAAGATGACGCCAATGACGACGCCATAACTAAACGAAAACTACTATCAAACATCTCCAAGATATTCGATCCACTCGGGTGGCTATCTCCACTAACTATCAAAGCTAAGTTATTATTTCAACAAACATGGTCTCAAGAAACGATTGACTGGGATAAGCATGTAACAGAAAATATAAACAAGGAGTGGCTACAACTAAAGAGGGACTTTCAAACTCTAGATAAATTCCAAATACCTAGATACATTGGACACAATTACACAGTACACGGTTTTTGCGACGCTTCAGAAAGGGCTTATGCTTGTACTATCTACGTCGTAACATCAAATTCTAAAGGCGAGTACACATCGACGCTTGTGACCGCCAAAACAAAGTTATCACCTTTGAAAAATAAACAAAGCTTGCCTCGCCTTGAACTATGTAGTTCATTACTACTATCACGCCTCATGAAGAAGGTCAAGGAAGCATTTTCGCAAATGGATGCTCTACAGATTTATGCGTGGACCGACTCAATGGTGGTTCTTGGTTGGCTACATGGAGATATCAACAGATGGAAACAATTTGTAGCCAACAGGGTTCGAACTATACTCAACATCATACCATCATCATCATGGCACCATGTACGCTCTGAAGAGAATGCCGCAGACTGTGCTACAAGAGGACTGACATCGCAACAATTGAATGAACATTCCTTGTGGTGGCAAGGACCGCACTGGTTGACTACATTCGATGATAAAAACATACGAAACAGCACATACAAACCACCGGTCATAGACGTCAAGAAACACAGTGTAAACGCAGCTTTAGCCTTAGCTTATAAAAACGATTTGATTATTAAATTACTAAACGATTGTAGCTCAACAAGGCGTGTAACAAAGACAATATGCTGGCTATCACGTTTCACCAATTGGTTGCGAAATAAACAAACGCCTCAACATAAATACCTATCCGCTATAGAACTGCAACACGCTCATAATCTGATGATTAAAACTACTCAAGCAATGGAGTTTCAAGATGAAATACACCAACTTGAGAAACAAATAAAATTGAACAAGGGGAGCAAGTTGTCAAGCCTCAACCCGTACCTCGATTCAAACGACGGATTGATGAAAGTTGGCGGAAGGTTGAACAATTCTTTACTCAGTCAATCAGCAAAGCATCCTATAATACTACCATCTCACAACAAACTTACTGAGCTCATCATACATCAGGCTCATCACGTCACACTGCACGGCGGACCAAGCTTGACTCTAGCATACATCCGTGAAAAGTACTGGATTCTGAGCGGACTTCGTACAGTGAAGAGAGAACTGCGCAAGTGCGTGACATGTCGACGTTTTAAGGAAGAGAAAAGGACTCAAATCATGGCTGATCTTCCGAGTCCTCGTGTGACCCCTTCACGCCCCTTCACACACACAGGGGTTGACTTCACAGGACACTTCGACATAAGGGCAAACAAGGGCCGAGGGGTGCGAACTAACAAAGGATACGTGGCGGTGTTCGTGTGCCTGTCAACCAAGGCAGTTCATCTGGAGCTTGTGTCCGACCTCAGCACGCCTGGATTTTTGGCTGCATTTCGACGCTTTTGCGGCAGAAGAGGCGTTCCCAAACACATGTACAGTGACCAGGGAAGAAACTTTATAGGAGCTAACACCTTACTGAAAAAAGAATATAAAGAGATACTTCAGACAATCGACGGAGAAGTATTGAGCAACATAGCTGACTACGACATACAATGGCATTTTAACGCACCAGCTTACCCTTCTGCAGGCGGCCTCTGGGAGGCAGCCGTGAAGAGTCTCAAACACCACCTCAAGCGCGTGATAGGTGAGCAGAAGCTCACGTACGAAGAGTTTATCACCTTACTTCACCAAATTGAAGCCTGCCTCAACTCACGTCCCCTAACTGCACTAAGCGAAGACCCAGACGACGAATACTTATCTCCGGGACACTTCCTTATAGGAGGATCACTGATATCGAGACCACAAACTGATTCCGATCACATGAGCTTGGCCACCAGATGGCAGCTTATACAATCGATGAACAAACAATTCTGGAAGAAGTGGTCTTCCGATTATTTACAACAACTCCAAGTGCGCTCCAAATGGAGGACGCCATCTAAGAATCTAGAGGTTGATGACATCGTTCTTATAAAAGAAGAAAACCTTCCTCCTGGAAAGTGGGCGATGGGCAGAATCATCGAGGTACATCCTGGTAAAGACGGATACGTACGAGTAGTGTCTGTCAAAACTAAAAACGGAATCATGAAGAGGCCAATCTTGAAACTGTCACCCTTACCTGTGAAGAATGAAGTTCCACAACAACAACAACACAATGACTCACTATCAACAAGGGATGACGAAACACCGAGACCGGTCAACTCGTCGATAACAGGGCGAAATTACACACAACACGGAGGCCTCTGAGAACACTATTATCTACTTACTATAATATAATACTACATCTAACTTTACTGACACGAGGACAGTGCTCCTACAAGATTTCAACAAGGACAAAAAATAAAATAAAAAAATTACTTCGATAAAATATACTTACAAACAAACAAACTACTCTGCTCTGTCATATAGATAAAATCTTAAAAGTTATACAAATCAAAACTTTAAAACAAAACAATGTCCACGCAAAGAATGCACTATGGCACGAGCGAAAGATCACGTTACACAACACAAACATGCCACGGAAAGTACACAGTACCTACTAGCATGACGTCACTAACTAGAAACAACAAGTACCTACGTGATCCGAGATCCTAATACAACCACATGCGCCGCAACGCGGCGAGAACGGTGCGGCGGCAGTGCGCTTGAGCGCCGGCGGCGGCGGCGGGGCCCCGGTAGAGGCGCGGCGGCCAAGGATCCGAGCATGACAACCTGGCTCCGAGGGGTAGACCACGACTTCCATCGTTACGATTGGACATTCCAACAGTGTAGTGTAGTGATTAAATATTTAAGAATTCATATTTATGTTCCTCCCTACTTACTATTTAACTTACTCGCTTACATGTTCTTTTGCTTTACTTACATAACGTTTATACACTCTATAGCATTAAGATAAATTGTGATTCGACGTTTACCTTTTCGGCCGGCAGAATGTACGGTGTACCGCACGATAGGTAGGTAGAATTAAGTAGGTCATGTACATATATACCTACACCAATTTGCTTACCTAACTACTATTATTGTTCAATCATTTACAAATAAAACCAGTGTCAAACTAGCACTCGGGGGTTTGAATCGTACGTTTTCCTTCCCTCTAACTATTTAACCATCAACTAAACTTATAACTGTAGGAACCCCTACAGTTTTTGATGAGTATATCTGAGTAAATGTTTCCTCGTAACTATCAAACTCACCATCATATCGAGGATCGGATCCTTGTAGAATATTGTCAATTCGCAAGTGCAGAGAGTCGATTGCATTCCATCGTTGTTGTAATGTACGCAGCTCATCTTCGATCTCCCATCTGTCTCGTATCTCATCAGCTTGAAACCTGTTTACCTGACGGTTAAACGCGCGGAAGTTGGTTCTCTGCAGTGATAGCAACTCGCTTACCTGCCCTAGCGAAGAAGTAGTTTGCTCAATGGGCGGTGGCGGGGCCGTCGAGATGGGCCTAGGTGATCGAGCAGGCACTTCCTCGGCTGATGTCCCCGGCCTTGGTAAAGGAGATGGAGTTGCTAGAGTAACATCCACAGCCGCAGGGGGGCAGGACGATATCTTTACACGGACAGATTCGTAGTATGTTCTCATTTGCTCGAATTGGTTTTCCACGAAGTAAGGCTCGCTGTCATTTGTATAAGAAGATAGTTTTTCGTTATTGGATTGAAAATCTCCCCACAGCTTGTCGAGGGTATCCAGACGTTCATCCAGGTACCTGCGGGTCTTCCGATTCGCAGAATCCTTGCTAAAGTTGCGTTCTAACTTCTTGATGGCATCAACAATATCGTGTTGGCGCTGAAGTAGGCTCTCCATGTTGTAGTAGTAGTAGTTGGTAGTAGGAGATGTAGGTAGGATATTCAGTACTTATATGTAACTAAGTACCTGTAGGTACTCCGTGTCCTCGTTAAATTAGTACAACCTTATGCGCCTTCTCAATGACTGGTGGAACCCGCTGGTGGGAAGCCAGTCAACCGATTCGCAGTCGCACGTAATTCACTAAAACACTAGAGCACTGTTTCACTGCTTGGTATCAAACGTCGATGATACTTCACAGAATAGTTAGTAGACCGTAACCCGGTTGTAAACCGTGTCTCCCGAACGTCGACAGGAGGCCCGGCTTCGCACGGGTATTTAATAAAAAATAAAAAATCCATGAAAATATATTATACATAGGTAGCCTACATATATTTCACCCGGGGATAGTTTAGCTTCCCAACAGTGAAATAATTTTTCAAATCGGTTCAGTAGTATCGGGGCCTATTCAATGCAAACAACAAACAAACAATCAGATCTTTTCTCTTTATAATATTAGTTTAGATGAAAGGATATATTTGTCCAGTTAAAAAATACATACTTTGGAAGCTACGGACTACACAGGTAATATATTGTCCATTGTTTGCTAAGTTGTCTTTCATTATGAAACCTCAATATTGATTCATTATAATTAAAGATAGACTAGGTAGTTTATTGAATAATCTGGGCCTTTCACAAGCACAAATAGAGCTTTACAGAATGGACAGAAACGCAGAGGTACCAGGTGAAATCAACAATTCAACCACGCGGATGTTGTTTTCAAAGCCAAAGCTTAAGTCGAGGATAAACCTCAATATAGGTAAGTCTCTTTCGCATTAGGCAGACCATAAGTAGGTAAGTACCTACCTCTAGCACGACTCGAGGCGAGCCGCATAAATATCTCCCGTTTGCCTTTTTGTCGAAATGCTGATCTGATAGCAAAGCTCGCAAAATAGGGAAATATAATATTTCTTCGGGAAAAAATGGGATTTTCTCGGATTCGATGGATTGGGGCGATAAGCCGGTGAGACGTTTTAGGGAAATGGGTAGTAAGTAGGTGCCTATAGGGAGGTAGGGGAGTATCGGTTTTTTACGTGGATTTGTTTAGAGCTATGCCTCGCATTTTGAGTTAGCAATTGAGGTATTTTAGTCGTTCTTGCCTGAATTCATTTTAAAACTATGAGAACCTGAATCTCTTCCTGTTTTTCGCAGCAGTTCTTTCAATAATAAAATAACATACAGCCGAATTTAAACCTCTGCTTTATAAAATCGTCGTTTGAAAACTTAATTTGTAAAATGATTTTACTTGATATTTATCTTACTTGACTAGATATTGACTGAATATCTGTATTCACTGGATATCCTTTGCGGTAGTTTATTCATGGATTAAAACGCTATTCGCTATAATCGCGCGCAAAAACTTAGTGAACTCGTCGATTACCAACAGACCAAAGATGTTATTAACTCGTAACTCAATCAACTGAACTATCCGATGTTACGTGGAAATTATTGCAGCACTAACATTCTTATAAAAAGTTTAGTAACATCGGTAATCAACCAACCTTGAAATAAAATGTTATTCCAATAATACCAGACTAGAAACCATAGTCAAAATTAAAAACGCATTATTTTTGATAAATTACTGAACCAAAGCTTACAAAAATTTTATGGGACTAAAACCAAACATGCTTTTTGGATTGGTACTAGGTATACTTATATTATTTTAATAGGAAAAGTATAAGGTACAAAATCAGTTCTTAGAAGATTCTTAGATAGCAGAGTTCTGACGGCAAGCAGCAAAGAATTAAGTACATATTATAGTTACTAAAGTAACGTAACTACTGCATAACATGAAAAAACCAAATTGTTTTAAAAATAATAAAAAATGGACTACTTTGTTTGGCTTTTCCTGCTGCAAGTTCCAAGGTATATTCTTCCCCCACAAGCACCTGATATCCGGCAGTGGTTGAATTAGATAACCTGTGGGTAAGGTGAGACGTCGCGACAAGGTTGGTCGTCGCCTCGCGCTCGCGCGCCCTGACAAGGTCACTGTCGCAGGATGCGCGAGCGTATGGGCATTGCATTTGCGAAGAATGCGGGCTGGTTTCTGTGTAGGTTTGCATATCTACCTATATTGCATATGCACTAGATGCCTACATACTTATACATAAACCTCATTTACCTCAACCAACACCACCTACCCACACACTACACACATACAATTAGGTAGGAATTTCGAATTGGAAAATAATTTATAGCAAAAGATTTTCATAATTCAATTTTAACATACTGACCAATAAGTAGGATCTATGTATCTATGTACATATGTGTATTGAAGCGCATGTTCATCTTCATATTACGAACGAATAGGTATATAAAACCACTGTACCTACTTACCTATGTATAAAATTTTTACAAATCCGAAAAACTGAGTTGGTAGGTACTTAAAATTATACATATGCCAAAAAGGAACTTATCAAAGTACCAATCGAAGCAAATTAGCATACAAAAATCAAAACACTCACCCCAATTTCTTCTTACAGCGGGTCCGTTCCTTCACCACCTCGCTCGACGAGCTCGCGGGTCGCATCCAAGGCGCGGAGACCGCCCGCTCGTCCTGGCGAGGACCTGGAGACGCCAGGGACGCCCGTGCCCAGTTGGATGCCGTCTCAAGAGCGAGAGCGCAGCTGCCTCCGCTGAAGAGGCTGGCTGATGAACTACATGGGCAGGCGCAAGCGCTGGCCAGGGATAAGATACAGCTGCCGGAGCATTTGCTGGCGAGGTTGGAGGATTTGAATACGAGGTAAGATTTGGTGCCAATATGAACATGTTGGTGTAGGAGATAGAGCAGCGGTGAGACTTGCAAGTGGATACAGCTGCAAATTCATATACCTAAGTAAAGCTTAAGGCCTCTGACACCTGTTCGATATCATCGCGCATCGCAAAGATAATCATTAAGTCTTCGCGTCGCGTTTCAGTCGCGGACCTTTTGAAAGGTCAGCCTAAAAGATGGTATGAGAGGAATCTCTGTTACTTCTGAAAACACGAAAGCTTTCTTGGCTTTTGCCGAATTGGTAAGGACCATCATAGACGTGTTTTCTTTCTCATATTTTTCTCAATCTTAAATAAATAAAATAAATAATGTTGGACAATTCACACAGCATCATCTAGCCCCAAGCTAAACAGGGCTTGTGTTATTGGTAATAGATACGTACAATACATACACTACACATAGATCGATATTTTTTTTTATAATACAATAACACCCGTAACAAATATCAGCAGATCGTATAAACATTTGTCCCAACATGGGAAACGAACCGGCAGCCCCCTGCAGGTGGATCTGCTCCCTCTACGCCACAGAGGTCATCAACTTAAATTCCAACCACTAGGTACAAGCGACACTTTCGTTCCAGGGTCGCAGCCTTATGCGCAGGCGGTGAGGAGCGCGCCCGGCAGCTGGCGGGCGTTGCGCGCGACGGCGGCGCGGGTGCAGCACAGGGCTTCCTTGCCGGTTCCGTGGACCAGCCTTGGGAACGAGCCGTTACGCCTAACAACGTGCCCTATTATATCAAGTGAGTAACAGAGCAAACACGCGAAATCCTTGACCACCAGAGGTCAATCTGCGAAGCCTGCGTAGATCCAAAAGAGACAGATTCTGCGCTCCTGGAACAGAACCACGCACAATGGACCAACTCGAGTCTCATTGCGGATAAAAGTACACACACACCGCACAAACATACCTAATAAATATAGATTACTTGGAAGTGGGAACAAGGTCATGACGACAGTTTGGAAAACGTTCAGAGTGCTGAATGGATTCGGAAAGCGGTCACAGTATCACTGACGAGGAGTACTTAGAAAGTAACCTAACCATGATAAATCACGAGACGATATTTTGGTGTCAACTCCGATGTCAAACAAATTTGACAGCACTCAAATTCATTTTTATTTAGTTGATAAGGAATGGCGCCATTTTTTACTGCTATCAAATAAGTTGTTGTGACACCTTAATTTCATACATCACATAAAATCAGTCGATTACGTAGGATACGTCTCCACAACGCGTCAGTTTTCCATCAAATATAAGTCAGTTAAACTTACTTACTGGGTGAATACTTACTCATCATCTTTTCCTTCCAGCCACGAGCTCGAGACCACCCACTGGGACCACCCGAAGATGATCGAGCTGATGAACTCGCTTGCGGACCTGAACGAGGTTCGATTCTCGGCGTATCGCACCGCGCTCAAACTGAGGACGGTCCAGAAGGCTTTGTGCAGTTAGTACTTACCTAATAACTACTTTTACTTTAACGCTTTGAAGAATTTACAACCCAGTAGGTAGGTACCTGGGTACCTCTTCGACCTACCAACATATGTTTAGAAACAAACTTTATATATATTATGTATGTAAAAGGTGGATTTCTGAAATTTACAGTAGGTATCATATATCCGATAGAGCTATAAGATAAAGTTCTTACATAAGACGAGTCCCTAAGCTATCGACATTGTTTGGATATAAAGATTTCAGAAAAATAAACCTGACATAGGTTCCCTACATAGGTACCTACTACCTACGACAAGTTTGTCAAGATGCCAAGTTTGTGAAACCCCACGAGCAACAGATACAATTGAAAAAGAATAGATTTATAAGATGATTATCTACAACCAACTTGCCTACCTTGGAGCCCCATCTCAACAATCCACCCAGTAACGTCTATTCATGTTGCTCCTGTATTGAGTTAAGAAAACCATCCAACAACTTGAATCATCTCATAAACTCATGAATATACTGGAATATGTGTTCATGCCTTCTTGATACGTTATTGTGATTATTATTGGCGCGGTGGGCGAAGGTCCGCCTGCGACTCAGGAGGTTGCGGATTCGATTCCCGCCACACAAATATTTGTACGATCTACAAATATTTGTTCAGAGTGTTCTGGCCGTTTTTCTATGTATAATAAAAAATATCTGTCTATGTAATATATTGTATCGTGAACGTTTTGAAAACAAATTGGCCGCACCTATGTTTAGGCTATCTTCTAGTCGCAAAAGTATTTTCTATATGTCGGTCAAAGTTTATAATAATATACCTAATGACATAACTTCCTTGCCCCTCCACAAGTTAAAAACAAATCTATTTACTTGGCTTTTGGAATATTGTTTTTATGACATGAAAGAATTTTTTTAAATGACATACCTAATTTGAATTATTTTTAGAATTATTATTATTTTGATTTCTGTGACTTCTGATTATTGTGACATTATAAAGCTGTTTTCATTTTAAGTTTTGATTTTATTATATTATGTAATTAAATTTAATTTATAATTATGTCAAACAATTAACAATTTATCTCTAGAATGTATTACTGCATGCTATTTATAATCGAATTATAAAATCTTTGTACGCTCGAAAGAGTAGATTATGTAGATCAAAAATTATATTTAAGCCTTGATGAATTATGTACCACAATCACAATGAATAAATGGTTTCAATGTATTATGTATATCAGTTATCTAGTACCCATAAGACAAGCTCTGCTTTGCTTGGGACTAGTAGATAATGCTGTGTGAATTGTCCAGCATTATTTATTTATTATTAAACTAATAGGTAAATGATAACTATTCCAGTGCACATGCTGCAACTCCCCGCTGCGCTGGAAGCGTTCGACTCGCACGGTCTGCGCGCGCAGAACGACCGGCTCATCGATATACCTGATATGATCACTGTGCTCACCTCCCTATATGAGGTAAGTCTTTCCTTTCTTTCGGTTTAAATGTCTCCATAGCAATTAACTTGGTCTGTTTATCATGTATGCCGCCAGGGCGTGAAATTGGTATCTTAATCATGTATGCAGTGTAGGAAATTCCGCTTATTACAAAGGAATAGATATATCGTCAATATATATTAAATTAATAGAATGTAGACAATATAAAAACCAGAAACAATTTGTATTTCGCGCGCATCCGTGTTAGATACAGAGTCTTGGACGTGGAAACTTGATTAAGAAAAGCTTTACCTAGGTGTTTAACATTAGAAAAATATACAAATCTTGATCTTTGCGCTCAGTCTAAATAAAATTTTCTTTCTAGGTGATAGCAGCAGAGAATCCAAGCCTAGTTAACGTGGCACTCTGCCTCGACCTGTCGATCAACTGGTTGCTCAACGTTTACGACAGCCAGCGCACCGGACAAATCAGAGTACTAAGCTTCAAGGTCGGCCTCGTGCTGCTTTGTAAGGGACATCTGGAGGAGAAGTATAGGTGAGGCTTTAGTGGCATTATCGTTAAAAATTTAGTTATTTGGTTTTACAAAGAGTGCCAAGCTTCCGAAGACTCGAGGGTCACTTCCCATATGGGATGATTAGCTGATAAGTGGAGGTTTAACAAAATGCGTGCATAATTATTGTCAATCTGATATCCAGGTTACTGTCTCGGTTCCGGAATATCCGGCATAGTCGCTGTCATGCGATTGTGTTGTTTATTGCCACTTCAGTTCAGCCTCTTGTATGATATCTCGTGATGGCTAATTCGTATCTCTTCTTACAGGTATCTATTCAGACTGATCGCAGACCCGTCTTGCAGAGCAGACCAAAGAAAACTTGGATTGTTACTACACGATTGCATTCAGGTATCCATTCATTTCATTTTCTCATTCTTTCTATAACCCTTCTAAAGAGTCAAACAGCAAGTCTCAGTTTTGCGACTGATAGTTCTCCAATTGTAGCTCTCGCAGTTAGTAAAAAGCATTTATTCTGTGTCACAAAATTACAAACGAAGTTGTCACAAATGTAACTTGCAACCATGAGATCAAAAAAGGTATTCGTTCAGCACGATGCACGGTAGCGATGACGCTAATATGCGCCCTCTAAATGTCATGGCACGCATGGCACTAGCCATGCCGTCTACCTATAGGTCGCAGCAGTCTTTCAAAAACAACCTTCTACAACTTTTTATCATTATCTTCTTCCAGGTACCGAGGCAACTCGGAGAGGTTGCGGCATTTGGCGGCTCCAACATCGAGCCGTCAGTGAGGAGTTGCTTCGAGCAAGCCTCTGCTGCGACTAAGGAGGGCAACAAGGGTGGCACGCTAGATAGGAAATCTATCAGCGGTAAGGAATGAAGTTTTTTATATTTCTTGGAGAAATAGTGGGACATAGCTGGCGAGCGTAAGTCATGGGAAAGTTTGGAGGAGACATTTTCCCAGCCAGTGGGTATAACAAAAAAAATTCAATTAGTTAAAAGAAGTCGGGGCGGATAGTGATGGTAATATAGAAATAGTCAGGTAAGTAAGTGTCTGTTGGTAATAATTAAGTTTGAGCAAATAGTCATAAATCCTGTTTTGATTATGAATTTTGAACTTAGGTACTAACCCTTATTAACCTGATAATGATGTCAACTCATCCAAGTTACCTCACCTTAAAATGTTATTGAGACACCAGGGGGCTACTCGGAAAACGGTTATCAAAGTTTCTGATTCGTTTTCTTGCATTTTTTCTCTAGATACTCCTAAAATAACTTCAAATTACTCTAAAATAATTAAAGTAACTAATTAAGTTATTTATTTAGGAACGAATTAGATAAGATAGCATTTTGTAGAAAAACGAAAAGAAACTTCGTTTTCACGAGTACGGGCCCAGAAGATCAATTAAACGCCCTCTAATTCCCTCATACTGTTACAGAGAAAGACAACAAAGAGAAAGAAGAAGCCAAAGAGAAGACTCTGGAACGCGACGCGGACGGGCAGCTGCAGTTCATCGAAGCCTTCCACTTCCTGCAGTGGCTGCAGAAGGAGCCGCAGAGTATGGTGTGGCTGCCCGTGCTGCACCGGCTGGCGGCAGCAGAGACGGCCAAGCACCAGGCCAAGTGCAACATCTGCAAGGAATATCCTATCATCGGGTTCAGGTAATAAGGTCCCCGCAGCAAAGTATCTATCCTTCCTTAGCGTTATATGTTTTTTTCGAACAATTTTAAAGGTTGCCTGGAAGAGATCGCTTCTAAGCGATAAGGCCGCCCATTGTACTTGTCCGTTCATGTCTCTGTAATGTTGTTTTTCTGGTGTACAATAAAGAATTTTTTTTTGTATTGAATTGATTTTTCGAAACCACAATCTAACCAGATGATAAATTACGATATGGCTGACGATTTATCAGAAGGACTAGAAGATACATATTCACTCTTGTCTTGAAGAAACCCAGATTGTAGGTATCCGGAAAAACAGAAGCAGGCAGCGAGTTCCAAACCTTATTTGTTTAGCATTTTAAACTAGTTGTCTCGTTTCAAATATACATACCTACCTAGTTGCTTTGTTATCCTCCTACTTTCAATAATGGTCCGACATTCAGTAATATGTACCTACCTAATCTGTTTTTAGAAGTGAAAATTGTTTAGCATTATTGAACTGTATTGTCTGGTTTCAGATACCGCTGCCTGAAATGCTTCAACTTCGACATGTGCCAGAAGTGCTTCTTCAGCGGTCGCAAAGCCAAGAACCACAAGTTGACGCATCCCATGCAGGAGTATTGTACTGCTGTAAGTTTTCATAAGAATTATTAAGAAAATATTATCCTTATCTTCTCATATTGATCGCCGTAGTCTCTATAGCGTCTAATTAAATATCCTCGGTAGAATCTGAAACTATTTGTTGCTAGCATAAAGTGCGTTCTAATAGTTTTTGTACCTGGCCCATGTCTTACATTTGGCTCTAAAAAAAATCCAAGGATTTTTTTTGCAGCTTACTCATTGTATTGGAATAGAATATTTATTTATTTATAAAAGTATACAGTTTTAGGTAATATTGCACCATTAAACCAGCGTTGGTTTGTATCGTACAGAACTCAATCCCATAATTTTTCTCTTCTTATTTTGTATCAATGCTGCCAGTTGTATTCTTGGTTTCTTCAATGATACTGATTTGTCTTGCAGACGACATCAGGCGAAGATGTGCGCGACTTCACACGCGCGCTCCGCAACAAGTTCAAGTCAGCGCGGTACTTCAAGAAGCACCCACGAGTCGGCTACTTGCCCGTGCAAACTGTTTTGGAAGGTAAGCCGTTTTCGTATGGACATAGGTTTGTAGCAGTTAGTAAGTAGGTATAGAAAAGTGCTCTAGGTCTTCAGTACAGACAAGATTAGATATTCTTTTTATAGATCCTTAATGATTCCTTCAAACACTATACCTACATAAACAAATGAGAAAAAAATAACGCAATAGAAAGCAGTATTTGATCGGTATTTACGGGCTGAGCAGATAGTAACAAAGGTATGATGGTCAAGTTTTGCCTTTGCAATGCAAGGGATCGCAGATTTTTAATGAAACTTATCTGATTTTCCAGGAGACGCCCTAGAATCTCCCGCACCATCTCCGCAGCACGGAACCGGAACGCTCGGCACAGGCGAAGACATGCACTCGCGCCTGGAACTGTACGCGTCGCGCCTCGCGCAGGTCGAGCTGGGCGCAGCCTCGGGCGACACTCCGGACAGCGACGAGGAGCACCAGCTGATCGCTGCCTACTGCCAGTCGCTGAACGGGAACGGAGGCGAGGAGCCGCCGCGCTCGCCCGTGCAGGTCGTCTCCATTATACACCGCGAGCAGAGGCACGAGCTCGAGGCTATGATCAGGTAATGAACGCAGTAATACTACTCTCATGAAGATCCAATAAACAGCTTACCTATTACAAAACGTCGGCGCACTTTTCCCAGCTAAGATTTTAATACTTATACTGTCTGATATTTTCAGGGAGCTTGAAGAGGAAAACGCCAGCCTGCAAGCGGAGTACGAGCGCCTGAAGGCAAAGTCCACGCCGGGGTCCACTCCGGAGGATCAGCAGCACGGCAACAACGACAACAGGAACGCGCCTGTCGATCAGGTAAAAACAGTACCTTTCTACTCTCATTTGGTGCCAAGGGTGACTAACTGAATGGCTTCCAAGAACCCAGGGTACAGTACAAGTGTCGGGTTGCCAGTGGCGATAGACGGACGATATCGCAATCGTCGCGCAAATTTCGCAGTACCTACTTATGGCAGTAACACAAGTAGGGCTGAAGATGATTACCTATAATAAATAAGGATAGGCAAAAGCTGAGAGAATTGAGCAGTCGGCGAAGTCAGCTTGAACATGTTGGATAAGACGATAAGTCGCTTTCGCGTCGAAAGGCTTTTGATGTCGTAGATATACCAACTTTTTTCTTAATGTAGGTAATGAATGGGCTTTCGTTTGACCACAACCGACCCCTGTTAGTAAGCAACGATGTTGCCGATGATGTATAACGAAGGTCTAGAAGACACCTATTACTTGACTTCAAATTGATTACTAAAACTGTTGGAATAAGTATAATACTATACTGGATAAGAATTTAGACATAGGTATGACTCTTTATAACTGATGGTTTCCACTTTCAGGACATGATGGCGGAGGCTCGGCTGCTGCGGCAGCACAAGGGGCGTCTGGAGGCGCGCATGCAAATCCTGGAGGAGCACAACCGGCAGCTCGAGGCGCAGCTGCAACGTCTTCGCAGGCTGCTGGATGAGGTATGCGAGCTCGCTTCACTGGAACGGTATACCGCTGGCTGAAGCACAGTAGATAATCTGTGTGCGAGCGGTTCGAAGGTCGCGGAACCTCATGCAGCCATAAAAACTAAGTCTGCAGAGAAAGATGATGCTGATAAGCAACCAAATATTAGGTCCAGCCGTAAAACTAACTTCCTATGAGCATTTTTGCTCTTGTTTATCAAGCTTATTGTTCGCTGCCTCTGACAATGGGGAAGCGCTTATCCTTACCCATTTGGATGCAAAATGATGACGTTCCATTTAAACATGTTTTGGTGTTATTCCAGCCTGCCGCCGGCTCGCCCCCGGGCCGCACGGGTACGCTCCAGACACGTTCGGTGACAGCTTCGCAGCTAGCTACGGATTCTCCCGCGAAAATGCACAACGGACTCTATCACGATGCACAAACAAGTAAGTTCCTATCGTATATTTACAAACTTCAATATCTACTAAGTAGTTCCTTGGAATCTAAAGAAATTCCAATATAGTTAGTTTCTACTAATTTTAACTTCATAAATAAATGCGCTAAGCGTTGTGATGGACCGAATTATGCCCTTGGTTCATCGAAATCAGAGTGGATGTCACCCAAGGTTCAATATTTGTCCATTTCTAATTATTATTTTTCGACCTTCAGTCCTTCCTTCTCCGATTTTTTCTCTATCATTTCTGATATTAAGAATCAAGATAAATTATTTTCCATTAATAAGATTATAATAATGCAAGATGGCGGCGGGCGATGGGGCCCGGGAGCGGAACGTGACGCGGAGAGGCCTCCGCCGCCCCCTCACAGCGTCCACAACCTAATGCACTGCGCAGGTCAGCAGTCTGGCAATGAGCTTTGTCCAGCACAATAGAGTTTATTTTGCAGTTCTAGTTTTAGCCGCACCGATGGTTTTATGCTTCAGTAACTACCTATATATAGTATTGAATAGCTTTGTTTTCAGATGTTTTCGCTTTTTTAGGTTTGGATTTCAATTATTTGTAGTGTTCGTTACTTGCATGGATGTTTGATGTTTCGATTGTATTTTTACTGACGGTTGTTTTTCTTTTTATGCATACATAACAGGACGTATACCTTGAGGTAATATTACCATCCATTCTGTACATACATAGATACCTATTCATCGTTATTATCACAATTCTACATTGTATGAGTGATCTTCACTTCCATTTTATGATCTTTTCCACCATAATTATAACAAATGCAGGAAAGTTCTTGGGTGGTTCTGGTTTAAAATTAATGTTGTATTGTTTTAATTTCAGATGACTTGGGGCTTGCGGTAGAGGAGCTGGTATCGGTGATGACAGAAGAGACGCCGGCGCAGGCCAGCTCTCCCCCGCAGTACACCAACGGGAAGCCAGCCAACAACGAATAATCACATCCGTATACCTACAACGCGCATGGTGCTTTCTGTGACGACACAGATATTTTCGATTTGGCAACACTGTGACTACCAAAGAGTTGCAGTGGTTCGTTGAAGAAGCGAAAACATATCAAGTTGAACAATATCATGGAGAAATCGCTTCTTTGAGGAACTTATTTCTGTAAATAATTAAACTAATTTTCGACTCATCACTAACAATCCTGTGACTAAGCCTTATTATACAAAAGCTAACATTCCATACATACCTACTCTAACACGGCTTCGGTTTGGGGGGGAAGATATAATAGCACAGAGAACAATCAACCAATCAGAAATGGATTATGCAATATACATACATATGTATATAGCACTTCTCAAATCTTCCAACTAGAGAGCCTTGTGGCATTATACCTTATTACGAATTCTGAGTTTCTTCCAAAGCCTCCGCTGACTGAGCTAAATTCTGTGGAAGCCTAAAGCAAGTTACAAGAACTAATAGAGACACAGCGAAGTTTTAGTTCGATGTAGCGTGTAGCTGATAGAAGCTAAAAGAGCGAAAACGTATGCAACGCTTATTGTATAAATAAGGGCATGCCGGTTGCACTACGTATCGTGATCGAGTCGATTATCTTTTTAGTTCCCTTTTATGCAATGGTAACACTTTTTACTCTCTTTGTTCTTCCCCTTCAACCAGTGTTGCCAGAACGAAACGTTCCAACGAAAAAGACATTATAAACGAGCATTTATGTATTATAAATCGTACCAAATTCTATATAAAAAAGTTATAATCATTTAAGTACATATCTAATTAGTACAATCTTCATTCTATCATATCACTTCTTGTATAATTCCATATCATTTTGCTGTAAAGTAACTTGCACGTGTATAAAATATCACGATAAACTACGTCACGACGAGAGTCGTACGTTGCCGATGATACCATTTTTTTATGTGACAGCTTTTTGTGGACACGTGTTTGAAAACTAGCAAAACTACCATTCCTTTTGTTGTTGCCAGTATTACAGTGGCAGAGTTGATGCTAGTTTTCGAATCGTGATCACAAATCCAATTTGGAAGCTTTAAAACACAATTTTAGCTTTAAACTTATGGTGACAGTTTTTAAAAACCGACAACACAAACCGGGATGGCCTACGTATAGTGGAAAATTTATTGTTATTAGATATACATATCCAACCAAATTATGTATGCCGAAATTGGCGGTAGATTAAATGGATTTGTTACAGTTTTGCGTAGTATGTAGTTGGTAGACGAAAATGGATAATCAAAGCATGTTATTAACGTATGTAATGTACTTATTAATGCGTTTGAAATAAGAATTGAACTGCCAAGAGGTCAGGTATTCTTGCAGCCTCTTTTAACTTAAAGGTATGCAAATCAACGAAAATTGTTACCAGGCAGTAAAATTCTCATTTCTTAAGCATATAATTTGTGTTACTACAGTGTATTGTTAGAGAAAAATAATCGAAGCTTCTACGCAATTAGTATCTCATTCCTGAGAACTCTTCTTAGTGACTATAAAAATGTATCCAACTTTTTCACTATTACATGGCAACACACGTTTGTACTATTGTGGGTAGTGACGGTTTTTGTCACTCCGATATTTCGAATGTAACGTGTAAGATTGCCTACCTTTTTAGATAAGATTTTATTAAAAGAGATGACTTTTATACGATCGTTAAGTAAACCTGTTATTAACTTAAAATAAGGACTTATGACTTTAACCTTCTTGATTATTTTTCTTTAGACTTTAATGTACTGTCCATTTGGTTAGATCAGTACTATGTTACTCTTTTCTTTTAATTCGGCTAATATAGGTGTTAAGTGAAAAGCACAATTTACTTTATCTTAAAATCAACACTAATATATTGTTACTAATTTTATTTTTGTTTATTGCATAGAGGTAGATTTTTCTGTTTCTAACTTTGATTATATTTTAATATTGGCAACTTTTATATGTATTACTTGAGCATTTATTTTACTGTCTTTATGTTTTAGATGTTAAATCCAAATAAACATTCAGCATAGTACTCAGATGTTTAATTTTACCCTTTGTACCTAGCTACGTAGTTAAAACAAGTTAATTATTAAAAATTAAATCATTTTTAGTAACTTTATTCAATAAACATATTAAACTAAATGAAACTTAATAATCTAAAGCTAAATCTCACAGTCCAAAATAGAGCTTACACTGAGCTGGGATTCAAACTTGCATCAGAATACTTTTGTATTTTGCAAAGTTTCAAAAGTTCCAAATATTTCATCCTGTACAATTGATTTTATCAACAGAGACTTTTCTCTATTATACTGAAGTCCATTTTAAAGAACAATGACAATGGGTATAGAATAGTTATTTGAAGAATGTTTGTTTTGTGAGATATTTGATTGATACATCATCAAACCCAGCTCATGAACAAGCAAGATACTTGATATTAAATATTTTAGCATAAAGGCACATCATATTAATTATTATACAATCAGTCAGGCACATTATTCACATATTAATTTCCATAAATACATTTGTGATAAATATGTATGTGACAGCAGGATTTGTTAGCAGAGTTCAAAAAGTATTTTGAACTTATTCATCATTGATACTAAGCATCATATAAACTGTATCAGGAATTTTTATATAAGCATAAACATTAGGTAAATAGTTCTTACCTAAGTACATTCAATACAAGTGTGCAAAATCAATAAATTATAATTGGTATCAATATAACTCATCTAATAAGGAACCTACAGTGCCTTGTCATCATACCTTCACCGTAGCATTGGTGTTGCTATCCAAACCATTCACTGGAGCCTGGTTGTCCATCCTAGGTCTCCGGAACAGCAGGACATGGGGCTCAGGGTTGTGCACCATGAAGTGGAGCCAGCCGGGGCTCTGCTGGACCCCGAGGTTCCTCCATTCCGTCTCCGTCATAAGGTGTGACTTGGGTACAAGACGGGCGATATCTTGAGGCAGGATGACATGCCTGGAAATATTTTTGAGTAACCTTTAGAAACAATATAGAATAAAATATTAGGTAAAGGAACATCTATAATTACTGAAAATAACAGCTGTTTAGGCTGGTTGATCATAAAATTAATCTTACAAGGCTGATTACTTATTGCAAGAATTACAAATCAAATCAAACCTTGATAAGATAATTATTTGCTCTAATATTCCAATACCAACTACTAGCCCTTTGAGCAGGGCAGCCTTGATGGCTGATATCTTTTCTGATTTCAATTCCATATTGCATCATGAAAACCTATCCTTTTGCTGACCAAACGTTAAGTAGGTACCTACCTAATTCAAATAAATATAACTATATTTAATATCTAATATAGTAGCAATTTATGGGTTACGCTTTTATAGATTTACTGCCCTAAATGAACTAAAAAATCGTGAAAACTTACCTGTACTCGTAAACGTCATCGGTGTATCTTTCAGAGTATTGGATCTGGTCTACAGGCATTTTGAACGACCTTTAAGAAAACTGTAACGTTATTATGGATAATTTAGTTTTCAAATCCAGACAAACACAGGACAGCAGAGCAGTCAGCAAAGCCAGAAATTTATTTAAATAAACCTATCAATCACAGCAAGCAAGCCCTCCCAGCGGCAGCACGACAGTAGGGATGGGTAAAAAAATCGATATATCAAAATATCGATATTTTTTCAGAAATTAAATAATATTTGCCTATATTTTTAACAGTGATTTTAAAACGATTTTCATTATTAATTTCAGGGTATAAATTTTGTATCAAAAACTCATTCCCTTAAGACCTTACAGGACCCTTGGGCACGTCACGTCACAAAATTAAAATCGCACAATATCAAACTCGTTAATCTCTTACTGTAAGCAATTATCTATTTCAGGTTATCAAATGTAGTAGGACAGCTTATTCATCGAGATAATATTGATAAATGTCAACAAAGGGCAACATATTCCTATTTATTTTGTGTTGTTGTATATTTGCTCCTTCCTTCTTATTCTATCGGATATATTTTTTAATTGTATTTATGTAGTAAAATGTATAGTAAAATAAACAGTCCTTTTATTTTTAAAAATTTCGTATATTTTGACAATTATTCATATAATTATCGGGTATTTATCGCGTCCCATTTGTTATATTTTCCCTACGTTTAATAACCCGATAAATAATCTTTAATTATGTTAACAAATCGCGAAAGTTTAAAAAGTTTAATTATTCATATATCGATGAATGACACGATAAAATATATATCGATATTTTTTTGTTTTTATTTGCCCATCCCTACCAGACAGACGACCGCCGACGGACGGACGTCAATGTTTGATTGACGTTTGACTTAACGAACGCACGTTTCAAATGTGACAATGACAGCATCAACACTTAATAGAATGTTACCTAAATACAGGTGTGTCACCGCGTAATTAATTCATACCTAACTGACACTGGCAGAATTGCATCAATCAAGATGCAGAGCCAAAGCTAAAAGAAGAAGAAGAAGAACCGTGACCGCCCTAAATATTTAAACAGATGAAGATTGAAGACACCAAAACCACACCTAGTAGGGGGAGTATAGGGTAGCCTGTATGTTTTCATACATTAAATAGGTACCTACTTAGAACAACATATTTGAGGTTACAAACACATAAAACGTGACAAGAAGATTTTGGTACCTAAATAAACAAAGACATTTCGATTTACCGTTAGGTGCCTACCTATCTATATGAAATACGTAGATCCGACGAAAGCCATTATCTTGTTAGAGCCCCTTCTTCATAGACCAGCAATTCAATCAGTTCCCTTACATTAATCATGATAGCCATGGATTTGTTTTTTGATATACTCTCGATAAAGTTGGGTACATTTTTATTCGCGAAGACAAATAGTTGGTACCAAAATGTAACAATACCAACAAGGTACCTACTAAACTACATATTTGTGTTCGCGCGCTGGCAAGCTAGCTACCTGGAAGAAGATAATAACCAACCACAGAAACATTGTGTACGTAACCAACCACAGAAATCTTAATAATTATTATTTAGATTTCTGTGTAACCAACTAACTGGTCATAAATTTTCTGAAACCTACATTTAAAATTTTCGTATTTTACACACAATTTTATGAAAATTTAAGGAACACGAAAATTTTAACGTTAGCGTGTCATTATATACCCATATACACAGAAGTTTGTATGAAGATTCCTGAAACTCTCTAATCACAGTTATCACTCACACCAAGTATCAAACAAAGCAAAACAATGCAAAAGAAATACAGCTCAGAACTGAGCTTATTTATGAAACAAATTTTTTATCATCATGGCATCATAAGGGCCAAAGATACATTGGAAGAGAATCGAAAGGAGATTTTGAAGATGGGAACAGGTTTATGGGAATTCTTGCAACTGTTTTGACTTTGTTCAATACCGCTTAGAATACGAATTTCCAAAAATCCGTTCTTAGCGAGTACTTACGTCATATACGAAACATCAGCCTCGTAGCTTTTGTAGTTTCTGAGATTTCGTGATATGTCAGTGAGTAGCCTAACTTTGACTTCACACCTTTAAAGTGTGACCTATAAATTGTGAATTTCAAAAAACGCTGAAACATGTGTCTGTTTATTTTAAGTCACCTTTCTACGCTACAAATTTTGTAGGGCCAACAGTTACGGTTCTGAAGTTGTGATAAAAATTACCTTAGACCCCCTTAGAATATGAATTTCTAAAAATCTGTTCTTAACGGGTGCCTACGCTATAAAAGAAAATTTCAGCTTCGGATCTCTTGTAGTTTCAGAGATCTCTTGATGAGTCACCCAGTTTACTCTTTTATAAATATAGATAAATCCCTTTGTGGCCACGAAACTCGGTGTTCGCAACTCCTCCAACTATATTAAAATTATGGTATGTGATAGGTATAAAAAAAAATGGACAAAAGATTTTTGAAATTTCCGTTGTTTAACGTAAATTCGATAAAAATAGGGGACGGCGCTAGTTGGCTCAGGGGTCTTAAACATTTTTTGGAGATTACCCCGAGTGCGAGGGCTTACGCACTTTAATAACAAAAACTTTAGAACTGGGCTTAGTCATAGGATCTACCTATTATAAGGAACGAGGGTTGATAGGATCTACCGTACCCTACTTTCATTCGCAAAGGCTCTGTCGTAGAACGTAATAAGCAAGTAAGTGTACCAAGTAGACTTACCATTTTGTATGTACAATTAGGTTTGTTGTTACCTATGCAATTGTTCTTTAGTATGTTTGATTAAACTATGACTAGTAGTTTCACGGAGCCCCTACAGAGGCATCGACAAGCCCAAGAGCTACGCGGAGTTCCTACATTTGGAGAATGGCTGCAGTTGATCAAAATGACTAGGCTATCCTAATATCCTCCTTGCACACACACCATGGCCACCGCACCGGACTGCGTCGCATCCGCTGGCACCCTCGCGGCCTTATCAGATGACATTCGCTGGGATCCTCTGCATCATGACGGAGGTCACCCTGGAATTGCTGCGGGAGCTGCTGCAGGACGACTACCCCGATGTCACCATTCAACATTTTGAGGTAACCAAGAACTCAAGAAATTATATTGTTAGTGCAATCTCGGCGTTAAAATCACGTAATGACGATAACAACATTAACCAATAAATTAGCCAAAACGTCCACTGCTGGACACAGGTCCGCCACAAAGATCACCTCGCTACAATGACAGTTAACCGCTGCCCACATACAACTTTTGTCTAATTTTTCTTGGGCACAGGACAACTGGGAATAAGCCCAACGAATAACCTACTTACCTAGATAGTATTGACATCTCTTTACCTAGTACCAAGTACCTACACTATTACCGGCACGAAACTGTGCTCTCTTATTTTAAATTGAAAAATTATGTTATCGGCATGGATATTAAACCTTCTCTCCATACATCAGAAGACACGCTGGCTACTTGAACCTCCAAAAATCCGGTAGGTATGTACATATGTTGGGGATCCACAAGCATTTACCCGTAAAGGAAAGAGGTAAGTAGGTACGTGGTATCGGAACCTCTATAATGATTACCTGTAACGTTATCATTTTACAGGGCGTACCAGGCTCCAAGCGTGGTGACAACTACACGTCCATGGTCTACCGAATATCCCTCAAAGGAATTCGCAACTTGGAAGCATCAGACGGTCGCTCCACAGAAACAAGCTCCACCAAAGACCGAGGACAAACTTCCAAACTAGTGTCTATAGACGAAGGATCAGAGATCCCAGAAGAATCAAGGGAGCCATGGGCAGGTTCCATCATCTACAAATGTCTACCACAAAGCATCATCAGGCGTGAAGCCTTCAAATCCGACGAGTTGTTTCGCAACGAGGTAGCTTTCTACACCAAGATCTGGCCAGCGTTATCCTCCTTCCAATCCAAATGGGATGTTAAACATCCTTTCAAGTCAGTGCCGAAATGCTATTTAGCAAAGGACGATTGCGTGATCTTGCAAGACCTGAAGCAGTATGGGTTTGTGATGCCGGATAGGCGACAGGGTTTGACGATAGAACAGTGCTATACGGTGATGACGCAGCTATCTCGCTTCCACGCGCTGTCTCTGGCTATGAAATGTCATGATCCTGAGGGGTTCTTCGAACTGCTGAACGAGGAGGATGGAATCTCAGAGAGTGAGTTCTTGTAGCAATATTCTATCGGTCTAAAGTACCTACCTGTTAATGAGAACCCAGCTAGTAGTGCTTGGGTACTCCAGACAGATATTCAGATGCTGATGACCGACGACAGCCTATTCCTTAGATCTTTATTCTATTACTAGCTTCTGCCCGCGGATTCGCCCGCGTTTTTGGGATAAAAGTAATCCTTTAAGTTATTTCAGGTCCAGATCTGAGACAGATCTTTTTTTTTGCAAAAATACAGCCCGATTCATTCAGTAATTTTGGCGTTGTCTTTGGCCAACAAAAAGCAGTCCGTACCTACCTAACACAGGCTTGACGCTTGACCTAGCATGGCTGCTAAAATTCATGTTATTGTAAATAATTTGTGTTTTGTCTACCTATTTACTTCAAGTATAGGTAGGTAGGTACATAATTATATTGCTTTATCTATGCTGTTTATGCTAATAAGTTCTTATAAGCCTTCTAATGACTAAATATTATGGTACTATTATTTATATTTCTGTGGTACCTACTTACTTCGTTATTGTACCATGGAGTTCTACCATGTAGCTTTAACTTCCTAGTAATCATGTACGAAGTCCTGATGATCATGACTCCTCGTGCTTTGTAAAGTGCTTAGTTACTTCAATCTATCTAAGGGTTCCTCAACTGGTTTTCAATTTTTTTGCAGTGTTCTTCGTAGAAGATAACGTCGATTACTATCGCAGTTACTACAAGGAGGCGATCGAGAACGCCATTGCCATGGTCGAAGAAGAACTCAAGGATTCTCCTGTCAAAGATCTTTATCTGGACAAAGTAAGAAAATACCCTTCTTATTTCTTAAAGGTATTTGTAGGCATTAATTCCACCGACCAACCAATTGCTGACCAGTAGGTACAGCATTGTACTGCTTTGCTATGCGGCAAAGCTTGCCTATATGTATACATTTATCCAACTGATACTAGAATATGCTTATATTAGGGACCCGCTCCGGCTTCGCACGGATGCAATGCTGATACTACCATAAGAACCTTCCTCTTGAATCACACTATCTATTAAAAAAACCGCATCAAAATCCTTTACGTAGTTTTAAAGATCTAAGCATACATAGGTAAAGACAGCGGGAAGCGACTTTTTTATACTATGTAGTGATTTGCGTGTTCTGCTAAGTCCAACTTTTGTATTATTCTCTTTCAGTTCAAGAGTTTCTGCTCCGAAGACACGTTTTTCAAGACCATGGTGGACGTGGTGAAACCAAGAGAGCCTCTAGCTCTCATCTGTCACGGAGATTGCTGGACCAACAACTTCTTGTTCCGGTACAAGGATGGGGATATTGCAGAGGTTAGCATTTATTAATTTATTTCGTATTCGATTCTTTTTCGTGTCATTCAACAGACGATATTGTTATCTGATGTCAGATTTACATAATAGCCTGTAACAAACAGCATATTTAGTGCGTTAACGTTTCACGTTATTACTAAACCCTTATAAGGAATGTTGTATAAATTTCGAGGTTCTTCCAGCTGTGTATAGTAGACTACCAGATAGTCCGCTACGCGTCTCCCGCTCTCGACCTGGTGTACATCCTGTTCCTCTGTCTGGACCGCGCGCAGCGAACGGAGCACCAGGATTCTCTGCTGGACCTGTACGTGGAAGAGCTGCACAACAGTCTGCTGGAGATGAGCGAGGGCGACTCCGTGTTCTATGATAGTCTGGCGAAGGAGGAACTGAAGCAGATGTGAGTAGCAATATCAGAGACTGTTTTTGTGAGCTTTTTATAATAGATATATTAATATGTAGGTACTTAAGTAGGTATCAAGTATTTGCCTAAACGTGAAAGTCTCATTGTTCACAGAGTGTTGGAAGAGTTCAAGTGCTGCTCTCTGTTCGGGCTAGGGGTCGCTCTGGACATGTACCCTATCATGGCCTGCAACAGCGACGAGGCCCCCAATCTCTACCAGTCAAGGGTAAGAACGTGACAGGACAAAAACTATACTGCCAAAGTAGGTATACCATTTTGAAGAAAAGTAAAATTGCTCTCGGAAACTACGACGCCACCGCGTGAAATTTGTATACCTATCTACAAGTAACATTATATAGATCCCTAATCTGTACCCACAGTGAAATTTTTCAACGAATAAAAAACCATCGTCTGAAACACAAAACTTTCTAAACGAAAAGTTATTAAATTTTGGTACGAAACACTGATATAATGGGTGCCTATGTCCAGCAGTGGACGTGTATGGGCTGATATGATGATGATGACACTGACATAATAAGAATAAAAATACAGAATGTAAAAATCCCGACTATCTTTTACAGGAACAAGAAACAGTGGTGGTGCATGAATCAGTGCAGCCGGTGTGGACTAGCAATGCAGCCTGTCGGAGGAAGATGACAGACCTGGTGCAAGAGCTTGTGGATGAGGGCCTTCTGTGAAAAGGAATAACTGAATGCGGATTTTATGAATATGATGCGAAACAACTATAGTCTTAGCTAATACCAGCCAGTCAATAATACCTGAGACTCTAATGAGAACAGGAATGGGTAATACAGGAGAGATTGGAAGCTCCAGCTAAGGTATTACAAGCTGGGTATCTTCAAAATAAGAGTGATTACTGATTTGATAAGGTATCATAGCATATATCTAGCTAGACCTTCATCATACATCGTCGGCCACGTCATCTCCATTTTCAGGTGACATTGTGGTTATACAAAGTCTATTGATTATAAAAAAGTTCTTATCAATAAAAACATCGATACTTACATACATATATGTAATTGAGATATTGTACCTACTGTGATTATTTTTTGAATTTATCAGCTGAATTAACTGTTTTATTCAAATTTGAGATATTCAGGAATTATTGTTTATTTACACAATAATTTTAGGCTTAATAGAAACGAACTGTGCCCGCGGCTTCGCCCGCATAGAATATTATTTTTTGCGTGGAACCCTATTTTCTTAGTTAAACTGCTATTCAGGCCGGACACAAATAAAACAAATCTGTCCAGCCGAAATGTTCGCACAAACCCGACTTTGTTTTATGTATTAAAGATAGCAGCGAGTTTTTACTCTATGTATATTAAGATTAAGCTGAAGATGAGAGCACCCACATAAATAATACAAAACTGTGTAATAAAAAAAACAACATTTTTGGGTAGGTAATTTGATTTATTGTATTTGTTTTAGTATAATAAACACGTAAAATAAGATATCGTTGTTAAATCTTACATATTATTATAAATAATATAATTATGAATGCCTGTTTTTTTTTTATTTGTGACACAATTTTCCTAACGTCAAAATCTATTGAATATTAACTTAAAACTTGTACGTTATCAGATCAATAACTGTCTTTGAAAAATACTTATTGCTTTTATGAAGCAACTCCTATGTGTAAACACTAACTAAAAATTAAATTAGTACCTATAACATACAATACAGTGTAGGTATTATAAGAAATGACTTGATTTGTTACTGGGGTTCAAACAGGTTTTAAAATCCAGAAGTATATATTTTTTACATCGAGTTTAACATAAATTAGGCTTTTTAAACCAACCTCTAGTAAGTGCTTGTGGTTTTAGTTCATTCGTTTTCGTGTGAATTGTATATTTTTAATTCAATTCGTTGAATAATAATCGATAATGATGAACCATCTTCATTGGTTCCAAACAATATTGATTTTCGAAATTCATCGCATACCCATCATGCTGTTTCTTTTGTACCTATTCCTATCGAATAGGTATCATAAGAAATGCAGGGTATTTATTACCATCAATATTTTTAATCAGTGTAAAGAAATTGTTAAGTACGTAAATTATACGAGACAAATGGAAAATAAAATATAACCCAGTCTAGATATTTAAAAACCCGATTCTGTCCTTAACTCTAAGAATTGGTAATTTATAAAATAAATACCCGTACTAAGTCGTGGCACATTAAATAAAATAATACACATTCAATAAACAATAATAACATTATATAATTACGTACCGTACGGGTTCACGTTAATTTAACAGATCTAAAATAAAATAATCAGTCATTGAAAGCTTCAGATTTTTTGATGAGATTCTAGCGCTTACAATCTGAAGTTTACAATAATGTATCAATTTATTAAATATTCCATACTTAATTTAAGGTCGTGATGTAAGGCACGTCTCTAGCTCCAAAACTAATTTTAATAAGACTTCGTCTTGTCAAAAATACAAAAATAATAGATGACTGGACATCACTATTTCAAGAAGTGTTTTCAATAGCAACCTTAACATAGCAACCATCAATTTGTTCTTCATTAACTAGCTGAACATTATTTTAAACTAGCCCTCAAAGTCGGCTGGGTCGTGGTTCCGCCTCTACCTTTAGACGCCTGAGTGGGTCTCATAAACCCTGACGTACCTTTTTGCGGCACTCCTGCCTTCATCGGAGGCCTGGCCGCTCCGACGGAACTTCCACTGGACGAAGACCTCGATGCTGGCATTCTGACCACCGGTTTCTGAACCGGTTTCGGAACAGGTTTGACTGGTGCGGGGGCTTTTCTGACCGTAGCTACAGACGTTGAACTGTTCAGGGAGCTACGAGAGCTTCTCAATGATGCTCTGGACGTTGACCTTTCAACGCGTAAAGAGCTGCCACGTTTTGGAGTGATGTTTCTTTTCGGGTCGAGTGGTGTCCGCGGAGGCGTTCTAGTTTCTTTGGTAGAGATTTTCTTTGGGACTACAGGGGCCTTTGACTTCGGGATCGGAGAATCACATTCAACGTTGCAACCTGACGATGCTCCCTGTGATGCGCTTTCAGAGTTCAGACTCTGCGTTTCTTCAAACCCTTCATCGTTTAGTTCATGCTCGCTCTTGACTTTAGGGATCCGAGGGGATGTTGTTCGTTCTGGTACTTTCTCTCTGAGACTAGCTCCAGTGGATTTTCTATAAGCGTTCCTAGACCAGACTCCTGTTGGGTTTTCCGTTGGCGATTTCAGTTCTCGTATCGCTTTCTGCACGTCTTCTTGGTTGATGGAAGTTTGTCGCCTCATCCTCAAATAAGGTTTGGGCTCTTTGGTGGCCTTGTCTACGCTTTGGTTTTTGAGCCTCGCTTGCCAGGTCTTTAGTCTGTTCTCCTTTTCGTCCTTTATCACTGCTGGTTTGGCTGGCTCTAGGGTGACTTCTACAGGGTAAGATGCTTGGACTTCTAGTTTAGATGGTCTTATGACTTGCGTTTCCGCAACAATTTCGATCGGTTCAGGTTTCTTCTCTTCTTCCGGTGAGCTTGAGTCGGTGTTTCTTTTGTATCGCCGAGTTCTTCTCGCTGCTGAAAAGCGGTCGAATTGTCCATCTCCTAAGATCTCTTGGCAGAGGTCCTTCATTTCAGCTGTAGCCTTTTCATTGTTTCTTAGTGGGAAGTTTGGTTGGAGTCTTCTACAAGGTTCCCTTTCTGGAGGGGGGTTGAAGAGTTTCCTCTGCGCCGGTGGTGTTTCTATATTATCTGAGTCTATCTCTGCTCTGTCCTGTTTATTTTTTGGGTCTTTTTCTACAGTGACGTGAATATCAGGTAGTTTCCGTTTGTCTTCTTCAGTGATGGAGACGAGTGGTATTGGTTCTATTTGCTGCCGCGAGCGCTGCCTTCTGAGTCGAAGTCTCATTTCTTCGTTTTCTTCTGTCTTCCTCCATGGAACCCTGGTATCTTTCTTCGGCGGTTGGACATCTGGAGAATAACAATAATCTTAATGACCGCTACCATTGAGAGAAAAAACTGCCAGCTGCCGATTGTGGCATCTAGCAGGTCAGAATAACGCAAAAGAGAGGGGGCATATACCGAGCATTGGGTGTTCACAGACTAAATAGATATAATATATGATTATATAAATATATAATTACCTTCAACAGCCTCAATAGTCCGGACTACAGTGCTGTCAGCCAACACTGCCGGCCTCCACTCAGGCCTGCCTTCTGCCAAAGGTTCCAGGGTCGTGCTGCGTTCACTCTCTGAAACAAAAACAACTATATGTTTAAGTAACGTTTCAAATTAAATAACCAACGCCTACGCCTTAGGAGTATTCTATAAATGAAATATAGACCTTATGTCCGGAGAAAAATGTTTCAGATTGCATTACCAACGCCTGTCGATGATGAATTCCATAAAAAAAGGTTTTGAATTAGAAGGAAAACTTACCGGAGTCGTTTTCCAAGGAACGCCTGTTAGCTTGCAATCGCCTCGCTCTCTCCCGTAGATCTGCGTCTCGTTTCTCTTCTTGACTGTTCGCTCGTAGCCACAATTCGATCTTTTGTCTCCATTCCCTGGAAAGCACGAAGTGAGAGGTTACTTAGTTAGAGCTCATATTACTTCGCGATGTAAAAGAGCTATCTCAAAGACAAGATGCCCATTGCAGAGTCGCCAATTCGCAATGGTTCCCCAAAATATTGATTTTGTATTTTTACGTGCTGCGTGAACCCAATATTGTCATTGTCTTTGTTGGGTCCGACAATGGCGAGCCAGATTTTAGATTTGTATGATACGTTCCTTTTGTAGCACAGTAATGGAGTCCCGGTGGCAACATAGACCGTTCCTTCAACGTGTGCATAAGGAAAGGGCCTTTAGGAATGGAGCATAGGATACTTACTTAGGTTTGGCCTGGTCCATGGGATCGGGGACGGGTGCAGGAGAGGGCGCGGGGGAGGGCGGCGCGCGGGGGGAGGGCGCGCGCTCTCGCTCCGGGATCTCCAGGCGAGCGCGCGCACTGCCGCGGCGGGACCACGAGCGATCTGTAACAAGTTGACGATTAGTGAGGGTACACGTTGAAGGTTCTTGATTACATTTATCGAGCGGAGAATCGGTGGCTACCCACTGACATCACGTCAGTGACGTATGAGCGTAAATAAAGTACCTAGGCTGCCCCAAGCGCTTCTCTCGCGCAGCTCGTTAGCGTGTGGCGAGGAGTGTCGCAGGAACTCGAGCAGCCCTTCCTCGTCGCCTTCTCCAGGGCTGGCGCGGCTGCGGCGGCGGAGGCTGCCAGTCGGAGTCACATCTGAAAATGAGAAGACGCATCACCACAAAGTTCATATCGAAATCTCCTAGCTAGAATATAGAATAGAGCCCTGAGCATGAAGGCTTGCCTAGAAGGTAAAGCTGCCGTTGTAAATCTCATAAAACATTTAAAATAAAAACACTATATCCACTCCAACATAGATGGCACCATCTTTCTGAATCACCGTTTGGATTGAGTCGAGGATGGGCGTGCTGAAAACGTTTCAAAAGCAAGGTCTCACCAGGCGAAGGTGATGGATCATGCGGCTTCCGCAGCGACCTCCGTCCCAGCCCGTTCCGGATGTCCAGTAGTAGAGATTCCATAAGAGACTCGCATTCCGACACGGGAGTGCTGCATACGCTGCTTCCACCTAGAATAACCACTTTTGATAATGCCCAGTAAGTACTTGGACAGACATTTCCGATCCATTGGTGCCATAGGTGAGATAGTGACAAACAAATCAAAAAATCTCTGAAATTTAAGGTTCGTATACAAAAAGACGAGCTACCTAACGAGTACTGGCCGAAAACTGCATCGGACAGAACGAAATGTTGACTTATTGTTGAAAAACTTAACTTCTGATAGCTGAGCCAACGGATTAAAGAAGCAACCCATACCAGTAGTCTTGATCTTGGTAGCGGCGAGATCCCTGGCCCGTCGTCGTGCCGCCGCCTGCTCCTCGTTGGCGCGCCGTCGCGCGTTCTCGCCTACTGCTGAGCGGAACTTAGCGCAGAACTGAACAAAGGTCTGTAAAGAAAAGCATAAATGGTACTGAATGCTACTCGAAATTTGATCTCATTATCATCTAGTCCGAAACAAATCCCAGCTTGTTTATGTTATGGGGAACCAGATGATTCATACTCGAAAATCCACAATACGAAACAAATATTTGCGAAACTAAATCTTATATTGGTACATTCGACGACGAGAATCGAAGCAAACTTAATACATCTCAGGCAGACTTTTGCTTACGTGGTGGTGACTGGTGCACCAGTCACCATGGTCATGACCATGGTCATCCGTAAAGTTCATACAGAGAGCAGTGGAGCTGTGCTGACTATGGACAAGACAGTAATAGTACAGTTTGAATATTAACAAGTTTCGAAGAGCAACCTCTTCAAAAATAAAAATTAAAAGCCATTTATTCTACTACTAACTATTACAATTAAATGTCAATTAACTTATAGGTAAGTATTAAAATTATTATGCATAATGTCACGTTTTAGTAGAAGTCGCCTGTTTGGCGTAGGCCTCCCCCATATCTCTCCATGCTTTTCTGTCTCTGGTTTGTCTACGTCCGTTGTTGGTATTTGTGTGGTATCAGATGAAATTAGGATATTCTTCGATCTTTTCCTCTCTTCTTCTTGTCTCGCATAGTCCTAAGATATCCCAATTCATTTCCTTTGTCGCTTCGCTTAATTCTGTTAGTTTAGTATCTGCCTGTAGAGTTCTTACGTTGAGACTTCCTATGTATAGGTATTGTGACTTATCTTGTACCGTATTCCATGGTTTGAGGGGGTTTGGTCGTACTTCTCCACGGTGACCAACCGGATTAGAGAAGTTTATTTTAACCGGATTAGTTTATTTTAGAGAAGGCATAGTGGGGGGGGCTCTATTCGTTTTTTTGAATTTTTGTGTCTGTTGGTTCCTTTGGCTAGGCTATTGTTTTTCCTCTGTCATTTTGTTATTTTTAAACAAAGTTATTACGCTGTTTGTTGTTTCGTTTTTCTTCGAATTTAGTATATAATATTTTTTTTTTTCCTCGAAAATACACATACCTTAAAGCATTCCTCAAGTTTAAAGGACACGGGATCCTCACAGAAGAACTCAGCCAGATGTGTCCTGATGCCCTCCACCTCTTCCATGTCTTTGTTCAGAGCCGACACTTCTTGTTCCGCCACCTGGGAAGGAAGACAAAACAATTAATCCAGTCCGAAACAAACAATCAACATTCAGGTCAGGAGATATATAAGATTAAATATTATTATTGTTAACTCGTTTTTCCTACAGGGTAAGAAGACTCTGCATTTCTTCCACTTGTTTCTGTCTCTGAATAGGTCTGACTGACTAGTGACTAGAATGTACCTACTCATCTAACTAGACACTTCAGCTCTGGTCTGCCGTGCGGACGTAATACCTAAACGGGGTGAAACACCTAGCTATAACTGACCTGTAGAAAGTCTCCCATCTGCTCCCTGATATCCGCCGGCGTGTTTGGCGACTGTGTCTCCTTCTTCAGCCCTCGTATCCTGAGCTCTAGCGTCTTGATCTCATTGGTCAGCTGTTCCACTGACGCTTTCGCTGCTTCCTCGAGAACGCGCGTGTCGTCTGCGAAGTGGACTAGCTCTTTGTTCTTGCGTTCTGCTTGCTGTGGAAAAACAAGTATTCACTAATTCATTGCAAGAGTAATCGTATCAATATATATTTCGCAACTATTGCGACACCAATAGTTACGAAATATAATACATTTCTCGATAAAAAAAATATTGAAACTGCAAGTTGTCTTTATAAAAGCACATAACACAGAAAAACTGCATGATTAGATGAGAAAACTAAGAAAATGAAATTGACTCTTTTAATACGGTCAGTTCAGCTTTAGGCGCCGACCATCCAGTTAAAAAAATCTCTGGATAGTCTTTATATTAGTTTCAATCAATATAAAGTCCTTACCATAGCGACATAGTGCATCAGGTTCATCCCGGGTTTGTTCGCCCGGATGTCGGGCAGCTTCTGCAGAGAAGACAGCTTCACGCCCGCGGCTCCGCCCGCGTACCCGCCCGCGTTCAGGAAGTTACCCGCAATAAGGGATATGTATAGGACTTCCTGGAAGGAAAGAAAAATATACTTCTTAGTTAAAAGGCCTTTTATTCTGTTCTTGCGACCAGCGCGTTTGAGACCTTTGACATATGTGATGTGATCAAATAGAGTTGAGTGACATCACATTGCTTCGATTTTTGAGAAGCAGAAAGTTTGAGAAGATAATATTTTGACTACCTAAGTAGTAGACGCCGGGCTGATGCCCGATTTTAAAAGACCGTACTTGAATCGCACGTAAATTGAATAGTATCTTCACATCATCCAAAAGTTCTTCTGATTTGTATGTTTACCTGCAAAGCACTAGACGACATGAGGTCATCCCCGGCCACCAGTACCGCGTTAATGGCGCTCTCCAGGTAGCCAGCTGTTGAGGGCCATTCCTCCTTCAGCAACATTAGTTCTATTCGCAGCTTGTAGCTGAAAGAAAACACGGTTTTAGTATCAACAGTGTCAACCATGTCTGCATCATTGTCGAAAACTCGTTTCTGTCACCAGCAGAGACAGAGTTTAACTTTATCATCATTATTGTCATAATGGCAAGATTATTTTAAGACAAAACTTTAAAATCATTAAAATAATACGTATAGGTATCTATTTCCTTTCACATCACATTCTATTCTATCATAAGGTGTTCTATAAAATAATCTTTAAACTATCTTTAGTTTTAGACTTGGGTACCCACTAAATTTTTAATTGAAAATAGTAAAGGCCTATGTTCAGCGATGGACGTATACAGTCTAATGATGATAAGATTGAAGTGCCTGCGACTACTCTGCATCGCCCTGTACATTATAAGGCCCATTTTCCACCAAAGCAGTATGCGGAGATGACCATAGCGGAGAAAAAAGACATTTTCATCTAGGGTGTCTCCACCAAGGCTGTGCGCATATGCGCACTGGCTAGACTGGAGCGGAGATGTGTGCTGAGTCCCTGACTAAAGCGGAGATGTGTGCTGGTTAGAGCGGCTGAGCTGCATGCGGTGACCAAATATTTTTTGAGATTTGAGGTTGCACTAGCAAGGTACAGCTCACATCTCCGCTTCGATCTTACTCTGTTTTTCGCATACAAATATGATACATCCGCTCGATGTTCACCACTGAAGCAGAGCGGGGACGAGGCGTTTGTATAACGTTCTACTGGTTGTTTAAAACACATCTCTTCTCAGTTCAGCTTTGGTGAAGTCTGGCCCCCAAGGTCTGCCTACTACATATTTTGGATTCTACAAACCAATGTAGGCGTCACAGCCAAGCGGGTTGATACAACATTTAAATGTAAAAATATTGTAGGCATCCGAGAGTGTTTTGTTAACTAGTCGACAATCTACCGACTTTAATGTGTAGTGTAGACTAATATATATACAGGTTTTGAATGACTTACTTGGGCAGCTGTATCAACTGCAGTAGAAACTTCTCAGCATTCCCCAGCTTAGTGACATCACCGGAGAACGCCTTCAGCATCTCAGTCTCGTCCATCTCCGGTAATATCTTCAGCAGTCCCCGCAGTTTCTCTGTTCCGATGTCGTCGTGAGCGCCCTCGCGGATCATTTGGATTATGTCTTCATTTGAACTGAAACATAAAGAGTTCCAACATAAAGACAGAAAATAAACTCGAGGGTTGTCCACTCGTTACCAGCGGCCATAGTCTGGTTTGTATAGATGGAACTGATGGACTTTAAAGCCGAAGGTATACCTACCTAGCAAAACAAAACAAAAGGAGAGAGCTAATATGGAATTGAATTTAAATAACTGTTTTATGAGGAAGCCTTATATTACTATCTACCTATTCTACTGATGATATTATGTCCTACCTTCTAAACTGCTTCAAGAAGATGTTAACATTGAGGCTCCGTTTCCCGTCCAACAGAGTGATCTCCGAGGATTCCTTCCTGGGCTTGCGTTCTCCCGAGCTGTCACAGATGGGGCTGCGGCCGAGGCGAGGCGACGAGCCTGCCGAGCCGGTCGGTTGGATCTGGAACATTATTAATACGGGGTTATTTTCCGTATTTATAATGATGCATCTTATTGGCCTTCAGGCCAATAAGACAGAAAAATTAAAAAAAGTCGCTTTTATAGAGAGCAACACTGCATGAATGCAGCACGAGGCGAGTTAAATTGATGTGAGCTAAACAGGACGGTTAACTAGTAATTATTAGTAGTGAGCGTTTGTACATACTCTTAAGGATGCTTTTGCTTATCCATTGGATAGATCCCTTAATCGCCTTTCATAATCCACAGATTTTAATTTATAATTTTATTACAAACCATGATCCGACAAACTTTGTTTTGCTATCGACCACTGAGGGTTGAAGATTATTACACTACTAACTAATATCGCCTTTAAAAAATGGGGGTTGGGGTTAGATAAAAAGAAAATTGAGGATTATATGTATATGGGTATATGTTGTAATGCAAGAGCAAAAAAAAATGTCCTAAAAACAAAATAAAAAATTTGGAGCCCCTGTCTTTTAAAGGTATAGAAAATAGTTATCGACCAATTCTCAGACCTACCGAATATACACAAAAAAACATAAAAATCGGTCAAGCCGTTTCGCAGGTTACAAACACTGTGAACACGAGATTTTTATGTACATAATAATATAAAGACAAGAAAGAGCGCGTTTAAGTCTTTTATACTACACCTGTTCGGAAAGTTGCCTATTCCTTTTCCAATTATAAGATAGAAAGTAAGTCATTGCAGGCGTATAGGAATCCGGGAGGAACAACTCTTTGGAATTTCATTTCTCACGCGTTTTAGCGGGAGATAAAACTGCATAAAAATCCATTTCTAAAGTGTTCTTTTTTTTATTTCCTAAAGGATCGGCCGATATTTATGGTGATTTTCATTATAGGTCAAACTCCAAGTCCGCTTGCCTCTTCCGATTTCCAAAAAATATTTTGAAAAAAGAACCCAAGTGATTACTTGCTGGCGCGGGAAGTTCTTCTAATTTTGAATTTGGTGTAGGCAATTTTATTAATTCTACAGAATGTCGTCGAGTGGTAGTGAAAGTTTTATGACACCGCCAGAAATAAAATATTTATTCTGCTTTTTATTTTCCTCGAAGGTGTAGTATAAAGCACTATGTATCACTCGGCAGAAAGTGCGATTCCTGCCTCGTAGGACGAAACTTGCCTACAGAAAAGACTTCAACGCGCTCCCCTCGTTTTTTGTATTTTACCGTCGTCATAAGAATAAATATAATGGTGTAGCGCTGGTTCGCACCACAAGCTAAACGTAATAACAATTGTTCCGTTTCTCACCGGCTGTTTTTTAGGTGACAGCTTTTGAGATGTAAACTGTCAAAAAGCATTTCTGAAGAAGGATGCTACAGGTATGTAAAATACTTTGTCATTTATTTGAAAAGTCAAAATTCCTACCTGCTGGCAGAAGAGTCCTTCGATCTCTGTCCAGTCGAGTTCGGTTTTCGGAGAGTGTTTGTGACTCGACGCTACCAGTGACCAGATGTTTTTCTGACCGACGACCTGCAAAAGAAAATGCAAATATTTGAAATGCGCCCATATTGGAAGTCATTAACACATAGTACATACATCCATCCACTACCTTGAGACATCAGTTTGAACTGGTGCATCTAACAAATCTTCGGTTATGTTTTCGGCCTCAACATTTTATCAACCTGGAGGTAACCCACGCTCGCCCAAAAGTAATCAAGGATCAGACTGAAATGTTCCTTAGTTAGATAAAAGTTTTAGACCTGTTCCCTGAATCCGATTGAAGATAGTAGCTATCGAGACCTGATCATGATCTATCCTTTTTCTATGGGATGTGGTACAGCAGCGCCTCTATCGTGCGGACAGGGAGCTACGCAAATCTCATACAAAAATTCAACGTCACGATCAACCGAACTGACTTCTCAGGTTCTAGACTTTTATACCTACCTACTAATTACTTATTTTTAATCAAAAAAAACGCAGGCTTGTTAATAAAAATTGAAACTGACCTTGTTATTAGGAATCTTATTCCAATTGATCGTCTTCATCTTAGTCTTCGGGATGGGTGTCTCCTGCTGTGGTAGCTTTAGTTCTATCACGGGCGCTGGAGGGGGGGTTGGAGTCGAGAACACGGGCGGGGGCGGAGGTCCGGGCGGCGGGGGGCACAGTGGAGGCGGGGGAGGGGGAATGCAGAGTGGTGGGGGTGGAGGGATGCCTGGAACAAAAAACTATATCAAAATCGGTTCATCAGGGTTAAAAGGATGATGGTAAAAGATACCACCACGTAATCAAACAAAAAATAATACTAATCGCTGAACATTTTTTAGTTCGGGAAAAGTGGTATGCCAAAAAAGTAGACAGACAACATGACTTATGTAATTTTAATTTTGTGACGTGTCCAAGAGTCCCTTCTAAAGGAAATAAAGCACTTTGATATTTGGTCAAAAACTATTGCGAAATTTCAACTTGTAATAAATAATGTAATAAAAGACTCAACCATCAAAGAAAATTAACACTGCTTAGGAAAAAGAGACAGAGAAACAAAAGGACGTTGACGATGAAATTATTAACTCACAAGGAGGCGGCGCAGGCGCAGGTGGCGGTGGTGGCGGGGGTGATAGCGCTCGTTGGAGGCTCTGCTTTCTACCGCCTGACATGTCGCGGTGTTGGCACGTGCAGCCCATCTTAGCCTGGAAATAGATACTGGCATATTACTTGAAAGTAGAAGCCGATATGATGCAGGAACTCGACGCTACTAGCGAGAGACTCAGGACCGAGATCTGTAGATTATTTGATTTGTTCTTAGTTATGTGATTATGTGTACCTATTCAGTACCTATGGATCTATTGATTATGTCTCAAATAAATGATTTTTATTTTATTTATTTATGTAGTGTTTTGTTTTTTTATTTTTTTCTTTTAAATGAGTACTGTTTATAGCTTCTCCATATCAAAATTACTGAAAGCTTGAATAAGTAGACGTAGTTTTAGACCCGGAATAACATAAACAATTTTTGTCACAAAACATAATTTTAACATTTTTGTCATCCCAATTGTGGCCCTACGAGGTACATTACCTGCACGCTCGGAGCCCTAAGCAGCTTCGCAGCATCCTCCCTGGTCTCCAGCAGCGTAGCTCGATGTACCAGAGTCTCCGCTGTGTCCCATACGATGTCGCTGACAGGCTCCTTGGGGTCGATCCGCAGCAGATGCTGCAGGATGCTGAGGAATGGGATCTCTTGCGGCGTGTCTGACACCTGAAAGAAATAAAGAAAGAGATGGAATTCAGGTTGAAATATTTTGATCGCATACCATGCATAACATAATAAATTAGTCGCTGCTATGATGCAAAGGATTTGTGCGATTTGTTTCGAACATGAAATCATTATAGTAATTCCAACCCTGAATCATCCACAGACGGGTAGACAAAGTTCTTTTATAACTTTTTCCAGTCCATGTGCTTCTCGAATTCAAGTACCTATACCTTCCCTGCGACTCAGATGATTTCATGCGATTCTCTACCCATCTTACCAGAAACCTACCGATATGTAATAAAAAATTCGTGAGTACGTAAGGAGTATTGTAAAGATTGCTATGACATGACACCTCAAGCTTACGGGTCGGTTAACGAAACGTGCGATAGAGAGTCATCCAAGATTGGAAAGAAACGGGCGACGTAATAGCTGTGGGTATCTTTACACAAACCTTTGGGCTTTTGGTTTTATAATTTTTCTTCACGAATTGACGAGATAAGTATCGTGTATGCTTATAACCAGTCCTGTAAGCAGTCTGTACAGCTACTTGTACTGTACCTGTTTGAGTATAGCGTAGAAGACGTCGAGATGCGAGTTGAGGTTGATCCCCCCTGGACCTTGCGCCTCGTCGCTCTCCCGCTGCTCCTCGAACACGTCCAGCTGCACGCCCAGGTCGGGGTTGTTGGCGGCTTCATGTCTGGAAGAATATTCATTACATCGCTCATGAATAGTCATCATCGTCAGTCGAGGACGATTATGTCCATGAGTCAAGAATATATGTAGTCTGGATACTTTACTATAAAAGCTATGGTAGGATGAGTGCAGTTCTAAACGCGCGCGCTCCGCGTCCCAACATGAACATACAGTGGGGTTCGTAGTTACATTCATTTTAATATTATATTCATTAACCCGGTTACATTCATTTTAATAGTTTTGATACTTTTGTGTGATATTGGTCTACTCACAAGTTTAAAAAAATATTCGAAACTTAGATTTTGTATTACCAGCCATTGCTGCTAAAGCAACCGACGCGACGGGCTACCGACTCTCAAAGCAATAATTGCGACAAGTAGGTGGCAGGCAACCGATCGTGAATGAGCCTTTTACCAATAAAACTGTGAGAATCGAGTTAGCAACCGATTCTCTTTGAATTCTCTCTCGGTTAACTTTGCTCATAAAGAAATAAAAATTTATATAAGAAGATCGCTGGGAACGAAAGTACAAAATTAATGTTATTATTTTGTGTGATTCTCCGTGACTCGAAGAAGCTTAGCTAGCCTAGGATACGTACTAATGCAGAGATCTAATTACATACAAAAACCGAAGCGTATCCTCATGTTCGTCATGGCATAGTTTTTAATTACTCGTATCCAAGTCACTGACCAGGTTAAAGAACAGTGGCCCTGAAGCTTAGACCTTATCTTTTGACCAATCTATTTTACAATATCCATAAACCTAATCCGAGGATTAAGGGTTGCGCTACATTTATCGACGTGGAATCGGTTTATACCTACCTCAAAAAAGCTTTGAGTCAAGAACATGCACCGCGTCGTCCGAGCATAGCCACATGATCCAAGAAAATAAGGTCTGCTCCTCCGGGAGTGGCTCTTGTGACGTCACTGTGCAGTTGTCATACTATTTTAAAAAAATGTTGATTTTGGGAAACAAATGTAACAAGGGTCAATTGAAAAATCAATAAAATTATTACAATCATCAATTATGTTCGTTAAATCAGTCAAAACAACATTAGTTAAATACGAATCAATGTGATAAACAATTGGTAAATACAATACCACATAGGTTTATCATACAGGAGTTTGGGGAGTTACGATTTTACGCTACTGGTAGGTATCACCCCAGGAAACAGATTCGTCTTCTCTTCGCCGATGGCGATGATGACGTCACAAGAACCACCCACGTGACTATATCTTGGAAGAGCATAAGTACCTTTTTCCTTATACCATGCATAGCCCAATCAATCCTAGCCAATGCAAGCCGATGACGTATATCGGATACATAATAGGCTTGCATCAGCTAGGCTGAAATGCCATTGTTCTTATAAAGATTTGAATAACGACATTTACGCAGCATTTGCAGGGCAGGCTCGGTAAATGGTAGATTTATTTCTACGGCTCTGGCGCCAGTTTTTCACACCGGCTTACGCCGATTCTTTTTCTTCAACGATTCAAAGTATGTGTATTGCTTCAAACATGATACATTTATTCTTCATGTAAGCAGTTATATGGCGTGCTTCGCCTTACGATGTCTCACCATATTTTATATTAGACGATGCTGTGTCGATAAATGTAGCATGACCCTTACTCGTCAGTTTTCGTAATGGCCACGTTTTTGCCGCGACTCGTTTAGTTGATATTATTCACAGGGTCGTTCGGCGCCTTATTTGGGCTGCGTGGGCGCCGCGCGCCGCACGGTAGATCCGACGAAATTCATCTTAGGTAGTTAGATCACAGTTTGTTTGTTATGTTTTTGTGTACTTGTTATGTTGTGTTTCAGAAACCTACTCGTATAGATGCAGAAAATAAGTAAACTAAAGAATATCAGGAACTTTTTGCTCGAATAACGAGTAATGAAGTCGTTTTCCCTTCCTTATAAAATGAGATCAAATCAACAGTAAGAATAAGTAGGTAAAATAATAACAAGTTACGCCTTGTAGGACTATGAACATTCTATGACTTTACATGACCACTAGCAGCAAAAGTGGCAAACTGAACAAATACGCCAATAATAAACAGTCACGTGCATTCTTTTTTACCTGCACCATTTAGTTGATGGTATAATCTATACATAAAGTTATTCTTTGGTTAAGCATAAAACCACCAATTAAAATATCTTATTTCTCCGGTATTATTAAAGAACTAACCTCCCGCGGTGCGATTGGTGTTTTTGTCCAAATCTGCGGTTATTGGATTACCGTGACAACTCGAGAGCAAAAACTTGATGATGCGCCGCAAAAAATTAAGAGATGTAGGGCTGACAGCAAAAACATATCTGTGGTTTCTGGTTATATAATTTTATACATTTATTTTATAAATAAATAGATTGATGGTTTTATTATTTTCTTAGACCTTTATGTAATTTTGTTTGTTGTTGTCATTTGGTGTTATATCCTTGTCAAAATTCTACTTTTAATCAAATCTTTAAACATTTCTATAACACCATTAGTTGTCGTGTTACTAACTGTTCGGAACTTATTGAGCTGAAATTTAGCTTCAAGGTCTGATCCTGATAAAACAGTAGGTAAAGTACATATCTTATTTAAGAATTAAGTCATGCGTTAGTTTATAAACCTTTTGAAACTATCATGGTTATTATATACAGTAAAGTTATTCAGATGTAATGGTATATTTATCATGGATTCAGTTTTGGGCATGTGAGAGTGAAGTTTATAATTTACTATAGTAAGTAATAATTTATCATAATATTTTATCGAAAAACCAAGCAACAATGTTGGGACAGCCCTATAGTATAGATGTTATAAAAAGCGAACAATATAAATTCAATGGACTCTGCATTTGGTTTTATTGCGATATATGAATCCCGCAGCTAAATTATAAAATCAATTTTGCATGTGTCGATGTTGGGTTAACACGTCATAGTTATTATATTTATAGTGTACTTACCTTAGATTGTTCAGGGTAGGCAGAAGACCAAGTCCTGAAAGAGACAGATGTTATCATCATCTAGGCAGAGGTTGTTTGTAATACTTAGTTCTAGCTAGAGCTCTACTCTGTTACTAATTTAGTCACACTACTTTTGATTACCAGTTGTAAATAACATGACCCTCATAAGTTTACCTACTCCTCCAGTTTTTGGTTCTTCTGGAGATATGGCCGGCCCACTGAGACTTCTGCTTGCTAATTCTTTATAATAAATATCTAATACTGGACAATTCACACATCATTATATCTCTATAGCTTCAAGCTGAGCAGAGCTTGTATATTTGATATTTTCTTTCTAATTATATACTTTTTGTTTTAACTAAGTAAAGAGTTTTTCGGCGCAGAGATGATCATGATCAGACAGATATTTGACGAAAGCCGCAGAGCTGTGTTGTAGTCCGTGGTGGCTGCATTCTTCAGTTCTTCTCCCACTAACTTTTTATGTTTCTTACCAATGAACTCGTTCCGGACCCGGCTCCGGTCCGGCAGCCGCGGTGCAGAGATGATCAGACAGTTGACGAAGGCCAGCAGAGCTGTGTTGTAGTCCGTGGTGGCTGCATTCTTCAGTTCTTCTCCCACTAACTTTTTATGTTTCTTACCAATGAACTCGTTCCGGACCCGGCTCCGGTCCGGCAGCCGCGGTGCAGAGATGATCAGACAGTTGACGAAGGCCAGCAGAGCTGTGTTGTAGTCCGTGGTGGCTGCATTCTTCAGTTCTTCTCCCACTAACTTTTTATGTTTCTTACCAATGAACTCGTTCCGGACCCGGCTCCGGTCCGGCAGCCGCGGTGCAGAGATGATCAGACAGTTGACGAAGGCCAGCAGAGCTGTGTTGTAGTCCGTGGTGGCTGCATTCTTCAGTTCTTCTCCCACTAACTTTTTATGTTTCTTACCAATGAACTCGTTCCGGACCCGGCTCCGGTCCGGCAGCCGCGGTGCAGAGATGATCAGACAGTTGACGAAGGCCAGCAGAGCTGTGTTGTAGTCCGTGGTGGCTGCATTCTTCAGTTCTTCTCCCACTAACTTTTTATGTTTCTTACCAATGAACTCGTTCCGGACCCGGCTCCGGTCCGGCAGCCGCGGTGCAGAGATGATCAGACAGTTGACGAAGGCCAGCAGAGCTGTCTTGTAGTCCGTGGTGGCTGCATTCTTCAACTCCTCTACAACTACGTTTAGGCGGTACCGCTCGTTTTTCAGAGTCTGGCGGAAGAAAATCGTTTCTCAACTCGGCAATTTAGCCAAATATATACAAAGTAATAGCTGTGGTACTTTTCAAAGCGTACATGCAATAAGAATTCATCAATAACTTTATTTCTTTAGGCTTACAAAATAAGCACTTAGACAAGTTGTATACTATAAACATAGTATATATTCATACGTATCTAATTTAAGTTCATTTAATACAGGAAAATGTTTTTCTGGTTGGTAGGTCGAAAATGCCTCGGCATTAAGCCCATACTTTGTATTGTACATTAGTGCAATACAGTTTTTAAATAATAGAGTAAAGTGAATTACTGCCTTTTCTTCTTTTTTTCACTTACACAAATTTTGTGGTAGATAGGTTTTTAGCATGGCTTTACGTACCTATTCTTAAAGGCAATTTGAACATGTATTATCAACAACGAAGAATAATTCGTTACAAAAACTTTTTTGATAACCAATCACCTGTGAAAATAACCCATAATAAGTACCTACGTTCTATCTCTTCACACGTTTGTCTGAATATACCATCAAACCCTAAAATTCGGGTATAATTTTCTGAAATTGTTACTTTTATTAAATGGTTATTTTTACTCCTCCAAAACAGGTTCCATGAACTTCGCACACATAAACTGGCAATTTATCTAAATGTTGACTCCGTTGACCGTGAAACTGGTTTTAGAAATGAACGATAAAAGATCCTTGGGTTTAATGATTCGGAATTTTGCAGGTGGATCATCTTGCATGCTAATTTCCTTCTAGTTTATATTGGTATTCTGGTTTTTCTAGAATTAGCATAAAGTAGCGGTTTCGTCACCTTCTCGTATAGATACAATTTAGTCTTATTCGGTTTTACATATATATGTGTGGTTTGATGAGAAGACTCTATAATAATTAACTCATATATCTTTACATACCTTATACCGGTCAAGAGTGTCGACTGCCCGCGCGTACCCGTCAGCGTTGTACACGCACAGCGCTGACAGAAGCTCGAACACCTGTAAACAACACACTCATCAGATTTCTCACTTATTTATCTTTTAGTCTCAACAACATAGAAGGCAAGCCTTTGACTGTGTTTTTTGTAGAGGGGCATACTTGTCCTAAGTGAGAGTGGCAGGCATCAGAACTTTGTCAATTTTCATAAAAGTATGTAGTAAATTAAATCAGTAAATTGTTTTCCTTACTTCTCTGCCACAATAATGTATTTCATAATAATGTGTATTTAAGCTACTGATTGAAATTTGAATTCATTTTCCTCTTTGATTTTTATTTAGTTCGAAGTAATTCACATTTAACGTTCATTTTCTGTTTTTTTTTTTCATTTTATTCTCTTTTCTAATTATTGCACTGAAACATGTCAAACGTACTCAAAATCAAAATTTTGCTCCTTTTTCCGTTATGGTATTTCACTAGACCTTTGATTCAACGGCTAAGGTCGATTAAATACCATCAAGAATACCAAGCCCATTGGAACAATAAATAAATAGCTAGGTAGTTTATTTTGAACTGTGAATGTCTTGTTTGAATTTATACCACTTCTGTCAGACAGACGATCAAGATAAATCTGCCCATTCAATCAACGATATAGATTCAGTGACCTTGAAACCTCTACATAGTTATTTATGTAAAAGTTTAATTACAATAACCCCCTGACCGCCGCCGCACGCCGTAGGCAATTACATGTTAATATAACCTACTGCAGTATCGTGACCTAAAGGCTCAACCTGGAGGAAAACTGGTCCAAATAGCCTATAATGAGGGCTACCGCCTTGTTGACATTTCATAGGGGCCATGCCAAAAATACGATATAATTAAGAAACTGACGGTAATGGAGCGAAATTGCATAATAACAGTGGAGGTTTATGCTGATTATGATATTGCTTACGACGTATATAGGTATCTACATAATATATGACTTATAGGGCTCTATATGACACTATGCCGTTGAAATAAATAATAGAATGTGTTAATTTAACCCCCCACTTGATTTAATTGTATGATTTTACTCCCTTTGGATCCACTTATCTCAAAAACGCTTCGACAGCTTTGCCCTCATTAAGATACTAGAGTATTCCACACCATATCAAATTTCACGGAAATCGTATCAACAACGGTTGGACAGTTGCTCGAAGTGACTATTTCACCATATTAGCCAAATCACCCAAGCTTCGCTCACTTCGATCAATTATGTCCTGCGCTCATGGCTACTCTCCGCAGAGCCTGGCTGTCGTAGCTGGGATATCATCATCACGTCACTAAAGTCTTCTACACTATAGTTACCTGTTTCTTGACCGGCTTGGCAGGCGAGGTGAGCGCCGCCGCGAGCTTGCCCGCGTACTCCGCATGCTCTACGATGTAGTCCAGCCCCACTCGGCTTTCCATGCCGGCTCTGAAACAACATGTATACATATGTACGTGTTTATACATAGAACTACGTATATGAGATGACTGTTTATTATTTTATAAGTTCTACATCTGCTCGGATACTGTACTGGCTTAATCACATTTCAATAACTTTATTTATTTAGGCTTACCTACAAAATAAGCACTTAGACAAGACTTTAAACAGCTATAAATATAATTATGTAGTTATTATTTATCAAGTAAGAAATAAGGTGTTATTGATTTTCTCTTCATTCGTTTTCAAACATGAGGCAGAAACTACGTCATTGCTGTCGTACTAAATTGCGGGATCAAAACTATGGTTTTTAATTTGTCGCGCTGCGCTGAGCGGAAGAGAAAACTGTATGGAAATTCGTTTATGAATATTCGTTTTTTTTTTTAATTTTGTATAATATCAGCTGGTGGTCATGAAAGAAATTTCATTAGAGGTCAAATGACAAAAAGTTGTACAGTAACTCCAAGTCCAAATTGTATCGACCTCTTTCGTTTTTGGAACAATAATTTGAAAAAAGAACCAAGTGTAGAATCGCAGCCATGCTGCGCTTGAAGAACGCTCCTGGGAGTCAAAGAGAATACAATACTGACCTGGGAGTATTGCCACAGATTAGGTAATATTACTGGTATTGCCACAGATTTGAATTTTTTCTGTCCGTAGGAAGTTGCAAAGATTTTCGACTACTACGTCACTTGAATTCGTGTTGCAAATGGTAGCGCACCCCGTGTTGTTCTTAGTTTTAATTACTCAGAATATCTGGTGCTTTAAATTTTTTTTCGTAGGTTTATAGCACCATGGCAGACCGTGTGATTCCTAACTCGTGTGGCCTTTGGTTAGCTCCTAGTGCAATAGGTAGGCACTTGTTGCCTGCTGACATAGACCTAGAATTTATTTTATCCTAAATCTATGGTTACTGATCATAGATTTCTTTTTCTACGTTACTGATAAATTCATTTTCAGAGAACCTAGTGTCTAGCTAGATATACTTAACTTATGGATCAGTTGAGCTACCTGTAGATTGTTTGTAACAGTCTGCTGTTAGGTGGTTTAGAAATCTAGACAGACTCCATAATGCTGTGTGGATTGTCCAGCATTATTTATTTATTTGTAGGTACATAATATATTGGCACTATTACTACTCTGAGAAAAGATCAGTGTCGTACGCATACAAACATTCTTTCTTCATGATAATCCAAATGTTTATGCAATCACTAATCGCGAGTCCTTCTCGGAAAGCTATCAGTTCGGATGAATCGCATCAGCCCGTGCTGAGCATGTCAATCGACACCTGTGCGCTGATTTAGCGATAACTGCTTGTTTGTGTCTGGGAATGAAAGGTTTAAGGTCCAGGAGACGAACTACTAAACGGAGACTTCCTACTTTATAAATCTGGGAACTTCCTGGACCTTCCTATACTTCGCGTGGTATAACAAAATATTTTTTAATACGGTATTATTATATTTGGTAAAAAATATCGCAGATTGTCGTACATTTTAGGGGTGAATAACCCAAAGTTTTTAAATAAATTGTGTAAAAACGTTTTCAAAGTTGATTATTTATCGCGTGTGCTACTTTGCGATAGGGTTACTAGTTTTATTTTACAAGCTTTTATAATGTATGTTCAGGTCAAATCTTGCAACTCAATTTTAGATCAGTTATCCTCAACTGATTGAGCTGAAATTTGGTATACTTATGTAAGTTGGGTGACAATGCAATGTCATGTTACCATCGAGCTGGTCTGATGATGGAAGCCGAAGGTTGCCATAGGAACTCCAAAACAAAACGACTTAACCACTTCGAGTTTGGGTTCGTTGGATTTGTCTCCCCAACCACTTTCGACCTAGATGATATAAAAGTGTGTATTTAAAAGTTTCTTTTAATTAAGTATAAAACAAAAATATCTCGCTCACAACGACAAGCCATTATGGTCATCTTGTACCAACTGTTAGATAAAACATTTTATTAATTACCATTCCAAGTGATCTTAACATGCAAACTCACAGGAATTTCTTAACATCAGTATTTAATACTCAATCTAAAGCATTCTTAAGTCACTCCACCTGATTTATCATGCTGATTATCTTGATCACTACAAATAATTTGCAACAAGTAGTTATTAGCGGCAATAAATCTGTCCAGTGGACATTACCTACTGCAGGGAAATAACTTGCTTTTGACAGAAAGTACACTCGGGACAAATAATTCAGTAATTATCTGACAGACTTCAGAAAGCCGGCACTACTGCAAACGGCAAGCTTACCCCCTTATTCATAATAGTCTGCTAACTTAGAGCATTGCTAATTCTCACTCTGTCTTCTTCTATTGACATAAATAAGAGTGAGAAATAACACTACTTAGCAGCTGTTTTAAGTTAGCAGACCATTATGAATAAGGGGGTTAGTATCAGTGTGCACAATTCGATTACGTAAAAAGTTTTCGGGAACTAAAAACAATTTAACTTATATCTCGCTGTTTATATCGTATAATAGCCTCTGACAGATCTTTCAAACCCATTCGAAAACTAAAATTGAGTTCGTATTGAACATAAATTCTCCGTCTGCGGGATGAAACAAAGATACTCTATTGGTCTAAAACGTGCATGAAGCTATTCAACCGCTGTCAAGCTACGTAAATAAGTTTCTCTCAATCCCGTAGAGGCGTTAGAAGGCGCCAAATGTATGGAGAGACGAAAACTTTTGTTGTCATCGTAATTTAAGGAACAGCCCATACTACTTAAGGGCTCTTGACTCTGGCTTTGACCGCACCATCATTAAAGAACTTAAGAGAGACGAAAAAATGACAGAGACGTTGAAATTTTACGCAATCATTAAAAGTTTTGTGCAGTGCTGCGTTTTTAAACGAAGTTAGGCAAAACACCGTATAAAACCACAGGCAACTTTATTCGACAATACAATAGCGATAAACTCTCTGTGCACAGATCTGAAAATGAGACGGAGATTCGAGGCTTCATGGTATTTTGATTTTTTTCATGTTCTGTCTAGTGAGTCTTCATGCAGACCGCAACAACTTTGAGTGTTCAGCTTATAGTATATATGTATAATAAGTAAGGTAGGTATAGTAATTCCGAGATGTAGAGACACCGAGACAGGCACATATCTTGGATAAGCGCACGAATACTGCCCTTCTTATGAAAAGTACAGTAACTAGCATTTTTGCCAAAAATTGAGTTATATACATATTCGGACTCGCCTAAAAGTATGTATGTATCAAAATTTCATCAAGAACTCGATTACCTAATTTTGATACGTGAGTAAAAAAGATATAGATATGGGATTTTTTTAGGCGAGTCCGAATAATCTAACTCGATTTTGGCAAAAATGCTAGTTACTGCATTATTCATAAGGAGGGCAGAATGTAACTCAGCAGGCTTATGGAGTGAAGGACTAAAGAGGTTACGAGACTCCTTGGGCTTAACGGTCTTACCCAACACAGCGAGACTTCTGTGTGCTAATAATCTTGTTTGTATGACCGTACAACTTGTTAAAGATATAGTAAGTGAAGTAAAGTATTTCAGACAAATAGAGAAACTGAGACAGGCACATATCTCGGACAGCGGACGAGGCGCGTGGGCGAAGCACGCCGCAGGTTCGGGCTGGACCAAGTTAGGTGATTCATCTAGTTGTAAGTTGTAGAATTTGAAGTGGTTTCCGGAGGTTAATTGTTAGAGGTCTAGCGTCATTTACATATGTATATACAATATACTCACGTATTTATTACTTTAGGACGAATCTTAGCTAATAATAATAATTATGCTTTAAACTTAGTGGTTTTTGTGATGCGTAGAGTCCGGGTCCTTAATATGTTGCTTAAAAGGGTTGTGCCCGGAACAGTATTATGGATTAGCTTTTGTTACGGATTCTTAGGCTTCTAACATAACATAAGATTACACTTTATTGCACACCAAGAAAATATATATATATAGAACATTCTTCAAATTCATATTCTACCTACTTTTGAAAAGAATTCAACGCATGATCATAAAAATAAATTACGTTAATATTTTATTTCAATAGCACTGTGTATTTTCAATTATTGAGTTACCTTTCGAGATAATAATGGATGAATATGATAATAATGATATTATTAATATTATATTATACTACACGGGAGTCATCCCGTGACCGACAGAGTGTAAACCTGTTGAGACGTCGGCAAAAATAGGTAAATAAACGCGATAAATACCCGTGAATATTTATAATAATGTGTTCAGATCGCGTAAATTTTAAAAACTTTATTTATATTGTATCTAATGAGTTGGTATATCTTTCAAGATTCAAAAGTTAGACATTTTAGATTTTTTCAATTTTCTTCATTCAATAGGCATATCGTGGTTGTCAAAATTCTAAAACAAATCCACTTTATGTGAAAATAATATTATTCTTAAAACGCAAGTGCCTAAGACTTACACCAGGGTTCACAAACAAGTCGACTAGGCTCTATGTGAATGTCTGAGTTATAAAGACACGGCAGTAGAGGTGGCGTTGAGGACATTTTACTAATTCTACGGATTTGGCAAGTCTGCTTACGGAAATAGATTGTTGGTCTGTGACCCGTTGGGCTTATGCATGTTGATTTCCAGGATGTCAAACAATACTCTAGCTATATAGAGATTCTACCTAACACTCTGCTAGTTTCACTAGCAATGTTGAACAAGCACTCTGCTATCATCGTCATTAAGGTCTTTATAATAAAGAAAACGAATAAAGATGAAGAAATTCTGCCAAGTTAAATGTAAGTAAGTAGGTATACCTTTTGTGTTGCCTACCTGAGAAAACTCCTGACTGAAATTGACGTTATATTCCGTTTTTGTAATGTTAGAATATAAATTCATTTTTATTCGGGGGCGACGAATACATTGTTCGAAGACTTGTGAATTTGATGGATACAAAACAACCAAAAGCACATATGAAATGTATAAAGTACGTTTTTTTTATTGGCGTGAGCAAAGGCCTTCTCTAAATCTTTCAACTGTGTGCGGTCATGCGCAATCTCCCACCTAAATCTAAGGAAGGTGTGAAGCACCTATCAAGGTTTGTTACCACCAGTCTTGAACAAAATAAACCTTTGCCATTAAAAGCCCTGGCAGACCTTGCCGCGAGGTCCGCCGCATTTGGTCTGGTCCAGGTCAGCTCCAGATGCCCTTACGCATGGCATTGTCGAGGAATGCCACCGACTGCGGAAATAACAGCAGCATGTTATGATTGTGGTAAACGTTGTAGATTAAAATATGAAAAAAATAATCATGATTGAAAAATAACAAAACGAAAAATTGCAACTATTATTAAAATTTCTATCAATTTTCTAAAAATCTAACTCATCCGTCATCTTCGAAGGCAGTGCCCAGAATGATGGTAGTATTGTCACATTAAATAGCAATGCAAATTTTTTGACTAAAATAGAAACCAGCAGTCCTGACCTCTGGACTTTATGTGAAGTTTGGTATGATCTTTATAAATTGCGTGTGCCCCAGACCCCAATGACCAAGGTTTCCACCCCAAACGACTCGAATAAGTAATCTGGGTCAAGATTGGCGTATTTTCGCCATTTGAGAGACTCCGCTAATGTTTGCTGCGTAGATAAAATATTTCAAGTAATATCTAAACGGCGGAAACACAAAGCAATAATTAATATGATGCTGAGTCAATTAGATCTTTGAATTACGATGAAATAATTTTCTTTGGATTGTATTTTCTAAATAAATACTTTCAATATGTTTCTCTGGAGGCGGCTCAGGACCGCTATTTGTGGCGTCGTACGGGGGAGGCCTATGTCCAGCAGTGGACGTGTATGGGCTGATGATGATGATGTTTCTCGCCGCAAGACACTCTCATACAAAACTCAGTAGTAGTCTTGTCCTAGGCTATAAAGCAAAACCCTACTTTTCCTCACCCGTTAGAAACCACATTAGGCTGAGCCCATCATTAGGTAGGTATATCAGGTCGCAGGGGTCGCTTTCTCTATGCGCCGGCGCAGTACACGGATGCTTGCTTAGACAATGGCGGACATCGCTCATATTTATGAATATTTTCTTGAATGATGCTGCCAAAATTGATTTTCATGGCATTCCAATTTAAAAAACGTTTCCTATTTTGGGCTGTTCCAAACAGATACTTCATCTATTGCTGACAGTTGAATATTGATTTTACTTTAAATTTGGCGTGTTTTAAAAAACTATATCTGACTTCAAATTCCTGAACCTACCTCTTGTTTACGCTCGTTGCCGTGGAAACTGTTTGTTAAACCTAATAATCGACTTCAAATCCCTTACTTTTACCTTGTTTTTAAGTTTTGCGGGATAAACACTAATTCCCTGGGAAAAAAAAAATTATGGAATAATCTCCTAATCATTTTCTATACTGAAATTAGTGAAAATTCTTTCACTAATATAGTGAAAGAATTTTGAAAATCGGTCCAATATTGGCGGAAATATCGTGTAACATACAAAAAAAAAATAACAAACAAACAATAATAAAATAAACAGTCGAATTGAGAACCTCCTTCTTTTTTGAAGTCGGTTAAAAAGTGGTGATGTACGACTTATGATAGTGAAAACAACAACTACATTGGATGGATATTGAGGTAAAATTTTCGTAGACATTTTGTAGCACAAGGTGCGCGTTGAAGTCTTTTGTACTTATGAAATTTCATTTCACGGCGCGCGGGTCAAAAGTTCCTTTGATCTCTACAACAGTTCAAAGGAACATTTTTGACCTCTGGCGGAAAATCTGAGCGTATCGTCTTGAATAAATCTATGACTGTTGGTACTCGTAAAGTTATCCAATTCCACAAAATCAAGTTACCTACAAGCTTCCTTTCTCAAGTCGGACATCTACACATTCATTCCGTCATAAAAAAACTAATCCGGGCTCATCACGTCAGGTACCCAACAATAAACAAACACAGTTTTTGTTTAGGTAACTCAATATGTATTAATCCGACCACAAGATGCAGGGATGGACAGATAGACAGTCGGATCGTATGTCGTGTCGGTCGTTGCTCTTAGGAAACAGCTTGTTGAGATTGAATCTCAGAGACAGGAGATAGTTTTCTGATTTTATTATTTGTAGCATCACTTTTTCTGACTAAGCTGAGTACTTGCAAATTATTGATCATAATTTTGTTGTGTTAGATTCTTATCATCATCATTGGAGTCCTAGCCACTGCTGGAATTAAGTCATCCCGAAATTTTTGGGCCTACCACCACGGTCGTCGTTAAATTCGTTTTGGATCATCAACTTAATTTAGTACGGGTGTGTACTAAATTAAGTTATGAAGTAACATAACCTTATCTGGTGCAGAACGAAACTAAGGATATGAAAATACAAAATAAACATAGGTGTCCATGTTAACGGTACTCATATCCTAGCTATGGGTTACATGATCCTAGCTAGACGCATTGAAATTTAATTAAATTAATTGCTCAACTACGGAACCCTAAAAAATATAAATCGAGCCAATAAAAGCTACAGAACCACAGCTCAGCTGTACCCTGCTTGTTTGCGCATCGACAGAGACCTTGAGAGCCGGTTTATTATGCAACGTATTTATAATCGAGCAGCCTGCCTGCGCGCGCGCTGGTATGGGCATTCATCTATTATATACCACTACTAGTGAATAAGTTGTAAGTTTAACTAGTTTGCATGTGTTGGTAGCGAAGTAAAATGTTTTTTTAGGGTTCCATTTCGTTCTCAGATGAAAAACATAGTTTCGATCGTCAGATATTACAAAATACGCAGCACAACGCTTCTGTGCTACATATGTACATTATGTACATATGTAGCACGTAAATTAGGATAAATTATTTTTAATTAGGTATTTAGTTATGTTTTCATTAGTCTCGATCCAAAATCTGATTGCACTTTAACTTTATATTTATCAAATTCAAAAAGGTCTTCGACAAAAGAGAAGATTTGGTAAAAGTAAAAGTTGATTGATTTATTGAGCAACTAACACGATTTAAATTAAACAATTACATTAGATACTTAAAAGTTAGGTTTATTCGAATGTGTTTTTTTTTAATGAAATGTCGACGATTGAGATTGGGTGTTAAAGAATCTCTTTGTTTTCTTAGATATTACTGATTACCGTGGTTATAGATCACATCTCTGGTGCAAACTTACCCCTATAGTAGGTACCTTGAAGAATGACGCAGTGTCGGTCGCTTATTTGGCAGGTCACGACTGATCGTTTAGTGACAAAGGGCGCGCCATAATGATATTACAACGACCTATTGTTTTTCTTGTCTACCGTTCGTAGGGCTGGCGCATGATTAGTTGTTTTACGCTACTTGACGCCACATATAAAAACCTAACCTCATGCCAAGTAGTAACCATCGCCTAGCAAAGCATCATCTCAGATGCCACAAGGTGCCCATATTGTCAATGTTTATTGACAATATGGGCACAATAGCTGCGTTTTCAGTACCTACCTAAGCAATGGGAGCGAAAGATAATTTTTCGTGGTCCTTATTGGAATGTACATCTACATATGTATCTGTCACTCGCACATTTCTTGGAACCTACCGTCCACTTTTGCTGTACACCAAAACTGTTGTAAAACTGATTAAGGCTCATCTTGAATGTCATGTACCCGTTCTTTATCCGCCAACCATACCTTTAGATTCAAACCTAAATACATAGACTTACTTTTTTAATACTTTCTTTTTAGTATTTCGGTCGAATCTTTGAAGCCTAGGCAAGATTCAAATATTTATTTGCGTCAAACATGATAATAAAGTTAGTAAAATAAAAATAATATCAAAATAATGCTGGACAATCCGCACATATTGGATCATGTTTCGCTGTGCTCTAGCCTACATTAATACAATTATAATTTAAGATTATATTTTTTTTTATCATTCAGACATTTAAACCACTTTATTTTAGGTAAATAGTCATTCATTAATTTCCCAGGACAAGGTGGAAGGATGTATTGGTAAAGAACATGAGAGAGGGTCAAGCTCGCGAAGAGGACGACGAGCATAGAGCGTAGACAATTTAGTATTATATTTGACGACCGATGTTGTGCGGCGGGCGAAGGTCCGCCTGCGACGCAGAAGGTTGCGGGTTCGACTCCCGCCTTGGGACAAATGTTTGTTCTGGGTATTTTCTATGTATAATAAAAAATATCTATCTATGTAATATATTAAATTACTTATCTCTATGACTCTGCTTAGCTTATTGGGGCTAGATGATGTTGTGTGCACTGTCTAACATTATTTATTTATTTAATACATACTACAAGCACAAACAGTTATATTTACTCGTACAACTTGAATCACCTGACCATACTGACTTCGGTACCTAACTTTACTTTTTATCTTGAACAGTTTCCGAGGACATAGAGTCAGCCCTAGACGACCGGAAATAAGCACTTGCGTCCGAGTGCGCTACCAACATGTTCATTGAACTGCATTTTGATTTGTGATGCCATGATCTGACTACTGTCTTTCCTATACTATTATCACCATCAACTTTTCCACTGTTGGAATAAGGTTCTTTGTTTATTTTGAGACTGCGCTGCGAAGTATAATAAAGTGTAAGACCGAATCCTGTAGTAATATCCCTAAAAGCATTTTTTGTGTATAATGTCAGAACTACTGTATGAATCCTGCTGATGTATTGCGTAGATGTAATAACAAAAAGCTCGAAAGCCACTGCAGAAGAGAGTGATTTTAAAATTTTGCATGGGGATTAGAAACCTGACAATAAAAGTCACGGGTAAACGCTAGCACCTCTACATTTTATTTAAAGTCAGTATATAAAGTAATAAATAAATCATTATTCCCATGAATGCAGTTCAAATTACCCTGAGCACATGGTCAAAACATATAAGTAGGACCTAAATGGTCTAGTCTCATTCAAACCAACAAGGAAGCAAACCCTTATTTGGACATGGGCATAAATGGCCAGGGCTTAAATGGCCATGTGTATAGAGCTGGTTAATATGTTTAACCTTGGTTTTGTCCGAGTTTAAAATAGTCATTAGTTAATGGGAGCTTTAGTCCGCAGTATCCGCAAGGATTATTAAATTATTTTCCTACTTTAAATTTTTTAGAGTAGAAAATAATAATAAATAGTACCTAGTATATTTAACTAGTAAACATAATTATCATTTTCTCCCCTAAACAAAATGTAAGAACAAGTAGATATACATTTGTAATAACTGAAGCTTCTAGTAAATGGTATGTACTTACAATTATTACCCGCAGCACAACATTAGGACATCTGTAAAAAAGAAAACAGATTGAGTATTATTAAAATTAGGTACCTAACTCTACTTGTTTTTGCCTAGTCTCTAAAAACTAAACTATGCACAAGGAAGGTTTCTGAAAGATTCTATGACGCAGCAGCCGACGCGATGGTCCACCAGAGTCGCAGATAGGTACCTACTTACAGAGTAGATTGCCGCCGCGATACATACATATTTGGTTTTCTATCTGGGTAAAATACATAATGTTAAACATAATTTTATAATAGATATTTAAATCAGTTATCTGTTTCCCATAAGTAGCTTCTGCTAATGTTACGGCTAGATTATGTGTGAAATAACCAGCAAAAGAAAACTAGTTTGCTTTTTAGTAACAAATTGCCGCCTCATTTAGCAACAAATTAGCGACTCTTATGCATCTTGAACGCGATTTTCTCTACTTATAGGTAAGCGCAGAGATTTATTATAATCGGTTCAAAGGCGGCTCCATAAGCAGCCTGCGTGTGCGCATAGCTGCACGTCTCTACGCGGTAGTCTTACAGTAGCCATCGTTATGTAAAGATGAATGATATAAAAATCATAAAATTGAAAATTATTATTTTACACTTCTAACGAATCATTGTGGTCAATTGGTAACCAGCGCCTATAGTAGATGAAAACCTCGCTGGGCACATCACACATGCTAGAAAAATGCCCTAGAAACCATAACACCTAGAACTGCGGCCGAGGTGAAGTCTCATGCCTGGTATTTCCCTGGAAACCATATGGTGCCTTCCTCCAGATGGATGGAATTGATGAACAATGTTTTTACGAAGGTACAATTAATATTTCAAGGACCAAGCGATCTAATAGGCTGCCTATTTATTATTTGACTGTACACTCTCCAACAATTTCGTAACGTGAGTACGAAATTGTCTGTCAATGTGTGTACAATCGTTTATTCTAAAGTATTATTATAAAGCATAAACGTATTCCAAACGATTAAGATTATATTCGATCACATACATAATCCTACTAATATTATAAATGTCAAACTTTGTATGGATGGAGGAGGTATGGATATTTGTTACTCTTTCACGCAAAAACTACTGAACCGATTAGGCTGGGTATGGGTATGGTTTGGGACCTGTAATAACATTATAGGCAATTTTTATCCCGATAAATCGCGGGCGAAGGTGCGGGCAGCAGCTAGTGTATTATATTTTTGATCGAACGGGATCATTGACTTATCCTTCTAGTTATGGGACGATTTCGGCTTAGTTACGAGTACAATGAGGTGACCTTTAGGAACCCAGTTTCTTGTGTAACCTTGATGTTTTTCTAAACAAGTTTTAATTGAGAATCAATTGACAGTTTCGTACGTTTTAATTAGCGCTAATACAAGAGGTTGTTCCCTCCTACTACCAATTGCAAACAAATACTTTGGTCAAGTTCTGTACACCGCCTACGCCTGAACAATGATTGGTCTTTATTTTTTAAGAGATAAGGTTCATATTACGGTCCTTAGAGGCTTAGTTAAAACAAACCTATTGCCCTCATTCTCCAAAGTTGTGAAAAAGAAACTGTTAAATGATTATTACGGGCTGACTGACGAGTTTCAAGATGCATCTTTGTTTTGTATTCGTTTAGTTTTAATGATGCAAGAAAACCAAGAAAGTCTTAATAGTTACCTACTATAATGTTCTTCAGGGATACAGAAGCTTTTCTGGGATGGTATCCCGAGTCTGAAACAACACGTAAGTATACCTACAAAGTTTTACTCCAATCCATTGAGTAGTTTTGGCGTGAAAATTATTCAAACATCAACTGTCCAAACTTACGAATCTCTAAAATTTATTTGTCATAATGTAACGTAATTTATGTAACACGGAATAACAAAACGGTAACAAGTAACATTGAGGTGAATTACTGAGGCACGATAAGCAACTGCCGAATGCCTTGGTGGTGTGACTGGTGACTGCGAGGTCGTCAAACATCACCAAGGATGCGTTTCCGTGTTCACCTGATGACGACTATTTTACTTACGTTTTCTTTATTTATTCTCATGCAGCGTGCTAGTTCTAGTGCTAGTGCTAGTGCTCGGATAAAAGTGATAGAATTGTTCCAATTTAAATTACTTTAGGAATCAATTCTATATTTTTATTATACTTATACATAAACTACACAGAACGCTCCGGGTGCTCCGGGTGCTCCGTGTGCTCCGGGTGCTCCGGGTGTTTTCTATGTATAATACCTATATTATTTCCCATAAAATATTTGCAGATCGTACCAACATATGTTCCGAGGCGGGACTCAAATCCGCAACCTCCTGCGTCGCGGACCGAATTTCCGCGCTGCGACTCAGAAGTCTTCATAAGGATGCAACCAAAGCCACATTTCAATAAGAATGTGAGGTAATAAACCACGAACTTGAGAATTGAAGATATTTGGCATTGAGGCATTGATCGTAAATTCATAAATGTTCATTCTTAACAAACTGCGAACGCATTGTGTCGACCGGTTATCAAACCTGCTATCTTTGATATCTACCATAAAAACGGTCGTTGACTTGTGACGACATGCGGAAGCAGATTTTTTATTTTACGAATCTTACCTTCTTATCTTTAAAACTTAGTGGAGGAAGCATAGACTTGCTGATCGACATTTAGGAACTTAAAGGTGCTATTAATATAGACTTAATTTTGGTTTTTGATAGTGTAGAGTAGACACATAAATATTTTTTTATTAGCCATCCATCGCTATTTCAGCAGATTTTCAGCTGTAACCATGCTGTTACCATGGATGGTTGCGTTATAATAATACTACTACATAAACATTGTAGTACAACCATCTCGCCATTCTTCCACATCAAGTGTTGTTTGTATTTATGGTTTAATAAAAAAACTTCAATTCAATGTCCCTCTGTTCTGACTCCTGACACACAGGTAACCCTAGTTTAGGAGTCAGGGCTTCATTTTATAAGTGCTATGTATGTTTGTTTTCAATAAAGATTATTTTATTTTTTATTTTAATGTTACTCCCTTCACAGTCCCGGGCATTTTAATGTTACCCGCTTCACAGTCCCGGGCATTTTACGTCGAGCTCTTGCAGAATGTCTAAGTTGTATTCATTAAATGAGTGATCTAATTAAAAATCTACCACCCACAGCCTCCATGTCGAAACCTCGTTAACTACACAAATTAAATTAGCAAACAATGAGCTTCTACATGGGTCTTGTCACCCGCAATATTTGGCATATACATTTCATACATTGTATGTCGCAGTTTTTTTTGGTCGGACTTTTGCAAGCATGACAACAACAATGCAGTAAAATAACGAATCTTTAAGTTTAAAAAGATTTCACAGCCAGCTGCAAACAAGCTTTTATAGGATTTTAAGCAACAGTAACAGTAGTAGGTAACTTCATATTGATACTTACCACTTACAAGGAAGCATCAACTCTGCAGTTAAGTACGAAATCATGAAGGTTAAAAAAAACCGTAACAAGTAGGTAAGTTAGCATTACTAAAAAACACCATGAATAGTAATAATTCTCAACATGACAATCGATGATTGGTTCACAACAAAAAACTAAGCACATCTAACTTAACTTAGCAGCCAAGTTGTTTACAAAGCTAATTAAGTAAATTGATTTTAATATGAACAGAACATGTCTGTTTTGCGCTCGACAGGATATTGTAAATGCGTTTGTTCACTGATTAACAAGTCGTTAGATTAGCAATACCCGGCGTTATCAATAAAATCCGGTTAAACGAGCTTAAAAAAGATTTTTTCAAGTTCGGGACATCGTCGGATATTATACTTGAATTTTATTAGGATAAAAAATGGAACAGTAAAATTTTGTTTTTAACACTTTCATTGCATAAGGATCAAGCAGGACCTTCAGCAGAGTGGACATTTACGTGGTGATGAGAAGGATACCAAGTCAGGACATTAAAGTTCTCTTTAAAGGACAACATGAAAAGTAGGTCAATGCAAAGAACAAGTAGAAGTTCCTTCAAGGGTAGCTTCCGTACCAAAGCAGCTAAAGGTACCACCAACGACGCATTAAGGCCCGATGACTCGTACAATAGTGTAACCCCACCTTAATGTTACTACTCCGTATTCAACGGACGCCATTGTGCTGCTTTCTATGACTTAATGCGATAACGAATATAATCGTAACATGATGTAATCTGTATTAATGAACGTTCAATACCTTTTTTTATCATCGTCAGCAATCGTGTATTGGACCTGAGCCTACCACAAACTGAGAGCTAAAGTTTTCAATTTAAAAACGTATTTTGAAGAATTCATTATAAATATGGAGGGTGATGATTATGGCAAACCCCCCCAATATGATGGCAACAATTAGACCGCTATTCGTGGCGTCGTTTTGGGAAGGCCTATGTTCAGCAGTGGACGTATACGGGCTGATGATGATGATGATGATGGAGGGTTCACTGCAAACCTATACTACAGCCAATTTCGATGGCAATGTTTGTAAACAAATCAAAACAAAAAATTATCTTGTTTGGCGTCTAGTTTCAGACATCATTCGGTCAGCAATATTTATTTAAGAAAAAATCTTTAATCAACAAGGAATATGATTAGCGTATAAAATACATGGCTACAAGTGATTTTTAGGATAAATGGGTAGTTTCCTTACAAACATTTAATATCGAATTTGGCTGGAGTATAGTTTGTAATGGAAGAAAACGGACGTTTCATGCCTTAACGACGGACTTCTTCATCCTGAGAGCTAAAGAGTTGTGCTTGAGAGGAGGATTGGTAATTTGCCCTCACCTGGCACAAGCAAGGTTTTTCGATCATCGTAAATTGTAGTTTAGATGATCTCCTAAATAATATTAATCAAGTGGGTTCTTTGGTTTAAGGTGCTTTCCCATCGGACTCCTGGCAAACTGAAGCTGTTGGCTGGCTGTTTTTAACCGATTTCGAAAAAAGGAGGAGGTTCTGTGTTCGGTTGTGTGTATGTTTGTTTTATGCAAGTTTGTCTATTCCTCCGTCACAATAAGGACAGATTTTGAAAATTCAATCGCTTTTGTATAGAGAATAATCCCGAGGTGGTCCCATGAAAATTGTATTCCAGAGGAGTTAGTATTTATCAGACAAAACTTAAAAACAAAGGCAGTGTAAAATTAAAGGATTTGAAGTCGGATTTTAGTTTTTTCAAAACGGCTGTCAACTTATATATGTAGCTTAGCGATCTACATCCCTACGTCCAACGAAAAACCCTCATAAACTCCATACCTACTAGAATATAATAGAAACCGGAGACTTGAAATGCAACGAATAACGTATCAATTCAATTGTTATCTTTAAGTACCAATGTACTTTTGATTTGACCAAAGTTTTCCTCACGTGTGGGATGGACATGGAGTGGAACCATAGAGTGGAGCTGAGAAAGTGAGCGCGTGTTTGTTTTCTATGACATTGATACCTCCTGACCTCTCCTATGTTTGTTATGCGGGAAACTTTGCCGAAGGTCGAGCCAACAGATCAACAAACAAAAAGGGAAAAGCTTTGTTACTCCATTGTTAGAGTGCTCTTGCTATGGACAAAGTGCAAGAACTAGAGACAATTAACACAAGCTTTGTTATGTTCTGGGTGATGTGAATAGTATAGCCCAACATTAAGTATTTATTATTTATTTTCGTATTTTAATTAGCTGCTGCCCGCACCTTCGCCCGCTTTTATCGGTATAAAAAATTGCCTATATGTTATTATTACAGGTCCCAAACTATACACATAACAAATTTCATTCAGCCTAATCGGTCCAGTAGTTTTTGCGTGAAAGAGTAACAAATATCCATACATCCAATCTTACAAACTTTGACTTTTATGATGTCAGTAGGATTGTCTGTATAGAGGACCCAACAAAGGACTACATTAACCTTCAATATTTTCTGTTATTTATCAATTTGTAAGTCTGTTAATTATCAGCCTCTGGTTTTCCATCACATAAATATAAAATATAGGTATGAAATGCAAGATGACTACCTAGTTGATTTTGATATCTATAGAATCTGGATCGTATGATCAAGTGCAAAATAGATAAGGATTCGATCGAGGGACACTAGAATATTCTATAGCCCAATACATTATAACCAAATGTTACAAAGTTACCAAAAGTTACGCAACACTAAGTACCTACATGCAATTTTTAAGCACATTATCTATACCTACACTTTCGCTTTAAACCTGTCACCAAGTAACATACTTAAACCTACTTAAACTGGCCGTACTTAACTGACATTAAGTAGGTTTCGACGGAAACCACGATTAAATGTAGTACTTGACGCCCACTCTCTGTAAGTATCATATCGTGAGAAATGTATGACATTTCTTGCAAAAAGCTAATTTTACAAAATAAGAAAAGGACAGCCTTATTTAAAAAAAAATTGTCTTTGCGTCCCGGGATGCAAGGCTTCTAAAGATACATATATACAACAAACATCCAAATCTGTTCAGGAATTTAAAATACTGACTGAATAAAGAAACTCATGTGCATAATATATACATAGACAAAGACACATGAACCCTGAAAACATAGTAGGTACACGTCTTGGGCAGTCATATGTATAAAAAAACAAAATATATAAAAAAATATCAAACGGGATATCTTGCGTGCCAGACAGGATAAGGTACTATAATAATGCTGATCGTTTCATACGACATCATGGAGCTTCAAAGCTAAATGAATACTTTATTTAAGGCCCCCGATCCAATCAGAGCCGCCACCTATTTTATTGTATTATTACGATGTACAAAAGAATTTTCAAAAATCCCTTGGCCCGTTTGTGATACCTATCATAAGCTTATCTTAGCTTAGGAGGAGATGCGCAAACCAAGTTTGGTGGCCAAAAAGTGCAACTTCGCATCTCTTCCTAAACTATACAAAATAAAACAATTACAGCCCCGCTAGCACGGGCTTTTCATTTCTACTCTACCTAGACTAGAGAAGAAAGTTTCTTGTCTTCATAATCTTTCTCTTGCCCGAATATGCCGTTTCGAGAAACAAACCCTAGAAAACAGTTTCTCCGTAGAGAAGCGCTTTCTATAGCAACGAGAACCAAACCACAGAAAAAATATAAATGCTGTAAAAAGTTCGTTCTTTACGTTTCATTACCAAGAAAAACAACATAAAACCAGCCGTATCGCTAAAAAGAAAACTGAGCCCGTAAAACGAAACGTTTTTTCATTACACCAAAATGTCACTTTATTGTATTTTCCAATGTCAATTACAATGTTTTGAAGGGTAATTTCTTTCGTTCAAAGATGTATTTTTCTTTTTTTCTTATAATGGACGAAAGAAATACCGAAATGTTTTCACAAAATGTTTCGGTGAAATACTGTCTCTGGCAAAGGCGGCAAATGAAGATTATTGAACTCATAGCATATACAATACAGAATAACGGAAATTAATTTGGTTTTGGAGCAAACAAACAAACAAATTATTTTCCGATTTTTTATGTTGCATTTGCTCGTAATGGCTGCGCGGCCATTAACTAGACACAAAAACCCCAAAAATCAAAGAGTATTATAATAATATAACTAAACATCCAAATATTGCGAGATGCGAGGGGAGAAAGACCTTGTCTAGGTCTCGAGAGGTGTAGATAATTTTAGAAGAAATGTTTCTATTCTCAAATGTCAAGAAACGAGTAAATTGATCCCCATGTTCGCATCGGTAGACTCATCTCTAGGGTAGAATAGAAAACATCTCTACCGCTTATTCTTCCGAACGCCGTGTTCTCGAACGAAGAAAACTTTCTACTCTCTACACCTAAATGTCATTTTTACGTCATTTTTTATCTACTCTACCTAGACAAGAAAGCATGTGCTGCCCCTAAAGACGCATTAAAAAAAAGTTTATGATCGGTATCACAAACTGGCCAAGGGGTTTTTAATTTTTTTTAATATAAATAGGTGGTGGCGCTAATTTGGGTCTGGGAACCGCTTTAAGTAGGTACCAATTGAACATCTCATAAAACACACCTGGTTTCCCGTCAACACACATCTGTAACAAATGAAACCTATCATACATAAGTTGATTGTTTCTAGTCGATTTAAAATTTGGGGTGGTCCACCCTTATCACTTAGTAATATAGTTAACGACCTATTCTCAGACCTACCAAATACATATATATACCTATACGATCAAGCCGTTCGGGAGGAGTTTGGTTACAAACACTGTGACACGAGATTTTTATACAAACATATGTATGTATATAAAGATATAGCAATGGCGAACCCGTGCGGACCATCCGCTACGGAAGTTTATTTATTTATTTAAATATTTAAGGGAAACTGTTAGTTTCCCACCGCAACCTTAACATGTTAAACATACGGAATGAACTTAACTTATCTTTATTGACAAAGAAAATAACAATCAAATAATTTATACAAATTAAACTAGTATTTACAATTGAACTTAACTAAACAAACAAACATTTTATTTATAACCAGCTGCTACCCGCGGCTTCGTAATTAAACTAGTATTTACAATTGAACTTAACTAAACAAACAAACATTTTATTTATAACCAGCTGCTACCCGCGGCTTTGCAATTAAACTAGTATTTACAATTGAACTTAACTAAACAAACAAACATTTTATTTATAACCAGCTGCTACCCGCGGCTTCGCAATTAAACTAGTATTTACAATTGAACTTAACTAAACAAACAAACATTTTATTTATAACCAGCTGCTACCCGCGGCTTCGCAATTAAACTAGTATTTACAATTGAACTTAACTAAACAAACAAACATTTTATTTATAACCAGCTGCTACCCGCGGCTTCGCAATTAAACTAGTATTTACAATTGAACTTAACTAAACAAACAAACATTTTATTTATAACCAGCTGCTACCCGCGGCTTCGTAATTAAACTAGTATTTACAATTGAACTTAACTAAACAAACAAACATTTTATTTATAACCAGCTGCTACCCGCGGCTTCGCAATTAAACTAGTATTTACAATTGAACTTAACTAAACAAACAAACATTTTATTTATAACCAGCTGCTACCCGCGGCTTCGCAATTAAACTAGTATTTACAATTGAACTTAACTAAACAAACAAACATTTTATTTATAACCAGCTGCTACCCGCGGCTTCGCAATTAAACTAGTATTTACAATTGAACTTAACTAAACAAACAAACATTTTATTTATAACCAGCTGCTACCCGCGGCTTCGCAATTAAACTAGTATTTACAATTGAACTTAACTAAACAAACAAACATTTTATTTATAACCAGCTGCTACCCGCGGCTTCGCAATTAAACTAGTATTTACAATTGAACTTAACTAAACAAACAAATATTTTATTTATAACCAGCTGCTACCCGCGGCTTCGCACGCTCTTTTACAGAATAAAAAGTAGCCCTTGTCCGTCCCCAGGACACATCTAACTTCCTGCCAAGTTTCATTGAGATCCGTTCAGCTGTTTGGGCGTGAAAAGTTAACAGACAGACCTATATATAATACTTTCGAATAAACTTAGTATAATAATTTATATACTTAGTATATGACTTTGTCAAATTATATAGCAGTAACTAATGCGGTTATAGTTCGTAAATAGTGTTGTAATAGAGGGAAACGTCAATCTTATTTTCATAAAAGGCGTCTACCATGGTGTAATAGCAGGTGACCAGCCATGACCTTGGGCAGCCATTGCCCAATACCCCATATTTATTGGACTATCCATGTAAGGAAGCATGGCATTCTTGGTACTGACAGGGAAAGCAATGTTAAAAAGTTTAGTCGGGAGAGACAGAATAATACTAACTACAAGCTAAATTTAAAAGAAAATGCACTTATAAGCACTTATATAATAAAATATTTTACACTGTAAACACATACATGTTTACGCATACATACATTGTATACTAACAAAACGTATTTCTTGTTCCGTGATCTCTATATTATTATCCCTGAGTGCGGATACATATGTATGTATATAAATTAGATTGAATCTAAGGATATTTATGCGAAACATTTTTCACAACAAGGTTAAGGTTTTCTACGATAATTCAAACTACAAATCATTTATTCGCATAGAATATAAGTAGACAAATAAAAATAGCTACAGTTCGTCGTAAAGATCGTATAAATACAGTCTGTCACAATACTCTTGCTTTTAGAGCATACGAATGTCGATATTCAATTAGAATTTCATTCAATTCAATTATAATATACTAGCGACCCGCTTATACATAAGAAGCTTCCTCTTGAATCACACTATCTATTTTAAAAAAAACCGCATCAAAATCTGTTGCGTAGTTTTAAAGATCTAAGCATATATAGGAACAGACAGACAGACAGCGGGAAGCGCCTTAATTTTTTATTATGTAGTGATAATAATAAAATATATAACAAACTTTAAATAAATCAGATCCACCTTATCTTCGTTATTGGTCCTAACGATACAAAACGTTTTTACCGGGACAGTACCCAACGCTACTCTTAAAACGACATAGGTTTTAGCCACGCTCCTTTTGTGGCGACGAAAGTTCGATAATTATACGAACAGACGGAGGCTTGTGAAACATATCTGTCATAGCAGAGAGAGATACTAATTATGCTTTTACTTTAGCTCTATCCGCCAGTGTTTCCACTAGAGACAGCCTTGCCCGTGTGTTGTAAAATATTGTAAGAATTTCCAGTACAGATTCTGAAGAAACTAATTTCAAGGTGAAGAGTATATTTTATTTTGTAACAATATTTATCCATAATTGCGAAAGTAACACTGTCGATCTGTCTGTTTGTTATATATTCACGCCTTTAACTCCTTATTTATTTTATATACCATACTATTATTATGATGCGCCAACACAGATAAACCATCATCATCATCATCAGCCCATACATATCCACTGCTGGACATAGGTTTCCCCCATAAGACGCCACAAATAGCGGTCCTAAGCCGCCTCCATCCATCAACTCCCAACTCCAGCTAAATCGGGCTGGAAATTTTACATAGATGTAGCTTCAAACCTTGAATAACACAGGGCTACTTTTATCCCAGAAAAACGCTTGCAAAGCCGGAGACAAAAGTTAATTTGATAATATTTATCTTATATTTAAAATTTCCATGTCACAATGTTAGTTACCGTACTCCTCCGAAACGGCTTTACCGATTTTTACCAAATTTAATATGCGTATTCAGTAGGTCTGAGAATCGGCTCCTATCTATTTTCCATACCCCTAAGTGATAAGGGTTGAAGGTAAAACAACGTTTGCCGGTCAACTAGTTTATTTTATATAATTCTAAGCCTTTTTTGTTAAGTCTGAGGAAAATATCATAATTTAATTTAAAAATCAAGATAGCCACGGGCCTGGGAATAATAATGCGAGGCCGGTCGGTGGCAGGAGCTAGTCGTCTTCAAAAACGTTTAACCTCGCCCATCTTGACTTGTCATCTTTACACAGATGACACCCTAAAATTATGCGCATAATATTACATCCAACGGACCATTACCAATAGAACTGTCTCTGTCAATTACTTTCACACCTTAACTGCACCAGCACGAGCTCTACCAAATCTGGCTGCAACAACCAAAATATATAGAACCATGATGTTCTATAAGGGTGCAAGTGGTGTGTTGTATTGAAGGGGTCAGGTGGTACCGGTTGTTGTTCTATTATGTAATTCGTTTGTAAGACCATCACGTTCTTGACTGGTGCGCTTCCTGACTTTGAAGGGATGGTGTGGTGAAGCCATACCAGTTGTAGAAACGAATACCGTAACATTTCTTGTTAAAACTGCATTGTATTGCACACAATGTTATTGCAAGTGTGTTAAATGGTAAGCGGCCTACAATATTATCGATTGATTTAATCACGATGTATCCAAGGTAAAATATTTTCACACTGCAATGCAGTCAAATTAATTGACTATAAAAGTATATATCGACCGAAAAAAGACTTTCACTTGGGTATGGTTTTTGAAAACATCAGATAACACAAGATCGAGATGACTTTAAACCGCATCAAAGTTCCGATAAATAGTATGTATGTATATCTAAATCCTACTTATAATATTATAAATTTGAAAGTAACTATGTCTATCTGTCTGTCTGTTACATTTAAACGCCTAAACGCCTGAACGGATCTTAATGAAATTTGGCAAGGAGGTAGGTGGTATCCCGGGGAAGGAGGTACATGAAGAAAGAAAGAAGAAAACGCGTGCGAAGCCACGGGCAGCAGTTACTATGTAAATATATCCAAGAACCTATATCGCGAATAACAACAACACAAAACTAACGTAATGTGAGGCTTATTGAAAAACAAGGAAAAGGACTATTGGCAAAGAGACTATAGTTAATTAGTCATTTAGATGCAAATACATACATTGAAAACGGTCTTTCTACATGCAAACATGCGTCGCGCTTCCGGTGGGCTAGTTACCCACTGTTCCCTTGATCTAAAGAAGACTCGATAGCCTGACATTGCTGGACACGACATTAACAATGTCCTTTAGAAATTCAAGGTACTTATCTACTGGAATTAAGAAAATGTGTATTGAATGCGATGCTTTCATGGAATATAAACAAAGACAGCAGGAAATAACTAGCTGTGATGATGTCAACACAGGGATTCTTACATAAAATAATAACGAAAATCAAATGATAGGTGATATTATGTTATTAACTTAATGTCATAATCATATTGGAGGTGATTCAAATATATAAATGACTAGCAACCCGCCCCGGTTACGCACGGGTACAACATAATATCTCATAGGAATTAACTAGGCAGCGTTTTCGCAGAGCTCCCAGGCGGTTTGTCTTTTTCCGACACTTCCACAATTATCGTAATATTCAACCAATTTACACAACACCTGGACAAATTATATGCATATACTACTTAAACCTTTCTCATGAATTACTCTGTCGATTCGTGAAAGCCGCATGAAAATCCGTTCAGAAGTTTTTGATTTTATCGCGAACAGCCAGCGAGACGCCTTGGATGAGTTTGTTTTATAAGATTTATTGATCCTGTTATCTTGGGAAAGTCGAAGGCAATAACTTTAATTCTCACCGTCCACCATGATTAATGTTGTTTTTGATCAAAGCCACCGAGTGCGAAAAAAATAACGTATATCAAATGTAAAACAGAAACCAAATTTCCTAAATAGGTACCGAATATCTACCCTTATTACTCAGTGGTCTACAGATTATCTTATTGAAATCAATTATAAACTGATTCATGACTGAATCATTACGTTGGATAAAAATCACGTAGGCAAGGTCGATAGTAGCTAGTATTATATTTCAATATTCAATAGTAGACACGAGAATGAAATGGCAAGCTAGATAATTTTGATCAATAGACAAACTCTTCCACATAAAAAATTACAGAAGCAAACTGTGAGATGGATGGAGTAGATGAACTTTTTATAGTCTAGTGTTTGCATTGTTTAAAAATAAACCTAAAACATTATGCCTACTCACAGAAGCACTTAAGTTTTTCCACCTTAGCCATCACCCGATTTTTTATAGACAACGTCCACATCACCTTCATAACCGAAAATATTCGCTTACAGGTCACTATTATCATTTTGTCCAAAACATTCTACACAACATTTTAAACTTCTAAAAATACCTCCGCAGTGTCTTACAAAACACTTACTAATCGCTATATCAACAAGGTATTCTTCGGAAGGTCGTCTGTTATCAGTCGTTATCACAGCGTTGCCCAACGCTACGTCAGTGATAGATAACATTTGCATTTAGGCTTAGCCTCATTTTGAGGTAAAATTTTCTAAGGTAAAACTTCTCAGCTGTTGAAAGATATAAAGAAACTTAAACCTCTGTTTGAGAAAAGCTCACGGTTGAAGGAATTAATTTCATGAATGATAGTCGTTGTTCAGAATCTGAGTTGTGCATTGAATCTTAATGTTAGTTAATACTTACATTATATTTTAACAAGTTGTGTTTGTTCGAATACTAATAACTCTAGAACAACTGAATACATTTTAATGATCGATGAATCTTTTTCCGTCCTGAATAGCAGAGTAACTATAAAAAATAGGGTTCCGCTAACAAACTAAAATTCTATGCGGGCGAAGCCGCGGGCACAGCTAATATTACACATACGTACGTTGTTCCTTCTAACGTGCGTCGCATTCATCAGCTAATAGAAAAATACATAAGGTACGATATCAATCAGTAAATAAAAGTTATGTTAACATCATGCATACATGGAATGGAAGAAACTTGTTAGAATGCATAACACTTCACACCAGGACACACGTGCAGAAAATAATAGGTACCATCTGTTTAATATAATTGGCAGCACTTAAACAATAAAGGACCTAAGATAAAGCCTTGAGGCACTCCGGTACAGAACGTCGTGACAAACCATTGAGTTACCTACAATATTATGTATGTATGTAGTATTTGGTCATCTGTATACAATATTCTACGATGTAAACTCAATCGAAATAAAACATTAAAACAAAATTGGTGGTTTTAAGCTGGTCAGTCTCTTGATCGAAAACTATACCCGATGTGCGAAAATAAGAAGCACTTGTAATAGAATGGCTACGGCCCAATTGCTTCGAATACAGTTGGTCAAATCATGCGCATCCTAATCATACGGGTCAACGTACCGCATTCAGCTACGAAATATAGAGAAGAAAATATTTTACTCAATTTGTGATTAATTTCATTACATCTAGCTTAGTCATTATTATATATGTCATTATAAAGTTTACTACATAATGTGATATAACATTACGATATTATGAAAGAGGGTGAAAAACTTTAATTTTTTTCATTAAGAACAATTTCATGAAACTTTGGTAAAGTGCCTTATCCAAGTTTTTAATGTTAGTAGGTCCACGTTCACTTAACTCAATAGGATTAATCCAATACAATTAGTCATTGATTAGGATCTCTATTACTCTTACAATGTTCAACTCTAAAATTAAAGCTGCACAGATGGTTCAGTAAGTTGCATTATTTTCTTGTTCGTTGCTAGTTTATCAAATTGACTTGAAACATAAAATTATCAGTTTTTTTTTTAGTACGTATGTAATAGTTGAATTTTTAAAGATGTTTGCTATTTCAGTACTCAAGAGTCAAAACCTACTCGATCTTCACTTCACAAGTCACCATAAACATGATCTAGCTGAAGTTCAAATTGATATCTGAGCCTTTTGTAGTCCATTTTTGTTGTAGCTACATTTTCTATCAGCGTGCCTAGGTACCTTTCTGCGGTCACCTCATCTATGATCTACAAGGTGGCTACACTTCATAACTATATTTAGGCGCGGGTGCAGTGAAATGCGGCACCAATTGATTGCCGACTGGAGTGGCCTTAATTCCTGATGTTTTGGCGAGACAATCTGGTTGCATTTGAATTTGACTGACTCAATTATTGCCTTGGGTTGTCTGGGATTCAATTACTTTCTTGTTCCTTGAATTGAAAAAGTGAGAACACTGTACATGAATATACTGTGTGAAATATCCAACGTGATTTATTTTATTTAATATACATATTTAGTCTGGATAGTAGGTAGTTACATATATATTATGAATCAGTTTTAGATTGGTTTTAAAAACTTTTTGTTTCCTATGTAATACAATAAATTATGTCTGGCCGGTCGCCTGTTTAAAGTTCTAAGATACCTTAATACCTTCATTAAAATTTACTTTATCTAAATTACCTTATTATCTATCAATTTATGCATGAATCGACATTTTATTAGTTTTTCGGTTTCCTTTATTTTCGTTATCTTTTAAAATCATCTGATCAGTGTTGATATTTTTTTTTACTACACTTGATAATTATTTTCTCAGCTACTTGATATAACATATTTTTTACAGGTAAAAGACTCCGATTATAGACTCAATTTAAATTGATAAGAATCTTGTGTAAGTACCCATTAGATACTACCTAGTCAATAATTAGAAATGATTTATAGTTGGTCCGCTGGACCACGCTGGGATTTGATATTTTAGATGTTGTAATATATTTTGGAGTTCCTTAGTCGTTTTTTACATTCACTGCTTCTGAGGTATTAAATTTTTATACTTACTGCTGTCAATGAATAATGAGTTGTAGGCAATATACTAACAAACCCTTGAAAGAATGGTTCGCTAAAGTCTCTTTTTTGTTACGTACATGGAAAAAGATGATAATAATGTTATTGCTACCTTTAAGGATCGTGTAAAATGGAGATGATTCCGGCTGCTATTGATAATGATTATGATAAACTCTTTTATTAGTTATTATATAAATAAATAAATTATGCTGGACAATTCGCATGCAGCAACAACGTGCATTAAAATTCCCATTCATAATATACACAATTCATAGCATCAATGCTCTAAGATAAGCAGAGCTTGTGTATGGGTACAAGATAACACAATAAACTCCAAAAATAAAAAAGACCGGAACCTTTGAAACAAACATGATTGACCCATCATCACATACGACCTTGAATGACCAATTTATCTAAATGTGAGTACACTCAGTAATAGTTATGTTAATGACTGCTGGAAGATTAATGGCTTTCAAATAGAGAATGCAATAATGGTTTTAATAGGTTAATTTAATTTTTGATCGGAATCTAGTAAAATTAAAAACCTTTCTAGCCACATCTACATATAATAATTGGTCATATCATAATGAACTATAAAACAAACTGTTTGAAAGGAAGATCTATCCTACTTTATTTAGTCTTATCACTCTTATAGAGTGAAGGAACAGAGAGTGCACCTGAGACGAGTGATGTCTTGCACACATGGCTACTCTCCTGGCTGCCGTGGCTGAAATTCGGGCAGGAGGACGTCATCATCAGAGTCCAGAATTAGAAATCCTGATTCGATTTTTACTACGTGATAATTATTTACAGATAATATAACAAAATTATTCACAGACGCAAGACTTCACTTGACTTCGTGCTTCTGTTCTCTTTTGCTAGAGTGTACTAGAATAAACTAGAGTCACTTAGAGTCTTAATTTTGATATAAGTCTGTTATGCTGTTGAATAACAAACCCTAAACTAAAGATCAATAAATAAATTATCTACAAAAATAACAAGAGAATCCCAATTGTACAACAAACAAGACCAATAATGTATGACAAGACAAACAGACACACCTACAAACGCCTCTGTTTGACTCAAAAGGATCACAAAAGTAAACCTAGTGAGTGAGGGAGTACCGTTCAGAGTGGGAGGCGCCATATTAGTATAGTTTATGGCCTTTCCCTCCTGTTTAGTCAAACTTTGGGATAATAATACGTTATTTAAAACTTACCACGCCATTTTCACAAATAATATCTTCTTAAACATTTGTTCAAAGGGAAAGATCGCTTTCTTACCTATAATATAGGTGACACTGGTTCAAGTGTTTTACTTTTTGTTTGTCTGCCATGCATGTATTGTATGGTATAATATATTTTAAATAAATATTTATTTATATTATATTGAATATCTTAATTTTCTATATTAACTTCTACTCCTTCATCATTCAAGCGACTCTTGCAAAAAATATGACCCGCATCGTACAGTTCAATGAACCCTCCTCTACCTAACCTAAGACGTTCCTAATCTGGTCATACAAACTAGTTATCTATCTATGGCATACTAATACTAACTGTGAGACGGTCTGTCCGGCTGTAAATCCTCGTATCACTAACAAGTGGCGTATCCTGTGATACCTATGTCTGATAGGTCTTGAAGTGGGTCTGTAGGTCGATGACATATCAGTGGTATTGAAATAAAAAAAAACGTGTTTGCTCTTGGGGCACAAATGTAAAAAAATTACTATTTAAATTTTAACTACACATAAAATTAATTTAGAAATCCCGTACAATAACGTGTCCTTAGTTTCGTTCCGTAACAAAAAAAACATTATTGTTACTCGAAATTTCGTGCGTAGGGATTATGGGTAGATGGGTATTTAAAAAATCCCTAAATCGTCCAGTAAAGCGGATATTTGAGGGCACTGATGTTCAACTGTGGACAGTAAAGATTTTGATAATGATCAAAGTTACAAAACATCTAAACTTACTCCTAAATACGTGTCAATGCCATGAAGTGCAAATATAGGCAGGTATTTATGTAAACATTTGGTGTAAGTCTTACACTGCATGTGAATTTGCAAGTGAGTCAAGGTCGACACACTAGTGCAAATTTAAAACAAGAGGACACCTGTGAATTCTTTGACATTCTTAGTAAATATTGTTTACGACAAGCGAAGAAAATCAAAAAGTAAAAGAAGCACGGGCTCGGTAGCACACAGTATACCAATATTATTTAAAGCAACTGTTTGGGCTTCTGATAACATTTTCCTAATGAAAAATCGTTTATTTCGTTATATTTTATTTTATTTCTATTGTCACCGTTCATTGGTTCATTTTCTTTTGTTGTTTTAATTGTCATGCGTTATCATAGTCCTACATACATGTAGCTGCACTTTGATAACGAATAAAAAAACAAAGATGAGAGGCAAAAATGGTGTGAGTCAAAAACTTGACCTGATGATAGGTATGTCAGCACCATCATTCTAGCCCAGGATCACCCAAACCTAGATATTATTTAGGCACATCGCTTTTGCTTCCTTCGTCTACCCTGTTGTTCTCGTAAATTTCATTTATGCATAGCAAACTCGCGTGTCAAAGCTAGTACAGGATTCTAGTACCTAATACGAGAATGTATGGGAAAGGGCGCTCTATTAGGCCATCTCATTGAGATTTATGTGACGCCAACAAGTGGATAATGCCGGACAATGCTGCAGTCGGATTGTTTTGCAATTTGTGGTAAATATTATATCTGAGGACTTTGAACAATGACTAGAACATGTATTCCAATCGCTCCAAGACCATTTTGAACTGAATCTGAACTCTCTGGCTACAGCCAGTAGACCTTATGTAAATAAACTACATATATATAGCGGTGTAAATAAGAAACGGATACCAACTGAGAGTACCGTACCATAGTTCCTATGTGGTTTCATTTTCAGCCATTTTTCAAAATCTTATTCGAACAGTAACAAGGTAAAAATATCCAATCAAAGAGGAATCCTAAACAAGGCTAACTTAGTTTAAAGATACAAACTTATCGCGGTAGTGTTGGCTGACTCAGATTGAATAACAAGTATTACATAGATATCAGAAAGTAAATCTGTAAATAAACGAATGATCTGATCATTCAAATCAAAGAACAAAAGGTATATTCCAAATAGAATTAGTTCAAAACTATTTCACTGCGAAAAAACCCTGCAGACAGGTGCATCTTCGGAAGTACAGACACGCGCGGTATTCCGCCGATGCTATTTCCGAACGAAAGTTTTCTTTTTTATGACAACTAAACGCCACCCATTCCACCTCGCATTCCAGACTATCACGAGCAGCGTGACACTTGCATTTTGCTTGCACTCGGAGTTGTATTTTTATAATGTTTTGCTTACAACATATAATATAGTGTCAAAAATAGATATATAGATAGAAAATACTTTTATTGCATACTTAAAACTAGGAAACAGTTTATAAATGAGACAATAACAACATAAGTGACAATTGGCGGTCTTATCGCTCAAGAGCGATCTCCGCCAGACTACCTCTATAATAACCTGCACGGCTATTCTAACTCAATCGAAAAATTTCAGTGACTCGAAATCTGACACAAATCTGCGCGAAATTCAAATAATCTGCGCGAAATTCAAAGATTTTAGCGGTTTTTAATATTTTATGCGTTCTACAAGGAATAAAACTACCTAAAAATTAGTTTTTCATAAATAGCTGACCATTTTCTATGAATCCATGTTCCAATGAAGTACGATTAATGGGGCTTTTGGTAATGATGTTGATTTTTAATTATATTTATCATAAAGTATTAATTTCTCCAAAAGTCGAGTCGAATCGAAATTAGTTAAAACATGGGTTCATAGAAAATGTTTTACGATTTACGGTAAACTACTTTTCTGATATTGATATTGCTTGTAGAACGCAGAAAATATTAAAAACCGCTAAAATATTTAAATATCGCGCGGATTATTTGAATTTCGCGGGGATTTGTGCCAAATTTCGAGTCACGGTAACTTTTCGATCGAGTTAGAATAGCTGTGCTGGAAAATACCTACTTTATAATAAACTTACTAATTACTGAAGCGAAAAACAAAGAAGGGCAGGAAGGAAAGAACACCTAGAGACAACAGTAAAAAAAAAACCTTTAAAAATTCTACTTATATTATACATACACCGGATATTTTGTGAGGTATACATTTTATTTTGTTACCTAGGATCTACAAAACTACTGAAAGATCAAGACGAATTTTTGCGTACAATAAGAACATATCCTAGCTTAGATAATAGGCTAGGTACTTATTATATCTTAATTAACTTATCTGATCTCTTACTTATTTGATAATAATTACTATATTTATATGTATCTGTTTATACTATAAAATTTTACCTTTGTACTTATTTTGTAAACCTAAAGAAATAAAGTTATTGAAATCTGAAATCGAAAATACGCATGCAAACCGTGGACAGAAACAAGTGTTATTTAAAAATCTACTTACCAAGGATTAAACAAAAACTGAAACAATAAGACTTGCACTTGGATATTTCAAGTTTGAATCGTAACAAATGAAACAGTAGGTTATGTAGGTATTGAACCAACAGCTGTACCAACATGACTACGAGACGACGACGAAAACATTGTAAAGAAAATATATGCCACAAAATAGGTCAAGAGCGCAAAAGAATTCAAAGAATAGTTTACTAATAAATCATATGACATACCTACAAACAAGGAACATTTTTGTTGTTAATTTGAGAGGACATATTTTGTCCTACTTAACAGCATAAATAATAATGCTTTCTCATGCATTTTCTTCTTATTTGACACAAATCCCGATAATATCATAATACCGTATACCAAGGCCCGTATTATGAAAGTTGGCTCAGTAATTGATATTCGTATCTGCATATATTAATAACTCGCTGCTCTCTCAGGATAATGTGCTTAAGTAACGGTTTTCTATGACAAACAAATAAATAAATATTACTGGACAGCGGACAGTTCAATTCACACAGCATCATCTAATGTCAAGCTAAACAGAGCTTGTGTTATGGAATCTAGATAAGTGATATACATACTTAATACATAAATAGATTTTTCACTGATCTTGCTCAAAAAGTGTATCATAATAGTGTAGCTTAGCGGGCCTAAAACTAGAGTTTAATACCTCGGGCTAAAAAGTATTTTTTCTTTTTAATTTTTGTCTAAAATCATCAGCCCGTACAAAGCATTCGTTCTCTTACATAAAAACTCGACGTCTTGGTGCTCCGTCAATCTTTTTTTTTGAAAATAGAACCGTCTTGGTGATTATTTATGAAGGTTGATTCTTCCCTTCACGGTAGAATGCGAACTGTTTCGTTGCGGGTTAAATAGAGATTTAAAAAAAAGATGGTATTGGCGCTAAATCTCTAGAATTTTCTTCATTCCAAATCACAAACTTTTACGTTTAACTTCCTGACTTTTACTTCCAAATTGTGAACGTGAAAAATGTCATCAAGTGATAGTGAAGATGCTAATATGCAAATGGAAGAAAAGGGCAAAGAAATAATTATGAATCTGTTGCCGACAAAATCACGTGGAATATATTTAAAGAATTACGAAAATTTTATGAAATGGAGAGATGAGAAACGGTTGGATTCTTTTACAGAAGGGGTTTTTCTCACGTATTTTGATGAATTATCGAAAAAATTCAAATCGTCGACTCTTTGGAGCACATATTCAATTTAAGAATGACCTTACAAACGAAACACGACGTCGATATTAAAAAATATGTAAATTTAACGGCTTTACTGAAGAAATTGTCCACTGGATACAAGGCAAAAAATCTAAAGTCTTGACGACACAAAAAATCGAAACATTTTTAAATAACGCTCCAAATAAACAATACTTGGCAACAAAGGTAACCTACTTATGTACTCTACTCAAACTAAATAAATAGATACCTACCTTCATACCTAAATTATGTACCTAGGTTATTACGATTATTAAAACACTTATTTTTTTGTTCAACAGGTTGCTTTAATTTATGGAATCAGCGGTGCATGCAGAGGAATAGAGCTTGCCAATATAACGCTAGAAGACGTAGAAACTGATACAAACCTACAAGCTGTGAGTCTGCCGAACACGAAAACAAATAAAGAGCGTAAATTTATCAGTGGAGAATACCTTAATATAGTTAAAGCCTATCAGGAGTTACGTCCCACTAATGTTTCAACGAGAAGATTTTTTCTAAATTATCAAAATGGTAAATGCACAAGGCAAGTCATAGGCAAAAATAAATTTGGTAACATGCCTAAAGATATTGCCACTTATCTAAATTTACCAAATCCGGAACTCTACACGGGCCATTGTTTCCGCAGAACATCCGCGACTCTGTTGGCGGACTCTGGTGCGAATATAACGACATTAAAACGGCACGGTGGATGGAGGTCCGATCAAGTGGCTGAAAGTTATATAGAGGACTCTATACAAAACAAGTATCACGTCACGCAGCGGATTACGGAAGGAATCAAGATTCTACCAAACATTACAGAACCCCAAGCATCTACATCGCGGGATTGGATGAATATGTCAACTCAGCTGAAGCCGCACTCAGATCTTAATAATGCAGGAAACTTAAGCATGAGTCGAGGCTCTCCAACTTTTACTCCACAACAATCAACTCAAACTATTATCACATCCCAATCACAGAGAACCGAAATAAAATTGCCCGGGAAAAACATATCACTAAACATTCAAAATTGCTCTAACGGCACATTTAATATTTAATAAAATTTCTGAAAATTGTCTAATTTTGAATTGTTTTATTTTCTCGCAATCGAAGTGAAAAGTAGAGTGTTTTACTCGGGCCAAAACCACCCATTATAACTCGGTCTTGTCATCCTCCCTCGCTACGCTCGGGAGTATAACAACCTCGTATATAATGGGATGGTTTAGTCCCTTGTAAAACAATCTACTATTTTTATCATACATAGAAAACACCACAGAAAATTTGCTGTCACTGGCCGTAATGGTGCCTAAACACCCATTTTGGTGGAACGAATGAGAGAATAATAATTATTTTAAAGTCTTTGGTGTTCCGTTCGGTCCACTGCCTGTATTGGTTGGACGAACGGGACATAATTTTAATTCAGACATTTATTTTATAATTCATCCTACTGGTGGGACGAAGCTGGTAGGACGAATGGGAAATCACGAAAAAATATCTGCTGATCGTACATACATATGTCCTGAGACGGAAATCAAACCCAACCTCCTGAGTAGCAGGCGGACTTTCCCCCGCAGTGGTCGTCGAAACGTCACTAAAGCATAGAAATATACATAAATGATTGAGCAAGTTTTCAATAGGCGGGGCTCAGACTTACCTGGATTATGTAGAATTGTAGATGATGATCAGGTAAGTTAAATATTCTTCTGTAGGATATTCATATTCCTAATCTTAGTGATATTGAAGAAATTTAAATATAAATAGTTTTATTATTTAAATTATATATGAGTGCAATCCTTGTGCTCTCCTTACGATAATTTAACCGTATTTACCCTTCTAATGCTATTATTTTGGTTTTATTACCAAGGTACCGTTTGACATGTCGTCGACCTCAGTGTCTCGGATAGGAATTAGCAAGTCTAGTGACACCACGATTTACTTTTCATATAATTATTCCATGTTTTAGAAGTATAATAAATAAAGTGTTATGTTGCTTCGCATTCATCATCTCTCGCAGCGGTTTGTGGCATCATTTTTTCTATAAACATATCTCCTTTATTTTTAAAGTCTTATAAAGACCTTTTTGATTTTCCTAACGCTTTGCTTTCCGCGGACTTGTCTTCTTAGACTAATAATCAGAATAATTTGAAAGAAAAAACAAAGTACCATGCAGATTATTCTAGTAGTAACTAGAATAATCTGCAAGGTACTTTATTTATGATACTTTCTTTTTTAAGTACTAACCTACTAACATGTTGAATATGAAGCAGTCCCGTGTTTGGGCGGGCATGTCCATAACTGGACGTAGGTGCGGTTCTTGTTGACTATTGTAATTAGGCATCAGCACCTCTTTGTTTACCTAGTGTAAAGGTTAGCAGTTAATTTCCTCAATATTGTCAAAATTAATAATATGATATTATTCTGTATTCTAAGAGATAAATAATACTTTACGAATCGATGGATCCACAAACAAACACATGCACAAATATTGTTTTTATACGTAAAGTAAACTGGTTCGCCTTCACCTCGCTATTACATGAATCACGTATCTTTGTTCCTCGTAAGTAACCGATACATACATACATACAGCCTGCTTGCTTGCTTGCTAGTTATATTATATTGTTCTACCTACTGACATGTTGACGAGATGTACCTGACGTTATATCATAGTTATTTTACTCCGCAGTTGCTTAAAGTTGCTGTTATTGTGCTTACCAGTGTGGTCTACTGAATCTATCAAATGATTACTTTCTTCCTTCAATCTTTCTCTTTTCTATTCAAAAATAAATAATTCTGGATAAAATATAAATAAATAGGTATGTATATATTTATACCCAAGGTTGGCTGTAAGAAACCTGTTTTAGGGTAAAGCTTGGTTTTGTATCTACATAAACGTAATATGTATTTTACATATATGTAATATGTACTTTATTTATTTTTTACCTTTGTGTAAGTACCTACAACAAGTGAAGAATAAAGAATTTCTAAAATGAATGAATGACTATTGTTTTTAATAATGCTTCGGCAGACTAGGTAGTATTTAGGTGGTTATAGTGATCTTATCGGTACTGGGTAGGTAACTAAGTAGTTATGTACATACTTCCCACTAAACAAGTCTTGATAAAGCAAAAACCTAAACCTATATTATGTACTTACCTTCTTAACTGTCGAACAGAAGTGAGGGTAGTTTTTTTATAGATTTGCGCTGAGAATATTGCCGACGAGTCGTGCATTTAAATTAAATTTTTGGCACTAATTGATATTCAAGACATACATCGACATAGTCATTCGGATTATTCGATTCCAAGCCGAACAATAGCAATGATGTTATAAATACATATACGAACGTTCTATACTTTGTAACACAGGTCGTCCTTGCGATTCCTCGTAGTTGTCGTAATAAATTAGATAACTCTGTTCCTACCTAAGCCAAAATGTATTCTAGACGATGTAGGTAGGTAAAACATTATATTCGTTGAAAAGGTGTAGAGCACTTAGAAGGTCAATTATGCCGAAAAACCAATTCAAAATTCGAATTATTTGTAAGTATTTTCGAAATGAGAATCTCCCGCCAACTCCCTTCTCACCTGTCAGAACATTCCTCTCAACAAAAAGTCGCGTGCGACACCAACTTGTCGAGCGCATTTAACCTGTTGGAGCAAAAAGTCGCATGCGACACAGGCATGTTGCTCGCATTTAACCTGCGCCTATTTATGCCATCAATTAATTGTAATAAAGCAGTCTGTGTGATTAACAGGATGCATTGCGTGCTTCGGGGTAGGAGCTGTTTCACTGGATCTTGATCTCTACCTTACCTCCGCATTTCTTTAACCATTCAATAAACAAATTTAGGTGCGAATATAAACGCCTCTCTACACTCGCACGCGAATCACACGTGTATCTGCGAATCATGAATGTGAATATGTGGATATCATTCGCATATACATACTTCACGGCTTTGCGTCGCGTTCGCGCTTCGTTCCCGTAGTTTGTCGGGTCTTTGTCCCACTACAAAGGGTTCGTAAGGCGCGAGTCGTTCGCGCGCGAATGTTGACTGAATTCCAAATTCTTGAGAAAGTTGCATCTACTTAGCATCATCAAAATAAATCCGTAAAAATTGTTTCTGGAAGAAAACTTGTAAGATCTACGTAAATGTGCATTGAATAAAGTTGAACCGTTACACTAACCATCTGTCTGTAAAACAGTGTAGACTCTGCCCTTAGATTAGACACGCGTACTAGATTAGTGCATAGTTGTGATGCCACTTGACACCTCCCATTCCGAGAAGTGTCAACTTGCACTTATTTTTGTAGCGGTCAGGCACTCCTGCGCACCCAGATAGGGTTGCCATGCCTCGTAAGCCGTAACACTTAAAAAAGTCGTAAAATTTGTTTTATTACATGAATTTGTACAATTACAGACGTAAAATGTTTGAGAAGCGAGTTATTACTCGTTTGTGTTCATTGAAAAAGGATGTGAATGATTATATTTGTTTATTTTATTTCCAAAATTCTTCTAGAGTAGAAAACTCTTATTTATTTTGGGTTCTATTTTTAGGAAGTTATGTTATAATAACACATTTTTAAGTGTTTTCTAAAATCTAAAAAAACCGTGTAGTAAATAGATATTAGGGCCAAATCTTCAAACCCGTATTAAAATATTTATTGTATATAAAGTATTTATTGTAACGATTTTGTACCTGCAAAAGATCATAAATATATAGGTGAATGAAACATGAATTCCGCTAGGGCACCGTAATTATACGTAGGCAACGGCAACTAAAGATGCGCGACTGTGAATGATTTCATTCGAATTATTCGACTTCACAAATCATTCGAACGATTCGACTGACTAGAGCAAATTAGTAACTAATTTGATTAGTAGTCGCGCGTCGTTCTATTCGTTCGACTGCCCGAGTCGGCCTTCATTTCATTCGTTATTCGACGTGGATTGGTTGGTCGTTCGACTAACAAAATCGACTCGAAGCCATGAATGACCCAGTCGTAGAAGCATTAGTAATTACTAATTAGTAGTTGTCATTCGACTTTGAAGATTAGTATATTACTAATTTTCAAGTCGAATAAGGAAATTAGTAGTTTTCGATCATTCGAATAGTCAGATAATTCGCAGTCGCGCATCTTTAACGGCAACTATTAAAAATAAAATTTAATATTTGCCGTTGTTGTTCCTTACAGAACATAAATTTAGAAAGTCAAAATACCAATAATTTGATAAAAATTGGCAACCCTGCGCCCTCAGCATTGTTCCCGCCCGCGCCCATCAGAACGCTCTGCTAACGCCACTAATGAATCAGCTAGCGGATATAGCGGACGTGATCGGAAACCCATATCACATCATAAATAATCAAAATATTATGACGAACTGGCATTTATGATTTTTAATGCGTGCGTCCGTCCATATTAGTTGAGTGTACCTACTTACAGCATTAAAGTTATGCGCAACATTTTCTTCATTGACTCTACGTACTGATAAAACACATACCGAAAACTGTATGTTCTCAATAAAAAAAAACATCTCTAATAGGCTAGGGGAATTTATAGAAACTTAATTTCATGGTTTGATACGAAAACCCGGGTTCAAATCTCAGCCTGCATATTACAGCTTTCCGAATAAAAATTAGGTGATACTGATATTGGACGACATTGTAAAACTCGCTAGACACATCTGCTGGTCGGTTCAGATGTACTATACTTTAATATTATATATTATATATCACACATACTAATATTTACCGCTCATTGGTTCATTTTCTTTTGTTTATTAATCGTAATGAAAGTAGTCAATGAGCGGTGAAAATAATATGAGTGATACACTCACAAATATATCTGAATCGACAAGCTGGTCTAGACCCAGCAGTGCAGAGCTTAGCGGCTGTGATGATGATGGTTCTAGTGCCGTCACTGACTTCTGCCGAAGCATTATAAAAAGCCTTAAACGCTTAATTTGTTCCACTGATTTATAATAAGACAACAGCAAGGAAGCCATTACCGAGATAAAGCCACTTAAAATATTATTTATGAAACACTTCATTACAAGAGCAAAACTGCACAATTACAAGAATATACAAATGGGTTTTATCTGCGCTGGCGCCGCTCATGACTCAATTAGTGTGGATTGACCGCAGGTTGGTAAATAATTTCATGTTTATTTTACACTAGCGGCCGCCCCGGCTTTGCACGGGTATTAAATAAACATTTCAAGATCCCTATTTTTTTAAATATAATATAGCCTATGTCACCCGGGGATAGTGTAGCTTCTTAACTGTGAAATAATTTTTCAAATCGGTTCAGTACTTTCGGAGCCTTTTCGATACAAACAAACAATCAAATATTTCTTTATAATATTATAGTATATAAGAGTTTTACTGATAAGTATAGAAATATATACAAAATAGAGCCACAAAAAACAATCTGCAAACAATGTGAAAATGAGTGTAACGTACGCGTTCATTATTCATAGTAATTAACGTGTTTAAATTTTCTTACCACGTCATACATATACTATATAATGTCAGTGGATTTGATTATAAGGTATTTTTTATATTTTATGCAATTTATAATGTCATCGTTTGATTCCTATGAAAACTTATCCAAATGTACTTATGCATTTTAAGATATTATTGGAAGTACAGGCAATGTTACGACAATAGATTTAAATCAGCGTCAATACCGATCTTAAATAATCTTAAATGTTTGCATTACTTTGTCATATAAATCCTGCAACCATCCATCCTCTTTCCGCCTTCGTGTTTAGTTTTCTGTCTCTATCTAACGCACGTAAATAGAATCATAATCCGGTAATCCGTTTTATAGGAAACAGAAGTGATTGGGATAGGTCGTGTATGAGGATAATTGTATAAAAATGTCTACTAAATAGCTCTATACTTACCTTTGGACGTGTCGGTCTGCCGTCCCATCAGATTATGTGAATAAGGAATAATAGTGTGCACCTGTGTTTGTGCACACAATTGTGCCCTATAAATTGTCTCAGGTAGATGGTGATTTTTCGTTGAGACTGGCCGCCCTGGCCAAAATTCGTCTCGGAGGACCACACCTACCATGATGCAGATTATTCTCGTAAATAAATAAATAATGACAGATATATACTCAATACGATACAGAGATTATTGAATAAACATAGAATACACCCAGAATAAATATTTGCAAATCTTATAAACATTTGTCCCGAGCCAGGAATCGAGCCCGTAATCTCCTGCGTGGCAGGCGAACCTTCGCCCGCTGCGACGGCAACGCAGAGACCGTCAAATTGATAATAAATTGATTAATATCGACACTTATCAAAATAACAAGGTACCAAAAGAGGCATTTTTCTCCAATTTTATCGACTGTAAAAACTCGATGATTTTCAAAAATACATAGTAAGTTATGAATGACTCAGCAGAAAAACTAAAAGATTATATTCGTTAACCTTTTTTAGAGTTAAGGTGGAAGAACTGAACACATAGATAAATACTTCCGAACACTCATCATAATCATCGAGAATCAGTATGTTCCCAGAAAAACGTATATAGACAAATTTGGCGTAGGCTGCCTGACTCACTTCAGAGCCTTCGAATGACTGAGCTGATGGTATGGAACTTTACTTAGGGGCGAGGTTCGTTTTTAGTGACGTGTGGAAAAATCGCAATGACTGAAATCACAACTAGCATAAATAAACGTAAAAAAAAACTTAATCCCATATTTCGCATTTTCGTAATTTTAAACGCTAGAAATCATGAGAGGAAATTATCAAGGCCCACAAAAACCATAAAGTTATAATAACCAACTAGGAAATCTGAAACCTTTAACGTTTATTTATAAAATAATCTCATAGATAGGTAAAATAAAAAAATATTATCATATAAGAAATTCACTTCAAATTTTAAAACACGCTTAGAAAAGTGAAAAGAGCGTACTCATAATAACAAGAAAATTCCATAAAAATTACACCTTGGTCGTAGCATTATCTGCATTTATTGTAAAGTGATACAGGCTGTTGCTTTTTATTTTAATTTAAGCTCAGGTGTGCGAACCCGCGAGCGAAAGTTAGTAAAATATATCGATTGTTCGAAAATAAGCCCTTTTCCTGTCATTGAGCCTCAGCGGTTAATGACAGGCAGAAAGAATGACATAATACATCGTAACAATAGGTCAAGGGCGTGTTCGGGCAATTATTAACTGTCATTATGGTACTTGAGATGATACATGCATCGTGTTGCTTGAAATTGGTACCAAGCTTTAGAATAATAATTCTTAAAAGTAAGACGTAATTTTTATTTATTGCTCCAGTAAATTTATTAAATTACTTATAAAAGAAATGTCACTCAATGAGTTAATGAAGTTTCGTTGAAAATGACGATATCATTACCCTCGCCCCGCCGCGGTTGCGGTCGCATCGTAAAAATTTACCCCGCGAAATCAGCCCGTGGATGTCGTAAGACTAAGGGCACCTTCCAGAGTAAGGGCAGCAGCTTCATATTTAACGCGTTGGAAGGAAGTCGTATAGACATCAAGTAATTGTTCACCCTAGACATAATAGATAGTAGATATATTTTTTTACACTTTTCTGTTAATAGCTTCTTAAATCCTAGTTAGGTAAGGTTTATCTAGACGTTCCCTTAAGGTTTCCTTAAAACTACATAACAATAATTTGTAAGCAAGCATCGGAAAGTGGTGCGACATTAGGGCCTAATGTCTAGCTAGGGCGCGATAGGCTTAACAAATCACCTAGTGTCCAGGGTGATCATGCCCGCTGGAGTGTCCCACTAAATCCCTTTCCTTTCCCTAAACTCTTCTTAAAAAGTCCAGAGCTCAAAAATACGCGAAACAAAATAAAACTCTATGTATGTATGTTATATCCTATTAAAAAAAACTCTTGGAAATTCCCTTTCGACCCCACCGGGGGCAAACGGAACTGAACCCCAAACCTGGAGAGGTAGGTACCAACTTCCGGTGGAGTACTTCCACGCAGTAGGCTGTTGGCCTTGCCGTGGCCTCAGAGCATCTGTGCTTGTTTCGCAACACGCTGTATAAGGCGAAACGGGTCATTGCTAGCAGTTCTCGACCTTACCACCACGGCGCAAGTGCGTGTTTTAGTTATTTTATTTCTTATAAAAGTATCTCTGGCTTATATACCCTTAGTTGACACTCTACAACACCTAAATAAATTGTTGATCAATCGACCACCCTATGGATATTCTGTTCTACTCTTACCAAATAGACCCATTGCAGGATAAAAGCCTCTATATTGCCGTAAACTTTTTACTACATAATACATCTACTAGGTTCTGCCAGCGGCTTCACTCGCATCTTGCCGAGGTAAAAAGAAGCCTGAGCCTGACAGAAGCATGTCCTTCAACGGGATACCATCAATTTTCTGACCAAATTTCTTCTGTTCAGATGTTCAAATGTGAAATGGTGTTCTCAGTCGGAACACTCTATAATATTTACAGTCTTCCTGAATTTCTTGGTATAAACAATTGTTTCTTGCCTATTTAAATGTATTGTTTTGCCGTTTTTGTAACATGCTAAGGTTAGTACCATAAGTCTCAAGATAAAGGATATTATGCCTAAGGTATGTTGGTTGGTAAAGCAGGCAAACGAATCTAGGGTCTATTCTGAAAGAGTGTGGATAAAGATCGAATCAATAAGTCATTAGTCTACGTCGAACCTGCGACCTTTGATAACAAGACAGGGCTCCCACTGTGCCACTCCAGGCGATTGGCAGAGCGATTATGAAATTATAAACACTGATAGACGATTAAAATTAAATGCTAAAAGTTATAAATAACAAGTGCAAATAATGGCTGTTGATACGGCACATAAAGGAAGAAAAAAAAATGGGTATTTCTGATAGTTTTGACTTTTATTACTTACTGAATTTTTTTATTGAATAATGTAAAAAAGATATATTTTTCACTTTACGCAAATCTCATTGCTTTTTTCTTCTTCGAAAAAGGAGGAGGTTCTATGTGTGACTGTTTGTTTTATTTTTATGTATGATCGTCGATTTTTCCGTCAATTATGGACTAATTTGGATGATTCTATTGCAATTGTATAGAAGATGATCCCGAGGTGGTCACATAATTTGATTCTTGAGGGATTAAGTATTTGTCCCGCAAAACTTAAAAAACAGTAAAAACTAAGGGATTCGAAAATTTCGGGTTTAGTTTTTTCAAAGCAATCGTATATTATTTTATTAGTAATCCCCTTTTACTAATAGGCATATGTCCAGCAGTGAACTAGTATAGGGATGATGATTGTTATTTCACTGAATGCGGACATATTTTAAAAACGTGATTAAAAAATTAAAACTTTTGAAATATTTTCATTCTATTTCGTAATAGAATTTTCTTTTAATGTTTACTGAACATGTGTTCGATAACCCCAAGGCGAAAGTAATGGCTAAGTAAGTACATAATTCAATAATTACCATGGGATCTTTAATGCGAGAAAGTGAATTAAATAAGTACTTATTACCTATTTTCGACTCAATTCGTACCTACCTACCTACAACTTTTCTCGATAGTGGACACCAAGATACTTTTTCTTGAGTCAAACAAAGGCGCTCTTTTTTTTAATCATTTATTTACACAGGTTTTATTCGCTATGGCGAATAAGACACCCAAAGGCACTCTTAGACCCGTAATATGAAAGCTTGCTCAGGGATAGTCTCAAGCATAGATCAAGAACTTGAGTAACGCTCTTCTTTAGCTTAAGCGTTACCAAGCATAGATCGATGACTGAGTAAGCTTTCTTAATAGCGGGCTTTAGTCTCAGACACCGCAAATCCAGTAGAAATGTTATTTAGAAAGATAATTCCGGTAATGCCATAACCATAGCCGAGAGCTGTGCCAAACCGGTACACTTTTTAATTTAAGTCGAAGCGCCAGCAGTCTCCTGCCGTTTCTTCCAAGGTCGAACCTGTCCGAGCCTGTCATGTGTCAGCCCGGAGGCACTCCATCATCAGGATCAATGTCACCGACCGGTCAGGCGTCAGGCGGATTAATTGATTTACTCGCAATCATGTTTTTATATCCCCTATAGACACGGTACATAAAATTTAAGATTGTTGTACCTACAGTATCTTAGTTTATTATTCTAAAAATAAATATATCAAATAATGAATTAAGAATTACAAAAATACAAGTATATTGCTCGGAGAAGCCCAAATCCTACAGTGCAGGTCTTGGGGCTGAAGAAAGGATTGCTCAAAAAATACGAGAAGTGTTTTTTTCATATTTCATAACATCTTGGCATTTGTGTGCGAGACATACCTATTTCATGCAAAACCACAAAAGTTCCATTTGAACCCCTTACGTTTTTGAATATTGTAGTATTTTTGGAAACATTCTCAAATATTTGTATTTGTTTTGTTTGTCAAACTGATAAACACACAGTCAGGGCCAGTCAATAGTATAGTGTCTAACAATGGTGGTGGTGAATAATTGATTGAAAAAGTGGTTGTCAACCAATGACCACGAATTGATATGTTGCGACCACTTGGACTGCAGGAAGTTCTACAATTTGTTTTTTATAGCTTTTAAATGTGTCTTGGTTACAGATGAATATTGTTTTCAGATGGTTGTTACAAAGTGCAATGCGTATTTGCAAAGAAACGCTAAAAGTGGTTACCGCTTTACATATATTTTTACCCGACTACGAGAGGGTTATGATTTTGACACCCTATGTATGTATGTATGTAGCCGATTTTTATGTTCCCTCGTAGCGCTGAAACTACTGGTCCGATTTCAACAAATGAGGTGTCATATGATTCATCTTAATAGCCCGATGGTTACAAGCTATGTGACGTCAGATAAAAATGGGGGTCTAACGAGATAGCGGGGGTCTAAGAAAGGGTCGATAATCTCAATGTTAGTAAATATGCCCGTGTGTGGTATCGTTGCAAAGGTCTTTGTTTGTACTTTCCGTTTCTCAAACTTTTGTGAGGTTAAAAATTCTCAAACTATTAGCAAAAATGTGTAAAAAAAATATAATTAAAAACTAAATCCCGACTACATAAAAGTCTTAAACAAGCGTTCACCTATTGTCCATAGCATTTTCTTTTGATACTTAGGTAGTCGGAGGCACCCACCCCATATACCTAGGGTACAATTAGTAACAAAGGCCTCCGACTACCTAAGTATCAAAAGAAAATGCTATGGACAATAGGTGAACGCTTGTTTAAGACTTTTATGTAGTCGGGTTTTAGTTTTTAACTATATTTTTTTATTCCAATTTTTCTTTAGTTGCAAGCCATATAAATGGCTATTATTTATTAATCATTTATTTTATTGGCTTTTTGTTAAATATTATTGTGAGACTAGCAACCCGCCCCGGCTGCGCACGTATAGAAGAGCATATTATTACGATATAATGGGTATACTAAGCTATCCTTAAAAGATAGATTAGATACATACATACATACATGCCACCGGACACTTTTATGTAGATCTATAAAAGAGGAATATCCAACCTTGAATTATTTTGTTATATCTCAGCAATTTCCGTTGAAAGCTCCGCAATCCCTTTGAGATTATAATATGCTCTACTAACCGTAAGCTGCCTAGGCGACTTGTTTCGACACTCCCAACAATTATCGTTATATTTCAATCAATTTACACAAAACCTTGACAAATTATATATTTAAACCTTCCTCGTGAATCACTCTGTCAATTATAGAAAACCGCATGAAAATCCATTCTGTAGTTTTTGAGTTTATCACGAACAGACGGACGCGGCGGAGGACCTTGTTTTATAATTATGTAAAAAAATTGATTCAGGCGTTACTTTGCGGAAATCCATTGCAGAATATTATAATGAATGAAATATTTTTTCATTTTAATATTATAATTATGTAGTGATATCAGTGAGCTAGTACTATGGCTAGTACCCATATCACAAGCTCTGCTTAGCTTGTGGCTATAGATAGTCTAGCATTATTTATTATTATTTATTTGATGTACCTACCTCCTTGTAAAAACTTTTCTTTTTTCCTCAAGCAAAAGTATCAAAAACATCGGCCGCCTACAAAACTGCTTGTAATACAATAATATATATTCCATATCGCCACATTAAATCTGTAACATATGTGAAGAATCTGTGTTTTAAGGCCACCATAGGTTTATGGTCAACATTGACACACTTTATATTGTCCCATAGACTTCACGCCATATTGTTTAAAATGTCTTTCGTCTTTGTTTTGACCACAATGGGAATTGGAAATTTGCTTTCTAACATTTATTACGAGTATGGTTATAAAGGTGAACCGATCGGTCTCGGCGGCCTTAATTTAACGATATTTAATTGAAATCTTAGATTATCCACATGGTTGAACGTCATCATTGAAAGAAATTACTCGTATTTATTCCAGAACTAAGTAAATTGACATAATTTTGTCGAAAAATTATATTCCCTTATCCAAATTAACCAATTATTATAATAATTGTCTAAGATGAGAGAAGGGAATATCGACAATATCAATACCCTAGTAGGTTTTTAGGAAAAGTTACTAGCTACCACTTTTTAAATAGTTAAGTAACAAAACCACTTACCAGTTTTTCCACGGCAGCTCTCACATTAACAACTCACTCTCACTTTTATTGCAATTGAAACTGTTTTTATTTGTATTTTTTTATTAGTTTTTTGTCACTTTATGACATTTCAAAGTCGATTCACTGAAAACACTTTGTATCATCCGTGCCCTGAAACAAAATAAATACATGATAATAAATGATTTCAAAAATATTTAATTGCTAAGCATCGTTATTCGAACTAGAGTATGAGAATTATGTTAATATTTAAAAAAAATCTTAGTTTGACAAATTTGTTTATTATGCATTATGCGGGTTAACTACGAACCTACCGTACCTACTACGAAATACCTAATTTGTGTTGGAACTCTTCTGATGATGTCCCTCGTAAGGGACGAAACGTTGTGCGAGTTGTTATAACAGGAGCTACGTTCATTGTTAACCCGCTTACATTCATAACAATAAAAGCATCATATTTTATGTTAAAAAATAAAGGTTTTTAATTTTATCAAAAAAAAGATTTCTGATTGAACCTCGAACATGTTTAACAATGTTTAAAAATTTATTTATACATCATACAATTTGAACCATCATCGGTTTACTAAAATTACGAATGGGGGGTCAAATAAACCTAATCACTTCTTAGCCAACCAAAGCCGAGGTCAGACGGAAATAACCTAATTAAAGCAGAACATTCCTCGCCCAAAGTCAAATGATAATCCAAGCGGAGCTTTTATCAGTTATCTCGGAGAAGAAGAGATAACTTTGTAGAGCCGCCACCGCCGCCTGCCGCTGATAACGCACGCTTGCAGCACTCGGGAGTAAATCTTGTTGTTATGGAGCGCTTGGGAATGGTAAATAGTTTGTGAAATGTTCATAGTTAAATGTAGAGTTAGTACGCAATTATTGAGATAGCTTGAATGTTGAAGTTTTCAAGAAAATTACGATGAATTTAAAAAAAAATAGAAGAATTTAGTGTGATAAATATTTTCGATTCCTAGAAGATTTTGTTTCATTTAAAGAAATGAAAGCGAATTAAGACGATAATTTATTTTTACCAAAAACTTTGTCCTGTTACTTTAAGTTTATTTATATATAAGTTTAATACCTTAAGTTTATTTTATAGATATGTATATGTAGATCTAAATATGACAAACTTCAACATTGTTTTAAATAATCAATAAATTGCTGAATTCTATTCCACTTGTAGGTACGTTATCGGTGGCTTGTTATCTTTTCTAGCTTCATGTTTTTTTTAAATTACACACATATGATTTTTATTACAAATAAATAGTTTTAGGAGTAATTTTAAGTCCAACTTGAATAAATTGTTTTCTGGTTAGGTATGTATCACTCTAATGCTTGAAATGCCCATGGTAGAGAGAGCTCTACCATGGGCATTTCAAGCAGATTACATACCAGGTACCAAACAAAATCAAAAACTCTACCAACCAGTGATCGAACACAACGATCAACAGCCACCTATATTAGTTACAACTTAACAAAGTATTCATTGAACTGAGCCCAAGCTACCAGTTTGCCCACGCATGCGCTGGCCTTCAGCTTCCGACCAGCTCCGACCCACAGACACCTGTCACAGATCAGTATCTAGTCAGTAGCTGTAGTACAGCCAGGGACAATCTTCCAAAACTTAAAATTATACATTAGGTGTAACCTCATATAAAATGTAGAGCACGCGAGATGGCGAAGTTTGCGCTATCGAGGCACGCACAGTGCTGAGTGATTTATTTTTAATTTTGTCACTGGTTCTCCCCGGAGTTATATTATGGTTTTAAACATTAAGTAGGCAGGCATTAGAGGTACATAAATTAGTTACCAGCTTTATTTTACTTTAAGCCCAGGTATACTCGTACCAACAGCTCTAACATTAGTCAAAGAAGTAAAAGGCAATGTAGTTTTTGGAAGTTTCGACTATTGATACATTTTTAAAATTATATGCTTTAAGGCTAGACTAACTTTTGCCTGCGTATTCACTCGGGTAGGTGGAAAAAAGTATATGTAGTTACTCAGCGACTTAAATTAGTAAAATCATTTTACATAATACAAATTAAATAGTTTTAACGTATTCATTCGTATTTCTAGTAGCGTAGATAAACTATAAGTTTTACTACGTTACAACATGGCTTACCTATGTATGTTACCTATTTGGAAACTTTGTTTATATTATTGTAGATATTGAAAGACATTTAACATCTAATCAGAATTTAAGGGTTTCTTGAAAAGGTTAATCATGTACGTACGTATGTATATTGATTTTAAAAAAGAATTTTTTCACATCTGTAGGCAAATAACAAAAAAATGAAGGCATTTTTACAAAATCGTTTTAATCTTACGTCACTGCAACAGACTGATAGGTTTTCTACGGACAATTTTCCATCGCCATAAAGTAAATCAATCTTAATTTTGTAATTTCCTTCAGACCTATCATTTTATAGTTATTAATGATATAATTATGTTACATAACTAATTAACTAACCAATCAAACTGACAATAAGTCAATCCAACAATTAAGACGTAGAACCTTGTTATCTTAAGCCGACGTCGTAAATAAGACATGTTAACTCAAATTAATATGTAAATGTATAACCAGTCGATTTTCACTTTTTGGGAAGGAAATAAATAAATTTAGGGAAAGTGTATTTTGAAGGTTTTATCAGTTTTAGAAGGCGCCGACGCAACTTGATGCCTACTTCCATCTGTCATCTTTCCACTTGTGACGCCCACAGCTGGCCATCGCTTCTGTTGTAGGTCGGTAGGTAGAGATCAAACCTTCCACCAAGTTACATGGTAGAAAAATTACTGATTCAACTGCTGGGGGTACCTAGGTACGTGGTACTAGTACCACGGTAGCACTTTAACCAATTGTGACACACTTATAAATAGGTTAGTTATATTATCCTTGAATTTATTTAAAACAATAAATAAGCTATTTTAGCTAATATTTGGAAGGAAATGGGGGAGAACCCGGAGAACTTTGCCCACCTGTGAGACAGTTTATACATAGGTAAATAGAACGACAGTTACTGGCAAATAAAAAACTCCGTATTATAACAATATTGTCCTTGAATTTCTTTAATATAATAAAACAGCCCAAATATACGTACAGGGAGGCCATAAAGGCTGTAAGCTTATCGCAGTTCGTGACACAAACTCTATTAGAATCTAGTGAAATATGCAAAGCTCAACACGCGATCTACCACCACAGTGTACCCTTATACCTACTTACTGCCTGTCACTATTGTTTGTTTCCTTTATTTGTTTTGTGGTTTTACTATGAAGGTTTCCGATATTTCTTATATTTTAAATAGGTATTCAAACAAGTTATGTAGGTAGGTCGTTACAAATACGTACTATGTGTGTTTCTATAAACTAGGAAGAGTTCTTTTGAAAAGTAATTAAATAAACAAAAAATTGTTAGTTAATACTTTGTTAGAGTATGGAAATACTGTCGTTATAAGTTAACATTGACGTTTAATGTATAAAAGCATTTGTCAACATCAAATTATAATTTGAAATGTCCTGCGTTATTTAAATAGGTATTATTCGTATTATTGAATTCATCTTGTCAAATAATACCAAACGAAACTTAACTTCTCTTTAATACCAACCGAAACAGTAGCTAACTAAGGACCCTCATGAAATATCTGACGTTCTTTCATCATCATGATGATATTTAATATAAAGACTGACACAATAGACTCAAATCTCATGTCTATAAACGTCAACGTGACATATCAGGCACTGTTGTTGGTGACACAACAGAGCCTTAAATTATGTCACTTGGCTCCACCATTGTTCCTGGTACCTTCCTATTGTACCCAATCCATCAAATGTATCTATTTGTCAATCAAATCACGTACCTACCATATCAATGACAAGCTCCTACTACTACACTTATTATTAAACACGCGTATTCTAAACCTTAATCCCATGGAATTAGGAAACGAGATATTAATTTAATGTTGCAGTAAGTTGCATTCGGAATGTCAATTGGGTTCTATTATAACGGGTGAAAGATTAAAATCGTACGACAGTTACGTGACAGTAAGTGTCGCCATGTTGGATCCAGGAAACGTGTGACAGTTCGAAATTCGAAAATAGAAACAGTTGTAGCGCGAAATTGGGTGAATGGATGAGTCAACGGTCACAGCATTTTTTAAATTACTACATATGTTGAAAGTAAATCGATATCATTAAAATATTTAATTTTATGTCAATACTAGAGTTTCAAGTCACACCAAAAGTTCAGACCTGTCTATTTCAGTCTAAATAAAAGTTTTAAAAAGGCTATAAATGAGATCCACATTGTTTGACTAATAATTTTAATGAATATCAAATAAAACTAATGACAAAAGACGATATTTTGAGACCAAATGATGTTTTCCATCGGAACTGAGTCATGAAGAATATAAAAGAACTTCCTAACTTGAAGACAAAAGTACCGACTTCAGCGTTTATCAGTGACATTGGTGCTAGTTCCGGCAGACTGCTATGCCGTAAGGCCGCATACGAGTACAATGTTCAGGAATCGAACCGCATCGAATGATTTAGTCATTTAGAGGCATAGAGTAATGATGAGAATTATTTTGTTTAAAAGTACCTAGTTATTTGGCAGCTAAATTCTACTACATATGTCTTGGTCATAATACCTACTTAGGTACTTATGTAGTCGGTTAGCTTTTATACAAATGTTCACACTCTATAATTTTTAATTTTTCAAATAGAAACATGAAAGAAATCTGAATTTTTATAATCTGTATCTGTCTCTGTAAACACGATGTCCATTCGAAATTCAAACGAACCAACTTCATAACCACATCGTAAAGGCAATCAATCAGAAAACCGCCAAGACATGAAAACGGCGCCAAAATTACGCAACTCAAAAAAGATAGTAAAGTTTTAACTATCCAAATTATGGGGAAAAATTTTGGTCTTTGATGTCTGATTTAACGAGAAAGCTCTTCGGGGCTCTTCGAACGAATTCGGGATACTTCGGGCTATTTATATTTTTTGGTCGCGAAAGATGGACATCCTACGTTAGGATGATTTCCGGCGTTAGTTTTTGGAGACGGAATTTTAACTATTTCCGCGGTTAAGACAGGTTAGAGACACAGATGGACTCAGTAACTAGTATAACGAGAGTACAAAGGGGTTTGAAGATTTTTGTATGGAGGGCCCTAACATCATAAAGCTTCCACAACATAATGTCCTAAAGCGTCTGGTTTCTGAGATATAATCACAGATAAAAAATTACTATTGCTTAATGTTTTTTTTTATATATGAATAGGATATCTGAGAAACCTGACGCTTTAGAAAATTTTGTTAAAGGATATTTTAGTTATTCTATAAGTGTCTTCTATGCAAATAAATAACTTTAATTGTGCGCCGTCATATCGAAAAACAAAATAATTTGTTAAACCGACGTTAGAGCCAAAATCTTCAAACACATTTATTCAGTCAGAGAAAAAATATATAAGTTATAAAAAAACAGTACCTAACAAATAATACACACCATTAGGAAGAGAAGATTTCCTAGGTACTGACTAACTCTCACTTTTGCAAATAGATCACGTTACGAAACTTTTACCTAAGTGGTCCTTCATCTATGCTAATAGGTAGGTATCTATTCTACATTACCTAAAGCAAATAATATTAAAAAAAAAGTTTTGGACTGTCCTGTGCATTGTTAATTTACGTTCCTTTAGCAAGATTTACCTAACTATTGTCTACGACTATGATCTAGATAGACAATATTACATCTAAGTACTTATAGGTACCATTAAATAATGTAAGTAACGATACTGTAGTACCTACAGAACAGTAATAAAGTCATAAACTGAAATTAGTAAATGGCCATAAATAATAGTCTATCCTTTGGGCATTTAAGATTTAACAACCGTATATGCCCTTAGGTATCTAACATGCCGTGAGCAAAACCATTTGTAAAAGGTGACGGTCACAAGAAGGGCCTTATGATATATGTCACCAAGTTGCATAAAAAGGCTGTATATATCTGCCTACATCGCCCACTCTTACAGGCCCTGACTCCGGTTGAAGGTCATCTATAATGCATGAGGCCCTTTTGTAGGATGCAGCATTAGGGCCACTGGGTTAAAGATTCGAAGTTCTAATTCTATATGTCATTGATAGTTTGAGAAAGCTTGGAGATCATTCATGTTTATCGTTAGTTTCGATTCATGGCGTCTCTCATTATAAATTGGAAGAATATGTTATTTATAAAACGATTTAAAAAAATTGATAGCGATGACCGAAGACGAGGTCCAATGACTAAAATTCTCGATGAAAAAAATAATAGCAAACCTACGTTAGGTACCTACTATTATAAAATGTACAGAATGACAAGAAAGAATATTAGCATAAACATGATGCAAAAGCTAGGATAAGTTACGGCTAGCTAGAAGGTCCAATATACTAGATAACGTCTAAGTAAACTATCGAACGGCGCAATCAAGAAGTCAAAAGCTATTCGACTAAAAGCTAAAGTAACGCAAATTACGCCGCGCACGCAACATCAATAAAAATATCCGTTTCCACTTGACCGTTGTGTTTGAATCAAGACGTAATTATTCAATAATACTTGTTTTAGACAACGACATCTTTAAAATGTACTTGCCATTTATGGTCTCAGTATAATATGAAACTTATTAAAATACTTTTAGAATAAAATGATAATAGTCAAAGCTTTATAAATGTGTTTTATTCTTATCGAAATAAAATAATTAAAATAGACTTCGAAAACTCTATAAGGTTTACAATTAGTTAGCTACTATTAAAATAAATAAATAGGTAGGTATGGAATAGAAAATGATAACGATTAGAACTTTATCTATGTTATGTTGTTATTAACGATAATTAAGATTTTATAATGATAAGTTTATAGGTGAATTGCGTGCTACAGTAGGCAGGTATAACCAGTTTTAAACATGGGAAATCCAATAAAATTGATTGATTTTATTGAAAAACACATTGATAACTGGATTCATATTTTAACGACAAAGCGGCAAATGAAACCAGACATCGATTGAATCCTCTGGCCCCAAAAATGAAACAATTTATACCACCGTTTTGTTACCGAATATAACAGGTAAATATTTGAAACATAAAATCCGTAATAAATTCTAACAAACATACAAAAGCTATCTGCAACACTATTTGCATTAGCCTTCGGCATTTTCGACGGTTTTAGTATAATTCAAATTCACAAACAAGATTCCTCAATAAGGTCTCCTCAAACTTGCGTCAAAATTATGCGTAAGTAAAGGATTCGCTACGGTTTATATTAGCACAAACACTTCCGTAATAAGTTATGTAATTTAAAAACAATAAACTGACATACTTATTAGTGTAGTTATTTCCATTCGAGTTGTACGGTTCACTCGCGAGCGTGCGTCCGGCGCCGCGGTCGGTAGCGGACTAACCCGCGTCCTTCGACTTTCACTAGAATGATAATATCATTATAACCCGACGCTTTGTTAATGGCATTCTGTTTTAATAAATTGGTTCTGACTCCTGGGATATTGAATTTGTCAGTATTGAAAAGCTTCTAGTATTGTAGAACTCGGTAGCTTTTGAATTCTGTGCGAGCTTTTTGCAATTCCTGCGCTCTTTTGACAGTAGTTTTTCTCAATTTCTGTCGTTATTATCGCTTGCAATTGTTTTGTTACCGTTTAACTTATTATTGATTATGTTTCTTTCTTTTCTTAAATGTCTGTCGTGTTGATGTCATTTGTTCAGGTTTGTGCTTAGTGGTTGAACGCAGATCTAATTCAAACATACTTGTATTGTACCTGTATTCTTACAAGTTTCCTATTAGAATCTTATCGAGATGAATGAGTTCACCTTGTACCGCTTACGGGTGTCCTGCCTGCGAGTTCATACGACCATATGGCACGTAAGGTTGGGTCACATTTGTCGTGTCCTTTTATAAATTGTGGTCTAAAATTGTGATTCAACAATTTTTCTTAGTGTTTTTTCTGCTTATGATTTGTATCTGGAGCCAAATCGGGCGCAGTTATGACTTTTAAAGGACTTTTTTTTTCAAGCCAAGTTTGGCTGAATGCACGACGGGGGTTACTAGTAGTAGATAATATGTTGAATTTTGGCTACAAATGGAATTAAATAGGTCTAAGGTCTAATAAGGTCTTTAAGGTTTTTAAAATGATTATACACAGTTTTATTGCACATTCAAAGTTACTTAAGTTGTAAATGAAATGAAGAAATCGTACACAACATGCTTCGTCAGTATTTAGAGCCCTCTTGGAAAGACTCGACGCTCTTGCACAATATGCATACGAACTGTCTTATTTATTTTGCTGCAATATCATATCTACATCGACTAGAAGTTATAACACAAAAAGGTAAACCTACTTACTGAGACTGGAAGAACAACTACTTGAACACAGATTACAGAAGTAACCGAATATTCTTTTATTACTACAGGGAAATTAAGTGGGGAACAATATAAGAACTTGCAATAGTAGATTGTTTTACAAGGGACTAAACCATCCCATTATATACGAGGTTATACGTATAGAGCGTAGCGCGGGAGGATGACAAGACCGAGTTATAATGGGTGGTTTTGGCCCGAGTAAAACACTCTACTTTTCACTTTGATTGCAAGAAAATAAAACAATTCAAAATTAGACCATTTTCAGAAATTTTATTAAAAATTAAATGTGCCGTTAGAGCAATTTTGAATGTTTAGTGATATGCTTTTCCCGGGCAATTTTATTTCGGTTCTCTGTGATTGGGATGTAATAGATAATAGTTTGAGTTGATTGTTGTGGAGTAAAAGTTGGAGAGACTCGACTCATGCTTGAGTTTCCTGCATTATTAAGATCTGAGTGCGGCTTCAGCTGAGTTGACATATTCATCCAATCCCACGATGTAGATGCTTGGGGTTCTGTAATGTTTGGTAGAATATTGATTCCTTCCGTAATCCGCTGCGTGACGTGATACTTGTTTTGTATAGAGTCCTCTATATAACCTTCAGCCACTTGATCGGACCTCCATCCACCGTGCCGTTTTAATGTCGTTATATTCGCACCAGAGTCCGCCAACAGAGTCGCGGATGTTCTGCGGAAACAATGGCCCGTGTAGAGTTCCGGATTTGGTAAATTTAGATAAGTGGCAATATCTTTAGGCATGTTACCAAATTTATTTTTGCCTATGACTTGCCTTGTGCATTTACCATTTTCATAATTTAGAAAAAATCTTCTCGTTGAAACATTAGTGGGACGTAACTCCTCGCTTTAACTATATTAAGGTATTCTCCACTGATAAATTTACGCTCTTTGTTTGTTTTCGTGTTCGGCAGACTCACAGCTTGTAGGTTTGTATCAGTTTCTACGTCTTCTAGCGTTATATTGGCAAGCTCTATTCCTCTGCATGCACCGCTGATTCCATAAATTAAAGCAACCTGTTGAACAAAAAATAAGTGTGTTAATAATCATAATAACCTAGGTACATAATTTAGGTATGTAGGTAGGTATCTATTTATTTAGTTTGAGTAGAGTACATAAGTAGGTTACCTTTGTTGCCAAGTATTGTTTATTTGGAGCGTTATTTAAAAATGTTTCGATTTCTTGTGTCGTCAAGACTTTAGATTTTTTTGCCTTGTATCCAGTGGACAATTTCTTCAGTAAAGCCGTTAAATTTACATATTTTTTAATATCGACGTCGTGTTTCGTTTGTAAGGTCATTCTTAACATTGAATATGTGCTCCAAAGAGTCGACGATTTGAATTTTTTCGATAATTCATCAAAATAAGTGAGAAAAACCCCTTCTGTAAAATAATCCACACGTTTCTCATCTCTCCATTTCATAAAATTTTCGTAACTCTTTAAATATATTCCACGTGATTTTGTCGGCAACAGATTCATAATTATTTCTTTGGCCTTTTCTTCCATTTGCATATTAGCATCTTCACTATCACTTGATGACATTTTTCACGTTCACAATTTGGAAGTAAAAGTCAGGAAAAGTTTGAAAACGTAAAAGTTTGTGATTTGGAATGAAGAAAATTCTAGAGATTTAGCGCCAATACCATCTTTTTTTTTAAATCTCTATTTAACCCGCAACGAAAAAGTTCGCATTCTACCGTGAAGGGAAGAATCAACCTTCATAAAACATCACCAAGACGGTTCTATTTTCAAAAAAAAAGATTGACGGAGCACCATGAAGTAGAGTTTTTATGTAAGAGAACGAATGCTTTGTACGGGCTGATGATTTTAGATAAAAATTATAAAGAAAAAATACTTTTTAGCCCGAGGTATTAAACTCGAGTTTTAGGCCCGCTAAGCTACACTATTATGATACACTTTTTGAGCAAGAGAAGTGAAAAACAATTTTCTTTTAGGCTTTAAAGAAAATTTTAAACCAAAACTCAAGGACTAACAAATCTTGGTAAATAAAGGCCACCAAAGTTTTATATTCTTCTAAAAGAATTAGGTATAGACACACAAAAATAAAATCTATAAAAAAACTTTTGAGGCAGTTGTCAGTCAGAACATTTAAGTTTTTAACACGGAAGAAACAAATTAAAACAGAATAAGTTCAAGGCACCACAACGAGAAAATTCTTGCTTTTCCCAAAAATGGAATAATGTCAAGAGCGGACCGATAAGGGCGTTTATATTGCGCGTGATCGAGCTAAAATACACGTTGACTCATTCATCAAAGGGACTGTTTTGGTGAATCATGATATATTCAATGAAACACTGCTGGCAATAAATAATTTATTTATAGTTTAGGTTAGAAACAGTTGTCAAATAAATGTGAATTGCTTATTTATTACCTACTTATTATATTCCAATTTGTTACCAGATTGCTCCAGATTGCTAATGGACTGTTTGACTTAAATTTTCAATAAAAAAGATTCTCAGTTTAAGTGCAAAATACCAATGTGCTGGCCCTTTTATCACAGATTAGGTAATGGCATCTTGTCTGAAGGAAGAAAAATTATATAATAATATGTAAGGGACATATATATTATTATATAATTTTTCTTCCTTCAGAACTTAAAACTATTTTCATATTGCAACTAATTATAAGAAAACATAAATAGATGATATCAGATCATCGAGTTCAAACTGTATTACGATTGTGTAGATATTGAATGTCTATTGAATCAACTCAATCAGTAGAAGGGTCAACAAGTGACCTACGATACGTTGAGGCTTTCGGATCGTGTCGTAAGAGTAAAGCGCCTCACGACGACGTAAGGTGAACGATCTCGTAGTGTAAAAATAAAGTTAAGGACGAATCATAGCAATTATTGATTATAACTAGTTATCTTACAGTCCTAGTAGGTATATGATATAGGTGCCTGCTCACTCTATGGTTAATTACTTAGGTACCTTAAGTTATACTGCGAAAATCACAACTAAACAATATTTTCGATTTTATTTACTTTGTTTTCATAAACCATAAAAACTTCACAACAAGTTTTGAAAAAAACGTCAGTTTTTTTTTTAATCAATCTAACAACAAAAAGTCCATTATGTATGGATGTAGATTAAAGTTCCTTGGTAAGAGACAAACAAAAGTTACTTAATTTTATATTTTAATGGACAGTTTGCCCAGGTCTGACTTTAACAATTTCAGGTCTATTTGGATCTCCATTACCTCTAACTATGTAAACAGTTTGTCTGGTATCTTTATCAGAGTTCACATAATTATTATAATTTATGTAGTTGACTGGTTTTTGTCCATTATTATAAAAATTGTCAGTGTTATATTTAACTTTATTTTGATCTTTGTAATTATTATTGTTATAGTTTAGTTGATGATTGTTGTGATATATTTGATTGTTGTTGTAGTTAATTTGATCTTTGTTCTTTTTTACGTAGAAGTTATGTTTGTGGTCGTAATAGTAATCGTTTTCATTGAATGGAGAACTTGTGGTTTGTTTATAAATGTTGGCGTTCTGATTTTGATTGTAATAATTCTGGTTATAGTAAGGCCTACTTGATGGTCTATAATAATTTTGAATTCGTAGATTGTCGTAGTTTTTGTTTGAATATGCATTTTGGTTGTACTGATTTTCTGGGAAAAGGATGCTTTTACCTTTTCTAGTAGAATCATTGTTGACATTATCCTTTTGCAATTCTTCAGGGAATCTCAAACCATCATTATCTTCATCATTTTGAAAAGGCAATCTATCATCAGTGGAATCTTTTTCCGGAAATTGAAATTTAGAATCAAACTTGTCATCATTTTCTTCCAAATCATCTTTTGCAGGCTTATTTTGTATACGTTTTTCCATTTTCGCATAAATAGTTTTGTATCTAACATTATTAGAACCGTAAGTACTATAATCATAATTAGACCCATAATTTTGACCGAACCTATCTGGTCTTTGTCCGAATTGGTCACCTTGGCTGCCATAACCATGATTATTTTGATAAAGACCATACCCACCTTGCTGATTTAATTGCTGATTCTGATCATATCCCTGATAGTTGCCTTGAACAAAATTTGGATCGTAAGGTTCTGGTAATGGCCCATTTTGGCTTAAATATTGTCCATTTGGATCAACAAATTGCCCATTCTGCCCCAAATGATTATAAAACTGCTCCAAGTTTTGGTCCGCTCCAGGAGAGTTGAAGAACCTGAAGAATCCCCCATTATGGTTGTTCAGATAATAGATCAGCTGTTCGGGATCAGTGGGGCACTGGGGGTACGCGTAGCGGCACGTCCCGGTGTGGCCCTTTGACGTCATGCCGAGGAAGACAGCACGACCGAAGATGAAAAGTGGGGAGGAGCTGATTCCGTTATAGGCTGCAAGGAGGCTGAGAAAGGAAAATTATAACTTAAAGAGTAGTAGGTATAATGTACCTCACATCTTTAAGAGCTCTGACTACGAAAGTGAGCTATGCATTTTTGTGAAAGTATAAGCGAAATTCTATAGATATTACAATTATCTTCAGTAAATTCTTTATTTATTTCTTATAGAAATAGTTTCAATGAAACTATCCGAACTACCTATCACATACGCTGTCGCTGTCCAGTGGAGTGCTCTTCATGTAAATTACCCAGTAAATTTGTTTTTAATGCAATGCGTCCTGAATCCTGACACTAATTTCCCTGTTTGAAGTAGAATCAGATAAGTAGAATAATTATCAGATTATCAATGATAATATTGGAATGATAATGATACTATGATTGCCTGTTGCTACATTGATTGCTGCTGTTGCTTGAGCTATACATAGTTACCCTTACACAGTAAAAACTTACGTCAACAGCGGTTGAATCCCAGCAATGGAGTCCAGGACTCCATTGGCCCCTAGCGAGCCTCCGCCAGCGGCCTCGCACAGCAGCCGGGGCACGCATTGGTAGTCGTCGTATAACGCGATGGAGGCCAGGGCTCCCGTGACGGCTGAGAGGGCGTCGGACGCGAGCGACGGTCTGGGGCGACGTCTGCGCCCTGAAAGATGGTGCCGAATAAAATAAATAAAGGTAAATTATGTTAAGTCTTCTTTTTGTAGTGTTTAGGGTTCAGTACCTTAAAAAGAAAAATGGAATCCTTATAGGATCACATTGTTGTCCGTCTGTCCGTACGATCGTCTGTCTGTCAAACCTCTCTCAGAAACACGTGGAGCTATCGAGTTGAAATTAACATTAAATATCCAAGTCCGTTACCTCTTAGAGCCGTGATATAAATCAAACTTCTAACACAACGCAATCAAAAATTTTATGCCCAATTTTTTTTATTTCCTATTGAGTCATTACGTGCATTTTTTTTTATTTCCTAGGCAATTCACGTGCACACAAAACCTATAGGGTACTTCCCGTTGACTTAGAATCATGAAATTTTGCAAGAAGAAAGGTCTTATAGCACAAGTAGTTCAAAGCACAAAAACGCTGTTTAAGAGCAATTTGTGGTTTACGAAGACGAGACTCATGCAAAAGTCACTTTACTGAGCTAAAAATACTTACATTTCCGTGTCTATACATTTACGAAGTTTCAGTTTTTGTAAAAAACAATCCCGACCTATTTGAAAGATTTGCAGTTGGAAGCCGGTCTGAGGGCAGATTACGCAATGTGCCGTGCAGAACAAAGTTGTTACGTTCAAGTGTATTTAGTATGGGACCAAAAATATATAATAAAATTCCAAAAGTTGTTCGTGATTTGTCCAGCAACCAATTTAGTGCAAAACTTAATGATTTTTTAATTGGAAAATCTTATTATTCTGTAAATGATTTCTTAAATGACCGTATTGTTCGACATTAATAATAATTGTAAACATTGTGACTATGTAAATAAGTTATATTTCTTTCTACAAACCATTATTTCCATACCCAACATATATTTTATTCTGTTATTTAAATATTTTTGACCTGAAAATTGTGAAATTTATGGACCGTATTATTTGTTTGACCTTTGTTTTAATTAAATAATAATATTTTGACATATTCATCACTTACAGACATTTTTATTATATTTAAATTGCATAATTTGACCAGGTTTCATAAAGAAGAGTATTGCTTTAAATTATATTATATTGACATACTTCTAAATAAAATTAAATTGTCTAGTTGTTATACATAGTATGTTGCAATGTTCTTAAATTATGTATGTTAGGTATATTGAAATGTTTGTACGCCCGAGTGGCAGAATCTAGCGATCTACATAGTATAATAAGTCTTATTATCTGACTGTAATATTACCTGATTCACAAACAATAAATGAATTATGAATTATGAAGTAAAGAGAACAATCCAGAAACCGTGAATTTGTTGTTTATTCACATATAAAATAATATTTGACTGTCACCATGGACCTAAAACCTATAGGGTTCTTCCCGTTGACTTAGAATAATGAAATTTGGCAAGAAGCAAGGCCTTGCACAAGTTTGTAAAGAAAAAAATCCAAAAACAGTAAATTTGAAGTTTATTCAATTTTTTTTCTTTTTTTATGCGATCAAAACCTGTAGGTTACCAATATCCCGTTAACCTAGAAACATGAAAAGCAACAAACTAGGTCTTACAATTACGGAACCCTCGGTGCGCGAGTCCAATTATACAGCACTTGACGTTTTTTAATTGTTAAAAATCAGATTTTTCTCAAAAAGGATCTGCAAAGTCTACATGACTAGTATATATCATAACGGCCCACCTGCATTCTGCACCAGAGAAGTCATCTACATTTTCGTGAACCAGAATCTGAATAAGTACACAGGACAAAGGTACACGATATGGAGAAATATCTGCAGAACGAACAAACATTTGCCTTACGGCCGGAATCGAACCTGCACAGGAGGGTTGTGTCGTAGACAGATCTTCGCCCACTGAGGTCGTCGTTTAGTACTTTTATTATTTTATGAAGTTTTTGGAAATACTTACTGTGAGGCAAAGGTCCTGGATACCCGGGATCCGGCTCAAACCCAGGATTCATAGTATAAAGATCCGGCCCGAAGCCACCAATAATGCCTGGTCTACCATCAAACCCTTGATAATTAGGACCTTCTTGAAAATTTGGAGGAATTCCTTGATGGTTTAATCCATTCTTTGGTTTCCTTCGTCTTCGTTTTCTTTTCTTATTACTAGGATCTATTCTATTATCATCTTGGATGGTAACCTGATCTCTGACCAACTCTTGATCTTCAAATCTTAGAGGTTTACCTGGTCTTCCATCTAAATCAGGGTTATTTTGAAATTGAAAAGCATTTTCTTGGTCCTTTTCATTTTGGAATTTCAGTCGATGGTTGTTTTCTTCAAAAGTGATGAGGTTATGGCCTTGGTCTTGGTCGCTTCGAGGGCCATCGTCTTCAAAGACTAGTCTGTACCCTCGTTGACGAGACGTTACGTTTGCGTTAGCTTTGAAGATTTTTCTGAAACATTTAAGAAAGATTTCGAAAAGTTTCCTAGTTCCTGTTATTTTTGTATGAGCAGCATTGAATGTGTAATTCCTTATTCAAATAATTATAACCTTTGTTTTTCGTTGAGGAAAGTTCAGAAACAACACAACTTATAGAAACAGAAACTGGTTTTGACTACGGTTCGTCCACGATCTTATTTTCTGTTCGTTTATGGACGACTATGAAATTCTCTAATTGTTGACAGGTGAGTGAATGAAGACTGAATGTCAGCAGAATCCAAAATTAGATAAGAATAATCATAGAATAAAAGGCAGTCTGTAGGTATGTCACAAAGGTTATTCTAGACGATTTTTACATGAAAAAGTATTGAGAATATAGTATTTATAATTAAGTAACTCAGGCTTTTTTATTTTCCTGGAAAATACGCATGTCATGCTGTGGACAGAAGCGAGTAGCGTATAAAACAGCAAAATTAATACTATTTTCTTGTATTGCATATTCGGCTTATAAAAATAAAGCCATTTAGACGCCTGAGTATGTCTGTAAAATAATGTAAATGTTGAGCAAAAATACCAAAATTGATTACAACTATTTGGTTCAAAACAAAAACATTTAAAACAATCAGAAAACTGCCTAAAGAAAACCAAGGGTATGAATGTACTCACGCCAACAGCTCCCCCGGATCGTCACTGGTAATTTTCGTATTTTCAGATGAAAGAACGGATGTCGACAAATCCATTAGCAAGATAATGTAAAAGGGCCACATTGTCCAAGGGTTTCTGAAATATGAAAATTAATAAACGGCCTAAATTGACAGTTTTAATGAAGCTATGTTTGGGGGTTTTAATTAATGTTAATTTTTCCTGAGATTCGTGAAGCTAATATTGTACAGATTAGGTTAGTTCCCGTCGTTCTCGTTACCCCGTGGGAATTCTGCTCATTCCTACCTATGTTAATTACATAAAGTTGAATTTCACTACATTTGTTTTTTTTCTTACTTGCTATAATAAAATACCGAAGTAATTTTTTTATCTAATTGTAAGTGTGATTATGTTAAAAACAATTATTAGTAAATAGCTATTACATTAATGACTTTTTAGTTGTCGATCTGAAACTTTGACCTTATTATTTAGATTTAATTTTTTGAACAATTTGCGTACCTAATAAAAATATAATTTTAACTATTTGCATGCTGAATTTTAAGGTGGAACATAATTGAAGCATATAATATACTAGCGGGCCGCCCCGGCTTCGTACGGGATTTTTTTAGCTTGGGGCTAGATAATGCTGTGTGAGCTGTGTCAATTGTCCAGCATTATTTATTTATTATTATTATTTAACAAAAATTTCAAGATCCCTTGAAGATCCGTAATTTTTTTTAAAAATACTATTATAGCATTTGTCAACCGGGGACAGTGTAGTTCCTAAATTTTTCAAGTCCAAAGTGAAATAATTTTTCAAATCGGTTCAGTAGTTTCGGAGCCTATTCAATGCAAACAAATCTTTCATTTTTATAATATTAGTATAGATAAGACCTATAACTGTAACCTATTGATCTTTAACTTGCCTGATGTTATTCTTTAAGCAATACACATACAGATTGATCATCAAAAAAATCTGGCTTAGGGCAGCTTCTTATGCCCGAGCCTTAAAAAATTATACCTTTTACCTGACCCTTGTTATAATTAGCCTTAAAAATTAAAATTCTATGAAGGTACTCACATCAAAATCTTCTTCCACAAAACACACCGCACCCTTTGAGACTAAACACTAAAATGAGGAGAAAAGTGGATTCTGATGCGTCGGCGCAAGAAAGTTGGTGACATCATGGATCCTATATGGAGCTGTTGTGATGTTTTTGACTTCAAATTATGGAATATCCTTGTTGCGACAATACTCATGAATTAGATATGGAGTTGCTTTCACTTGAAACCTGCATGCCTATTTGCTTTAGCAAACTTCTGAAATAATGATTATGATGATAATAATAATTTGATAGTGAAGTCACTTTTATAATGCAATATAATTAAAGTACCTAGTATATTATTAATCAACTGTAAATAACCATTGGATCAAGAAGCTGATGTATAAAGTGAAGAAGAGAAACAATCTATTAACTGATTGACAAATAACCGCTCCCAATTTAATCCCAATTTAAATATCACTTAAAAACAAATCATAGATCAATTACTTTTAAGCTCATTGATTTCACAAGAACAAACAATTGGGAACAAAACTTCACATTGACCTTGAAGAGTTTCGTCACGGTGGTACCGGTCAGATTATTGATAAGCAATTATTGTTGCCCAATGCTATTGATGGTTTGACAGCTTTGACAGCAAGCGTGGACGCAGGCTCTGTAAACACGGATCGATTAATAAACCTTCTCGTTGATAGATTATGGTAACAAAAGTTGAGTTGCAAATAATTGATGATGTAAGAATTTGAATAAATTACGCTTCAGTCTTACTAGCTTTTGCTTATTTGGTATTATCAGGCTAAAATAATTTCGTACTTACCTATTTATGACTTTTACGGCTCCTTTTTAAATCAAATCAAATAAAGATGTCAGGTACACAATGTCAGATCTTATCGATAAGTAGGTATTAGTTTCACTGCACCTTACCCTAATTGCAATTAATTAATTTAGCAACGTTAATTAAAAGCAGAGATGTATTGTAATGTTATGAGAATTTATACAGTTTTAACGTCTAATAAATAATAATGGAATATAAATAATGTTCAACAATGCCTTTTGGCTTGATACCTTAACTTTACACAGAGTTTTCTTGATCAATATAAACATAGGAATACATGATCAAAGCGTTGTTTACTAATGTGACCAAAGCTATAAGCGCATGTCCCATGAGTTCAATTGCGAAAGGCATAACTTTGACCTTAGAAGCATTTTACGATTAAAGCGATCTTGACCCGGGCTTTCGACTGTGGTCAACTTGAAAGGGATTCGGTAGGTGGCTGAATATGTATCAATAATGAACTAGACACAAAAACATATTGAATCAATACTTAGACGGAACAAGAGTATATACTCGAAGATAAAAACCTGTTGATGATAAAGCAAATGTCTAATGGTAGTACTAGTACGTAGGGGGAAAATGATCGAGATAAAGTCGATTTAATAGACACATACATACATTCTCTAATGAAGAGTTAAAATATATAGAGTGTCGTGTATGTGTGTGTGTGTGTGTGTGACCGCTATAAATTAGAGATTAAAGTAAGTCTAAACCGGGGATATTCAACAACTGAAGAGAAAATTTGGACATTTCAATAAACCATAAAACCTTATGTAATTACGCGATGCGGTGCTGCTACATAAATGTAATGTTGAATTAAAAAGTCTCGAAAATTTTGCTGCCTCGGTACTGAATGCAAGATAATTTTCGGTAGGTAGGTATATTAGATTACGAACATTTTATACCTACTCAAATAACAAGTTCAATGGCAATTTCGATAGTGACGTATCACGTTAGATTCTTCGAGTGATAAGGATATGCACGGAGAACTACACATGTATATGAATAGTGATAAGTCTAAGGTAGATCTGTCGGCCTTATGTCGGTGTTCTCCTCAAGCAAACTTTGTTGCAGGAAAACTGCCAATGGAGATTTATATTATTTTTTTCCTTAGTAGTTAATGTGACAGACAGAAGATTTCAAAAACCATGTACCTAGTTGTTGATATATAATGTATACGGAGATTTTTTTTAGAGATAACTCGAAGAAAATTGTGTGTAAATGATGGTGCAAATGACGGCATCTGAATAGGTAGAGCCTGTGATGTTTTAATTTGTTATTTTAGTTAAAACCGACGTGCGACGTTGAAATCATGACATCAAGAATCATCAAATCTAATGTGAATCTAATTCTATTATCCTATACATCCTTATTAAGACCATTTATATTTTCCAAGATCGTGAATGTTAAAACATTTATTTTGCAAGTCATAAAATATTTTTCATAAATTTTTTGCGCCGTCATTTGGTGATTTTAAGAATATCTTCAACAGGTTGTTCAAAAGATCATCATTGTATTTAATTTACTTATCTATTTTAATTGTAAAATAATTGAATCAGTTAATTTAGAATATTTGAAATAACGATTTCGGAATATTAACTACCATCTGAAAGATAGAAGATAGTAGAGACGGAGCAGTAGGGACAGAGGAAAAGTTTTTTGTGTTATCTCACTACTCCTACATCAGTTGGTTCAATAGAAGTTTTTGATCAGTAAGTATACCTAAGCAATAGAATCGCTGGGCATCAAAAAAAGTTTTTGTGTAAAATGTTAATTATCTTGTTAACAAATAAAAAAAAAGCCATTTATTCCATAACTACAATTTCAATAATCATGCGTATTAATCATTCTATATTTCTTATTACGATTTATGTATGTATATATAATTCAATTATTATTATTTTTTTAATAAATTCTTGCATGCATTTTGTTGGTACCTACCCACATACCTAGATATGTATTGATTTTCATTTAATAACAATTTTGTAAAAAAATATATGTAGGTAAGTATGATATACAAGTAGTCAGGACCCCGTTTGGGTGCAGAGGGGCAAGTCTGGCAAGGCGTGATCGTGGCGTCGACGCCACGATCACGTCTCGACTGTTGGTAGTCCGAAAGCTATCGTGGACGTGTCGAGTAGCTATCGAGCAGAGACGTAAGGAAAAGGTTCATATCTGAAACGCACCTCATTTACGAACCACTGATGTTCACCACCTGACGACTCAAAGGCTGGAATAAGATAATTATTTGCTTATTTTATTGTATAACAAAATGAGTTGCCTATAAATTCTTAGTTTTTTATTATATCGGTTTTCCTACATGTTATAATAACAAAATAAGCCATTTTTGGGTAAAATAAAGAACTTCACTGTCTATGAACCTAGGGGGTAGTTGTAGTTGCATTACTAATAGATGGCGTTAGAGTCGCGATTCTTCAAAAATATTATTTACGCCTTATTTTACGTGCTTACGTATTATTTATCACTTTATAACACTCCGACAAAAGTAAGGTACATACCACAAACCGATTTATTACTAAATATGGGTCACAGGTAGATAGTGTAGGTATTTGTTTAGGTACCTACCAATGTAGTAACCTAAGAATTCTTAAAAAATGTATTTTAGCTACTGTTATAACGACAAAAATAAAAATGTAAGTAATAAAAGAGTCTATTGTAATTAGGTAGGCATGGATCATGTGTGGAGGATCCACCATGTAAGATTGTAGCATCTACGAATTATTTTAAAGCTAATTCAACAAACTCTAAAATAAGGTAAGTCTTAGAAAACTAGCAGCGTTAAAATAATGCAAAAATAATATAGATAATAAACTATACTAAATCTTCATTTGAAATCAAGCGTAGCAATTTATTTTCTCATTTTTACTATGAAAAATGCAACATTTTATAAAATATTATTTTATGATTGACCATAGAGAAAAAATATTTTCACGTCAATTCTTGCTACTAAAAATATGATAAGCATTTTGAGATATTATTTATACTTCTAAACGGTTTTATACTATTTAAATATAAATAAGTAAATATTTACGTTAGTAACGTCAGCATCATTCGGACTCGCAATTCTGTCATTTTCCTAGAGATTTGGACGTCTCCTCACGTTAGTAACGTGAAGCGATCGAAAGCGTAGTTCCACGTACGCACGATAGAGGCGCTGTACCATATTGTATGGAAAAAGGAGACATCTAGATCACGTCTCGTTACCAAATTCCGGCCAGACTCACGCTACAGGCCTCCTCCAGTCCAAAAATGGTCGTAGTCTGAATTCTTTTGCTGTTCTTCGAATTTAATCCAATTTGGTATCTCATGTCGTTGTCTTAAGTTGAATAAATAAACTTTCACAGTCTTTCATCGTTGGACATTATTTTTTTGAAGGTAGGATACATAGATCGTTGTCCTGTCTTTCAGATTATTCGTAATTTTCTTGTTAACTGTACAAAATCGGTGAATAGGGATTAAGATTTATCTAAAAATAATGGAGTAGTCTCCTGAGACCAGTTTCCTGTAGCTGCACCGGTTGAGGTACCTTCGCTTACTGCCCTATATGGTTGCCATGTTACCTACCTTATTTAAGTTGATCTTATTGTCTTCTTGATCATTGATATCATCCGTTGTCTGTATCTTTGCTTTACTTTTAATTAATTTTAAATGTCTTCAAGACCTTGCCTTTTAATGTCCAACAAATCTACTCCTTGTATAAATAAATAAATAATGCTGGACAATTCACAATACATAATCTAGCCGTTAGCCCCAAGTTAAACAGAGCACGTGTTACGGGTACTAGATGTCTGATATATGTACTACATAATACAATACATTACGGAGATGGATATTTTTTACTAAACATATGTATAAAATACCCAGAACATCCGGAGCAAATATTTGCAGATCATACAAAAATTTGTCTCAAGGCGGGAATCAAACCTGTGACCTCCTGCATCGCAGATGGACCTTCGCCCGCCGCGTTACATTTTTAGTTTATACACCACCATGTAGAACAAGATTCCATTTAGTAGTTTTTTCTTCTGTACCTACCTAATAACATTATCATCATCTTTAGTACCAAGATTCGTTTCAGTCATTTCCTCACAACAAAAGTGCAGTTCAAACTTATTTGCCGCCAAAACTGGTTTCCTTTAAATGCACCTAATTCAAGACTTGCGCGGGCGCACGCGGAGTTTACCTCAGTGTTTGTTTAGCTGCGTCTTCAAACAGTTCGGTGCGGATTATATTTTTATCGTGTGCGGGATTCAAGTCAGAGGTCGTGAATATTTAACTATGTTGTTATTATATAAACAAGGTAAGATTTTCCATGGATTCCATGTTCTTTCACATGGTAAGTATAAACGGAATCGTGTGGTTATTTTTCAAAACAGGTATTTTAAATTCTTTGAATGTTGTTGATTAACAAAAAAAGAGAAAAATAAAAAATCTATATTACTAGGATGGGATAAAGTTCCGAAAATCCCATAATGCCGGCTCGACTAGAAATTTGGTAGTACACCAAATAGAGAAATAAACTTAAAAATATCAAAGTACCTATATCAAATGTCTTAAGTCTTTGCTGTTACACAAACTAATAGAAGGAATTCCTAAGCACTTCGTTTGTCTGCGATAGGAAGCACTAGCATTTATACTTCTAATTGTATGGTTCCTGTCTTTTGCTGTTACGCTTAGCACCAAGTTTTTGGATAAGTATATAAAACACGTTAGGTTAATTTTTTTCTCAAACACTGCAATGATGAATCTATGTCCTCATTTAATACTTAACTAAGACACATTATTTACTTGTTTGTATCTCGTTGTTCTGGTCACCTCAGAGGGTTAATACTGAAAATCTGTGTTTGCTGTTCGAGAAAAACTATGCGCTGTGTTATTTTACCTTTTTGCTGGGCTGCATGCAGCACACACTGTCTTTACTTGCTATAATTTGTACTTTGTATTTTGTTTTGTCAAATGTCTGTATCCATACAACTTGTGTGTTGCAGAAGCAAGTAAAAATATTATCTATCTATAAATGTAAAATTTGCGTAATAGTAGTGGATTAGAAACATGTCGCGAGCAGCACAAATATAACCCGCGGGCCGCGTTTTGGACAGCCCTGGTCTAAAAACAATAAAGTAGCTAAGTCATACGTTAAGCAAAATAACGTCGTGTCCTATCGATTTTATGATGTTCTCAACACAACATAGTAAAATGAAACGTGTAGCATAGTATATCTACTTGCTACTTCTTACTACCAAAGCAAAATTGAGTAGGTACCTAAATAAGCAAAAAGTAGAAGAATCTGGTGCAATGCTGGCTTTTGAGCTCCCGCTTCTGATCAAGATCTGGTAATCTTTATTCCAATTAGCTCCTCATAGATAACTATCCTCTTTCCTTTCTAACTGCCTAGTTGGAGTAAAACGGAAGAATTAAAAATAAAATAAAAAATAATCTCTAATAAATAAATTTTAATAAAATAAGGCTTTATTTCTGGATAAGTTTTTGAATTTATCTTATATCCTTAATAAATTTTTTTACTTTTATCTAGTTTGTCCTTGGACATAGGCCTCCTCTAAGGTCTTCTAATGATTGTTTCCTGTCCTTTGCAGTGCGGGTCCATTCTGAGCCGGCCATCCTTTTTAAATTATCTTCCCATCTTTTGTTTTGTCTGCCTTTACTAATTTTACTTTCTCGGAGATACCATTCGGTTATTATTTTTGTCCATTTCTCCTTTTCTGTCTAATAGGTCAACTTGAATTTAAAAGTTTTCTGTCGTTGTTTCGGAAGTCCGACTGAATAATAAAAAAAAACTAAGGTAAACTTTGTAAAAACATCAATATTTACGATAATCTTCGATAATCGGTTGCGAAAGAAGATGACTCAATGACCGTAACATTAATATAATAAGGCATAACTAAGGTCACAGGTTCGGTTCCCAGCTAAGACTTTTGACCTTTTACGCCTTTTTTGGCTCCTAATGGACAAGGCTGGTTGTACCATGATATAAATAATCCCAAATATTGATTCAGATTAAGTTGTAATATTGCAGGAAAGGAGGTATTTTGATATTGGGATAACATACGGCTAGCTTAAGTACAGTAAAAAATGTAGAACATGTGAGGATTAAACCTATTTAGGTACCTATCTTATTTAGCTAAAATACAATGGTGGTGGTATATTAGGTCTCTACATTTAAAAGTCTACCTAACTAGGTGAGACCGGGGACAAAAGTAACAGTTTGTATTTCATGCCTGATTTCTCAATAGTAATTTGATAAATATAGTCATATTATACTTCCGTTTATGGTCTATAAATGTAAATTATAATTTTATCAACGTTTTCTGTGAATTAAAAAGTTTGAATATCGTTACTTTTTGCTCTCATGATCAGGATGAAAGTAACAAGGCGTGCGTCGCAAGTACCTATAAGTTCAGCCCAATGTTATAAGAACAATGAAAAAACACAAGATTGAATTAAATAATTTATTTCAAAGCTATTATAGTACAAAAATTGTTACGTTCTAACTTAGTTTAACATTCTATTCAGTCAAACATTAAGACGAACACGTTACTTTTATTCTGCCATGAAGTAACATACTTTAGTACACAACCCCGTGTTTGATATTTTATGTAACCTAACGTTAAAACAGAAAATGTTTACGAATACAAGGTATACTATGCTAAAGACAATCTTAACGTTGCGTTGGCAAACAAGCTAATAGTTACATTTTTATCAACACCCGTAAATGATAAATGAATGAACCACAAAAAACTTCCGTTCGGTATCAAAAATCACATTTCGTCCACGCACCTAATAAGAGTAATAACCTTCAGACTGAGCGAGTGCACGGAAACTGAACGCACTTGGAGCGGTGCAAGCTGACAACGAACGGTCCTGCGGGTTGTTGCATCCATTAGACAAGGCTACAGAGCGTTTGATACTTTCCACCCGCTTTTTCGTTTATCCCCGGTCTCCCCTAATACCTAGGTCTCACCTAGTACCTACTACGTTACGCAAGGCGAACAACTGAATTAGAATCATAACGGGCTTGTCTCATTTTCCTAGTAGGTTGGTACATACAAGATCTAGGTTTTAACATATAACTGTAAGTACAATACAAAAATTCTTTATTTTATACCAGTAAAACAACATTACAGAGAGATGTTACATACAAGAAAGGCAGGGCGTGTACCAAATATAATTTAAGATAAATATTAACATAACATTATAAATACCTAGTATTAATAATAGATAAATACATACATATAATCAATTGAAATATATATAAACCTACTAAAATGTACCTACATCAATAAATAAATAGTGTATCTAATGTACCAAAATTCACTTGTCCGAAAGGAAAAACCCATTGACACGACTTTTAAAAACTGGCAAGGATAGTAAGTACTTTTCGACTCTGGTCTTGCATAGTAAGTATTACTTAGTGTTTGTTGTTAATTGTTTCCATTTCATTGAATGTGCGCAATAAAGTATTTCCTATTCTATTATTTAAAGAAACATAGTGAACCTGGGCTGAAAATCACCACCGACTGAGTCCCGGATGAACACGTGGAAGGCCTAGACCACAGATTTTATAATACATACTACTAGCTGATCCGGCAAACGTTGTTTTGCCATCGACCACTGAGGGTTGAAGATCATTACAGTACAAACTAAAAAATGGGGGTTGATGTTAGAAAAGTGAAAATTAAGGGTTATATGTATTTTTGAATGTCAAACCATAAAAAAAAATTAATTAAAATTGTATGTCTAAGAATATAAAATAAAATTTTGGGGTGAGCCAATCTTAACACTTAGGGGTATAAATAATAGTCATCCTATTCTCATACCCAAAATATACACAAAAATATACACCAAAATATACACAAAAAAATTCATAAAAATCGGTCAAGCTGTTTCGGAGGAGTTTGGTTACAAACACTGTGATTTTTATATAATAGAGATACTGGGCCTAGACGGAGATGGTGGGATGAGGTGGACACTTTCTATAAGACGTGGGCCCTTTTTGCAGGGAACCGTAGCCAGTGGAAGGTGGGGGAGGGGAGGGAGCCCTTTGCACTGCAGTGGGACACTTCAGGCTAATACTAATAATGAATCTAGATATCCTGGATAACCGTAACTTCTGATGTCATGCATTGCTGAGGATAACGTTTGTGTTTACCACTAGTACCTATCATTTGAACTATTTTACGTAGTGATTTATGTGTTACTACACTTGTAACAACCAGAACAATACCAAATAAATAAAAAATGTTTATTGCATTGACATAAAACTCAACAAAGTAAGTTAGATACCTTCGTAGCAGGTGTTATTCAAATCAAACAATGGGACGCGGTTTTTTAAACGGGTGGAAAGAAAGCTGTTTACATAAATGATGCTAAGAACCAGGTCGCGTCATTACATATTTTTACACCGCTTTAAACCTACGCAGAACCCCCTCCACTTTTGTCGAGCGCTATTAAACCGTGACGAGACGTGTACTTGAATAAAATAAGGAATGTTGTTTGAGATATTTAATGTTTATGAAGATGAAGCACATTCATTAATAAATGGTAGAGAAATGCCAACATCGTCAATGTTTTGTTAAAACTACCAATACCACTGTGTCAGCTGCTGAAATATTTATTTCATATAAATAAAATATATGCTAATCTTCATAAATCAACGAGTCATGAGATTCCCACTAGAATATTTTTAGCAGTGTATTCAATATACGGTGGCATCAGGCAACAATACAATTGTTAACGCTAGATACAATAGCTAACGCTAGCAAACATTTTATACGCAGAGTAATGTGTGGTAATGTGGGTGTCACAAGAACCTCATAAATAATACAAAATCAAAACCTAGATAAGAAAATAGACCTACTCGTAGATGAGATAAGATGTCTCTTGTAGGTCAAATTCAGGTGGAACCTAACAAAACACCTTATTACGAGTAAGAATATGAATGAAGATAATGTCAATAACGATAATACAATGTGTCGTTTCCCCGCAGGTGCAGACATAACAACCAACAAGCTACGATAGGACGTTATATCTACCAATAGGCGTGAGTTGAAAGCTAAAATTTATTTTAAACAAATGGATGCCATATTTTTAACAAAATTATGTAAAATATCATAGAGCGAGGTATCTTGTGTGTGATGTGATGGATGATTAATTCATCGAGCTATTTTACATAATTAAAACGTGTGTGAATCTCAAATACCTGTAAATAAACTAAGGAAGACGGTGAACTTAAATTAAATAAATATAAAAAATATAATTAAATAAATATAATATAATTTAAAACATTTTATTAAAAAAAATTGCAAAGTGAAGCATATAAGTGAATGTGAAGTTTTACTTGAAGATAGCCTTGTGATATAAATAAAACCAAAACGGAAAACAAAAAATTTAGGGAAGAGTTAAATACAAGAAAGTAGGAACACAAAAAGAGCATTCTAATTTTAAGAAAATAAACTAGACAAGAAACAAGAAGAATAAAAACATACACGTCGAATTGAGGACCTCCTCTTTGAAGTCGGTTGAAAAACAAGAAAAACCAAAATGATTCTAAAATTCTTCACCCCCTCTCCCCCGAAACCGACTGACGACCCTTTCGACCGCCTCCTCGGCCACTTCGGGCTCTGGCAGCTAATGCTGGTCACCACCGTCTCCCTGGTCAAGCTATCATCAGGTTGGGTGCAGATGGCCATCCTGTTCCTTACTCCAAACGTCACGTTTTGGTGCTCAAGTCTGAACACAACTGAGATGGGTTCAAGTAACGCAAGTGATGTTATCTCAAGTGTGGCAGTGATGAATAACACCTGCTACAAAAATTGTCAGAGGTAAGTAATACTTCTATTGCTTCTCAGATCTTGTTATTGTAAGTATATTGTTGTCGTGGGGACGAGGTATAAATGTTTTACCTATAAGCTTGACAGGTGTCTCCTCTGTGTGTCTGTTCGTGACATCGTACCAACTCCCAAGCTGATTTGGATTTGGTTTTGTTTGAAGGTGACTAGCTTTGTTTGACGACAAATCGCAATCGGTTTACAAATAAGTGATTTTCTTCTGTATACAGACAGGGGTAACAAAAAGTACCAAAAAGTACCAAACTTCCAGGAGTGGTTCAGACTCGATCACAGAACAAGGGATAGTAATGATAGTTCAAAACAAAGTTCAGGAGGGAACGTAGGAACGACGACGGTTTTATTTTTTGAAAAATATGAACTTGCTCGTCCATTATATTCTATTGCAATATTTGCAACACATAACACATCCTATTTTTAAACGACTTCGAAAAACAGAGGATGTTCGGCTGTATGTTTTTTTAATGTAGTATGTTCGTCAATATCTCCGTAATTTATGTATGGCTGTTTTGTATGATTATTTTGCAGTTGTACAGAAGATAATCCCGACATGGTTCTATAGAATTATTATTCCTGCGGGATTTAAAAAACAGGGAAAAGTAAAAATCTGTATAAAACTTCGTTCTAAAGGATTCGAAGATTTAGTTTTTTCAAAACGATCAAATTATTTTATTTCCACAAGATATGAATACGACGACACCCCGATGGCCACCACGATAGTGTCGCAGTGGGCGCTCGTGTGCGAGAGGAGATGGCTGGCCAGCTTCACACAAATGGCTCTGCAGCTGGGGGTGCTGATCGGGAGCATCATGTTTGGGTTCTTGTCTGACAGGTCAGTTAACATCCTACTTACATCATCTGCTCACACACGTCCACTACTGGACATACTTCTCCCGAACCAGCTTTGTCATAATATCATTCCTGGCAGAGGAATTGGTGATCGCAGTGAAGGTGGCCTCTGTGCTTCAATATGGCCTTCGCATATGGGGCAACGCCACTGACGCAGACAATCTGTGGAGAGGATTAACTCGAACCATGCAATGTGGACCGCTCTTTAGAAAGCATAGGCTTCTGACACTACCAAGCCTCTATATTAAACAGTGTCTTATATTTGTAAAAGAACACCCAGATCTGTATGTTAGGCAACAAGAGCTTCGAAGTCGTCAACTAAGAGACCATATGAATAACTAAGGTTACCCAAACTGCATAAAGTCTATGCGATAAACACAAATTTCATGACAGCAAAGTTAAAAAATTAAATTCGTGACGATATGAAAACGTTACGGTTTTTTAATAGTTAGTCGAAAGAATGGAGATTAATAATATAGGCAAATTTTTGTCTTGGTACAACATCAAATTCCCATGGGAGATATACGGGAATATTGTGTGAAATTCGAAATTAACGCGGGTGAAACCGCGGGGAGCACAGCTAGTAAAGTAAATAAATAAGGACGATCCACACAGCATCATCTAGCCCCAAGCTAAGCACAGTTTGTGTTTTGGTTACTAGATGACTGATATACCTACTTAATAAAATATTATATGACACAGATATTTTTTATTATTATAGAAAATACCCAGAATACAAGTTATAAATACCTAAAAGACCTATGAACGAATTTATGCCAAATTTCAAAAATCTTTATTGTTTTTTTTATCTCCGATGCTAAACGTAAACTTGATAAACAAACTTTCAATAATAAACTTGATTTCTTCAATAATAAAATTGACTCTACATAAATATATGAACTCAGCTCCCTGAGGTGAAATTACATTATAAATCCTGTTATGAAAAGTAGGTTCATGTTTACCTCATCTTCGTTTAACTGTCCAAATAAGTGAAGTGAAAGTAGTGGCATGATGACTGAAACCACCACCATCATCATCATCATCATCAGCCCATACACGTCCACTGCCGGACATAGGCCTCCCCCGTACGACGCCACAAATAGCGGTCCTGAGCCGCCTCCATCCATCGACTCCCTGCGAGCGCTATGATGTCGTCCAATCAATTCTAAAAAAAATTATATAAAGGCCAAAGTTGTGGGATATTTGGCTGAAGACAACGTTAAAACTATGTAACAGATCAAGTTGAAATTAACCTAAATAATAAATATAGGTAATCAATGGATAATGTTGGACGTTCCACACCGCCTCATCTAGCCCCAAGCTAAGCAGAGCTTGAGTTATTGGTGCTAGATGACTGATATATGTATGTACATAATAAATAATAATACAATACGTCATTACCTACATAGATAGATATTTCTATTATTATATGATACTCTATGTATTTTAGAAAATACCCAAATCACCCGGAACAAATATTCCCAAGGCGGAAATGGAACTCGAAACCGCCGTCCCAGGCGGACCTTTGCCCGCCGCGCCACATCAGTCGTCATAGTTTTTAATTGTGTATAAAAAATGGATCTCGGTCTATGCTTAGATTAATGCTTATGGAATAATGATCTACCTAAAACCCGCATTCGATTAGTAAGACGTTTTGTGTAGGTGCCTATGTTTAGTACTTAGGCATTTTGAAGCGCGCGCTTTGGTAAAGCGCGGTTTAAAAGCCTACATCCCTACCGTAGACACGCAAACGAGCGCGCTATTATTCAAGCGCACCACCCACAGGCACCACCTTTCTTTCAGAACGGTCGAAAGCGCGCGCTACAAAACACCTGTGTCCTCGCCTAGCATTATGCTGAGTTAGGGCCTTTTTATAACACACACCGTATAGTAGCGACCTCTTGTTCACTCCTACCAATGTTTTCAGATACGGTCGCAAGTCCACCTTCCTGGCTTCAACGACCGCTATGATCGCGCTCGGGTTCTGCGTCCCCTACTCCCCTAACTACGCCACCTTCACAGCGCTTCGGTTCTTCCTCGGCATGGCCACCGCTGGGACCATGGTGGTCTCGTTCGTAATTGTGATGGAGGCGGTTGGAGGACGGTACAGGGGAGTGGTAGGGTGTTTGTTCCAGCTGCCGTTTATTGTTGGTAAGCTGCATTGGTTCAATGAGTTTTCATTTGTGAATTTGTCATGACCCAAACTCCGCCATATTACCGAAAGCTCCTATAATTTAATTATTTGTTAAATTTAAGAACTGGAACACAGCAATGAAAATGCTTCCACTTACGTACATTGAAAACTTAATATAGCAGTAGGAATTTAACCTACAGCTTGCTTGCCCTACGTAGAGTTCCTTAGACTTCAGACATTTACTGTCCCGGTTACCAAGTTCTGTTAGGTACTTACACAAATAAAAAGGTCGACTGTGATGTGATGAGTGAGACGACAGATTTATTAGCTTGAACAAGACTAAGTGGACTCTGTCACACCATCAAACTGCCAACGTCGTCTTACATGTTACTGAACGATTAAATTTTCTGGTCTTCCAGGTCACATGACAGTGCCCCTATTCGCATACTACTTCCGTACTTGGGATGGCTACTCCATGGCACTGGCAGTTCCTCCCGTCATATACCTGGTCTATTACTTTGTGCTGAGCGAGTCTCCCCGCTGGCTAATCAGCCAAGGGCAGGTGGCAGAGGCCGCAAAGATCGTTATGAGAGCTGCCATCATGTAAGATGCTAGCGAATATATTAATAATGCTGGAAATTTCAGCATCACCTAATCTCTAAGTAAACAGAGCTTGTGTCATGGTAACGTAGCCCGGACATCCGGTATGATATCGGGTCTACCCTTCCAGTAAGGAGAATCAAAGACGGTAATTCAGATTGAGCCCTGCGAAGCCATTTTAATTCCTAAAAATAGCTGATATACAAATATATTGGCATACAATAATAGTTATATTGGCATACAATAATAGTTATATTGGCATACAATAATAGTTATATTGGCTTACAATAATGAATTTTCTAGCTGCTTCAATAAACCAATCATCGAACTCTGCTTAGGTAGATATCCAACTGTTGTGAGGTAGGTAGGTACCTTCATAATAATAGTATTGTCGATCTAACAAGAAAACGAGGATACACTTCAAATAAACCATCGATCCTTGAGATATCAGATAAAAATGTAAGACCAACGATATAAGATCTTCCGGTATAAGATGGTCGTAAACGTTAACTGAAACTTGGCAATCCGAATATCTATGTAGGTCACCTTTGTTTTGACGGCTGCTAGCTGATATGACGATGAAGTATTTGTATTATACATATCTGTCTGCAATGTTATGCATATTAGATTACACCTTGTATTATCTGAACCGGAATTTAATTAGTCTATCGCTAAAGTAAAATAAAAGTAATCGAAAAAGCGATTAATCGTTGAACATAAATTGCACTTCCCTAATTGCAATTGTTCTTATTCAATTTTTGAAGATATTTACCGACTTCTGTAAACATACTCGTACATAAGTAATTTACGTTTAATGTGTTTTTCTAAAACATTAAGTTTACAACCAAAAAAATTAATATGTCCTCGTGGATCTTGTATCACATTCATTATGAATATAATATACCCGCGTATACATAGTATACTCCTAGTTTGTGTTGAAAGAACGTCAACGAACGTTCTATCACATCTTAACTATTCATACTTCATAAGAATATCGTAACATTTCAGAAACAACCTTCCAACATCCAACATCGAAAAAACCCTCCAGCAGCTCTCCACGGATATACCCTCTCCAACGTCAGCGCCTAATTACCTTCACCTATTCAGTAAAACCCTGCGATTGAAAACAGTATGCACGTGTGCTATGTGGCTGGTCACTGGTGTCACGTTCTTTGGACTGAACCAGTATATAGGACAGACGAGCCCGGATCCGTTCGTTAGTGTTGCCGTCGCTGGAGCTATACAGGTACACTCGCCTGATGCTGATGATGTCAAGATCGCGAGAAACCAGTGGGATCGTCTTCACTTTGGCGATCTCTGGGGCCTATGTCCAAGAGTGGACGAATGTCTCAATCTAGTAAGAGGTGATGATGTTATCTAGGAAGCTTTAGACCACGGTGACTAGCTTACTTATTACAGCCATAAATATGTTATATTGTGTACTAATCTTCGAAAAAATTTATATTACCTACGACATGCAGTACAAATAATTCATTTCAAGCCAGTCTTAATTTTGTTCATCAAAATTATGTTTGGAGGAGAAGGTAAAATTTAAAACTTTTGGAATTATCATGGTTATTTACAACACTAAAGTTAACGGGATATTTACCATGATTTGAGTTTTGAGTGTTGCAACCAACTGTGGGACGAACAACATCCTTTGTAAAAGACTCACGACATTTCATACAGATATTGGAACAGATAGAGGTAGATGACACCGAAGTGATGGTTAGCTTTGACGTAGAATCACTCTTTACGAATGTCCCTCTAGAAGACTGTATGAGGGTAGTCGCGTCGAGAATACAGGAAAACGGTATCCCTGCAGAGTATGCCAAGCTTCTACATCATATTCTCTCCACAAACTTCTTTATATACAGAGGGCAATACTATCTACAAATTGACGGAGTAGCTATGGGAAGTCCAGTCGCCCCCGTAGTAGCCAACATTTGGATGGAGTATTTCGAGAGTGTGGCCATCGCGTCTGCCCCGGTACAAGTTAAGTTATGGAAGAGGTATGTGGATGACGTTTACTGTATTGTAAAAGGAAAGACACAGGAGATTGATCTGCTACTTTCACACCTCAATGGGGTACATAATAAGATCAAATTCACATACGAAATGGAAGTCAAACGGCGTTTGGCATTTCTGGACGTAATGGTACAGGTCAGAGATGATGGAAAGGTAGGCCACTCCGTCTACAGAAAGCCTACACACACGGACCGGTACCTGCATGCCGACTCACATCACCACCCTCGGCAGCTCAATTCGGTGGTGACATCGCTCACTAACCGCGCTTACGACCTATGCGATGATAGTAGCCTACAGAGTGAGTTGGCACATGTCAGAAAGGTTTTACATAAGAACGGCTATAAAGGTCGATCACTGCCAGCTCGATCGGACCCCAACCGTAAACCGCACAGAAGTATGGTGGAACGCAAGCCAGCATTCTTGCCTTATATAAAAGGAGTAACGGATAAAGTTGCTAAAATCTTGCAAAAATCGTCCATCAAAACCATTTTCACGCCGCTAAAGAAGATCATACACTACCTGCGCACGCCTAAAGACACGTTTCCACTTGAGAAACCAGGGGTGTACAAGATCGACTGCAGTTGTGGAAGCTCCTATATAGGCCAAACGAAGCGCACTATTGCCTGCAGAGTCAAGGAGCACATACGCGCGGTTAAGAATCTGGCAACGGAGAAGTCTGCCATAGCGGAGCATCTTCTCGAGTCTGGTTCAAACCACTGGATTGAACTGCACAATCCACAAGTAATCTCAACAGAGCGACATTACATACCAAGAATGGTACAGGAGGCCATTGAGATTACCAAACACAGGAACTTCAACCGAGAGGAAGGTTTCCAACTATCCGGAACCTGGAGCCCGGTGGTGAGAATGTGCAAAAAACGAAAAAGTGATGTATCAACCAGGCCGCGTCCAGATACCGTCAGTATTGTGTGTCGCGATCGAGTTGAGTTCGATAATGAAACCGGTGGTAGTGTTAATATTCGTAGCAAAAGACAAAGAAAGAGGGTAGATCGATATATCTGCCAATAAAAACTAACTCGCAGTGACTTTAGTTGTGCCGTGATCATGGCGCATGTAACTGTGCCGAAATATTGGAGAACTCAAAACTCAAATCATGGTAAATATCCCGTTAACTTTAGTAAGGTAAAATTTCCCCCAAATAGGAACAGATAGAGATCTCCCCTGTAAAGGTATACACAGAAGCTGTCATAGTCATTAGTCTATTATTTTATTATTAAAATACACTAATAATATACCAGAATTTAAAATTCTGCTAACTTCCAGATCCCCTCAAACTTCCTCGCCATGTGGCTAATCAGCCACTTCGGCCGCAAGATCACCACCTCCAGCTTCTTCGCATTCGGAGGCCTCTGCATCATCACCCTCGGCTGCGTCCCCAAGGTCTTCTGGCTCACCCTAATCCTCGGCTCTTTAGGCGTCAGCTGCGCGTCCATAGTAGCCACCACCATCTACATCTACACCACTGAGTTGTACCCTACAGTGGTCAGAAACATGGCGATGGGGGCATGCTCTATGTCTATGAGGGTAGGGTCTATGTTAGCGCCGTTTATTTCTAATCAGACAGTGTCTGTTCCTTGGCTACCGACGGTCGTGTTTGGACTGGCGCCGATATCCGCGGGAGTCGTTTGTTTGTGCTTGCCGGAGACGAAAGGCAAAGCGTTGGAGGATAGTATCGAGGTTATGAAAGAAGAGTCTTAGTTTTTTATTTAATTTTAAGGTTTTATTTCTGATTTTGCTTTAAACAAATGGACGTTTAAATTAATTGCATAGACATATTTTAGTCTGAGGCCAAAGGAGCGTCATTTGATGTGCTGTGTAAAATGTGACCTTTCAACAGAAATGACAACTCATGGTGTGTCATATACTGGACTTTTGTATGAACATTCTACGCGACTCCAAACTCCAAAAATTACGCTCGTTTGGTTTCAGCTTTAACCTAAAACAAGCGACGCATTTTTGTACATTATTATTGTATTTGTTAAACAGCTTTGAAGAGTTCTAAGACTTAGAGCTGATTGAGCTAGAGTTTTATTAATTACTAGATTTTAAGGAAAGTTGTTTTATCTAAGTATTAGGGTTAATTAAGTTACCTATTGAGCGATAGGTAGGTAATTTTACTACCTATAAATAATAATACCTACAGATGAAACGAATGTTTGTGAATTGTGTTGTAAATATCTGTGATTTTAACCTATTTTATACTACTTAGACAACTTTGAATAAAAAATAAGTAAACAAAATAAACTAGATAAAACTAGTATTGACTTAATACATGCACGCACAGCTACACTGCGTATGACAGATGTTTATACACCACAAAAATAATTAAGATCCTATACTTCGATACCGTTTGAGCTTGAACAAAACAGTACAGAAGAACCGTTGACAAACAAAAGAGCATCGAACACCCTTAAGGTTGATCGTTTTGTGTTGGCGTAAGATTCAAATACATATTATGCGGTTTGTAATTTGTTCTGCTTTTTACAAGGAATAAAACTAATGGAAAAGTCATTCAACGCAAATCGTAAGCCATTTTCTGTGAGCCCATGACAAGACCAACTACGATTCAATTGTATTTTGGGAGTAATTAGGAATATGTAAATTTTTTGCCCGAAATCTATTATTTTCCCAACTGCTCCCAAAATATGGGTAAATCGAAGTTATTTTTTACATAAGTTGTTATGAAAATGGTTTACGATTTGCGGCACATTAATTTTCAGTTAGTTTTATTCATTGTCGTTCAAAAAAAAGCCTCACACCAACACGAAACGATCTGCCTTAAGTTTTATAGTAACCTGCGTACATAAAGAATGTGAATGCAAATGAATTCATCTCTCATGCTGACCCTCTAAGATTGGATTCAAACTGGTGAAACTATATCAAAAATTGCTACCCACTCGTGAATAGCTAAATTAAGAAAGGGAAAGAGAGAGAGCGATGGTTCTGGCCACTTTGTCAACACATAATTAAATATTTCTGTGGTCAAACACGTCGATTAAAAATGATATGGTTGCACCCATTTTGATATTTGCAGTTATTTGGGAGACTGTATAATCAGTTTAAAAGTCTTCAAGCCAGTGCAATTGAAGTATAGGTAAGCTAGTGTTAGCTAGCGCCGTTGACTCCGAGTGTGTAAGGTTTCGTCACCGCTGTTCTCAAGTAGAAGTTGCCTCTAATTCTGAAACAGAACAAAATATTCTTCAAGATATTTACAAAAAAGATAAACTATTTAATTAATATATCTCATCATATCTCCGTGTATAATTAATTGAAATAAAAGCAGAGACCTTAGCACACTCCAACAGGGTCACAGGACAGAATCCCGACACAGGGAATTGTGTCGGGATTCAAACTCAGGATAATAGAAATAGGAATTATAGAAATAGGCTTTCATAGTTTCATCATCATCATCATCATATCAGCCCATACACGTCTACAGCTATTGATTTTTAATTTACTTAGGACCAATCTACGAGTAGATGGCGTTGGCGGCTAGCTAAATTGGCCTGATAAAAGTTCCCTAGATTTGTGTTCGTGCAAGATATAATTTTATTTCTTCAATAGTGTTTATTTAACCATAGCCTGCAGGGCAGACCACGGCGGAGATTATTGACATGTCGGTAAGTTGTGGACTTTCCTGGCGTAAAACATAAAGGGACAGAGAAAAGTGGAAGAATAACTTTTTATTCTTAGACATTTGCCCTAATGTGGGACAATGCGGAACAATAATAATGTCGGACACAGGCTGTGAGCCCTCTACGCGTAGTCTTACAAGGTTTGCCTCACAGACGTGTTCTTTCACTCCTATCGTGAGGTCACTTTTCCTGTACATACAAGTCCTCACCCCGGCTTCGCTTGTATCCCCATATGCACTAGCGGTGCTGCGCTACACCGCCCGCGTAGGAAAGAGTCGTAGGAGTCGCACCGCCGCGCGAGGAACTCCCCGCCTTGGACCGACTCCGACCAGATCGCCCAAGAACGCCAGTGGCTGCAGAAATCTAAAAAAGAAACAATTTACATTAATAAAACTCTCATAATCTTCATCATATCAGACGATTCGTCCCCTGCTGGACATACGCCTCCCCATACGACGCCACAAATAGCGGTCCCGCCTCCATCGACGCCCTGCGGCTGCTACGATGTCGTCGGTACAACGCGTGGATGGTCTCTTAACACTCCGTTTCGCGTTGCATCGTGGCCGCTACTCGAATAAAACACTCACTGACAGACAATAAGCTGCCTGAGCTGTAGACTAGAGTTTCGTCACAGAATAAACTGCGGTTGTACAGTAACCTGTACTATCGAAAAAAATATCTATCCCTGTCTCGGTAACATATGCCATCATTGACAGACACACATAACTATGTATATAACTATAAATAGTTATATAACTATACATAGTTATACACACGAGTTTTCAGGCATCTTAAATCTCATCCTACCTTCGTCAGTAAGTAACAGAGTGGCCGACAGACAGCCCGGCTGCTTCGCATGTCCACCATTTGGCCAGAAATCCGCGTGTCCAGTCTTCCCGGGCGCTCCGTACCCGCCGCCGTCCGTGTGGATGACGTCAACAAACATGGCGTCTGCTTTGGACATCGGCTGGCCGAGGAGGGGAGGGTAGAATCCGGGGTAGGCGGGGTCAAGGCCTGTTAGTCTGGCAAATTATAAAGTCACTTGAGACAAATATTAAGATTTTTATTTAGTTCATTACATAAGCGAGCTGTCTTAGTTTATCTATATGGGTTCTCCAAGATAAAGCTTCGAGTGTGGAGCAAAATTTTCAAAGAACTTCAGGGTGAAGGCTGCTTCACCTTTTTTTACTTATATATTTAAACGAACAACAGAAATTATTTTTCAGATTTCGATTGATGCCAGCTAGACTAGACAATTGTCAAGAAAACAAGATATTAGGACCACTTTTCATAAAGTAACAACTTTGTGAAAAGATTCAAATCGATCTTTTCGCAAAAAAAAAAAGTTTTATATTTCTATATACCTACCTAATGTGGTTGAGGTAACGTCGTGAAGTGTGGATGTATTTGTCATTTAGCGAGCTGAGGTTATTTTATAATTTGTTAGGTTCTTTACAGCACTATGTGCTGAAGAACCCTCTAAAACGTACATGATGTTTCACGATCTCCAGATTTTATTGACGAAGTTTTAAGTATCTATTACTATAGGTCGCGTCATGGTTTATTAGCACTGACCATGATGCGGAGAAGTCGATTTTTAGATTTTTACACCGTTTTACACCTGCGCAGAACCCCCCTCCACTTTCGCTGAGCGCTATTAAACCGTGACGAGACGTGTACCATACCTGGGTATCTTGAAGCCGCGGGCCGCGAGTGCCCTGGCCGCGTGTGCCAACACGTGCGCGCCAAGGGAATGTCCCACGAAGTGCAATCCCTCTACTGGGACTCCTTGTTTTAGCAGTCTAGTGATGGCACGCGTAGTTTCTTTGCCCACCTGGAAAAAAGAATTGGCTTTTGGCATAGGACCGTGCTCAATGAATGGCTGAAATGTTCATAGGCTAGATAGATAGAAGGCACTTCAATTAACGAAGTCTAAAGGTTTGTAAGTAGTGTAGAAATGTGCAACAAAAAAATTTGTTTGTATATATGTACTTCGCTGTGACGTCAGAGCCAGAGGAACAATCCATGACATAAGCGATCATTGATCTCTCGAGTGAAACGCTGGCCCCAGTGTCTCAAATGACTGCCATTAAAGCCAAGTAAATATGATGATATTTAAATTGATGAAATATCATTAGTAGTTTGGAATCACTCACTGCAAGTAATGAGCCTCCTTTTGATTCTGGCAGCTTCCTTTATGTCCTTCCTGTCTCCTTGATCCTGTCTCTTGTGCTATTGATAGTGTCGATATACTACGAGTATCATACCGTAGCGATCCACAGCCCCGCTGTTGTAGTAGCCAAAGGCCTGGTTGGACCAGTCCAGCAGCAGAATGTTGTACCCAGCGTGTCTCAGGTAAGAACAGACTGCTCTGCACGCTTTTGTAATGATATACTGGTTCTACATAAATAATAACATATTTTACCGTAGCGACGTCCTTAGCCACGATGATGTAGTTGCCAAATGCCAAGTTGGACCAGTCCAGCAGCAGAATGTTGTACCCAGCGTGTCTCAGGTACGAACGCACCACGCTCTGCACACTTTTGTCGGTCGATAGCTCCACGTAGCTGAAATGTGGATTATAAAACTATAACAATAAAATAACAAATGAATGTTCCAAAGCTGGGCAAAAGCCTCTCGCGTTCTTAAATGCGTCTCTGTTGGATTGGGGTCCATGCCTTGCTATGCCATGCATTCCTATTTAATATATATATATATAGGAATCGACTACGATCTCTTTTTTTAAGCTTTTTAGTTATAAAACTAAAGACATAGCCTCGAGATGATCAGCTCTGCCATAAACACATGCTAAGGAGGTGTAAAAGCTGTAAAAAAATGGCCTTGTATGTATAAAATTACAATAATTCATTATATATTAAATATAGCTGTATATTAAATAAAGCTACTACGATCCCCGATAAGGCGATTATCAAAGGTAGTTTACTGCTGCACATAAGCAGCAGTAAACTACATTAGTATATAGCTTGTGGATGTGATTGATGATATTTCTTTTTATTTATTCATTCAATGAAGGCTACGTGAAGTTCATGAAAAAAATTAGAGGTTATATTATACTTTTGTTGTAAAGCATGCAAGACAATCCAACTCGCTGTATGCAAGATCTTTGATTTGTCCGCAATGCAAGTTGAGGAAGTGGAATATAATGCATTTGTGCACTCTACGCGTAAATAATTAGGTAATCACACTATCATATCACACTAAAATTATAAATGCGAAAGTTTACCTGGATAAATGGATGTAGGTTACTCCTTCAAGCCAAAACTACAGAACAAATTGGGCTGAAACTTTGGCCTGGAAATAAACAGGCTTTTTGTCCCATAAATCAGGTCGGTATTTAATAAAAATAACCTTTAAACATTTCTATAGAAACTACACGTACGAAGCCGCAGGCAGAAACTAGTAGGTTATAAATAAGGTGATGTAATAAATACCTACATGGGAGACCATCCACTCGATGGACCGACGACATCGTAGCGGTCGCAGGGAGTCGATGGATGGAGGCGGCTTGGGACCGCTATTTGTGGCGTCGTATGGGGGAGGCCTATGTCCAGCAGTGGACGTGTATGGACTGATATGATGATGATGAATAAATGCCTGTCTTACCCATGAGCATACAGTATAGTCGGTCTGCGGGGGTTGAAGCGAGGGTTGTCTAGCAACAGGCCGATATCCTTCAGTCTGTAGGATGACGGTCGACTACTGTTTGTCCTGGAAAAATAAATTAACTGTTTTATATATACGCCATCGAGCTCAATGCAAGGAAATACGATGAGTCAACGTCAAAGACTGCTAAAATTTATCTATTTTCGAAATCCGTTCGGTGCCTGAGCCAGAGTTCAAAATCCCGTAAAAAAGAGACTTCACGATGAGGTCAAACCAAACTATCGGGAATAGAAGCCATACAGTCCACAAGGCTGTTTCTCCGTACGCTTTTATCTCTACTCTTATGTGCAATCCTTAAACATAGAAAACAGAACTTACCCGTAAAACCGGATGTAAACATCCCTGAAGTTAGCTGCTCTCCCAGAAGGAACTGAAACAGTAGAGATCACATATTTATTGTGTTATAAGTTTTTTAGTATCCGTTTTTTTTTTTGCATTTTCAGTTTGCTTTTTAACACGAACAAAAATGAAACAAACCAAAAAATTAAAGGTACACGAAGAGACAAGGCAGACGACGTCATAAGTAGTATTAGACCTACCTATAATAAGTACCTAATTTATAAAGGTGGTTCAATTTATTTCTCGTGGAACTGGTTTACCGAACTTTGCCACTAAGAGATAAAATCAATACAAGCGAATGCACCGGGCCGACCTTGACTTAACCGTCTGCATAAAACACTGGCTTTTTGAAAAGTTGTACATGATCATAAAAAAAAATCCCAACATACCTTGCATAGTAGACCGAAAGAACTGGTTGAAGCTATCCTTGTTGATGGGCAGACTTGGCTCGCGCTGACAAATACATAAGGGTAGCACTGAAACTTAAACAGGGATTAGCAATAAAAAAAATCTGTTAATTCATTACGAATACCTAACTTCTTTAGGCAGAGTCAGGGGAAACAACCGTGTCGGTCGGGGTGTATAGACTTCTTCAATCAACTCGGCCCGTGGATGTCGTAAGAGCGTAGTAACAGAACCTACCACGAGGAAGAGCGGCAACTTTTCTCCGTGTTTTTTTCCTCTGGTAGGTTCTCTTAGTTCTCCCTTACGCTCTAACGATATTTACGGGTTAAGGTAGAGTGCTCAAAATTGTTATGCTGCGGTAAACCTAATTCATAAAACATTTGATGATAACTTGTGCACAAGGCAAGGACATTAAATTCAAATTGCAGCGAAAATAACAAAACAAAAGCATCTATTCGTAAATATAACAATTAACAAATGTTTTGGACATACCTCAGCAAAGCAAAGACACTGGGTCAACAATTACATAACCTGTATTATTACCTACGGCCCAGGTATATTTATCTTACTCTCGGTCAGGGTCCTCTGATTTTCCTCCTATAAGTGTCAAGTTCTACTAAGTAGGGCTGCAGAACTGGTCAGAACAACTTACGAAGTTGTGCCTGACCTACCTTACACAATTATCATCACACAGACCATACCCCTATATAGACCTACATATGTTTGTATATACCTAAGTTACAAGACACAGTTTTTTTTTGTTTTTTTAGCAATACGTACTTAGGTATGACCCAGTCTAAAAAGAACATTTTTAGCTTGTTATATACCGCGGAATTGACACCGCACCTGCCCGCGTCTCGATCTTCGTCCACAGCGCCGCCAAACTGAAAGTGCCTCTCTTGTTTGTACACTAGTGTAAGTATGTTCTTTTTATTGCATGACACATGACCCCCTGTACAACATTGTTTATTATATGACCCTGGTACAATTAATTTTCGATCCTAGTATAAACTGCAAATTAACACATGTCGTTATGTTATTCAGTTATCTAGTACCCATAACATAAGCTCTCTGCTCTGTATGGGACGAGACGATGATGCTGTGTTAATTTTCCAGCATTTTTATTCATAAATGCATCATTTTTTCTACCTCAGAACATAGTTTTACAAATGCGCAGATTCTGGTACGTACTTGGTACCAGGAAACGAATGGTGATCATTAGGAACTTCACTGTCCAATTACTCACGAATCAATAGGTGGCGTAGCTTACCGGACATGGTTATTGATTGACACATCTAAACTTCCTGGGCATTATTAAAGGCTTGAATAATTTTTCGACCACCAGGCATTGGAAGTGTTATAGTTCTTTCGTGTAAAAATAATAGAGTCGAGTAAAGTCGTGCTCAAATTTGAACTGCAAGAAATCTACCAAGGTACCTACTTCATAAATATAAGTATTTTAAGTGTATAATTTAAGTAAATATTCCGACACAAATGTATGTATCTGTTTGAGAATAAAGAAACTGATACTGAATAGTAAGGTTCTGACGGACGACCTGTGGCTTAGGGGCGAAATTCCACCTGAAACGCAGAAGGTTGCAGGTTCGAAAGGTTCATTTGAATGAAAGTGGATATTTTGCTTATAAAGAAGATTTCCTCCAAACAATCCTTACATTGTACCAACATGCCATCATCTCCTTATAGTTACAAGCTCGTACCTCGTCACCCCATGAAGATTGTAAAACAATAGACCACAGGTTTCTTAAGTACCGATACGATAGAGTATAATTTACCCCCAAGGTCGAACTTGCATAATTTTGAAAATCACCTAAATTGCCCGCGTGTTCATCTCTATAATAGAGTACGGCACAATATGAGAATGGCGTGTCTTTCTTTAAATCGTCTTTAATACGTCTATAAGTTATCATCATCAACAGTGTGACTTTAGTTTGCCCACCGTTGGGTGAAGGCCTGCCGAAGCTCGAGCCTGCGAGTCGCATCAATTGGCCGCACCAAATGTACTATATTATTAAGTCAATGAACACGTTTTACTAAAGACCTTTATCCAATTAAAAGATTATATATAATTTAAAGAAACAATGACATCAAAAGCTATGTGTGTTCATAAAATAGTCGATGCATAGTGTTAGTTGTTTGTAAAATATATATATATATATATTCATTTAATATACTTTGTCGGTTAATAAATATATATTAATAAAAACTTATATGCGTTGCTCAAGTTTTGTGGAGCAAAATTAAGTTGAGGTTAGGTACTGGTTCACTGGGCAGGCACTTGTTATTTTAGGGGAGTTTAAGTTATTTCTTAAAACCTTTGTATGTGAGTCAATAAAATAATTTTCTTTTTTCTATATAAATTATTTACAGATAAGTTACTGAAAGCTGGCGCGATTGTCTTTCATCAAATCACATAAGCACTTTGACCCAGATCAGTGAACACCTAATTAATCCAGATGAGGTCATCTTAATCCTCGATTAACATAAAAACATTTGGACACTATTTATATAACCTTATAATATTAAAAAATAATGACATAAACACTTACCGAATACAATTAACACAGTCAAAAATACATTTGAGGTCACTGCGTTTAATTTTAAACCAATCATTTTATTTTGTTCCTTCGACGTAACAATGATTTTATTTGTTAATTGTGGTAATTAAACGTTTGTCCTTCAAAACCTTAAAATAATAATTGTTCACGGCACAGTTACTCTCAAAATAATACAATTATTTAAATTTTTAAAGGTCACCAGGTACAAGTCCGCTCTGTGGTTTTGAGATAACTGAAGGGATGCGAGAGCCTGCACTAGTAGGTACCTATCGCGGCTAGGTACAGATTATGGAGGGCCCTGACTTTGAATCTGATGTAGTTGCTGATAATGGCGAATGAATCTGTACTCAAGTTAGTTGATATTAGTTTGCTGTAGTCAGGGCCTTATAAAGTCATTTAATGCAACCATATTGTACAAACAGATATTATATATTTTTACAGTCTTCGTTTGACCCCAATCTCTCCCGATGGAAAGTGACGATTTGGCCGACGGTGTAACACGAAGGTCTAGAAGACACCTATTCACTCTTGTCTTGAAGAGATTATAATTGGCCGGAAAAACAGAAGCATGCAACGAGTTCCATTCCTTAGCGGTGCGAATAATGAAGGTGGAGGAAAACCGCTTAGTACGAGTGGATGGTATGTACAATATATCCACCAGATAAGGTTGGTATTGTACCGTCCGTCTGCTTGTCCTGGAGTGGAAGGGAGATGGAGAAAAATTAAAAAAACTGGATATTTTCACGTATACTTAAGAGAGACAGCAGCAGAGAGCATTATAAACCTCTACAATTAAAAAACATTTTGAATGTAGGTAGTAAAATTATTTTTATATTTAGTTTACAAATGATTAACACCTAAACCTTAATCTCCATTATTGAAATAACATGGCGATTTTTTTAACGCAAATTCGAACAATACTATTTTAAAAAGAAATAAACCCGTAATTATGAACCAAACTCACAACCTTAGAATTAAAAGCCACTATTCCATACAATATGGTTTTTCAAAGATTACCTGGAAGAGATCGGTTCTAAGCGATAAGGCCGCCCATTGTACTTGTCTTTTGTAACATCTCTATTTAATATTGTTTTTCTGGTGTACAATAAAGAATTTTTGTATTATATTGTTTTTTCCGGTAGAGTATAATCTTGGAGTCTTCCAAATCAATTTGGCTTCACCAAGGGTAGATCAACAACCGATGCTGGTACAGTTTTACTTAAGCATATATTGGATGCCTGGGATAAAGCAAAAAACGCTATTGGTATATTCTGTGACCTTTCTAAGGCTTTTGATTGTGTAGATCATGCTACATTAATTGGAAAATTGAAACACTATGGAATTCAAAACAAGGCACTGGACCTTATGCAATCATATTTATCTGATAGAGTTCAAAAAGTAGATATTGGTAAAGAAAGATCTAGGGGTTCAAAAATTGAATTAGGCGTCCCGCAAGGATCAATATTAGGTCCTTTCTTATTTTTAGTATACGTAAATGATCTCCCCTTTTTAGCAAAAGATCTGTGTGATATAGTCTTATTTGCTGATGACACTTCACTGATTTTTAAAGTTGACAGAAATAAATGTAATTATGACGATGTAAATGATGCGCTTTCACACGTACTAGATTGGTTCACCACCAATAACCTCTTACTCAATGCTAAAAAAACCAAATGCATTAAATTCATGTTACCTAATGTAAGAGAATTTCCAACGAAGATAATGCTAAAGAATGAGATTGTTGACTTTGTAGACTCTACTGTTTTCTTAGGGTTACATATTGATTCCACTCTTCAATGGAAACCCCAAATTGATGCTCTCGCAGGCAGACTTAGTTCAGCGGCCTATGCAGTTCGAACAATTAGATATATTACCGATGAAGATACAGCTAGGTTAGTTTATTTCAGTTACTTTCATAGTATTATGTCTTATGGTATTTTGCTTTGGGGACAGGCAGCTGACATCCAGACTATCTTTGTTCTCCAGAAAAGAGCGGTACGCGCAATTTACAAATTAAAGCCACGCGACTCTTTGAGAGAATTATTTAAAGAAACAAATATTTTGACAGTAATATCGCAGTACATCTATGAAAATCTTATGTATACGCACAAAAATAGAGATAGCTTTTTGAAAAAGTGTGATGTTCACAATAGAAATACAAGAAACAAGAACAAATTACACATCCCAGCATATAGATTACGAAAGGTAGGGAAATCATTTATGGGCAATTGCGTGCGCTTCTATAATAAGCTTCCATCTGAAGCAACTGAACTCCCTATTCGTAAATTTAAACAGTACATTAAACAAAATATTATCAGGTAGGCCTTTTACTCCATAGATGATTACATCAATGATGTTAATGCTTGGCCAGATGTCGCTCCGTTCCGCACTGACAGTAGTATGTAAGAAATTCAATGTTCTGTTTAGCTTTATGGAAATTTTTGACATGTAACTAAATCGTATTAAATTTAGATTTAGAAAACATGTATTAGACACTTAAGTGATATTATAATGTGCTAGTGGTTTCTTTTTCACTTCTTCCACTAGTGGACAAAAAATTGAAGTGAAGAGAATATCAATAACACCTTATTTCTTATTTGATAATAATAACTATGTTTATAGTATACAATTTGACTTGTCTAAGTGCTTATTTTGTAAGCCTAAAGAAATAAAGTTATTGATTCTGATTCTGATTCAAATCCCGAGTGAATAAGTTCCTTTTAGGAAAGCATGGTCTATCTTAGGTGAATTCTTCGCGTTCTCAAGTGGTAAAACGCTTTACCGCTACCAATAAAAAAAGCGTAGCGGCACGCGGCTAGCCAGATCAAGTGACATTGTAGCGATGCGCAAGCGCAACCATCCGAGCGACTAAGCATTAGGAAGTATGAACCAACCAATTATAGTGTTCAAGTGTTAGTACCACACACCGCTCACGTTAGCAATGTTAGCATTGACCTACGATAGGGCAGACTGATTAGCATTATCCGATCCAAGGGTGCCAACCAATGTAAGAACAAAAGATTTACTGTCGCACAGGTGATAAACTTTGGTTCATGTAACTTTAAGATCGTTATTTCACGATGCGACTATTGAGAAGAACTTAAAAGTAGGTAATTTTTTGGCTACTCTGACCTAAATACGCTGCAGGTAAGCCTATGTCAACTCTGGACTAAAGTGGACTTCTTATGATGGGTTGCGGAAAACTGCATCCGTTTCTTAAATAGGTACCTAAGCTTCCATCGAAGCAGAAGATTTCTATTCATAAGCCCTAGGTATATGGGGTGCCTCCGACTACCTAAGTATCAAAAGAAAATGATAAGGACAATAGGTGAACGCTTGTTTAAGACTTCTATATAGTCGGGTTTTAGTTTTAACTATATTTTTTTTGCTCTTTTTTGCTAATAACTTGAGAATCGTTAATCTCACAAAAGTTTGAAAAACTGTTTTGAAAAGTACAAACAAAGACCTTTGCAACGATACCACACACGAGCATATTTACTAACATTGAGATTTTCGACCAGAATCAGAATAACTTTATTTCCTTAGGCTTACAAAATAAGCACTTAGACAAGTCAAATTTCATACTATAAACATAGTTATTATTATCAAATAAGAAATAAGGTGTTATTGATATTCTCTTCATTTCAATTTTTTGTCCACTAGTGGAAGAAGTGAAAAAGAAACGGACCCTTACTTAGACCCCCGCTATCTCGTTAGAACCCCATTTTCTGTGACGTCACATAGCCTATCGGGCTATTAAGACGAATCACCTCATTTGTTGAAATTGGACCAGTAGTTTCAGTGCTACGTGGGAACATAAAAATCGGCTCATCGTCATCATCAGCCTATACACGTCCACTGCTGGACTTAGGCCTCCCCCGTACGACGCCACAAATAGCGGTCCTGAGCCGCCTCCATCCATCGACTCCTTGCGACCGCTACGATGTCGTCGGTCCATCCGAGTGGATGGTCTCCCATGTAGGGGGGGATTTGCCATAATCACCACGCTTGGCAGGCGGATTGGTGATCGCAGTGTTGGTGTTTAAAAATACACGGAAGGAAGCTGCTGCCCATCCTCTGGTAAGTTCCCTTAGTCGGCTCTTACGACATCCACGGGTTGAGTTGGAGGGGTCGATATTCGTACGCCGCGGCCCCACGGCCCGGAAAAAATCGGCTACATACATACAAACATACATAATACATACATACATAGGGAAAATTATATCATGTCAAAATTATAACCCCCATCCTTCGATAGTCGGGTAAAAACTAAAAAAAAAAATATTCTTATACTCTAAACACAGAGGAGTCAGTGACAGCAATCAGTGATGATCATGCTCGGCCAGGATATCACTTAGTTCCATCGATGAAATGTAGCTCTACCTATTTGTATCCATCATAATTACGGATATTCTAAAGTTGTACCTTGAGCTTTTATCTTGGTTCAATTTGACAATGGAATTAAAATACGCTTTGTTGCGCCACTGCAAAAACAGGCGCCTCGTGTAAGTACAGCCTTAGGTACACCAAGTTCAATATCTTTGATCTCAGATTGTGTAATGTTGTTTTTACTACAGTCAATAATATAATGATAATATTTTACGTGTTTTTACGTGACCTACGGGTACCTATCGCGAGTCATAGACCAAAACACGTCAAACGTTTTTGTAAAGTTACATCAAAAATAGTAGCTAGGAATCATTATTTTCCGCGATAAAAAATATGATACGGCAAATATGATACAATCATATGACAATAAAAAATTGCGTTGCGTACATCGACGATTAATTTGCGAACTTTGAAATACTAATGAGAAGGCATGTTGTTATAAATAGACTAGCTGATTCGGCAAACGTTGTTTTGCCATCGACCACTGAGGGTTAAAGATTACTACATTACTAACTAATATCGCTATTAAAAAATGGGAGTTGTTGTTAGAAAATTAAAAATTTTGGGTTATATGTTTTTTTTATGCCATATCATAAAAAAATTTGATTATATTTTGTTACAAAAAATTAAGAATAAATTTTTGGGTTGGGTCACCCTTATCACTCAGGGGTATAAAAAATAGTTAGCAACCTATTTTCAGACCTACTGAATACATACAAAAAATTACATAAAATCGGTCAAGCCGTTTCGGCGGAGTTTGGTTACAAACACTGACACGAGATTATTTATATAAAGATATAATGCTGAGCAATTCACACAGCATCACCTAGCCCCAAGCTAAGCAGATCTCGTGTTATTGAAAATAGATCTCCATTATCACGTATACTTACTTATGTATTATACCTCTTCTGGCTGAGCGACCATCATCGCCATCACCTTATCTTGGTCTCCTTCACAAGAACTCTTCATGCATCTCAGTTTAGACCTATGTACAGATCGCGTCATGGTTTATTAGGGCTGACCTTGATGCGCTGAAGTCTATTTTTAGATTTTTACACCTGCGCGCAGAATCCCCCTCCACTTTCGCCGAGCGCTATTAAACCGTGACGAGACCCTAGAGTCCAGAGCGTTTTGGTTATTATCTCATTACTTGTTTGGCTAAATCATGTTCAGGTAAGTCAAAGTTAAGGAAGGCTTTGAAACAATTATTTTGTTTGTTGTTGCATATTTTGTTTGTAGTGGCATAATGCAACTACACACTCTTCATATGGTCTATGATTTCCCCGAGCATTTAGGGAGCTTGCAACGGATCCGTTTTTCGACCCATACTGGTGGCCAGTGGCCGAATTGGTTCTGGCGCACAGCTGCTGCAGGCACGAATTGAGCTGGACCCTTGCATGCAGTACCCAGGTTCGGCTTATTAGACGAAACTACGTTCCCAACTTCTAAGTCTGGCTCAAAATTGTATGCAAAGCCTCTTACACCATTCAGGACGTACGTCGCCCGATCTATGTGGCTTCTTATGATTGTAATGGTATATTGTTTTTTAACAATATTTACAAAATAGACTACAATCAATGAATTTTTATTATTTACAGCTAACACGTATAACTCCATGACAACGAATATGTTTGTTCATCCAAGATAAGTTCAAACCTTCTCATCAAACATTACTACTTTTGTACCTTACCAACAAGATATTTCCATACATACAATCAAAATTATAAAAAACTGTTTTTTCTATACGTTTTAGGTTAAACCAAGGTGCCTTCCTACTCATACTAAGTATGTATGTATGTACAGTTCACTAAAATAGGTAGGTACTTCTGGGGATTTAAAACAGAAATTAATAAGCTATGACATTAACAAATGGTTTTTGCGTAGAGATCGCTTGAATTGATAAGACATTGTTTAAAATTTTCCGAAGAGGAACTTTGTTATTGCGAGTCTTTTTGAAGATAGGTATATTTAGTAGGTAATTAAGTATAAGTATTTGTTCCCATCTGTGCACGTGGCCTAACACAGAGCAGAATCTAATCCATCCTAGCAACGGAAAACAAAATGAAGAACCATCCATGAATTTGTTGAGTAGAACAGTGTAACAGCGCTCATTGTGAAGATTGGAAGAACGGGACCTTTGCGTCTGTAAACGTGTAGGATGTGCCGTGGTGTAATGTTCTTTATTAAACTATGTTGGTACTTGTAGAAGGCTGCTACATCATCCTCTCAGAACCACTGTCCCAGGATGCCAGGGCGCAGATAGAGAAATATATTGTGCAGCTCATATAATATCAGAATCTGTTTAGTACCTAATTTAAGACAAGGGTGATATATTATTATAATTGTATATTTGTTTTCCTGGAAGAAATCGCTGTAAGCGACAAGGCCACCAATTCTTTTACCTTTTTACCAAACTGTTTAGTTTTAAGTTTTCTGATAAAGCATTATCTATCTATCTATTATCAAAACACTGTATAAAAAATAATAAAAAACAAGGTACTTACTTTTAACTATGATCGTAATATGTACTTACACATTATTTTGAAATAAACGTATTGTATTTGTCCACCAGAGGTATTAGTAACTCGCAACCAACCTCGGCTTCGCACGTCCAGCAGAGGAGTACCGTTATACATGCGTATGCGTTCCCAGAATGATTTTTCCGACGTGTTCGACAATCATAATCATACTAGTTTCTGCCCACGGATTCGCACGGGTTTTTCTATGGAAACGTTTAAATGAGAGTTTTATTCCAGGGAAACTATTTATGGGATGAAAATCGTATGTTTGATTCCAGGCCTAGAAATACCTATATGCAAAATTTCAGCCCGTTCCGTTCAGTAGTTTTGGCGTGAAAAGGTACCAAACATCCATCCATACATCCAAACATTCGCACTTATGTGATTTTAGTCAATTATGACAAATTCACAATGAAATAAACACCTTACCCTCTCATGAATTACTTGACGTTGGCGTCCATTCGTTAATGCGTATGAAAATTCGTTGCCTGGTTTTGGAGTTAGCGGATAAACAGACAGACGCGGAGTGCTTTGTTTTATTACTATGGTATAGACAGAATATGGATAGAGAGATGGACTTAAAAGCAGGTCCATTACGATTCTAATGGGTATATAACTCATTTCACGTAAAATTGTCGCTTAGATATTTTTGCCTTTCAAGCGTCGATATTATGGTATAGACAGAAAATGGGTAGAGAGATGGAGTTAAAAGCAGGTCCATTAATAAAATGTAATTTGTAAACACGAATTAATATATTTATATAATAGGAATGTTTCAAACAAAAAATTACAATCGAAGAACCTAGGTATATTCAAACAATAACATAATTAAAGCACCTACAAGTGAAATATTTACATTAAAGTCGTCACATAAATTAAACTAACTTAAATTTAAACAAATAACACAAATGTACAAAATTTAACGGAATACTTTTTGATGCGCATAAGTTTTAGTTTTGAAGGCAAACTCGCTAAAACTTGAATATTATTTATGATACGCATAACAAGTCATCATATAATTATGTCGTTATAAGAAGTTTTTATTATAAAAGCTTTTGTATAAAAGCTGTCGATAATGCAAAAAATATTGAATGTTTCGATTTCGATAGAAAAATCAAGCTATGCCATATAAGTCTTGCTGGTTTTGTACAAGGTTCGAAGTAGAATAAATAGTTTGAGTTACATAAAACTATAAAGTTGCCCAATATTCGTAAAAATGAACTGTTGTAATAAAGATTCTTTTTTAATTTTCTAATATATTTTTTGGGTTTTTACTTCCACGTGTCATATCTTCGTAGGTACTATTTTTTAGCTTCGAACTTTAGGCCTTACACATTAAGATTTAAGTAATTTGAATAAGAAAGCGTTTTACTTTACATCATAAGTAATAGAGTAATTATAGCTAGCAATCTAAGCATACATTCATAATCGACAACACTTGACCTTCAATATCAATAATTCTTATATTTGAGCCCAGATATGGAATGGGAAGACTAACGACAAAGGACATCGACATTTCATTCAATCATACATTCTAGATATTGTCTTAGTATAGCAAGTATAATGCTTAACCTTTAACTGGTGACGTCGGGCCTCACAGGCAGTAACGAAACGTTATATCACCCCTTTAACTAAGTATCCCCGGCTTGAGCGTCTCAGTAGCTTCAGGGTTAGTTGCGCCCACGCCGTGGACAGGGATGGTGGTATCGGCGGCAGTGAATTCGGTGAGTTATGTGGATTTAAAGTTTCACTGAGGCCTCTCAGATCCTACGTTATCCACTGTCAGTTTTGTGATTATGCATGTGATCTAAAATTTATGTTATTTTATAAGTTAATGTATACCTAAACTAACATAAAAATATGTTATTATACGAGTACATATGTATGTATGTTGAGATTTGTTTTTTTATGAACAACTTTCATGTCGTTTTTTCCTAAGAATAAGAGAGCAAATTCTTTACTGTCATTTCCTAAATAAAAATTATAGATAGAGTATACAATATTGTTTTATCAAATAGATAAATATCCATATTAACACAAAATAAATAGTTAGGCTACAGTAATTCGTTTTTGTACAATTGCCTATATTCAACCGAGGCCTTTCAGGCCACACGTCACCACTAACGTTACGCAAAAACCACATCACCAGTTAAAGGTTAAATTATTTTTTAAAATAATTACATATGATTTTTGTTTATTGTTAGATGAATTATCAACTAATTATATACTGTTATGTAGAGATAGATATACTATAATAGTAATGCTGGACGATCCACACAGCATCATCTAGCCTCAAACTAAGCAAAGATTATGTTTTAGGTAGACTGAGTAATGAGACAGCTGTGCTGTGTGTGTCTGCTTTACAATACCACCATTCTCTGTTATTATTATCATACGAGCAGAAGATGAGAGCTGAACAAACTTTTGTCCAACGTTTTCCTTAACCAATTTTAACTACTGAGACAAAACTACGAAAAACTACTCGCCAATAACCATACTCATTACTGTATACAAAGTTTCAACATTCTTAACATCTTCCATAATAAGCTTTCTTGAGGTTCACATTATCATCAGCTTTCTTGAGGTCTACATCTTCACCAGCCTACTTGAGGTCTAAATCATCACCAAGCAAATCTTCGCACTCCTTCTCCCAGTGTTTATCATCAGCAGCCTTGTCCGCTACCACCTCGTACTCTTTCAGTTCCGCGTCCAGTTCTTTTTCCCATTGCTCTGAAATTTTAAGCTTATTGTTGAATATTGCTCATTGATCGGGTCTTTATATTTTTCAACACATTGAAACTGTTTATTGTAAAGAACATTTAGATAACCAACCACCAATACTTTATGCTTTCATTTTGCTTCATGCAACGCGTCTCAATTGTTTTTATCGACTATGTAATTCTTCATAAAATCTACATAAATATTGTCGACAGTTCCATCATTCAATAATTATTAGTTAACAATACCTAAACATTTAATCTGAAACGTTTAAAGTCCCTCATAAAAGTAATCATTCAAACATTTTAAAGGAGAGGATATTTAAATAACAACAGTGATATTATTTTAGAATAATATAATTATTTCAATTCATAATAACTAACTATAAATGACAATTTATCATTTTATAACCATACGTCGTTCTAAATATTGTGTCAATTAAATTAAATACTGCCGCTACCGATAACTCTATTGTGATTCTAGAACATAAAATCCAGGTCGTACAGTAGCGAAATTATTATTTCTGATCCCTCTTACTTTGGAAACATCTTACAATTTATTGCAATGTACTACCAATTAATGGAACGAGTAGATGGCACAACTGATGTAAGGTGGTTTAACCATCATCGCCTGCAACGGAGCAATACCACGCAGGGCACACAAGAATTAGTGATCTACGATGCACTGCGACGCTCGTCTTGGATATTGAAGAAGATACAAGTAAGAGGGAATACCTAGAACAAACGCTGGTTCATAATGGACACCGAGTAAATAACATTATATACCTTTCGTAACGTTCATCAGATGTTGACTCCCACATTAAATGGCAACAGCATTAGGCCAGAACTATCACTCCCGTTAAACATCAGATTACTATAAATACATGAGTTTACAATCTATAACTCTACACAACTTCAATAACTTGATTATTCATTATCCACTGATAAATATTGACCTAAATCTAATTGTAAATAATTACAAAAGAAAACGGGAAGAGATTGGGTCACTGAAACTTATCCCAAGCTTTTAGCCTCAAAATATGCTTTAAACATGCGAAAGATCTTATAGTAAACGAACTTGAAATTATATTATAAAACCTTGCCAGCATAATTATTTAGATCAGGAAGAGTTTTTACTATAGAAGTCAAGCTTGGGACAGTGTCTGAGAAACAGTGTTGTCAGCTAAAATAATCGAAAGTGTAAAAAAATTCGGCACTAAGTCCTAATCTTGCCCATATGGATATAATTGACTGTCACCGCAGTGATATGTCCCGGCTAGAAAGTACTTGTGAATACTGCAATGAGACTGAAAACACCTAGATATACGAAAGTTTCAATGTTTGATAATCTTAGTAGAAAACTTCAATTTGGATGAAAATCTACAATATTTAATAATTAATGAAACTCTATTTAGGTGGCTAAGTCTGACAACATAAAGTTATATAACAAGTTTCAACATTGCTACACGCTGCGAAACATATGAAATTGTCAGTGGAATGTTAGATGACCAACTTTGAGAAACATCAAATGATAAAAGATATAATGCAGACCCAAGCACATTCGCAAGCGAAACGAATTATCAAAGTAGCAATGTCAAAACCGGAACAAGAAATACTTACAATTAAAACTACTGAGCCGAACTATAATGAACTGTGTGGTGTTACAGCTATAATATAACCTTATTAAATACTTAGACATATATAACATTCAGTAGACATTAAAATAGGTTCCATCGAGAAAGTTGCTAAGATGTATACAGTTTCACGTCGGTCTCTACCTCAATAGCTAAATAGGCTGTATACTTGAAAACTTTAAATGTAGAGTTGAAACATCATTCAATTTTGGACTATTGAAATACAGACCATCCCGCTATAGTGGTACAACATATATCATTCAAACATCGATATATACAATTAATATTATAGTCCACAATGAACGGGATAGAAGAAGCTATATTGTCATATAACATTTATTTAATTTATATATATAGGTATAATATGTACGACACACGAGATAACAACAAGGATGAAGATATGACACAGTGATATAGATAAACTTTTTAAGTTATAAATAAACAATAATAGCAAACAGCGATAAATTCTATACATTAATAACGCTAAAATATAATAGGGATGAGTGAGGGATCAACAGTGAAGTAACTTTTACAACAATCTCATGAACATTACTCTGCTCTGTTGAGCCAGAAAAAATGACACATAGTGTAGACAAGAGAAGCCGTTTTCGAAAAAAATAATCATTGTTTTTTAAGGGTATTTTCATAGTACAGATAGAAGATACCAAGAAGACGAATCTCTCGTAAGACTTTTCGACTTACGTTTACATTAGCAATTGTGTCAAGTTCCAATAACATGCATCTAACGCTAATGTGCGTAACTATACTTCTATCCATAATTGTGTTGATATTATCAAGACTGAGATTTATTCTGAACTGGTAGAAATCTTACAGCGTCTTAATAAGCCACTATACATTTTCAATTAGAATATATAGACACATGTTTACATTCTACTAAGACAATATAGATTTTAAGAAATGTAACAGGCTTGGAATGCATATTTAACAACATATAGAACATAGCAACTTAGGTTTATGGTTATATGTGCCTGAATACATGAAGTTAGTAAATATATAGAACCGTATCTCGCTGGTGTTATGTTATGTGATAGCGGATGTCCCGGATGTCCGTGTCTTGCTTAAGCTGCATTCCGGGAAAGAAAAAAGGCGTTCAGCAATATCTTCATATACATATATATATATATATAGCATTCGATTGATTTATATTATGTGAAATTTTAGTAGTAAGCGGGATAATTAATGATAGTGCACTGTTAGTAAATTTCAGGACATGAATAATATTCCTCAAAGTTGGTTTATTTGTTATTTCTTTGCCAAATTTTCTACCATCATATATTTTAGCCGCGTTACAATGTTGAAAAAATAACATAAATATAGAAAAAATATTTAGTTTACGTATGAGCAAGATGAAAACATAAAATATGAACAAGTTGCTTCAATTTAATGATTGAAGCTTAAAGATAACCCAAAATCAAATTGAAGATCTGTCTGTTAGTTATGTATGTAGGTACTCGAGTCTTACCATCATCATTTTCTTTATCAACTGTCAATGATTTGATTCGTTCCTTGGCGTCATCTATTGATTCTTGTGATGCTTTCTCTTTTACTTTTACATCACTTGCAGATTCATCTACATAAAAACATGAATAGAAAATAAAAATCAACGTAAATAAGCAAACCATAAACTAATATAAATTATAAAATAAAGCGAAATAGTGCAAGAGTTTTTAAAACTAAGACGAACTGTCAAGCGTAAACTTGTCATATGAATGATTGATCATCTTGTTGAGTCCAATACCGGCTGTCAAAACTGAGTGTCCAGCATGCCATTACAACCCAAAACTGAGATGATTTTTACTAGACTTTGAGCAGGAATGGATAAACTTCAATGTTTCGCATGTAGGTGGAGCCAACGGCGCTAGTGCCGGAGGAAATCTCAAAGATTTTAGACTAATCGGGTACTTATTTGATTTCGTGGCGCGGCGGTTAGTGCAGTCCCGTACTGAGGGGAAGGTCACGGGTTCAAGTCCCGCCAAAATAGTAAATTTTTGAGATATCATTTAATTTCTTTGAGATTACCCCGAGTGCGAGGGCTTACGCACTATGATAAAAAAGCTTAAGATTTTTACTGTTCAAAGAAGCACTCAGTTTCGTCAACACCACGGACACACCGCTAACCTTACAGCCAGTTTCTAGAACGTTTATTGGTTGGTCAATGATTTTAAAACCTCGGTCAGCATTCCTGGAAACCCAAAAGGTCAAGACAAGAGGTAAGCTCAAGAGATTCTGATCAATGATTTGTCAGACTGTCAGGCTACTTAACTAAGTAATCTTTCTTCAAAATCGACGATGGAAGCGGCTCAGGACCGCTATTTGTGCCATTTTATGGGAAGGCCTATGTCCAGCGGTGGACGTGTGTGGGCTGATAAGATGAAGAACATAACAAGAGATTTGACAGAGTTTAGTAAAATTATTTTTAAAGATGCTCTGCGATCGAGAAACTGGCTGAACAGGAGCGAGTAATTTCTCTTTATAACCTACGTACCCATAGAATATGATGACGTCATCTCTCCGCTCTCCTTCTCAATTCGATCTGAGCGGAACAGCATGAGAGATGATCCCATTCTGTGAGTTCACAATCCCATTCTATAAGTAGGCAGGTTATTCTGCTAGTGGGTAGACGAGGTACCTTGCGAGTCGTCAGCGCTCTCCTGACGCTGAGGCGCGTGGTCCGCCTCGTTGGCCTGCACGATCAGAGACATGCGGTAGAAGTAGTTCCGCCAGAACTGCTCCTCGGTTATGCTGGAAGGAGAACATTCAATGTTTCAAGTGAATTTCTTAAGCTTATCAAAAACTTCTATGGGACCTAACATAGTTTGGAGTACTAAAAAGGTCAGAAATGGCAAAAAATCTTTTCTCATAGGTACATTTCGTAGGAAATCATTATAGCTTCGGAATCATTAAACTTTGTGAATGTAAAATACTAAAAAACTAAAGATTATAATGTATTTATAAACTGCATGGCAATTGTACTTAATTTTAAATTAGATCACATAATGTCTTGGTATAATGGGGACTTTGATTATTTATTTTAAATTGTCTTTTTCGGGATTTCTGACTTTTTAGCTCTCTATCTTCAGTTGCCCCGAATATAAGTTTTAATCAGTTTAGGAAATAGAATCAATTGGCATCTAAATAAGTTTTCGGTGTGCCGCCACACCAAATGACTATTTTCTTGCAATTTTTTCTAATTTATGTGAATGGGGATGATAATTTCTTGATTAATTATGGATAGTTTCCTGGGACCGTTTTTCTGGCTACCGATTAACGGTGCATTCCGAATTACGCTAAAATCAATATCATCGCGCTCACACGCGTTCCGTATTATCGTGAGCGCGACAACGTTGTCCCGTGTGACGTCATAGATGACGTCATTACATGCGCCATTTTGCGATATCAACGACCATGCTACAAACTGAAATCTCCGTGAGCGTGCTGTCAAATCTGACAATTGGGTTTGTTTACTAACGGTTTTTTCTTTGGGTTTTTTCAACAAAACGTTCGTTTGCAAGTTGTTACAAAGAAATGGAAATAACTATAGAAGACCAAATCAACGGTCGGAGAATAACTTTGATGCTCTCTTTTTGTATTGCAATGAGATATTGACATTGACACCACGACACGACATGTGACCGTGAGCGCGCTCATAAGTGTTCCGAATTAATGTTAGCACTCAACTGTCAATATCGTGATATCTAATTTGGAACGCAAAATATTTTTTTGTTCGCTATCAGCGCTGTAATCGTAATTCGGAATGCACCGTAAGTATCTAAAAGCCCATAAATACATAATATACTTATATCTGATAAAAGTTCAATTATGAAGAGTGGACGGGCGACATCTATACTAATATTATAATGAGGAAAGATTTGATTGTTTGTTTGCTCGGTTCAGTAGTTTCGGAGCCTATTCAATAATAGGCTCCGATACTACTGAACCGATTTGAAAAATTATTTCACTGTTGGGAAGCTAAACTATCCCGGGGTGACATACACTATACTATATTTTCAAAAAAATAAGGGATCTTGAAATTTTCGTTAAATAAATACCCTTGCGAAGCCGGGGCGGCTCATGTTGAATAAATATAATATAGAGGTCCTTGTGCCACGGTGGTTTGGCCTTGGATTTTTTTCTTTCAATTTATCCGTTATGTTGAGCAAGGGATATCACCCGGTGCATCAGTATTAGTAAAGTTGCTTCAATCTACAATATATTGGAGCCATTGTTTAATAATCCTACTAATATTATAAATTTGAAAATAACTTTTGTCTATCTGTCTGTCTGTTACCTTCTCACGCCTAAACAGCTGAACGGATCTTAATGAAATTTGGCAGGGAGGTAGATGGTATCCCGGGAACGGACAAAGGGTACATAAAAAGCGCGTCCGAAGCCAGGGGCAGCAGCTAGTAAATAATAAAAATCCACGTATTTCGAACGGGCTACAAATGAAACAAGGTTCTAGGTAAATTCAGCCGTAGGATCCTCTGTTTGGGTATAGGCCTCCTTCATCCATTGTTGACATTACGAGATATAAAATTAAATACAAAGTATGGCGTTCATCAGAGTTACATTTTTGGCACGAGATCGAATCGCATCTTCTCGAGGTTAGGGTCCTCCTCCATGATCGCGAGCGCCACGCTGTACATCTTGTCGTAGTCGAAGTCGAACTCGACGCCGGCGGGCGGCGCGCGGACGAAGTTTCTTCGGTCCTGGAATGGATGGAGATGATCTGTTACAACTCAGTCTTGGAAAAATTGCTCCACATTGACTAAGTTTTAAACGTCTTTTTAACACCATTTTTAGGCGTAAGAAAATCCAACTCTTACGACTAAAAAAGGTAGGGGCGGTTTTTGTTCATGTTGCCTCAACACCCAATGAAATAATAATAAATGAATAAAAACTTGATTTCTTGTTTGTATTAAATTTAAAATTTGGTTTGTCTACGTGTTTATTTTGTGACCTCATCATGTTTATTTTATTTTTTATTTTAAGACTCAATGTGACATATAATTTGACTATAATTTGAAGGTTTATCTGAGCCTAAGGAAGTAAACGTTACCTTATTTTTGTTTTTTAGTTAATGCCAGATTTCCCCTTTCGATTCATTTAATGCAAGGTCGTCGTTGTTGGAACTGCACTTACAGTGGAGAGCGACAAACACTCTTCCTTCAGGCCAGCCTCGTTGGGCGCTCCGACCCAGGGCGCCACCGCGCTGCCAGCACCGCCAGCCTGCCCCTTGATGAAGGCATCCTGCTCACGGTTGAACTCTCCCAGGATGCTCTGCGGAAGACAGAAAAGGTTTCCTTGAGTATAAGAGGTTTCATAAATAAATACAACGCACCGAAAATTGATGAGACGTTCCGTTTTTGTATGGAATTTGGAACAACAACGCCTCTAAAGAGCGGACAACTACTAGGTATCACATACAAAAACAAAACATTTTGTCATTGAAAAGATACTATCAGTTCACTGAACTCAGGATTTTGTTTAAGGGCTCTCCACACTCGTGCACGAATCACGGCGTGAAATGGTGGCATGGCGGCGGTGCGAATCACGGAAAAACTACCGAAGACGTCCCCAATGGCGCACGATTCACGCGAGCCTTCCAAACCCTTTAACGTGGACAAAAAACTGGAAAAATACGCGAACGAGGAGCGAACGCGACGTCAAGAATAAGCCGCGAAGAATATGCGAATCGAATCCATACTCATGGCTTGCTGCTTTGCGCGCGAATGTGGAGAGGCTTTAACTACTTTTCGTAATCGACCGATGTATGATACCGTTTTTTTTTACAGACATACCGGTCATCGGTATGTCTGTAAAATAAATAAAAAACGGTCACTATAATATTACAGTGATAAATACACCTAACTATAAAAATGAACCCCTATTTCTCGTGGTCCTTTATTTAGAACGGCTTTACCGATTTCATTCATATTTTTTTAAATGTTTTCTAATACTTTGTACTTATATAAAAAAAATAAGAAACTTGCGCAGAAACTATCTTTATTATAAACTTTTTTAATGAAATCGGTACGGCCAGTATGGCGAATACCTTGATCGATTATAATCGATAATGTTTATATAATTATGTAAGCATATCTATACAAATTTCCTTTCGCATTCAATTTTATATCGGGAGCTAAAACGAAATTAGGGAACAAGGCCGACCGTTTAATAACAAAATATAACAAACCATTGTAATTTTAATTTATTTAAAACTATTCAGATACGCAACAGTAAGCTGTCGGTCGACCTATTTTTTATATTTATAATCTTTATTTGGCAAAGAAAATAACAGTCAAATAATATAAACAAAATAATATAAAACTAATATTTACAATTGAGGTAACTGCAGACTGTTGCAAACAATCTACAGGTAGCTCAACTGGTCCATATCAATACCAGTCGGAAACGTCCCCAAGACGCTGGCTGCATTGATCTGCCGCGCTCAGAATTTTTTTTGAAAACTTGGAGAGCCTCGGTACCCCACGGACCTAGGGTCTCGACTCCGAGGGGAGCAAATGCGTAGGCTCTGTCGAGACCTTTATTAATTATTATTAATTTATTTATGAATATGAGCGTTTTAGTAAAACATAAATTGTCTAAAGAATTTCACACATTACGACAAAGCTAAAAAATAATACAAAGGAAAAATCATTTTACTTACACTTGAAGGAGGTTAAATGATATCAACAGTTGAATGCACCTCCAAAGATATGTATGTACGTTGGCTGTTTTTATCTCGTAAGTGTTAAAACCTAGAAAATTCTACGGTTTGTCAGTATTCAACTGTTTGAGGTATTTAGAAAACCAATCCATTTAAATAAACATTGGGTAGGAACACCTAACAAAACAATTAAAATGTAGTTAATCTTCTAGTTCTACTCGTACTACCAGAATCATCATTAACCGCAAGCATTGAACATTGTCGAGATAAGGCTTCGACAAGTTCAGTCAAGATAAACTAGGTATTCTGAGGTGCGTTCTGAGATTGAGTTGGTCGCGTCCAAGATGAAGAAAAATGATGAAAATACCGATTTGTTGACGGATACAATAGGAGCATTTGGAAAATGGCATTGGATTTTATACACCATCCTCATGATTCCGACGAAAATATCTGCAATTTGGACAATAATGGCCATCATATTTCTGGCGCCGAAAACCGATTTTCGCTGCATGGAGAGGTCAAATGTGACAGAAGTTATTGTTAACTCTACGTGTTACAGTGACTGTGTTGTGTACGAGTATAGTTCAGAGTTTGACAATACGATTATATCGCAGTGGGATTTAATATGTCAGAGAAAATGGCTTGCTAACTTCAACCAGACTGTGTGTATGTTCGGGGTTTTGATAGGGAGCATTGTGTTTGGATATTTCGCAGACAGGTAAGGGAATTTAATATTTTCGTATTTACTTATTTAGTTTTCAGCTGTTTAATTTTTATCATCATCAGCCCTTGTCAAGCCATTACTGCACATAGGCCTCTCTATTTTTATGCGATTCGCCTCGGCCCTGTGCTAATCTGGCATTTTTAGTTTTACCTTCTGATAATTATCAAGTATCCTCTATTATGAATGAATTTGCTTACAGATATGGCAGACGGACAGCATTACTATCCGCAGGCATGGTCCAGCTAATATCCAGCTTAGCTGTACCATTCTCCCCGAATTTCTGGACCTTCACGGTCATCAGGTTTTTTCTCGGAACTGCAACAGCAGGCATAATGATCGTGCCATTCACACTGATCCTAGAAATTACAGGACCGAGGAAGAGAGAGCTGGTGTGTGGAGTCATTCAGATCCCGTTAACTGTGGGGCAGATGGTGATGCCAGTGTTCGCGTACTACTTGAGATCCTGGAATAAGTTCAGCATGGGTATAGCCGTACTCAATGTGCTATTTCTAATGTACTTTTTCTTGGTGCCGGAGTCACCGAAGTGGCTGATATCGACAGGGCAGTTGGATAAGGCGAGTCAGATTATGACAAAGGCAGCTAAAAGGTAAAATTTACTGTATTAACTCAGTAAACTTCTTTATGTCATATTTATGTGATAAAAAAATTCATGGTCATGAAATGTGTCCACAACAATCACGCTAGTTACTTTCCAGGAAAACTAAATATTTCGAATCAACTTTCAAAACAGCGCCCACGGAAAGCAGAAACAAAAAGGCTATTGCCGAAGGGGGAATGAAACGGCTCGAAGAATAAAGAAGCATGATTGACGGCAACTATTAAACATTCTCATTTTCACCAATACACAGTACAAACATACAGACAAAACAGAACAATAATAACTACAGGGAATAAAAAACACACCTAACATTTCAGAAACAAGCTTCCTTCCATCGGCATGGCAGACGTAGCAAAGCGGATATCCGACGAAGCCAGCTCCAGCGCACCCACAGCCCGGGCCACGTATCTTGACCTGATCAAGCGGCGCAGCGTAAGGATGCGGAATCTCTGTTCTTGCGTTTCCTGGTTCATACTCGGGCTGGCGTTTTACGGCAGTAACCAGTACATCGGACAGACGAGTTCGAATGTCTACGTCACTGTTGCGTTGGCAGGAGGGTTACAAGTAAGTCTGCTATACGGTTCTCCATTATTGGTTTGAAGTGAATTATCAACAATTTTTCAAAAATATTTTGCAAGTGGAATGGGTGGTAGAATGTCTGATAAAATCTAGATTTTCCAATCGATGTAGAGTAGAAAGAATTCGTTGATAAAACATCACACCTTCTGATATAAATGTCATGTTATTTTTTCACATCAAGGTTGAGATGTGAAAAAATAATCGATTATAAAAACGTATTCAGAGGAGGGTCGCTGGTTCAAGTCCCGCCGGAGTCGTACATTTTTGGGTATAATTTTAAATCCTTTAAGATTACCCAAAGTCCGGGCATAAGCACTATAATAACAAAAAATCCTTAGAGATTAGCAACAGCGATACCTCTCGTCAAACGATCTAAATGTAACTTTAGACTTTGAGCAGGTTTGGATAACTTCAGTGTTTCCCCTGTAGGTGGAGCTAACGGCGCTATAGTCGTCCGTAAGTCCCAAAGATTTTCCGACAGGTCGGGTACTTGCCTCCGTGGCGCAGTTGGTTAGCGCATCCTCGTATTCAGAGGAGGGTCGCGGGTTCAAGTCCCGCCGGAGTCGTAAATTTTTGGGATATTATTAAATTCTTTAAGATTACCCAAAGTGCGGGCATAAGCACTATAATAACAAAAAAAACCTTACAAAAATAATAAATTAAATAGTTTTTTTTTTATAAAAATCTATTTTAATACGGATAATACGATATTATTTTTATAAATAATCGATTAATAATCGTTTTTTTATATTGATTCAATCAATTATTACCGATTTTCATCTGCAAACTCCCGACATTAAGTTTGGTCTTCTGGCCTGGAGCGCGGAACGCGAACTGCCAAAGAATACTATCTCCATAGTTTTACATTAACGCACGCCATCTGTGCATCTATGATGGCATTCTTTCTGTGTGTTTTGAAACAGTTTAGTTGATCAATTTAATCAAATATTAACAAGAAGGAGTCAACGCACAGTGGGCCAATTCTGCGTTTCACATATACGTTTTCGAGTAATACTCATTATCACGGGATAAAAATATCAAGTGATAAATATTGAGGCTTCGATATAAATCGAGTCCCACCAAAAACTGCATTCTTGTGCACTCTTCGATATTTCTATCATAGACAATTTGTTTTCAATAAAGTCTTGTCTAAAATAATTTAATGTCAACGTTTCCTACTTATGAATGTCAATTAACTAAATCTAGATTTTAAAAACAAATTACTGTCTAAATTTTAGTGTGCATTTTTTATTAGTTGCTGTTAATTTTTGATGAAGCCAGAATATTTTAAAATGTTGTTTAACAAAGATGTTCTTGCTATAATATTAATGGCGTTTATTATGAAATTAATTGACAAATAAGGAAAAAATCGATTAATATAACAAAATTGATTATTTATCGATGTCATGCAAAATACAATGTCACATCCCTACCTGTATCCTGTTGTCTAATTATTTTATATAACAAACTAGCTGACCCGGCAAACTTTGTTTTGCCATCGACCATGATTTTATATGAAATATTTTTTTGTTGTTTGACCTCTCACCTGACCTGTAAAATAAAATTGTTTATTCTGTTAAGAACCTTGATAGCCCGCCAGTCTCGACCCCACCGTACGACCCCACCGTATCTAAGAGGTATAAAACGTCTGAGACTATCTTAAAATATTGACAGTAGTAGCGATAAGAACGATCATGCAAGATAAGGGTAATCCTGGCAATTGACAACTTTAGATAAATGAGCTGTAGTCGTATACAACTTGTATGCTACTTCAACACTTTCACCGCTCTGATGACTTCAACAATATTGCATGAATTGCAAAGGTTATCTACAATTTCACTGTCTGTATCTTGTCTCTTAAAAATATCCACGAGTTTGACCAAGTTACAATTATAACATGCTCCATTGTTGGTAATTGTTTACGTCCTAAAGTTACTAACAAGGGATAAGTCAAAAGGTATCTTAAGTCGAACAAGTCTATTTTGCTGATTACTGTAAAAAGATACTTTTCTTTTCATTGATTTTACTGCGTATGTTTTTAGTGTTTGTTTATGTTCATCAATCTTCTTCGTCTGTTTTTAATTGTACTGTTGGTAAAGCTCAAATCCAGATTAATTTATTAAATCCAGCAAAATAGTACTCTTGGAAAGTTACAATACATAATTAATACGAAATTTAATAAAGTAGGCTTTAAAATCTCAATAAAAACTCTTCGATTCTAATCAAAATTTTATTTCAGATTCCAGGAATCTTCATCGCCCTGGCGTGTTGCCGTCGCTTCGGTCGACGAGTCACGCTGATCGTCTTCTTCATTGTCTGCGGCATCAGCAACGGCTTGCTCGCCGTGCCTGACGAATGGTTCTACGTGAAGCTTGTCGTCGGCTCTGTTGGTGTCAGCACCGCTTCTGGAGCCTTTAGTGCCATGTAAGAGATTTACTACGTTAATTTTCTTATGGCTTTGTTTTCTGTAACTTAGTAATGATGCGATTAATAGAATTTATTGTGTGTAAAAATAAGTTTGTCTTGCGAATCGAAGAAATATGAAAAATCACTGCCCTCGTTATTTTCTTCCTCGCGTAATGCATATTTATATCATCCAGGTACATGTTTACCATAGAGCTGTTTCCCACCGTGGTCCGCAACATGGCTCTAGGAACCTCCTCCATGTCGTCCCGAGTGGGGTCTATGATCGCGCCGTTTGTGGCTGGTCTGGGAGCGGCGGGCCCTCCGGTGGTGTTCGCGGTGGCACCTCTAGTGGCGGCGGTGGCTTGCTACTGCTTGCCGGAGACTAGGGGTGTGAAGCTGACTGATGGTTTGGAGAATTGAGGTTGGACTTTTCGAAACAGTATTAAGGATAACGAGACTTTTGTTTAATAAACATTTAGTGCCTATCTTAAAATATTTAAGAAGTGTATCAAAGTAGTATTATCAGTAACCTGGTGTACTCATAACACAGGGTCGCTGATGCTGCGTGATATATCTAGGTTTTTTAAGTGTTGCAACTGTTTTTTTAGATTAGTTATTCGAAATAGATGTTAGCTTACAGTCTAAACCAAGGCCTTAACTACACGAAATATTAACTACAAATGATTAATTATATGAACTTATACCCAGATTCGATGTAGGTCCGTATTTTATTTAACAAAGAATTTAGAATAGAATAGAATATATTTTTATTTGTTATAAGACTTACACCGAATACATAATAAACTTAACTAAGATGAAACATAATATTTGAAGTGTAAGTCAAGTAACAAAATGGCTCTGCCTCAGCATGTGTTGGTTGACTAGCAAACTAGCAACCAACGCTGGTCTTCCGTCAGAGCCACTTGCTGGCGTTACGGACTAACTACGCGATGACTAACCTACAAACAAGAAACACATTCACATGAAGAAAACTCAATCAATATAAATTTAGGTAAAATAAAAGTGAGGTATGCTTGCATTGAAATAAAGTGTCAGCTACTGTTTAACAAAGGTAAGTAAATTAAGAAAAAATTATACTTAACATAAACAATAATTACAAAAGAAAAAATACAAAAAGGCGCTTTTTACATATTTCTACACCATTTAGTATATATATATATATATAGTTTTATATTATGTAACGTAATACACCTACTATTAAATCTTACAGAACACTTGTGTCATGTCTTAGACCTTCCTGTTCCTTCTGATGGTCAAACAAAAATTGATTTAGTTTAATTCTAAATCCATGTAAACTTTGCAGGTTCCTTATCGGTGGCGGGATATTGTTCCAGCACTTCGAGGCTGCATAGCGGAAACTGCCTCTGAAGCAGGCAGAGCTGTGCCGCTGTGTTTCTAGCTGCTTCGAGCACTGACGAGAGCCACAAGATCTAGAGCTTGATTACCATGACAACTTCTCGTAAAGATAAGACGGTGATTTATATTTCACAACACCAAACATAAGACATGCAAGGTGCAATTTGCGACGATGCTTCATTTTCAAGATAAAATGATTATTTAAGAATGGCGTGACATGAGCTCTAAATGGAACATCGAAACTAAAACGGGCGCAGGCATTTTGGACACGCTGAACTAAAACTTTTTAAACTTTCGCGATTTGTTGACATAATTAAAGATTATTTATCGGGTATTTATCGCGTACCTTTTGTTATATTTTCCCCTACGTTTCCATCGCGTTACAGCGATCGTGGTCACGGGGCGACTGGATGTACTCGGAGCTACCGCCGAGAATTGATGGCAGTATCCACGACTACCCTCAATTCGTCTGCAGAATCAGGAATGTCCAAGTTCACATTACGACACACTACACTGACCGTGTCTGACTGCAGTACAGGCGGATCACGACGCACACACTTATTTAGCACAGGATTCCACGAGGAACGTAGGGGAAAATATAACAAAAGGTACGCGATAAATACCCGATAAATAATCTTTAATCACGCTGAACTAGTCTTTGCGTTCTAGAGAGTAATCAAGGTCCAATTACAACGTCCGCATAATTCAACTTCGACAAAACAATGGAATCTACAAGCTGGATACGCAAGTCGATACTGAGGTACGGCCTCATTTTGTAGAGTATCTTTAATCTATAGAAACAGTTCCTAACAGAATCAGCAACATGCTTCTCATAGCGAAGGTGACTGTCGACATGCAGACCGAGGTTACGTGCCTCGTAGACACGCTCCACTGGATCACCCATAAGCACTACACTCTGCGTGGAGCTCAGACGCTGTAGCTGATACTCAGTGCCGAAAATTAAATATTTTGTTTTGTTTGGATTTAACAAGAGGCTATTTCTTTCTGACCAGAGAGCAATATTAGATAGATCATTATTGAGACTTTCTATAGCATTATCAATTTCAGACGGTTTGAAGGAGATATAAATCTGAATATCGTCGGCGTATATATGAAATTTACAATGCTTTATGACATTTTGAACGTCAGCTGAAAAGATTATGAATAGAATTAGACCCAGAATTGAGCCCTGCGGAACCCCTTGTTTTACAGGCAGAATATCTGAGATCAAGTCAGTACCATCACTGCGAGTTATCTTAGTACACTGGTAGCGGTCACTAAGATAACTGTTGAACCAACGCAAGGCCCCTTGGTCAAAACCGTAATAATTTAGGTTCGACATCAGCAAACTTAAATTTAAAGAATCAAATGCTTTTGAGAAGTCGAGCAGGACGAGCAGAGTACATAACCCTTTATCTTGTGCGCAGAGAATTTGGTCAGTTACATCGAGCAAGGCAGTTGTTGTGCTACGCCCTTTCCTAAATTATTATATTAATTTAATGTAAAATATTCAATTAACAATCTGATTTATAAATTACTAGCTGCTGCCGGCACCTTTGCCCGCGTTTTGTCGGGATAAAAAATAGCCTATATGTTATTCCAGGTCCCAAACTATACCCATACCAAATTTCAGCCTAATCGGTTCAGTAGTTTTTGCGTGAAAGAGTAAAAAATATCCATACATCCATCCATCCTTAGAAACTTTGACATTTATTATATTAGTAGGAGATCCAATATTTAAATTCGCATTAATTTTCGATTAACGACACGCAAAAAAATTATCTCATCAATGTAAATGGCAACACAAAGCATTATTAATAGAGCTTTCAATTGTAGATAGATAGATAAAATATTTATTTGAACTACAACTACAACACACAAAACAAAGATCACATTAAATTAGGTACATCATACATATTATCATAACACAGAAAAACTAAGAAATTATGGGTTGAACAAAGCTCGGAGACAAAAAGTTGTACATAGTTAATATAAAACTGCATTGACAACTTAACACAATAAATTCTAATTTTATATCAACATTATATTATCTAACAAAAGATTAATACAATTTACGATAAAAGCTGAAAGTAAGGTCAAAGTTGAAAGTTCCTTAGTAATAAATTAATAGATTAATTTACCGCAGGCTTTAAAAGCTTTATAATTAGTCCGAGAAGGTCAGAATATCGTGTAAATTATAATGTGCCTATTTTAATTGATATTTAATGGCTGTTTCGCCCATACCCCCTCGTTACCATTTGATGTGTCTGAAGTAAGACCGCTCGTTAATCTGCTATGGAACGAATTTTTTACAGATAGATTTATTTTTGACAGATTTTCATTGACCAAGCACGTCTCAAGTCGCCATTTTTGACAGTCAAAAATGGCGACTTGAGACGTGCTTAAATGTGAGTTGCATTTGAGTGTTGGAGCGTAAGCCTTTATCGTTATGTAGTAAGCAAACTAAATTTCAAATTACCCAAACATTTATGACTCTAAATTTACTAGCTATTAACAAGCTAATGTTGAGTCCCGCTCTTTGAGAAATAACAAAGACGCCTGACTAATAAGCTTCTAGTCACGCAAACTCGGAAAAGGACGTAAAATTTCATTACGGCAAACTCAGAGGAAAACAAAAAACAAGCTTTCTCATTATCCCGTGCTAAGTAGGTATAAGTCAGGCTCTTTTTACAGCGACGACAGTAATTTTAGCACACGAAGAGCTGTGTTGTAGACATGACTAGGTTATCATATTGCAGTAGGTACCTTAAATTTTTACTCATAATATTTAGCCAGATTGCTCAAACTTAATTTTGATTCTATGAATCGTTGGTTTAACAAAGTCTAAAAAATTTCATGAATTTATGATGAATTGATGATATAAATATTAATAAGACTATGTATGTACACTATTGAATTAGGTGTCGCTGTAAAGTAGTTTTAGGTAATTTTTATGAATAAATTAATAAATAAACACGACTTTTTATACATATGTATGTACATATAAGAATAGTTTCCGCCCGCAACTTTAGACGCGATTTTCCTGGTAACAAAAATACAAAATTTCAAAAACAAATCGTAACAAATCTAAATGAACTAACTTTCACACCTATGATATTGTGTAATTTGTAATGCGTTAACTTTTAAAGCACCGTTTAGTGTTGGAAAACAATAATAACTGATGGCAACATGCCTGACAACAGCTTTGTTAGGAATTGTGTCGAATCATGTACCGGGTGAGAGAACTCATGTACAAAGTACAAGTGAACTTCACAAGTTAGTTACACTTTGAACAGATGTTCCAAAGATGAGACGTGGTTATGGTTATATCAACTTGTACAAAGGGCAGACATTATAATAATCAGACTTGTATTGTTTACACTCGGTTCTAGAATCAAAGATATATATTGTAAGCAACAGAATTACAAAATTAAAGAAAATATTGGTGGAAAATATTTTATGACACATCTGGTATATCATACTGGTATCACCGAAATAAATCGCAAAAGCACGAAACAAATGATTCATAACCATATCATTCATGTGTCGTCTGTTTTAGAACTCGAATTCGAACATTTTCGCTGCGCATGTGCAATATGCTTCTACAACGAATGCTGTTTTGTTATTGTTTACAGTTTTTGTGAGTTTTCATTACAAAATGCCTTTGTTGATATAAAATATTTTGCAGTTGTAACTGTCACGATTTTTCATCATAGCCCCTCGGTCAAGAAATCATATTCCTGAAAAAATGCTGTTTACTTTCAACCCCGTTATGTATGAACTTTAGGGGTGAATAAAGTATGAACCTAACCTGTCCATTGCGTGACATCGAACCCAAGCCCGTATCGCATTCATTATTAACATACCTTGCAGTAGGTAATGTCGTTGCATGTGTCTCGGGACGTTATGCAAACTAATGCAAACTAGGTAATCGCAATAACAAACCATTATAGATGTTACTTATGAGCATGATGTCTCAAGGACGAACATTTGCATACAATAACTATGAATAGGTAATAAATCACCCGTCAATCTGTTTCTCTTTTGATTATGATGCTACATCCATTTACTACTGCACCACTCTCAAAGGAATTAATTAACGGAGTTGAAAAACTGATGTAAACCGAACCGAATAGATCGAAATGTTTACCTTTCATTTCGTTTCTTGGAATAATGATGATTATTCTACGGAAAATAATGTAAGAGGAACACGTTTTATTTCAGTGGGAACTTTATTTTACGAAACGGTATTGCCATGGGAAACTTTATTGGAAGTTCAGAGATAACAGAATTCAGATGATTTCAGGCAAATTTTTAAACGGTAGTTTTTGTGCCTTTCGAAGTTCCGATTACGTAACTGTGAAGTCAGAGAGAAAGTAAATGGGATTTATCAAAGATGATAAAATTATAAGGAAAGTAGTGCCTGATTTTGGAAAAAGTTAAGCTTTTTCCTCCTTTATTATTTTAATATAAGGTGAATTTAAGATACTACGCACCAATCATTGTAATCTTTTAACCATTTAATGTCTATCTATCTATCGATGGTAGTAAAGATATCATATGTTCATCGCTGTTTTATTTTCGTCAAAAACCGAGCTGCTGAAATGAAGCCTGTAAATATGCATATGCATGCCGCTATTCAACAGTAAACGAGCAGTGAAGCACACTATACAATCAGCAGTATAGCTACTGCGTCGCTCTCAAAGGAACTAATTAGTAGAGTGTCGGATGCTGATGCAAATGGACCCGATCGATACAGTTTACCATTCATTTAACGCACCCAACACAATCTACATATCTTTTAATTAGTTAGCGCACGAAGGGAATTTATTAACACCCCTTTCATCACACTAAATACCACAAAATATTAATGCCTTTTCACACTTCACCCCAAACCTAATCAAGTTAAAATTTTGCATAGATGTAGTTCTAGACCTCGATTAACATGAGCATTTATCCCGAAAAACCCGTGCGAAGCCGCAGCTCGGAGCGAGTTTTATAATAGGTAATGCTATTTGCAGTCTGCGAAAACAATTTTTAAATCTCCCGAGGTCTTGCGACTGAATTAAATAAATTTCTAGGAGCCGTCTACTTCAATATGTTCAACTACCTGTACAGTACAACCAGTTGAACATATTAAATAACTTGACCCAGTGCCGGATGAAATAAACAACGTCGAATACAAAGGAAAATTCCTCAGAAAATCTATTCCCAACTGGGTCTCAACTGTACCTACTCGTAAGACTGAATAAAAGGAAAGAAACCCCTTTGACGTTTTATATTAGCCGACGACTTTGAGACATTAGCTTCCTCAGCCGCGACACAAAACGAGTAAAAGTCTTTTTGATTCCTGAACGTTGTAAAATGAATTTTGCACCCAGTTTTTTATCAGACTTTCTTGAAATAACCTAGCTTTTAAAACCTAGACATTAAAAATGTATTAGTTTCAGACAATTGTCTATTCTAGATGCTTATGTAGTGTGTGACATTTAAAGATAGAATAGACTTGTACAGCAGCTTTCTGGATCTGTGCGACCTCAGAAAATTAAAGGATCCCAACGTGTTCTACATAGTTAAGACGAGTTATCTAACATTTCTGCATGCTTTGTTACCCTCAATTATGTGTACATCTTTCAGAAAATATACAGGGCGGAGCGGTTTTTATGTTTAGTTTCAAATAAAGCTCCTCTAATGAAGGATTATTGAATAGAGGGGGGAGTACCTTCTACCTATACCAAGATTAAGAATGAAAATCTAGCGTCTTGACAGACGTTTTCGTGAGGATGGGCAGTACATACAGTTCACGCAGCGTTAGTGAATTACGAGTAACTCTGTATATTCACATCCTCCCACATACTCGTATCTAGTGGAAAGGCATCTTGGATCGGAAATGCCGCCGGCCGTCCGACCATCTGTCTTCATCGAACCCTTCGTAATTAGGTTTTCCGGGTGTCGACAGACGCAAACTGAGTTATAAGACGACTAGGTTCACTGCTGGACCGCAAGAGATAGAAGCTCGAATTAAACTGTTACTACTCTACTGTGTGTGTATTTGAACTACCTACCATTTATATTCAAGTTAAATACCAAATACCTGGACCTGCATATTCAAACAGATGTTTGGCTGTAAAAGCAAGAAATATGTTTCGTTTTATCGTTCCTTATTATATATGTACATATTTCGTAAACTACAAACTTCATCTGACCAGCTCCAACTCTGTTCTAATGCAGTTTGCAGCCCGCTCGCAAAGCATTGTGCTTTCAATGTAAAAAGTGGAGCGCACAATTTACCTGCAAACTTTGTCAGAACTATAGATGTTATCTTTGTTTATGGGTTTTTGAATAGCATTGTTAGTAATGAACAATTTTATAGTTACGTTGTTAGCAGATAAAACATAAATGAAAAGGTCTGTGTTGTAGAGTATGTACTACATGACTTTTTTATTATACCCTTATTTACAAAATAAATTATAATCAAAGAATAGAAACATATTAGAACTAGTATTTATAAAATTTTATTAATTATAAAATCTAATTAGTCCGTTAATTATGAAAAACGTGGAACACATATTTTTGCATTATCAAATCAATCAAAATTGATAAAGATAACGCACATTAAAGTTCGGGAGAGGGGGCTCATGACGTCACTTCGTGGTAAAAAGTGTACCAAGGCGTGACGTCACGAACTTCAACGCACCATAATATCTTTAAGTTTATGTTTAATTGACAAAAGAAAAAATACGTATTCAATTCTCTCTCTTCTCTTAAAAAATACGTATTCAATATTTTTTGATAATATAAATGACGGACTAAATATATTTTTTCAGGAAACTACCTATTAACACTCCGTTTTTCGTTGCATCCGCCCCCCGCTCGAGAACCTTTACTCCTCAGCGGTTATCAGTTCCGCGAGCTACTCGTATACGACCTGCCCACTGCCACTTCTGCCTACTAATTCTGACTTTTATATATGTTTTAAAATCGGTACACCAGATTTCTGTAACTCATTTTTTCTAAAATATGTTGGCAAAATACTTACCACATGCTTACCACGAATCCAAACAAAAACTAGTAATTGGCAATTAATTATAGAGTTGAACAATAGGAGACAATATAAATTGCGCAATAGGGAATTATATAGGGATAGCTCAACTATTTACAGTTGCGCAATCACAGTTGATTGTCCGGAAACTCTTGAGTTATTCAAAGATATTTAGAATTGTTAAGAATAATTGTTGCTTTCCTTCTTTTTCGTTCATTAGTACCTACGAGAGCGTCTTTCCTGTTTATTTCACTGTAAGTAATGAACTAACCTTTCTGTCACGACCCCTCCGGCCTTATTATTGTGGGTCGAACGAGATGGATGGAGCGGGACAATACTGGACAGGATTAGACGTAGGCGGTGACTATTGTTGGAATTTCGTGTAATTGTGCTAAATAAAAGGTGATTGATTAATGGATTTAATTGTGTTCAATTTGTCGAGCGTCTATTCGTACCGTGTTTCCAGCGACGTATTGCTCTATTATATGCAATTGTTAGTTAGAAGTTTGATGATGTCATCGAAGCCGAATTTCGGCCTCGGCGGCGGTCAGTCTCACCTCAACGTATCCTTCAAGTAGTAGGGGTGTTTGGAATTATAGATAATTGGCAATTTAACTAGATTTAACAATGGATGCTACAACTAGGAATATTAATGCGTGAGATGTTAGGAATATTCATGCGTGAGACCTTGGATATATTTATCCATGAAACGTTGGGAATATTCATGCGTGAGACGTTAGGAACAGACGTGTCTCACTCAAGATGTAGCAAATAACTTTGAAATTCGATGTCCGTCGAAAAAGACTATGTTCTCCCGTAAGGGATAGATATAACCTTATTCGTGCGCAAGTCATAATACCTCTCCTACCACAACAGTAATTCAAAGCAGTGCTATCTGCCATCAGCCTCATAAAAGAGATCTGTGAGCCAGCATCCTGTTATTTATAAAAAGGATTTATGACTGACGTAACGATGAAATGTTTCATTAAACCCAACGCCTGCCTCAGTGAGCACGACATTTGCAGAACAACGTGCACACGTTCATCATATTCAGCGTTGTTTTATATATTTTTATACCTACTTATATTACATACTGTTTTGCAGACTAGCTTACTTATCGGTATAGTTTGAAATCGGACTTGGGTAGGCTATGTAGGCACCTAATATTTCTTACCTTTGAGAATTCGTTCGACACTGATCAATAATGTGTCAAAACGTAAGTGCAGTACTGAGAAATACTAACACTTACACCAATTTAACGGTTCAATTATTTTTTTCAATTGTTTCAATTTACATGGGCCATCTAGATAAACAGGCACATTTCATACAGAAAAATAAGCACGCAGTATAACAACGGGAGTTAAGGTTCTTGAGTGGCGACCGCGATGCAATGCGAAATGGAGTGTGGGAAGACATCCCACTCGATGGACCGACGACATTATAGCAGTCGCAGGGAGTCGTTGGATGGAGGCGGCTCAAAACCGCTATTTGTGGCGTCGTTTGGGAGAGGCCTATGTTCAGCAGTGGACGTATACGGGCTGATGATAATGGTGATGAACGAGGTAAATTGAAAAAGTCAGTCGCATCTCTAATTCCCCCGCTCAGGGCAAGCTGGAGTCTGTAATCCGTAATTTTTACATCCGAAAGCGGAATTGGAAAAGTCGCTGTAATTTCGTTAGTTAACGCTTTCCCCTCGGCAGATGAGAGGCGTGCACTCAATGCAATTAAAACTTTTTAAATCCCATTTTTCAATTCTATATAATTCTGTATAAATGTAATGTAAGTGTAAGTGGGATGTCTTCCCACACTCTGTTTCGCATTGCATCGCAGTGGCGCATCGAGCGAAGGTCTGATTCCCACCTCAAGACAAATGTTTGTACGATCTACAAATATTTTGTTCCCTGTGTTTTGGGTATTTTTCTCTGTAGAGTAAAAATCTTTATCTTTGTATGTAATGTATTTAGTTCATCAGTTATCTATTACCAAAGTGAATAGCACTTATTATGCAGATGATGATAATGATTGTGTTAATTAATGACCATAATCAAAATACTTGAAGAAAACATGAAAGTGCTAGAAAACAAACAGAATTTTATATTATTTCCTTTTTATTTCAACTGCCTTTGTTGAATACAAAGGCAGTTGAAATAAAATTAAATCAGAAACGAGAAAGCCAAATTAGTCGCTGACCTTTCCTAAACATTCAATAGAAAGCAGCAAAGCCGTCAGAAACCTGAATTATCGCAGCTAACCTATTGTTTCCAACACTTTTGTGAAAAACAAAGTCGCAAACGCGACCGCAAGTTGTGGAGAAAGCTTTCCAACAATCAATAATTCAATCTAAAAGTCCGCCTTGGGAGAATTTATTTACAAGAAAATAGAATTATCGTGGAGCCATTCTGAGTGATGCCTTTCAGCCATAGCTCTATGATTTCAGCTAACGAACGAAATGAAAATGTTCGAATTCCTTAGTTTAAACAGTTCTTTAAGTTTTGCGGGATAAATACTAACACCCCGGTAATTTTTCACCTCAGAATCATCCACGATACCACTGCAAAAGAATCATCCAAATCGGTTCATAAACGACGGAGAAATCGACAAGAACAAACATAAAAAAACATACAGCCGAATACCTCACTCCTCCGTTTTTCGAAGTGGGTTAAAAAGAATAAGACAGCTTCATTTTCTACTATTTACTTAAATCAAGCGACGAAGACAAAGACTAATTGAACACCACTGCAATATCCTGTTCTAAATGCATTTTCAATTAACAGCATTATAGTAACAGTCACAAACACAAAGGAAATGGAGCAAACGTGTTGGAATGGAAGAAACGATATAAGGCATTCACACTGGTTCGCAAGTTTTAAGTGATATAGAGTGGGTGCTGTAGTGTGAAAACTTAGTTGAAATTAATGTGACAAATTATAAAATTATGAACTTTTTTAAACGGATTATAAAGACTTCACTCCGCTTTGGTGGTAAAAGGCATTAAATAGCGAATGAATTTCATAAAAAACATTGGATTTTCATGGCTAACCGAGGCTACACTTTTTCTACTTGCCACTCATATATTTCTCCGCCAACATACCCACACAGAGTCTAATACCATTATTATATTCTACATCATCAACATCAAAAAAAGTCAGTCGAGTCCAAAACCACAATTTAATTAATTAAACTTGACCAACACAAAGTAAACTTGACACACGTCGTCGTCGAGTGTAATGAATAGAACCGCACACGGCCCGTCCTCCTCGTCGTCGCATACATCTATAATGCAGGAGCGTCTACCAAACGTACCTAATACAATATTCATATGGATCCGTTTACGTTGAATTGTTTTATTTTTGTTATTCAGAAGTAGAAATTGTTTTAGTTAGGTACTAATCGCTTTTTTACTTTAAAACTATCGTAGTGTGACGAATTCATTATGAATGTGAGCGTACAACATTATCATCCATTCCCTTTAGCACACACATGGCCAGCCCGATGCTCGTCCCACAAGCGCTATTGTTCTCATATTCACACTTTAGCCGACAACGCGAGCGAATGGGAACGTAAAACATTTTCCGTGCAATTCTGATGATATACAGTTTGAATCAAGCCGCTGCGCACTGGTACGGAATAATGTGACGAATGGGGACGTTGGGTGCGATGCGAGCAGAAAATGAGGTATAGAGCATTACGCGTTTTGGGTCATGTGATTTCATGTCTGGCAATTTACATGCATAGATCTTATGAAGCTCGAACTTGCAGCCATTATCTACTTAATTAAGAATAAATTATGAATAGTAGGTATTAAGAATATTAAGATAAAGGGAAGTTTTGCCCTTCAGTGGGTTGATAATGACTGAAATTGTTATTTGACTCGAGCAAGCTGTTTTATCCCCTAAAAAACCTTGCTTGAGTCACATAACGCGGTCACTTGTGTCAATTCAGATGTAGCCTAAACTAACTTGATAGCATCAGGAATGACTTTTTAGTTTAATCGATATGAAAGAGACGTCAGTCAACATTTTACTGTCACCACCAGAATCAGTAGGCTGTGTCTCTGGCTAATGGAGCTTATAACTAAAGCTGGTCGTAGTGAAAAGCAAGCGGTGCCTTAAAAGAAGATGAACTAAACCTGGTCATCGATGAAAAACATGATAATTAATAAGATTGAAAACTTATACGATTCTTATAACGATCGATCGACTAGATGCCCAGTATTGCCGACCCGGACCCGAGCGTGACGGTTCAGGAAAGAACGTATTGTGTACATAAAACTGTTCCCTTCAAAAACATCGACACAATGTTGAGACACAAAGTGGAACTCAGGAAAATGGTGAAACCCATTCAACATTCTGCAAACTGCAAAATCTAACTTTACGCGTCACAAAAATACTCACAAAGTGTTCACAAAGCAACAAATCTAAAACGAACTAGTTTACATACGAAACCAGTTCGAAACCTAATCAGCCCGCCGCCGCGCCGCCATCGGAACTACATCACCAGCATTCGTCGAGTACCTACCGATTTACTTTGAGTGCTGCGAATTCATATTGAATGGAAATTGTTTTTGAATAGAAAATAAGCTATGAATTCGAGATTTCTTTCAGCTAGTTTCATAGTGAAGTAAAAAACAGCTCATAGTAAAGCGTAAAAGGCGAAAATTTACTTCGCGCCTGAATATCTGTGGACGTAGCAGGATGAAATTTAGTAAAGATTGTAGCTCTGGACATAAAATCACATACCTATGGGATACTTTTAAACCTGAAAAAGACATTGTAGTTAAGAATGTGAAAAAGCTTTAAAAAAGATTTTTTTTAACTAACCTAAGTCTTAAAATCTTTACCTTACATAATTCAGGACATTTTCTGCTAAAATCTCAGTACGATAATCACCAGTCCGGAAATGAAATGAAACTAATCCCAATAAAGTAACGCAATCAAAGTGATGAAATGACACAATCAACTGGCCGAGCTTCCGTGGAATAACGTGGAATTATTCGTAACGTCATTGTACTATCTCACGCCCCCCTCTCTCCCCTCTATCTCATTGTGTAAATAGCTTGAGTTAGTGACCACGACTAGGTAGGACAGCTGGTTCACATTATGATACAAGCACAAGCACAGATATTGTTGTCTAAGGTAGAATATACAAAAATAACATCGCATCGTCATACATTGCGTAAATTATTGAGATTGAAACAATAAACTTCAAATATTTTACGTATTTAATGACTATTCTGATGATTAATCTGGCGTGTAAAGAGGAGGCCTATGAAACTAAAAACCCAGCTGAGATGATGAAAACATTTGCACCGATGCTGAAATTGCGACTCCATAGGTGGTTAATCTAATCGCTAAAATGCCCGCTGTATATCCTACTGAGCTGTGTAATCTTTATTTATGCAAATGACTATTGCCGAGAGATTACTGAAGTTTACTCAAATAACGTTATTTGTTTGGGGAGCTCTGATTAATTAATGAAAGATAACAAGTTTAATATTCAGAACGCGCAAGGTCCTCAAGAATTTCTTGCAGGTTAAATACCGACGTAGCTTTTGTAAGATCTTATACAAGGACAGGTCTCTAAGGCAAATCTCGTATTTATACAAAAGCTTTATCCTAAAAGATCCCCTAAAATATTTCTTAGACATGACGTATCTGTATCCGTAGAGAATGGAACTCCACTCAGTTGCTATTATTTGATGCCCTGTCCACTATACATAAATCAGAGTTAAAGTTTAGTATCCTATCAGCACATATACGTCCACTTGAGTATCTGCTACAGCCGACAAGTTTTGGTGGGAATATGGATGGATAGCTTAAACAAACAACTTCCCTCCTTCCCCCACGTACAACCCATCATAATATATCACGCAAGCATCCCCTGTCCTGAAAGCTCGATGGCCCATCAAGCGGCCCATAACGACCCCTGAAAGAACAGTGCTCGATACTCAAGCAACTGTCATAAAAGTTTATAGAACTCCCTGAGGTTTCAGCGACAGTAAAATACGATGACATTCAGTTTACCATGCGGAGGCCGAGGAATAAAACGTGGTGGCGCGGTCGGGTGCTAATACTGCTGATTAATTTAAACATTCGTCAGATCTGACGAATTTTCACTAAAATTAAATTAAGATTGTGTATATCAGACTACAATAATAATCATCATCATCATCATCAGCCCATACACGTCCACTGCTGGACATAGGCCTCCCCCGTACGACGCCACAAATAGCGGTCCTGAGCCACCTCCATCCATCGACTCCCTGCGACCGCTACGATATCGTCGGTCCATCGAGTGGATGGTCTCCCATGTAGGGGGGATTTGCCATAATCACCACGCGTGGCAGGCGGATTGGTGATCGCAGTGTTGGTGTTTAAAAATACTCAGAAGGAAGCTGCTGCCCTTCCTCTGGTAGGTTCCCTTAGTCGGCTTTTACGACATCCACGGGTTGAGTTGGAGGGGTCGATATTCGTACGCCGCGACCCCACGGCTTTCAATAATAATGGTCCATTGGAATGATAATGGATGATGCCAAGAAATGCATGAACTCTGGTACGGCTTAGTTAAACTGAACGGACTAAGATTCGAGCAGGGGTCATAGTAACTATGTTTGAGCTCGAAAATATGTAGCTATACAACGCATAATGTATTTGCAGATGGTACGAAAATTGGCACTATCTTTGAAGGGTTTTTGGAATTCTGACAAATATGACTAAAAAAATTACTACTACATATCAAATCATGGATATTTGTACCTAACAATTTACGACTTTTTCTCTCAGATGAGCTCATTCCATGCTACTCTGGCTACAAACTTCTCGGACCAGCACCACGGTCTAAGCCATGTTAATTATGCTATTTCCGCCACTCATTGGTAGTTTACACTTTCTTGGCCCACGAAATTATACATGTCCGTCAGGGCAGTGAATTCGTTAATCTGCGTAAATTTGCAATGTATCCAATGAGCGGAGGAAATAGTATGAGCAAGTCATCCGCTGAATGGCATAAACGGCGGGGCTGGTACTGAAACATCAACCATCAACATACAACCAAACTACTCTCATGCAAATACCTCGACACCGCTTTCAGCGCCTTTTGCAAACTAACCGAGGCAAACAAAAACGCTTACGAGAAACATAAAGCGCTTTACAATGCTAATACAACTGGTGCCTAGCGCCCGTTTAGCATTTACATATGCAGTTACTTGCTGTTGATTCAGCAAATGGAATACTGTTCATTTGAGTATAAATAATAGCTATTCAGGCTGTTGGTGGAGGATCGCTAGCAGCGATCGAGAGGAAAAAAAAAACTAAAAAGCCGTTCGCCGAAATTGACGTTTTCAATTGAAACATTGAATTCTGAATACAATAAACGATTAAACAAAAAATCTGATCGAGTGAGAAAAATTAAAGAAAGGAAAGAATGTTTTTAAGGATGATAATAAAATGTATCCGGTCAAGGTATGACATGAAAGAGATAAGGAGATCTTAATAGATCAAGAATAATATTATATTGAAACCATTCAGACATTTGCGGAGACAAAGAGAGAAATGTGTATAAATATTGAAATGCACTTAAATAAAACGAATTCAAAGCAAGAATTGGCATTTGAAAAGGACTTCCATATAATAATCGTGGTTTTCATGAGTGTGAAGCGCATTGCAGTAAATTTAATTTAATATTTAAGACAAAAGAGCAGAAATTAACACTCCCAACGCTCCAGTTAGCTCCTAATTTAGCAAAATATAGGAGACGAAAAGCACATCGCGAATATTCAACGCGAATTAACGCCGCGTCGAGGGAGTAATGAAGAGATACGACCGAATTATGTTCATACGCATTTCAGCACCTAAGCGTGTATGGAATAAGGTTGGTTTTACAGTAAATATGGAGATAGGATATTAAGGGAATTAAATTGTAGTAATAGCTAATAGGATAAGGAAGCTGAAATTAGCAACACTTAAGTTAATAACGGGATATTTACCATGATTTGAGTTTTGAGTTTTACAATATTTCGACACATGTCACAGCACATTGGTACAGTTTAATTTTTAAGTGTTTTTGTGTTTTTTAGTGTTGTAAATAACCATGATAGTTTCAAAAGTTTTATGCTCAAATTAGCCGTCGTATTTCAAATGGCAACCTAGATTGCTTGATCTCAAATTCGGTTTTTGAGGGAAGTATATGTAGGTACGAGTACATACTAGTTTTACTGAAACTTCCTCACAGACCTTGGTGCATGACCATGGTGGATGTTGTGCTATTTAGGAGTTTTGGGAATTGCTACTTTTACTATACATCTAAGCATTAATTCCTCCCGCCAACTATGGACCTGTTTGTAAAACAGCTCAGGATTATAGGTGCTGATATGAAGTTGGTGAAAGGCTCAGTCAAAAGTCAAAAATGCCAGAGATGAAAGTGTTTATAGAGGGTTTAAATTCGTTGCAGGAGAATTTTTTGAAGTCCAATGTTCTTGTCATAATGATGACAGACTTGTTGGGAGATTTATTCTTGGACATTTCACATTCAACATCCACCTAGCTAGCCCCAACTCGAAGCCGAGTTTATGTTATGGGTACCAGATAACTGTTATACTAGGAAGTTACTTTACACATTTATTTTGTGACGAAAACATATAAACAACAAAAGCCTCAAGCCAGTTCATATTTTCTTTAAATTTGTCTGTGAGATAATATTATTGCTTATTATGTGTTTTGTGTACCTACCTAATAAAATAAATAAATCTCAACAACAGACCATCGCAACAATTGACCGGGGACGAGGAATAGAACTCGCAACCTTCTTCAACTATGGCGGACCTACGCTCAATGACTGCGTCACAAAGGTTTTTACTAAGCGCAGACGTCATTTCCATCACAAACAAAGTAACGACTACCTAAGCACTATCAGTTTACTACCCAGCAGTAGCCCACAATTACAGTTGTGGGATCAATACTAGCAAGTGGGTTAATGTGTTCATTGCGTAAGCCCAGGCACACGGACTGTACGGAAAAATGGCGTGATTAGAACCGTTGTGGATTAGTGAAAGATGAAAGGCCGAAGGTAAGGGGGTTTGAGACCCAGCCCAGCTCCAATAGTAGTCAGAACAGTATCCTACAAATGTAGGACTTCTCCCACGTGGCACTGCTTCGTGCAGAGGGTAATTTAGCTATAATTTTAGTAAAAAGTGCTTAACACTAATTATAAAATTATATCCTGTTACTAATAAAGTATGTCATTATCTTGTAATAAATTATTCGAAATAAAACTATTTTATTAATGATGTTGGAGAATCCATTTCGAGGAACTTCTACTAGCAGTCTATATTTTTAAAGCTAATAAATTATTATATTTTTTGATTTTGCTATGCGAGGGAGGGACGGACGGATGGACGTTTTAGTAGTGGACGTATACGGGCTGATAATAAACTATGCGAGGGTAACTCTGTTTTTTGTTTCCTCTTCACAAATAAATAGACATTTAGCTCTCCATATTCAACACACAAATAAATTAAAAGTATTCAAAACCTATTTTCATAATTTATGTATGAAACTTGGTAGGGATACTTACTTTCTACCTCTACTAGGGAGGAATTTTTAGTGGACCCACTAGAAATTCCTCCCTCTATTCTAAGCTATGACCTTTGTCTCCCACGGGCCACCCTTGTTATCCGAAGCCCTACAAATTATCATAGGGACGGAATCATGTAGCGTGATTATCCCGGGGTAGGTACTGGCTCCTGGGATTCGCTGTTGTCAGGGTTTGTATTTATGTTGATATCGTTCGTTACCAAGAATATCACATGACAAAGTTAGACATTAGTAGAGTTTTTTATAATCTGTAGTGCCGAAATATAAAGCTTTACGCGAGCAGAACTCCCGGCATCGATCACGTTTTTTGTGGATTAAGGTCGTCCTTGAAAACTCTATACTTCAACATCAGCCCTTGTCGACCCAGTGCTGGGCATAGGCCTCTCTATGCTTATGGCATTTGCCTCGGTTTTGTGCTAATTTGAGGTCTATTTTGAAAAAACGAACGACGTAGACGGATGACGTCGATCGTATGAAACGAACAACGTAACCACCAAGTTGCTTCGGGCGCGTCACTAACCTTTCGTTTCGTATCCCTAAGAAATAAATGATAGAACCATTTCACAGCAAGGTCATCGAAAGAATGCCATGCATCAGCCGTTTTTCGTTTTGTGCTATCCGACGTCATCCATCAAGTTCGTTTGTTTTCCAAAGAAGACCTCCTGGGTCAGGTGTATGAAGCCCATGGTCGTGCGGTAGTCAAAGGTCCTTGAAGACTTTATACTAACCCAGGGTAAAATCTACTCCCTTGTCAAATTGTATTATCCACTACCCAAAATATCCCCCGTAGAAAAGTATTTTGGATTCTTACCAGTTGAGAGAAATAAACTTAGATAAAAAACCCATATACGATCTTCAAAGGAGCAGAAATAGCCCTAAGCAAATATCAAGAAGATTGTTTAGTTTAGGTGAGATCTCAGATTTTTTGTTATAAAGATTATACCGCTGAAACAAAAGAGCAAGAGATGTTTGAAGGTCAAACAACCAATTACTTTGTAGATTGCTAACTGCCAATTCCGTCACGACAATAAACCCTTGTGTTTTAACAGCATTGACCTACTCAATGTTAAACAAACTAGAACAAGCCTCATTGACTAAGTTAGATTATGTTTCTGTAATCTAACATCTGAAAGTCAACATCTGGATTTTGTTAGAAAAACAATTAATTGATAATGAGCTGAGGGTTTATTTTTTGAGGTTATGTTATACATTTCGTGTGGGGTTGGAAGTGTTATTTGTATTAGTTAGGTACTGTTATAATAGCTGGTTACAATACATACCATGAGGGATTTCTATGCCAAAAGTGGACGTATATTTTTATTTATTCAAATTTAACAGAACAAAGTTCAACTTTATTGCGCACATTTATGAAAAGTATACAAAGGTGGGCATCGAGATATCACGTGTATTTATCTTAACGTTGAACGTGCGTTTTCTAAGCCCTAATTGCGGACATTTTTATCACGTTGCCTAATTTTCCAGAATAAAATTAGATACTACCTATTTTTGGAGACGTACCGCCACAGCGGGGATAAAAAAAAATTGCGAAAAAACATCACGAGACTCCATATGACAATGGACGACTCCATAGCTATGTGATCCGCTACTTTTTGTCATGTATAAAACCAAATCTACGATCAGACCGCTTTTGTCAGAGTATAAAGAAAGAAAAACATTTACGGACATCACAACACCTTCATAAACTCGCGATAAACCTAAAATACATTAAAGAACAAAATAACACCACGTGCATAAAAATAAATTCAAAATGGCGGCTATTACATTTCTCTTTGAAAAAGAACAATACTGATGAAGAATATTAAATTATGACAACGCTAACGCTACGTGGAAAATAATGGAATAGATGGAAATATGTACGTAGAATTTGGAAAAACAGAACTAACAATATTACTGAAGTTGAAAATGCGACTGGTGGATCAAGGGGTCTGTGGAATGAGGTATCATTATCATACATGACTTTTATAAAAAAAACTGCTATTATCAATAATCGGTAAATGTTCACGTAATAGAAGAGCTTACAAGAAAACATTTTCCTGCCACCAAACAGCAGGCGCAGTTGTATGTTGTGGTTTTTTAATCAATCAATCCACAAACCCCGTTCACCCTCTTTATTCCATTTAACATTCCCTACTTCAAAATAACAACGAGAAACAAATACATAAAATAAACATGATAGAGGTAAAGAGATGTACCCTACATTCGTAAAATACAGAGTTAAAGGTTTTATTTTATACAAATTTATGCTATGAATAAAGATGAAAATTTACCTCATGAGGACCGGAACCTTCCGGAACGCTAAATAACGAGCTTAGAATGCGAAAAGGCCATTTTTCATAGAAACCGCGACAATGGAGTGCAAAACAGCAATTACCCTGAATACAATGGCACATGCAGGTTATAAATTAAACTACCCTCATTCTTGAAATTGCTACAATGATTTAGCCGATTTGGACTCTACCAAGTCAAGTTTAAAGCACATTATCTATCAAGACACGAAATAGCTTTTCAAAGAGATAAAGTGATTTAAACCCTAGCAAGTACTAACAACGTCCGAAATCATAGAGCAAAGTAAAACTAGCTTAAGTCCCAAAGGCTTTCAACTCTCGCAGCGGAAAATTGGCAGAAACACGAGCATGAGTAATCCTAATTATAAACTCTAACCAGTCGTAATAAAACTTATATCCGCACAGACTGGCTGGAATCCAAGTTATAGAAGCCATTACGTAAATAGGATTCCTGAAAAACTTTTCGCGTAAATTCTTGTTTAATAGTTTGAAATAAATGGATCGGAAATTGCAAGTTGATGACGTGGAAACTCGTGATAGCGATATAACTAGGGATTTGAAGGATGGATTATAATTACTATGAAAACTTTTGTAATAACTGTAATGCGTTATGTGATTGTGAACCTAATGATCATGAAATAGATTTCAGAGTCAATTTAACGGCAGTGCAATGAGAGTTTTAAACTTAATAATGGTCTGCAGATCAGATGATCATATTGCAACTTCGTCAAGGAAGATTGCGAGACCCAGAAGCGGAAAGTGTTACTTAAATTACGGAATTATTCAAACTACATAGGCAGGTTTTTTGGTAAATAAGGCCGGATGTCGTTCGAATGGTAGATGCACTCATATAGTAAGAAGAATATAAAAAAACAGTGATATTGACAACCGTATACACTGAATACATTTGAGACAACACCTCTGTAGCCGACGATGGGCAAAAAATACGGCTCAAGCGTCTAAACGATTCTGTTTCAAAAGAACTGACAGCACGACAGAACTGACTCTTAAAACAACACTGGATTCGTTGAATCTCAAAGATACGACAAAAATATTCTTTTGAGACACAGTTTCAGAGAGAATTCGAGATGCGAAAGGCTCGTGCAATAAATATCGGATATTATTTGATAGGGAGCAAATATAACTGATAAGAAATTGCCCTTTACGAAGGCGTAGGTTACTTTTGTAAGGACGATATTATTTAGATTGTTATTTATTGGAATTTATCACAAGTTATTATGTAAGTAACTTTTGCGATTTTGAAACAATCAGAGACTTAATAAATGGGAAACAGCGCTGTACTAAGATGCCTACTACACATTTGATTAGTTAGATCATTGACAGACAGACCGAATATACATACAACTACATAGATAACAACACAATCACATAAAATAATATTCAATGCAAGTTAAACAACCTCGGATCCAACACGTAAAATTACAGACTACCCTCAAAGTAAACTAGCACAAGAGCCTGAAAGCATTGCGCTACCGACAGCTGGTTATACATATATGGGGAGAGGGCTTGTGTGTAATAATATGGCTATGGGTAGTTTCCACATTGTAAGACACGGCATCGATAACGATACCGAGGTATAACATACTACATGGAGGTACAAGTGTACCTACACCAAATGGGCGCAATGTACATAATTGTATGTGCAACATGTCGGTGTCGTATTAGGCCAGTAATGCCTCCGTTCATCGTTGGGTGCGTCATCAGTAGCTGAAACGTATTTTTGATATTAAGTAATTATTGGAATGTTTGTAGAGCGCAATTTAGATTTTTTTACATGAAATCTTCTTGCCGCGCATCTTACGTCTATTAACACTTTCATTGCCATGATGACACACCTGCCCTTTATAGCCTCTGGCGGCGACGCACGACGGTCGCCTGGGCAGTGAAAGTGCACCGATAGATTGTGAGTCCATTAATATCGCGGTGTCGTGTCGTCCAGCGTGAATACGTCCCTAGTTTGGCTATATCTTACGTAGCACAGAGGTAAGTGGCACTTGCCAAATTGCGAGTTTGGTAGACGATTCACTGAATGTGCGAGTACGTTATACGGGTATTTTGGATTTGGATATGAATGAGGGTAACCTATTTGATAACCCTATTAATTTCCGACAGGATTATAAAATATTTATTTTTGCAGTAACAATGGGGGGAATTATTCGAGTAGTTTAACCTATACTATCACACTCTATTTATGTGATGGTACTACAGCAGAGATTTGATTTGTTTCAATATAACATGGATAAAACTATGTAGGTACCTATAAACGTAGCCAGTGTAAACAAAACACCCTAGTAATCACCTTACATTTGTGGAAAAACGTACTAGCGAAGAACGACGGTGGAAATACCCATAACTAAACAAAATCTACATCTTAAGTGGTTCGCTAACAAGCACATAATTTCAGTATAATAAGCCCGCTAACTTTAAGTGGCAAACATAAGTTAACTAACTACTGCACCACTCAGTGTAATTTAACTATGGTTATGGGGACAAACTTACTTATGGGACTAATTATCAGTTAGAGACTATGGACAACCTTAGAGTATTCAAAGCACAAAAACGCTGTTTAAGAGCAATTTGTGGTTTACGAAGACGAGACTCATGCAAAAGTCACTTTACTGAGCTAAAAATACTTACATTTCTGTGTCTATACATTTACGAAGTTTCAGTTTTTGTAAAAAACAATCCCGACCTATTTGAAAGATTTGCAGTTGGAAGCCGGTCTGAGGGCAGATTACGCAATGTGCCGTGCAGAACAAAGTTGTTACGTTCAAGTGTATTTAGTATGGGACCAAAAATATATAATAAAATTCCAAAAGTTGTTCGTGATTTGTCCAGCAACCAATTTAGTGCAAAACTTAATGATTTTTTAATTGGAAAATCTTATTATTCTGTAAATGATTTCTTAAATGACCGTATTGTTCGACATTAATAATAATTGTAAACATTGTGACTATGTAAATAAGTTATATTTCTTTCTACAAACCATTATTTCCATACCCAACATACAGCCTTGGCCAAAAGTATAAAGCACCCCTCTAAAACATACATATCTCAAAACACATTTAAAAAATAGCAATGTTTTGAACAAAGGGCAAGCCGGTGCCCTCAAACGATTATTAAAACAATAGATAACCTTTTTCTATTGGCCATAAAACATCTGGTGAGCTAAACACAAATTATGGGTATTTTACACAAAAAATTCAAAAATACAAATCAGTCTTCATTTGTTATTCGTAGCGTAAGGAAGCTTCCGTGTGTGATTTAATAGTGAAATTAACATTCCTTTTTTTCGAAAATGCCAAAAACAAGTGAACTGTGCTACGCAAAACGTATTAAAATTCAGTTGTTACATGAACAAGGAAAGACCCAAGTAGAGATTGCCAAACTCGTGAAATGTTCGCGGTACGCAGTGCAATCTGCTATTAAACGGTTTGCGGAGACTGGTTCCTACGCAAATAAAAGACGGAGTGGCAGAAAACGCGTGACTACTGAGCGCCAGGACAGAAAACTCATCCGCGAGTCTCTGAAGGATCGCAAAAAAACTTCTTCTGAGCTCGCTGCCGCCCTATCCGAAGAAAGTGGATACCCTATTAGTGCTCGAACGGCAAGAAGATGCGGTTTTAAAGGGGTGTAAAGCAAGAAAGAAGCCGTGGCTCTCGGAAAATAACAAAAAAAATCGCTTAGAATGGGCTCTACGATACCAACACTTCACGGAGGAGGATTGGTCAAATGTTGTGTGGTCCGATGAATCAAACTTTGAGGTAAGCTTTTATACCATTTCATAAAAACGATAACACTGATTACTATTATTTTAGTTGGCTTTCATAAAAATAATGAGCACACATTTAAGCTCTACTTTTTTCAATTGTTACAGCTATTCGGAACTGCGGGTGTAACCTTCGTGAGGCGGCGCGTCGGCGAGGAATATCATCCAGATTGCGTGGTTTCCACTGTTAAACACGGGGGAGGTAGCATTATGATCTGGGGCTGCATGGCAGCTGATGGTGTCGGCAAAATGTTCGTTTGCGAAGGCCGTATGCACAGTGAAAAGTACATAAATGTACTCGAAACCGCTCTATTACCTTCGCTTACGCGCATTTTCGGCGACACGAACTTGGATGGCGTCAAATTCCAACAAGACAATGCTCCTTGTCATAAATCAGCGACCTCCATGCGTTGGTTTCGAAACAACAGTATTGTCTTGTTAGATTGGCCGGTGCAGTCCCCAGATCTGAACCCTATCAAGCATCTTTGGGGTATAATGAAGCGCAAAGTCAAGCAGCATAGCATTACATCCAAAACAACGCTAAAAAATGCTTTATTTCAAAAGTGGGACGCCATAAGTGCAGCCGAATGTAAAAATCTTGTAAACAGCATGCCCCAAAGAATTGCTGCTGTGATCAATGCGAAGGGTGGGCCAACTAAATATTAGTGATTTATAAAATTTTATGTTAATATAGTAATTTGGAAAACACATTAGTTTTATTTTCCACCTTAAACACGAAAAAGTCATAAAATTTTAGGGTGCTTTATACTTTTGGCCAAGGCTGTATATTTTATTCTGTTATTTAAATATTTTTGACCTGAAAATTGTGAAATTTATGGACCGTATTATTTGTTTGACCTTTGTTTTAATTAAATAATAATATTTTGACATATTCATCACTTACAGACATTTTTATTATATTTAAATTGCATAATTTGACCAGGTTTCATAAAGAAGAGTATTGCTTTAAATTATATTATATTGACATACTTCTAAATAAAATTAAATTGTCTAGTTGTTATACATAGTATGTTGCAATGTTCTTAAATTATGTATGTTAGGTATATTGAAATGTTTGTACGCCCGAGTGGCAGAATCTAGCGATCTACATAGTATAATAAGTCTTATTATCTGACTGTAATATTACCTGATTCACAAACAATAAATGAATTATGAATTATGAATTACTCTTTGGCCTGTATCCACAGACAACGTCATATTTTGAGTCATGGCTCAAAAGAGGAGTGTTTTAGTTTTAACGTGTTCTATGTTCGCGTGCCTGTGTGGCATCGTCGATCACAAACGGAGGAATCATTTAATATATATGACTTTTTTGCAGTAACCGAGCTCTGTATGTTTTATTAAAATTTGTGCAGCCGTTCTATTCTGATGACAATAAACATCTTTATACGAGTGTTACGAAGTAAAATCGTCAGCGTTTTCGAATAAATTAATTTGTATACAAATCCAACAATCATTATAACTTGTTTCGAGTTACCAAGTTGTTTTGTCCACAGGAGACCCAATTACGTCTGAGTTTGACCAAAATGAGTTTAGAGATGGCACAAAGTTCAAGAGAGAGAACTTACAAGAAAGTTCATGCGCAGATTTAGATTAGAGCGAATTACTTAGTAATTGGTCCCGATATAGAAGTTGACGAACTTTCAGAACAAACCAAAGCTTAACCAATATTGATTGGTCAAATTTCAGAGGATAGAGATAAGTTTGTAACTTTGTAAGTGATTCATTAAGTTAGCGCGCTAATATAATGGTTCAGAGTATTTATTTATAGAGGCGGCTCAGGCCCGCTATTTGTGGCATCGTACGGGGGAGGCTTATGTCCAGCAGTGGACGTGTATGGGCTGATGATGATGATGTATTTATTTATTTGTTTAAAAAACACAAACATCATAAATATTATTTATTTTTATAATATACACGCACCTACGGAAGAACTAATCAATACTTATAAATCATGTAAATGCTACGAATAAAGATTTTATTACTCTTATTCACTATTTATAATAAAACGGTATACAACCAGGGAGTGGGGGAAGTAAAAATATTGACAGAGTAGCTACCTATAGGACATCGGCTTTGATACAATGTTTGTACCTAAGCATTGCCCTATTCTAAACCTAAAAACATTTTCTGTTGTTGATTTTTTACTGCATTTGTCAATACTTGTCGATTTGAGCGCTTTCCTACAATACATAATGATGACAATTATTTTTCAAACTTCACGCCAAAAATAGAATTTTGTAAAATTTGGGTCTCTTCAAGACAAGAGTGAATAGGTGTCTTCTAGACCTTCGTAATATACATCGTTACTTACCATCAGTTGAGATTGTGATAAAACGAAGGTCTGTCGACTATAAAAAAAAAATACAAAAGTCATGATACACGGTCAAGATTCGAGAAAGCATCAATCTTGAAGAAGTTCCTACTTATTCCCCGTAAGATCCATCAATCCCAAAAATAAACAGCCAACTTCGCAGACCTGTGCGACTGATTCGGGAAACAGCAACCGTAAGGACATCAAATATGCACGTAGGGCCAAAAATACCCGCTCGGCTAGACAGTTACGCAAGAACAGAATACCGAAGAGTACTTATATAAGTATGTCTCAATTGGACTATACGGATGCCAATGGACTGGGAATGGGCAGGCCGTTTTGGGAAGTTATATAAGGCACTTGTTTATTTTTTCTCTTATGAAGATCGCGAGGAAATTGGCACGAGACGTCTAGGGTAGCGTATAACGCAGTTCTTCTAATAACATGTAAAGTTTCGAACTCTTTTTTTCCACCAACAAGAACCTGGCTCTCTTTAAGGCAAGAGTGAATAGGGGTCTTCTGGACCTTCCTGATACATCGTCGCGTCGGCCAAATTGCACTTACATACCATCAGGTGAGATTGTTGGTCAAACGAAAAACTAATTATAGACAAAAAACCTCAAAATGTAAAAGAATTCAATTATTAATGAAGTAAGTATGCTCTTTGTATTTTCAAATCTCAATTTTAAAGACCCATTCCTTCCAGACTACAATATATTGCGGAGACCTCTAAATTTAAGTTTTAATTGTGATAACGTTAATTAGATTTCTGTATGGTCCGACAGAGTTATGAACTCCCTTTCATCGCACGAGTCCCTTACGACCCCTAATATTTTATTTACAGCCCGAATGTACTCAGTTGTAGTATATAGTGTAGTGTTCTAATAATAATAATGTGGGTAGGTCTAACTGCAATCTTGTAGGTACCTGCATAAAAATAATAAAATCATTCGGTCAAATTACGAACTAAAACCGTTACCATAAAAATCTATGAAGTCTCCAGTCGTTCTTCCTTTTTAACTTGGATACGATGCTGTCTCACAGTAGACGATAATGCCTTGTTTAGACAAGCGACACTTCCAACCAATCCGCATCAAATAACTTTTGTGTTTGCGAATTCGATAGTTATCTATTGAAATGTAGCCCACATTTCCTCCCCCCCCCCCCCATTTATCTAACTTCATCATCATCATCATCATCATCAGCCCATACACGTCCACTGCTGGACATAGGCCTACCCCGTACGACGCCACAAATAGCGGTCCTGAGCCGCCTCCATCCATCGACTCCCTGCGACCGCTACGATGTCGTCGGTCCATCGAGTGGATGGTATCCCATGTAGGGGGGATTTGCCATAATCACCACGCTTGGCAGGCGGATTGGTGATCGCAGTGTTGGTGTTTAAAAATACTCAGAAGGAAGCTGCTGCCCTTCCTCTGGTAGGTTCCCTTAGTCGGCTTTTACGACATCCACGGGTTGAGTTGGAGGGGTCGATATTCGTACGCCGCGACCCCACGCCTTATCTAACTTATATTTATTGAAACCCCCATTTCGTTCACGAATGACGTAATCCTTCGATAGCAACTGACCATTGCGACAATCCAAGCGGCCGTCCACGGTTGAATTATTCACACATAGAGCGTAAGGCGACGTCGTCGGCTGAGTGCTGGGCAAACCTTTAGTTATTCATAACGGAGATCCCAGTTTATGGAATGGTGACGTGAGTTATGAACTAGTGTAGAGGTGAAATTGATTAGATTCTAAATTGAAAGAAATATGCTTAAGTTTGGCCAATTCTAAGGTAAGTTTAGTAAGTGACTCCCTGAGACTATTTTCGCCGCACATTGCATGTAACGGGTGTCATCAAATAAAATAATACGCACATAACAATATCTAATGAGAAAAATATAGTAAATAGAAAATAGCCTGAGCACGAGTAGCACGCATAGATTTCTTTGCAATGCAACCAATAGATTAAAAAAAAAATGCTGGTCAATTGACACAGCATCATCTAGCCCCAAGCTAAACAATGGTACTAGAGTTATTTATGAGATTAATTGTATATTTTGCGTAGTCTAAATAAAGATTGAATTATGTCGATACTACTAAAAACTAATTGTCTGCTTTTCCGTCAGTTTGTTATTTTTTTTTATTTACAAAAAATATACAGAATAAAACACATTCTCTCCATCATAGCATCAACAAACACAAACTCGACAAAAAATCGTGGGTGACATAGAATCGCCCGGAGCTAAACTGCCTCCTCAGTTCACACTGGAGGACTCTCGAGTTGAGCAGTAATTGGCCGAGCGGGTGTCATGGCTGACACCGCCTCGTAAATACCACAAGATGGCGTTTTATGTCGTGGGAATTTGTTGAGATGGGGTGGTAAGGAAGATTTTTTAGCCTTTTTTTCTCGACCTAAGCATTGCCATAAGTGCCTCGCCCTATTTGTTATGCAGAAACGAATTTATTCTATGCCCAGATTAACATTAATTAACATTCACTAAGCTATTTACAACCTTTAAAATAAATGGTTTTCGAAAGTCAAACAAAGCGTACAAAAATAATGATTTTTGGCCTCTATGGTAGACAGAATGGAGGCTTTTGCCCAGCAGTGGGGTCCAGCTGGCTAATAAAATAAAAAGATGGTAGCCATAATAAGCGAACAGTTATTGTTCCATAACATTATGTGGTGTATGTATGTTGTGTTAAGACTAGTTGGTTGCCCTTATTAAATAAATAAATTTAAAAAAACGTCGAGAGTCAAAAATTGTTCTGCACTGGGACACTGAGGGTTGAAAAATGCCGAATGTATTCAAGGGAGAATAAAGTCAAAATCAACAATAATAACTAGACATGTGAAACATTATAGACTCAGACACGTGCCAGTTTGAAGCATCGAATTACCAAATGGAGATCACGACGCCGCCCGTCGCAATAATATTCCGATAAGGGCTGGAAATTGGCACATTTCTCATCGATATGATATCATTCACAGGCGCAGACGTAAAATCGACTTATAGAAGGAATAAAACTGTATTACCTAGATAGATATTTTCGCAGTAGCGTTTTTTTAGATCAGAAGGCACTTTGTACTGTAGTTAGTTGCACTTTAAGGTTTTTTAACAGTTCAGAACACAACTTGCACTTTGATCTTAAAGCATCACTGTTTCAAAGCCAAAATAGAACTGAAAAACATAACCTTTCGTGCTTACTTTTTACTGGTGTTCTGGATTTTCTCTCCGTCAAGATTAATATAAGCGTCTTGAGGCTAAGTTGTACTTACCTGAAACAAACAAATGAGATGGTTAACATATATCTTAGAAAGATTAAACTTCTAAGATTTTCTTTGTTCTTATAAATCCAAAGGGAATTATAAAAACCGATGACGTCATAGCAATCTCAAGGCATAACATAAAGGAAAATATTAATTTCTTACTATAAATAAAAATTTGAACGTAACACGAGCCAACATTAATCCAAACCATTAATATAGTGGGTGATAAAAGGGAGAGGCGGAGTAAATGGATCATTGCAGATAGGAAACAAAAGAATATACATACATAGGTCGGGATGATGTATCGGAATCCAACGTGACAGAAATAAAATACACTCCTGGGATCCACAGAGAAGTAACAGACATGACGACATGTGGATTCGATGTCGAGCTTTACTTGGATGGGATCAATTTTGTACCGATGATAGTTCCCGTATAGGCGACAAATCACACTAATATTATAAATGGGATAGTATGGATAGACGGGTGAATATCTGGATGGATGTTTGTTGGTTAGTTCGTTACGCTAAAACGACAGAACGGTTCGGGAAAAAACTTTGCTTAGATGCAGTTCTAGATCCGGAATAACAAATAGGCTTTTTGTGTTATTACTATCCGATAACTGATTTATGGGATAGAAATAACACAAAAATGTTACCATAGAATAATAATTATTTTTGGGGAGAAACCAGTACCACATAAGGTCATCCTTCAAAGATGTAAAGACCATATACCTATAGGATGAAAACAGTTGTACAGATTCTATTCAATCAGAAAACGCATAGTAAATAGAGTCATCAAAAAGCACCTCACCGAGAGACCCGACCATAAAGGGATATCTCTCAGACCTCAATTTTTATAACGACGTCACATGAGTTGACATTACTTTTTTATTGACACTATGTTTCATCATCAGCCCGTATACGTCCACTGCTGAACATAGGCCTCCTCCATACGACGCCACGAATAGCGGTCTTGAGCCGCCTCCATCCATCGACTACCTGATACTGTGTACGCCTACCCTAAATTTCAGTTTATATTCTAAACTTTCTCAAGTGCGATGTAATTTGCCTATATAAGAAATAAATGAATGTAGAGCAATTTTCTTTTGAAATAACTTGTTCAAAAGCCTGCTTCTACTGAAATTGGCTTTTACTAGAGTGAAACTCTGAAAGCTGCCAGTTATAATAAGAGATGACGGGTAATGAAGAATGAAGAAAGAAAACATGCGACAGCCTCACTTATTAAACGAAGGGAAGACGATAATGGTAATCGAATAATCAAGCGAGCGAAGCGATCGAACGATGGAAATGAGAAAGACGAGCGTGAGAAGCAATAATAAAGAATTGAGGAAGATTATGTAGGTTACTGTAAATAGAGGAGTTTGTCAAGAAACGAGCTGTAGACTTCGTCCTTGCACGCATGTAATGAGACTCATTACCTAACTAAAAAATCATCTGACCAAGTTTTATGATCCTAGCATCGATAGTTTCAGAGATTTCGTGATCAGTCGTGGGTAGTATTTCGCTTTTATAAAAAACTCTTTTTAAAATGTTCAGAAATATTTCGACTAGACTGGCAAGAGCCTTTAACTTGGGCCTTCAAATTAAAGTGGCATAGATCCGGCATAGACCTTGCTTATTTTGACACGACATCCTCTTGATATCCTCTCCGCGATCCCCGCCCGGGGTTAAAATTTTACACTGTCCCGCTATCTATTGAGTTCGAGGAGAAAAATATTTTTCGTTTTGGAAAACGCCTCATCCTACTAATATTATAAATGTCAAAGTTTGTAAGGATGGTTTGTTCCTCTTTCACGCAAAAGCTACTGAACTGATTGGGCTGAAATTTGTTATCGATATAATTTGGGACCTGGAATACTTTCTCTTCTCAAGTGAGAGTTTTTCAATTTCTGTGTGAGCACTGTGAAGCTCCATTTTAAGTTGTTCATTTTTTTTATGAGATTTTTTATTTGGTCATTTTCATCGTTAAATCAGGGAGGCTATTGGAGGTGGTATCCAGTGCGTCAGAACTCACATCCGAATCAATTTTTGTATTCTCGAAGACCAGATTAGTGCGCGTGCGCCGCATAGTGTATCTATTCTGGGCGCTCATCAATAATCTTTATTACAAAAATCGATCATTCGTGAATCGATAGCGGTGGAACTAGTAGAAATTGGTAGAAACTATAGTGATGGTATGGCAACTCTATTTACTTGTCATATGGCTTTGGCGCTGTCAATGTGCTGTCAAAGTCATTGCTTTCTCTTGCTTAACACATACTATTGTTTACATTCTGAGCATTGATCGCGAAAATTTGCAGTCTTCCGAAAAAACTAAAAACGGTTCTATTGGTCAGATATTTCGAGTCCACGTATGTGTGTGTTGATTTCAAAAATGTAACGTCGGTGTCTTCAACTTTCGGAAACGGTTTTCGCAGGAAAAAACAGTTTCAGTGTTGTATGCGTACCTGTAAGAGTTCGCTCTTTCCGAGATCTTCAAGTTTCCATAGGTTTCCAAAATATATGTTGCTTATTTTTATTATTTACTTTGAAATCGACGACAGAGACTTCACAGACGATGTTGACTTGAGCACGGCACACACACTAAAACGCGGTAGAAGGTGCGGGCAGCAGCTAGTTACCCATAATAGATTAGGAAAGGGCTCGTATGTATAATTTTGTGACGTTTCCAAGAGACCTGCAAGGTCCAAGGGAAATAAAGCACTTTGAGTTTTGATGGATTCAAATAAATACATATACCTTCATTGAAGTAGGTCGTTACATAAGTAGGTCGCATCGGAAAATCAGCGATGAATGAACGATGGCTATCGATTGATGCGACAATCGCTCTCAAATACAATGGACGTGACGAACACAGTGCACGTTCGTACAGGTAAAAGCTATTGTGCTTCTGAAACTGGGGTGAACAAAAGTTTTATATACGATACCAATTTTATTGTAATTAACAAATTAGGATGTCCTACTTACTCATATCATATCAGAATCGGTTCATCAAACCTTATCTCAAGTCATTCAGTAATCTTTATAAGAACTCTAAAAAAACACAGACGCAACAGCATCCTATCATCCTTTCCTAAAAGCAACTCCCAAAATTTACGATACAGACGTAACAGCATTGACTTAAACTATTTTTTTTTGTATCATTTGTCACTGCCTTGACGGTATGGCGATGAGACGATGGCCTGTGCATTTCCGAGTTATAATGTGTGTAGATTGTGAAAGATTGGGTAGCACTCAAATTGACCTAAACTCGTAACGTTTTTCTAATAAATAACTATAAGGACGTTGCGGTTGCGACGTTAGAATCGACCACTCCAACTCAACTTCTTGGTTAATGGCTCTGCGTCTGGATTGACGCAATTCTGCCTATTCCCCTTCAACTGAGCCCGTGGATGTAGTCAGGACCGACCAGAGGAAGCAGCTTCCTTCTGTGTATTTTTAACACCTCCACTACTTACTACGTTCACCAAGCATGGTGTATTTAAAAACCACCTTGTTTGCCGGAGACATGTTCATGTGTTGACGAGATATTTAATAGGTCACCACAGTAACACTTTCTAAAACCAACTTTTCTGTAACTTTTCATATTTTCCCACACTATCCCTACAACCCTATCCAAACAATAAAGTGTATCTAAGCTGGTGTGGGTTATTTACACAACAGCCAGTAAATTCATTTCGGGTGAGGATGAGAATAAATCACTGACTTTATCCTTAATACTTCTTTCCTCATAAAAAAAATCCTTTTGTTTGTGCTTTTGAAGTGAGTTACAATTTTGCATATTTTGTATTTTGTTTTGGGGTTTCTTTCACCGAAAATTTGCAATTGTGTCTGTTTGGAAAACTTGGGGCCAAGATAAAGATTTGAACTGCAAGTATCTTAGGAATTACACAGCATTTGTTAAAGGGGGCTTTTGGTATTTCCGGTGAAATACGAGGTAAAATCCATGCGAATATTATACATTCCTCTCTCTTTGTTCAAGCAGACGAACGGCACAATACCATCTTTATCTGGTGGATATACCATCTACTCGTACTAAGCGGTTTTCCTCCACCTTCATCATTCGCACCGCTAAGGAATGGAACTCGCTGCTTGCTTCTGTTTTTCTGGCCAATTATAATTTGGGTCTCTTCCAGACAAGAGTGAATAGGTGTCTTCTAGACCTTCGTGTTACACCGTCAGCCACATCAACACTTTCCATCGAGATTGGGGTCAAACAAAGGTGTATCGACTATAAAAAAATGATTTTCTGTTTATTACCTTTTCACGCGAACGGCTGAACGGATCTTAATGAAATTGGGCAAGGAGATAAATGGTATTCTGGGGACGGTCATAGGTTACTTGAAGAACGTGTGTGAAGCCGCGGGCAGCAGCTACTTTTCAAATAATTTTAATAAGTTATTCGGATTTCACCAATCGATCGAAATACAACAGAATTTTAGTCAACATTATGAATGTAAGCGGGTTAACTACGAACCTAGTTTGTGTTAGAAGAACACCAACGTTTCATCCCTTAACGAGGGACTTCATCAGGGTGAGTGCGGTTCGCGTCGCGCTCCTTCAGCGTCGCGGCGCGTGTAATGAACAAACTACGAATGTTTTTATAGTAAAATTAAGTCCTGTCAAAGTTTAGCTTGTGTATGTTTTAAGCGACATCTAAATTGACATTCATAACAGTATCTGGTGAGCTTGTGTTTTTAAACATTTAAAATTAGCATGGTCCACCATCGTTAACATGTATTTTGAAAGTATCTTAGACCGCTCATCGGTGTCCAACCCAGGCTTAACAAATCCGTAACCGCTTTGTGAACTCATGACAGTGCGTCATGTAATCTCTAACCATTATAAATGACTGTCCCAAGCCATTCTGCGTGCTATTAATCCCAGCAAAGTCTTATGATAAATGTTTCACAATCTGTAAACCCCTGTCGGGTATTGTTCGGTAGAATTGGAAGCTATCGGGTTTCGAACCAGTTATTCGGCTTTGGTATTAATTTGGGTTTAATTACGGGCAAGAAACCGAATTGTTAGATTAATGAGACATCGATACGCGGTTGTGTTTGAATCAATTAGAATTTGACTGGTTTCTTGTATGAACAGACTCACCAATGAATTTGATTTTCCGCGTTCGGACTACTTTGGGCCGCAGCCAGTGGGGCGAACACGGAATAACTCTGTAATAGTACTTAGTAGAAGAAGAAAATAACCTGTAAAGTACAGATATGCAGCATGAAATTTTCCTTTCGACGTACAATACCATAAACGGAAAATGCCAACTGAACGTAAAATACCAAATTCTGATATTACCACTTCCGTAAAACGCCAACCTCCTTAAACACCAGTCAATATACGCAAAATACTTAACAACTATTCTAGCTAAACGCATAATACCATTTACGAAGAATACCTACTATCACAGTACGATCATACGCAGAATACCAATGCGTTTGATAGGCTTAAGCTTAAGTTTCACGCAGTTTTTAAGTTGAGGTAATATAATTTGATTGTTTTGATAATACTCAAAACCAACTTCAGATTCCATAGTATTTACACTGTGTTTTAACTTTTTTGGGACAAATACTGATAAGAATAAAATGTTGTGGGACCACCTCGGGATTTTTCGCCGTAGAATAGCGAAAGAGTTTTCCAAATCGGTCCATAATTGAAAGAGAATACATATTTAAAAAAACGTACAGCCGAAGATAGAACCTCCTCTTTTGTTTGCGTCGTTTAAAAAGTCTTTTGATTTTTTTTTTCACTTCTTCCACTAAAGGACAAAAAATTGAATTGTATCAATAACACCTTATTTCTTATAATAATAATAACTTAACGAATTTTAACTAATTTTTGTACTGTAAACAGTATACAATTTTACTTGTCTAAGTGCTTATTTTGTAAGCCTAAAGAAATAAAGTTATTGATTCTGATTCTTTCTCTGTATGTGTCAGAGACCTCAAATGACACCGTGTTAATAGAACGTCTTATCTCATCCAAGTACGTACTGCAGCATATTAACCAGCTCAAAGTACATTCATGCTTCTTGAAACTTCTCGGTATCCTTGATAGTGCAGACTCAAAACAAGGCGCAGAGAACTACTTAAAACAGCTTAAAAGGGATGTCAACTGATGTCAAGCTCTTCAAGCTTTTCAGACGGAAGAGAAGGGTATGCACGCAGACGTTAATGCGGAACTTTAAATAGGAACTTGTTAACTATACCTATATGCAGAGTAGGTATTAGCTTATCTTGCGGGTTTTATAGCAAAAACTTTAATCGATCGAAATAGACGAAAAATCGATCGAACTAGACGAAAAAGGTCATCATTGTGTTGTAAAATAGTACCTACTGCAAAGAATAAGAATCAGAATTATATTTCCTTAGGGCTACAGAATAGTAGGTATACAATTCAACGGTCCTATCCATTCAAGGTTGTCCGGGAGAGATATCTCTTGAGCGATAAGACCACCCATTGTAGCTTATTCGTTATTTATTATGTTGTAAATTATTTCTAAGTGTGAAATTTATGCATATTATCTATCTATCTAATATTTTAAAATTAATTGTAAGTTAGTCTATAGGTATGTACTAGGAAATAAAATGTCATTTGATTCTTTCTATTTCGATCTTTTTATATGATGTCGTGTCATACGTCATATTTTATGTACGTCGGTTAAAATGTACTTGCTAAAGCCAAATAAATAAAATTTATTCAGACCAGACCCTTCATCCAACGGTAGTCTGATGTAAATTGTGACATTTTAAAAGATAAGATACTTTGCGTAATCTTATATATAAAATTTCCATGTCACAATGTTAGTTACCGTACTCCTCCGAAACGGCTTTATCGATTTTTACCAAATTTTATATGCGTATTCAGTAGGTCTGAGTATCGGCTACTATCTATTTTCCATACCCCTAAGTGTTAAGGGTTGAAGGCAAAACAACGTTTGCCGGGTCAGCTAGTAACGAGTATAAAATTATATCAAAACCTCCGCGTCGTTAACGAGTTTACGAAGACTGATATTTTTTTCTGGTTTACGTTCGTCTTATACATATATTTCTATTGGTACCAAGGATTTAGACGAGATCCTTCATACTAACCACTGTACGATCTGTCATATGTCACGTAAATAACAACACTAAACTAAATCACGTCAACAGAACATTATTAGTGGTATGGTATGGGTAATGTACTGATGTACTTTTCCGATCACTAAACTAATTTAGGACATTATCCTAAGCTGCGCGCGGACAGTAGTAGTAAGTTTTTTATATTTTTATCTGCTTAACTAGCAAAGCAAAAACCTAATTAGTAAAGTATAGAATAATAGCAAAAAATAAAATAGTGTAAGTAGATAAAAATAAGCCAGGTATAAGCTCGGAGTCAAAAACTAAGTGGTGTTACACCCCCGTGTCTCCGAAAGCACGTTAAGACGTTGGTCGTGCGCCTGACCTCTCCCCGGTCGTCGGTCTGCCGTCCCACCGGATTATGAGAGTGATGAAATAGAGAGTGCACCTGTGTTTGCATACCCATTTGTGCACTTTAATATGTCCTGCGCTAGTCTCCGTTGAGACTGCCCGCCGCGCCGTGATCGAAGATTCGGCTAGGAGGACATCATCAGCATAAAAGATAAGGATTAAAAATGACCACTTAGATCATATTCGTCAAATGTGATCAAAGCGGGACAGAATGACATTTTCAATCACAATGTTTATCCACACGACTTATACCAACATTCACGAATGAATAAAAGTAAAGGAAACCGATTCCAATACCTACTTCCTTTAAGACCTCCATCCGTGAAATGATGAACAAGGGCTCAGCGACGAACCTTCTTTAATTAAAGGTCAATTCCAGGGTATTCACAAATACCGATATTTATTAGAATCGGAATTTAATATCAATGCGAATCCTTTATTCAATATAGATATTTCTTTGAGTAAGTTTGTTACAACACTAGAAACTGACTAGAAACTTCTTTCCAAAAGAGGAGGAGTTTCTACAAATGAATTAATTTATTTTATTTTCGAGGGATACGTATTCTCCCGAAAAACTAAAATACTAAGAAACATGAAGTTAGTTTTTAGTTTTTTGAACATAATCAAATTATTGATACTTATTTAAGGTCACAGTCGTCACAAAGAATCGAGATACGTGGAGGGACCACCCAGGGGGCGACCTTTGTCCAGCAGTGGAAACACCAGGCTCATTTCAAATCTTAAAAAACACAGTAGTACAATACAAAGTACTTATCTATCTCTAGTATCAAATTATCGTTCTCAATGGATATTCTATCAACAGTTGAACAAAAACAGTCGATAAAGCAATATTGTTTCAGCTCTCATTGTTCTGTCAATTTGAAACTCAATTCCAAGGGTAATAGCATCGGAAATTGCTGCGAAACTCATAGTCCAGAATTGCATTGCCTCATTCGCAGCAAACTCAGACTAGCTACTTTGTAAGTCTATCCATCTAAACTTCACTACCCCTACTAAAATGTTCCGCAAACTGTTTTGCGCTTATAAAACGCCTCGAGCGGACAGTTCGATCGAGCAATATGAATTTCGAATACTTACAAATGGCTGTCGTTCGTTTCCATAAAAAATTAAGTAAAGAGACTTCTTTAAATGCTTATTTTGTAAGCCTAAAGATATAAACATCCTTGATTCTGATTCATTATGTTTCAGTTGCCGGGCCGATGACATTATTATCGGAAGGAACGGTAGGAAATAATTTATTACAACTCATGGTAGAGGTCCAGGTCGGAAGTAGATACCCGTGGCGTCACAGGGAGCCGGCACCGCAAGCGAGAATAACCCCTAACTACTCGCAGAAGTGAGCGAGAGCGGCGATAATAGCGTGGCTTCTGCAGCGTTACGTAACAAGTCTCGTATTGATCGCGGCTCGCCCCCCGCGCGTCGCCACCCGCAGCGGCAACCAATCACAGCGTTTTAATTTTAATTTGATAGCCGTTACGTATTGCCTTGCTTCTGATTTGTCAGCTCGTTTCGCGCTAAGATGGAAAATTGAAAGGTGAACTACGCGCCTTCGAATTTCAAGTTCATTTCATACACCGAAGGTCGATTATTGTTTAGTAAAAATAGCTGATTCAATAACTCTGAAGATGGAAAATTGAAGACGATAATAATTTCTGGCTGGGAAATTGCCAGGGCAATACTTGAAGCTATAAACAGAATATTATACCTACTGATTCGGCTCGTAGAGTGAAGATGGCAACACTGGGTAGCAAAGACTGAGTTGCAGCAGTGTGAGTGCACATTGATGTAAAGTTAGGTTACAATGTGATAAGAATTATGAAACTAGAAACTTTAATGCAGTGAAACACAATATTTAAAATCTCTCTTGAAACATAACATAATATGATTGTTTTGAAGAAACTAAAAACGCCTTCGAATCTAACACGTAATAACTAAATAATTTTGTTAGAGAGATATCAGGTATATCTCAGTAGAAAAGCCGCTAACTCGTACATAATATAGACACAGGCGTAACTTCATCCGGTTTACTCCGCTTCGACTTCAAGTTTTTATAGAGGCCGGTAAAACTGCTTCCGCCAGCAATATCGGAACCCAATATAAAGACATCACTGGCGCAGCGGTCCGCCTGCGACACAGAAGGTTGCGGGTTCGATTCCAATCTCCGGGACAATTGTTTTTACTATCTACTGATATGATCTGCAGACGTTTTTTATTTATAATTAAAAATAACTTTTTTTTTTCAATGTATAATTAGCTGCTAAAACATTTGTTAGACAAATCATAATTTATGTTTTAATTTTGCCACTTAGTCTTTGCTAACGAATAAACCAATTGTATGTACATATGTGTTTTATGCGACAAATAAATTATTTACTATATCAGTACCTACCCATTATCTAGTACCCATAACACAAGCTCTACTTAGCTTGGGGCTAGATGATGCTGTGAGAATTGTCCAGCATTACTTATTTACTACCTGCTGCCCGCGCCTTCGCCCGCGTTTTATCGGAATAAAAAGCCTATATGTTATTCCAGGTCCCAAACTATACCCATACCAAATTCAGCCTAATCGGTTCAGTAGTTTTTGCGTGAAAGAGTAACAAATATCCATACATCCATCCACACAAACTTAGACATTTATAATATTAATAGGATTGATAGCAGTGACTCTTATCGACTAAAGCCCTTGATTGCAACATTTCTCATCGATATACGAACAAGTGAATGCGCAGGACTTTGATTGAACCTTGGAACACATATTTAGTTTGGAAACGTCACAGATTGAAATAGTTTTCGTCGTTATCGAGAGGAAACTTCTCGTCGTGAGTCAGTCGCATAGTTTCTAAGGATGATTTCAACTAACTATGCGATATTACTAACAACTTTCTGCTTATTACTAACGGCTTTCACTCAGCAGAGGACGTATAAATAACTTGCTTTTGTTTGTTTTTAGACAATTTAATTGCAAAATTAACTTTTTCATGACCTCAATATAACGGAGTAACATTTAATTATATTTTGGGGAAATTGTTTTGGGTATGTTTGCAACACTTTTCTAATCTTGTAATATTAACATCTAGGTGTACAATCTGGTTCACTCATCATCATCATCATCACTGTAACTCTATTAATTATTTAATAAATTTGATTACAAACTGCTTTGTAAACTTATTACAATAAAATAAAAATGTTAACTTGTGAACAAAACTGCCTTTCTGCCGAAATAAGTCATTGAAACTTTGACTGTTCGTACAGACATTTGAACTCTAGTATCTCATAAGGTTGCAGTAAAAGAGGTCTATAAGAGTCGTCTCTCAGTAGGCTACTGAATAGGCACATTCAATAAGGACTCGACAGACTGGAGCGGAGGGATCAATAGGGATCATGAGGGGACATTAGCGGCGACCTGAATCAATTCTCATTCATGATGTAGGACTATATGTATTTAGTCCAACATCATGAGCAGGACATAAAGAAGTCTAAAATGTATTTAAGATTCCTAAATTGTATTATATATCCTACTAGTATTATAAATGTCAAAGTTTGTAAGGATGGATGGATGTATGGATATTTGTTACTCTTTCGCGCAAAAACTACTGAACCGATTAGATAAGAATAAAATAATTGAAATGTGCTAATGTGTTTTATAGGGCATTCCTTCCGTTTTGACACTGCGTCAAGTAATGTTTAAGTAGGAAGGTATTTAATTTATGATTAATAAAAAAAAATTATAAGATTGTATGTATGTATGGGGGAGGCCTATGTTCAGCAGTGGACGTGTATGGGCTGATATGATGATGAGTATAAGATTATTAATATCTTTCAGAGAATTTTCTCTGTATATTCCATCCCTAAGCTTTGAAGTTACTCTTAGAAACAAAAGATCATCTCTTAGAAGAAATTTACGATGTAATGTAACATCAGCTCTGATGCAGCAAAAATAAAAACGCGAGGAGCTATCGTAAAGTCTAATTAATGGCTGTGACGATACATTAATATTCATTAGGTTGTAGCCAGATTTAATACAGCCCAGATTTTAATTCAAAGGTCGTAGGTACGAATTTATTATGCCACTTTACTTTTGTTATTAAATCATTCATCTTTCAAACTGATCAAAAAAATCAATCTGGGTAAAGTTTTTTACTAATTTATTGAAAAAGCACGAAACTTTTAGCGGTTGATTCGATCAAAGGACAAAAAATATCGCTAATATAGAACATATTTTTAAAATTTTATGAATTCTTTACCATTCAAACTATTTGATACTGAGACTACAACTATTTGAGATTTAAAGAGGTAGTCTTTGTTAGCTGATTTTGTAATCCATAATATTCAAAATCAGGTAGTCTACGACAAAAATTGCTGGGCAGACATAACCTTCATAATGCGTCTTAAGTGTATACGAGGCGTGTCGTGTATCAGTTATTAGTACCTGTTATTTATAGCTTTAAAAGTGATTCAATCAGATTGTGATTGACAGAGGGTTCTGGCTTTCCAATTAAGGAGTGGCATAGATAGTGCAAAGTTCTGTTGAGTTCGCAGGTAAATAAGGTTTTTGTTAAATACCTTATTGAAAATAGTCAGCGTCTTTGGTCGTGAAGTGTACCGCGTGACCAAAGCCGAGGGCGGAAGTTGATATTAAATAAGTTAGTATGGAGGCTCTAGTGCAATTTCCGGTTGATCCCTTAGGTTCTACCTGATGCAAGATCGAATTACCCAGTTCACTTCCTGCCCAAGCCTTCCTTCCGACCCTCGAAGAATTTCCATTAGGTTAACTTTTCATTTATAGCTTTGAATTGAATATTAATTATATTTAAAACGTTACAGTACGAAGGCTTACTCGTTTAATTCTAATCTGCGATTTTTGAAACGTGACCGCGCTTATAATTAGGGGTTGGAGATAACCAAACTAATATTATAAATGCCTAAGTTTGGATGTTTGTAATGTATTCACTCAAAAACTACTGAACAAACTGGATTAGCTTGTAGGCTACTTTCAGTCCCGAAAACATGTTTTAGAAACCACAGAAGTTAGTATGTAATTGATATTTTAGAACGGAATCCGCTAATATTGATTCGAAGTCAAACCTCAAAAAAAACCCATGATAGAATTTCTATGAAAGGCTACGAGTTTGGACCTCATTGCACTTTGCTACAACATTCTACGACGTCGTAGCAATTATGTAGCACTTTGCTACAACATTCGATGTCGTACCAATCATCTACGCCGTAGCACTGCTACAACATTCGACGTCGCGTCGTAGCAAAAGGCTACGACTTAGAGCTTTGCTACGACATTTTCGTAGCAATCGATATCTAAAATCTCATAGCTTAAAATCCGCATAATAAACGTATGGAACTCGAACAATAGGCATTACAAAAGCAAATTAAGATTACTGAATCTCTGAATAGAACATCTCAAGTTCTCAAATTACATTCATACAACCTCAACAGACAAATAAACCCTTTACGGTGTATAATGTCTTAACCAGTCGAAACGGGTTTATCACAACAATGTGCGTCCGGTCTTAAGGTTAACCTATAATATTGGAATTTTAGCTTCTGCCCGCGGCTTTCCTCACGTGATAGCTGGATACACGCGCTCAGAGATAATGTAAGCTTACAATTTGTTTAAGAATTTATACATCCAGACGTAATGCTAGAAAGAATAGCATTGCAATATCCATAACATTTTATTATATTCTTTCACATACAAATGCATAAACTAACACGTGTAGTCTTGCAACACTTGCTCACAGTACGAAACTGTCTAATATCTGCCTATTATAACTTAACAAATGTGTCACAAAAACTAAAATGTAACAATCGACTGTATCCTTAAAATGGACAAAAGAACGGTCCTTATGTAGGATGGTTCTATTGTCCTTTATTTAAGGGTATCCTAATTCCTAAAGTAATAAAAACTTTATCCTTAAAAGTACAAAAGAAACGTCCCACGTAGGTATCCTAAGTCCACGTAGGTAGAAAACTCCAAAAAGGATGTTACGCAACGGATCGATCCGAGAGCGTTGAACTCTGCTTTCTGGCAAGGAGCCAGGCGACGAGAAGACGACTCTGGTACTGGAATATGTGGTAAGCAATACTGAAACTTAAAACATGCTCATGACGGGCTTATTTCCATTGACAAAGATGACGCCGATCAGCGCTGTTCTGGAATCGAATGTAAACGATATCGAATCTAAAAACCAGTATGTGACGAAGCTATTTCCATTGACAAAGATGACGACAACCATCACTGAACTGAAATCTGTATGTAAATTATATTAGAACTTCAATATTATGTTTATAGGTTCCTTTTCCTTTGACGACGATGAGCAGTGTACAGGAATCTGTGATTAACGATATTGGTGCTTGAAACCAGCGCTCGAGGGGTTGTATTCTGTTGACAAGCATGTCGACGGGGTGGAGTATGAGATTTATTAAATCAAAAGGCAAAGTGATAAAGGTTATAAACATAAATTATTAGAATGACAATTAAGAATAAAAAGGCTCCCCCTTTTGATTGGATTTCATTGGACTATTTCATTGATAAATTTAACGACCAAAGAATAAAAATTCTGATTGAGCCAAAAGACAAAGCCATAAAGCTCATTATAAAACCAGCTTTTCTCAAGGACTATCCCATTGACCAAAGCAGTTCGAATAGTTGAACCTAAAGTAAAACAAGCTCATTTTGGCTCGTCAGCATACAATTTTCAAAGGATAGCTATAAGATTACTAACGTTAAGTATTCCAAATATCGTGGGTACGATAAACCCGGCTCTACGTGGCTGTTCAGAGAATTGTAAATTGAATACCCTGAAATAACTTAGGGGATTGTTTAAGCTTAGGGGCTTAGGCTGATGTGGAATATATTCAAAGCTGACCTTTCAAAAATCCTATTCATAGTACCATAGAAAAAAGGTCTTTTACAAATTCAAAAAAATCGGGTATTTTTTCTTAATTTGCCTTTACTTGGACTATAAAACTACAATTACATCGGTCCTTAATGCGCTTATCAACGAACAGCGATGGACGTATTTCTTTACGTATTCTACTGTAGATATACAGGATGTTCAGCAGAACGTGTGCCATATGGTAACTAGGGGTAGGTGGAACCAAGTGCAATATCTTGTCGGCTTATTTAACCCTGAAAAGCCGCTCGGCTATTTTTAAGATATTTTAAAGGTTTTTAGTTATTTATTACCAAATTTGAACTGGTGCGCACTGGCTGAACACGCAATGGCTAAGCAGAGTTTTGTATTTCATTCTCACTTATGCCAACTGACGAAAACATACGACTCATACAGAGAAGTTTCTTGAAAGAGGGTAAAATATGTACTCGTATATACCTCCAAACTCGATGCATTTATAAAAAATTCAACATATTGAATTCAGTTCATCGGAGCGAAAGCAGGTTATTCCATATTCATCACATGTTAAAAAGCAGATCAATTGATTTCCGCTTCCGCCGACGCTACTTCAGAGCTTTTACATCGAAATATATTATTTATTGGACGAATATGAATAGGTTTTGTATGTGTATGAGTTGTACGAATTCGTTTGAGGATATCTTTCGAGTACTCGACTTAACTACATATTCGTTTATCCGATAACCAGGAAAAAGTCTTGTTCCAATGGCAAAGATATAGTATAATTGATTAGTTGACTAAAATCTAGGTCAAAGTTACCCAAGCCACAAAGAAATTAAGGGAACCTAGAAAACACCCTCCTCGATTGCAACACATAACAAAGCACATAAACCTCAATTTCCCATCCTGCGGACAAAATGGCTAACTGGTAAAATCATGGAATCGCGTGATCAACCCATCGTAAACTGAAAACTTTCCTGGGCAATGAGAAATAGTAATCGGTAGGTTGATGATAGCTTTGGTAACATGTTATGTTTCGCAAATAAACGTAGAGTTTAATAAAAAAGTTATCATCGTTTGGAAATTATCATCAAACTAAACTTGCATTACGCAACTTTCCACAGTCCAAAATCAGCGTCAGGCGATAGCCCAAATGTTAAGCTCCCTTTGGAACCTCTTATCTCAAAACTCCTCGACGGATTTGACCTCACTAAGTTACCAGTACATTTCACAAGTTTTATCAGTACACCTATAAAATTTCACGCAAATCGGATCATCGGTTGGACAGTGGACTGACTATTGCACCATACAGCCAAATCATCCAACCTGCCACTGAGGCCTCAACTGACTTGCCAAGTTTCTAGGTATTCACTTTGGGCTACATAAGTGATTTTATTTCTATCTTTCTTAAAATTTGATATTTTCTACACGAAAAATGATACGTACAACAATAAAAGATATATAACGGCTCACGAAAGATTTATTTACAAGCGAAACAATGTATTATGTTTTTTTCAGTTCACATTGTTAACCTAGATCGCAAGTTCGACAGCCAAGATAGTATAAATTCCGCAAATATAGAACAAAGAACATGAGTATCAAACTAGAAAACTAGGCTATTTCTATGCAAATGTTTGAGGCAAACTACTACACGGTACCGAGTGAATGGCCGAAGTTACTTCGCAAAGTATACTACTATATTCAAAACTATTTCCTGATAAGAATACTTTGGCAAAAGAATACATTTACCTAGAGGTACAGATGTATACAGAAAATTGTAACAAGAGTTTATACTTTGTTGTAGAAAAATTGGCAGGAGCTTTACAGCTGATGCAGGTTTTACATAACATTTCGGACAAAAATCCCACTCAAAGTGTGAGAGTCCAGAAGATTGGTAATATAATCGGATTTTGAAAGATTTATGCAAAATAGCGACTGCCCGCGGCTAAGAACAAGTTATCCGCAATAAAAAAGTAACCTACATGTTATTCCAGGTATAGAAGTGTTATGGGTATTAGATAACTGATATACTTAATACTATACACTACATAGATAAATATTTTTATTATACATAGAAAACCTCCAGGAAACTCGGAATAAATATCTGCAGATCGTATAAACATTTGTCTCGAGGTGGAAATCGAAACAGAACTCCTGCGTGGCAGGCGGACCTTCGTCCGCCGCCGGGCCACAGAGGACGTCGATTAGTATGAAGCAGATATTAAACATTGATATCAACTCCTTCCTCGAAATAAGGCAATAATAAAAGACCCTGGTATTCCTTTCGATATTGACAAGATATTATCTCCGGAAAAACTGACAAACAAGGGTTGAAGACAGGAATACTGCTATCACGTCGTTCTGTCACAAATATAACTCAATTTCCTTTTATGAGAGGAAATAATGCCTACTTTCCTTTACAGACTGCTGTGAAGGGTTTACAAAGTCTTTGATGAAAATATATATTTTATGGAGTCTATTAAATTCTGGGAACTGATACTTTGTAAGTAATATCGTGAGCACGTTTTCACACGAAGAAATAATCACGACTTTGTATGTGATATCGTCATCCGGTTACATAATGAGCGAATAGTTGTACGCGCAAATATTGTAGCGCCATCTAGTTACGTGCTGATATTCTTCACTACAATCTTTTTATCATCTTTTGACCGAATTTCATATAAATGACTTTATAAATAAAACCTAGCCGAAAACAGAAAATTATTGAAAACCTCTTTTATTTGAAGTCGGGTAATGAGGGATACTCGTTTAAATAATACGTCAATTCGCGTATTTTTGTTCCTCTGAGTCATTAAGATTTCAAGTAAAAGCTATGGTTTCTATACTTGACTGTAACTATTCGGATCACCCGTCAAGCAATACTCAGTTATTTGCCAACCCAATAAAACACAATTTCGTTGGAGTGACGCAGACCTCTTTAGGGTAAAAGGTTTCAACCTCCAAGTTCCGAGAACTTGCGAGATATATCGCTGTCGTTGACATTTCATCGCGAATTTCTACTGAATTCGGTGGAATTGGGTTCAGCGGGGTCTAAGGGGTACTAAGGGGTACAACAGGTCGTATGGGATTTATTTCAATATAAGAAGTGACAGTAGATCCTTATAAGGGTGTAAGGACGAAATCTTCTAAAGGTCCAAGGTTGTAGTTATTCACAATTTGCAGGTAATGAGATAGGAACGTGTCAAATACATATATTTCGATGGACCAACTAAAATATATTTTCCGCTATTATACAATAAAAAGGATATTATCAGAATCTACTTTTTTGAACTCATGATGATCTTTTAAGGGTCCCGTACCCGAATTTATCACTACTGTGTTTTTACAGGCTTTGAGACAGATAACGAGACAAATAATGGTTCACCAGATTTTTTTAGAGGCTAACCGAAAAGACGATGGCGTAACGTCATTAATGTCTCCCAAGAAAACTGGTGGGATTCAGGAAACGACTGAAAAATGTGAAAGAAATAGGGGAAATGTTTGCCCAACAATGGAAACTTTGAAGGTCATTAAAAATATACATCTTCTCAGACAAACAATCCTTACTAATCTTCTGCTATCCTTACTTTTTGTTCAGCTTTATATTCAAGAACCTTTGAGAACAGACATAAAAACGCGAACAAATCCTTGACGACTCCCGAAATCCCTGGCATATGAAAAGGAGGTTTGTTTTGCATATTTACGTTCTGCGGGCCATTACCCTAATGCGTCAGGAACATGAAATGGTTTTTTTTATACAGAATCGTCTACCGTAAGGTCCCGAATTAATCGAGTATGCAAGAGTAAGCAAACATGAGTCGAGATTGGAAATCCTCAAGCCAGTGTGTACTGTACCTGAGCTTATGAATGCCCTACAAGTTAAACCGCTCGCGGGGCTGGGTAAAGAGATACATATATACCTTTGGTCCATCCGGATAGCCTGTGAAGGTCCAAAGAGATTTTGCGCTTCTGGTTAGAGTTATGCTGGTTTTGCTACACGGCGAATAAGTAAATTTTGAGACGTATTACTGTAAGTGGGAGAAACAAACACTATCTAAACAATGAAACTAATAAGTCGAAATATTTTTAATATCTACGAATAAGTTCACGACGAAAGTCTACGAGGATGTACGAGGAAAGTCAGGACAGTTTTCAAATATTAAAAATCTCTCTGAATCAAACGCTGACAAAGATCAATCTCCAACTTCACTACGCCAATGGATTTTAAAACTGGTGTCTTCTGATCGAATACTGAAGTACCGAATGGAGAAGACTGCCGCCATAGTTTTGCACTCACAAAGTCAGGCTCAGGCTTAGGTCTCCATAACTTAGTAATTGGCTTGTTCAAGTTAAGCCAGACTTAGTTCCTAGTTTATAGTTGTATGGGAAAGGAGTGACTTGAGTAAGAAACTTTATGAATGTATCGATATACAAATGTAGGTGAGTTTTGGTTGTAGAGTGCAGTAAGTGGTTAGGCACATAAGTTGTTGGTTCCACTTTAGCTTTTGGTGCACGGATCTACTTATTTTTGATAGATAGATAGATTTATTACTTTATTGCAACTTCATAAGTACATACAACAATTAACAAGATCTTAATACTCACTAATCTAGTGTGGCACAATCGGCGGTCTTATCGCTGATGGGGATCTCTTCCATGCAACCTTTGGATGAATTATTAATATCTTGGTATTGGTTACACACACAATGTTCACAAACGATTGCAAAATAAATAAATACAAAGAAAAGATTAATTTTAACTCGAGACTGCGAACATTGTATACACGTAAGCTAAGTTAGGTATTATTCTGATGTTAAACATTTGTCTTAAGATATTTTTGAATAAATATTTCATTTTTTATGTTTATGAATAAGGATCATATAGATTATTCATACTTTCATTCATCCTAATCCGTCGCGTCGATAGCATTCCATACAAAGAAAATACCAGAAAAATTAACCTTCACAAAAATCTAAAGTATTACAGAACGGTATTAAATCCGAAACCTCAATTTATAGGTGTCGAGATGGGATGGAAAATATTTCTTATGATAACGAAATATTTCTCGCTACCAACCTGGCCAACGTTGAGCCGTTATATACTGAAATGTATTTCGTTATAATGGATAATGTATTATATTAGAAACAGGAGATGGATGTGTCATGAAATTCAAAAATGTCAAGCTGTTTTCTTGCGAAGATAGATAGCTAGAAAATACTTTTATTGCACACTTAAAACTAGAAAACAGTTTACAAATGAGACAAAAACAACATAAGTGACAATGGGCGGTCTTATCGCTCAAGAGCGATCTCTGCCAGACAACCTGCGAAGTTCGAATAAGAAAACTTACTTTCGATAAACCTGGTGTCATTGGAGATAAAGTTGCACAAACAGTAACCTGCTAACTCTATCTGACCGTACCTTGCAAATTTTGCAATATGTCGAAATGATAGTACACATACATACGTCCAATAATCAAAACTTTGTAGATTTCTTTCTGTAAATAGTATAAAATTGTAGCTTTTCAGATTACCTAGTTAAGTATTTTATGTTTCTTCCCATAATTATATTTATATATAGTCAGTGCTTTTTCATATAGCTTTTAATTCTGTTTCCGTTTTAGTAAATAACGAACTTGATTGAGATTAAATAATCCTATTTTTATTCTGTAAAATCCATGTACATAACAAGTTCTTTGGTGCAATCCAAACTCGTTCATAAATGCGCAGTATGAAACTGACATTGGCAGAATTGTATCAAACCAGACGCAGAGCCAATATTAAAAGAAGCCTCCCCCAAACAAATGTGGTCTGATATAATTTATTATATCAGATATATAATTAAACCACACTAGGCAGGCGGATTGGTCCGATCGCTGTCATGTACGGTTTTATGATTATTGTGTAATATTATTATCTGCGTCATAGCAAACTAAAACTATTGTAAAAGTGTAGTCTCAAAGCAACAACCGACAAACCTGCACCTGAAAATTCTGCAAGCAAAATTACGACGGGCAAACTTGCCGAAAATAACCCAACTATAACCTATAGTCGAAAAAACTAATAAAATATCATGCTGCAGGTACCTTTTCTCTCATAAAAACAAAAGCCGTTAAGCTGATGCTCACTATCGGAGACTGAGACACCTGCGGCCTGAGATTTACGGGCCTAGCTAGAGGTGAAGGGAGCTTTTTTTACAAAAATCCAAATTCGTGTAGGTAGAGAGATGAAAACTAATATTTCCATAGGCTTTTAAAGAAATCATGAATTTTCATGTCCAACGAAAAAAATGGTTCACTGCTACAGAAAGATACACATTAAGATATATGTACGTTCACACTTTGACTACCCAATCGCTGCGGGGCACGCCTACAAGCAGTGCTAAAACAACAGATGCTTCTGGGCAGTGAAAATATTAAATTTATAAAACCGCTCTGTTCGCGTCGGGGATTAAAAATCTAGGTGTTTCTCCCTAGAAAATCGATACGTATATATCGATTAAAAAATAGCTACGCGAAGCTACCTAGACCTTACCTGTATATTTTAGTCCAGGTAAGTCAATTTATTATCGTCGCTACCTGCGCGATAATCCTGTAAGCCGTTTAGTTGCGGCATTGAATTATAGGCTAGATATTAAATTGGCGCCCGCCAAGGGACTGAATCTTGAGATGTGGCAATGTCGGATGTTTCTGTCTTTACTTGACAAATTTATCGATGTTTTGGGGATTTATGTCTAAGATCTGTATTTGGAGTAGAAATAGGATTTATAGTCGCCATGTAACCACTTCCAGCAAGGCTTTCTTTAACTTTAGCTTCAACTAAGGCTAAATTAGGGAGTCGGTCGATGGATGGAGTTGGCTCAAGACCGCTATTTGTGTCGTCGTATGGGGGAGGCATGTGTCCAGCAGTGGACGAGTGTGAGCTGATATGACTAAGGAATGCGGAATATACAGATGAATTCAAAGTTTAAACAAAATCAGAACCAGTTTACTCACTTACTTTCAAACCTCATAAAAGTTTACCCATCCATGTATGTACCCATGGGTGCCAGCAGAATACAAATTGCAAAGGCGCTAACTATGTAAATAGGTATCTTAGCTAGGTACTTGTGTACCTAGTTATCTAGATACCTAGGTACACAAACTCAATTACGCCTTTAGTAAACACTACCTCTATTGAGTCTAGTTTATTGACGGAGGAAATTGCGAGAAAGCTTTACTCCGTAACCGCTTTGATGTTTAGAATAGTTAAGCCTGAAGTTGTAGTGGGTAGAATTGGAAGCTTATGCTTCACGGTATGTCTGGGAAGGTTTATTACTTTAAGATATTAAAAAATTAGGATAAAAAATCAGTAGGGTAATAATTTGATTGTTTAAAAAAAATCAAAACCGGCTTCAAATTCCTTATTATTTACACTGTTTTTGATTACAGTCTTTCGGGACAACACTTAGGAATAAAATTCGTGGGACCGCCTAGGGATCATTCTCCATATAATTAACAATAGAATTTTCCAAAACGGTCCGTAATTGACGGAGAAATCAATGAAAATATACAAAAAAATATACAGCCGGTCATAGAAACTGCTTTTTTTATGTCGGTAAAAAAGTTGATCAAAGCAATATAAAACTCCCACTATGAAAAAACCACCAATTTTTTCAATGAAAATACAGGGATTTTCGAAAAGTTAAAAGGCAAACGGCCGGTAAAATCTATCTGGCTGGTCACAGCAAAATTCAATTAATACGTGCGCGACCATCCCTGTCGAAGGCGACCTACATAAATGACCTGATTGCAATGGCCTTCGGGTTTCTGATTAGAAGCTTTGAACCTGTAGCTAAAAATATCTGAAAAGGGCTTGTTGAGTAGGGTTTTATTTTTAAGCCCTCTGTAACGAGCGAGGAATGTGTTGTGTTTGGCTTTGAATATGGGTTCGTGTAAGAGACGATGAACCGATTCAATAATTATATTCAATGGGCAGCAGTAAAAAATGATTTACCTAAAGAAAATACTTTCGTAAATTTCAAAATGGCATTCAACCATTTTAAAGCTAGAAAATTGACTCATAAGGGCAAAAGTTTGCTTAAAATTAATTACTTAATTAAAAACAGATGAACAGAAATAATTTTTCTCCATCTAGCTCTTTCCACGTAGGTAAGCCAGTGAATTAATTATTTTTGAAACGGATCTATGAAACATTCATAAAGCTTTAATAAAGCTAAAGAGCTCTAGAAAATAAATGTCCACGTTTTAAGTTAGAAATTTTATTAATTGTTTTGTTCGTTTACTCAGAACGACTTTCCTTTTGGGAAATGAAAGAAAGGAAATTGAGCTTAGTTTTAGGAGAAAGCAATGCTTTTTGAATAACAATGAGGCATAGCTTTTGAATTGGTTTCAGCCGCGAAAGCGTAGTTGAAATGAAGCTAGGTATCATAATAATAAATACTAGTCTTTCATCGCAACACCCTAAATGGGTACATACTGTGAATTATATAAATTCACCTAATCACTTAGACCTGATGAATGTATGAATGAATTAAATAAATAAAAATACTGAATACTGACTTTTTCATCATTCATTAAGTAGAGCTTGTCAAAGTTTTTGTCATAAGCAAAATGATTTAAAAAATTCACCACCGAGGCATGAAGCGTTTTCAATAAAAGAAAAAGCCCCTATTTACATTAGCGCTCAATAGATTGCGTGGATCTCTCGCGGAAGAAGAGAGTTGTCATTTGGCTGTCAAGTCAAACTATGCAGGGTCTATGTGATATTATCCGACTTCGAAACGGAGGAGGTTCTATTATGTATTTGATATGTATGTATGGGTAACATAAGTACATAAAAAACATACATACAGCCCGTATGTATGTTTTTTATGTACTTATGTTTGTAAATTTTTGCGTCAATTATGGACCGATGTTGAAAATTATTTCGCTTGTGTGTAGAATATGATCCCGAGGTGCTCCCATAATCATCTTATTCCCGAGGGTTTGTATTTATCCAGCAAAACTTAAAAAAAGGGTAAAATTAAGGATTCGAACTCGGTATTTACTTATCTCAAACAATCTAATAATATTTTGAGAGATATTATATATTTATTTGGTATTTGAAGTAAAGGTGTTTTTCAAATAACATGGTGCTCATTATTATCATTGTAACCACGCCTCCATTCCATGACTATGCAATTTCCATGAACAACATGACACTGGCAGAAAAGTGGTAATCCAAACACATATTGCCAATAACAAAGAAGTCCAGTCAATCTCTAAGCGCTATCTTTTCTATCTAGTAGAACTATTATTTATAAACCAAATTTTATTAAAAACACAGTAGTAGGTTTTAAGAAAAAGGTTCTATAGTCAATGACCAGCTTTTTTTTTGTTCATTTTGTAAATGAACAGACGATAGCGTTACTAGCCATATTGCCTTGTCTTACGTTATCTTTATTTTCTTTAGTTTTGTGCAAAATAAGTCTTTACTGGTCAGCCATTTTCTCTGTCTCAATGACCAGTCCAACAGTTACAACATTCTTTATTGTTTTATAAACTAAGTCAACCCTTTCAGCCCAAACTGAGATTCCAGTCCTTTTTATATTCCACCCAAAGGTGCTGGAGAAAAGGTCAAAATCTCTAGTAAATAAACGAGGAAAAAGCTTTGTACCATTCTGTATATTACATGGTGCTTACTGCTTTTTTCTAGGTTCGAAGCTTTTTAGATAACTAGTTGATATACATATGTTAATTAAATTATACAAACGGTATTTGTATTCATATCAACTACCTCTGTGACACGTCGGGCTAAGATCCACCTGCGACGCAGAAGGTTGCGGGTTTGTTTCCCGTCTCGGGACAAAAGATCTGCAGATATTTGTTCCGGGTGTTCTGAATGTTTTCAATGTATTCTATTAAGTATATCAGTTATCTAGTACCAATGGCCATAAAACAAGCTCTGCTTAACTTGGGGCTAGATGATGCTGTGTGAATTTTCCAGCATATTTTTTTAGCGTGGGCCCAGCTGGCACAGGAACGCGACGCGGCACATACAGGGATCATGAAGCCTTCGCCCAATATTGGGACTATCCGGCTCGTTGAAATTTTAATAATTAGCCTACCTACAGCTATCAAGAATTATGTTCTTCAATCATAGAAAAACTCACTCAATACGCATTTTGTATAAATATTTATCCACCCACAAAAAACCCAACTTAGTATCCAAATCTTGAACATGATTGCCCCACGTTGGGGCGCCAATTCCTCAACCCTGTGATAGGAACATCCGTATAATTCAACGTCACAGCTAAACGGCTTACCGGCTTACCTGGCGAGGTGACAGTAATATATTAATTTAGTTCTGGCTTGATGCGGGTTTACCTAGTTTTATGACTTAGCAGTAACAACACGTAATATAAAACTTGTTTTTTACTGGCGTTTTGATTTCACATTTTGATAAACATGCTAAGATTTGATTCGTTAGTAAAAAGAAGGAAACACTTGCCGTATATGTTTGTGTTCTAAGACTCTGGGATGGACGCCAAAATATAAAGTGTCTTACGATTACCCTGAAAGCACTTTAGTAATCAGTAATCATGACGCATGCAACTAAGATTAAATATTGAAAAATTCAAAAGCCACTAATAATGATAAATAACATGCAAAAGTTCTTGTTGCCTTGAAATGGATTGACCTAAAGCTAATCATGAAACGTGTAATGAAACGTGGACAGAAAACAATCACAGCTAGAAACGTCTCTAATCAATACTAGATTAATCTCGCATGATCAATAACATGTCCGAGCGTCTCAATAATAAGAGCGCTATTCCAATCACTTCACTCCTTCCCCTGTCCCACACAATTCACTTCCCATCCGTCACATGTTACGTCATGCCGCATTATGACTCGCCCCAATTCTTCTACTGGCCCGCAGCCAAGGTCTAAAGGCTTGGGGAGCGGAGGAATTACAGCCATTCAACTGTAAAGTCTCTAAAATATCGTAGAAGCTTTATCAAGTCATCGTGAAGTATCTATTTACGGTTTGTGACTATTTAAACGACCTGTTTCATAAACAGAAGGTTCAATTCGATTGCTTATTATTGTTATTGCAAAACTTATATTTTTGCAGTACAACACAAGATTCTGAGACGAAGAAGCTGCCAGACGGACTGCTTCATTTATTCATAAATTTATTATGCAATACAGGTTCATCAAGAACCTTTATTTTGAAGTACATCAACATATTTTCATCTCATATCAAAAGCGTCCGAATTTACGATGCTATCTACAAACGCACACTGGCAGAATTGCCAAAGCCGACTCATAGCCAACACAGCCAAATTGAAGCAGGTCATGTTCAGGTTGTGCGCGTTTACCCTCAAGTTAAAGCAAGTTATTGGTAGAAAAGCAAATTTATATTTGGCATGGTTGTAAAACAGAATAAATAGAGGGGTAAGCGTGGTCGATGCATTTTATCTCAAGAGAATTAATGAAAAACAGAAACAACAAATAATGCGTATTAGAAAAGATGTTGCCAACGTACGAGTAATCGATATTCAAGACCTGCCTATCCATTCAAGTTACGACGAGAAATCCATTAGAACTAGCAATTATATAGCTAACAGAGCCTCGGAAACTCTGAAAGCTTTCTCGAGATAACGGTATTATGTACTACGAGTATTTGCAGAGTAATTCAATCAGACGGCGTGCATTCCTTGAAAGCTTTTCTATATGTAACGGAGGAGGGCTGGCCATTACGGTGATGCGTTTTACAAGATACAGGGAAACTTTAGTAAAGAGATTTATTTAGTAGATATCTAAAAACTACCGAGGTTTATCTATTTTGTTTCGTAGTTTAAATATTGATCAGGGTATAGAAATCTTAATTTGATCAATACTAATTTGTGTCTCACAGAAATACTGATTGGAAAATTTCTTATCACCAATGATTACTAAACGTGCCTAAATTCAAAGCCAGAATGTATGTAGTTCCATAGGATATAATAACTTAGAAATTAGTAGAACGACTTGAATATTCGTTTAGTTTTAACTCAAATATATTTGGTATTATTCTTGTGGCCGAATTTTCCAACATTTTTAAGTACATATATACATATTCAACAACAAACTCTCTCTCAATTAATCCTCCATAATTATGTATGTATGTATATGTAGATAGAGTATACGACCAGCCAGTGTTCAGAATTGTTTGTCAGTCGCGCAATCGATTTTAATACCGAAGTTGGTATTACAAATACTTTTTCCGAAGAGTGACCCTTCATATCGCCGTAACTTTAGTATCGCAAAGCCCCGCAGGTTGGGCCTAATCCAATCAAAACTTTTATCGCCACCATATCGCCACCGCCTGACTTTCCTCTTTGCTCTTAATTGAGTGCTCCCGAGGTTAAGGCAGAAATTGCTCTTTAACGGTATTTAGCTTCAGGTATTGTGCCATTTTTTGGCTTTTGCTATTTTTAGGATCGATATAGTCTACTCTATTAGAAGCCGATCAGATGTTTAAGTCGGCAACAACCTCAGGGTCTATCTGATCAAGGCCTTACACATCCACGAAGATTGGTTTATGTAGAGTTCGTGGGCGAACTGACTGCTGGACTGAAGGAGTTGTGGATGATGACGAAGCGTGGATTCGAAAGTTACCCCAATTATATCGTATACATTTTACAACGCTATTAAACGTTGGTTATACTCTAGCTATTTATTTTGTCGAGGATATGATGGGCCTAAATGTGTACGTTAGTTTTCAGAATTTTTCCCAAATATCACCAGGAATATAGAGAAAATAATACTATCACTATCGTATAAGGTTGCAAATCTCAGTTTAGTGTCGCGATTTCACGAATTGCGGCTAACACTAGGTATAAGAAAATCCAGAAAAACAAGCAATAAAAGCTCACAGTAGGCTAAGTAGAATCCTCGCCCGCACTTAAGCTAACAGCCCACTCGGGAATGTTTGTTCATTAAGTTTTATAGAGAACGGTAATGGCTCACTGGCGACTGAGTGCTAGGCCTTACTTCGCAGTTGTTTAAGATGACCTTTACATTGCATTATTAAGGAACGAATTAACGAATACAAAATAAATTTTTAAAACATTATTTATTCCGCTTTCCGTCAGCTCCTACAGACTTTATAGTAAATCTAGATATTCGTCGCACTGTGCGAGATCAAATGTTTTTATATAAATTACTTAACAATCTCATTGACTCCCAATTGTTACTTGAAAATATTTATTTACATTGTCCACGGGCCTCATCTAGGAAAAAGAAAACTTTTTGGATTCCAACATCTCGAACGAATTATAGGAAGAACATGTTTCTGAATAGAGCTTGCAATAATTATAACAAATTTTTCAACGAAATTGATATTTTCGACTCAATCGCCGCCGTCTCGTTTCGTAGAAGCATTGAGGGCATTGCTGCCGCCAACAAAGAAATTACTTAGTTTAAATTATTTTATCTTGAATTTAGTCTTTTCCTCTTTTTAATTGATATAATGTTTTATCTTTTTTAATTTTGATATTCCAATTAATTATTTTGCTAAAACACATTCCTTTATTGTTAGTAATAATTTCAACATGGATAGAATACGTTTGTTAAAAGTCTGTTCACTAGTATTTATGTGTAAAAATGTTTACAGTGGAGACTTTACTGGTCTAAGAAAATCCTAACTGTATTATCTTATATATCTATGTACTGTCTGTCTTCCAAATAAATAAAATAAAATAAAATAAAAATAAGAATTGGAGATAAGTCACGCGACTAAGGTTACTGGAGAAAGCTGCTGTGCTGACGAATCATCAGCAAGCAGGTAATGTACCGTCCTGAGGCGCTCTCTATTCACGGGTTAGCTCCAGTATACGGTAACCGTTTGATTCATTATTATAACACGTAGGGTAGCGTTCTTCTGAAAGTTCGGATGATCAGCGGGGTTTGTCGGTTTACTTTGACGTAGACGTAAAGTAGGGGAAAATAGAAATATATAAGAGGAAAGAGGAGAAACTCACCCGCACCATGGTAAAATTGTAACTCTTTCTTGCCCTTGGTTGAAATCGCAACTCTTTCTTGCCCTACCACAACAATGTTTACAATTGTAAACATTGTTCACGAATAAATCATCTATCTACATATCTTTGACGTAGAGCTAAACTGAACTCTGTCATAAACCTGAATTTACATTATATCACTATATAATGTGAATTCAGGTTTATGACACCCGATTATCATTTACACATGCAATAAACACCGGTTCACTTCTTATACTTAGAATGAAGACTTATCAAGAATTAATTGTTGGTTTGATAACAAACAAATGACTAACTTGTAAACATTGTTCACGAATAAATCATCTATCTACATATCTTTGACGTAGAGCTAAACTGAACTCTGTCATAAACCTGAATTTACATTATATCACTATATAATGTGAATTCAGGTTTATGACACCCGATTATCATTTACACATGCAATAAACACCGGTTCACTTCTTATACTTAGAATGAAGACTTATCAAGAATTAATTGTTGGTTTGATAACAAACAAATGACTAACTAATACGCTAATATTAGTGCAAAGAACACCAGTTCCCCTTATAATAATGGTTTTTGACGAAACTGATAATAATAATAACTATGCTTATAGTATAAAAAAATGACTTTTCTAAGTGCTTATTTGTAAGCCTAAAGAAATAAAGTTATTGATTCTGATTCTGATACTACAAAAGAATGCAATACGTACGTTCTCCTCTACGGTCTTCTTGATCTTGGCGGTAGTCTCGCTGACCTTGGCTCCAGCCTTGTTGACCGCGGAGTACAGGAATCCTCCGAGGGACTTCGCACCGGCCAGGGCTTTGGTAGTCACTGCGGAGGACGATCAAATTTGAACAGTTAGCTTATGGTGCGCGTTGAGACAAATAAATATCTAATGTTTTGTCTCGCTTTTCTTGCGAATATGAAACAAATGCACGATAAAACGGCCGACAAAACATTGTCGGGGCGCGCATCATATCCCGTCTGAACTAGAGTTGAGCCGTATATGATCCAAGAATGAAAGCGGAGGGCCACAGCAGCGGTCCAAGGGCAAGCAAGCGGTTGTTGAAAATTGTCATCATGAGTTTGAAAGGATTATTTTCACTCTGGTTCTTCTGACACCCTGGTTTTTTCTATAGGGGACAGGCATAAATTGTGTCAACCGTATGCAACGTGGAAAAAACCTGAATGAACACATGCTGCCTGCAAGTGTAGTTTCGTTCCCATCAGAATTCAGAACATTTGTGTATAAATTTTGATGCAAAGCTGGGGTTTTTTGTTAAATTTATCAAACCAGGGACAATTTTATACCATCAACGTCACAGGAATTTATTTTCCTGTGAGCAATGTTGTGTGTATGCAAAATAAAAAATATAGTTAAAAACTAAAACCCGACTACATAAAAGTCTTAAACAAGCGTTCACCTATTGCCCATAGCATTTTCTTTTTATACTTAGGTAGTCGGAGGCACCCACCCCATATACCTAGGGTACAATTAGTAACAAAGGCCTTCGACTTTTATGTAGTCGGGTTTTAGTTTTTAACTATATTTTTTTACCATACATATATCGATACAATATATGTATATCGATACATTTTTTCATTTGCCCATTCCTAGATGACCCGTTGCCATGGTAACAAATAAACAAGAGGTCTCCATGGCAACGGGTGTGTCATCCTTCACTCATCACATCAAACTAAATTAGACTCGAACTGTAACTAGATGTCGTCTCTTGCAAAATTGTATCGCGCTATCGAAGTGTTCCAGCTGTAATTTAGACCCAGCTATCTCTTAAGACCCTCAGTTTTGTCGGACACCATATAGCCTATAACCATCGGGGTAATGAGACGAATCAATCGATACCGCACTTGTTGCAATCGAAGTATTAGTTTCAGCGCTACGTGGGAACAAAGAAATCGGCTACACACATACATACATACATAGGGTGCTAAAATCATAAGCCTCCGGTAGTCGGGTAAAAATAAAACGTGTCACTCCGACAAACGTGTTAACCAAAGGATGATTCACCGTTATCGGTAGCTACGTTTAGGTTTTCATAATAACAATAAAATGATAAAAATAACATAAAAGGATCATAAAATAATACTAACACTCTTGCATGTCAGGAACTTCGATAGCGTCAACTGAGAAATACTTTTTACTTTGCGCATCTGAAAAATAATAGCACCAAAAACATAATAAACAACTAAAATCTAGCAGGATCGAGTAAAATAAAATTAAACCAAGCTAAAACATATGCTAAAACATACTAGTACATAGTGCAAAGTATTACAAAAAACCTCACGGAAACATAATAATTTTTATTGCTACTCTTTATATAAGAGGGCTGCTATTTAGACTGGCTAAAGAAAGCTCAAAACAGGAAAACATGGAGTAAAATGGAGGAGGCCTTCACTCGATGAGAGGTCCTTAATAATACATATTATTAATTTCAATTAAATTACCTAAATTAATTATTATATAAATTAATTCTCATTACTATTCACAACTAATTTTTTTTGTAAATTTCATTTTATTAAGGAAATAAAAGGGCTTTATTATTATATAAGAGGGCGTGAGGGAACAGGGAAAGGACACTAATCATATGCTTTTATTTCATTTATAACCATAACAAAAAAAAACCTAATCATAAGTACAAGATAATTAAGCCAGTAATCTAAGCAATAATCATCTGATAGAAGCCTTTTGCTATTTTAATACTACTTTACGTACTGCCTCATACCATGGGCGTGGCGCATGGCGTATACGGCGCGCGGCGGTCGCGGTAAAAATTGACCCCGCCAACTCAGCACATGGATGTCATGATGATGCACTCCTAGCCGAATTTCGACCACGGCGGCCATTCTCAACGGAGACTAGCCAGTTGCGCAGGACATTATTATTATATAGAAGTGTGTGCACAAACACAGGTGCACTCTCATAATCCGATGGGATGGCAGACCGACAAAACCGGGGAGAGGTCAGGCGTAGGACAAAAGGTTTAACGTGCTTTCCGAGGCACGGGGGTGTAACACCGCCATCTTCCTGGGTCCGGGCTGTTCCTGTGAATATTTCTTGCTAGGAAAACTTCAGTAACAATACTGGCCCGACCCGGGATTTGGAACCCAGGCCCTCATTATCAGCGGTTGAACAAGCTGACCGCTAGATCAACGAGGCGGTCATCAAGAGATGAATGTCATAAGAGTAACCAAACTTTGGTAACCAAAGTCAAGGTTCCTTCTGTGTATGATACCTAGACTGCGATCACCGGTCCGCCTGCCAAGCGCGATGAATATGACAACACCTCCTCTTTTAGGGAGGCATGTTCAACACTGGACTGGTTGTGTGCTGAACAGTAGACAGCCTACGCAGTCTGAATTTTTGGTGGATAGCGGGCGTATATTTCAATTTTGAGTGTATTTTTGACAGATTTCACTGGACAGGCTTACGTTCCCCTCTCCCCGCTGCTTACCAAATACTCAAAGGGTAGGCTCATTTGAGTATTTGTATTTATTCAAAAACATGTAGCTCTATTTTTACATATTCTACGTAATATTACATATCACATAGTGACCCGTGCCTCGGAAAGCACGGTAGACCTTTGGTCCTGCGCCTCACCTCTCCCCGGTCGTTTTGGTCTACCTTCCCATCGGATTTATTTATTTATTGTGTACATTACATAACAATACACATACATAAATTAAAATAAAAAATAACATAATACAGTCAATACAATTAGAGGATGTCTAATAATGAATTAATATAGGTACTGATAAAATAATTAATAATAACATTCACAAAATAAAAAACATTTTCTCATTCATTTGGTCCAGCTGTCAGCGAATAAATCAACATCGGGGCTGTCATTCAGGAGAGCCTTGAGAGCGAGGGAATAGAGAGTGCGTTTGCGCACACACTTGGGCACAATAATATGCCCTACGCACCTGACTAGTCTCCGTTGAGACTGGCCGCCGCGCCGTGGCCGAACATTCGGCTAGGAGGACATCATTACATAGTAGCAAGGAAGTAACTCATACTAGCATTCAATAGCTGTAATATTCTCAATTATACATGTAGTGTCCTCAGGACTTACCATTGCCAACCCCTGCTGGCTGCTCCTCGGTGGGGGTCCCACCAGTGGACGCCGGTCGGCTGTCGGCGCCGCCGGTAGCGCTATCGAAAACAACCAGTTATTGTACTGTAAGAAATGATTGGCTTACTTGACTCTATCATGAAACAAAGTCCTGGTACGCCTCGGCTGGTTTTTCTTTAAAAAGTACAGATCTTGAGCTCACTAATAGTTAAAAAAGCCTTCTCTCGAAATTGCCAGATATTATGAGCGTTAACGAGTTATTAAACTGTAGGAAGAGGTACCTACTGGCTTGTGCTGAGAAATACACAGATTTTACTTTACTTTTCTTTGGGTAGAAAGCCCACGTTAGAGAGGTCTAGCTAAAATCGGCAACATACATGAAGGCGGTTTAAGATGCATTATATAATTGATTCGAAAATTAATCTAAGATCTATTTAGTAAAATCGCTACGTTACCGATAAGTGGTATATATATTTCTCGAATGAAAATCTATAGTTGCGTTTCGGAGTAAATATCAGAATAAGTACATAGAAAACATCGAAAATGCATAAAAATGACAAATAAATAAGAATGGGGTTTGAGCAGAATAAATGAGTTTGCAAAAGTTTGAAAGTGTTCAGTTTTTTGCGATTTTCATGCAGTGTATCTTGTAGGAATGTTAGACAATGGTAGAAATCGTAACAGTTTACTGAAGGTTCTTAAACAACAGAATGGAAAATACCTACGGTTGTACGAGTTTGAACCTTCTTATCTAAGTATTAAGATTAACTGAGTAAATATCCTCAAATTTTATCGCGCATCAGTAAATTCCCCGGCGCAATTCCTAACATTTATTTTTTTCCTGATATCAAATTACTCCCCAAACAAAATGTCAGACACTACGATGCACAAATTGCACACTTATCTCATAGTTTGTACCTTTTATGTATTAATTTAGATAACCTACAGCAATACGTTCTTTTCGTGATTTTCTGATTCGTGATCGCGCATTCACTAAATCAGTTACACACTTATCTCGAACCCCGCAAGCAATAGAGTATATTCTTAACAAATCGTAACGAGACGTATTATAGACAAAGCAACTGCGTAGCACCGTTACCGCACCGATTACTTTGACGAAAAATGCCGAAATATTACTTAAAAGTTTCCGCGAGCTCGACGCTACTGACTGGTGAGAAACAACTCAAACGAGGTGTCCTGAGAAGTCTTGTGTCCAAGATTTACTTTAGGTTGCTGAACCATAGGAGTAACAATTGTAAAAAAGGGGAATGATTATAATCAGTGCATATTTTGTGCAGAGTGCATATTCATGGCGTCCATGGATAGTGCACTGAAGCTGTGTCTGCATGAACCATTGCAATAAGCTGATATAGTTTTGCTTGATAAGCTAAGTATCTTGTGGTTATAATTGGATTAATAATTGAATTGAAAAAAGAATTTGTCTGATTGGCCTTGTTATTTTATTATTACAGTTACAGTTTTATCAAGATAATATTACAAGCATTTAATATCTTCATGATGACTCTTCTTTTTTTATTAGTAGGTTGTATAAGTAAAATTTTAATGAACAGGTATGACTAACCAATTTTCAGCTCTTTCACAACTGGTTCACTATTAAGTGCCCAGTGAATCAAAACCAGTAAATAAACATGCTGAGGTTTTTCTTTAAAATATAAAGATTACAAGGCCAACCACCAAAAACTTATTCGTCAACTGACTTACCTGATATCAAGTCAGTTAACTGGTTAGAACTGAGGAAAAGCAGCAACCAAACAACAGCAGTGACTCAATTATCTGCCAAACCCCTCGTACCTATTATACCTAGAATTATCATCATCATCCTTCCCTTCCAGTTTGGTCTCAGCTACTTCGGGCTCAGCGGGAGCTGGTTCGGGCTCCGCAGGGGGAGCTTCGTTTTTCCGGAGACCAGGGACTGGCACGGAGCTAAGCCAGCCTGTCATTTGTGACTTGACGTTGGTGATCATTTCCAGTTTGCTGCCAGGTTTAGTTGGACTGCTGGTGAATAATAAATTTTTTATTAGTGTTTTTCTTGTTAGATTTGCACTTTCAACAGCAGTGGGCACAGTCTGGTTGTGAATGCTAATGATGACTACCTAACATTCTTGTAGGTAGGTCCTTGTAGGTAGCCGCCTAGTGGTCTGGATTGCAACAGATCAATACCACCTTGACCTACTTTGCTATTCAAAAAGACTCGATTGCTATTCAATATGGCAAATAGATTCCTGTTTCTAATGAAAACTGTAGGAATTTTTTAACCAGGTTCCCTGTGTTCTATTCATTTTCCTAACTGGATTAAAGTAGTAGATGAAAGATTACAATTATATAGTACGATTTTCTAGAAAATTTGTAACGGAGAAGGAAATGCAGTGGAGCGTTGCGAATACAAAAATGTAAACAAAGAAACTCGCTCACCTAGTTTTTTCAACCTCGCCTGTCGCGGAGGGTTCGCCCGTCACCTCTTTCGTGGGAGTAGGGACCTCCTCGTCTTGAGGCTCTCCCTTCGCAGCCCCCATCCACGAACTGACTTGATTCGTAAGCCCTGAAAACATTTTCACAAGCACTCGATTCGAAACTACACAACACAATCACAGCGATTTTCACTATGCAGCGACAGAATCGCACATGACCCGCGACGCGGAAGGACTGGTGTGCGCCTGTGAAACGCGTGATCAGCTGAAAACTAATGGGAAACCGCGATCGACCGGGAAAATTCAGGAATACCCCACTGCGCATGAAAACTTGCGCTGCGCTATTTACTATGTACAGAGATCAGCGAAAAATTATTGATCACGAACGTAGGAATCTCGACCTTCCATGAAGGTAGTAGAGTCAAAAATAATAAACTTGAACGAATAATGTTCAACTTTTGCTAATGACTGTATGCAAACGTCAAGTGTCAATTGCCAAATGTCAAAAATACAAAGTGCCAGCCACAGATAATAATAAGGCAAGAACAAACGAAATTTATTGCGACTAACGATCTGAATATTTAATTTTATACAGATCATGAAAATCTAATCTTGATACTTATCTATGATATTTATAATGATTGCGAGCTATGCAACTTGTAAAATGCAAGTTTTATCAATTGGTGTATTTTTTGGTTGAGAATGTAAACGGAATGAAAAAAAATAACACTACGCAGTAATTTTCTTTTCTGTAGAAGAAAGCTAACTTTGCCCACGTCTGAAAAACCCTAAAATATCTGTGCAAAATGCCAAAATCTGCCAGCCAAGTAAAAACATGACATTTTTCAGAATTTTCAGATAGATTCGTAATTTTATTGTTTGCAGTGAATTTTTGCTATTATCACAGTGTTTTTTGTTACAAATGTAGTTATCAGTGTCCTTTATTTACAATATTTTCGAGCCCTTCTCGAAATCTTGGGCCACTAACAAAATGACGGAAGCGAGAAGAATTCAGCTTCACCTTGGAAAATGCATAGAGGATTTGGATAAAATGCACAATGTTCCCGACCTGAAGGCGAAACGAGCGACGCTGTAAGTATTTTCCTCCATTTCAAACACAAAATTTTCCTGTAAATTAGTTTGAGACTAAAGATATTGCTATGAACGTTGTAGGTTATGCAAAACTGCTCAGAAACTGTTCGAGAGCGCAGAAGAGCACCGAGCAAAGGGCGATGAAGAATACTCCTACGTGTTTTACATGAAGTATCTGCGGGTGGTGGCTTTCATCAGCAAAGACAAGGAGTATCTGAAGGATAAGTCCTACTTCAACAACATGCTAGGTGTAAAGAACCCCACAAAGGCTTTGGATGCTGCTGAGAAGCTAAAGATTAGTTTGATTGACAGGTGAGACAAATAAAACAAATAATAATTGAAAGATGAGATTTTTGGTAGCAATAACAGTGATTTCATCCTTGATCATAAAATTGCAATAGGTAATTTAATTTCCTGTTTTTGCTTTCATAAATGTCATTGATGATATTATGCTTAATTTTCCTATGATATTGTTGTACATTTTAACGATGTATGCTGTAGGTGTGCACATATAATGTATATATTTTAATACAACCAACTCGTATTTATTAATTACACCACTTATAACTTGAAAATGACTGAACCAATTTTAATTAAGTATCTTTGATTTGTTCGATTTGCCTCTAACTGGAGTAAGTAACTGTAAAAAAATTAGGGTTCCACCCCAAATTAAAATTCAACTGGGGTGGAGCAGCAGGCACAGCTAAGTAGTAAATTTATAATTGGTAATTCATGTTTTGGCCAAATGCCATGCCAATCATCAATATAATTCATATAAATAGCAATCCATAATCGGTACAATAGCATAAAGAAATTTCTTATAAATAAACTTGAGAAAAAAAAAAAAAAAAAATTAAATTAAATAAAGTACCACAACTCTTAGCTTGGGGCTAGATGATGTTGTCTGAATTGTCCATCATTGATAAAACCGCCTATTGCACTGTTTATGTATTAGATTGAGATATAAGATTTTTGTATTGGTGTTATGTTTCAATAAAGAAATGATAATTACTTAAATGTTTGAAACTCATTCAAATATTAAACTTACATATTATGTTCATCTTAAGACTCTTTCCACTTCCATCTAACTAAAAGATATAAATAATGAGGCAGTTGCCCCACCTTGGAATGCTACAGGCTATTAAAAAAACAATAAAATATTTCAGGTACTCCCGAGAACAGAAAGTGAAACGCCTGAATGACATAAAGGAAAATGAGATGATAAAGCAGAAGATTGAGGAAAACAGGAAGAAGGCCATGGAAGTGGTGCCTCTTAATGAACCTTCTGTGGGGTTACCAGGTTAAGATTGTTACTATGCCCTAGTTATTGATGAACCGGACACACAAAAAGCTTGAAAATGGTCCTCAAATCTTGGTATATGATACAATGAAGCCTCCAAACATTCTTTAAATAAATAAAGTCACATTTATTTCAACATAGTAGGTACAAAGTTAACATAAACATTCTTTAGCATTGGTAAATGTTTTTGCATTAGGTACCACAACTGACTACACCACTCTTCACAACTACTTAATTAGGCAAGCTATATTAGGGCTCATGATAGAAACAAGTATATATGTTCTTTCTAAGGTTGCTATCGTGGAAACCAATTAGTGACCCATATTACACACCCCATATGTTGATTAATACTTGCTCATAACTGCGCTGAAAAGGTCTGGTCGCGACGCATGGCATTGCAGGTTCGATTCCCGCCATAAGACAACTGATTCTACGATCTGCACATATCTGTTGTGGGTGTTCTGGTTTATGTATAATAAAACATATTGGGTATGTTATGTATATCATAACTATTATTGATTCTCGAAGAGAGAGTCCTTTGCCTTTAAAAGACAACACATTTCTAACATGTTCCAGATCCAGACGAAGTAATCATCAGCAGCGAGCTTCTCTACCAGATCCTGAAGAGCGGTAAAGTGAAGGTGATGATCCTGGATGCTCGACCTGGCAAGGACTACATTGACTCGCATATCAATCATCCTGCTTGCATCAGTGTGCCTGAGGAGTGTATATCACCTGGGTGAGATATATTTTACTTACAGTGGACTAATTATTATTCAGCCAAAGTGCCTTTTCACATACATATGGTCATGGCACAGTTGCTGTGTCGTGTAAGTATAAATGAACACTTCATAGTATGTATGGATCCAATATATCCTCTTACATATGTAATGAAGTCCACGCTGACGACGACGTCGAAGTAATAGGAGTGCTATATACGTACTTACAACATTCGATTTAATAATAAAAACGACCGACGTGACATCTTCAGGACACTTCGATAATACAGCGACCACCAGCGCCGTGCGACCGTGTGTAAACCGAGAAACATGTGAATACGCAAACTACTTTTGCTGTGAACTAAAATACTCACTTACCCAGGTAGTCAAATGCAATGTGATCGAAAGCTGGAGTGCCTGAATCAGATTTACACTTCACACTAATATTAAAAACGAGAAAGTTTGGGTAGGTGGCTGGATGGATGTTTGTTATTAATCCCAAAATGCCAAAACTCCAAAACTACTGACTGGATTGATTAGGCTGAAATTTTGGTTAGATGTAGGTTGAGACGTGGAAAAACATGGCTACTTTTTTATTCGATAATTCAGTTTCCATGGGATATATATTACCTTAGGCCTTTTCCACATGCATATGGTTGCCGTCTAATTGGCGCCGTGCCGTGTAAGGGCTTACTCCAGTTTTCGATCACATTGCATTTGACTACCTGGGTGCGTATTTATATAGTTCACAGCGAAAGTAGTTTGCGATTTTTTTTTACTTTGAGTTTTTGACTAACGTCGTTATTGAGTATACATTTTCACGGTGAAACGAAACTTGGTCATAATCATCATCGTCAGCCAGTATATGTCCACTGCTGAACAGGGCTCCCCCAAACGACGCCACGAATAGCGGTCCTGAGCCGCCTCCAACCAACGACTCCCTGCGACTTTCGCATTGCATCGCGGTCGCCACTCGAAAACCTTTACCTACTCCGCAACGGATATCGGTTCTACGAGCTATATAGCCTGCCCATCGCCATTTCAGCCGTTCTGCGAGCTACTCGCGGACTCTATCGCGTAGAGAAACTCCGAGCATAGCTCTCTCCATAGGTCATAATCATAAACAATCATTTATTTGCAAGAATGAAAAAAAATATACATTAATGTTTGTCAGATCTTAAAACTATTTTAGTTATTGTATTCAGCCTGCATGGCGCAGGCCATGGCCATGCAGGCGTGCAAATGTTCTGTAAGTGATAGTATTACAAGTATTAGTCATATTACATTTTGAATTTCCAAATATTCGTTCACTTAACTCAACAATTTTAACACTATTAAAATGAGGTCAGAAAATCTGTTCACTCCACTGACTAACTAGTGATGTTCATATAATAAGCTGTTATTTTCTTTTCCAGTCAATCAGCGAACGTGCTAGAACAGACCCTCCCCTCCGAATCGCGCTCCGTGTGGGCGCAACGAGCCTCCATGGAACTTATTGTACTGTTGGACTGGAGCAGTGCAGCCGTCATACCGGGCAAAACTCTGTTCCTACTCAAGACTATACTGTTGAAGGTAAGACTTGACAGACCGCGAACTATTGATTCCAACGAGAAATCGCGCTAAGAAGGCGCTAAAACTAAGAGGGAATTCAGTTTATAATAGTCAAAAAACCGGGGGAAATCATACTACAAACAGCCCCGAGGCGGAAATCGAAACCGCACCGCCCGCTGCAGCGCAGAGGTCGTTAAAAATTCATTGAACATTACTTTTAATAATTGCAATTATGAATCACATATACAGATGGATGTTGATGTTTTCCTAATTTATTTCCTAATGACTTTCAAAATTATACACAACTCCCTTACCATAAGCCTTTTATGTTTTATAAACTGTGACTATGTTTTCTCCAGTGGGACGTAAAAGTGCAGTACTCTAGAGCCCCGCTAGCTCTCACCGGCGGCTACGAGGACTGGGTGCTAAAGTACCCCGCGCTCACGACCAACCCGCGCGCCACGCCGCCCAAACACCATGACATTATGGACGACATGCTGAGTAAGCAACTATCCACTATCCACAACTCTTACCTCCACTACTGAATCTGCTTCAATCTGGAGCCGTATAATAACAACGCTTACCATTGAAACCATATGTATAAATTTATTTCTTTGTGGTTATTAGATAATTGATCTTAAATATAGTTTTAGGTCAGCACAATCTACTCTTTCGAGCGTACTAAAATATACATAGCAGGTGGATTGGTGATCGCACTAGAGGTGTGCAAAATACACATAAGGAAGCTGTTGCCCTTCCTCGGTTAGGTTCCCTTAGTCGGTTCCTACGACATCCACGGACTTAGCTGGAGTGCTCGATTATTACGCCGCGATAGTCATGGCGCGAAATGTTATCGCCTGAAAATCTGTTAGGCCGTGTCAGGGTGCACCCGCAGTGAAGTAAGTGTAAACTATTTTACCAGACCCAAGTAGGTCCCAGACCTGGTATTCATTTGCGATTTTTGCAGGTGATATCGACTACCCCGAATGGACGGACGCGCCGGCCGCGCCGCCGGTCTCGACGCCCGCCGCCCCCGCGGGGAGAAGGGAGCCTACTGTGGATAGGAGCAGTAAGGTAATAACGAAAATGCTCTCACTTGACATAGCCTGGCACACCTGGGTGCTAAAATTACAGGGACTTAGAGGAATTCGAATATATTCATTGACATTGAATTATATTTATTTTAGAATTTGTTATTAATTCATTCATTTTATATTTGTATTTAGAAATTGTAAGTTTAATAAAGTGTAATTAAAAATTAACATTTGCTTGCCATGTTAGGTAGAATGTAGCTGGACGTATTATTATATTAAGACCTTTATTGTAACATATATTCTGCCAAATAAACATCTTTAATCTTTAAAAAATCATATTTAGGAAGCTGAAAGAATGAAAGGAGACCTATACCTATCCAGCAATGGGCTATGTCCAAACTTCAAATCATTTATTTGCAAAGAATATGGCTAGAATATTGATTTTGTTGTAAAAGTACTCTTTGTCACTGTGCAAAGTATACTCTGCTGTTTCAGCATATGAAAAATAATTATAGTATTGAACGTATAAATTAGGCAAATTATAGATACATGTATGTAGATTATTACAATTATTCTGAGAATGTACTTAAGTTAATTAGTTTTAAACCTAGATAGTAAGCATTTTGGTGTAAACTGTACGCCACTATCAACTTTTAATAAATAAATGTGTCATTACCATTACATACATTGAAAGCAGTAGATGAGGCTTACACAGGATTGATTGTGGGTGTTAAAGGAGAGGCAGTGGATGTTAACGGGCCGACATGTTATGCTAATGTTACTCTTGTGGCTTACCTAGTCTATGCCACTAAAGCATTCTATATCATCGTCACCATCATCCGTAGCTGGATTGCACCCACACCTTGGTTTAGGCACCCAGAGCTAGATTAAGGAATCTTGAAGTTTGTGTCTCACGGTCCTGCGCTATCCGCATCCTTTGACGACACACATTCCTTCACAGTCTACATAATTTCAATAAAATTATTGAAATCACTGTTTGTATTCTAGACTACTCATAATTACGTTCCCTCAGGTGGCAGCCCTGCAGATGTACTCTGAACGTGCACGCAACATGCAGATGATTCTGGATCAACAGGAGCGCATCGCGGACACCTCGCTCAGTCTAGAAAAACAACGGATCGAGGCGGAACAGGTAATTTAATTCGAAAAACATTTAAGTATCTTCCTGGGATTCGCGTGAAGTTGAATAAATAAAGGTGGTGGTTTGTGCTGTGACAGAGAGATGAGACTATACCGAAGATAGAGATGGAAGATTGAGACAGTGTCTTCGGTGGTTCACTGTGAAACCACCATAGTGGCCTGGGGGCCTACTCGGAAAAGGAAAACCAAAGTTTCTTTTTCGTGTTCGTGCAAAACCAACTCTTATCTCCATTGCATAAGATTAGCGTTTGCACGAAAAAGAATCAGAAACTTAGATTTCGTTTTTAAGAGAACGGGCCCAGCACTGCCACCTGACTTTCATACAAATTTTATCAATAGTAAAAAAATCCGAAAAAATCTTGGTTTTTCTCTAGCTCTAGATCTAGCCTGCCATTTCACTGACCAAATGTTTACTATTTGGGATTCTGTGATAGAAAATCCAGTTATAGCTTTATGGTGATTACTAGTAAAACGTGGTGGTCGAACCAGAAGCAGATGGCGGGACGAGTCAAACGCTTACAGACTGATCACCAGGACCTTGGCTAACCGAGTGGTCCAGCGATCTGAATTAATTAGGTAAAACTGTTTACCAGTCTTACATCTACATATGTAAATGAATGTTTTGTTTCCAGGACTGGGAGAAGGTGCACCAGCAGAGAGAGACAGAGCCTCAAGATGACGTGAGGGCCATGTACAAGCTGAGAGAACAGGAGATCATAAGCCAGCTGATGCAGCTTGAAAACAAACAGTATGATATGGTAAGCTATTACTCAATCTTCTGTAGTCCTATGGCCCCCATCGGAGCAAAGGATAGTCCAACAGTTCGCCATCTGTGGGAGGCTAAAGCATTGTTGGTGTGAATCCTACACTGCCCTACTAATTGCACTTGCAGTCATCGATATGGTTGGGCCATGTCGATTACTGCAAGTGCAATTAGTACGTCGAGTATTGTTTGCGCTTCAGTAAACAAGAGGGATTCATCACCGAGGTTTCTTTGACCAGCCACGTTTGCATTTCACTTGAAGATTCGGTTTAGTAATTTAATTTCCTGATCGGCGCGGTTGCAAATAGTGAACTATCCTAATCCACTTCCACGAAAATTTTGTAGCCTGAAGACCCATCGTAGCATTTCAGTGGAAGATAACTGGCAACTGTCAAAGATTCTGATTAGATCAGATTCATTCTTTCAGGAGGGATTGTATTAAATGGATTCGGGTGGGATGTATCTCAGTATTATGCGAGCTCTTATTTATCTGTTATTATTATCTCTACAGGAACAAGAGAACCAAAGCCTACGTGAGCAACTAGATGAATACCAGCGGAAAGAAAGGGAAGAGGCGGAGAAATTGGCCGAGTCCATCGCAGCTGCCGACACGCCTAGTCCTGAGGCTCAAGGTAAATTGTTACAAATGTAGTTGAGTCGCCGTATAGCAGTGGACCGCGAATCTCTCCGAATGAGCGCTGTAGCGCCTGTATCTAGCAATCTTTCACAGTACAATGTATTAAACACTTACTTTGAGGCATGGCTTCGTTCGCCTAAATAAAACATAGCCAGGCTTGCTCTTTGATGCAGCGGAGTAAGATACTCCGCTGCGTTTTCAGCATCAGTATGTTTTAGACGGAGTTATTTTCTCAAAGAACATGGACGCACAACATGTTGGAACATGTGTCCTAGAAGCCTTGGCCCGTGGTAGGTACCTCCTGTCGTCAGGACAAGAGGTACCTACCACGTGCAGTTAACACATTGAGTGCTTCCGCGCCAGGTCGCATCGCTAAAGCTTGGCAGTAAACGCGTTGAATTGTTCAAACAATAGAGATTTAACTCCTACGATGTCCCCAGAGGAAAACCAACGTCGCGTGTCGGTCTCTCGTCGCCGCATCGCCGCCGCAGAGAGCGCACGTAGACAACTGCTTCGAACCAGGGAGCATTTGGAGCGCGAGCGGACCCGCCGGCTGCAGCTAGCTAGGGCCAAAAGGAAACCTACTGACAAGGTAAGTTAAACACAATCAAAGTATGTTTATCAAAATATTTTTTTCATTTGCCAACCTATATCTTCTTTCACTCAAACGCCACCGTCAATATTGTTCTTTTATGTCCATTACATCCCAAGGTTGCCTGGAAGAGATCGCTCAAAGTGATAAGGCCGTCCTTTATACTTAATTGATTGTAAGCATTTCCTTCTGTATTGTATTTTGTGTGGTATAATGAAGAGTTCTCGATCTATCTAGATGAACACTCTTTCCATATTAAACTATTGCCGAGGTAGAGAGTGAGATCTCTCGCGGCTACATCACAAGTAACATAGAGCGAAGAGTTGAAACAGAACTGAGAATGATATAAAAGATTTCCCTGTCTGTATTTAAGACCCTCGGAAAAATAATTTTTTTATATGTTTTCTAGATCTGTTTACATTTTCGTTATAAAATAACATTACACTATTGCACACCAAGAAAATATAAATAAACAGAAAAATATAGATAACATAGTTGCACAATGGGCGGCCTTATCGCTAAGAGCGATCTCTTCCAGACAACCTTGGCCTTATGACTCACATAATAGCTTACTGCTAAGCTGACTAAACTGAATCTTGATCTCCGGCACAATACTTCTCCAGGCATTGGTTTCGAACTGTCTCTCGTCACCTAAAATAATCGAATTCGCTTAGAGCTTAATTTAATTTTAACTTTTACCTGACAAATCTTCAGAATCTTCAGAATTCAAGAAAATTCAGAAAAAAGGGGAGACCACCCGATAGCTTTCTCTGACTGTTTTAGTATAAATGAAAATAATATAAATTGTTGGTCCAGGATGATGAAAGTGGAGATGCCTACATGGTGTCTCCCACAGACAGCCCCGGAGCCACCGGGATGAACCGCTCCCACTCCTCTCCTAACATCGCTAAGGTAAGATATCTCTTATATTACAACCTTTTATTATAAGAAAAAAACCCTAAGCTCCCGGCGAGTTTACCTTAAAACTTGATTACAGCTGACGAAGGCCATCTGCAGTTCACCCATTTTGATCTAACGTAGCTTAGAATACTCAAATATATTAGTTGCCTTACAAAAAATAAAAACACATGGAACCGCTTGGCAGCTATAATGGCTTACAGCAACATAACATGATTATGCTTAACATAAAAAGGCCCTATGACCCATCAGCGGCGGCGGTTGAAATATCCCTGCGCAAGTTACGCATGCAGCATGTAAACTCTACCTTGCATACGTCAATCTGAGGATCACTTACGATATTTGTTCTTGTATGCCTATTACTTTTCATAAACTTTTCGTCTATATTTTTTATTAGATTTGAACTTAGCTGTTATTTCAGCAAATATCATCAGACGAAGAAGAGGTATCTACGCCTGCCTTCGACCGCAGCACCAAGCCGGCTCACAGCAAGGTGGCGCCCTCCAGCGATCTGCATCATAGAGACTTTCAACCGGTCTGGGGAGATGTTGTGAGTACAAATATCATCAGACGAAGAAGAGGTATCTACGCCTGCCTTCGACCGCAGCACCAAGCCTCTCTCTAAATAGATACTCTAGCTTGTTAATTTTTAGGGGATCAAACGAAGTGATGTGTTCGGGGCATACAATCACTATTTTCACCGAATGTATGCTCCCACGTATGGATGAGATTTTTTCAGTTTAGAAGAGATTAAGTTTACATAGGTATTTTGTCCCCTCAAACGCCCTACTTCATTAAATCCTCTAAGAATTGCAGTAGAAACTTTTCTAGGTCAAACGGCGAGCCGAGGCCGATATGAAGTTTGCAGACAGGAGCAGGAGCAAAGTTTTAACAGTAGTTAATTTGATTAGACTTCATTAGACAGTAGAAAACTTTATCGCTAAATTGACAGAATTTCGCTCCTGTGACAAGAAACGCACCCTGATACGATTTGATGTCCATTTTCTTAAGAGCCTCTAAAGTAACAGTGAAATATGTTGTTTTTAACATCCTCAGTGTTTCCCCGCAATTTAAATAATAGGAAGCCGTACTAGGTTGTAAGTGACGGCTCACGCGCGCCCGCATGTCGACGGATCGCTTTCGGGGCACGGTCTTTAACCTGAAGTCACGTTTTACACATGTTGCATGTTTGCAGATAATATTACATACAAAACTACCCCTATCAAAACACACGGGACACGAGACGCAAACCGCGAGCGTCAGCCGCGCGGCGGACGCTGCAATAGCGCCTCAATACCGCCTTGCACACCTAAGTGACCGCGATGCGGGTACTTTTGAATGGAAAAGTTGCGTGTTTGACGAGCAAGTTTATCCTCTCTTCCATATTCCTATCTTTCCATTATGCGATAATGGCCACATTTGGACTTACATACATTAAATTGGTCCATTGTGCGAGAGTGTCTTGCAAGTATAACTAGCCTAAAGATCAGATGGACCATTAGCCACTACATTGGTCCAGAGCTAGTGAAAAATAAATAATAGAACATTACTTATGTTATGAGGGAGACTTGATCTGCAACCATCTGAAATTTTAATCATTGAAGGAAAAAAGAAAATGGTACCAAATAAGTGAAATAAGCTTAATTTTTCCTAAATGCTACAGGCAACGTTTTATCTGATCTGTCGCAGTTAGTGGCCAAACTCGTAGACAGTAATTAGTTATCATCCACATTATAAAACGTGAGTGGTTCACATGTGCGTATAATCCGTGGATGGTCCGACGAGCGCGCTGTAATTCGTACGTAAGGCGCAGTATCGTGCGTGACCAGGGGATTATTTGGAGGTTCAACCTTTTGCTTCTTGCGAGATTAAATATTTTCTGTGGGTTATACATGATTCGGTGACTATGTAGGTAGTACCGTTCATAAATTACTAAGAAAAAATCAGCTTTCTTAAAAAAATATAATTTAAGAGTACAACTCTTACGCTTAACAAAAATATCACGTAAAGCTACAGATGAACAAGTTAGGCCTTGGGAAACCAGCTGACTAAACAACCGAATACAGACAGACAGAAACAAATTATGTTTGGAGATAGAATAACCAGTCGTATCAGCGGTAATCGAATTTGCAACCTATTGCGTCTCACGCGATTTTCACCGTCTGGGTAACAGAGGCTAGATAGATACGTTACGTACGACTCAGCTCTGCATTATTTAGTTGAAATTGCCTGTGCGTTCTATTTATGATTCTAATCAATACACGAAATGAAGAAAATTTATTCAAGCTCAAATTCTATCCATCAATGTTGCGATATAACATTTAATACACCGCGTAAAGCTAAACCGATTTTTTTCTAAATGTAATAAAAAACGTTGGACAAAAACTATCTCGAGTTCTCTGGTTCTGGTCGGTTCAGAATCACCATTGCTTAGTAAGGTACCTAACACCTACATTATTATATGGAATCTCTGTATAATCGTTAGATTTTACATAAATGAACTAGTACAGTAGGCATGTCATTAAACATAAGCACATAAACGCACGTCTGATTACGCAGATTAGTGCACACAGTGGGATTCTTAACCTTGGGGCAGTGCGTCACGGTGCACCGATGACGTGACATTTACTGCACGGAAATTACTGCCTATTGACTCTATAAATGTGATGTAACTTCCAGAGATTCAAACGAGCCTCCCGCGGCCATACGATAGAGTTCACGCGGCAAAAATACTATACTAAAATATTAACATTTCATTAACAGGATTATCATGCAGTGACGTTTGAGAGGGTTAGGCACGAATACGCAAATCAGATTTAAACACAAGCGTAGTTTGGCTCAAGTGTAGTTTCATAAAACACTGTCAAAAAATCGCGACTTACTTAAATCCGAGTTGCGATTGAGTATTCTCGGTTTATTCGTTCTATTATATGACAATTCGTGTTATTTTGTGGTACAAATCATAGAAACTATATTATAAAAATCGTTTTTACCGTGTGAAATAATTATACTTAAGTTACGCGTCCGAAGATGTGAAGTTAGACTAGTATAGTAAAGCCAAGTGCTTCCTGCAAGGACCAGATGGTGTTAAGAATCAGTCACGACTCTAACAAAAATTGTATTCTGAAGGCAACATACCAGCCCACGATAATTTATTACAAGCATTGCGGCAAACTTCAAATTTGATTCATTCCATTCAAACCACTGTTATTAAAGTAATTATTCAACTACGACTTCCGCAGCCTTTTACTTACCTACATAAAACTACTACTGTCTGTTCGCCACTTTGGTCACATGATACTTAATTTAAACTCTACTTAGCTTACAGTTCTCATCATTATCTCAGCAGAACGACTACTCTACTCATACATAGCGTTTTTTTTATACCACCAAAGTAGCAAACAGGCGTGCGGCCCGCCCAAGGCAAGCGGTTGCCGCAGCCTATGGACGCCCCTGCAACATCAGAGACATTAGACACGCGTTGTCGAGCCTTAAATGTCTTAGAAGACCCCTTTTTTAGAACGTAATGTTATAGTCCGGATGAAAAACCTCGGCATACCACAACCTGAGTGTTGCAGGAGGATATTCCTCATGAACCTTACAGTCCGCGAACATGACAAATAGATAATTCACAAAAGTCAGGGACCCTAGTCCCTGACTTTACTCACATAGATTTGAATTAATAATTCGCCAAAATTGTATTATGTAATGTAGTGAGAAGAACCCAATATTTCACAAAAACAAAGTCAATGCGCCCTACTAGTTAACTATATTTGGGGTCCCCATGACATTTTAGCGAGGTTAAGGTGTAGGTAAAAATACCTGATAAAGGGGTTTTATGGCGTCTAGACTTGACCTTTACGCCTTTTTACTAGTTATCGCTATTGCTCGTTCGTGTAATAATAGGCTTTTAGGGCGTATGTCAGTTTTTAGGGAAGGCCTTATTGGAGTAAGGTGAAAATGGTACGAAAAAGGACAAACTGACTTAGATTGTAACTGAGTCATAATATTTTAACCCCCGTCGAAAAAAGATGGGTTGCTATCACATTAGTTTCCCAACTTCTACATTTTGTTGAAATAAAGTGGCAACTGGACAGTGACGTCACCTGGAGACACTCCCGGAAGAGCAGACCTATTTTATTTGATCATGGTTAAGTCCATTTATTCTTAGGCATGCTCTAAGTTTTAGTAAAGGACATTAGTCCCAATTCGTGAATCATACCTTATAGCGCTTAGAGTATCTGAAACGGTAATTCGATTCAGCCAATGTTCCACAAAAGCCTTTAATATTCGCAATCGCCAGACAAGTTTTCTTTAATTCAATAAACAATGACATTATCCACACAACACTAGAATATTCATTGTTGTCTGGTCGCCGACCCTGAATCACCCATTTGTTTACTATTCCCCCTATGCCCCCTTTGGTCCGCCCGAGACATATTCCGAATAATGGAAAAGACGTGTTCTTGGCATTTCCATTAAGTTTTTCTGCAGTCTAGTCTAGATCTTAAACTTTAAAACGGCGACCAGTCTGGATAAACTTAATTGTATCCGATACTTCAAACGGCTAGCAGACAGCATGTCGTCTGTCTGAGGAAATTTAGAGGATTGCATCGTCGTTCCATTTTATATTGCAATGAAAATATAAAATATGTTCATTGAATATTTCAGATTGGTTCTCTTATACACAGTCGTGCCATAAGTTCTGTCCCACAGGAAATACAAAAAAACGCATATAAGAAAAAAAAATTAAACTTTGTTTAGTAATGTCCTTATTCTACTTTACAATCATGCAGACAATTATTCAAAATGCTCACCCTTTGCAGCTACACACTTTTTCAAACGTTCCGGCCACTCATCAATCGCCGTACGCATCCTGCGTACGGCGATTGATGAGTGGCCTAGTGTCATTTCCTTCGCTGCTTTCGTCAAACTTGGTTTTAATGACTATGTTTCGATGTTGAGTAGAACAGGCCTTCTCCTCTAAAATATTCCATAAGCGGTAGTCCAAAGGATTAAGGTCTGAGCTCCCAGAAGGCCAATCAGCAGCAATGAAGTCAGGAACATTCGATTTTAACCAGGTTTGCGTTGTCTTGGCTTTATGAGCTGGCGCTGTATCTTGCTGGAACACCCAATGCTGACTATACGGTGACTAGACGGTACATCGTTGTATTGAGCGGCTTCACTACCTTCTCCAAGATGTCACTTTGATAGTTCTTTGCCTTCGTTTTGACGTCTTGCTCACAGAAATGCAGCTCCGTAGCACCGTAATACCCAACTCCCCACCAATCCATGACTGAGGCGGGATGATGGCCACGTTCCAGCTTGGGTATCTTCTCAGCCGTTTTCTTAGAGCTATGTGCGTACACTCTATCATTCTGTCGATTAAGGCTGGGTTACCCGGATTTAGGGAGTTTTAACTGTCTGTACCTCAATAACTAGAAGGCCTATAGTTTTGAAATTCAAACATATTATAGTTGAGGATATTTTCTAATGCATCACTAGACAAAAACACGATTGGTGACATTTCACCCGATCAAAAAAAAATTTCAAAGTTACCTCTAAATGAAACTTTAAATGATCACTGTGAATAGAAAAATGAATAAAATGACACAAATTGTATACCAAAACATTGCAAACGTTATTACGCAGTACATCACTAGAATATATTTTTATATGTCATACAAATATTTTTCAAAGCACCTAAATAACTACAAAATCGTGCTCGGCTGTCTGCGCACCGTCTTGCTTCTTGCTTGCGTCTTGCAAGTGCTGGGCTCACCTCGCCTTAAACTTCTCTCCAATTGTAAAAAAAAATTCGTCTGAAAAAAGTATCTGTTGGTACTTTTTTCCAGCGTACTTCTTCAAGAGACGTTTAGATCGCACCTCTCGTATCACACGAAGTTTGTCCGAAAGCCGCTGCCCTGTTGACCGTCGATAAGCACCAAGCTTAAGGTCTTCCTAGATATTGGGTATTTTCATCTCCCGTGCCATCACCTTTTGTTTCTGGAGCGGATTTTTCAGTATGCGGTGACGCACCGCTTCAACTGCTGCTGGTGTTTCAGAAGTAAGAGCCCTGCCGCTCCTAGACCTGTCATCGACAGAGGAAGTCTCACGGTATCGTTTGATAGTACGCTGTACAAATTTCATTGTAATTTGTAGTGGCTGCAGAAGCTCAAATATCTCCTTTGCTAACTTGTTGCACTTAAACAGTGCAATAACGGCGATCCTGTTCTCTATAATGCCCCACTCCATGTTGCTCGTTCGAAATCCAATGACGAAACGGTATTTTTCGAACAAAGAGGGAAGTATTTCAGCTTATTTACGACAGTAAACCAGGATGCATCATGAGATTTTTAGTGGAGGGAAGGGAGACAGAACTTATGGCACGACTGTGTATAGTAAAATTTAATTTTGAGAGTAGGTAGGTAAGCTTCTTTGTTATTCTAGTCTTCAAAGCCCATCACAATTATGTAAAAAGGCGAAAAGTGGGATGTATGTACATATGTGTAGATGTTATAATATTTACTCTCTCAATTTTTACTTTACCTGGTATAACAAACTTGGGCTACTACTGTTTATCTAGCGCCTGCGAAGTCACCGTCACAAACTCTTTGGCCCCTAATTCTAAAATAACCGTATAAGTAACTACATCGTCACAATCCGATTTCCCAAAAGTTAAATTGAACCTGAGAAAGACTTAAAGCTAACCTATCCCAAGTAACCCGACCTCAAGGCATCACTGCCATTACCATTCGGCACCTGAAACTGAAGAGTTTGTTTGTCGTTGACCGCACGCGCCTATGTTGTGTTGTTGCTCGGTGGCCTCTGTACTGTCACCATAAGGTTGACAATTCTCAGGTTTTTTAAAGACCGTCTGGCTACGGATTTTCCTTTATAATTAAAACCATTTTAGTTTTTTAGAAGTTTAACATACATACATTTCGAGTCATCTGTAGATCTCGTTTCAGATCGGACTTTATTCTACGGATGAGTCGATGTGTAGTTTTGACACAGATATGTTCCAAGAATTTATCCAATCATTCGCATTGATAATGTTAGTGTAAAACGTGAACAGTCTTCTTATTAGTACTATACCCCAGTCTAAAGATCCCAACAATTTTAACTGCATGATGATGTCCTCAAAAACTCAATAATCCTAGCCACCCTACAGAGGGTGGCAACCACCCTACACGCCCCTCCCTTTCCACACAACTGCGAGATACGAGAACTAACAGTTTATACGCGAACCCACCAGCGGCATATCGTCTGCTGAGTAAATAACAATTTCTACTAATTTATTCAAGGAAAAATACTCTAACAATACCATTGGGAGACACAAAAGCCACTATCCAAGGGAAAGTAGTGGTTTTAAAAACTGGGTTCTAGTCTATCTTGCATATGCCTAAGCATTGGACATCAGCAAATGTTTGTGAGAGTGTTGACGACAGTTTTCTTGTTGTATCTGATATTTCTACTTGTGCTCGTGTTCCCTATGTCTAAGTACACAAAACCTAAATTACGCGAACTTTAAAACCAAAACCACAACTTGAAAAATACAAAACTCGTTCGAAGTCCTGAGTATTTAGAAAATACTTTGTGCGTAAGTACTGTAAAGAAAACTAAAGTATCGTTTAAAAAAAAAACTATTAGAAAAAGTTTCTACGGTCTAACAAAACGAATGTCAACGAAATAAAAGTAATAAAAAGCTCTGACTGCAACGAAACGAAATAGAAAATACGACTTCTAAGATATTCAATACCTAACTCTGAAAGGCCAAGGTTCGCAAAATAAATGCTGAAGAAAAACCAGCTCTAATATTAAGAGAGAGAGGGTTGAAAATAACGCTCTGTTAACACCTAGCGGCCTTGAATGCAGCTTGTGAGGTCAAGAGCGACTGAAAGTTTTAAGAGATCATTAAAACGTAACTGAATCTTAGGGAATAAGATCTAGAGTAAAATATTTTACGGGTCAAAAATTTAATAAACTTTTGACAAACAAACAATAAGGTGCATTCATTGAGTTAAAAAATTCAACAATATAATTTTTTGGCGAATAGTAGGGCCTATAATTTTTAGTAACTAAAATCTTTATTAAAAAAAACATCTCGTAAACTATTGTGGCCTGAGAAAACACTCGCGAAAAGAACCTTGATGCAGTGTAGCTAACGTCCAAAATACTCCGTTGCGAGCAGAGATGCATACCGCTAGACACAGCTAACATGGTGCTCAAAGTAAAAGTACGGCTCAAGTACTCGCAAAACCATATAGTATGGCTCTTTAGGAGGGTGAGTTCTACTTTATATTGTTTAAATAACTATAAGCTAAATAATAGATTCAGGCGTTACTTGGCAGAAATCCATTGCACAATATTAGAATAAAAAAATATTTAGTAACAATTCCGCGTACAACCTTCTCTGATAGTATTCATCAAAGTAAGTTGTCTGTCTGTGTTGCCTCTCCGAGCTCCTCGCGCCTCGTGACTTGGCGCGAGGAGCTCGGAGAGGCAACATCACTGGCGGGACTCTGTCGGTGTTGCTGTGCTGAACAATTGTCAAGGTCGAGTATTGTGGTGTCCTGAAGATGTCTCGTGGAGAAACGAAACTAGTAGACAACTTACTTTGATGAATACTATCAGAGAAGGTTGTACGCGGAATTGTTACTAAATATTTTTTCATTCTAATATTGTAAATATAAGCTTTAATTAAGCTGTGTTCGAGTTATAACTGATTTGTAATATGTACAAATACATACATATATCGATAGACAAAATTGTGTTTATTGATTTTTTCATTTTTACACAGAATCTACATTAATTAATGTATTTAAAAAATTACAATGTACACATACATGGACGTTTCTCGCAACATACGCCTGAAATGCCCCGCATTTTATGTTAATTGTATTTCTGATCTATATATGTATATATAATATATTCAGATTCAATGGACACATTTGCAGAAAGGTTTAAAGTGTTTATTGTACGAGTGTACAAAAGTATTTTAAACGATAAATTAGCAAGTTTTGTTTTAATATTTATCGTACGGTCTGCAAGGTCAAAGGGAAATCTAATTTAACTATTATTTCTATTTGTGTACGCGTTAAGTATTTACCTATTATATAAATATATATATATATATATAGATAAGTTAATTTGGATAGTTATATTGAGTCGATGATTTAATTTATTTCACTGTTACTTTGGGTGCAACTACTCTGAAGTTATAGAGGAACATTATACAACCTATGTTAACGTCAGTTACAGCCAGACAGCTCAACTCTTGAGAATCAATAAATAAATTATCTCAAGGCACGGTTTTGACAGGTTTCATTGAAAACTATCAAATGTAATATGAGTCTTACTCAAATATAAGCAGCGTTTTAAAGTAACTAACCCTCGAATACTCAAAAGAGAAACGATTTCTTAGCTGTTCCTAAAATATAACAAAATCGTAACTTGTGATGTGCCTATATATAATTTTCCTTTGAGTTATCGAGGGCTGCGTCATTAAGTAGCAAAATGTTTCTCAAACTTCGATGTAGGTATGTTAGATGCAGCATTTGTTAGTTCTTACCTTATACTTTTAGAGCACCTTCCAAAACTATAGGTTTATCTTTTAAAATAAAACCATGACAACATATTACAACCTTTTTTTGTACAGGGTCGCGGTCTGACCGGTCTAAAGAACCTCGGTAACACGTGCTATATGAACTCCATCATCCAGTGCCTCAACAACACCGCCATCCTCGTCACCTACTTCTGCAACGGACAGTACTTAGAGCACGTCAACAGGTGAGAGAGAGAGAGAATGTTCTTCCACTTTTTACTTTATTGAACTAAAGTGAAATCCATAAATATTAGTGCATGATTCACGGCGTTTTGTTAAATGTATACTGCAAGAAATCCAATCTCTTGATTTCCTTAGTTAGAGACACTCAGGTGACACTCAAACGTAAATGTGAAATATGTGTAACTCAAGAACAATATAAATAAATGTTTGTGTTATAGATCACACAGCACACGCGGCGCCGTAGCCGAGGAAGTGGCGGCCGTGGTGCGCGCGCTCTGGTCCGGACAGTACCGGTTCATTGCCACCAGGGATCTACGGGTATATACCACTTAACTACCAAGCGGCCAAGCAGATGGACAGAAACTAGTAATTTTATAAATGTTGGAAAACCCTCGACGACGTAGCTCTAAAATACTCTGAATTATAAAAAAAGCTGCTCCGACTTTCATCAAACAGCATGTACATATCTATGAAAAAACATTTTCAAACAAAAAAAGAAAATCCAAATCGGTTCATCCGTTTGTAGCTACTATGCTACATACACACCCATACGCATTAAACTTATAAAACTCCTGTTTTGTTGAAGATGCAGTAAATGATGAACCGTTGTTACTTTCAGAACGAGGTGGGCAAACACCAGCGCGCCTTCCGCGGTTGTGAGCAACAGGACTCGCACGAGTTCCTCACCATCCTCATGGACTGGCTGCATCTGGATCTACAGTTCAACATACCGCAGCCTCACAATAAGGTAACTTGGTAGTACCGGTGCCAGAGGGCAAAAAAAGAAATTCGTCGTCTTACCCTGAAAGAAAAACACATAAATAAGCTTTTCGATAAACCATTTATTTATAATTGATTTAATATCAATACTTTTAGGCTATTCCTGAGAAAACTAAACTATCTTTTTCTAACTTCTCTCCGATTACGTTACCGTCAGCTCTAGCTTTGTTTACATAAAGTGGAATATCTATAAAAAAAAGCCCTTTTCTGCGTCACAAATATCTTGTATTTTTGCAGCGCTCACGGCAGTATACCATACTGATGTATGGCTGTGGAAAAAGTTTAATTAATCTCTAGAATTAATGAGAGAATAGTGACGATGGTTCGCCCAGTTTTTACATAAATAAACCATTGTTTTTGTTCCCAGGATATGCTCCCCCCATCAGAGAAAGCCTGGCAAGAGTACACCAAGTGCAAGGAAAGCCTCATCCTCCGCCTCTTCCACGGACAAATCAAATCTACGGTCCAATGCACAGTCTGCTCCAAACAGAGTCCCACATACGACTCCTACTCCAATCTCTCTCTGGAGCTACCGGCAAACGCCACACGGTGCTCGCTTAGCGTGAGTATACATTACCACTGCTCCACAGTGGACAGGAAAACCTTTCAAGTCCACAGTTAAATTTTCACTTCTTCCACTAGTGGACAAAAAATTGAAGTGAAGAGAATATCAATAACACCTTATTTCTTATTTGATAATAATAACTATGTTTATAGTATACAATTTGACTTGTCTAAGTGCTTATTTTGTAAGCCTAAAGAAATAAAGTTATTGATTCTGATTCTGAAAATGCAGCGAGTGCTCCAAATAGAGTCAAACATACTATAAGTCCTTTTCCAGCCTAACTCTGGATCTATTGGAAAATGCCACCCTGTGCTAATTTTGTGCGTGTACATACTAACTTACGGGTTTAATATGAACGATCATCTAATTAGAGGATTCCAGCTACAAAATTTATTTTCTCAGCTAACTAAGAGGATTGAGCTGCATCTAGTGGTCAGCAAAAATAACTTAATTGGTCAGCAAGGGATGTTATATTGGCCAGGTTTAAAAAGATTGTTTGTTTATAAGCTGTTGACCAAATATCACATCACACTAATATTACCTCTATGAAATACCATAATTAAATAAAAACCTCTAATTGATACTGCAAGAAAGTTTTTTTCACAGTTTTTAGCTTCATTTGCAATGTATCTTCCTACAGGACTGCCTAAAACTGTACCTGAACGGTGAAACCATCCCCGGCTGGAACTGCCCCAATTGCAAGGAAAAACGAGACGCGCTCAAGAAACTTGACATATCTCGCCTGCCGCCCGTTCTGGTCATTCACTTCAAACGGTTCTACGTAGATCCTAAGGAGTATATGTGTAATTCTTATAGGTGAGTTACATTACAATATATTATCGCAAAGATTCCGAAATATATATTTCTGTACGGCTGCTAAGTATCAATCCACTAAGAGCAGCAGCTTCTTTCCTTGTATTTTTAACATCTCTACTGCGATCATCAATCCGCCTGTCAAGCGCGTGGCAGAATCCCCCCCACCCCCCTTGTTTGGTGGAGTTCAACAGTCGATGTATGTGTGCAGAGAAAATCGTTGAGTATAATCTTAAGGGAGTAAACTAAACAATAAATTACAACTAGTAGTAGGTACACTCATATCAAATTCCTATAAATCTAAGCCGTCATCTGAATGCTGGCAGCATTGCCATAAACACTAATTCGTTGACCGAAATAGAAGCCAAGCATTCCGATCACCTGTGGACTCTATGATAAGTTTGGTAAGATGTTTATAAATTTCGTGTGCCCCAGGACTCCAAGACATACATATATCCAACACATGGTTAAATCCGACTGCAGATTAGTTGGTCCGTTTTAGCATCATAACGGTTATAACGATCCAGATAAGATAAAGGACAATGGGCAAATTGTGACCACCCTCCAATAGCAATGAAATGAGTATGTCGTTGGATAGGTCTTTTCAACCGGAACAACTATTGCTATGACAGCTTTGCTGTTACAACTGTCCGTTCGAAGATATATGTAAGACTTATAAGTTTAGATAAAAAGTTAAAATATATAAAATATTTTAGTTATAATAATGATTTATTATTACAGTAACATTAAAAAAACAATTAAAAATGTTCTAGGGTCTTTATTATGGTATTTAGGGTACCTATACAATTCCGACGACGTATCTTAAAGGTCATTTATAATGAAGTCATTTAAAAAGATTGCTGGTGCATTAAACCTTTTTGAATCGTATACCCTAAATACCAGGTTATTGATATGATGCGTGCACATGTGCCCATCGTTCACCTTCCTGATAAGCATGTACAATATTGTTCTATATAAAGGTATAGAACAAACAATATTGTACATAATAATACATAACATTATAATGTTGCCTTCATTTGGGTTGTTGTGTAACCTGACTCTTGGGCGTTTTGGTGTTAACTGTAGGTCCACTTGTAAAATAAAATAAATGAAATGAAAAAAAAAATAACAATATATAACAATAATATATTTTTTGTTTTACATGACGTGATTAAATATAATCCTAATGAAGCCAACAAATGAAGGTACAAACCAAATGAAGGCAACATTATAATGTTACAATTATATGTACAATATTGTACTATAGAACAATATTGTACATACTTATCAGGAAGGCGAACGATGGGCACATGTGCACCCATTATATCAATAATTTGCTATTTAGGGTATGCGATTCATGAAGGATATAATGCACCAGCAATATTTTTAAAAGACGTCATTAAATATGACCCATAAGATACATCGTCGGTCGGACACGAATTGTATAAGTACCCTACCACAAATACCACAATACCCATATAGACCCTATAACCGTTTTGTTTTTTAAATGTTACTGTAAAAATAAATCATTATTATAATAGAAATATTGTATATATTTTAACATTTTGTTAAAACTTATAAGTCGTATATCTTTGAATGGACAGTTGTAGTAACAGCAAAGCTGTCATAGCAATAGTTGTTCCGATTGAATAGACCTATCCAACGATATACATTTTATTGCTATTGGAGGGTGGTCCCAGGTTCCATAAATTTTTGCCCATTGTCCTTTAATCTGATTTCGACTTAGGGTTATTTTTGATGCCTAAAAAAGAGAATTAAAAAATATAAAATTCAAATTATCTCTCCACCTATTAGTGAAATTTTTGCATGAATGTGCGTATGTTTAGAGACCCCTTTCCACCACTAATGAAACAGATCGGCCTTAAACCTTGAGATACTTCAACAAATTTACAACAACGATTATCATCTACAGAACTACACGGGAAATTTTGTATCAACAATAAACTTTTGACTACTTACTTTTATCTTCTACTAGCTGTGCCGCGGCTTTGCCCCCGAGATTATTATTTTATTGCGCGAGCCCCTATTATTCTCCTATTCAGGACGGAGACAAATCCAACAAATCAAAGATCATTAAAATCGGTCTAGCCGTTCTTGAGTTATAATTGAACACGACTTCGTTCTATATATATAGATAGATTGCTTTATGGTTAATTAATTGATGCTACGTGAATGGTCCAGCAATATTAATATATTATCTGGGAAACACATTAAATATTCATTGTTCGTTTCCAGAAAGCGTCAAACGTACATAGACTTCCCGTTAGAAGAGCTGGATATGCGTCAGTTCTCCTTGCACTGCGGCAGCAATCACCTGTACAACCTGTACGCGGTGTCCAATCACTACGGCAGCATGGAGGGCGGCCACTACACCGCCTACTGCAAGAGCAGTGTCTATGGAAAGTGAGTATTGTCTCCTACCATTATTATTAATCCTAGCCCTTTTTACAGCCAACAATTCGTGAATTTTTATGTGGTTATATAGGAATCACTGTCTCGTCTGTTTCCTCCCTCTGTCTCTCTCTCTCCCTGTCTCCTGCTGCGTATAATCCCTTATGGTGTTCCTTCCTTGTGCTGTATAAAAATTTATAAATAAGTAACTTATTGTTTAATTTATTTTGGATTATAACAACGTCCTCCAGTGTATTAACATGTACATGGCGGTCGCGACGCTAGAATTGACCCCTTCAACTCAGCCTGTGGCTGTCGTAAGAGCCGACTAAGGGAACGTAACCTCTACCGTGTTCACCAATTCGACTGCGAAGCGGGGTGATTACGGTAAACCTCCCCTCGTTTGCGGGAGGCATGTTTATTAGACGTATGAGTGCTGATGACGGGGCGGGGGGTGGGGGGCTGTGCCGTAAATTCAAAGCATCCTGTCCGTCCACTAAATGAACTTATTTATTTCCAGATGGTACAAGTATGACGACCACGTGGTATCAGAAATCTCTGCCAGCGAAGTGAAATCCTCCGCCGCCTACATCCTCTTCTACACATCAGTGTCTGCGCGCCCCTCGTGATGCCCCCGCGTCCTTGCGCCCCCGCCCCGCGCCCCGGCGCCCCGGAAACACTAGTTAGGGACAAACGTGACCGTTATACACTCATCCGGTAGTCAGATTATTTCTGCGCGCTGTGGCGGCTATCAAATGCACCGAGTTCGAGTTATAAATTAGCCGTTTTGAGGGTCCAGATAACCACAAACAGCTAGATACGTACGAAAATATAAACCAAGCTTAGGCGATCAGTTAAGCCACTATGGGCAATAAAAAAAACGCGATCTGTTGACAATACTTTGTGCTTTTGTAAGTATAAAGGAATAACGTCTTCGTCAAAAAGTATATCTAGCGGGTGAAGTTAGCAGTGTTACTTAAATTGCTTATTTGTCTTAGACCTCCGTGTTGAGATTTTGGCCGCGTGCAGAAAAATCTGACATCTTTTGTGTAGTCGGACGTAGTAAAGATTATATCGGGTATTGATCGCGTACCTTTTGTATTTATTTCCGAGCGTCTATTATCTTTACTACATATGTTAGGAATTGTAAAAAGTGGGAAAAGCTTGTAAAGTTGAAAGTTAGTACAGAGACCGGAATTCGCGGTACTAAAAACTAATCGAGTGTTGACTCAAAAAACAAGCTGTCAGTTCAGCGAGCGTTGACAACGTCAACGTATTTGGTGAAATAGACCCTATTCACGATACAGAGTGTGCGTTAAATTACCAATACCGTTTTATCTAAAAGTAGTTAGTGAGTTTAATTTTGGAGAATTGAATCAAAAGATGCTGTACATAGAACGGCAAGTGTGACTTGGCTGTTTTGTTTTATTATACACTAATGTACGTAAACGAGTTATTTAAATTTAAACATATTTACAGCTACTTATTACTTACGTTTTAACGCTTTTACTGCCCAGGCTCTGCGGCTACGGCTACTAGTACACCGGTGACAAAACCTTGGTTACTCAATTTGAGTATGAAGGCCCATTAAATAACACTTATCCAGCGCATAACGAATGACTCAACTTTTTTTTTTTTAAGACTGCCGCTTATCTTTCATCGATTGTTAAATAAGGGAAACAAAGTGCGTTTTTTTTTCAAAATGTTTCGAAAACTTGAAAGTGAAATGGATAATTATAGATATCATGGTGATAAAGATGGTGTAAATGTGAATTTATCTGATAGAAGTAGAGGCAGTGTTTCTACCTTCATACAGTCTTAACAGTTTGACATCTGTGTAAATAGAGAAGCTCCGAGTGAAAAGTAATTATAAATTATAAGTAATAATAAACATATTTCTACATATATGTACATGTACTGTTGATTGTACAAATTGTAGACCTAGATTTAAATTATATGTAGATCTTGAAGCTTACATTTTTAGAATATCTAATTCAACTTCATGAATTTTATTCAAAATGGGAATTTGAAATTTATTCAAATTCATATTCATATTATAAAGGTATGGTTTGTACAAAGAAACTTCCCTAGAGATAGCAAGTATTTATTATATCCCCTCTATATGTACGCTTGAATGTATGTCGCTGAGTGAAAGACTGATGTTTGGAATTAGTTCTGAGCCTTATTCTGTTAAACTGGTCGTTTCACTATGACAATAGTGTCGCACCAATGAAATACTAAAGGAGGGACGCGCGTCAAACTATCAAATCTCCGAACAGATACACCGCAAGCACTATCTAGAGTTTCTTTCTATCGTGAAGATTCTGCGACGATTGCATTGTCATAGTGAAGTGATTGGTTAGCAGAATTGAGCCCTTATTTGTAAGAAAATTAAAAAATTCACAATTTTGAAGCACCCACGAAAACTGTAAAGTTTAACCTACCTTAGTTTTACTAGTGTATTATATAACAATCTGGATTTGATATTGTCTTGTCTTCACTAATTGTTACTGATGTCAATTCTGATGGCGTCAACAAAACTAAACTAATATGAAATCATTATTATTTATTATTTATATCTTTATGAAAGGGATGGCAACATTTTAAGTGCTGACAAATTAGTTAAGTTGACATTTTATTGACACCACTGTATCATATCACCATATAAATGGATTCTGCTTGAATTATTTTTGATAATTCTTCAGATTATGGGGCCGAGGAAAAATTTATATAATACTGTATGCTAACAAATTCGTGTAATCACGAAACTATTGTCTCAGCACTGTTTTCAGTTCAGTTTTGTTGTGTTAAATAAACTGTGAGCAAGCCTTGGATTCAAGGTTGTCGCTCATACGTCTAACTCCTAACTACCCCTCTGCTGCACAACACAACAATGCGCATTCAAAAGCGGCCTTAAAGTCCATTTAGATACATTTTACGGTGACATACTGGCTTACCGCAAGCTACAAGCACGCTGTTGTGTTGTGCGGCACTGGTGTTGGACGTGTGAAAGCCAATCATAGGAAGTTTTCGGTAAATGGCTATGTAAATGCAGCTTATAATTACACAATGTATTAAGATAAGTCACTTTGCGGGGCAAAGTTCGCAAATCACATTTTTATATATGTATAACAAGACATAATTATTTGAAGGATTTATTTAATAAAGCTTGGATGATTGTTAGATTTGGACCGTTTTGTTTTTTCTGTTGTATCAACTGTACATAACATACATGTTATCATGTAAATCTTAGTGTAAGGCGAACTTTATTAAATTCTTTGTTATTTTATTGAAGAGGCTTTCATTGTACCTGCCCACTAGTACCTAGTCTTGAAAGTATCTAAGGAAGCAGGTAGATCAAGTTAGTTCGATTTAAGGGAACCCACTGATATTGGACTGATAATGTACCATCACATATGGTAATTGTAACATACAGAAATATAGGTATGTACCTAACACACCTATAACACTGGAAATATTAAAGAATTTAATAATATCCCAAAAAGCGACCCTCCCCTGATACGGGGATGCGCTATCCAACTGCGCCACAGAGGACTATAGCGCCGTTAGCTCCACCTACAGGGGAAACATTGAAGTTATCCAAACCTTCTCAAACTAAAGTTACATTTAGATCGTTTGACGAGAGGTATCGCTGTTGCTAATCTCTAAGGTTGTTCCAAGTGCGGGCATAAGCACTATAATAACAAAAAACTGGAAATATTGTTAAGATTAGTTCACACGAGACAAAACTACTAAAATAATACTTCCTTTCGTTATACACTTCTTCCATTATTGGACAAAAAAAAATAAGTGCAGATAAAATCAATAACTTCTTATTTGATAATAATTTACTTTATAAAAAGCTGTATATAGTATAAAATTTGACTTGTCTAAATGCTTATTTTGCCTAAAGAAATAAAGTTTTTGAAATCTTTAAAGGTATTGAAAGTGGCAATGTTGGCGTCACAAAAACAATACCACCATACTAGGGTACTTTAAGAATAAAAATTACTTCGTAAAAAAAATCGAATGAAAGTAACTTGGAAAATAAAATGGGAACATTTGTTTTAAAGTCATAAGTTCATTCAATTTTTGCTTTTTTATTATAGCCAGTTCTACAATTGTATTTTTATTCCTATACATTTAATAACTCTAACGATCTCCATACATAAAAAAATAACGTTTGTTACATCACTTACGGTTAATCATCTCCAAAAGTAATGAAAAATCAATAGTCTTAATCGAAGTGAAACATAATCTGACTCAACCTTTTCTCTTTCGGCTGCATGCAGAAGCCATTAATTAATTAATGATTTACTGCATTAAAATCAAACTTTTACGTTCCTAACATCCTCGACAAAACAGGTACCACCTAATTTTTATAAAATATCTACTATATCCCAATTGTTTAACATCAATTTCGCAGTGCGGGGTAGCCAGTCTCGTAAGGTTTTCCCACAGATTTATAAATCTGTGGGTTTTCCTTTAGCTATTACGAAGAACTACGTACCTATAGGTACTGGTAGGTAATAGGTAAGTACCTACTTCGATGGGGCAGTAGCCTCATCTTAAAAACCCACCATGTACCAAGACCTACTCCCGGAATGTGTCTCCCCATCAGTTTAGCCAAAAGCTGCGGTTCGAAGGAACTAAATTGATGGATATGAATAGTTCATAAAAACACGAATCTAGAAAGAAAACTTTATTCACTACAAAACACGGACTATGAAATGAAATGAAATGAAATGAAATGAAAATATTTATTGAAAAAGAAATACACAATAACAATGGTTAACTCAATGTTAATCTAAAGTAAGGTGTTATCAGTTTCTCGTCAATTCACTTAGGTTTAAATTACATCTATTAATTTGAAATTGAATTAGGCATGTAGAGTTCAGGAAAGGTTCGTCTTTGGGGAATTACAAATTGTTTATAGTCATTGTCTAGAAATTCACTTACAGAGTATATGGTTTTATCTAGCAGAAGAAGTTTCACATTATTTAAAAATGATTGTTCACAAGTTATGAGTCGAATACACAATGGAAGTTTGTTAAAAAATTTAGGGCCAATAACTTCCGGTTGCTTTTTAGAGATGTATTTGAGTCTATGAGCAGTTGATTCTAAATACATTTGATGCCTATTACTGTATTTGCTTTGGCTTCCTCTTACCTTGAATTGAGACATATTTTGTATTACAAACTTTAATATTTCGTAGATGTATAGCGCGGCAGAAGTTAGTATTTTCAGATTCTTAAAATGTTCTCTACAAGAGTCTTTAAATTTGGCGCTAACCAGCACCCTTATTGCACGTTTCTGCATCTTTAAGACTCTTTCACAGTCGGTAGAGTTGCCCCACAGTATAATGCCATAACCCATTAAAGAGTGTATATACGAGTAATAAATATCTTTCAGATTTAATTGGGATGTCATAGGGCGCAGTTGTTTTAGAGCATATATACCTTTAGCCATTTTTGTACAGGTAGAGTCTATATGATTTTTCCAAGTTAGGGCCGGATCTAATTCAAAACCCAACAGTTTTGTTAATTTCGCACTACCTATTGATCTACCACTTTTCAAGGGGATATTTAGTGATGGTCGTCTAGCAGACACTGCATTAAACACCATAACACTAGTTTTCTCCTCGTTTAGCATTAGTCCATTCCTTGTGAACCAATTTCCTAAAGTACTAATTGTGTCGCTAATGGTATTCAGTAGTCCTTCCATAGTGTCTGAAGAAACTACTATGGTGGTATCGTCCGCATACTGTATTATCTCCCCTGATATATTTACATGGGCAATGTCGTTCAAAAAGATTAAAAATAGAGTATTTCCAAGCGACGACCCCTGTGGAACCCCTGTACTTATACATTTCGGCTTCGATCTAAGATGTTTATCATTTATTTTAATTTCTATCGTCTGTTCCCTACGCTCTAGAAAAGATTTTAGAAGATTGTGACTACTGCCTTTAATCCCATAGACCTTGAGCTTCTCTAATAGTAGTTGATGGTTAACAGAATCAAAAGCTTTAGAAAGGTCTAAAAAGATACCTGCTACTTGCTTTTTGTTCTCCAGACCTTTGTATATGGTATGTATGACTTTCAGGGTTGCTAACGTAGTTGATTTACCGGGTCTGTACGCATATTGACAGTCTGATAAGAGTTTGTTATGCTGTAGATGCTTCATTATTGATTCCGACATGATTGACTCTATCAGCTTGGATAACGTGGGTACAATTGTAATAGGGCGATAGTTCTTGACATCAGAAATTTCGCCCTTGTCTTTGTACAGTGGAGTTACACGTGAACATTTCAACATATTCGGATAGGAATCAGAGTGCAACACACCATTAATAATGAAAACAAAATGGTTTGAAAGAAACATTATCATATCGAATAATAAGGACCCCGATATATCCAATAGATCTCTCGTATTTGAGCCTTTTATTTTGTTACTAGCAAGTTTATGTAACTCTTCATTTGATATAGAGCTAAATTCGAAACAGGTCTCCTTCAAAGTAAGACTATGTAAGAAACTTAGAGCTTCTTCCGCAGTAGGTGGGCATGAAAGCCGAAGATTTTTTCCGATGGATATAAAATGATCGTTTATGTAGTCGGGTAAGTTATTTTCCTGGATAGGGACATTAGACATTGTATCTACTAAGCTCCAGTTCCACTCAGTCACTGCTTTATTCGTCTCTTCTTTGATGAGAGCCCACACTTCTCGTTTTGGATTTTTTGAATTATTTATTCTTTGCTCTACATATTCTTTCTTTTTAATTAGTGCAATACTATTTCTATGCTCTATCTTTTTATTTAAAACATAATTTATATTAGGAATGTCTGGATATTGACGTTTTATTTGGTATAAGTCATGAATGTCCCTTTGAGATTTAATTATTGTGTCACATAACCATGCACATGGCCTAGTCGTTTTTAATTTTGTTAGTTTTTTCGGGAAATGTATGTCCATGTTACATTTAATCTTATTTATAAAGCCATCTACAGTGTTTTCAGTGTAGTTGGAAAACAGTGTATCCCAGTCGTAGCTGAGCATAGAGTTACAAAAACCCAACATTTTTTCGGGATTTAAAGAACGTTTTTCTACATACTTATATTTGGGCACCTTCTGATTTTTAATTTTAATCGAGCCAATTTGTGCGTCGTGGTCTGATAGCGCTGTAGCTAGAGGTTTTACGTCAATATCGTACTTATCTAAATTCGTGACCAAACAATCAATACATGTTTTAGATAAATTATCAATTCTAGTTGGGAAATTTACAATATTAGTATAACCGTGAGGGAGCATAATGTCATTTAGTATGTCTTTTTTAGGTGAGTTCACTAAGAAGTCGATGTTCCAATCACCTAACAGAATAGTCATGCGATGCGGGATTGTACCCAAATAATTAAACAATTTAGTAAGTGAACGCGTCAGCGTTTCAAAATCCCCTTTACCTGTCCTATACATGCCTATCACAAGAAGTTTATCGCAAGTAAAATTTACTTCTATGGCCGATAGTTCACTGTACGAAATAAAATGCGTGGAATTGATTATAACTCAACTTGTATTTAAATAACTATTATAGATAGCACAGTCACAGCCATTTCTTCAGACATCTTTTTGGGAAGTATCTTCTTGCCATAACACAAAAATTATTACAAAGCAAAATTGTTGCCATGGCTACTAATTTATATGTTGACTCTATGGTCTGAACATAATTGGGGCCGGCTTGAGTTTACTCTAGATTTAAGTTACTTTAAAATTAACATACTTATTATTAAGTTTACTTATTTATATATATGTAAGTACTTACATTACAATTATTTTTAATCTATTTCTACTGGTAGTTTACAGAGACGCTTAATTGATCTTCTATAAATCTTGTTTTTCATTTTTATATCAGCCGCCCTTACTCTACCATCATTACCTGGATATGTTTTTACAATGCGAGCCATATTATATTCTAATGGAGCAGAGTTAAAATCTTTTACAATAACCAAGTCCCCTTCTTTAAGGTTTGGTTCTGGATATTTCCATTTGGGACGGCTTTGAAGCTGAGTTAAATAATCATTTGACCATGATTTCCAAAAGTCTTGTTTAAGCTTGGTACAGAGATTCCAAAATTTTAAACGATTGACTGAAGTATCTGTTAAGTCTACTTCAGGATAGCTAGACAGAGCAGTTCCAATAAGAAAGTGAGCTGGAGTCAAATAATCACAGTCTGTGGAGTTCGAAGAGAGCAGTGGTCTTGAGTTTAAAATTCCTTCGATTTGAATGATAACTGTATTAAATTCTTCATATGTTAGACATAAGTTTCCAATGACTCTCTTTAAGTGATATTTCACACTTTTTACTCCTGCTTCCCACAATCCTCCAAATTCAGGGGAGTAGCTAGGAATGAACCTGAATTTTATATAATTTTGAGAACAAAATCCTTCTACTGAGTCCCTATGATCTTTAGAAGACTGTAGGTTGTATAGGTCTTTCATTACATTAGATGCTCCTTTGAAAGTTTTAGCATTATCACAAAATATGTTTGTGGGCATGCCCCGCCTCGAAATAAACCGCTTGAGACATGCTAAAAAGGCTTCAGTTGTCAAATCTGAAACCAGCTCTACATGAATCGCTTTTGTGGCAAAGCACACGAAAAGTGCTACATAACCCTTTTTAATGATAGGCTTTCTGACTCTAGCAACCTTTAAGTCAAAGTATCCACAGAAGTCTACTCCGACATGCTGATATGGCCTGGATACTGTTATTCTCTGTTCAGGAAGGGAGCCCATCATTTGTTTAGAAACCTCTGCCTTTATTTTGAAACACTTGACACATTTACGCACTATCTTTTTAACCTCCCTAATACCACTGACAATAGAGTATCTCTGAGAGAGAGAGCTCAGAACAAGTCTGGGTCCCGCATGCATGAGCCTAAGGTGTTCCCTTTCGATTATCAAATTAGTGATAAATGCATTCTTTGGGAGAATAGCAGGATGTTTTTTGTCATAAGACATTTCTTTGGCATTTTGTAGCCTACCTCCTACTCTTAGGATACCTGTTTTGTCTAGGAAAGGACACAAGCTACCTATCCCTGTTTTAATATTTTTTCCAGCTGAAAGAGTATCTATTTCTTTCTTTAAATGTTGCCTTTGACACACACGCACAATGATAAGCAGAGAGTCTCGAAGCTCTTGAGGTTTTAAATTAGTGTCGATTATTTTAATCTTATTTTTTGAGCAGTTGTTATAAAATCTATAAATATATCCTATAACTTTTTGCAATTTGAAAATACTTGAATATTTTTCAAATAATTTGGATGTAAGTGATGGCTCTACTTGTGTCACATTGCACTGCAGTGCTTGCTCATCATTTTCATGCTGCTGTGTGCCCTTGGGCAATACAGACATTTTTGCGTCTTCAAAGTTATTATGTTTGTGATTTTTGTCCGACAAAAATGCTGGCCCGTGAAACCAAAATTGGCTTTGCTGCAATTTATGTGGCAAGACACCTCTCGATAATAAATCAGCAGGATTATCACCTGTTCTAACAAATCCCCACTCTCTTTTATCTGTCAACTCTAATATTTTCTTGATCCTATTATTAGCATAAGTGTTCCCCTTGACATTTCCCATTTTTATCCATGATAGAACTATCTGGGAGTCACTGAACAAGTATTTGCTTAATTGTGGATATCTACCATCTAATAGCCTACCCACTCTATCTGCGAGCTGGGCCAAGAGTACAGTGCCATTGAGTTCAAGTTGGGGCATTGTTAAATTTTTGCTTAGTGGAGAAACCCGTGATTTTGAACAGAGCAAGTCTATTTTCACTGAACCATCTGTTTTAATTATCCTCAGGTACAGACAGCAGCCAAAGGCTTTAATTGATGCATCTGAATATCCTACTAATTCTACAGATGCATTACTCTCAGTATTAACACACCTACTAATAGTTATTTTCCCCATAATATTTAAATAGTTCATGAATTTATTCCAGTATGAAAGCTGATCATTGGGTACTACAGCATCCCATCCTATTTGCAGAGACCATAGCTCTTGCATAAACATCTTGGCTACCACGATTATTGGACCTATTAATCCAAGAGGGTCAAACATTTTTCCTATGAAGCTAAGAATTTTTCTTTTAGTATTTATATTATGTTTGTCCTCAATTTTAGGGCTAGAGAAGGTGAATTTATCTGAAGTTATGTCATACATCAAACCTAGAGTCTTTATTAAATGGTCTCCACTCATGTCAATATTTTCAAACTGTTTTTGCTCATTTGGAATATCATTGAGTACCTCGGGCAAGTTTGAGCACCATTTGTGGAGAGAGAAGCTACCTAACTTGAGGAGCCCTATTAGTTGAGCTTTAAGCTCATGTAATTGGTCCACATTGTCTGATCCACATAAAACATCATCTACATATGTACTTTTTAGCATTGTTTGAGCAGCAAGTGGGAAATCATCTTTGTACCTATTACTTAACTCTAGAAGGCATCTAGTGGTTAGAAACGTACTTGCTTTTAATCCATAGGAGACGGTTAAAAGCTTTAAACAACTGATGGGTTTCCTTTGTTCATCCCGCCACAAAATATTTTGTAGGCAGGTATGGTGCTCATTAATAAACACATTACGAAATGCCTTTTGAATGTCACAAATCAAAGTAAAGATGAACGTCCTGAATGTAATTAAAATATCAAAAAGCTCACTTTGTACCACAGGGCCATTCAGCATGACATCATTGAGTGATACTTGCTTGCAGGATTTCATACTCCCATCAAATACCACGCGAAGTCGGGTAGTCTTACTAGCCTCGTTGATAACAGCATGATGTGCTAAAAAATAAGCAGGACCATTATTAATATCATATTTCGCGATATCCACCTCTTTAGCATGCCCTAGCTCAACATATTGATCTATGAATTGTTTATAGTGCTCTAGTAATAATGGATTTGCTTTAAATCTTTTTTCCAACATTAGAAATCTTTGGTAGGCCACTGAAAATGAATCACCAATCCGTAATTCTTCTAGAGGAGCGATGAGAGGCATGTCTACAAAAAAGCGATTATCTTTGAGACTCATAGAATTTTGAAAACTTTCTTCAGCCTTTAGATACTCATCACAACTCTTTTGTTCTAGTTCTGGTAATTTTTCAGTCAGCCAAAAATGTTCCATTACATTTTCCAATTTTTTATGATCATGAATAGCAAAGTTAGAGACCAATTCACAGTTTAGATTATTTACTTCATAGGTTTTAGACTCTTTTACAGGAATGTTGCCACCAACTACATATCCAAATAGGGTGTTTTGCAAAACAGGCCCTTTCTCAAGTTTTATACAACCATCCAATAACACATTGAAATAAATATCGGCACCCAGTAGCAAAGAAATCTCAGCTGGGTTATTAAAGTCATAATCTGCTAATTTTACATTTTTTGGGATCTTCCAATCAGATATGTTTATGTATTGTTGAGGCAATTTTGTAGTTATAGTGTCTACTTCATAACATTTTAAGTTTAATTTTATTTTGTTGTGGCATGAAAGCACACTTAAGTTCACAATCTTATTTATTTGTGTAGATTTATTACCTATACCAACAATGTTTTGGTGTTGATTTATAGCAGTCAACCCAAGTTGGTTTGCTAGGCTTTTTGTAATAAAAGATGCTTGAGAGCCAGTGTCAAGTAAAGCGCGAACGGAATTTATCTCACCACTTTGATTTAGCAAGTTTACCTTTACCGTTGGAAGCAAAATAGTATTAGAGACAGGGTTTGACAACAAAGTCACTGCAGACTCAGTAGGGTCAGCTTGCTGCTCACTAGGTGCAGGCTGATCTTCATGTAGCAGTGTATTGTGTGCCTGTTTACACATTTTACATTTCATAATTAACTTACATTTTCCGTTGTGCTTTTTAAGACAAACTTTACATAGCTCATGGTTCCGAACAAGTGATTGCCGGACTTCTAATGCTGCCGTTTTGAACTCTGGACAGCTGTAAAGAGGATGTTCACTTTTATTACATTGTTTGCACAATTTCTTATCATGTGAGGCAACATTAGTCACCTTTGATGTTGCAGATTTATAGAACCTGCTTGTACTTTCATTGGAAGTACTTTTAGGGGTGAAGCTGTCTTCTAACGCGATGGCGCGCTTTTCAAGGAATTGCAAAAAATCTACCATGGAAGGCATTTTGTCTATGTTCCTATCTAATTGATAAGCCCTATTTGTTATTGGATCTAATTTTCTGGTTAAAATGGAAATTAGCAACATGTCCCATGTATTGATGGGCTGCTCGAGATTTTTCAATGCGTGCAATTGTTGCTGCACTTGTGACACAAGCGACCTTATAGAGGCTGCAGTGCCCTTTTGCATAGTTGGATAATCTAATAGCAAGCTAATATGGTTTCCTATTAACCGTGGTTTGTTATCAAAACGTCTCTCCAATAACTGTAGTGCTTCCCTGTATGACTGATTTACCAATGGCAAATTGACAATGACCGCTAAAGCATCATCTGTTACATACTTTCTTAAATAAAATAACTTTTGAACATCAGACAACGACCTGTTGTTATCGATAACTGCCATGAAAAGTTCGTAGAATGGTTTGAATTTAGTAAAGTCCTTTCCATCATATGGAGTCAAATCTATGGTTGGAAGCTTGCAAGTGGAGACATTGTGGCACTCAGATACAGTCTTTTTTCCTATTTGCTTTAATGATGCATTAATTTTTGCAAGTATGTTGTAGTATTTCTCTTCTATAAGGCCAACCTGTTCTCCGTCATTTTCGTCAATACTTAGTATGTCCAGTTGCACAGCCTCATAGCTTTTGAGCGCGTTTATGAGTTTCTCCTTCCTAGCCTCCAGTATATCCACAGTTGAAGATGCGAAACTTATTGGATCGTTCACGAAGGTGTCAATTCTTGTGATTGTAGCCTTGCACTGCGTACGCAAAAGTTTGTGTTTACGCAACGCTTCTTTGGATTCTGCCATTATAAACTACGAAAATTAACACTCCACGCACTTTGCCGTGTTTACAACGTAATGTAAACAAACCGACGTCACTTTGACACTCATTGATAGCCGCGATGACATGCACGACGGATGACAGATCCACAGCCCACACAACGCAATATGGCGGCCGGAAGCAAGACTGCCAACTTCCAGGAACTTTTGTAATCACTGTTTTCTTTTGAGGTTATCCACTTTGGTTATCCAATATTTGACAAACTCGATCAGGATATCGTTTTCTTACGATAATTCGATGTTCTGCTGCTTTTTCTTGATGATGCTTCTCCTTTTTTCGATCTATTATAGCATAGGTCGAAGTTGCGGGCCTCGTACAAAACCCAACAATGGCGACTCGTAATTGCAAGTCGTACCGGCGTCGAACACGTACTTTGATGAAAACTCGCGGATACTGCTCGGCACTGATTTTAATACTTTCTCGAAGGACCACCGCACGCATGTACGAAATAAAATGCGTGGAATTGATTATAACTCAACTTGTATTTAAATAACTATTATAGATAGCACAGTCACAGCCATTTCTTCAGACATCTTTTTGGGAAGTATCTTCTTGCCATAACACAAAAATTATTACAAAGCAAAATTGTTGCCATGGCTACTAATTTATATGTTGACTCTATGGTCTGAACACACAATCATATTCACATGATAAAGCATCAATTGCCAGGCATTTTCTGAACTTTAATTTATTATGAACAAAGAGGGATACCCCACCGTGTATACGTTTACTTCTTATGAAATAATTAGCATGCGTATAGCCTGGCAAAGTTACAGAATCGACATTATGTTTATTTAGCCAAGTTTCGGATAAAACTAGTATTTCAGGATTATGCATTCCTGTTATAGACTGCAATAACATAGTTTTATTACTTATACTTCTACAGTTTTGATGGATAACCGTGATTTTATTCTTATTTATGTTACCCTGGGAGTTAAGGTCATCCGGTCTAAAAAAGGTGTACAGTTATTTGCTGTATGTACTGACTGATTGGCTGATAAAGATGTAAATTCTGGTGTAATCTCAGTTACGGTAGATGATTTGCCAATAGGCGCGTCAATATTAGACAATATTAATTTACATAAAGTATTTTTCACTTTTATATTATAATTATAATTTGAATTATATGAGTCAAATATCTTATTAACGTCAATCAAGTGTATATTATTGTTGGAGCATGTCATATTATAGGAGGCTACATTTAATTTATATATATAGTCATTATAACTATGTTGAGTCTGAGAACGGTATGGTAGAGTGCACAGCAGCACTATGTTTCGTTTACTGACTTGATTTAGTATTTGAATACAAGCTTTAAACTCCTCTGGGGTTTCACTTACTTTTTCACCTGCCAATAGTACAAGGGCAGCCTTCGATAATCGTTCATCAGCGAAGTTTGATAATTTCTCCACGAGTTTAGTCAGAGACGTACCCGGGCTGCAGAAATTCAACACCTTGCTCCTTTGTGAGGATTGCGTTGTCAGTTTATCTCCGAAGCCAAGACCATATCCATCCGAAAACATGAAGATTGCATCTTTGTTGCCCGATAATCTCTCGCCTTCAGTCGGTTTTTGTGGAGTTGGTTCGCGATTGGTACTGGTTAGCTCTTCGTTGTTAGCGTAAGTATCATTTATTTTCATGTCATTGTCGTTAATGTCAATTGATCTTTTTATCACCGTAATTTGTTTTTCTATAAAATCTATTGTTTCTAATGTGTCAACTTTCTTGTTTATGTCAATTTCCATTTCATGAATTAGTTTTAGTATATTGTCATTTTCCCTCTGCAGGTATTCGATCATGTCATTTCTCTGCTTTAATTCGCTCGAAAACAGTTTATTCTGTTCTGTTAGGCTTTCAACTATCTGTTTAGTAATTTCTCTTTCAACTTTATAATAATTGCTGTCTTCGATGTTTTTCATGTTTTTAAGTTTTAGATCTTCCAGTTTTGTGTTTATTTTTACGCATTTTATGTTTATCTTTATTATGTTTTTCATTAGACCTTTAATTTTTCTTCCTCTGCGTATAGCCATATTATGATTTTTTGTCTTCTTTTTCTTTGTTATTAGTTCTTCGGCGGTTTTAATTTGTAAATTGCTGTGCTTTGTTTGTAGAGCGTTGTAGTGTTCAGTGATAATTCGAAGCTCTTTTTGAAGGGGGCCAATCCCTTTGTATATTTCGTTTTCGAACTCGTCTCTTTCCTTCGTTACATCCCTTACAGTATCTTCTAGTGTGTTAATTGTATCTTTTAAACTCATATTATTGTTCTCACTTTCAGCTATTTTCTTTTTTATATTTAGATTTTCCAAACATATGGCCTCGAATTCTATGAGGTTGCTTTTCTGTTCTTCTGTCATAGTTCTTATTAAGATGTCCTTTTTTATTATATCTGTTTTCAGTTTTTCAATTGTGCCCTCATATTTCTTAATTATTGATTTTTGTGTTGCGTCATTGTCAAGAATCAAAGTATTTTCTTGTTTAAGTTTAGATTTAGCACGTGTCGTCATTTTGAATATTCTCTGTCAAACACGGCGTTGGTAAGTAAAATTTCTCCTGGTAAAAAACAAAAAGAATATCCGAAGGTGGGATTCGATATTGGTGCTGTCTGCTCACTAGTCCTCAGTTATGACCACTAGACCACTGTGTCTGTAGTGTTAATTGCGAAAATAGCGCTTTGTATCTACTTCAGTCCAATGCTTGTTCTGTAGGTCATGTTCTATACGAGGTCATTTGCCAAGATTAGCTGGAAAGTTTGACTTTACTCAAGGAAGATTGTGAAAACCAAATTAAACAAGAAAATATAAGTCGAGGATAACCCCGGTTCTTGCAGTCATAAGCCAAGGATACCCCTGGTCCTTGCAATTATAAAGTAATGGATACCCCTGGTCCTTATAGTCGCAGGTCAAGGATACCCCTGGTCCTTGTAATTGCAAGTCAAGGATACCCCTGGTCCTTGTGGTCGTAAGTCAAGGATACCCCTGGTCCTTGTGGGCGCAAGTCAAGGATACCTGGTACTTGTAGTCATATTAAGCAGAGGATACCCCTGGTCCATGTAGTCATAAGTAAAAGATATCCTTAGTCTTATTGTTATTGTGTAAATTATATGAAGCTTTAAGACAGAACTGGCTTATTGTGTAAAAATAAATACTAAGATAATTTTTTAAAATCTATCTGGCAAATGTGAGGGATATTCATGGTTTTGTTTGTATTGTAGAACACCTTGTAATCTGTTACTTCTGTTTCTTATTCTTAAATTTGTAAACTATTAGAAACCTAATTGTTTAATAGCATTTGTACCTATAATTTTATCATCAAAGAGTTTGTAATGAGCGTACGAGGGCGTACGTTATATTTGGATGGCCGACTGTGAGCAATATTGTTTATAAATCATTATCTGTTGTAATGTACAATGTAGATTTTTATAACTTTTGATTTAATATTATTTCAGTAAAATTATTATCAAAACACTGTTTCTCAATTTAGTAAAGAAACAGTTTTTTAAATCGACGCCACACCTGTCAACGCTTTAGCCGCCACCAATCGGGGGCCGGCGCGACTGTTTACGACTATTACCGATCGTTGCCGATCTCAGTCGAGGTGGAGTGTGGCGCCGCCGGGCATTCGAGTCTCGACACTGAAATAGGGAGGTTGTCTAAAATAAGCGAACTAGGTGTTGTGAGTTTATACACCGTGCTGAATATAAAAATGTGAGTATTACCTTGTTATTATTTTAGCGCTAGCCTTTTTGCCACCACAAAGTAACGTAACTTTGAAGGGAAAACCGTTAGTAGATATAAATCTCTAACAGTAGTAACAACATTTTAACAATCTAGTTCATGTGTTCCTATGGGTCTAGGATACAAATAATGTCCCAAACCATGAATAATTAGCAGAGATAAATTTAGCGTCTGTGCTAGTGATGTGCTTACCATCAAATTTAGTTTTCGGGTTATTCCGCATTCGTCCCACTGGTTTCGGCCGAAACAGGAAAATAAAATTGATTGCTGCTTCCATTCCTGATTTGTCCCATTTCGAGATTTCTTTCCGAAAAGTACTGTCTTTCACACACTTCTCGTGTAGTATTGGTTTATCATTATTGTTTCCGTAGGATTTAACTAATTTATACAACTCAAAATACGAGGAAAAAAGAAATAATACAAGATAATAACTTAAATAACCTGGAATTATTTTCACGCAGTTTTTTCGGAAGTTTTCGTTCAAAAAGTTACGTAATTTGATTTTACTTATAAGATAAATTTTTCGTAGGGTTTTCGTTTACTAAGGCACGAACAGTATACAATATGCTTAAAATTAACAGTAGGTATATATATGTATATCTATGTATACATCATTCAAAATGCAACGTTAAATCAATGCGGGCAAAGCCGCGCGCATTTACCTATATAATAATATTGTAAGGTGTTATCTTATTTAATATTGTCCTTTTTTATAAATATTGCAAAATTTTATTCTTAGTCTTACAAAATTACATCGACATCGATGTAAAATTTTGGGCAAACACAACATACATATATACAATTATCACGTTGATGGTGGGCCTTCTTTGACCACAATCTCACCTAATGGAAAGTGACGATTTGGCCGACGGTGTATTAGGAAGGTCTAGAATGGTGGGCACACACGTACGTAGGTACATGCTCAATGAGCATGTTTCATCCGAGCATGGCTATCTATAAACATGCTCGTCCCTGCGTCTACACGTAAAAGCTTGCTCGAAGAACATGTTTAGTATGCGTTGAAACTCTTTGAGCATCGGACGATTCGTTGTTGTGTTTAGTGGTCACCTGCTACGTTTATTGTCGGGATTTTTTTTTACCAATTAATTTAATTACAATTAGCCTGTAATGTTCCAGTGTTGGGCAAATCTTACCATGAATTAGGACTCTGAGCCAGTTGGGCCCACGTTCTATCGAAGGTGTCTAGTTCATCGCGCCATCATTACTTTGGTCTACTGCGACGCATTACGCTGTATTATTATGAATTAATTAAAATTATTTATTAAAAAAATTAATAATTTAATTAATTCATAAATTTTTCCACAAAATCTCGAGAAAATGAACAATAGTCCGACATTATAGCTAACTAACACTCACAAAAATATCAATCACGACAAACATGCTCGACCTCGTTGCTACACGTACAAATATTTTTGTTTCGAACATCGAGCAAGAATCATGAACGTTTGAATCTTTGTTCGAATCGAACATTTTGGTTGGCTTCGAGAATTTGTCTTGAGTCTTGCATGGTCCACACGTCCATACTTGCTCGAGATCGAGCAAGTTTATCGAGTATGTACGTACCTGTGTACCCACCGGAAGACACCTATTCACTCTTGTCTTAAAGAGACCCAGGTTATAACTGGCCGAAAAAATAGAAGCAGACAAGGTGGATTAATTAGGCTTGCAAGATAAATAAACTATAAGTAATCACTTTTTATATTTTTTTATTGCGTTCACGCAGAAGTTGGTAAATAAGGATTAGCAAGAAATTTCAGGTTTTATAGCGGCAGTTGCCCAAAATGACAAAGAAACTAAGGCAACGGAAAGCGGAGCGAATCTTAACCCCTTTTTTAGATTTTTGCATCGCGTGAGTGGAGCAAAAATGGTCAAAAATCATGTTTTTGTGGAGCTCCCTTTAATTTTTATGTTTATTTTGATAATATGTTATTATATCGGTAAATGGAATACACACAAAAAATGCAGGTTACCTTTTACGAATCATGAGATACAATAAAGCTCGATAGATCGACAGAGAGACAGACAGCAGAAATATGGGACGAATCAGGAATAAAATCGGCATAAAAATTTATTTTCCTGATTCGGACTAGTTTGGGCCGAAACCAGTTCGGCTTGACAGCGAAGTCACATCCCTAGTCATGCACACTATTACAAATCTGCAACAGTACACTAACAAAAAACGGACATGCGTAGAACTACGTCTGGTGGTATCCTCTAATACTTCATCCGAGGTTAATACAGTGATGTCATTCACACAATGATTGATTGAATGTTGCCAGTGAATGGTATTTTCCCTAAAAAATTGAGTAATTTTTTTGTTTTAACTAACAGGTGTGTGATAATTCTAATGTACCTAATTAATTTCATTAAACAAAATTAAAAAAGAATCAATTAGAGAAAAACGCTCTTGCGGCCACAGATTAAGTCATAGTATTTATTGATACCAATTTTCAATTTGAGTTTACAATTCGAATATTCTCAGAATATCGTTGAGTGATTTTGAAGATTCTTAAACGACGATTTTACCTTGTAGATTTAAATAAAGCACTATGTATCATTCGGACGAAAGTTTGCCCCAACACGTATGTTCATACCCAGTGTGGATTTATTTCTCTATATAAACTAAGTAACAAAATCGGGGTATTTTTTCCGCGAGCATAGCAACATTTTCACGAAAATGGTGTACAAACATTTTCAATTTATTTATGAGATTTGATGACTGTTTAATGCAAAATTACAAATTTAATATTTGTACTTACCAGTGAAATGAAACTTTACTAGTGTTATTTTTCTTATCAGTAGCGTTTGAACACCCTTTTATGTATTATACTAACGGTCCGAGTTTCAAAATTCGCCGATACCGGCGAATTTTCTTGGATTTACCTCGTTTGTGTCAGTTGCTATTCTGAGCCTTATAATTCTATGGTAGATAATGTATTTGATTTTTTTGACGTCAAGTTTGGCAGATTTGGCAGAATTTTGGTCAGTATGTAGCAGAATCGCCACTTTTGAGATGGTCTCCCTGAATCCATTCCATGATTGATTCTATCTATTCTTGTGTTGCTAGAAGATTACATTTCTTACATTTTTTCTAACTTTTGACCCCTAGGACCAAGAATTTTATGGACTCCGCCTTTCAGTTTTACGCATGTCCGTTTTTATTAGTGTGCAGTTGCAGATTTGTTATAGTTTGCATGACTAGGAACGTGACTTTGCTGCCGAGCTGAACTGGCTTCGGCCCAAACTGGTCCGAATCAGGAAAATACACTTGAATTCCGATTTCATTCCTGATTCGTCCCATATTTAACAGGCACGTTTTAGTACTTTCAACCAGGGTTGTTGCTGATACTGTTTTTTGACAAATAACCTGATGCTGATTTTGGCCATGTGCGTGTCGGAATCGCGAACCGAGTATGCCACACTAATTCAATGTAGATGATTCTACCAATCGAAACAGAGTTTCGAAAAACTATACACATTTTATAGAAAAGCTACGCACCTTTTTAGGGTTCAGTAAACAAAAGGTACCAACGGGACCCTAGTACTAACCCTCTGCTGTCTGTCTGTCTGTCCATCTATCAGGCTTTATTGTATCTCATGATTCGTAAAAGGTAGACACTTGCATTTTTCAGTATGTATTTCATTTGCCGCTATAATAACATACTATCAAAATAAATATTAAAATTAATGGGGGCTCCACAAAAACATGTTTTTTGGCCATTTTTTTGCTCCACTCACGCGATGCAAAAATCTAAAAAAAGTGTTCGCTCCGCTTTCCGTTGCCTTACTTTCTTGATGATTTTGGGCAAGTGCCGCTATAAAACCTTATTTTTTTGCTCATTCTTCCAATTCCTGCGTGTATGAGGAGTCTAGAGCGCTAATTGACACTTGAACTTATAGTCACGGGTGTCAAACATCCTTCATTCAGGGAGTAATAATGGATTAGCTATAAGGACTTATTTTGCGTAAATTTGTAATTGTTTATATGTTGTTTTTCCTCAAAATTTTACATCGGTGTCGATGTCATTTTGTAAGACTAATAATATAATTTTGCAATATATATAAATATAGGGGCAATAAATATGATAACACATTACATTATTATTATATAGCTAAATGCGCGCATGGTTGATTTAACGTTGTTGTTTTTGTAAATAATGGTTATATTAGTGGCATTGGCATTTTGATTGATGTACACATAGATATTTATATACTGTTAATTTTAAGGATATTGTATCGTTTGTGCCTTAATAAAAGAAAAATATAAACAAAGTAAATACCTACAAAAATTTAAAATTTAGGTTAAATCAAATTACCTAACTTTTGGAACGAAAACTTCCGAAAAAAACCGCGTGAAAATAATTCCAGGTTACTAAAGTTATAATCTTGTGTATTTCTTTTTTCCTCGTACTTTGAGTTATATAAACTAGTTAAATAAATCCTACGGAAACAATCATGATAAAACAAAACTACATGTTTGAGAAGAGTTAGAAAGACAGTACTTTTTTTTACGAAATCTTGAAATGGGACGAATCAGGAATGAAATCAGCATTCAATTTTATTTTCCTGATTCGGGCCAATTTCGGCCGAAACCAGTGGGACGCATGCGGAATAACCCGAAAACTAAATTTCATGGTAAGCGCATCACTAGCACAGATGCTAAATTTATCTCTGCTAATTATTCATAGTTTTAGACATTATTTGTATCTTAGACCCATAGGAACACATGAACTAGATTGTTAAAAGGTTGTTACTACAGATTTCTAGTAATAAACATCATTACTTTAGTATTTATACTGAGCGAAAAACTTACGCATGTAATGACAAATCCGGGACTTTTACTCCACCTTTTGTGCTTTTTGAAAGACAGAACACAGCAGAACACTACATATTTTCACTTTTTCAACAAAGTTTTAGGTAAAACGCAGTAATTTCTTAGAATTTCAATAAAGTTCATTAGTCTTACCACAACTTTGAACTAACTAGTCAGTTACAAGCTGACACGATTGACACTGACAGTGCAGTATAGCTATACGTACACCAGCTATCTCTTTTACTCATAGCTTGACTCCGAGGGATAGACAAAGATACATGACAACTATGGTGATACATAGATATAAGACCGGAAATGACTTTTGCTACCTCTACCTACTTATTTCTCTATGTTTGACCCCGTAGCCTAACATGTAGGTTAGGTAAGTAATTTTTATATTTATGGCAAACTTCGAACTTTTGAGAACAACGAGATTTTTAATACATAGGTACTTGCTAGATTTTTATTGCAAACAGTTTATACATGCAAATTGAACATAGGTACCTAAACCTGGCGCGTCTCACTAAAAGTATAATGGCTCTGTCTCTTAGAGTATGTCTTAATGGAACTCACCATGACAAAAAAAAGTACCTTAGATATTGGATTGATTAAATTTGATTTTGCTTGAGCGTGTGCGTGCGCGCTTCCTACTTTGCGAGTTCACGCCGTTCGCGGTTTCGTTCTAGAAAATAAACACGGCTGATTGTGATTGGTTTTATTTCGTTCGTTGCGATACGAAACACGTCAATAAAAGAAACCTGTACCTAACTTTTGCAGCAAAATTTTAACATTTCAGGAAACGAAATGTAACTTACGACTCAACGGTCCCGGCAGCACTGAACTGAAATTGAAATCACTGTTGCCAGATTCCCTGCAAATTCGGGGGCTTTTTTCGACTTTGGAGGGAGATTCGGGGAGAAAGGTTTGTAGGGGGGATTTTCGGGGGTAAAAAACTTTGGCGAAATTATAGAGCTTTTCTTGAGTAGGTATCTCAATCATTCAAACACGAATATAAAATAATTCGCATCAATACTTTAGTAGCAACCTACATAACGTGTGTAATTGTGTATTCTCGTCCTAACAATACTACTTAAATTAAATTGTTCATTCATCGTCGTAAGAGTTCGTGCGAGCAAGATAACTTTGCACGTGTGGTTGTAATCGGAACTCGAAACGAATTTCGTAACAAAAAGCTTTATTTTGTTTACACTAGCGCCAACAGCCACGCACGCGCAAAGTTCGTTCGTTTCGATAAAAATTTTAATATGCTTATTTTTTTCTCCTATAAAAAGTGTTCTGGGGGCTTTTTTTCGCAAAAAGCAAATTTTCGGGGGAATTTGGAATAAAGATGGGGGAAATTCACATAGCTGGCAACACTGATTGAAATCCATTCGCTCCCACCATGCTCCCCACCCCACCTATCCAATCCATTCCATTCCACGCAACGCACGAGTACGTACACTACAATAATCCAGGTGCAAAATCCCGAAGCTATCAGAAACAGCTATCAGAAACCTAAACAAAAAAAAGCAAGACCTACAACTTCAAAGTAGCCGCGGGAGTGTGAATAAGAAAAATTAAAATGAGCTCCTCTGAATCGGAATCTGACAACGAGTACGAAGACGTCTGCCGCACGTGTCCCCGCGGCTCCAACTCCTGCGCACTGCCCTTTGATCCCACGAGCTTGGAGAACATAATCCTCAAGATCAGCGATAAGTTTGATCTGCGGGTGATCATGAACGATAAGCGGGCGAGGGGTGCCGTCATGGTGACGGCAGGGCTGTCGTTTGCGGGAGGCCTCATCGGACGCCATTACGGCGGGAAGGTAGGGGCTGCGGTCGGAGGCGCTATCGGCGGGGTTTGCGGACTAGGAATCGTTGGTGAGTCTTGCAGAATCGTTGAACTTATTGAACTTTTAGTATGATTTGCCAATATAATTTTCAACTACCCTCATTGGTAAAATAAAAATTCTAGCACTTTCAGTCACAGATATCTATCTATATGGTTTTCGTTTCGACTATGATAACTCATTCATGATTTTTTAGCATTTTGAGTTCCACAGTTTAATTCAAATTTAGGTTGGTTTAGGAAACTTCTAGATAGGAACTTAATGGCAGCTAAATTTGGCAGTACCTACCTTATCTAGATACTTACCGGTTTGTGGAGGATCCTAAATCCTTCTTCAGAGATCTCCATTCCAGAGTTTTCATTAAATACAGTATTTTCTTTTACAGCTGTATCCATGAGAGATGTCTGGCAGAATATAAAATCTCAGCTCTCCGACCTGTTTGACTTAGTATATGACTACCTGGCCGGGCTGGGCATCAATGACTACATGCGAGCGGCCAAGTACCTCACCAGCAATTCCGGAGCCAGTCAGCAACTCGCTATGGTGATCATGGATACTGCTTCTTCTCTCCTTGGGAAGCAGATCTTGTCTAAACTTAACTCTGCTTAATCTTTCTGATACTATGACTAAATTTAAATTATTTTGTACCTGATGATGATGATAATTAATACTTATTTTTAAATTTTAGAAATCTTGATGAATATAATGTTACACTTATAATTTATGTAATGATTGTGAAAGAGATGTTGGACTTATATTTTAAGAAATTATATTTGAAAGAGTTTTGATTAGGATGTGTACTAAGAAAGACTGCTAGCTATTGTATTGAATTAGCTATGTTGACTTAGAGGGTAGGTTTTGATATTGTATAATTTTGAGTATTGTAACAACGCAAACTTAATGTAAGAGATAAAAAGTATGTAATATTGATGATTGAGCTGGACTTAATAAATCTTAATTTTATAAATATTCCCTATTTTTATTTTTATCATAGCGCCTTTTTATGGTATGTAGTACCATATGAGTAGACAAGAACATGTTGTAGGATACATTAATTTCTAATGAGTTAGGTAGGTAGATAAGTAGGTACAACCTCTCCCACAGGGTACAGCCATTATGTATTTTTGTAATGGATGCAGTAGCACAGATTAGGTAATGTTGCTACGGCGGCACCGGCGTGTTTTCCTATATGATTCAAGATTTTTATCTATGAATAGGTACTCTGGCCAAACTAAATCTACAATGTTTGTAAACATTGTCCCTATACAAAATATTTACTTGCTGTTGATTTTCCACAGAAGTTACCGTAGGATAGGAAGATACCTACACTAGGTGCTTAGTCTGTTCAGATTTGACATCGTATTTACAACAAAGTAACAACCGTTCTCAGAAAAAACGTCTAGAAACAGGCGATCGCGCCAGGTAGGGATGGGTAAAAAATATCGATATATCAAAATATCGATATTTTTTCAGAAAGCAATCGATATAATTAGTCGATATTTTTAGAAGCGATATATCGATTTTCGGTATTTATTTCAGAGTATCAAAATTCATATCCCTTAATTATAGACAATTATCTATTTCCGGTTACCAATTAAAGTAGGACATCTTATTCATCGATATCGATAAATGTGAACAAGGCAACACATTGTGCAACACATTCCTATTTATTTGGTGTTGGTAGCACTGATTGTTTAACTGTAAGTGTCAAAGTTGTGGTCGAGTGGAGGACAAGTGCGAGTTACTCGCGAACCAAGAGTTCCTTAATTTAAGACCTTGTTTCTTACCAAATTTCATGATTCTAGGTCAACGGGATATATTTATATGTTACGGCTAAAGCATGTACATTTGAAGGGTTGAGTCGATTCAGCTGCTCGCGAGTTTAGGTCAAAGGGATATATGTTACGGCTAAAGGTGAGTGTGAACATAAACTTAAGATTAGCCGGCTAAAGTTAGGTTTATCTTCGAGAAGCAGCAAAAGTTTGATATCATGTTAGTTTAGGTAAACCTAACTTTAGCCGGCTAATCTTAAGTTTATGTTCACACTCACCTTTAGCCGTAACATACATATATCCCTTTGACCTAAAGAGCAGCTGAATCGACTCAACCCTTCAAATGTACAGGGTATTTTATTTTTTCAAAAATGGCATGAATAATTTTCATAAAACATATTATCTTTAAAATTTTAATCCTTGAGCTATAGAATGATACCATTATTTTAAAAATCTACCCATTAATTTTTAAATTAATCAGGTGTGAATGGAAACGTAACAAAAGTGAAGTTAATTTAAGTGAATATTGGGTAGATCAAAATTAAAATAAAACGGAAAATGTATGTTTAATACTCACGATTTATTGTTTCAATACTTGGTGTTGCCTCTCCGAGCTTTAATAACAGCTCGAAGGTGGTTTTTCATCGACCTGATAAGTTTTTTGATCAGTCCTTGAGGAAGCCTTTCCCACTACTCTTCCAGCGCTATCTTCAGCTCAACGATATTTGTAGGCGCCGGATTTCTGGCTCGTTCCCTCCGTTTGAGCTCGTCCCAGAGATGCTCTATAGGATTGAGGTCAGGACTTAGTGCTGGCCAGTCCATGGTCCGAATGGCAACTTCATCCAAGAACTGACTAGTGATTCGTGCTGTGTTACAGCGGGCATTGTCATGCATTAAAAGAAAGCCGTCCTCGATGAAACCTTCATAAGGCAAGACATGATCCAAAAGAATATCTTCCACATATCGCACAGCAGTCAGACCGCCTCCTCGACCTCTACCAGGGATGAAAACGAGCTCCGTTTTTCCTTCCAGCGAAATGCCCGCCCACATCATACACGAACCACCGCCGTAGGACACTGTTTCGGCAAAACAGCACTGCGCAAAGCGCTCGCCCGGACGCCTGTAGACCCGAGCTCTCCTGTCACTGCCGTGTAGACACACTCTGCATTCGTCAGTGAACAGGACTGACCGCCATTGCTCAGCGCTCCAATCGATGTGTTCGCGAGCAAATTCAAGGCGCGCTTGTCGGTGAGCTGTGGTCAACTTTGGGCCTCTGGCAAGCCTTCTTGGAACGAGGTTCGCTTCTCTCAGTCGTCTTCTGACCGTCCATTCACTAACAGATACTCCTCGAACCTCTCTCAGCTGCTGCTGGATAGAAACACCAGTGAGATGGCGATTTCTGAGACTCGTCGAAACGATAAAACGGTCGTCTCTCTCAGAAGTAATCCGGCGCCGACTGGTATCTGGCCTCCTAAAGTAAGAACCAGACTCTTGGAATCTTTTGTACACCCTTGACACAGCAGATTGGCGAGTTACACATTCGACTTTTTGTAGGAGTGAGTCGATTCAGGTGCTCGCGAGAGTAGAATCATGAAATTTGGTAAGAAACAAGGTCCTAAATTCGGAACCCTTGGTGCGCGAGTCACTCGCACTTGTCGTTGTTTCACCTCACTAATTTTTGTTTGTTTGCCAACTTTTGTCGAGAGAGAAGTTGAGTTGAGACTGCTTTTATCTAAATTTCCTTGAATATATTTGTTTAATTTTCTCGTTTTATATAGGTACACATAAACAAAAATGATGTCCCACAGTGGAATGCAACTGCAGCCGTACGCTGCTAATCAAGTTACCTTTGATTCCAGTTTGATGGAACAAATTCTACTGGACATTGGTAAGATCAATCGTTATTTCTTAGCAGGATGTTGCTTCACAATAAATGCGCAGCGCGTTTTAATACTAGTATAAACTATATACAATACACCTACCACAGGGACGAGGGAAATACCTCATCAAGATAGGAATGTTAGTTCAATCAACACTTTATTTTGGTCCATTTCTAGTCAATCATGCCAAACACATCTACAGCTAGACCACCGCTGGACATAGGCTTGTTGTGTATTTATCAAGAGGAACAGGAGGAATAGCCTGCTTGTTTTAAATACTTGGAAGAACGATAACCTTTCTATTCTGTATGTAGTCCTTCAAAATATGAACGCGCAGGTAAATATGCTTGGTCTAGCTGCAGATTTTTTAGTTAAGGCATAATTTGGTTGCTGCCTGGTTTTCACAGTAAATCGTTAGGTATCTTTTAATCACATATGCATCCGCTGATACACTATGATTAGGGGATATTGCCATAAACCCCTCGCTGGACATGGGGTTTGGGGGGCAGTATGAGTATGATAGTGGCTTTGTTCTGCAGGGAGTGCTGCTCTGCCGTCCTCTAACTAGAAGGCCGTTAACCATCAAATGGCGCCTTTTGACTTTTTAGTGGAAACGGATACAGTTCAAAATTCTCTATGTTTCCGTCTAACAACCATTCCAAATAGTTCCAGAGATATAAAAACTTCTTTGGCAGTTAAGTAACAGAATTTTTAACTCGTCCTTAACTTGAAAACAACTAAACCATAATTATATTGCTAATTAGTGGGTTAAAATACTTAAACTGCTCGGTGCAATACGAGTTTTTCATTAAATAGTGTATAATAAGTGAAGCAAATAAATCTCAACTGATGTGTTCAAAATTTTTTTGCCGATTTCTCGTATACTTCTTTTTGGGGTTAACGGCTTTTTAGTTAGAGGAGGGCAGAGCTCTCCACCGCCAGTGGTCAATATAATAAATAAATAATGCTCGACAATTCACACATTAAGTCACCTCTAAAACACCTGTGGAAAGGGTTGGGGTGGTGTAAATCCAAACAGAACCACAAGGCATGATTCCAAGCTTACTATTTAAAACCCTAAGACAGGTTTAGGTGGAAGTACTTAGGTACTCCTATGTCCGCATTTAGACTTGATTCAGTCAATTATGCATTGTTTATGCTAGCATATCCAGCTTTAGTTTCTTCCAGTAAAGCAGAACCTTCCTAGGATCTTCACAGGCTTCGCAGAATCACCTCTGCAAGTTGAGGATTTATTTTTCTTGTGCTGTTAATCCCTCGCATTTCAGAACTATGTGGGAAGCTGTTTCGTCATCACTGTTAATATGTGAATAAGTGTTTGTACATTTTGTCCTGTTAGTGTTCCCACCAGGACATGCATGTCTGATCTGTGTAGGTGTTTTGTTAGCTTCGGTGATGTTGATAGAAGCGCCACTCTTGCTTGTCTGCATTCTAGCCAAGGTTGAGATTATTTAACTCACTTAATTATTAAATCAGGTTTTAAATAAAATATATAAAATTAGAGTTAAATGTTTTTTTTTTTCAATGAAAACAGAAAGCCGTAAAATTTTTTGTATAGGGCGTGCCAAAATTAAGTTTCAATGCACATGCAATGCACCTTCTCCCACCACCCAGGTCTCCCCTCACCCAGTTGAGGATTCACAGAATCCTCTGAAATTAATAGTTTTCAGGAATATTCGTTTTCTTCATACATTAATTCTATAAAGTATAAATACTCCAAGATCGGAAAAGAGATGCTAAACCTATGTACATATGTGTTTGCGGCAAGTCACAGCTATTTCCAAATAATACATACGCATATACACATTCACACACATTGCAGGCCCACACGCATAGTTAGGTACTTAAAATAAAAAAAAACGTCAAGTGCGAGTTGGACTCGCGCACCGAGGGTTCCGTTATTATATAGACCTCGTTTCTTGCCCAATTTCATGATTAAAGTCAAAAAGTCGAAAATTCTTTATTTCCGTAAATACAATCCGTAAGTACACTTAGAAAATCAAATTCTTAAAATTAAACACTGACATGGAAAAGAGATATTTTGATTTCGGTCGCTTCGGTATGTAGACTAAAGTAAAAAAGCGACGAAGAAAGTGTTATTTTTTGAGTTGGATCAAAATCCATCCCAAGTTTTTTAGGGTTTGGTCGCTTGCAAAAACATTGTCCATAAATTACAAATATACGGTTTTTGGATTTTTCCTATAAATTGTGCTAAAAGACTTTGCTTCTTGCGAAATTTCATAATTCTAGGTCAACAGGAAGTATGTAACGTATAGGTTTTGTGTGCATGTGTTTTCCTTGGAATTTCAAAAAAAATGGACGCTTTTTGATTGCGTTGACTTAGAAATTTGATTTATATCACGGCTCCAAGAGGACCTGAGTATTTGACGTTAATTTCAACTCGATAGCTCCGCGCGTTCCTGAGAAAAAGGGTTGACAGACGGACGGACGGACAGACAGATGGACAACAAAGTAATCTTATAAGGGTTCCTTTTTTCCTTTTAAGGTACGGAACCTACTACTTACTATAAATGATTATGATTGCTTCAAAGCTTGGCAGGTAGGCTGATGCTAGGACTATCTGAGGTATGGAGCAGGGTTGTTGCGAATATCAGCATCAGCATCATTTTGAAGATCAGCATCAGCATCCGCATTGATCGATGCTGATTTTTGATGCTGATGTTCGAGTCGAGACATGACTCCAGGGAGTGAGGCTTAAAGCGCATTTTTGTACAAATTTTGAACCTAACCAACACAAACCTGTTTTTATCACACTTATAATATAATAGAGATGAGTCCGGTATTCAATAACTAACTCAGCACCTATTAGCTGGGTCCTAAAATATCTTACGCTATTGTACCGCTAGGGAATAACTGTGCAAAGCGAGCATCGCGCATAAACCTAACTATGATCTATGCCAGGTATGGCCAACCGGTCGATCGCAATCGATCGGTCGATCGCGGCAATTAGGCAATTAGTCGACCGTGGCACGGCAAAAAATATATAAGTACTTAAGTTTTTGTTAACGAAGAAAGATACAATCAAATAAAAGAGACAAATTAGAACTAGTATTTACATTTGAAACAATTGAGCTAACTGCAAATTATTATAGGTACCTAATAATCATATTTATATTATGATTGGAAAACTAAGCACTTTAAATCTGGAACTACAAGGCAAGAATAAAACAGCACTAACGGCGTAGCGGGCGGGGGAGAGGGGTCCGCCCCGGGCACCAGGCTCCGAGGGGTGTCATCGTACATAATTTAGTTAGGTACATAGTTATTAAGAATAATTATAAATTTTATGTCTTCCCTCTTATCACATTAAACATACGACATAATATAATTGTATACTCAACTATACTATTACATTTACAATTTTAAGAAGTATGTAATCTCACAGGGTTTCGTCAGTAAATAGTAGATCTTGGGTCTAATCAAGTTGGCCACCCCTGATCTATGCATACTAGCGTACCATTCACCCGTAAAGTTATGTAGCTGCAACAAATATTTGGTAGTTTTAACCAAATCGGTTAGAAATACCAAATACTTGTTGGCATCCCTGTTTAACACTAGGATTTTATTGCGAGTAAACGAGATAGGTAGCTAATTTAAATACCCAATACTTGTAGGCATCCCTGTCTAACACCAGGATTCTGATCCGAGTAAAAGAGATAGTTAGGCTATTTTCCACCATAGAATAAGAAGCCTATATTATTATAGCTATGATTTCCTATTGAGCACTGCGTTCAACTGTTCAACCATTTTAGTAGCTACGAGATTTTGTTACTGGTGGCGCGGAAATAGTTTCCTACCACGTTTTTATTTAAATTAGCAGTGAATACCTTCCTACCAGGTACAGGTGAAGCTAGCGCCGTCGCCTCTAATTTTTCTTATTATTTTTATTACGTCATACAATATCATCAAAAATTTTCTTGCAATTTGAATTGCTCTTGTAATTTTCTTCTGGTATTTCTTTTTCGCACATCAAGTGCTACCATGGGGCGCGGGTACCAATTGAAACGTTATTGGGTACTAGTAGGTGCTAGCGATATTGATACAAAATACCCAATAACTCCAATCCTGATAATATAACACATTGCGTGGTAGGTGAAATACCTACAGGTTTAATTGTTTGTATTCGTATTTATTGTTTTAGGTCCGTATATTGTATTAGTAGTGACGTGCGAAGTATTTTAAATTCAACAATGTTTATAAAAGATTATTTATCGGGTATTTGTCACTACCACGATTCAAGAAAACAAGGTCTGCTCCTCCGGGAGTGTCTCTTGCTTACGTCACTGTGCAGTTGCCACTTTATTTCAACAAAACGTAGATGAGGGTCAATTGAAAAATAAATAAAAAAATTACAATCGTTGATTATGTTTGTCAGATCAGTCAAAACAGCGTTAATTAAACACGAGTTATTGTGGTAAATAATTGGTAAATACAAAACAACATAGTTTTACCAGGTTTATGCAGGTAATATAAGGAGTTCAGGGAGTTACGGTTTTACGCGATCAAGAGACACCCACATGAACACCGTATCTTGGAAGAGCATACTTTCTTTTCTTATACCATGATCACTACCTTTTGTTATATTTTCCCCTAGGTCATTAATGTTTATTTTATTTAAGTTTTATTTATACTAGCTATTCCCCGCGGTTTCAATTTAATTTTTTTTATGTTCAATTTCCCCCGTTATCAGTACAGAAAGTAGCCTATACTACTCTTTAATTCTCGATCCTATCAACTAACTCTATGCCAAAAATCAAGTCGATTGGTGGCTTAATTTGGGCGTGAAGGAAGGACAAACAAACACACTTTCGAATTCATAATATTAGTTAAATCTTAAAGCGGTGTTTTCAGGCGGTTACCGATCCAAGTACTGACTGCGCCTGACGTTGTTTAACTTCCATGATCGAAATTCAACTTAGTGTGGACATTGTCCGTTTTTTATTTATTTTGGCTATACACATTGTTTGCAAACCTACCTTTTACGATTCAACAGATACAGCAAAAGTTAACGTCGAACAAAAAATGCCCAAAACATGTCTTTGGTTGAGCCCCCTTAAATTTAAATATTTATTTTTTGTTGTCGCTGGTGGGACAGTTATTAGACAGGTAGCTCAAACCACGTTTTTGGGTTTTGAGCTTGACAGGAGTCTCACGTGGGAGTCTCACATTGATAAAGTGTGCGGAAACTTGGCGTGCTACGCACTTAGCCGACTGGCGAGATTCCTGCCAAGGCACATGGTACGCTCCTGTTACTATGCGACTGTTCACTCACTATTGCAGTATGGAGCTGAACTGTGGGGGCAAGCGGCCGACTGACTGGCAGCGCGCCTTCCGCATGCAGAAGCGTGCCATACGTGCAATGGTGAAAATACCACAGGACGTCTCCGCAAAACCTTACTTCAAAGAGCTGAAAATACTTACCGTTCCATGCATTGTGATATTCCAGGTATCGGTGTATGTGAGAAACAACTTGGAATTGTTCATTCATGTTTACTAGGAATAGCGACGTGCACAGGTATAATACTCGGCGAGCGGACAAGCTGACCACCCACCGCGTACCCTCGCGAAGTCTGGGAAGTTAACGCGCATAATGGGACCGACAGTATATAACAGTCTTCCAGGAATTATCACAAAGGCAACTAGTCTGACATGCTTTAAAAACAGGCTAAAGCACTGGCTCACTGACAACAGCTTTTACAGCTATGAGGAATTCCTAGCCTGTAAAAGTGACTGAATGTACATAATTATCTAGCTGTAGATACTCCGTATATTGATGTTTTTATTGATCTTTTATATTTTTATTGACTTTTCTATTGTTATTGACATTTAATTTGATTTAGTCATTGAATTATTTGAATTTTTTATTATTGAATTATGTGACTGTACGTAATTAAAACAAATGTGACGTGTTATTCCTGAAATCGACGAAATAAATGATGATTTGATTATTTGAGGGCTCGATATTCGTACGCCGCGGCCCCGCGGCCCCACGGCCCGCTAACTCGTTAGACCCTCAATATCGTCTGACGTCATATAGTTTATAACTTAAAGTTTATAAGTATTGAGACGAATCAATTGATACAGCATTTGTTGAAATCGGACAAGTAGTTTCAGCGCTAGGTGGCATAGAAATCGGCTACATACATACATAGGGTGCCAAACTCATAACCGAGGAAGGTTATGAGTTTGGCACCCTATGTTGGTAGTCGGGTAATAATGCATAGTTTTTCAAGACTCGATTTCGATTGGTAGAATCATCTATATTCAATTAGTGCACAATACTCGGTTCGGGAGTCCGACACGCACTTGGCCAAAATCAGCATCAGCATCAGGATCCGCTGATGTCAAGACCAAAAATCAGCATCAGCATCCGCTGATGTGTCAAAAACCCGCATCAGCAACAACCCTGGATGGAGCTGTTTTTGTTAGGAGATAGGTATAGTCTGTTAGATATCTGGAACAGAGTTCGGTTATGAGAGAAGAAGAGTGCAAGTTCTAAGATTGTGGTTGCGAGAAGCTTGCTTCCTGGTATTTTAAGGCCGCAGATTTGGCCTTTCCTGATCCACGGTTCTTGAATAAGGCCCACGGTGTTGGAATATTTCTCCAGTATACTGCGTAGAGACGCGCTAGCCGTGAGGCTATGCTGGAGGTTCGCTTGCATGTAAGGTGTGGCAGAAAGTGGTATCTTGGGGGACGGTATCGGTTTTGGAGCGCTTGATACGAGGGGAGCCGATGTCGCTGTTGCTGATCGCTTCCCTCCGTATCGAGAAAGCGCTCATCGGACAGACATTGGGGATGGTCGAGCTGCAGATCAGGGTCAGCCTTGGATCCGGATCGGGCTCTGGACCGGGGTTGGGTCAAGGATTGGTCTTGTCGTCGTCACTGTTTTCGCCTTTGGGCTCATCTTTCTGGATCATGTTGAGGTAGATGTTCAAGATTCCCCGTTAGAACAGAGGCCCTCCTGGGGACCAAATGTATTATTGAGACGTGCCATATTGTTTTGATAATGTATTGGGTTGGTCCCTATTAGTTGTCGCATTATCGGCCGCAGGTAACAATACCCCCCAATAGAAGGGAGAAATTATTAGCAGTGGGAACGGGGTGCACCGGCCCGCCACCTACTACCGTTCCCCAGGGAATTATCCCAAAGGACAAGTAGTAGTACAGGCTCACGATGAAGTTATCCGACCAAGCCATGCCACCCCAACCCAAAGATATTTTCAAAGCTTTAAGAGGGCTAAGAATACCTACTTATTGATCTTTGTCAATGGGCTCTTTATAGTAGGTATAATTTTATATAGGCCAGTGATCTAGCTCACGGTACTATATTGTTTATTATACATACACTTACATATTTTTAATGAGTCTCTTACGTTTCAGCGGATATCTTCAGGATACAGATAGTATGGGACCGAGAGAGCGCAGTTCTGGCAGGCGCCATGGCGGTGGCTGGGGGCTTGCTGGGTGGCTACGCAGGTGGTAGGCTCGGGGCAGCTATAGGCGCTGGAGTGGGCACAGCTACAGGACTTGGAGTTTCTGGTAACACACTCATCCAACCTCTGTCTGCCCTCCTTTCATATTGCCTTCTCTTCTGGCTCAGCAACCCGAAGATGAGTGTCCAACTAGACTTCTAGACAACCTTAAAATTAAAAAAAATTGTTAGTGCATGTTCCTTTACCTACTCATAAAATAAACTTGGGTACTTCCCTCATGGAGTTTGTGGCGTCGTACGGGGGAGGCCTATGTCCAGCAGTGGACGTGTATGGGCTGATGATGATGATGACTTCCCTCATTCACAGCATGTAGCTATGGATGTTGGCATTGTTAATCCTACAGTACTTGCGCACCAAATCGTAACACGAATGGTCTCATCGATCACAGATATACATATGCCAAATATTAATTTAATTTAAAAGACATGGGCATTAATTCTTATTTATCAAAATAAAATTCTTATAGTCCATGCTTTACTTCTTAAAAATAATGTTATAATTTAAATATGTATGGGTAAAAAATTCAACAAAACAAGTACCTAAACCTCTCGTTTGCCATTAAAAATAACATATTTCGCTAAAACTGGTACTTATTGAAAAAAAAACTAATTAATCCAATTTTAATTTGTGTTTTTGACGTACGACCGATACATAGTAGATTAATGATCACGACAAGTATTTTTGTCACGCGTTACTTACACACTTTAGTTCTGCTTTATGGCATTGGCGTGCTACCTCGTAGTATATTTTGTTTTCGGTATATTTTTTGCCATATACATATATTTGTGTGTGCCCATTTTGATATAAACATACCTGCACATATATTTGTACACTACATATTATATTATATGCACAAACATGTATGTCAAAATATATGGCAAAAAGACAGCAGGTAATTTCTAGAATGAGTAGAGTGAACACAAAATATCTAGGAAGTCTACACCGTTTGTCGAATGTCGTCTTTGCTGAGGCGGTCCATAGTCAGAAACTGACCGGGTTTCTTGGGCCTTAGCTGAAAAATCTTTTACCTGCTTGGATTATTATCAATAGTCCTGTTCTTCAACATAATTTTCATCTTCATTTAAAACTCCAGCCGGAGCCTCCGTCGTCGTAGGCTTCATTCTGATCTTCAGCTAGCCACATCTCTAATCAATTTTTTTTTTTCAAAATGTAATCAAAATAAAAATTTGCTGATACTCATTGATACATAAATGCAAATAACTATTTCTTATTTATTAGGTTTACGGGAAAATATAACCATAAAACGAGAACGGTAGGTATGTAAAAAATCTTATGTAATTGGTCGTGCGCCATACAATTGTAATCAACGGACTTTTCAAACTTCCTGTGAATTAACCGTGAGAGACCAATGCCTAAACAAGATCTGAGAGCGTTTTCTAAATATATAATTGAAAGTACACGGACCCGCTAAAAACTTCCACCAAAAGTTTTAAGGTTTTGCAAGTGTGGATTACTCGTGTAATCCGCGCGACCACTCAGGGCAGACTCAGGGTTAATTGAAACAATAGTCTTTGCTAATAATAACTACATGCATGCCAATGGGGGCAATTCAGTTTTTTAAATTATATACTCAAATTGTACAAACTTTTTAATCTGACCCAAAGTTGCAGATTTCATTTTAAACAACTTCAAAATAAATTGAGTAGGTAGTAAAGCTATCTAATTTCTTTCCCCAGCTGTAGTATCCCTCCGTGAAATCTGGTCCACCGTGAAAGAGAAGCTAAAAGAACTTCTCTTCATCATCTTCAATTTCCTCCGAAGACTGGATGCCACCGACTGCATCCGAGCGATAGACATCCTTATGGCATGTGCATCCAGCAGAAGGGAACTGGTAATGACGATCTTGGACTTTATCGCTGAGAAGCTTGGTAGACAGGTTATCTCAAGCATAACTGCTGCTTGAATTACTTTACATTGAACCTCGAGGGCTTTATTGTAGACTTCATGTGGTAATACCATTTTTGAATAAATTACCCTCTTAATCAAAGTCTGGGTGGGGAAACTGCAATTTGAACCTACACCTTACACTGGAGCCTGTCTAGTGTAATGCAATATTCTCCTTGCCTTACCAGGCCAACAAGAATGAACCCAAATTATTGAACACTTTTTTACATCAAAAGCGTATCTAATAAAAATGGTTTTACTGTGTGAATAATGTTATGATAAGGCCAGGTGTGCAGTATCACCGTGGAAAGGTTAGGGTGGTATTCCACTCGTCAATATCTTTGACTAACATTTGATCAAATTTCTTTAACGGATGCCCATTCCACTAGGGTCAACTAGGGTAAATGCATCTTACGGGGCTAATGCGTCTGTTTGAACTTATTCAAAAACTGTTAGTTCATCTATACATTCTACAATAATGTACATTGATCAGTTTTCGAATGTCTTTTTGAACTTATTTGCAAAATGACAATCTACATTAAGTTCAAAAAGGCGAATTAGCCTCGTAAGACGCATTTACCCTATTCGACCGATAAATATATCTTTGTCAAAGATTCCTTTGTAATTTAGCGAACCTAGTTGTGTTCAAATGAAATCACATCACATTACACTAATATCATAAATGCAAAAGTTTGGTTGGATAGATGGATGTTTGTTACTTCTTCACGCCAAAACTTCTCAACAAATTGGGAAATTGTAATTTTGCATAGGTTGCTTAACCTGGAGGCTACTTTTAACTCGTAAAATATCAGTTTCAAGGGAATAAAATATAATTTCCATAGAAACAACACGTACGAAGCCGCAGCTAGAAATGAGTGTTAAAATCGTTGATCAAATATCGGCGTTGCTGGTAAATTCCATAGAAACAACACGTACGAAACCGCAGCTAGAAATGAGTGTTAAAATCGTTGATCAAATATCGGCGTTGCTGGTAAATTAGATGAAGAGTTCTAAATTCTTTGATCAAATGTAAATTGGACAAAGATACTTGATGAATAGAATGGGTACATTTGAGTGCATTGTGCATGTATCACAGATTTATTTGATAGTGTATTTTAAAAACATATTGATCATTTTTAGTTTAGATATTGTGAAACTCACTACATACATATATCTACAAGATTATTATACTGAATAATGTTAACTATATAATCAGTGCCTTAAATTGTCTGTAAACAGTCTTTAGTTTTAAAACTCTGAGAGTATTTTATCTTATGTCCTAGCACATGGTTTTTTAAAAGAAAACTATAAATTAGTTAGTTCATACGTTAAATAATGCTGAAATAAATTGTAATTGTGTGATATTATTTGTATGCTTATTTAGTTGTAGGTCTACAACACGAAAATAGGACAAAAAACACATTTTGTCGTGTTTTTTTTTATTCGTGTATTTATTTTCATGTATTGTTTTTGTCTAGCATTGTTTTATTATTAAAAGTGAACTATTTGCTCAACACTATAATAATTTGTATAGCACAAATCAGTAAATATATTTTTGAATCTTTTGGAATCTATTTATTTACCAACCCAACATAATTACCCACGTGAATAAAACATAAATTGCTTTCTTGAAACGATTTTAATAAATAGTAGTGCATAATTTAATGAATAATTAATGAAAAATATAATGTTAATTAATAAATAAATGGTAGTAAAGTATATTTCATAGGAGATTATTTAACTCAGCTTGTGTCACGTACCTGTACACATCACATGCCTATTATGTGTTTTTACTACATTTTACAAACGTAAATAAATAGAAAACACATTACATTATTTTCATAAACATTTGTGAAACAGGGTCTTGGTAGATTTATGTTTTTAAATTTTCGCAATAGATACTTAAAAATAATAGGAATGTCTAGTCCTAGTGCATCTAAAGGTGCATTTGATGCATACAAAAAATAACAAGGTAATCTTAACAGATAAATAACTGTCTTAAGGAAATTGAGCTCATAGGTTAAGTTCACCTGTATACCAGAACACGCACACTGAAAGAAAGTGGCAAAAATAGGCACTATTTTGTGGTAAACTGTAGTAGGTAAGTACGTATATATTACCTATTCTTATAACATTTTAATTCTAGAATAAATAAACAACAAATGATGGACCTTATTTAATCACAAATCCATAAAATCCTTGATATCCTCGGAATTTAGCATTTAGCAAAAAAAATTAGGTAAAACATATCTCTAAATAATTTTTTTCAATATTTTAAAACTCCGATATACATTTTAGATATGTAACGTTACATAAAACCAAAAACTTCAAACCAATTTGAAAAATTTATATATCATTAAGAAATAAAATAATTTTGGTAAAAAACCCATTTTCAATATCATAGAAGATATTTGTGCATTGTGCATCAATACAATACAGATAATTTACTGTCTAAACTAAACCTACACTGACTATTGGCTAAACTAAATACTAATTTACTTTAAACTTAACTCTAAACTGGGCACGGCAAGAAGGAAGCTAATAGCTCATCATTAAAGCTGGCGCGACCGTCTTATTTTTCTATACAGCAGACAGATTAGTGACGTCGCGCGTCGCGTCGGCACCGTAAAAAACAAACCGATCGCGCCAGCTTTCAGTAATAGTACTAAGGGCTGACTTCGGAACTTATTATCTATCTTGGGTGCTAGCATAGTTCTTGTGACTAAAAGATATGTAAATAATGTTTGAAGCAAAATAATATTAAGCCAAGTCCGGAATGAGCGAGTAGTTTCGCGAGGCACCCTGAAAATGAGCATAATACATACATATAGGTCGGCGAAGTCAACCCGGCTAATAATAAGTTAAATCTAAGCGTTTTTAGTTCACTCAACAGGACATATTATTATGAAGATGCTCAGTAACATCAAGTTAGATGCATTCACTGCCCAGCTTCGGCGAACTAAGGGGGCGTGCTGCCCGTGTTGTCGTTCCACGAAGCTGCAGACGGGCACGTGCGTCATGGGCATTGGTAGTCATTGTTAGTGGTTTTATTAGATAGGTCATGACTGAGATTCTATGACTTCATTTAGATTATAAATTTAATGTAAAGATTATACAATAGTATAGAGGTGTCACATTTTGTCTTGTCATGTAATAAAAATATACATTGAAAATAAATATTCAATGGAATAAATAAATAATTTGTATATACATAAATACATTCAGATCCACTTCAAGCAAGGTGCTAAATTAAGTATTTGTACTATTTTAACCTGTTTACAAGCACGTTGAGCTTAAAACTATTCCTATTCCTAAGCATTAAGTACCCTTTTAGAGTGGGACTGGGTCCGAGAACTGGGAATCTACATAAAACTATGCTAAGACCTAAATATTAAGTTTGTCAATATTTTTGTAAAGTAAGCGCTACCATAACTTAAAAGATAGTTCGAAATGCACATAATACTTAAACGTTAGACCTACATAGACACACATGGACAGACTATCTACAGAGAATCACTTTACACTAGGCAATCTGCGCCTCTGAACCTGAGGCAATGGTGTACCCTCATCTACCCTTCAGTTCAACGTTGACCACACTTTTCACTTCAATACAGTTTTCTGTAAAGCCTGTACTGCTCCACGGTTAAGCAAAGACCTACAGAGCAATACTTACAGCTAGTTAATTCTTTAGAATAGAACTTTGTGAATTTCCACTAGAGATTAGAGCGAGTACAAATTAACCGTTTCAGGTCCTAACTGTTCCCCTATGAGTGCGCCACGAGCGTTCACAATCTGTCGCTTGAATAAAGCGTCTTTGGTTAGGTGTGTACGGATATAGGGGACCGATGACGCGTTGCCAAAGCGCGCGCTTCAAAACTCCTGGAGGGCAATGCTAGCAATATATCTACTCGATGAATATGGCAAGAACTGTCAAAATATCGAGTGATAAGCTTATTCTCAAAATCTGCAATTCGATATATATCGAGGGTTTTTCTTTGATGAGTTGCTCGGTAAGTCGCACGAGAATGCAGTTTTTGGCGGTACTCGATATTTATCACATGATATTTTTATCCCGTGATAATGAGTATCACTCGATAAAAATATCATGTGATACGCAGAATTGGCCCTTGATGTAAACAAGCCATTCAAAGTGGTCCGTCTCGTGCCAGGCTTTCAAGGATTTCATAGTGTTCCTTTAATTTAATATGTAATGTTTATTTGTCAGATTTGATGCGTATGATCGACTCTACCGATCGGTGACATATAAAGGTGATATTTGTAGGTTTTTACTAGGTTTGAATACCGGATGAGATCAGTAGTTTTTCAAAACACTAAATGCAGGTTATATTATTGTAAAAAAAATAAAGGAATGTAAGTATAATTTTCTATGTGGAATATTACGGGCCCCTGCAGGTAACGTTCGTTTGCACCACCCAGTATATCGTGTAAGTGGTTAATGGTGTTTGCCTACTACATTTTTTGATTTATCGTAAAACTTCGTGACTTTCTAAATCGAATCTTATCGAATATATCCAATTACGCTCTGAAGGAAAAACAACTGTAATCTTTACAAACTAAAGTCTATAGTAGATATTCTGTCCATTAGCATCAAGTAGGTAGTGTGGTGGTAAGCCACCTTCCGAGAGTAGTTCAGTTGTCGTTCAATGCGCTCTTGAGCTCCATGGCCAGCTTGTAGCCCAGCTCGGGGCGCCGGTCGCGGCCCTCCACCATCGCCATCACCTGAGGACGAAATACTATTTTATAACATAGCTCAGAAAATATTATTTGTCATCTTACAATTAGACCTAACGTCTAACTTTGTCATTGATATGAGATGCACCAAAAATCCCTTTGCACTCTTGCTTGTATCGTTGAAGAAAAGGTCTGCACCGAATTCGAACCAAATCGGAGCAAACAGCTCTTCAGAAATAAAAAAGAAATAAAATTTCGCTTTCTCGAAAAATATTGAGATACCTTCAACCAATACTACTTGTAATTTTCTGCCCTCCTTATGAAAAGTACAAAAATTAGCATTTTTGCCAAAATTGACTTGAATACATATTCTGAATCATATCTTAAAAATGCTAGTTACTGCGTTATTAGTTGAAATAATTTACTTTGTAAATAATATTATTAATAATACAACAAACGATATAAAAAATAGACATTCATTTGAAGTAGCAATTTTAGTACATTATTTTAGGTTCGCAAGGTTTTCGATTTCCTGCAGGAAAAGTTTTAAACGATTTCAGATTTTTTGTTTACTGTATTATTTTTGTAATCTCACGTTGAAATTTTTTTAGTAAATCAAGCCCATCATTTGTTTCAGAACATTAAGGTACATAATAGATTTGGCTTCCCAAAGTTCTTATGGAGCTGCTCTTGTCATTTCTTGTCAGCCGTAACTAGACGAGATAACAGATCTTTCTTAGGTCTAAGAATCCTTACGATGTTTTGTCTGTTATAGCCCGGCTACACGCTTAAACATTTGTGCATGCAGATTGCACAAACACAGTTTGCGCAAGCAAGATAAGCCGGCCACACGCTCCATCTTGCTTGCGCAAACCGGTGTGCGCAAGATGAAACGTGTGGCACAAATGTTTAAGCGTGTAGCCGGGCTATTAGACTTTATTTGTTGAACCTTTTATTTGATCTCACCTGATCAGAGTTGATGATGACTCCGTTATTGTGCAGGATGGTTCTCTTCGTCGCCTCGATGTCCGCTAAGTCGACACCGCGAGACGCGTCTTCAATAAGTATCGCACGGTAGCCGATAGCTAACGCGTCCGCTATGGTCGCACCTGGGAAAAAAACTAGTTTACAAAGGAGGATAAGAGAGTTCGTCAAAAAATTTGACGAACTCTCTTATCCAGAAATCAGACTATACATAGATTTCCGAAGGATTTCGATACGGTGAATGTACTTTCAGATACGATTGATAGATTTTTGTGGGATTTTTACAAAAGCAAAATAATCATCAAAATCGGAAAACTTTTGGCGCGTATATCGAGTACGTACATACATATGTACATACATACATACATACAGCGGAGTTCAGAATGCTTTCTTTTGTTTTTCATCGGTTGAAAATAAATAACAAGCATGTAAAATATGCTTGTCTGCTTGTATGCGTGTTGCAAAAAATCCCTGACGGTGACTGTGCAAGAATCGACCTTCAATTCAGCCCGTGGATGTCATGCGAGCTGTCTGAGGGAAGATACCAGAGGAAGGGCAGCAGCTCCTTTCTGTGTATTTTTAACCTTGTGTTCCTATCTATTTTCTTAATGTATGTATATGTTTCTTGTACTTTCCCTCTATCTGTAATGTGTTGTGTTATGTTATGTGTGGCCAAATAAATAGATTTTGTTTCTTGTCCTTTTTTTAACGAGTTTAATGTGATCATTAATCCAGCTGCCAAGCGCGTGCTGATTATTCATTTATTACTTGTTTCTGCCCGCGGCTTCGCTCGCCTTGTTTCTATGGGAACGTTTCAAGTGTTTTTCCATCTCATGGGAACTGATTTATGGGATAAAAAGAAGCCTTTTTTTATTTCAGTCCTAGAACTACCTGTATGCAAATTTCAGCCCGAAGTGTTCAACAGTTTTAGCGTTAAGAGGTAACAAAAATCCATACTTTCGCATTTAATTCCCCCCTTGTGAGGAGGGGAAAGCAAGTTCAGCAGTGGACATATGTTCTGATAGATAAAAGAAATGTATTCCTTTCAAATAATTAACGTAATTAATTTGTTCTTCTGATGAAGGCACTGTACTAACCGACACACACGTCGTAGGCAAGCCCGCAGATGTAGATATCGGTGGCGTGGCGCACGCGAAGCTGGGAGCTCAAACTAGTGTCGGTCAGTTTCTTGTTGTCCCAGAAAACAGAGTACGAGTCTACTTCGGAGTTGGTGCCTTTGTACACCTTGATGGCTCCTTCTACTATCTGGAAAAGAACGTCATCCGTTTGAAAGCATTTGAAATAACCAGAAACGAGAATATGGAGGTCTCATCTCTCTCTATTCTCTTCATCTATTTGTGATGTCGCGTTGATCTGCGCGCACGCGTGGTTCATCACAAAGCTGAGTTTGATCCTTTTTGGCCAACAGGGCAGCACTGTCGCTAATTGTATTTATTACCTATATCACAAAATAGTACGTAGGTACACACTGTAGTGGTCGTAGAGCGAGTATACACGCTCCTGCAGTACTGTCTATATATTGGTGTGGTAGGTGGGCAGGTACTTATACGATTTTACAACGTACCAACTTATAATTGTTTTTATGAAATCCTTGTCAAAACTGTATGGCCAAATAAATCTTGATGTTTATCATCTTTTGCAGCAAAATACTGGTAACAAATAATGGTTACTCAAACACGGTTCTGGATAGAATGTCAAGGTGTGTTGATGGTTACCTTGAGTTGTTCAAGGTGCTGTTGGTTACCTTCAGTTCTGGATGGAACTCTGCGCCCCAGGTGTCCTGCACACAGTGGCGCGGCCACAGGCGTTGCTTCATGGGCGGCGGGCCGGCGAACACAACCGTGTCGTACGCCTGCGCTTTGTCTGCTGAGACCTGTAAGTGCACAAACTATTGTTTAACAGAAGGAAGAATTGCACAACTCAAGTCAAGCTAAATTAAGAGGTTTATTTCTCGACCTATTCAGTCGTCCAATTTCATACGTGCTTTCTGGCCTTAGACTCGGTTAAGCTACTTAGAACTTTTTAGAAAATAATAAGTAGAAAATTCTTTAGTTAGGTTTAGAAAGAAAAATAATTCAATAAGTAGTTTTAATTCAATAATTAGGTCTTCATAAAATATTGTGAAGGTAGCAATTAAGGTTTTACACGCTAGGTTACAATAATCTATCGAGGGAATAAAAACTGAAACAGATCGGTCTCGTAACGACAAAGTGTGGGCGATCCATACGGACCAGTTCATACGTTTGTTTCGTATTGGCGTATAGCACAAGAAGCATGGTGGTAAGCCAGGCCGTGGCCGTGTTGTTTAGATTATAAAGGTAGTGGAAGGTAGTGACTATGGACGGACCGGGCTGGAAGGGTGCAGCTCGCGCATGTGCACGTTGTCTATGAAAGAGACGTGGTCCGGAGGGTGCCAGTCCAGCGAGTAGAACACGCAGTCGAATGGAACTGTCTCCAGGAGACGGTTGATGGGTTCCACCACCTGGAACATACGGGACATATTTGATTACCAGAGTATTAGTGTTGCATATGGGTCTTTTACAAAAATGTAATCTTTTTCTTTTCCAAACTTAAAACAAACAACTGCAATGCAAGTAAACGTACGAAGCGCTTGTTTTTATATACATATATATAATCATTTAGTTATTTATATACGTCTTGTCACGGTTTAATAGCGCTCGGCAAAAGTGGAGGGGAGTTCTGCGCAGGTGTAAAACGGTGTAAAAATATAAAAATCGACTTCTGCGCATCAAGGTCATCGCTATTAACCCGTGACGCGACCTGTACCAGCCCTGGTCATCCCACTGCTGGACAAAGGCCTCCCCTATTCCCTCCAGATTTGACAATCTTGAGCCAACTCGTCTGTCCAATTGGCCAGGAATTATTCCAACTCGTCTCGCCGTCCGTCTCGATCTGCCGCGTCGTCGTCGCCTTGTAAGACCACCATTCGGTGGCTACCTTTGCCCATCATATCCATCTAAAATGAAACGGCTATTCAGACCTACTACGCGGTATTCTTACCAGCGATAGCAGTAAGATTTGCTCGGATCGCTCGGTTTTGCGCTGTATCAGAATACCGCAGCAAAATCCCTGCGAAATTTAGCGGTGCCGCCGCTTTGCGAAGCGGATACGGATCTGAACAGGCATTTAGAGTCATGACGGTTAACCATGGATCTGACCATTACAGAGATTACTTAACTTTCAGTTTTGATGTTATGCCGATACGAAGCAAATGGAAATGGGTAAATTTTTTACCGATTACAAAAAAGGAGGAGGTTCTCAATACGACAGTATGTAAAAAAAAATATTATTTGTATGTTACGCGATATTTCCGCCAATTATGAAACGATTTTGAAAATTGAATAGAAAAAGAGGTAGGTTCAGGAATTTGAAGTCGGTTTATCGTTTTTTAAAACACGCCAAATTATCTTTTGTAAAATCTTTTTGCAAATAAACTCAATCTTTAATAAATGGTACAGGATGTACCATAGGAGTGCCAAAGTACAAAAATCCGACATAACATAATGTACAATTTGGAGACAAGTCACCCATGTGAACCGTGCGTGTCATGCCTTCTCGTAATCAATCATTACGGCTATTTACGCGTAGTAACTACGTTAGCTAGGTACGTCGTTACGGGTAAATAACCTAGTAGGTATGCTTCAATTGATACAGTCAAAGGAAATCATTGCTGAATATTTTTTCTCATTTACGCCTCTTATTAAGATAGTAAAGGCGACCTCTGTGGCTCAGCGAGCGAAGGTTGGCCTGCGACGCGGGAGGTTGAGGGTTCGATTCCCGCGTCGGGACAAATGTTTGTACGATCTGCAGATATTTATTTCGGGTGTTTTCTATTTATAATGAAAATATACAAAATAAATAATATTAGTAGGTATGGGATTTTCTCCGGTTTTTGGCACTAGGCTATCGAGGAAATTATTAAAGTACAAGCTGTACCCGCGTATTTAGTTATTGTCCTATTCCGGATGGAGACAAATCCAACAGATCAAAAATCATTAAAATCGGGTATAATTGTATATTATCGGTCTCGTGTTATATGTGGTGTAACTAACACGACTTTGCTTTATATAGACAGATTTATGTATTGTAATGTATTAAATACATTAGTTATTCTTATAATACTTACTAAGTATTATTATCTGGTGTGAAGTGTCTAGCAATATTATTATATTTACAAAAAAATACGTAAATATCTTTGAAGGATTGATTTCGTCAGCTTTTTGGCGTTGGCTTATCTTCTATTCAGATAATTCTGATTCTGAAATTCATTATATTTACATTTCGACTAAAACTGAAGTATATTACTAACAACTCTGTCCCTACTAAATTCTTGTATTTTGCATGTCCTTTAACTGTACCTACTTATTTATTTATTATACCTAAAGTACAATACCTATTGTATGTTACATTTCAGCTATTCAATATATTTAGTGCGCATTGTGCCTCTGACGGTCTGCTCAGTGATTGGAAAATCATATCCGGTGATCTGATGATTGCTGCATTTAGCTTGATTTGATATACATTGTATTTCACGTTTCTTATACGGAAAGTTTCACAAGCTGGCTTAAAACAGGGGTTGATGTACATTTGCCACAAAGTAAATGCGTCATATTTTTGTGAACTCCATTGAAAGTATATAAAGTATACATACATTGAAAGTAAATTCGTCACATGCATAAAAATTATGTGTAAATTCGTCATAGGTTCATAATTTTTACATAAAGTAGGGTTAGCAAGTAGAGACTACCTTCATCACAGTTAAAAGAAGCCAAACCAAACGGTTTGAAAACAAACAAAAGAGATGCCTCTTTTGTTCAAACAACCGACCGAAACTAGCACTATTTAAAAAAGCTTGGGGCTAGATGAAGTGTGTGGATCGACCAGTTTTTTTAAATTCAGGAATTCCAACCTAAAAATATGAATATACATAAAAATGTTATCTAACTTTCAGTATCACTACATAGCATAAAACAAAGTCGCTTTCCGCTATCTATCCCTATGTATGCTTAGATCTTTAAAACTACGCAACCGATTTTAATGCGGTTTCTTTTACTAAATAGAGTGATTCACGAGGAAGATTAATCTAGTATCAGCATTGCATCCGTGCGAAAGAATTCGGCAATGTAAGAATTAACTAGAACCGAAATTAACATTTCAAAATAGTAAACAATTACGTTTAGAGCTAACAAACACAAACTGATTGACAAGTAAATGCTTAAAACGATTAAAGAACATGAATTAAATCCTTTTAAGTACAAAAATAACTCAACAATAGAGTAAACACCTTGAACGGCAACAATTGAGATAGAAAGAAAGTAATTCAGCTTGGAGCGCCCAATCCGATGGCGAGGCCCGTGCCTGGCGCAAAGATAACCTAATTGTAATAGGTGTGAAACCGCACTGAACTTTACAACAGCTTGTTTGCCGAGTTTACAATGACGGATAACTTGCGACGAGTGAGCCCAAGATACACTAGAAATAATATTTTATCCAGAATTTTCATTTGAGCTCGCTATTCAACTGTTTGTGGTCCGAAGTAATACAATACAAGCCCCTCCTGACTACGGTTTGGGGTTCGTTTTTCTTGAATATAAAGTAACTTTTGTTTTTCAGGTCCAGAGGGATATGCATGCACAGTTTCAGTCCGATACGTACAATAGTTTTGGCGTGAAGAGATAATAAACATACATCTATACATTCAAACTTTAGCCTTTTTTATATGGAAGTACTTAGAATATTAGTGTGAATCTACTATGGATGGATGCTTTACATTTGAACACTCAAACGCCAACTAACGCGGTCATTTGAGCAGCTGGTCTCAACTCAAGTCGCGGTGTTTTTAACCGACTTCAAAAGAGGAGGTTATCAATTCGTTTGTATGTTTTTTTGTATGTATGTTACGCGATATCTCCGCCAATTATGGACCGATTTTGAAAATTCTTTCGCTATTGTATAGAAAACGATCCCGAAGGTGCCCCATAACATTTTTATCCCCAGGGGATCAGTATTTATCTTAAAATAAGTGTAAAAGTAAGGGAATTTGAAGTCGGTTTATCGTTTTTTAAAACACGCCATATTATTAATCAGTGCATCTGTCTGCCTCTATGAAGCAGACCACAGAGAGTGCCTAAGAGCGCGTGATGTCACTATTATGACAGAGTAAATAACTAGTTAATTAATTGGACAAATTTTCACCAGCTGTTCTTAATTTTTCTGGAAACACAGCTTACGTCGATTTCTAAAGGCAATTTCAATAGCGCGAAACGTTCGTGCTGACTTTTACAATTTGACGGGTATTTGGTGTTTCGGGCTTTTGTTCGGGCTTGCTTTTAATCGAATTGGTAAACGTTTTGGCGTTTGTTATAGGTATGATGCGGCAGATTTTGTAGGTCGGTGACCGAGATATGATAATGGCGTAGAAGTAGAACACCTACGTACATAGGTCAAGAAGTGAACCTGTTTGTAGAAAATGTTAGTGAAAAGATTCTAAATACTTAGTTATTATCGAAGCATTCGCACTGCCTTGACCATTGTTGTAGGTATTAGAAGGGGGAGTTATTCCCAACGTGTGCCTGAGATGTGCTTTTTCCCAACCTCTCACAAAGAATATTCACAACCTCTCACGAAAGTCAGAGCGTCGTGATTAATAATCCACATGATAATCTATTAATTCATATTTTTTAATAGTGCCTATCCATGCCTAAACATGAAATAATAAGATGTAAACCGTTATCAGTCTTTGAGCGGAGGTTCCGTCGGAAACACAAAGTTGAGTGAACGTTGATTGAGATTTGCTACAGCAGCGCATGGATACGTTCGTCCACATCTGAACGCTTCCGTAGGTGCCTACCCCAAACAAGGGAGTTTTGCCATAATCACATGCTTGGCAGGCGGATCGGTGATCGTTGTGGTGTTGTCAAATAAAATACACAAATGCAAGCTGCTTCTTTCCTCTGGTAGGTTCTCTTAATCGACTCTTACGACCAAGAGCTGAGTTGAAAAGGTCGTTATTTACGCCGCGATCGCCACTGTCACGTTACACGCCAATGTGTAACTACCAAATATCATTAAAAACATCGATATATATGTATGTACTACGCACTAGATTTCGCGATGCGAACACTCATTTTCTTCGACTAAACTGTACTGCAATCCATACACCTTACTTTAGTGTGGCTTCGACGTTCACGCAGCGTGGACGCGTATGGAGTTACCCTATTAATACGAAAATCCTATGTTAGGTGTGAATCTGGACGTAAATAACGACAAAATAACAATTAATTAGTTGAGTAGTTAAAATTAGTTGTTGTATTATGTAAATAAATAGGTAATTATATCGTAATACCACAACAGATAGAAATGATTCTTCATAAATATACACGCCATTATAATCATAGACTAAAAATTCAGATGTTCCATTTCAATACCGGTTGTAGGTAAAATATGTGATTGATGGATGGGATGACAGACTTGACGCGATGTTTTTAGGAAATTAAGAAATTAATTAATTACTAAATATTTACTAAAATGGCAGTTATAGACGCTAAAGCGCACTCTTCATTCTTGAAAGTATGTACTTGTATGCAATAATTAAATTATTGTATTCAATAATATCTTAGGACATACTTAGATACTAATTTATTTCACTTCTTATTTCAGTTGATGTTTTACTATTGTTAACTTGTCTATGTTTAAATAAACGCATACAAATCATTTTATTTTACTTTTCTACGTTACTTGCAACCAAATATTTTGAAACAGTTATTGAATTCTTACGAAGTTTTGTAGGTAAAAAAGCTGTCACCTCTGCGAGGTGTAAAAACACAAAGCGTGTCAAGGTCAAACACGCTACTCAATTAGTGATGTACCTACTCAAGTCGGATGGTGATATTATCTATTGATATCGATTTAAAAGAAATAAATAGTATATTTTAATTTTAAATTAATTATTCGTTTAGTATTTACTGTATAAGTCACTAAATAGACATCATTAGGTCCTCTAACCTTCATTTTCATTACTTGTAGGTTTCCCAAAGATGCAAATGTCAAAGAGAAATAGATAGATGCAACGGGTAGAGTTAATTGGATGCCAACCGCTAATCAAGCACAATACGCTCTGAACATTTTTTAGAAGTCAATTTAATAAAATCAATAAAATATGTAAAGGTTCTCATATACAAAATAAAATAAAAAAATATTCTAAACGCCAGTTTTTTAACAAATACTTTTTATTTCAGGGGCAATAAATACAATTTTATCGTTTTTTACCTGTCTTTCTATGAATCTTATTATAGATGATTTAAAACGTTCAATTGTTTATGTACCAAATATATAAATAAACTCCCAACAGGTCTTATTTTTGCAAATTTAAGAAAATTATCGGGTATCTATCTATATCGATAATGTGATTCAACGTACTACCTCTGGTGCAGCCTTGGTTGAGTAGCAGTAGAATATTGACTTATCGCGCGAATATCAATCATATACCTAATGAAATTAAGTTTATAATTGCGATCACGAGAATAACGCCATCTATGATCGAGTAGCGGAATTAACTCGTCAATCGTATGTTGATGTGACTATAGACCGTAAATACGTTCTGCTGCTAAAGAAAAATAAATCTTATCTATAGAAGTCAAGGTTTATTTCCAAATTTGAGACGTTGGCTAGTTTTGACTTAACTTAAATGTACATATCAAAAGAATTGTTTCTTTGTGTGCATTATATAATTATCGGTTTATTTGTGTGTCGCTATCAAGGTCAGCGAGCAAGTTGCGGGAAGTTTTTGGTTTGGAAGAACGTCTCTATATATTATCTCGATGATTAAAAATCTCTCAATTCTAAAGTTTCAATTTCATTTTAATTAGATCTTTTCATTTCCATTACAGAATGTTTTAATGCACTAATACAATCGATTGCAATTTGGCGGAGCTCCAAATAGGAAGCGGAACGAACTGCATTCCGTGATGAGACCCATGAGCAGAGCATCGTGGTACATAGTGGTAACCAGTACCATCAATCGCTGCAGGAATTAAACTGCACGATATGTAACGGCTATGGTGGCGTAGAGGTAGGTAGCCCGCCTTTAGAGGTCATGACTGCGAATCAATCCGAGCAATTCAGAGCGAATCAATGCAACGAAAACTTGCCGCAAATGTTCTGCAGGCCTGCAGTAGCAAAAGACTAATAATCGTACTAGTAGTAAAATGCGAAGTTAAATGTGTAAGTCTCGAAGGCGATAGTTTCCATTCATGAAGCTCTACACCGATTAACATTATAGTTTTTCAGTTACTTTTTATCTCGGAAAAAATTGCCCGTTGCCGTGGGCAGAAAATAAATAAGATTGGTTTAATATACAACAATACAATTAAAAGAAATTTGATTCTAGAAAACCAACGTTGAAAAAAAAATGGGAATATGCGCAGAGCATTCACACTCTTTTTGTAGATTTCGCCTCAAAAGCCTATGATAGCGTGGATAGAGCGAACCTTTACACAATCCTGAAAAACTTCAACATCCCTGGTAAATTGGTGAAGATACAGGCTGCCACAAAAGAAAGCAGGATGCGGGTCGAAGCCTCGTATCGAAGGCCAAGATCCACTTTGGGTCGCTGGAGTAAGTAAGTTAGTAAGTATTATGAGAACGCGATTGTGACAGTAAGAAACTACCTTCTCAAAGTTTTGACTTCTGAGTAGGCAATTTAAGTTAGCAGTTATGAATGGTTTGTAAAGTTTTAGGCAAGTTCTTATGCGATAAGGTGGAGAGTTATTAATAGAGCACGAACAGAAGTAGAGCCGCTATATAAGCCTTCAATTTAGGATCCATGAAGAAAAGTTAATAATTAGAATAAGTTTAGTGTAAAGTATGTAAACATTTTGCAATAAAAACTTAAAAATAAATTGAGTTACCTCTAGGTAGCGCTAAATAAGGGCTACCCTAAAATTAAGCTGTACCGAAATCCATTTGCGCTGATTGTAGCCGAAAAGATTCCCTGTGCAAGAGACTGCAGTTAGCTCAACTGCTTCAATTGTAAATATTAGTTCTAATTTGTTTCTTTTCTTTGATTGTAAGTTTATTTTTAATAAAGAGGATTCTTTTTTATAAAGATTGTTATTTATTAGTTCAATCTAAGCCTGATGCCAAACCAGCGTAAAAAGCATGTCGCTTAAAATGCGTTCTTTCAACAAAAACTCATCGTGTGGCACATTCAAGACTTTTATATACTTTCTTTAAAAATACAATAAGCAAGAATATTCCCGTACCCAACTAAATATCGTGATTTCACCTTGCAAATCACTAAGTTTTTCCCGAAAATCTGACACATGCAAAACGCAAGGCAATAAATATCGCCTTAAAACCGATAATATCGTGCAGACTAGCTACAAAGTTACCCAAACTGCAGAAAAGTGTTTGGAACTTACTAGTATACCTGCTTCACGAAACTGACTTTGTAGGTACATCTATTTGTATAAGAGATCGTCTCCACTGGCGCAGGAATTGACATGCTGTCGTTGAATATGGGTAAAATATTTAGTAGGTAGTCCAAAGTTATTATTCTATATTTATTATTTATTCATTATCAATGTGAGCAGGTTAACAACGAACCTTTAGCCTAACCATGGATTATAAAATTATAACACATAACGTAACACGTTATCAGCGTTATTTGCGAAAATTTTAACGCGAATAACGCGTTATCTGCGCTATTATCTTTACAATGAAGTGATTTATCTGAATAAACCTTCTTATAATACCCTCTTATGCAATTCGCGTTATATTAGTGTCAAAAAAGTGCTATAAGCGCTAAACGTGTTATAATTAACATTTAACGATAGAAATTAGCGCTTATAACGCTTTATAAATGACATATGTATAACGCTTTAAAAACGTGGCGCGTTATTTTCGTTAAAATTAGCGCAAATAACGCTGATAACGTGTTACGTTATATCTTATAAATAATCCACGGTAAGGCTACTGGTGTGTGTTGGATAAACACCAACATTTCATCCTATGACAAGGGATACCTGCAGCTGCCGTAACCACAGTCACCCTGAGTGCGGGTCAAATTCGGAATGTCGGAATGAATTCGGGAAACTACGACAGTAAAGATGTAGGTATATTCAATAATCAATAAAAGTTATTTTAATTTACCTACCCTTGGTTTACATTTTTAAATACTCTCAAATATATTGTGGATTGTACAAAATCTTCGACCTTATAGACTATGTTGTACCTTCCCAGGTATCCACTAGAGTAAAACAGCGGTAATAAGCTAGTTGATTGTTTGCAGTAACTCAACTTTGATGGCCAAAGTTGGTGAAACTGTTCACGCGAATTTTCAAATTTTTTGCTGCATAAGGTTTGCTATACAAATACATAAAACAGTAGTAAGTATCTATCTGTTGTTTTCTCAGCTTAAGGCGGTTCCCTGACACAAACTAGCGCCGCCACCTATTTTATCGTATTATCACGGTAAACAAAGGAATTTTAAACAATCCCTTGGCCAGTTTGTGATATGTATCATAAGCTTATAGAGTATTGAGCTTTTTTTAATGTCTCTGTAATAGTTTTATTTTGTATAGTTTAGGAAGGGATGCGAAGTTGCACTTTTTGGTCACTAAACTCGGTTTTCGCATATCCTCCTAAGCTATACAATATATAACTATTACAGAGGCATTAACAATAAGCTTATGATAGGTACCACAAAAGGGCCAAGAGATTTTTTAAAATTCCTTTGTTAACGTAAGAATACGATAAAATTGGTGGCGGCGTTGATTTGGGTCGGGGTAGCCCCTTAAACTGGAATCTTGGACACTGGGACTGTGCCGTAATATCACGAATTGCCTTAGGAGACCATGTCATTAGCCATCAATAGTATATTTTAAACAAATTGTAACAATTTAAGGTTTATTTTGTTTGTAATGGGTTTATTATTATTATTTCATTTATTTTGCTTACATGTACATTTATACAACTTAGATCTAGGTAAGTAGGTAGCTTGTGTCAATAGGTACATGCACCCTGTAAGGGCACTGCAGAGTTCATGTCTAATTACATTATTAAAATATAAATAATCAATAAACATAATAAAAAAATCTAAATTCATGCAATGTAATGAAATACAAAAATGATAATGTCAACGAATTATAATGTCATGTAAATATAAAAATAATCATGTCAGTTTGTCAGAAGCAAATTGGTCAACGGAGTAATAACATTTTTCTAATAAAAATAATTTAAGTTTTTACAAAATAGCGTTTCTTTTTCCTCGTTTTTTATGCATTCTGGTAATTTATTATATATTTAGGATAATGTATGGTTTGGACATTTACTAGTTAAAATCATTCTTGTCGTGGGTATGGCAATTTTATTTTTGTTTCGCCTATTATAATCTTTGTTCAGATCATATTTTGTTTGGAAGAGATTTTTATCTTTCGTAACAAATAACGAGTCTTGCAATATGTAGATAGGGGGCAATGTCAGGATTTTATTTTTTATGAAATGTGGTCTACAGCTATCCCGTTGTTTGGTATTCGTGAGAATTCTGACACATTTCTTTTGCATGATAAATGTTTGATCAAATTCAACGCTGTCACCCCATATAATTATTGCATATAACTATAAGCATAGGCATAGTACGCGGACAATGCGGTTTCATAATTTGTATCGACTTTATGTATCTAGATAATTATATTAATATTATAAAGTATATAATTTTTTTTAATATAAACAAATTAGACCTGTCATTTATTCACTAAGTCACAGCACATTATGTATAAAAAATACAATATAAAAATAAGTCATTAAATAACCCACCCCTGACCATTCCCGGTGCAAACGTGCCCATAATGCTTGCAGCATTACCTCGCTGAATAGCGATGGCTATCCTTTGCACCAGGAAAGACCCGGAGCGGGAGTCACCTGTCACTTCATTAAGTTTACGGCCTAATTCTCCCACTAAACACTTCGCATCCACACTCCAACTACCCAAGGTCTCCACTGCTATAGGTGTAAAATGGTTAAGCTGCTCCAAGGCAGCGTACTTACGCCTTTTTTTGAGCAAGCGTCTTCAGCAACGGCAGATGCAGAGAGCATGGTGCGACTCAGGTGACTGGCGGCGACAGTGCTGACGCAAATTGCGTCCCAGATCAGGCACTTCCCATTTTTCCATGGCACCAGAGTCAGCCCATCTGGCCTCGTCCCGTCAGACCTGCTGAGACCTGGAGGCTCAAGCACGCAGGGGACATTCGCCGATATAAGGGCTCTACGAACTATGTCGTTCAGGGCATGGTGACGCGGAAACCTCGCAGTGCACCGCCGACAACTCAGAGCGTGATAGCCATCGGCCTCCACCATGGAACCGCAGGTGCATATATGAGGTTCACACACCTTACAGCCCAGGCGGAGCGCCACCGCCACACGTAAAGAGTCATCGTCGAGGCCCAGGTGAGGCGAAGGAACCGCTTGTAACCAAGCCCCGGACTCAGGTTGCGACACAGCTCGAAGTCTAGCCTTATTGACTCCCAACGCACCCTCTAACAATTGCTCCTGAAGCCGCTTTACCCCTACGTTATCCCACGCCCGCTGATCATCCGTCAATTCAGGGATTATTGCACCTGAGTTAAGGTCCGACCAAGCCGACAGAGCATCCGACACAACAATTTGTATTAGATTTTAATATACTTAGCGCATAAACGAATTGGGAAAGTTTTGTTTTGAGTTTTTTGTACATGGGCCTTCCAGTTTAGGTTTGTGTTAAGTGTTATTCCTAGCAGGCTAAAGTCATTTGTTTCGTCGATGGAAAGTTTTTTTGATAGTAGTTTAAGGTCAAGAGGGGTCCTTTGATATGTTCGGAATTGGATTAATTTAGTTTTGAGTAGATTTATTTCTAAGTTATGGTCATGAAGCCACGAGAGGCATTCGTTTAAGACCGTATTTATAAGTAAGTAGCCGATTGATGGGTCACTTGTAAATAGTAGAGCTACGTCATCAGCGAATGTGTTAATGCATTTTGGGAGGTCATTGATGTACAATAAAAAAGGATACATGCAAGAACACTACCTTGAAGAATTGAGTAATTAATTATTTTTATGTCAGATACGATATTTTGCACTACAAACTGTTGCCTATCATTTAAATAAGTTTGGCAAAGCTAGTTATACATATATTTTTGACAGTGCATTATAAACCCTACCAGAGTGCAACAATTTTGGATTCGCTTTTATTAGATTTTTTTGTAATTTAGAGTACTTATTTAAAATATTAAAACTTTTCAGACCGTAAGGGTTTTATTTATGTGCCGCGTGAACGAAACCACCGCCGGCAGCAGAACTATGATCGAAATATTGTTTTTTGTAACAATTTAGATTTCTGTGTTTTTAACTAATTTTTGTTGAAGAGATAATTTTGGTTTTCATTATTTTCGTTTCATTACCTACATATTACTGAAATTCATACTTTTATATCTTACTATCTACTTTTGAATCCCGTCCGTGAGCACCCTATTCTGGAATCTGGGTATTAGATCCCTTCTACTGTTTCACCTGTTTCGGATGTGGAACATACCATGGGCGACTTTCCGCACCACGTTTCATCTTGCGGGAATTGTAGGTGAAGACGAGACTGTCCACCTGCGTGCGCAGTCTCCTCGTTCTTTAGCCACATAGCCAGTAAAACCGGTGACAATCTCGAACAGCTAATGTTTACCGAAAAGTTTGAAGAAAAACGTCCTAGAGAACGTTTCTTTTTTCCCACTTAGATGGTCGGACCAGATCCGCACGACCCTGAACACAAATTTCCACGACGCCGACGCTCTTCACGCCGCGAAGGACAGATGCAGCTGGCGCAATATTGTCTGTGACAAAATCATTTTAGGCGTCGTCATTTATCACGACCTGAGGACTGTTTTCTCCATTCTATACATATGCTGTATTTGTATTATTGAGGTATAAATAAATCTTATACAGGGTTATACCTGTGGTTATACGATAGTAATCGCCACTAAATCATAAAAAAACTCTTGTAACCGAAGTTATCAGTAGTTACTTTACTATCAACCTTCGAATTTCGGCAAGTAAAACGTAATTATCGATAACCTATAACATAAATGGCAGAAGTCTGATCGATCGATGCACAAAAACTTGTTCTAATTCGTACCACGACCGAAGGCGAACTTTTAAAAAAATCTTTGTGTCCTGTGGAAAGGCTTCGACGGAAACAAACAGGGTGTTTCAAATTAACTAACGAACCCATAAATTAGGTCAATTTCTATGGCGTTGTTTTGTTATTCTTAGGGGTTTAATGACGGATGGACGACAGACGATGCTTTAAATGAAAAGTTTAGTGTGAAAATCTATTGAACTTAGAATAAGGTTACACTGAAATGGTTTGCTCTGTCTGCACAGGTTAAAGTACTTAACTGATATATCAAGTGAACAATATGACCCAAAACATTTACGAAAACCTTACACGCGTTCTGCAGCAGATTCACACTCTGTATAAACCATAGACAGCCAATAAATGCTGTCCTTTTGTGCCAATAAGCCTTGAAATAACGTATACCTACATAATCATCGCTACAGTCAACCCAACAACTCGACTTGATCATGAGATCTACGACCCTACTCCATTGCAATAGCGACGTGGTTACCGTTACTTGGGTTGTGCATACGTGGATATGTTTGATCGATGAGAGAGTATGGGGATGCCTTTTAGCTGATAGCAGAGATATTGATAAGACCGTGACGGACGAGTAGGAAGGATTGATTCATTTGGTATTGAGCACCGGATGTTTTGGATAACAATGATATTATCACGTCAATGTTTGGTATAGGTCATAATATCTCGCAGAATCGATAATCGTTGGAGAGTAAAGGTTCTCGAGTGGCGATCGCGATGCATTGCGAAACGGAGTGTGGGAAGTCTTCCCACTCGATGGAACGACGACATTGTAGCGATCGCAGGGAGTCGATGGATAGAGGCGGCTCAGGAACGCTATTCGTAGCGTCGTTTGGGGAAGGCCTATTTTCAGCAGTGGACGTAGGTATACGGGCCGATGATAAATATTTTGTACGGGCATAAATAAAAAGAGGTGGTCTTTCCATCAACAAGGCGAAGACAAAAGTCATGATAGTTGATCGAGGTGGACTGGAATTATTAAACGAGTTTGTTTACCTGGGTTCTTTGATCAGCGATGAGAGAGGCTGTAACAAAGAGATCCGCAGACGCACGCACATGGCCAAAGTAGCAGTGAGCAAGATGACAAGAATCTGACAAGACAGATCTCTAATAACACCAAGATGAGACTCGTGCGATCTCTGGTGTTCTCATATCTTTCTGTATAGCTCTGAATCATGGTCCATTCGTGCAGCTGACCGTAAAAAGATTGACGCTTTTGAGATGTGGTGTTGGAGAAGAATGTTGCGCATACCGTAGACAGCAAAACGCACCACCAGATCCATTCTTGAACAACTGAATATCAAAACCAGATTGTCCACGATTTGCTATCAAACAGTTCTCAGCTATTTTGGCCACATCGCCCGAAAACAACCATATAACCACGAAAAACTTGTTGTACTAGACAAAATAGAGGGGAAAAGATCAATACGGCGCTCACCAACCCGCTGGTCTAACCAAATCAAGGCAATAACGGGACTCACTTTGCCTGCAGCTCTGAGACAGACAGTGTGGACAGTGTGAGAGATTCATCAGTATCTCCGTGAAAGCTTTCCAGGGCGGGCACTACCTTCAGCAATGAAGAACACGACAGAGAAGAAGAGAAATAAAAAAATATGCAATTTATTTTTAAATGAGAATGCCTGTGTATGTATGTATTGCTTTTCTTAACATTATATATGATTTTTAAGATTTTACTGAATAAAATTATAAAATGAACACCAAGGTAAACCACAGTGGTTAGAAATTGAAATGGCCATAGTCTGAATTCTTTATTGTTTCAATTTCAACTGAAATTTCAGCACGCTTGTCAATGCAAGCACGGACAGTAATTAATAAATAACAAACATATGTAGGTAAATTGAAATTTATATGTAACTATATTACCATTATTGAAAACTAATTCTGTTCCTCGAATAATGGTTTATCTAAGTATTGTAAGTATGTAGGTAGGTACCAAACCAACTCACCGTGAATATCTATGAAATATTAGATGATATTAGTACTTGATTGATTTATTTCCTGTAGAATCTAAATCAATCACTTATTATGAAGCTTTCCATGTAGGTAGGATCTAAAAATAATCAAAGAAAATGTAAATATTCTTTTGGAAGGCAGCAATGCGGTAGTTGGTACATATTATTATGTTAATAAGGTCGATATTGAGACAGAACACGAACTATTACGCGATAAAGGCATTGCCGATCGGAGCGCGGAATCCAAGTCGCGGGAGGAAGTCAGTTATAATGTTGGACAATCCACACAGCATCATCTAGCCCCAAACTAAGCAAAGCTTGTGTTATGGGTACTAGATAACTGATATTACTTAATACGATATATTACATAGATATTATTTTACTATAGCTTTTAAAAACTCCACCAACCAGAACAAATATAATGTAGATCGTCAGCAAGCTATCAAACATATTTTTTTACGTATCGTCGGCCACATCGTCACTTATCATCAAGTGTGATTGTGGGCCAGGGAAGATCTAATCGCGATAGTAACACATTCACTGCCCAGCCGAGACGGTTCTGCACGCAGCGGCGGCGCGCCCCGCCTCGCCTAAAGCAGCTGTAGTTGGACATGTTAATACAATAAAAACTCTACAGACATAAATTAATATAAATAAAAACAAAGATTCGTTTGTCTATGTCCAGCAGCGGACATTTACTTAGTTGATCTCCCATGTTTCAGGACTTTTATAATTATCGAACAAAACTTAAGTTTTTGTAATGCCGTTCAAGGTATTGCGGTATATACGAGGAACACGAATTGAATGTCATAGTGATAAATAAAAAACCTTAGAATACTACGAAATCCGTGAACTTCATTGATTAATTTGATAACAATTTGATTATAAAGTTACCTATCAATGAAGTCTAGTGAAAAACAAACGTTTTCATTGTGTATTACGTTTTGTTTTCCTTTTTTATTCCTATTTAATTAGGGACTTTGAGAAATATACGTAATTAATTTACGTGGTAAACATACAGCTGCTAAGTTATAATCCTACGAGTTATTTTGACTGGAAATTCGTTCAATATAGCTGGAAATGAGTGGATGACGACCTGCCGGTAGCAGCGTAATTGACCCCCTCAACTTTACCCTCGAGTGCCGTAAGAGCAGACTAACAGAACCTACCAGATGAAGGGCAGCCCGCAGCAGCTTCCTTTTGTGTTAACACCTGCTACTGCGATTACCAATTCGCCTGCCAATACGACGTCATGCTCACACAATATGTAATGTAGAGGCACAGAATAACTATGTAAAGCTCTGATTTTCTTCTCTTGACAATATTATAGTTATTCTGTGTAATCACTGTCATCAGATGTTCGTGCATCGGTGACGTTATAGACAGAGACGCCACTAGTAATCTAGAATTTAGAGCGAAATTTAAATTGCATTTTGAAGAGCGAAATGTTGCCTTTAATTTAAAATCCATTTTTTTTGTATGAATATGGTTTTGGGGGAGACATATTCGGCAGTGTATGTGTGCTGATGAGAAGTGCACGAGGGTAGCACAGTACCGGACAGAATGGTGCAATATTAGAGGACTTTATATAATCTTAGCTGGTCACGATCGCGGGCTGAATAGAAGGGATATATACCCTGGCTAGTCCCACCGCTAGGAAAAGGACACAACATATCTAAATACAATCATCGTGGTGTTTCAGAATCATGTTTTTTTCCCGTCGGCCTGCCCCCAACCCCTGTTAAATGCCATGCAAGGTGATCATGCTGCTATCTTTCTCACGGTTACCGGATATTGTCATCTTCCGTTACTGGTTGAGTCTAAGAAAGAAGTTGAATTCTTCTGGCTATTATATCACCTATGTATCTGTTCTAAATCCCATTTATATCCTATATCCTGCTAATATTATAAAGAAGAAAGATCCATCATTGTTATACTATAAGTTCAAAAGTTTCTGCCGTAAGATGTTCGACTGAAGACAACAACGCCAAAACTACTGTAGGTATATACTGAGCTGAAATTTTGCACGCAAAGATCGATCAGACCCGGGAATAATATACCAGTATTATATAATTTATTTGTGCCCATACCTAGGTTTCTTTTTTATTCCGAAAGAACGCGTGAAAAGCCACAGGCAGAGACTAGTTCTAATTTAATGTCAGCAATTTGTTCGAAATCAATTAAATTGTGTGCTATGCGCAAGAAAAAGTGCGTTTTATGAATGAGCAAACATATTTCGTTCGCAATGTAACGGTACTTTACCCTTCTGCTGAATCACGCGAACTTATTACAAACATGTATGAGTTGGATGACGTAAGTACGTAAAGTCAAAAGCCAAGATTGAATGAATTTGAGTAAATGAAGGAGAATAGTAAGGACTAGCTTCAGATCGCGGCTTTGCACGTGTGATACTCGAACAAATCCTATAAAAACTAAGATTAAAATACTAACATACCTACTATGTACCTACTCGTTATCAGCCTATATACGTCCACTGCTGAACATAGGCCTCCTCATTGGCGAAATAATTTTTTCATTCGGTACAGTAGAAACGGATATTAAACATTGTGTTCGTGTGATAATTTTTCCGATCGCTTTTTAATCGGATTGAGAATGCATGCCATAAATTCCACAAATGGTATATTTGGTATACAAAAGTAAAAGTAGAGGACTGATTTTGACAGGACTTTCACTGGCAGATGGCTGATGAATGATGATATTAGGAGTGAGTTACTTCTATTTTAGGAACAGAATAATGGTTAGGTAAAAAATCCAAACCCACTAAATTGTGAATACTACAGTTATAACTGCACTGCAGATGGGAGGCCGCAAAAGATCGCGATCATTAGAAATCGATGGGGGAGTGAGGGCATACCTAACCCCAGTGGAACGATGCCGAGTTTCAAAATTATGGCCAGGAAAGTGACTTCTCCACACTTGACATACGAATTTGAAATATCTGACGTGTCCAAGAGTCCTGTTATGGTAAACAAAATAAAACAGTTTGACTCGCTAGGTAGACTTGATAATGATGGGGGGCGGCCTGGAGTAAAGGAGACTAGCCATATGCGCATGACATGTTTGTTATAGTGCATAAGTGTGTGTGCGAAAGAGACAGTAAGCGGACTTACCTCGCTGCCGTCCTGCTGCGCGTTGCACTTGCTGATGTTGAGTGTGCCCGTGATGAAGTCATTCTGCACGTCTACTATCAGGAAGGCGCTCACCGGACGCACGATCTATGGGACAATACTGCGTCAGACATGTTTGTAGTAGGATAGGGCGCCGTGGTGGTCGCGGCGCGAGAACCGATCTCTCCAACTCAGTCTGCGGATGTCGTAAGAGACGACCAAGGCTAAGGTCAATTAGCAGATTCGTAAAATTTTACGTTAAAAGTATGAAAACTGCACATGCCTACGCGAAAAGGAAGAACAGCAGCTTCCTTCTGTATGTTTGAATTTTTTTAACACCTCAACTGCTATCACCAATCTACCTGCCAAGCACGATCATTATGGCCCCCCTTGTATTTTATTCTTCATCTGCTTGTCAACCACCACACAGCAAAATAAATATGCTCAAACACATTGTAATTGGATAAAATTTAACCTAAAGCACTAAGGTATAATGAAGCACCAATGAAAATGCAGTCGTATGCAGTTTTGAGTTCCAGAGTTTACTCCAACCTTACATACATTCCCTCAATAATTTAGTGTAGTTTTAAAAACATACTTAATTTCAAGTAAAATAAATTACCTATAAATTACCTACACTGAAAATCTGTATAATGTTCTTGCAATTCAGTAAGTAAACATACGTTTATTTTTATTTAGCTTACCACTTTGATCCAATGGTTCCAGCAGAATGTAAACTCCTCTTTGTCAATGAATCCATCGCTGTTCTTGTCAAACACCTGGAATATGTGTGTGGCCTTATCTTCTGCCAGCGGGTATATGTGTCCCTTGTCGTTGCGGAACAGAGCCTTGCAGATGAGGCGGAACTCATCATAGTTGAGCTTTCCGTCCCTGCAATAAGGCCGAGTTTAGTACCCAAACAATTTCCTCATGAATATACACTGTGTATAGGAACTCTTACAAACTTAATAATAAGAAGAAATTTTAAATTTGTTTCTCCATTCTCTCCCCACTACACTCTGGGATTGAAAGAAAACTGCAGATAATTGCGAATCTTAGATTAGATCACACATATTCATATGAATCCATATAAAAACGAATATGAAAATTTCAGTAACACTGGTTTAAAAAATTTATATTTTTAACTGATTCGATTGTGATCTTTTTTTCAATAATATTGTAATGTATTTTGCCTTTCCAGAAATGGAAAGTAAGGGTTATTCAGCTGTAAACATACCCATCTTTATCAAATGTTTCATAGCAGGCGTCCATGTCGGAGAGGCAAGTTTCTTCAACCGGTGAGTCGTCGGCGACCTCCGACATCGTAGGCTGCAGCGAAATGACTCTCACGCTCGCACTGTGCGGCCTTATAAACGAATTCAGCACCATGGTAGCGAAGTATTAGACCTTATGTAACCTAGACCTACCAAAACAACCGATAGCGTAATCAATTCGCCGTTTTCAAGTGAAGTTACGTGTTTGGTGAACCATTGTTTCGTTTTTAGATGCTTTTCGTCAACTATAAAATAGAATTTCATTCATATCTTCATAAATATCCTCAAAAACTTTCAAAAATCAATTTTCCGCCACCTTTTCACAACAATGAATTTTTTAAATTTTTGTCTTTTGGACCGGCTAAAGCTATTTGCACAAACGCTATTTGTTCGTCCCTTGGACGAACAAAATCATAACAGCGTGGGTCTACACTCGGATGAAGTATTAGTGGATGGCGCCTTTCAGTTTTCACATTACCGTTTTTTGTTAGTGTGCAGTTGCAGTTTTGTAATAGTGTGCGAGACTAGGGATGGACTTCGCTGTCAAGCCGAACTTGTTTCGGCCCAAACTAGTCCGAATCAGGATAATAAAATTGAATGGCGATTTTATTCCTGATTCGTCCCATTTTCCGTAGAGACACACAGCACTGTAAAATTAAAGAGGGCTCCACAATGTATTTTGGGCATTCATTGCACCAATCAGCCATGGATTAATTTTTAAAAATTCAGGGTTCGCTCCGTTTGCCGTTGCCTTACTTTCTTTGTAATTTTGGGCATGTGCCGCTATAAAACCTGAAATTTCTTGCTCATCTTTATTTCTAATTTCATCAAAAAATATGAAAAGTGATTACTTATAGTTTTTATCTATTTTGCAATCCGAATTAATCCACCTTCATCATTAGCACCGCTAAGGAATGGTACCCGCTGCCTGCTCCTGTTGTTTCGACCAGTTAAAACCTGAAATAGATAAAGTATTATAGTCTATGTCATCTCGTCTTCTCATTCGCCAATGACAATAATGACGTAAGCTGAAGATACCCACGTGACCATCGAGTGTGGAAAGAGCATACCTACCTTGTTTTCATAAATCTACCATGAAAAATATAGTATTGTATTCTTTTTGCTTTAGGGATGGGCTAATGAAAAACATGTATCGATATATATTGTATCGATATTTATTATAAGTATCGATAAAATGTATAGTACACCAATTTTTTTTGTTACATATTTCATTTTATAAATGAACAGGCGATAGCGTTATTAGCCATATTGCCTTGTCTTACGTTAGTTTTATTTTCTTTAGTTTTGTGTAAAATATACGTCTTTACTGGTCAGCCATTTTCTTTTTTTTTCTTTGTCCCCAAGAAGGAAGTAAGACCGTATCGACCACAACTTTGACACTTACAGTCAGATATAGACAATCAGTGCTACCAACACAGAATAAATGGCATGCCCATTGTTGCCCGTTGTTCACATTTATCGATCTCGATGACTATGCTGTCCTACTACAAATGGTAACCTGAAATAGATAATTGTCTACAATTCGAGAATATCGATTTTGATACGAATTTGATACCCTAAAATAAACATCGTAAATCGATATATCGCTTTTAAAAATATCGAGTAATTATATCGAAATATATCTGAAAAAATATCGATTTTTTGATATATCGATATTTTTTGCGCATTTCTACTTTGCTTTACGCGCCGTCCGTGCTGATGGCGATTTGCTGCAGAATTTTTCTTTTCATTTGCGAATTTTTTGTATCAAATTACACTTTGAATCAAATTCCAATAGGGTCGTCATGGCATTTTCCAGACTAATTGTTATATAAAGTAATTGACTGAATCGTGTAGATTGAACAATAGTGTGGCCACGTCTTGATCAGGTTTCCTTGGATCATGGTGATTGAAGACATGGAGTGTTTACGAGTGGTGGTGGGAGCTACCTCTATGAGCATGCACGAGCGTTTCACGCAGTTGGCTGAGATCTTGCCGTTCCAAAGGGCTGCGCCCCGGCGCGCCAGAAGGATGTCCACCAATGAGGGGCCGCTACTCAGCACGAACCTTCTAGCCATGCAAAGTCACCAGGACATTGTCGATGAAGTGGTCCAACAACTGGGGCTGGATTGGAGGGTGGTAAGACCTAAATGCCTAGTGTATTCTTACAACCTGTTCTAAAATATAAACTCGCTGAGTTAAAAAATGAGAAAAATAACTTACACTATCAAACAATCGGTGGTGTTTTTTTTTCTATAGAATAAGTGGTGTTTCCTTTTCTATAGATAGATATAAGATAATTATTAGAGATGAGTCTGGTATTCAATAACTAACTCAGTACCTGTTAGCATGGTCCTAAAATATCTAACGGTATTATAAAATCCGCATACTGCTAGGGAATAACTGTGCAAAGCGAGCATCACGCCTAACCAACCGTGAGCCATAACTACCCAACGCTTCAAAACCTATACTTACCTAACTATCATCTACGCATAGGTACTAGCGGACCGTTCACCCGTAAAGTTATGTAGCTGCAACAAGTATTTGGTATTTCTAACCAAATCGGTTAGAAATATATTGGGTAGAAATCAGGACAGGTATAGAGTATTGTAACGTTATTGGGTACCAGTTGGTACTAGCGTTATTGAAACAAAATACCCAACTAATAACCGGTAGCCAAAATATCCAATAACTCCCATCCTTAATAATTATGTCCAGATAAGGTTTATTTGGCTTCGTAAGTACTGCCCTCGTAAGCCAAAAAGTGGTAACTCAATAAAATGACAATATTCTGATTTTTAGTGCATCGGATAGCTTGTGAAATTGCGCATCTAATGAACTAAGCGAAATAGTGCTATCTCTACAACATAAAAAAATATTTACCTACATATCTTGATTTTGTCTTACTTTTCTAAGAGAATAGGCGGTATACCTTATATACGAAGCGAACTAGCGGTAACTACCTACTTTGACAAATTATAAGTTACATATTATTTGTCAAAATAGGTACATAGTTGAAATGCATACTTTTTTAGATTTTTTGCTTAGGTATTTAATAAAAATTATAATAGTGTATATATTACTTTGTTTTTATTTGTATTTTCTTTACTTCATTGATTTTTAGCTATAGCCACTATTCCTAGTTTTGTATGAAAACTGTGTTAGGTTCATTAAGAAACTAAGCGGTAAGTAAGTCTAGATTCAAATAGAATATTCAGAAGACAAATGACGGTATCTCACCAAAATCATAGAAATAACAAGAATAAAAATTTTAAGCATAGAAATAATAAATATAGACATAAATATTGATATAAAACATAAAAAAATAAAAATATATATTATTTAAGCGACGCGAAATCAATTTTCACATAATCGCTCATAACTCGAAATTCACTTCGATCGGGTTACCGCTTTTTGGCTTCCGAGGGCAGAGTAGGTATGACATGTTTTGGAGTTCCGTAGAAAGCTCAAGTGGCTACTCATATGGCTTCAGCAAAACTCGCATTCTAACTCATCTTCATAATATTTTATTTCTATCTCCACAAGATGAAGAAAGGTGAAACATGCTTTGAAATAAGGGTTCAAAGCATGTTTCACCTTTCTTCATCTTTATTCACTGCTCCTCTGAGACCCTTTTGCCCCAAACACATGTCCACTCTACTTCCTTCTACAGCAACTCATTTACTGTCCGGTCTATCCAACTATGGAATGCATTGCCTCACTGTAAGGTGTCCAAAGTCACTACCAATTTTATTACAGTTTTTGCCCTGCTGTCACACACTTGTTTCCTTGCAAGTAGATGATACATATTTATAAGTGTAGGTTTATTTATATGTACGTGTATATATTTTTGCACTAAATGTTTTTTTTTTAAGTACTTAGTACCCTATTTGATGCACACAGATCTCACCTCATGTGTATAGTATTATATTATATTATCTGTGCCCATGTACAGTGGTGGTCACATAATTAAAGACCCAGGAAGCATATTGAAATAACTAAGCTATTCCTCTGTATATATTTTATCAGACTGCCATTGCAACTTGCTGCACAATTAATTTTTATTTGTATTGTGTAATGTTAAAACGAAACGTTTACAACAAAACTTGTCTTTTGTTCGGTAAAACTTAAATGTAAGCAGTGTAAATAAAAAATAAGATTATTAAGATCTGGCCATATAATTAAAGACACTTCATTTCGGAACAAGAAATAAAAAAAATGACTTATCATTGCAATTATCTTAGTACGTAAGATATCTAAGGCATATTTATAAAGCATTCCGATACGTAACAATACTTGGTCGCATGTCCTTTTGCAGCAATAACAGCACGACATCTCTTAGCCATGGAAGCTATCAATTTTGTACAAGCTTGTACCGGAATTTATTCCCACGCTTCTGTAAAAGCTGTGTAAAGTTGATCGACGTTTGATGTACGCTTTGCCACCACTGTCTTCTTCACCTGGTACCACAAGTTTTCGATTGGATTTAAATCTGGACTGTACAGGGGCCAATCAAAACCTTTAACAAACTAGTTCCTTAAGAAATTTTTTACTACTTTTGCGGTGTGTTTCGGATCATTATCCTGTTGAAAATTCCAAATGACCGGTAAATTTTGCTCAGCATAGGGCAGCATGGTTTTTTCTCAAATATTTTTGTACTGGTATTTATCCATATTGCCTTCTATCTTCCTGACAGGTCCGACACCAAGTCCTGAAAAACAGCCCCACACTTTGATATTTCCCCCTCCATGTTTCACTACTTTCTTGGTGTACTTCGAATCCATTTCTTTGAAAAAATACAATGTAGTGAAAACCGAAATGATGGTATTTAGGTCGGGTCGAGGTCCAGATAGGGTGCCAGAGGTTCGCATGAGCGGCTCTACCATTAAGGTGGTAGAGCGGTTCAGGTACCTAGGGCACTGGCTGACGGGGACGCTGAGGGACGATGAGGATATTGAGCGGGAACGAAGGGCGCTCGCGGTGAGGAGTAACATGCTCGCACGCCGGTTCACGAACTGCAGCACGGACGTCAAGAACACCCTTTTCCGTGCGTATTGTCTGGGCATGTATACATGCCAGCTGTGGTCAAATTTCACCAGGAAGGCCATAAACACCATCAGAGTCCAGTACAACAACGCGTACCGGGCACTCATGAAGTTACCGAGATGCTGCAGTGCGTCAAGTATGTTCTCTGAAGCGGGAGTGCCCGACTTCTTCGCCATCGTCCGTTCTCGCGTCGCATCGTTCTGGGGTGGGTTGGTCCGCTCCAAAAATAGCATTTTGAAGGCTGTCTCTGACCAGGTTTACATGAATCCTATTTATATGTACTGGACTTCCCTTCACATGAAGGGAAACAGAAAGTGACGTGCGGTAGCTTGTGCCGTATTTTATACTATATTATTTTATATTTGTTTGTTTTTATACTGTGTAATTTCTATTTTGTGATATGGGTTTTTTGCCTGAAATAAACGAATTTTATTATTTATTATTATTTATTTATTTGTTCGGGGAGCGTCTTACATATTGTTTTCCGTCAGAATTAATCATATTAATTTTTAATTCATCCGAAAAAAACAAATTTTTCCACTCCGTTCAGTCCAGTGTTCATATTTTTTAGCACACGCTAACCTTACCTTAACATTTTGGTTTTTCAAAAGTGCCACCTTCCGGAACACTCTTCCGTACAAGTTTGCCGCACATTGTCTCCGTCTAATTGTCCTTGTAGACACACCCGTCGACGCTCCTGCCCCATATATTTCGTATCGTATCAGTTCTGATCCTTTGAACGGTTCTTTTTTTGCCAACAACACCATCTTAGAGTCTTCCCGCCGAGTAGATTTTCTAGGTTTCGGTTTTCTGGGTACGTTTTCGATCGCATTGAACTTCTTGAAATACTTTATAGCATTCATAACCATGTCCTTAGAACAGCTCAAATGGTTTGCGATTTTTCTGTATGACCAACCTTTACTATGAAAGTTCAAGATTAATCTTTCTAGTGGTCGAATCGCAACTCCTGTTTTTTCCCATATGGATTGGTATAAAACGTATTAATTTGAATACAAAAAGTAAAATGTTATAATTAATGTCGACGTTTCATGCAAATATGCGGCAAAACAATGAAAAACCGAATGTAGTTTTATTTTCTTTCATAAATTCAGAACACAGCGTTCACTGTCTTTAATTAGCTGGCCAGCTACAGGTACGTTAAAAAAGTTTGTATTAGATTCGAATAGTGAGCAGAGTCTAAACTACTAAGCAACACAATAATTTTTTTTATCCCCCATTTTAAGAATACAACGTCATGTATGATTTAGTAACAATTAAATTAAATTTAATACCTACTTTGGCTAATGGTACTGCCAAAATCAAGTTTATTGTGATCAATTTGGGGGTGTCTCTAATTATGTGTCCACCACTGTATATCCAATGATCCTATCCATACCAGCTTGTTTGATAGAGCTCTTGTGCAATAAAACCGTCAATTGTCTTATGTTGTAATTATTTCATTTTTAAATTGTTTCTTATTTTTAAGTGTGCAATAAAAGTATTTTCTATTTATTAATAAGTCTCTTTTATAACAGCCTACATGCGTTGAAACTCATACCAAGTGTGTTCCAGCAAGAGCTACAGCAAGACAACCGCTCCAGAGCAGGCAGTATGCCCCGAAGTCGAGCTGGCAGCATGAGTAGATACGGCAGCGAGAGTGAAATGCCTGGGCTTGTCCCATCAAATAGCTGGGGGAACCTCAGCCGAGCCAATAGCGTTGGGAATGTGAGCCAGCGGTCTGGACAGTCAGGACGGTCAGGAAGGTCTACTGGAGGGCAGACGTAAGTTATATCCAGAGTTATTTGTTGAGTTATTGTTGTAATTGAGAGTTCACGTTCTTCTTCTACTTGTTATTTGTTATTATATAGTTTTCTGCCACTAGGCTTGGGGTGGGCCCTATTTGTGAAACCTAAAAAAATATTTCAAGCTAAACTAAATCAAAAGATATTCACTACTACATTAAGCTGGCCAATAAGGAAGTTAGTCCCCAGTTCATGCCCTGTATTGTTCCAGAAACCACTCCCGGGCCATGTCGTTCGTAGGGCCGGACCTGAACCAACGTCTGCAGATGCGCAACGCCTGGATGCGCAGGCGCAACATGCGCGCTCGGGGACGTGGCCGCGGCCGTGGGTGTGTTGCTTTATCTGATATATAAAATTTCCATGTCACAATGTTAGTTACCGTACACCTCCGAAACGGCTTTACCGATTTTTACCAAATTTTATATGTGTATTCAGTAGTTCTGAGAATCGGCTACAATCTATTTTCCATACCCCTAACTTAAGTGATAAGGGTTAAAGGCAAAACAACGTTTGCCGGGTCAGCTAGTTATACATAATACAGACCTATTTCCTCAATTCTCTGCATGTTTCTCTGTAATTTTTTATGTCTGTCTGTGGTACATTACTGTTAGTTACTATCTGCTGGTCTTTAAATGACCTTAAACCAATAAAATGTTATCCCTTCAGCGGATACATCCATCGCAACCAATACCAGCAACGCGGCCATTGGAACAACCCGCAACTAAGGCGCCAGTGGCAGCGGGGATGGCAGCAAGGTCGCCAGCAATGGCGACAGCAGTGGGGTCGCCAACAGCAAGGCTGGGGCAGGCTGCGGCGCTGGGGGTACGCGCAGAGCGAGATGCCTCCGTTGACTCCTCGCGGCCGAGCGGGACAGGTATACGATAATTTCTAATTTCTGCTTTAATAATGTATTTCTATAAGGTTGTTTCATGATTAAAAAACCTTAGTATAATTATAAAATAGCTTCTATCCGCCGTTTCGCACTATACCTGGATATATGGATAACATCTATATCCTTGCCAAATTTCATTAAGACGCTTTCAGCCGTTTTACGTCTAATGAAATTTTAAAAAGAGAGAATTACTTCCGGTTATATAAATTATCTCAAGACGAAAGTCTTTGACAAGTTAGTATTGCCAAATTCCACCAATGAGATTGTCTAGCTTGTGTTTAGTTTCTGGTTAAGCATCTTAATGAAAAAGACATTATGTTATTCCAGGAGAACCCAGGATATATTCAGAAGAGGGGTGGTGCGGGCCGCGGGAGGGGCAGAGGTCGCGGCCGGGGGCGCGGCGGACACAACACTGGTTAGTTCATGTATACTGTACACTAATTAGCGTATTCTTATCCACTGCTGGACCTAGGATTCCCCTGATAAGGTTGTGCGGGCCGCGAGAGAGGCATAGGTCGCTGCGGCGGGTATAAAACTGGTTAGTTATTGGATGCTAATTTACATCTTTTCTTTACAAGCTTTTCTTTGTATACTAATGGCACTGACACATTTTTGAGCTGGACAGCAGTGGAGCGGTCTACATCTACGATAACCTTTACAGTCACTTATTTCTTACGAGGAGACCTTACGGTCTCGGAAATTCAGATCGGGATGCGAATCTGCAGATTAGTAGTACCTACATACACTATATGGGTATGCACACAGTAAAGCAATAAAGCGCACTAGCCAGAAGATTCCGAGAAAACAGGCTCTTAAGTATTACGCGCAGCTAATACAGAGTGTTTTTTTTTAACTGGGTCACCCATAACCAGAAGGGATGCAGGTGCAGTTTCTTTTGAAACACTATTAATCTGCTGAGTCTCATCTTGATCTGAATTTCCCTGACCGTAAGGTGTCCTTGTTATTGGAAATGATTTGTCGTCTCGCAGCATGTTTCCACATGGTTTAGCTTAGTCGATACTTCCATGTCATAGTTGTTATTATCTAAGACTTATAATTATTTTACCGACCAAATTACGTAATGTTGTCATAATCCTAACTAATATTATAAATGCTAAAGTGTTTGTTTGTTTGTCCTTGCTTCACGCCCTAACCAAGCAACCCATTGCCTCGATTTTTGAGTCAGTTGAAAGGATGGAAAGTAACTTAAGCTACTTTTCCTGGTAAAACATCAAATTCCCGTGAGAGATTTACGGGATTATTCGTATTTTTATACGAAAATTATATTGAAATTCAAATTTAACGCGGGTGAAACCGCGGGGAACAGCTAGTAGATAATAATAATATTCCTCCAAATCCTGTTACCATAATCATCAAATATAATAACATTAATAACATATGACCCGAGATCTGGCGAGTATCTGGTGCAGCGCAGCGCATCAGCATTGCCATACAGCGGGGCAATGCAGGCAGCGTCTTGGGGATGCTTCGCTTCCTAATTAGTAGTTACTGATTTGGACCAGTTGAGCTAAGATTAGGTTCGCAACAGTCTGCAGACAAGATGTTGGTGTTCATCCAACACAAACCAAGTTCGTAGTTATCTATACTAATATAATAAAGATGAAAAATTTGATAGTTTGTTTGTTTGCATTGAATAGGCTCCGAAACTACTGAACCGATTTGAAAAATTCTTTCATTGTTGGGAAGCTACATTATCCCCGGGTGACATAGGCATTATTATATTTAAAAAAAATATTAAGAAGGCTACGAACCAAAAACGGATTTTCCCATGCGGATTTGTTGTTGTTTCACGTAGAATGAAATGGGGCGCGCTATGAGTGAGAAAGCGCGTCTTACCGCGTCGACCATCTTATACGAAGCTGTCATGTGGCTGTGTGCGTTTGCTTGGTGTTCGCACCATTTTTTGATATTTTTTCTTACTTTCCGATCAATTTTAAGTAAACGATTGATTTCAAAAATATTTTTGAATATTTATAATGTTGAATATAATTAGTTAGGATGTTTGCAGCGCGATAGATTTTCGAATAAAGGTGTCTATCATGCATAAAAAAATCGCTTGAAGATGACTCGATTTGGTGGTCAAAATTAGTTTTGCTCTCATTTAAAGATCATTATGTTTTTCGAAAAACTAAACCGCTACAAACATATCTATTTTTCATCCGATTACGTATGGAAAATTTCAATAAGATCGGGGACATAGTTTCCAAATGAAGCGGAAAGTACGTTTGTATGATGAGGAATAAGGCTATCCGTTCCGTTCTTAAGGATCCTTATTAAAACTCCAATAATGTAACTGAAAACCAAAACTACTGACCTGATTTAAAAAATTATTTCACTGAAGAGAATCTACACTATAACGCGGGTGAAACCGCGGGGAACAGCTAGTAAATAAATAAAATAAATAATATTGGACAATCCACACAACATCATCTAGTCCCAATCTAAACAGAGCTCGTGTTATCGATGACTGATATACGACATACAATACATACTTAATTTTTATTATACATAGAAAATACCCGGAACACCCGGAAAAATATTTGCAGATGGTACAAACATTTGTCGCAAGGCGGGAATCGAAGTGGACCTTCGCCCGCCGCACCACATCGGTCGTTAATGTCTCCGTGCTAATAAAAAAAAAGTTAATTCGCTTACATTCCTAACAAAGTTCTTGTTTGACAGCTCAACTGTTACATTTGTATACATACTTATTTGTATTTAAAACTAAATGAATATATTTGTTTTCAGGTGTATCTCAGAACAGCATGCCAGCTCTGAAGACTATAGAACAGCTCGACAAAGAGCTGGAAGAATACATGGCGAGCAACCCGGTTTCGCTCGACAAGGAGCTCGATGATTACATGGCACAGAGCGGGCTTACCATGGACGCTGAATAGGTAGTTATTTTTCTGATCTTTAGTTTCTATACTGCTGTTGCAATATTTTGTGCGGAAATTTATATTTTTATTGCTGGAACAAGGACCAAATTCTGGTAAACAATCGCTTTACTATGACTATGGTATCGTCGCAGAATCGCCCATAGATAATAAATAAATAATAATAAATAATGCTGGACAATTCACACAGCATTATCTAGCCCCAAGCTAAGCAGAGCTTGTGTTATGGGTACTAGATAACTGATATACATAATGTAATAGACTAAATAGATAGATATTTTTTATTATACATAGAAAACATCCATAACACCCTGAACAAATATCTACAGATCGTACAAATATTTGTCCCGAGGCGGGAATCGAACCCGCAACCTTCTGCATCACAGGCGGACCTTCACCCACCGCGCCACAGAGGTTGTCAATTAATGAAACTAGTGCGTGCGGGTGCTATTTGCACGTAGAGATTGATGGAATGGTTTCAATCTCGACACTTTTGAAACGCCAAATGACAAAATGTGTAATTCTGAGACGATAACATAGTTATGTTGAAGCGTTTACTGTGATTAGGGTTGGATTAGTAAATTTACGCCCTGGTAGACAGATCTATCTCGTAAGGCATGTGTCGTCTCGTTAGGGTGTTACCATACCAATGGATCGAGCTTCGATCGACTTTGATCCACTTCGATCAATTGGTGTGGTAGCTTTGGTTGATCGACGGACGCCGATCGAGGCCGTCGATTGACGATCGACGTTGGTGTGGGAACACCCTTAGACATTGAATGCTGGCAATCTTTCTCATAATAATTTCATTTTCAGTTTGATGTACAGTTATGTTTTCGACTAGTATAGATATATTTTCTACTGTTTAGTTGTACTTTTATAGGTGAGACTTTGTTTTGTCTCATAAACTGTTACTCAGGTTCATGGACTAACAATATACCACCTTGGATATGAGTATATACCTATTGCAAGTCTCTTTATGGGACTGGGCTGTTCAGTGTGGCTCTTTAATAATTATTTTGATGTTTGCAACTTTCATTGAGCTTTTCAGATAGATCTTATGAAGATGGATTTTGTTTAATCTCTATTATAACACAATATCAATGTGCTAAACATAATCAGATTGGTTTAGCAGTCTAGGATCATAGAAATTTTGATGAGATCAGACTGAAGACCTATTTGTTCAGTCTGATTTCACTATGCAAAAAAAAAATACGGTTTATAGTATAAAATTTGACTTGTCTAAGTGCTTGTTTTGTAAGCCTAAAGAAATAAAGTTATTGAAATCTGAAATCTGTTTCCTAAGACTGCGGAAGTTGCAATGACTTGAAATAATTTGAATTTCTAACAGACCTAAACGGCTAAGATAACTGTTTTCGAAGTCCTTGTTAAAAAAAAAGACTAAATGACTGTTTTCGAAGGATTTTTTATGCAGTGCGTAAGAAAAATCAATTAACCATAAGTTATAGGTATATAATTTATTGTGGTATCAATATGGTACCTGAAGTAAATATTCAGTAAGTATCAAGTGTGATATTAACTTTATTCTAGTTGATCAAAATTATTAAGTACAATGTTAGCTTAGTTTATAATGAACCTTTTAGGATAAGAAATAAAACCGTGACATTTTGTAATGTAATTATGTGAACGAATACCTCATGCCCGCGGCTTTCCACGCGCTTTTCCGCGATATAAAAACCTATTTGCTAATCCAGGTTACGAACTATGGCTGCATTAAGTGCTACACGGACGGTCCGTGCGGAGGCCCGTTCGGAGCTCCGCAGTACGGATCGTCCGCACGGTCGACCTACGACCGATTTAGTGCTCCACGGACCATCATATGGCTCGAACGAGTATAGTCGCAAACATAATGTACCTATCTGTTTTAAATTTAATTTCTGCATACATATGACGATTGCATAAGAGGAGGCACCACATCCACCATCCAATAATTGCAAATAGGTTACTTGATAGAGTATTTCATTGATTATATTAAAGATGCGCGACTGCTAATTATCTGTCCAGTCGAATGATGAACAACTAATAATTTCCTTATTCGACTTGAATATTAGTAATATACTAATCTTCAAAGTAGAATGAAACTACTAATTAGTAATTACTAATGTCTATACGAATTGATCGTTCATGGCTCCGATTCGACTTTGTTAGTCGTTCGATGGTTTTGAGAGATGAATGAATTATTATATTCATTCATCACTCACTATTATAGAACAGATTAGTAACTAATTTTATCATTCTTGTGCGGTTGATAAGATGTGTAGTTTTTCAAGTATAATATTTTAGTTTATAGTGTAAATATGGTTTTAGTGTAAATATATATATAATGTTATAGTGTGGTGGACAGCTGGTGAGTCTACCCGGAATCGAATGAAATATAGGTATAATACTTTCTCTCTCTAACTTCGAGCGCGGGCGACTATCCACGTCGAATAAGGAATCGAAACCGACTCAGGCAGTCGAACGAACGACTCGCGATTACTAACCAAATTAGTTACTAATTGGCGCTAGTCATTCGACGAATGACTTGTCAAGTCGAATAATTCGAATGAAATAATTCAGAGTCGCGCTTCTTTAGATTATATTCGAAATTGAGGAATTACGACGAAGTAACCACGCCTGTAGTTTAGCGTCACGATTTTTAATCTTTAATTTTTGAATCGTCACTTTCTATGCGATAGCTCCGGACGACGCGGCGACGGACCGCACGGACCGTCCGTGTAGCACTAAATGCAGCCTACAAGTCAAATACAAAGTGCCTTATTTCCTTTAGATGTCAAAGGACTCTTGGACACGTCACAAAATTCAAATTACATAAATAAAACTAGGAAATAAATTGATCATTTTGATATTTTGTTCACTTCAATCTTTTTAAGGTAAAGAAGCAAACAAGAAACCTTTGCCGTGTTAGATTGTTAGTTTTAGAGTTGGAGTAAAACTCGTCCCAATCTTTTTTTAGCGTTTTTACAAAGGATCTTTTTATAAATTTGTTGATGTCGTTTACTTGCTCATAAAGATTTGAAAGTGGATGAATAAATATATAATGTTGGACAATCCACACAGCATCATCTCTACTCGGTGCCAGATAGCTTGGCAATACAGGTTATTGAACTATCTCCTTCACGAAATCGAAATGGGGCACAACTTAAACTTTTGCATATTTTTTGGGTTATACAATTCTTTGGAAACTTCATCATCATCATCATCATCATATCAGCCGTTCGACGTCCACTGCTGGACATAGGCCTCCCCTAAGGATCTCCACAATGACCGATTTTGCGCTGCCCGCATCCAGCGATTTCCCGCGACCTTCACTAAGTCGTCGGTCCATCGCGTGGGGGGTCTACCTACACCGCGCTTTCCGGTACGTGGTCGCCACTCTAGAGCCTTGCGGCCCCAGCGGCCGTCGGTCCTACGAGCTATGTGCCCTGCCCACTGCCTCTTGAGTTTCGCAACTCTGAGAGCTATGTCGGTTACCTTGGTTCTTCTGCGGATCTCCTCATTTCTGTTTTTTTTTTCTTTGGAAACTTGCTTTTTATAATTATCATTACGCTTATAATTATAGACCTATTTATGTTATGTTAAATTTATAAACGTTTTCGATCATTACATTCCTATTTTATGTACTTATTTCTAATATATGAATTATGTCAATTAATATATTTTTTCCAGTTATGTTAATGTCATTTGGTACTCTTAACCATAATATTATTCGATAGTAAATTAAAATCAATAATAAAATTATTCTGCTACTTTAGTGTCCAATACGTGAACTATTGGAAAACTTAAAAATTCTGTAATTATTCCCGATTTCGAAATTTTTTAGGTTGTGTTGCTTGTCTTTTGCTTCCTAGTACGTTTGTACCACGATACTCTAGCGGCACTGGTATCGCTTGATGTTTGTATGGAAAGGCGACAGAATGGCGATAAATTAACCTGTACTATTTTGCGATTTCATGGAGAAGGTGGACGACCTGTGTTGCCACCTTATTTGGCACTTCGTACTGCTAGCACCAAATTAAGCAAAGTAGTATTATGGGTACTAGATAACTGATATACATACTTCATACATTACATACCTACACGGATATACTCGTATATTTTGAATGATTTTCGGTGAGCATTATTTAAAATAGTAGTTTTAAAGTAAAACATTACTAGTACGTCTAGTCTATGTCCAGTAGTGAACTAATACCTACTATGATAATGATGATATCTAAGAGTGCCTTTTTAAGTTTAAAATAGTAAAACGCTCGAATTAATACGATTAAAATGAAATATTGGTTTTTAAATCTCGATTTTTAGTTAAAACCCCCGTAATTTCATTGTCTTTATGTATGTATACATATGTATGTATATCTAATCTATGTATTTTATTAAAAATAAATGTAACTTAGTTTTAGAAGAAAATTGAGATTTGATGACCATCAAAGAAATGTATTAATATTAATTACCTATACTTTTGTAACAGATACTATATTTTGCCCGACTGTTTTCATAAGATTTGGGCTTATTAGTCGTATAATCTAAAATTAAATTTATAAGTTCAAACTTAACAATAATTTGTAGCAAATTTCACGATGTTAGTACTTGAAATAATGTTGTGCTTTCGCGCTCCGTTTAACACATTCACTGCCATCCCTCTGTACCTGTACGTCGGTGTTGGCAATGTTAAGATAACCTTGGGGAAATATTCGATTTATTTTGATTATTTCTTAATTATATATGGTTTACTATTTTGAACATCTCCAGCTAAAACCTGAAAAATTACTAGACTAGATCCCGCCAAAGGCTTCGCACGCTTTTTTCTAGGATAAAAATAAACCTAGAACAATGATTTGGCGTGAAGCAGTAACAAAGATATGTACTACATCAACGCATCTAATCTTTCGCATTTATAATATAAGTACTTATTTAGTATGTAAGGTATTCTCGTATTTTATTTGCAGGAGACTCGGGACTTTTGTTTGTATAAATTTCGGGCATCTAGCAGTTTCGGTTTAGGTTTAACAATCCCCTTAAAATCTCAAGCATCCTGTATAATGTTCGTGTGTAAGACAAAACTGTTAGGTTTACTTAGTATTTAAGGACTATCAGTCATTTTGTTACGTTTGAGTTTTGTTCGCCTTAAGCTTAGAAAATATGGTAGTACTTACTTGAAGCCAATAAATAAAGCCTAGGTTCCTTGTATGCCATGAGTAAGTAAAGTACATATTCTAATAAAAATATGAACGAAATCAAAACTGTATTTTTATCAACGAAGTTCTATAAAAATTAAGTATTTTCCACATTAATAAAAATAAGATATTTTCTTTACAGTTTTTTATTAGCAAACAGACGTAGTACTTACATTTACACATTATAGTTTACATTGTATAGTTCAGACTAACTTAAAATAAAGCCAGCCGTCCCTTTTGGAATACATATCAATTACCTTTCTTCACAGTAGGGTAAAAATATGAACTACCTCTGGTACACCTTATGTTAAAGTTGATCCAAACTACATCCTGTCTATTTACATCCCATAAATATAAATAACTTAATTATTTTTCATTTGACAACTTATGGCTTCGAAGAAAATACGCAATGTATTTGAATACCATAGCCTCTTCACTATTTATATAACTTATCTAAATGTGTATGTATAAATAATAGTTATCGTTTGGTTTTTCATACTAAAACTAAAATACATAGACGATATTATAATCCTCCTTAAATGCCTGAATCTAAGATTGATTTTCGCCTACTTATCAATTTACTTTATATCAATAATAATTTTGTGTAAATAGGAATAAATATTATAAAGTAGAAACACAATGGTGGGAGGGAACGTTTAAATGCCAACTTGTAAATCATAGCTAAAAATAAATTAATCCTAACTACAAGTATGTATTTACATTGACAATATAATTAGATAGGACGACAGTCTTATCTGAATTATATTATTTTTTGATAAAAATGCTTTAAAAAAGTCGGAGTAAGGAACGGCCTAAATATAAGACAGTAACATTATATCAGTGACTTTCGCCAAATGGCATTTTTGAGCGATACCCTAAACCCAGAATTAAGTTCTAGCGACCATAACTTAGAGCCTAGTTTCCACTGTGGTATTATCAAAATGATCCCAGGATGGTCTCATAAAAGTTTCATTCCTGGGAGATCACTATTTATCCCATAAAACTAAAAAAAGAAATATTCAGGAGTGTCTACGGTATATCGTATCGCAGATTTTAGTATAGGTAAAAACATCTAGAGCGAGCCTATTCGGCGCTTATCAGGGCAGGCCAATGTCCCCCGGTGGACTAATTAGTATAGACTTATGATGTGATGTGAAAAAAACATCAGATTATCGATATAAATCTGTAGGTTTCGTAAAGCTCTAACCCCATGGTCGCTAAGGCTCTACACCGGCTATAGGTTATTGACGGAGATGATCTGGTTGATCCAGCCGATGAAGGCGGAGACCTTGGCGTAGACCCCGGGCACGTCCTGCCGGCCGCAGCCGAAACCCCAGGACACGAGCCCCACCAGCTCGTAGAAACCGTCGTCTTGGCAGACCAGGGGGCCGCCGCCGTCGCCCTGAGAGATAAAATAATGTTTAGAAGTGCCAGACTCTTTGTTGTTGTCTGTCGAATACCGTTCCACTTTCAGCGTTGAGCACCTCCCTAGCCATGCCCTATTTGACACGAGAATTAAAAACATGAAGCAAAAGAGAAAAGAAAGGAGCTGGGCATTCTTCCATTCAGGCTATATTCTCATTCCTATTCTTCAATAAAACCACCAAACAACAGATGCAACGAATTCGGAGACTTGTTTCAGGTTGGATTTTTCACGGAAGGTATAAATAATTTGCAAGAATCGCAAATTATTTATACCTAATCAGAAACTCCGTCCTAGCTTATATTATATCGATAGATAATTATTATAATGTCAGTCAGTAAATATAGTGTTCTTATTCAGTGGGTGCGCCGCAACTTTTACCTACCTTACTAGAGAAATTTCGTTTACGACACGGAAACTTAGAACTGCCATCCTAATTCGATTGTTATCTGATTTCGGTGTGCTCTTAGAAAAAGGTTTACGATTTGCGGGAAACTATTTCTCAGCTAATTTTATTCCTAGTTGAAAGCAAAAAATATTTGAATTGCGCGAATTCATGTTAGATTTCAAATCTTCTAACCCGAAACCTGATTCCGATCCAATTAGAAAAGCCCTGTAGAAGTTCACAGTAGTCCACAAGCACAATAAAATATACCTGACAAGCGTCATTCCCTTCTTCCCCTCCAGCGCAGAAAGAGCTAGCTGGTAGAATGAATATCTTCTCCGTCACCGCGTTCACTTTCCGGATGCATTCCGCGTCGCTCACTATGGGGAGCTCTGCTTCGCGGACTCGCAGGGGGATTGGTCCAGCTGTAATAAAGCCAATTTACAGGTTGCACTGCTTGGAACATGTAGGGTTTAGTAGTGATCCGAATGACGGTAAAAATGTTCTTTAAAGTTCGCAAAGTTTGATTCTGAAGAGACAACGCCAGGGAGGGATGCTAGTGAGTCGACAGGGCTTCAAGTAATTCATTATGAATGTAAGCGGGTTAACTACGAACCTAGTTTGTGGCAGGCTCAGGCTTCAAGCAATGTGAAAAAATAACGAGACGTGTGTAAAAACTGTATTTTTTTGGAAATAATAAAACATCTGAAGATGTACATTATCTGTGTTCTATATTCCGTGAAGTCACAAAAGGGCTCGGTCGGAGGGCCGACCGGTTGGTTGTATTTACAGGTACTGTTGTAGTCCTGTACCTGCCAGTCAACTGACAACCAACTCACGCTGAAACAGGCATACCGTTTTGTGTAAACGTTTCTATTTCAGCAGTGATGCGGAAAAAAAATCGCGTTATTTTTTCACATGTGCAAGTCACACTGCTCCTACCTTTTGATTTGGTGGTGTAGTCAACTTACTCTCTCCCATATACCCGTATCCCGTCACAGTGCACCGTTTCCCGGGCGCGTGGCTGACGTCTCTTGCGGGAAGACAGACGAGACACACTCCCTCCTTTAACTCCACTTTACCACCCAACTTGAGGAGCGCTATGTCGTTGTCGAGGGTCTGGCTGTTGTGGTTGTGGTGGATGTAGGTGGTAAGAACCTGGAACCATAAGCAGTAAAACAGAAACGCGATTGAAAATTTGATAAAAATAATAATGTTTGTAGTTATATTATTAATTAGAGAGAGAAAAATATAAGTACCTTGAGGGTTTGGGCGCCAGGAGAGCCGTATTTGCGAGTAAGGTCGTGGTCGCCCACTCTGACGTAAGTGGTCTCTTGCATCCGCACCATGCTGGAATAAAAAAATGGGGTTTGAATAATGACAAAACAGTAAATTACATAATAAACTATGTATTTCTATGCAACTGAAAAGCCACACGCCAGTCGCACATTTACTTTTTTATTTCATTTGCGTCATCCACAGATGACATATAGTCACATAATGGAGTCGCACAACGGTAAATAGGTACATAAACCTTTTCTTTTCATTCTATAAATACGAGATGTCATTACAAATTCTTGAGATCTGTAACCACCAAAACATTGATCCAGTGCCGCTTTTCTTTAAGGTTTGCTGTCGCGGAGATTGCTGCCAATAAACGAAATAAATGTTCCAGTTCACGTTTAAATGACAGCAATCACAATTACAATTTCTACAAGCAATTCTTAGTGATTATCTTTTAGCCATCATACTTGGTAACGCAATGCGCGGCGGTGAGCACCCACTGCGTGCCAATGAGGGCAGCCCCGCAAAGGTACTGGTTGTTCTGGTTGATGAGTGCGACCTGCCAGCACCACTCTCCACGGCCGCCGTCTTCGCCGCCCATGACGCGGGCGGAGCGCCCTGAACTGCCTAAAAATAGTTTTACAGTTAGAATGATGTCAGATAGAATAAGTCGAGCAGATAAACTCTTTTGAAATGAGGTGCTGGAAAATATTCATTGGTAGGTATCCAAAGTTAAAATTGTTTCGAACGAACCTGTGATGAAATTAATACTCTTATAAATTTTTGAAACATCGTCCTGGTCCACCAACATCGATGACCGTTCAGTAATAAATTATTTTCTTTCTTTCTTTCAGAAATGACTATTTTATATAGACAGGAGGTGGCGAATCTATATTTATTATTTCTTCGCGAAAATCAATAGCGTGAAGTAAAATTTACCTTTAACACCACAAACATATCTGTTGTACTTCTCGGGAGGCTTCGTCGAGTAGTTGGCTCCGTAGGAACCATAATCTGGCTCGTAGGGCACTGGAAGTGAAACAAACAAATAAGCTTCACGAACGAATAGTGATCTTCCAAGATCTCTTCTTATCACGAACTACTGCTGGGAGGCTTTAGAGTTGGAGTAACTAGATTCTATAAAAAAACAGCTGCAGAGTGAAACTTCTGGACTTTTTGGATCCGACCTTTGGAAGACGTCCTGTTTTTTATCATGTTTGGAAATAGAAGTAAGGGTTTCCAGACTTGAAAAACAAGTGTTTTGTATGGTTTTTCAGACATTTTTGATCGCTTGGAGGAACAATACTTACAAACTGGTGTAGTATGCGGCAGTAACGCAGTAGTATACGGGGTATTATACTGCGTGAGCGGGGTGTAGTGTTTGTCCTGTGCTGGCGGCGGGGGAGGGGGCGGCTCGCGCGGACCTGTCACCTCCTGGACCTTGGACTTGGGCGCGCAGCATTGCGTGCCGGCCTTCTTGCATTTGAACACGTCAGTTATTTCTGCGTTGTCTGTGTAAAGAGAATTTAGAATTAGGTGTATAACTTTATGAGGCATTAATAGTTCTTGAATTTCTTCTAATTTCTGGTTAGTTTCTTGAAAGTTTATTTTCATTACTGACTGAAGTGATGACGAGTGGCAGGTCGACCATCTAAATCCACTCGAGTAGCTCGCTGTCTCCAGACCATTAGTACCTAGTTGATTCCGCCACCGCAGGGCCGTTTCATCTGTTCTCTTTCGTCGTAGTTTCCAGCATTAAAAATTAAATAATTAATGCTGGATAATCCACACCGCATCATCTAGTCCCAAGCTAAGCAGAATTTATATTATAGGTAGGTACTAGATGACAGATATATACCTACATAAAACGATATGTACATCAACTCAGAACAACCGGAACAAATATTTGTGCGAAGAAAATCGAACCTAAAACCTCCTGCGTCGCAGGCGGACTGACGCCTGCCGCGCCACATTGGGTTTATTGAGTGCACATTCCTTGAGTTTTGTACCTATATAAAGCTTGCTTGCTTGTTGGCTAAAACTGTGTGAACATGACATGCTATGTATGACTATCATGTCAAAATAAGATATTTACTCACGGAAGCAAGTGAACGTGGACAAGAGAGGCATGATGCAGGAGCCGGGGCACTCGGGGCGAGGGTCCACCGGTGCTGGAGTGGTAGTGGTCGTCGTGGTGGTGGTCGTACGGAAGGCCCTGCAACAAATGACACAAAATGGAGTTGGGATCATTGAGTCAAAACCTGCTGAGATGCTGAAACGTAGCCATCAGAAGTCGAAATTACTCCAGTACCTGATTACGTACCTGCTTATATTACAACATATGTATTCTTAAATTAATAAATATAATAGAATCTGACTTTAGTGACTAAGACTCACTTGGAGCTATCACAGCAGATTGTGGAGTCCTTGTTACAAGCGGTATGGTAGTTGAGCACAGCGGGCGGCTTGCAGAACGCAGCCATGATGCTCAGCATGCAGTAACCTCGGCAGCGGGGGAGCGGGGGCTGGAAACAGAAGAAATAGCTTTTTTAATGAGGATCAGTAAAGTTAAAGCAAATTCACTATTATCCACGTTATTCTTTATGACATAAGAATTATATATCTTTTAATTAGTAATAAACATTACGTCGTTCCTGCCGGTAAAATCAATGTACGCGGGTGCGTGTGACGTCACTTCAGTGCACTTCAGTGCCGTGCACCCGGCACAGAGCGGCGAAGCGGTTGGTCATTATTTTGGCAAATTATTTACTTAGTGTTGTTTAGATTAGTTAGAGAGAAATTTTGTAATATTTCAGTTAAAACGTACTTAAATATGAGTAGGTACTAATAAAGTAGAAGCTGGTTTTGTGCAAACTCAATCAGATAACCTTCCAAAAGTTGATTCGTTCATGGTTTTTGATTACCTGGGTAATCATTCCAAGTTCACCAGCGCTGAAATCCGTGGTTGGAAACTACAAAAAATACAGTGATCGATCCGCCAATATATCTTTTTACCTTACTCTATATAAGTAAGTACAATTTTAACAAGTAACGTAACTAGTTTTTTAGGAGTGTGCAAGCTGCTCGTGGCGGTTGTGTTTATTTTTTTATTTAGTTCCCCTTTTCGTAACCTACGTTTTCGATTTTGTCAAAATCAATATCCAAGAGTGAAAACTGCGTTAAAAAAATGTCAGCCATCTTGGATTTAGAAATGGACATCTTTTTTGTAATCGACGAGTTTGACTTATTCGAAAACGATACCCATATCAGTTTTTTGAAGGGAGAGGGGGTTCGAGGGGACTGGGGGCGTTTGGGGCTCACAGCACGGCTCGCTTCGCTCGCCGTGCTGTTCCCTGGAGTCGCATTACGGCTCGCTTCGCTCGCCGCAATGCTCCCCTGGGTTCAGGTAGAGGGGGTTTTTGGGGGACGTAGGGAAGTGTCACAGCACGTAGTCGCATTGCGGCTCGCTTCGCTCGCCGCAATACTCTGTTTTTTGGTGGGAAAGGGGGGTGATTTTTATTGCACTCAAAATCACTTGACATCCTCTATACACCACTACAAAAAATGTTAATCAATATGGCTTTGCTCGGGAGCTCCATTAGAGGGGGGAAGAAGGGGGGTCGTGGGGGTCACAGCACGGCTCGCTTTGCTCGCCACCGTGCTGTTCCCCGTTGTAGCATTGCGGCTCACTACGCTCGACGCAATGCTTCACCCGAAAAAAAAGGTCAAAATTAGGCCAAATTTAGATTTTTTTATAAAAAGTCTAGGGGTCTAGAGGGGGAGAGGGGGAAATATTTTTTTCGCATCCAAATTATTTTTTATCCCCTACATGACCCAAAAAAGAAAATTCTTAAAAGTTTCTCCGCTTGGGAGGCACTAAAAGGGGGGGAAGGGGGTAATATTATTATGTAGGTACGTACATCGAAATGATCTTCACAGCAATGTCTTGTAGTCTGGATAGAAAGTGGAGTTTTATAATCTCATTTTACAACGAAATTAAATTTTTTGCGTAGTTTTGGGTCCCTAGGTACGCAAAAAAATAGTTTTTCTGGCGTTTTAATAGAAGTGTTTGTACATTGTGGCACTATACAATACTTATACATAGTAATAAAGGTGATTCGTACACAAATTGGACACTGAATTTGTTTTAAAACCACAATTAATCAAGAAAAACACTGCGCGCTAGTCTTGTGTAGTTCAGGAATAATGAACTAAAATGAATTAGTTCCGACCAGTGAACTAGTAAGAACGATTCAGCTCAATTAGTTCCTTGTAGTTCACTTGCTCTTCAGTCAGGAAATCTCGAATCCACTAAAAAAGTTGGCGTCTGAATCACAATTTTCTATGGCATAAAGTTTAAAATGTAATAACAAGAATAAAAAGAACTGTTTGAGAATGCATTTCGATTACTCGTTCCCTAGTACAATGTTTCTTTTAGTTCACTGTTACATTCCGTGATTCCATGTCAGACGGAGTTCCTTCTAGTTAGAAGACAAGGGAATAATTAAGAACAGAGATAGAGAGAGCGCATATTCCGCGGTAGTAAGAGAGACGGAGATATGCATCTAGTTCTCTAGTTCAGTAGTACCTTGTCTCAAAGGAACGAATAAGGTAGAACAGACAGCGCATAATCCCCGGTAGTAAAAGAGACGGAGGGGTAATGAATGAGAAACTTTATTTGTTTGAAGATAGAGATCAAATTGCACTGTTAGTATTTTATGTTTGCAATTATTGTAGTGTGTGTTTTTAAGTGTAATATGTATGTATCTACTTGTATTATTTTTGTTGCGAGCAAGGAAGGAGCATTGCATTTCGATATTTCGTCGGTAAACGGATATTTCGTCCGTTTTCGTGTATGTTTTGGTGAAATAATATTTTAATTAATATTCAGTAAATGTAAATAGTATCCAATCTAGTTTCTGACACAAAACAATCGATTGCGTATTTTGAAGCATTAAAATAGTAGCACTTTTGTGATTAAAACGACCCGAAAGTTGTGCCGAGTGGGGTACTAATAGTACTAGAAGTCCGAACTAGTACATTAGTACGATTGTACTAGGACAGAGCGATCTCTTTACTGACCGAGCAAGAACAAGCCTACTGCGCGCCTTATCACAGCCAAGGGCTAACTGGCGGCGACGGACTAAGTGACGTCACAGCTATCGCGGCGGGCCACTCGGTGAACTTCGCTAGTAATTTGGTCATAACTTCGTTAATTTTTGTCGTAGAACAAAAATTTTTGCACTGTATGTTAAGGATTTCTTAGCTCTATAAATCTGCATTCTCAACTAAAAACGTTACGGATCCTCATTGAAAATTGTTTATTTACTTATATAAAATATGTTTGTTACATCAAGAACTTAATACTAACTATATCTATATAGTGTCGCACAATCGGCGGCCTTATCGCCAACAACCTACTTCAATCTAGAATCACATCTATACAAAACTACAACACGATCCGATAATTAGATTAAACGATGTCGTCTAACCATCAAGTGCGGGGTCTGACTCCTTGGGCATTTCTGACCAAATTACGCAATAACTAATAGGTAGGTACTCTATCAATGGTCTATCCAAGATAATGATAAAAGGATGATACTAACCGAAGGTCTAGTGGTCGTAGGTCGATGTGTTGTGGTCGGCCTAGGTCGCCTAGTGGTGTAATGCTGCTTGGTATGCTGTGTGGTTGTCTCGGCCTTCGGCTCCGTGAGGCAGCAGGTGCCCTCCTCGGGACAGACCGCGTCTTCGTCGATATGGTCGCAGAGGAGAGAGAATAGGCCTCCGACGCAGTCTCCGCGGCACTTGCGCCCGGGGCGGGGCTTTGCGGTGGTGGTGGTCTGTTGGGAAAAAACTAAGTTAAAACAATTTGAAAGTTTCTAAATCGTCTTCGGCAGATGTTTGCATCAGGATGGCACGCTAAGCCGTTGGTTGCCTGGCCCAGTCATGTCACCCTGCCGTCTCGTCCGATTACGAGAATGAGGGTATAGAGAGTGCATCTGTGCACTCCCTAGTGCACGTGTATTAGTGGGTGCGCAAACACCTTTGTCCTAATATGTTCCGGACATATGACTTGTCTCCTTTGAGACTGGCCGCAGTCGCTAAATTTCAGCTAGGTGGACATAATTACCATAAGAGTAGAGTCACAGGTAGAGTAATCTCCTAAACTTTCATATTTCATTTATTTTGCTTACACGTACATTTATACAGCTTAGATCTAGGTAAGTAGGTAGCTTGTGTCAATAGGTACATGCACCCTGATCACTGGGCACAGAGCACAGCAAAACAGTTCATGTCTAATTACATTGTTAAAATATAAATAATTAATAAACACAATAAAAAAATCTAAATTCATGCAATGTAATGAAATATAAAAATGATAATGTCAACGAATTATAAATGTCATGTAAATATATAAAGAATCATCAAGTCAGTTTGTCAGAAGCAAATTGGTCAACGGAGTAATAAAAGCTAAAAGAAGAAGAAGAAGAAGTTATAAAAAAATTCTAATAAAAATAATTTAAGTTTTTTACAAAATAGCGTTTCTTTTTCCTTGTTTTTTTATGCATTCTGGTAATTTATTATATATTTTTGATAATCTATGGTTTGGACATTTATATATTTTGTTTTATTCAAGTTTGTTTGTTCGAGTCTCAAAGTGGAATGGAATCAACGCGATTGGTTGATTTCGCTGCAATCAGAACGCACCCTTATCCATCCATAAATACCTTCGTGAGTTTTTATTACAGCAATAATACGAGACGTGACGCTACGTATACATACCGTTGTTGTCTTCTTCTTCATTGGTTTGTTCTCGCTAGGCACCACCAAGTCCGCTGGTCGCTCCCGGTCCCCATAGTCCCTGGACACGCAGCACTGTCGACCGGCGACGCAGAGAGACTTGGAAGTTAGGTACGCAGAGCAGTAGCGGGTTAGATGGGCTTCTACGCACACACCTGGACACGCTATGTTGCCTGGAAGAAAACATTTCACCGATTTTACAAAATAATTACCTATTATTTTTAGCAATAAGGTACAGCAATTTAGGTTACTGTACTTACTAAGTTGTGAAATTATGGTATTACCCCGAGGAAAGGCGCTTATCAGGGGAGTCCTGCGTCCAGCTGTGGACTAGGCTGCTGTTGCTGCAGAAGACTCATTATCCTTCCTCATCTCGCGATTTAAAGCAGCATCACAACACGCTACGATACAATGTGCGTCAAGCTAATCTCGCCATCTCACCTAGGGCCTTCGACGTTGGACGTTGGCCATAGAGTAGGTACCTAAACTTACACACACAACAGAAGATAAAGATCAAAGGATAAAATAAAACTTTTAAAGTTGGCAAAAATAATATTTACGCGGCAGGTATTTTTGCGTGATTTTGGAAAATTTTTGGAGGCCTGGCTTTCGATATTCCTTCCCCACTGGACTGAACAATAGGTATCTATTTGGGAAAATGTTTTACCTACTCTCCTAAAGTTTCACATTGATCCGAACGGTTACTTTTCTACCAGGGGAAGATGGTTCAGACATGGTGGAATCCATGGCGAAGACGCAACGCGATGTTTCAAAATTTTCAAATCCATGCAAGATAAATCTAGTTTGATAACAACGCCGTTTGCTCCAAAACTATCATCTAAAATATGTACCTAATAATTACCAGTGTTTTTGTCGCTGGCGGGCGGCGACCGAGTGGAAGGCTCCTCCTCCTCTTCTTCTTCCTCCTCTTCCTCCTCTTCGGAGGGTGTGGTGGTGTATGGCCGGCGGGTCGACTCTGTTGAGTTGCCTGGAAGAGAAAATAGTTGTATCTACAGTTGATTCATATACGGCTTCTACTCAATTTCATTTCATTTTCATGCTTTGAAAATATATATTGAAGACGAATCCGATCACGATAATAGATAGCAATTTCACAAAAGCTTGGAGCATTATTAGTGTAGAGTACGCGCAAATCTTTATGAACTCTGTGAAGTTGGCTTCAACGGCTGCGCACTAAACCGTAAAAATAAGGCGTTGAGGGGAAAAAGCGGGGTGAGAGGGGATCTGACTGTCAAACTAGGGTTGCCAGCTAGAATTTTGGCGTATTTTTATTGTGTCTAGCACATTTTGTTATGCATTACTATATTTTTCAATTCAATATTTATAGAATATGTAAAAACATCTTATACTCAATGACAGATTATTTAAAACCTACAATGTTAGAAGAAATTAAACTTTTTATCTAACAAAATTAACCCAAGTTTGAAAATGAAATAATTACTATGTAGCAAATTTATTTATAATCTTGTTGGCAATACTGTCGAATGAATGCTTTTGAGTAAAATGACGCAGCAAAGTCTTTGACGGTTGTTCGGTGTTCGTTTCGACTTGATAGTTTATTTTTGCGATTTTGTGGAGTATTCCTTGATATTAGCTGTTTCTCTTAAAAGTTAAATATGCCTCGCGGGCGGAATAACCAATTGCGTCATCGAACATGGAAAATAGTGTTCGATGTCGTAGGTTTTATGAGAAAAAAAGCCGATGAATTCAACCTCCAAATTGTACTTCAGTGGACTGCAGCTGCAACAGGTGTGTCTATTAGCACCATAAAAAGGATTTCTAGCCGAAGCCCGGGTGGGTCGCTAGTTGGTTAATATCACTTTGCTATTTGATTGTACTTGCGCAGTATTGCTTCCGTGCCTGTTCACAGAGCTCATTAAGTTTTGCGATTACTCTACCAGATATTTGTTGTGTTGCTACTCAGTAAATCTTTGGTGGAAAAGCACCTTTTAGGGAATCAAAGTTTTTTGAGGTGTAAGTTTGTTTTCTGCGTTCTTCAAGCATACGACTAACGGAAAAGTAATTTGCCGCAAATCGTAAACAATTTTCTATGAACATTGCAAACATTTGTGACTTATTTCTTTAAACTTATTTCACTTATTTTCACCATAGGATAATAAAAAAAAAATGGTTTAAGATTTGCAGTAAATTTCTTAGGCGCTAGTTTTAGTTATTCCTTGTAAAACGCTGAAATAATAAAAGCCACATTTATTTCTTAGGATCTCCTAAGTATGGGTACGTATATTAATACTGAAAGTTCTCTTACTAGGCACGTCGTCTGCACAGCACTTCATGTTGCTTGGACAGTCGACCTCCTCCAGCACGTTGGTACAGATGAGAGCCGCGAGCGGGTGCATGCACGAGCCGGGGCAGTCTTTCGACTCCACCTGCGAATCCAGGGTCTGCATGAAACCTGGAATACGAGAAAGTGCGGTTAGAATAGTAAAATAAAATGTACAAAGCAATAGGTACCTATATACATACCTATATTAAGTGCATGTACTTAACATTTAACTATATGTAGGTACCTAAAGGTTTTACCTCGTCCCGGCTTAAAGGATTCGAAATTTTACAAACGAATATATTGCACATTGGTCAACTGTCTTATAAATTGAAGTCCTGGGTCCTGGGAGACTTCTACACGTTAGGTAGACAGATTCGCAACTGGAGAGAGTACAGTCGTGCGTGACGCAACCATTCATCCACGATCGTAACTAACATACTGGAGGAGCTAAACATAGCCACTGATTTAAATGACGCCTGTATAGCGAATACTGCTTTTAACCAAAACCTAACAAAAAAAACAACGCGTCAAAGAATCTTCTGTATTTAGTGATTTTCCCTAACGACTTAGTACATTCATAGGCAAGCTATAAACCAAAATGAAAGCAGGGAAAATTAAAACTTATGTTCCCGGTCACAAATGTTACTGTGTGAACTTTTAATTTGTGATAGCTCAATAAACTTAATTTTCTTGAATTCTACTCGTCGGCAAGTGCTAACATAACGGTGCTATGACGTGTTGATCACACATCAGTGTCAGGATCACAGTATAGGATCAGTGGCCTCAACTAAGGATGTAACCTTGGCAAGGCTAATTGTGGTAGGTACCAATCCGTCAGGCTGGCGTCAGTCCGTTACGACCGCATTCCGGCTTGAGCTAGCGAGATTTACACTCGTTTGGATACAGCCTTCATCTAGGTACTTACTTATGGGGCTGTTGACGGACGGCGGTGGTGGGTAAGTTTGTTTCATCTAATCAGTTTGCTCGTAGCAGAGCTTCCTGTATACGAATATAACCTGTATACGAAGATACGAAGCTAGAACTTGCTCTACACATAGAAGCTTACAATATGTATTATAATATAAAAAAATTAACTTTTAAAAATTTCACTTTTTTATCATCTAGGACCAAAGAGCTTGCAAGACAAATCCAACGAACCCAAACTCGACGTGGTTAAGTCGTTTCGTTTAGGAGTTCCTATGGCCACCTTCGGTCTCCATCATCAGACTAGCTCGGTGGTAACATGACATTGCATTGTCATCGAACTTATATAAGTATGCCAAATTACAGCTCAATCGGTTGCGGATAAGCTGATCAAAAATTCAGTTACCTATAAGATTTGTCCCACACAAACTAACAGGGCAAGTAGAATAAAAGCTTTTAAAAACTCGTAAACGTCTAACGATTTTATATTGAATCTCTAATCTTGACTACTCTAGAGAGAGATCATAATGTTTTTAGAGCGGCTGCACCGATTGTCATTAAACATAGCTATCAACATTCAACACAAGAGAAGAACACTCTTGATCAAGTTACTTTTAAAACAAAACGTTCTTTCTTAGATAAATCAAAATCGATTCATTATGAATACCGCGACTACTATACCAAGAACAGATAAATGTATAAATACATAATTATCCTTTTTTGATTATAAATTGTGTAATAGGATAAGAGTCATATTTTAGAAATTAACGACATCAAGTGTATAATAAGAAATACCTACGGTGGAAATAATTGAATTGAATATAAAACCTAACCTAACGTCTTCTGAGACCAAGCACTTGGTTCTTTATTCTTTATCGAGTATACAACATCATAATAATGTAATCTCCCAACTCCCCAAGGCCACAACTAATCCCTAATTACATAACAACCGGTCCGCCCACATTCCTCCAGGATGATCTAAACCCGGACCGTTACGCCCCTATCCTCACCCCCTCCAACGTGAGATAGTGGGGGGTCATATCCACAGCGGGGGACTGACCTCACACCACTGACATAGAACTTGAGGCTAATGAATGAAGGTAGTTTAAGTTACAGGCGGTAGCGATTTGGAATTATAAGTTTTTCTTCCGATAGGACTAAAACCCTTATCCTGGTTTAGACACAATTGATAAGTAGGTCGGTAAAAGTTTTATTTTAAAGGGATATAAAACAAAAAATTACAGTTAAAAAATCCTATGGTTTATTCGTCCTCCTACAGTTCTGTGATATGGTGTTTATAATAGTATTATCCTCAAGGTACACTACAAGCTTCATCAGTCTCTGCTAGTCCACAGCATCAGGGGGACACAACTCCCCTGATGTCCCATAGCTCTCTGTTTTCAGTTTGCTGCATGATGCATAGGTACAATGCAGTTTTTATCAGGACATCCCACCTGGCCACTGGTCTTACTTTCATCCTACACTTCGTTTATTGAGTCGCGGTCGCCACTCTAGAACTAAATTAACTCAACGGCTGTCAGTTCTTCGGGACATAATGGCCACCCCACTCCCACTGCACTGCCATGTTAGCTTGCAAATTCTTTGTGAAATTTCGCCGAGGTTGTGTTACTGTTTAGAATCAGATTGACACGTTCGTTGTTAAAAACAACACCTACTTCTTCAACGATTACCTACGTTAGTAAGTAGTTCAAAAATATTGGAATTATATTATAGATAAATATAATAATATTATATTGATGATTATTTATCGCGTACCTTTTGTTATATTATAATAATATACACCACGTGTAACGCGATGGAATCGTAGGGGAAAATATAACAAAAGGTACGCTACGCTATATATACCCGATAAATGATATTTAATATGTTAAACAATCGCAGAATCTGACCTAAACAAAGGGTTGTATGTACATTGTACAAGTACCTAACTAGAACGCTTGCAACCCTTGTGTTGTTGTGCCATGCCCGCGACCGCCTGCCCCTGGGGCGGCAATTTCCTGCAACAACCGTTACCCGATGACCTAATGCCTCGGCATAGTACTACACTATCTGTGCCAGCGGTGAAATCGCGCCGAAAACGAAAGTACCTGCGCCTGCGCCGACGTCGACCGCCTCTAATTACGCCCTCGTATTCCGTAGCAAGAATGGTACAAATTGGTTCACGGTTAGTTTTGGCTTGGCGTCTGTCTGTACCCACCTGCCAAAGATTCTAGTAAACTACGGTCCGTAGAAATTTCGGTAACAAAAACAACAGTGAGGTAAACAGCTATCAAAAACTTAGATCTTTCTGTCCAATCAGGACTAAACGCATATTTTCCAGATTTTTCCGGGCAATTATTTTGGCTCGGAAAATTGCCGCTTTAATAAAGCTCTAAGATTTCTTTAACTGAGTACGAGTATATTTTATTAAAGGCTTGCAGTAAGTTCGTTATATTTTTCTGTCTAATCATCCTTACTTATATTATAAATACGAAAGTAACTCTGTCTGTCTGTCACGTTTTCACGCCAAAACTACTGAACGGATCATACCGAAATTTGTCAGGGAGGTAGATGGTATCTCGGGGACGGACATAGGGTACATGAAAAGCACGTGCGAAGCCGCGGGCAGCAACTAGTCCTGAATAAAAGCATTTTTTCATTTTTATATATATATTATATATATATAAGGTTATATAACGACGAATGACGACCGATGTGGCGCGGTGGGCGAAGGTCCGCCTGCGACGCAGGAGGTTGCGGGTTCGATTCCCGCCTCGGGACAAATATTTGTACGATCTGCAAATATTTGTTCAGGGTGTTCTGGTCGTGTTTCTATGTATAATAAAAAATATCTATCTATGTATATATTGTATTATGTATATCAGTTATCTGGTACCCATAACACAAGCTCTGCTTAGCTTGGGGCTAGATGATGCTGTGTGATTTGTCCAGAATTATTTATTTATTTATTTATTTATAACGACCCCTTCATCTCAGCCTGGGGATGACATATCGTAAGAGCTTACGTATGGAATATAAGTATTAGTTATATTTATCGCTACACCACCTACTTAAATATTATATTATATGTATGTAGACGTGTATGGGCTGATAATGATGATGATAAATATTATATTCTGTTTACACGCAATCGTCTATACTTTTTCGATCACTACTTGTCCATCCTCAGATTGCCTGGAAGAGATCGCTCTTAGCCATAAGGCCGCCCATCTGTAATTGTTTTTGTGTTTTTTGTTTATTATTTGGTGTGCAATAAATAATATTTGTATTGTATGTTAAGAACGGACTGAGGGAACCTATCAGAGGAAATGCCGCAAGTTTATGTGTAATATTAACGCTTCCACTGCGATCACTAACCCTCCTGCCATGCTTGGTGTCAAGCACTGGATGAGGTAAAATCTTTGGGATTCAAACTAGGACTTTCCAAAGTCACAAACAAAAGGAAGTGTGAGAAGCTAGAAACGGCAAGAGTTTATAACTCTTGTAGAACTGGCAAGAGTTTATAACTCTTGTAGAACTGGCAAGAGTTTATAACTCTTGTAGAACTGGCAAGAGTTTATAACTCTTGCCAGTTCAGGCTCAGGGCGATTAGACATAGAGGAAAACGTCTTAAAATAGTAGGTATCGTAATTATCAATGCAACAAACTTGTCAGTCATCGGACATTGCGCAGGCGATTCTAGGTGCTTTCTCGCGGGTCAACGACCGCGTGAAAGTCGATGATTCAATGATGACGACTTGTGACGTCACTCATGAAATAGATAATGTTCAATGCTCACGTTTCAGGGGGTTTATTTTAATTCTCTAAATACGCAATCGCGGGTTTTTTTTTTCGGCCGATTGGTACTCTATGCCTCGTCCACATTTCATAGACTCTGCTTCTTTTTAAGAATATAATAATTGTCACATTTCTTTTTTGTTTCAAATTATTTGTAAACTGTTTTGTTAAGTGTGCAATAAAGCATTTTCTATCTTCTATCTATCTAGTATAATATACCGCATTAATCTCACATGTGTAGACAAAATGATTAAATTTGAATTCGAAAACGAACGAGAGACCAATTAAATGATTAATGAAAGCTTTCAAAACCAAAAATCGTTTCGAGCTTCATACTTTGCTTTTGCAGTGAGTGATAGCACTCACTGCTGTTCATAGGAACACATGAACAAAGTGTCTTCGCCTTAAATAGAGACATTAAGATAAGTGTTAATGGACACATTCTTATTATTTACATAAGTATTTTTGCACTTTAGGTCAAATTTAAATTACTTATTAGTCTTCGACTAGATTGTAATACTATGGTGTATTTATTTAGGAATAGAAAAAGGCATTATTAATAAAAAAAAATACTTTGCTTTGATATAATAATAGTGCACACAGATCCCCAGGTTCAATCCATAAACGATCCTATCCATCCACGGTTGTCTGGTAGAGATCGCTCGTCAGCGATAAGACCGCCAATAGTCACTTTTTTACCAAATTGTTTCTATTGTTTGTTAATTGTTTTGTAAAGTGTTAAATAAAGCATTTTCTATCTATGGCAAGGTAGGAAAAGTCAAGACGCTAACGCATACTATAAAGTGGAAGAACTCTACCTACCGTGTCTTTATCTGTATTATAAAATGGTTAAGGTTAAGAAGGCTAGGAACCTCTCCCAAACGGAAACGGATATTCTCATGCGGATTTGTTATTGTTTCACGTAGAATGAAATGGGGCGCGGTATGAGTGAGAAAGTGCGTCTAACCATCTAATATGAAGCTGTCATGTGGCTATGGGCGTGTGCTTGATGTTGGCGCCATTTTTTGATATTTTTTCGTACTTTCCGATTAATTTTGAGTAAACAATTGATTTCAGAAATATTTTTGATAATTTATCATGTTGAATATATTTACGATGTTTGCAGCGCGACAGATTTTTGAATAAAGGTCGACTCGATTTGGTGGTCAAAATTAGTTTCGCTCTCATTTAAATATCATATGGTTTTTCAAAAACTAAACCGCTGCAAACATAGCTATTTTTCATCCGATTACGTACCGAAAATTTCAATAAGATCGGGGGCATAGGTTCCAAATGAAGCGGAAAGTACGTTTGTATAGGGAATAAGGCTATCCGTTCCGTTCTTAAGTGTCATAAATAAAACAACATCATTTTATTAAATAATTGATTTCAAGACAGCATCATGTCTCGGATGGCGTGTGGTGCATGTATTAACGCTTTTTAATCACCCTGACGTTATTAAGGACACGTTACACGGTTTGCTAGCTAAAAATTGAGGTGGGCGTATTCAGTGCTAGCATGGACAAAATAAACTACCGAACTTTATCGGCGAGCGGAGCAAGCAGCGAATAATAAGTAAAAAAAATCAAAATTTTCGCTTTGCTTGTTCACACTGGTAGGTAAGGAAGGTACCATACGGAGCAGCCGTTAACATTTCACGTATATTTTTTTGCGCATATAAGTGTCCGACGAACGATCACAAAAAGATTGTCAAAAAATGACTTTATGTAATGTTTGAAACTTCCGCGATTACATCAGTTATCTCGTGACCACGACAGTGTGTAAACCTGTTGAAACGTCGGAAAATAGGTATTAAACGGTAGGCAGGTATTCAAAACGATCGATAGATTGGTCTTTTTAGCGACGGAACACATATTTATGTCTATACCATAGTTCTTAATGTTCTTATGTACATCCTAATGAATATGATGCCTCCCAAATAACCGGGACTGTGGCATTATCACCACGCTTTGCATGCGGATTGGTGATTCTTATGTTCCTTACTATTTTTTGCAGATGTTTTTTTAGTTTTGTTCAGCATGCATCATCTAGAGTGTAGTGTAAAAAATACACAGAAGGAAGCTGCTGCCCTTCCCCTGGAAGATTCATGTTCAATATTCACATTTGATAATCATTTGGCTGGGTGTCCTTATAAGTAACATTTCGACTCATACGACATCCACGGGCTGAGTTCTTATCTACACGCCGCGAACGCCACTTCTTATAACTATCTACTTTACTATGAACTAAACTCTTGCGTATACTACTTACGTTTTCAAATATAGAAGGACGAATGAACGAAATACAATTAGAGATTAAACTAACCTCTCGTGTAGTTCTATCCATATTTTATGAGTTCATTCGTCCGAATATATTAACTCCCTCACAGCCCTAAAAACCCCCGGTTTATGTGAATTATTAAATAATAGATTCAGGCGTTACTTTGCGGAAATCCATTGCACAATATTAGAATGACGCGCGCCAAGTACTTGGCGCGCGGAGCTCGGAGAGGCAACATCACTGGCGGGACTCTGTCGGTGTTGCTGTGCTTACCAATCTCAATGTCAAGGTCGAGTATTGTGGTGTCCTGAAGATGTCTCGTGGAGAGACGAAACTAGTAGACAACTTACTTTGATGAATACTATCAGAGAAGGTTATACGCGGAATTGTTACTAAATATTTCTTCATTCTAATATTGTGAATTATTAAGATTTTAGAGACTTTCAACTAAATGACAATCAATGCAAGCAGCCAGACGGAGGAGTACCCACACATAATAAATTAAAAAATAAAAATTAGGGCAGATATTTTGCTTTCAACTTTAGTAGTAGATTGGCGATACCTAACACTTATACTAGGAACTGTGTTTGTCTTGGCTTTTCTTATTCTGAATGTATTATTTTTGGTATGCATGAAAGAGAATTCGTGTTATGCAATTCTCTGAGTCCGTCCCCTCCTGAAATAGGTGAAACCATCACATGCGGCACGCGCCGAAAGTGAATCACTCACATGCGCAGGCGCAGGCCACCACGTTACGTGCTACCACGAACCCTGGACAAAACATTAGAAAACTGCTCTATCTTCGTTCGATGTTATTATCTACTTCTTACATCATCATATCAGCCCATACACGTCCACAGCTGGACAAAGGCCTCCCCCATACGACTTACATAGCTTGGCAAAATATCAGTTATTCTTATATGATGTATATTTAACAGTACAAGCAGATCTTTGATATCATCATCCTTCATGCTTTGGGTACAGGCAGCTGACATCCAGACTGAATGTATCAGTATTATTTCATTTACTTATTTATTTATTATTCCAAAGGGTTTGTGTTTGTCGCTACCGTCGTCGGTCCATTGATGCCGGGCACTCCTCCCTACTAAGAGAAAGTCCTCAGACGTGCCGTCGCCGCCGATTAATTACTCGAACCGGTCCCTCATTGACAGACCACACATGCTCCTGCGCATACAGTCGGCGGCTACTGGCCAAGCACTAAAATGCGCTAAATTGTTTACAACGCGATAAACGCATTCTTAAAGCTTTGTTAAGCTCTGTCCTACTGTCAGCCTGGATAATTTTGTTTGAACCATTTGGACAATATCTCAAAAGGAAGTTAAAAATGTTAATCGAAGCTTTGATTTTCTTGGTCAAAAAAGGTTAAGCACGTTTATTTAGTACTTTTTTCCAACGTTTCAGCAGTCTATAGACTGCCGGGAGTTGTATGTATTATTAAATCTGTAGTTTTTAGCTACTGCAACACGTCGCGTAAATGATTTTCGAAGTTGATATAATCATCTGTAATTTCACAAATTGTACAAGTCAAAAGCAGACATGTGTAGGTCAGTTATCATGTAGTTGTTTGTTATCAATAAGTATGCGTATACGCAGTCCGCGCACTGCGCCGGGACCGTGAGAACCAGGCCTTATTTATCATGTGAAAACCTTAGCTCGAATTCGACATGATTCAGTTTTACTTTTCAATTATGTACGTACGACTTATCGACGTCCTTTTTTTATTTACTCGTTCATTTTCTTTAATAGAAAAAAGCTCTAACGAAACTATTATGATAAACGGACAAATAAAAACGTTGTTAACAAAAGAATACAAGACTAGAAACAAATTAGAACTAGTATTTACGATTGAGTTGAGTTAACTGCATGCTGTTGCAAACAATCTAGAAATAGTTCAAAAGTTAAAATGTTATAATGAAAAAATATTTAGTAACAATTCCGCGTATGTGCGCCGCATCGAACAAATTGTCAGAATTCGTTTGTTTCATATCAAATTGGATTTTACGATTGACCTATTCAGGGGTTTTAGTAATTTATTGGATTTGACCAATTGGATTTGACCGATTTTCCAAGATTTTATTTAACTTGCAATGTAGTAGAGTAACTGTTTGTTCGTGTGGAATCTTAGACCAGATATCCACAACTGATTGAGCTGAAAGGCATACTTGTGTAAGTTCGGTGACAATGCAATGTCATGGGGTCATCGAGCTGGTCTGATGGGGACCTAGGGTGGCCATAGGAACTCCTAAACGAAACGACTTAACCACGTCGAGTTTGGGTTCGTTAGATTTGTCTTCCCAAGCACTTTGGTCCTAGATGATATAAAGTTCGTATTCAAATGTTTTTTTAATATGAAAAATCCTACTAATATTATAAATGTCAAAGTTTGTATGGATGGAGGAGGTATGGATATTTGTTCCTCTTTCACGCAAAAACTACTGAACCAATTAGGCTGAAATTTTGTATGGGTATAGTTCAGGACCTGGAATAACATATAGGCTTTTTTATCCCGATAGAACGCGGGCGAAAGCGCGGGCAGCAGCTAGTCTATTATATGTGTAGCAAGGAACTTTTCCCTGGCTAAAAAATCTGTAGATAAAATGTTCACTGAACACAGTCTCCACCTACTACTGACAACAGTTATTATTATTACTATGTAGATGAGTGTAGGAGTGTAATCAGTGAGAATACATAATCAGTCTTCGACCCACTTGTAGATAACTGTTTCACACATTCTAACGGGAAACGTTTGTTTCCATAAAGCTATTTCGCTTGTTTGTTCTATTGAAAACATTTCATCGCATTAGCTTTGGATGTGGAAATCATACATTATGTTAGGAAGAAACGTAAATGAATCTCAGGCCCTTTCAACTGCCTGTCTGCTACTTTCGGTTGTCAGTGCGAGGGAAAGTTTGGAGAGGAAGAGGACGGTATACTTCATTTGTTATCAATCTCGGCCGCAGCAGGCTAAAGTTATATTGAAAACTGTCAACTTGCGCTAACGCCAACCAGAGAATCCTAATCCTGACTAATATTATATAATAAATGTGTAAATGTGTTTGGTTGTTTGTCCTTTCTTCACGCCGCGAGCCTTAACTAAGCAACCAATTGTTTTTTGGCATGGCTGAAAGAATGGAGAGTAACATAGGCTCGCAGCCATGATACTAGCTGCGCGTAAAGCATAGGCTACTTTTTGTTCTGGTAAAAACATCAAATTCCCATGGGATATTGACGGAAATATTCGTATTTTATATATATGAATTTAGCGCGGGTGAAACAGCTAGTATAAAATAATAGGAAATAATCAGCTATCCTTGGATAGATCTACATAATCAGGCTGTCAATAAAAATACACATCTGTCTAAAACATTAAGGTTACCGTCGACAGGCTGGCATCGGACATTCGGCAATGATCGCATTAAACGGATTTTAGTATTCTTTCTTTGTATGGTTCGCACTAGAAGTGGTACGTCCACTGATCCGTACCGCACGGACCGGACGCATCTAATTGTTGGCAATGCCGGCAAACCGTTTAGTGCGGATGACGTCATTATTCGTTTGCAAATGGTCAGCAATCCGGTTGCATTGAACATTAGACGCACCACACAGCATTAGGATGCAATTAGCGCGGACCGTCCAATGCTGGCCTGTTGAGAAGACGTATGTTTGGGGATTTCTTTGACATTCTATTGCAATGTAGGTACCTACAAAATGAACATTAATTGGGTACTTTAAAAATAATATTTTGATGTGTCCCCAGTACCTAAAATAATTGAGTTCTAAAAACTTGATCACGTAGGTACTTTTGGTCGTCTATTCTATCTAACTATGGAGGGTTTAAAATTTCTTTCGTTTAAAACTCTAAATTAAGTTCAGTATTTCTCGATAGTGTTGGATTGAAGAAGATGTAGGCAATAAGCCAGTATTAGGTACCTACTTCATAATAATAATTTAACAACGGCTATAAACTATTACTTGATTATTAGATAACTATATTGAAAAATCATTTATTACATTGATTACCTCTATAAATAAAAGGAGATATTCCCCAGAACGCTCCGTCTCAGCGCGCGGTAACGGCGCACACCGTTACCACCGCGTCTCTACGTTACCGGCGCGTTAGCGACGCGCACGCACCTCATTATGTATGCGCGGAATGTACTTTGTGGGTCAGTTTCTGTTTAGACTTTATTCTGTCCAGCAGATTTACGGAAGGCATTGTTCATATTCTTGCACCGGTATCATCGCTGGTTGCTCAATGATCATACGACCTGCTTAATGCTTAGACCATGTACGGCGCTTCTTTTAGTTAAGTTATTGTTATTTAATGTATAAACCATTAGTGTGGACAATTGGGAAAGTTTATTTATAAATTATTTATTATTGTTGATTGCCGTGTGGCTTAGAATTTGCACCACACCGAGGGTGGTGTAAAAAACTTAAGAAGCGACGAAACGATATCAACCAGGGGTAGCAGCGCCACCTGTGGAACAGCGAACCACTGAACTGCGATCCGCAACCCGCATGCCCAGCGTGGGGATTTTGACATTACCTCCCTAAAGATTAGAGTCAACAAGACGCTTATGAGGGGAGGCCTATGTCCATCAGTGGACTAAGTTACCCTGTTGATATTGTGTTAATCCTAAATTAAATTATGTGTGTCCCTGTGATGATGTGATGTAAGTTGCGTTTCTTAATTTCTTATGAGTGTAAGTCTTCCTGACGCCCGGCGCCCGAGAGCTTAGGAGTATCTATCTCGTGCAGCGCATCAGCATTGCCATCAAGCGAGGCAATGCAGCCAGCGCATCTTGCGGATGCTACCGGTTGGTACTGATTTGGATCATTTGCGCTGCCTTCGCGATTGTTACTTTTTTATATAAGGAATAACAAACGACTATTCATATAAGTACTTTAAATAAATATGCAGGTCTCACGGACCCTCGGTACCCCACGGACCTAGGGTCTCGACTCCAAGGGGAGCACATGCGTAGGCTCTGTCGAGACCTGCATATTTGCGCCTCTTGAGATCCTCGGCCAAATCTGCCGCCAAACCAGCCCTCACGGATGTCCTTGAAGATGGGAAGGCGCAAGTGTGTCGACACATGTAGGGTCCCACACAATAGGCCTCCCCAGCTCCCAAGGGACTAAAGTCATGCCGTCGGGCCTCTTACCATCATCACGCAACAGGCCATTCGGTTCGAGAATAGCTGGTACGTTAGCGGTGACAAAGGCCCGTCGGATGATGTCGTTAAGGCTGGCATGGCGAGATATCCGACCGGCAGCCCTAGTACACGATAATCCGTGATGACCAAGCTGTTCGACAACAGTACCGCACTGGCATTGATGAGGCGCGCAACACCTTGCACCCAACCGAAGACATGTTGCTATACGGAAAGTTACGGGATTCAATAGAGTGCCAGTATTATATGAAGCAAGTGCTTGCAACCAATGTCCTGACTCCCATTTAGAAACGGCCAGGACGGGCACGATCTGCAGAGCTGGAGCACGTTTGTAACAAACAATTCCGTGTCAACTCACACAGAGGCCCGTCCCATTGCCGTTGGGACAAAAGAGATTTTGGGGGAGCAGCATCAGGGCAAGCACTATGCCAAGCCATTCGAGCCTCGTCTAAAAACGAAATTATGAATGAATTTCCAGGTGAGACCAAAGACGGCTTTAAAATTTTTTCCACTAAAGAACTAGTGCTGTAGACAGAAGACAAGAACGCTGGCAGGGCGACACTTGAAATTTTGCGGATACCTAAGCCTCCCAATTTGACAGGCAGGGAGGCCTGCGACCATGCCTTGTCATCGAAAGAGATATTCAAAACCGATGATAAAGTATTCTTTATTATGTTGTCTAAGCCTTCTAAGAGCTCGCTGTGTTTCCACAGTAGACAACATCTCAAAGAATACGTAAATTTGGGTACAAACAAGCAAAACCGAATAATTGTAAAAGCCATATGGCTATTAATTTTGAGAAGTCTGTCCGAGGTTTTGTTGAAATTTTGAATTTTCTCATCTACAAATGACTGAAAAGACTCATCAAAAATTGGTGAACCAAGGAGGCGAGGTGAACATTTATCTACAACTGTAATGTTGGGAGCCAAACTATTGAATTTTATTGTGATATTGTTTTTGTCTACACAAGAGTCCGAAATAAAAAGCTCGTACTTTGAAAAATTTAGTTCTAAACCTATTTGCCGAAATTCATCTGTGATGATTTTTAGGTCATTAAAAACTGTGTCCACGTCTCCCCCTATCGTTCCGTCATCTAAATACCAAACATTAAGTTTGGATACGGAATTGAAGGCGTTTTTGACGTCTACCTTCAGAATTACCTCCCCATCATTTTTGTCCAAAAATGTACGAAGGGAATGTACTGCGGCCTCACATCCGCCTCGCGAGCCAAAGCCTAGCTGAATTGGTCGAAAATAATCGCCTAGGTAGTCGGCTTCTTTCCGACAGCAGACTTTAGACGCGAGGCGGCGGTAGGTGGTGCCCACGGCTATGGGTCTTATTCCGCCATCCTTCTTCTTTAGTGCGCAGAAACAAAAGTGAAATTCAGTGTTCACAGGTATATTTTATGAGAATTGTCTGAGTCTGCAGTCATTTTCTCTGGAAATTCATTAGTCACCTTTACGAACGAACACTCTATTGCAGCACTATCGTCAGTTTAATTTATTCGTACTAAAAGGCCCGAGAACAAAACAAGTTACAACGAGGAAAACAAAGTGAGGATACACTTTGTTTTCGGTCAAGATGCGACATACCTAACTGCGTATCCATATCAGAACAATTTTGTCGACACTAAAATTAATGTTTGTAAAAAATATTTGAGTTATTCCTAACGTCTCACGAGAGACGTGCTCATTCTCATCGTTGAGTGTAAATTCTGGCTTTGGGACAAGCCATCCCCGGATGAGGATGATGTCCCAGTAGCTAGCTGAATATCGGCCACGGCGGGGTCTATCCGTGCGTCGCGCCAACACGCCTGCTATGCGTGATGATTTTCAAAAATCCTTCACTCTAATAGTTATTATTATAGCGCGTAAACCTGGTTGGTTTACGCGCTATAATAATAACCAACCACTCTGGTTAATCTCAAACAAATTAAATAATGGCCCATAAATTTACGATATCGGCGGCTTGAACCCGCATCCTCGTAAAAGATCCGTCGATATCGTAAATTTTTAGGATATCATTTAATTTCTTTGAAATCCTTCACTCATTTGGGGGGAGGTATTTCTAGCGTACCTATATATGCTGATGAGGAGGAAATTTATTTGTGTGTCCATCAATGGTTGACTCAATTGTAGGCGAAGTGAAACTGAAAGAGTGTGTCATGAATAAAGCAGCTTGTGGTCGCCATGACGAGCGTGCTCTGTCTGGTGAAAGTGCACTATTGTGGCTACCTTATACCACACCTTGTTCGCTCTTCGTTCGTCATAGCGTCTCAAACGGCTAGTTAATGGCCATAGGATTTATTATATGTTTGCAGTAGCGGCGTAGCGAGGGCCTGAAAAACCCGGGGCGATTTTCTACCAAGAAGCACTAAAATACTACCCACGAACTAAAATACTGAGCCACCTTGGGGGTTGAAAACCGACAACAGCGAGCGAGAATTTTTACGTCATTTACGAATTTTTGGGGATACGTAGTAAAATTTGGATGCGAGCGGAGATAGCCGCAGCGACATACAATTGCGATTGTTTCGGCAAAAAGCTAGGAATGTAAAAAAAACAACGAAAAGACCTTTTTGATACTTTTTCCGGTAATCCCAAAAGTTTTGGAGAGTTTGCGGCGGCTGAGAAAATTGTAAACAAACTCAGACAATAGAACCAACGGCGAGCGAAGCGAGCCGCGAATTTTTTTATGGTCTGACTGTGTGTGTGAAGAGGTGCCAAGATGGCACCCCTCGGAGCTTGGTACCCGGGGCGGACCGCGTCTGTTTGTAACACATAACAAACCTAACAGTCTAATTATATATTTAAGAAGAATTGTTTTGTAATGCATTATTTTCATATACTCGTATCTCCTTTGGTTTACGCGGTGCACGCCAGTTGGCATAATTTTTTCTGACCTCTTCAACAATCATTGTCATATTTAAGCCGATTTACACAAAACATATAACAACAGAGCTACAACAATACACAATAATAGGGCTACATGTTTTTTGAATACATAATACTCGTAAATACCTACGTAAATACCAATGCAAAAAACCTTAAAGCGGGGTATTGCTTCATACTAGCTCCCCCACCAATTTTTTCTTTTTATGATGTTCTAAAAAATATTGTCAATAAGCCATTGGACAGTTTTTGATATAGTATCCAACTGATTTTTTTAAGCCTAGGCAGAAATGCGGTTTTGCTCTTGGTGGCCACCAATAGTAGATTGTTTGTGGTTTTGGCCCGAGTAAAACACTCTACTTTTCACTTCGATTGCGAGAAAATAAAACAATTCAAAATTAGACAAGTTTCAGAAATTTTATTAAAAATTAAATGCCGCAACGAAACAGTTCGCATTCTATGAAGGGAAGAATCAAACTTCATAAAACATCATCAAGACGGTTCTATTTAAAAAAAAAAAGATTGACGGAGGACCAAGAAGTCGAGTTTTTATGTAAGAGAACGAATGCTTTGTACGGGCTGATGATTTTAGACAAAAATTAAAAAGAAAAAATACTTTTTAGCGCGAGGTATTAAACTCGAGTTTTAGGCCTGCTAAGCTACACTATTATGATACACTTTTTGAGCAAGAGAAGTGAAAACATTATTTTCGCATGTCTGTCTAATTTATACAAACTGAACTGTTTCATAGGAATTAAAAAATACCTATCAAGATAGGCATTACAACGGACACAGGGGTAAATATGTTTACATACTTTTTAACAGACTTCGAAAAAAGGAGGAGGTTTTATGTTCGGCAGTATATGTATATGTTTTTTTTATGTAGGTTCGTCGATGTCTTCATCAATTATATATATTTTAATTATAAATATTGCGCTATTATTTAGAAAATAATCCCGAATTGGTCCCATAAAAATGTATTCCCTTATGAAGATTAGTATTTTTTTGTGTAAAATTAAGGGATTGGAAGTAAATTTTTAGTTCAAAACAATCAAAATGTATTCTAGCGTCTCATTGATAAAGCTGACTCACTGCTTTTAATTCTTGACTTAACCTGCCTAGCCTAGCCTAGACTCAAGAGTAAGAGATCCCTTAGACACAATACCTGAATAATATCTACTTAGTAGGTACTACTTTTAGATACACTAGGTAAAAGTATTATAGTAAAATACTTAATTCAAGCTTGTGCGTAGTAACTCAATTTACGAATCAAAAAGTTCACAAATTATCTCAAGTACCTACTTATCTCGTTAATTATCCATGAAGGTACTATAATAATTTCTATGTATTTTTTGTCTGTACTGTCTTCCAAATAAATCAAAAATTTTAATAAATATAATCAACATTTTTATTCAGATTGTGATAATAACGCCGAGTTTCGCTATTTATTGATCGCGAGCTTACAGCATCAAGCCCAACTGTGGGGTTGGATGGTTACCAATTTATTAAATAGCTTGAATGATCCCTAGCGATAATCAACTTAAGTATTAATTTATGTTACATGGTGCTAACTTCTGATTTCTTGTAATTTTTTATGTGTAGCTATTTGGGAGAACCTAATTAATGGTCACCTAAGTGCCAATCACTGTGTTTATTTAGATAGGTAATATTGTTTACTTATTACGTTACGTTTCTAAAATTAATAGAGAAGTTAAATAAATAAAAATAAGGGTGGATTGTTCGCGAATAGTGGGAAGTTCAAACTTGTATCTTTATCACTTGTAAGTAATAAACTTACATTCTAATAGATTATTACAGATATAATAATGTTTAAAAATAGGCGTTAAACAATTTTTCGCTACTTTTACAGAAAAAACCAAAATCCGCATGTTTTTTTTTATATTTTCGCGCTGCTTCCGTAACGTTTCATCGAAGGGAGATATTTAATATTAGGAGGTCACTTTCAATAATCATATTCCATTGAATTGAAAATAAATAAAGTTATAATCTCTGTGTGGCTGGTTGTCATCCCTCAGCTAAAGAACATTAACAACTTTGTGCACGAACTTTTGCCAAAAGAGCGCGTTGAAGTCTTTTGTATGAAAAAAATATTATGGAGGGCGAGGAAATATTGTTTCGTTTTATCTAGTGTTATCTAGCAGCAATAAATGTTTTTTTGTGATTGATTTTGAAGTATACATAAAAAAGTATCTATTCCTTTCAAGATTTGACGATTATATAAAATTTCAAATTCGAACTTGTTGGTATGCCCTGGTATATGTAACTATATAAGGTAGCGGTATTTTTAATGTCTCATCGTTTGAACTAAAACTTTACTGCTATGTGATAAATAAGTAGACACATAAGAGCGAATAAAAATGCAAAATTTAACCGACTTATCGGCCGTTGAACTGAACTCGATATCTATAGGTCTATAGGTACGTTATGGAAAAACCAACGGGTCGTTTTGTCTTCTTGACAATAAGAAACTGGAGATCAAGAAATTAATGGAAATTCAATCTATAAATAATTTTTAATTCGTCTACAATCGGTAATATTCAGAATTTATAGATTTATAGATGTTTTTAAAAGTTTGAAACACCGGAGGTACTCTGCCATACAAAATAAACCTAATGTAAGAATTAACCACCTACCACCATATCCAGATGATTGCTTGCGAACTTATATATTTGTGAAATTTTAAAACAAATTTCTAGCACATTGTGTTCGCAAAATCTTAGTCTTTACTGCGATTAACATTCTACTGCTAATCAGATGACTGGCCAAAAAAAGACGAGTGCCAACGGCATCGCAGCAACATGTCTCGCAAACGTGTTGGCGATCGTCACCAAATTCCTAAAGCCACCTAACGGATTTTAACCATGCCTATGTCCATACCAGGAGGGTCACCTAATAACCCCTTTCGAATTTAAACACACTGACCGAAATAACCGACCCATATGTAGAAAGTTGAACTACTCACTGGAAAACAGCGAGCTCGCGAAGTCATCCTGGCAAAGCCCTGGTGTTACCATTACCACCAGGAGTAACAATCCCGCTTTTGACACTGTCATGGTGCACAAACACTGTCACTGTCAAACTGTCAAGAAAAACGCGGGAATGGCATGGCGCGTCCACTCGATCGGCCGCGGCGTGTGCACTGGTGAAAGAGGAAAGGCGTTCGGATGCGTGCGATCGGCCGCAGGGATTAGCTACTTGTGTAGATCGGACGGTGGGCTGGATGGTTATTTGCTTCATGAGCGCAAACTCGGTGAGGCTCAAATACGGTGCCTATGTACTCAGGGCCTATAATTCACGGACACACTTTTAACACCGTGCCCCAGCAGTGCCTGCTAGGAGTTCTGACTGTATCAGAAGCATTTTATATCAAATGATTTCAAAATTGTATTTTCGATTTCAAAATGTTACTAGTTAGTAGCTAATTTTTGTTCTCAAGTCTTTTGTATTCTAATTTTTGTATCAACATATTTTTTGAATTTGCAAGTGTGAAGCTTGAACTCACACTAAACTATATCTAAGCTTATTCTACAATAAGTACTTTTACACAAAAATACCGTACCTTACGAAGCAGGGATCGTCGAATTTAGTTATTTAACATAAACTCGTCATTGCCTTGTTCATCAAAAACAAAAAAACTTTCTTTAGATTGAGCTTGTTCAGATAAAAAATTTAGAAAATAAATATCTGATGCTGGACAATTTACACAGCATCATCTAGCCCCAAATTTAATGCTCCAGTAAAGCAAACAATATCACTTTTTTCACGATTGATAACATAATACCAGCGTTGAGTAGGTAATCCGTCTTCTCATCTCAGCAACATCCTGAGTGGACACCTTTTTGACTGGACACTCGGTGATTTACCAGCAGCTATCGGAAGTACCAATACAGTAACAAAATTAGTAACAGAGTTCTTAACGTAGCCTTATTTGTAGTTTATTTATATTTTTTTTTGTTTTGTTAACTTTGAATCGTAACTTCCTAGCTTATTCTTTCATATATCAGTATGTATTGTGTCGTGCTAAATAAACTTTTTAATTTCATATCAAGTTATATATATGTATATATATTGCCCTGTCTCAAGATTCCCAGTTTCTCTATCGGCAGCAAGGTTTTTTCACCTCGTCCTATCTGCCCCTCGCTGATCACTCAAGCATCGTTTAACGGCATATGGTGAAGCGATTTTATTAAGAATCGTATCTTCAATTACAACATCCTAATGAGCGCAGTCGCAGCGTTATTAGCACCGATTTCAAATAGAAATCAATGGTAGATTGCCTCTAGGTGTGTGTGTGTCGGTGAAATGGCAGGTCTGGCCTGGTTTGACCCCATTAGACGGTGAAACAGGAAATGCTTTTGATTCTCGCATGATTCAGGTGTTCTTTTTCTATTTCCTTGTAATGTACTAATGAAATCGTTAACTATATCGATCGATAGATAAGCCATCACGTATTTGTTCCACGGATCAAAGAGTTGTATGTAAAGAAAAGCATAAAACTCATTTAAGATTTCGTTCTATAAAAGAAATGGGAATTAAAATTATTTCAATCAAATCTACCAGAATCAGAATCAATAACTTTATTTCTTTAGGCTTACAAAATAAGCACTTAGACAAGTCAAATACCCATCTATTTGTTGGCATGGAAACAGCAATGAATTTTCACTATTAAACATGGTGTTATGGGAAGGTTAGTAGAAACCGTCTCAATTATAATTCCGCATCCTATTTTAATTTTCAAGTATTTTCATTCTTGACATGATTTGAGATTTTATGGTGTAAATGCCGTGATGCCGCGTACAAGTTTACTTATAACGTTTGTACCTAATACAGGTAGTTAGTACTTACTTAGGTACGAGTAGGTCTACCTAACGTAACAAGATGTAGGCGTGAGCAAACAATCTTCACAACTTTTACTCTTTCCTCGTGAGATCATACTCAAAATGTACTCAAATGAGTCAATATTGGACACCAAATGGCTTTCGCTAATTACTTGCAAAGTATCGTGTAAACTTGGAGATTTATCCGTTGTGTAAGGAGCTTTATTGAGTTATTGTGATGATAGAAAGGCGAAAGTTTGTGAAGATATGAACATTTTTGTTACCTAAGATGATGATACTATGAATAGAGACTTTATAGATTAGATACTTAGTTTACGTAAATCTCTACTCATCATATCAGCCCATACACGTCCACTGCTGAACATAGGCCTCCCCCATACGACGCCACAAATAGCGCTCCTGAGCCGCCTCCATCCATCGACACCCTGCGACCGCTACGCTGTCGTTGGTCCATCGTGTGGATAGTCTCCCAACACTTCGTTTCGCGTTGCATCGTGGCCGCTACTCGAGAACCTTTACTCCCCAGCGGTTATCAGTTCTGCGAGTAAAATGTCTTCTACTTGGTACAAAAAGAAAGAGCTCTTTTAGTCTAAGTATTGGGTCCAAAACAACTGCTAGCGAGTTCCTACACTACTACTTTTTAAGTACCTATAAAATTATAAAAATTCTCTTTTCTTTACTCAGCATCATTATGCCCGTATTATGAAAGCTAGCTTATTCATCGATCTATGTTTTTGTATGTCAGAAACGGTACTCAAGCATAGATCTATGACTGGGTGAGGTTTCATAATATGGACCATCATCATATCAGCCGATCGTAGTCCACAGCTGGATATAGGCTCTAAGGATCTTTACAAAAATTTTGCGCTGCCCGCATCCCGCGATTTCCCGCGACCATCACTAGCTCGTCGCGTCGGTCCTCCTTGACATGACACCTAATGTAAAACTAGGAACTAAAGTGGAACCAAAGGGTTCTTTAATTTTTGGTTGAGTTCATCCACCAAATCCAAATGCAGTTTATTTCCGTTCCCATTCTGTCTCCGTTCTCATTCTCATGTCCCATATAGTGCACCACACGCAGCTTTCATGCAAATGAACCACTCTGATGTACGACCGCGGCGCCCCCTGGTGACTGTGACGTCACAGGCACTCAAAACAAATAAGATTGCAAGGAATTACCATGGGAGAGGTGAGGGATATTGGACAGGTAGAAAGAGCACTGTAGATTTTGCTTTGGAGTTTGTGAAGTGCAATCAAACTACCCCTTTAGTTTGGTTGTGGTGGTCGTGGAGTTATATTAGTAATATTATATTATAAGTAAGGAACTCTGCTATATTTCTATGAAATACACTTATTATTTTCTACTGTTCTTTTAAATGTATGGTAGAGTACTTTAAATAAATCTATGAATATTGTTGGACTGCCTCCCCAGGACCGTTGGTAGAGCCTCAAATTGATAGGTAGCACCCCTGTTAAACTAAAATAATAATTTTATTATTTACAGCTCACATGTGATTTGTATGGTGTGGTGTGTGTGTTGTAGACATACTAGCTGCGGCGAGAGATTGGGCAGTGAATGCGTTCATAAACATTAATTCGTATAAATCTAGATATTTCTTATTTTGAATCTGTTGGTTATTAAATTTAATTAGGAAAACTTACAGTTATTAAGATATTAATCTTAAACCAAACCAAAATAAATTTAAAGTTGAATTGGAACTCTAATAAATCTAATCATTAGCTACATTCTCTGTGATAATATTGTCCTGAAGTATTTCTACATGTTTTCCTCATCCGTCCAGCACACCCACGACTGTAACGGTTGGCCATAGAACAGTTAGCATAGCAGAGAGGACAGGTTTCAGAACTAGATACTTACGTGTCGTTAGAGCGAGCCTTCAATCTATTTTAGAAATGAGGTTTATAGCCGTAAATAAATCCGAATTGGTGAGAAAACAGCTGTACCCGTAGATTTGCGTGACCTTCTTGAACGAAAATAGGTTTTTAATTACAATAATTCAGATAAAATTGTAAAATATCTACATATGTATATAGGAGATAGTTCAAATAATCGTTGAAGGAAACACAAATTACATTATTAATTTACTTTGATTTTGTTAGCCCAGTTTCACCACTGAAGGACGCAAAGGGAAAGTTTTTCCTCTATCCCTGTTTTACGGTGGAGGACCAATACTCAGACCATACGAAGAACAATGTACTCATTACCACCTAGATTAACAGCAATAACATGCATTTATGATTTACAGCATGGTAATCACTAAGAACAAAAACACAATTGAACACGCGCAGCCTAAAAGGGTCTCATTAGAATTCGAAAACAGACGAGAAACAATGATGAATGAAAGCTCTATCTATTGTTTTTTAAATTTGAATATGTATTGCGAGGGACATATTATATAGGTAACTTAGGTTATATTTCCAAATAATATCTCGCAAGAGAGTAATAATTTAAAAGAAAACAAGTTTTCCTTTTGAGCCAAGTACGTCCCACCTATCAGTAGCTCTGGCAGTTGAATGGGGTGGGATGTAGAGCATGTACTGTGAAAAAAATACTGTCTACGTGTCATGTCATACGTGTCGCAAAGTATCTAAGGCCAAGTTCCGTGTCAGGAGTCATAAAAGGGCTCATGATAAAAAGAGGAATTCGTAAATAGGTACATGTTTATTATGGTCGTCAACAAAAGGTTACTGATTCTTAATCGACGAGGAGGCCTAAATACATATGTAAGTATGACCAAGACATCATCATCATCAGCCCGTATACGTCCACTGCTGAAAAATGGGATCTCCCAAACTACCTTAATTTTATTTATTTTTTAAAGCTACGAATAACGGCGAACCTGAGCCGCCTCCATCGATCGATGTCCTGTGACCGGTACAATGTCGCCGCTCTGGCCAAGATACCCTGATTATTAACCTACCTATTGATTATACCTCTGATGACAATTAAATTAATAGGTACCTATTGTACTTGTACCTTCTCAATCCCTACTCTTTGGCCAGTCATCTTCCAATGCCATATCTCAAGCGGTTTGCTTTACGAGTAGAATGGATACTTTGTTACTCGATTTAAAATCACGATTTTATAACGCGCCTTAAAAGGACCAGACCGTTATGCGTTTTGTTTTGCTAAAAATGGATTGTACTGTACAGGATGACCCGAAATCAAGACTTATCAGATTTTATACTTTGATAAAGACATTTACCTGTCGATCGATGGATGGAGGTGGCTCGGGACCGCTATTTGTGGTGTCTTATGTATGTCGAAGGCCTATTTCCACAAGTGGACGTATATGAGCTGATATGATGACCTACCTACCTATATCATTATATAGAAAAAACTTTTTATTAGCTCCGCTATGCTAGAGCCTCGGGCTCCTTTCCCTATACAATACTTACAAACAGAAATCCGCCCTGGGTTCCAACCCACGCTACGCTGCCACTAGCTAGAATCCCCTGAGCTCAATTAGGCTGGATTTAGTGCTTAGTAATCCGTATGGAGTTCCGTCTTCCCGAGTTATCGTATACCTATAGCATAACTATTAAGTTTAGTACACACGGCCCGCGAACCATCCGTCTAGCGCGTCAGAGCTCCCTCCCTATATCCGTATCAGGACGCAGTAGCCGTCTTAACAACGGTTTTAGAACTGTAAGATACAGGACCTACCGGACGTGTGTGCGGTATTTAGGTGGATTCATTTCTGCGACTATACTCGTTCGTCCTAGTTGGGCCGTGGAGCACTAAACGGTCAAACAAAAGCTCCGTCTATGGTGATCAGTATGGACCGTAGACCGAGGATTTATACTTAACAATCCTAGGGGTATGGACCGTCCGTGAAGAACTGAAATTAAATCCAGCCTTAAAAACTTATCCGCATAGAGCAAATTTTAATCTAGAAAATTTTAGTTTTTACGACGAATCTAAGATCAAGCAGCCTATGTTCCATAGCGACGAACAAAATGTTATTTAAACTGAATTATGGCCTATTCTAACCACTGAGAATAAAACTATGCTAACCAGCAAGTCCAAAAGAAGAAAAAAAAAACCATGAAAACCATGTTTTTTTTCTCTTGGTTGCCACCACAGAAATATAGATTTCCGTATCTAAAGATAGAGAATAGGGTACTCATTGATCGACGCAGACGGTTGGCAGACGGCTTGCCTTGCGGCTTGCGTCAACGTTGTTTTGGTTAGATTTCTGTGTTTGCCATCATCTACGCTCTTACGGTACAATAGTTATTGTATTGATACCATAGAGTATCTTTTTATTTATAGATAGAGAATAGGTACTCATTGATCGACGCAATGAGTATACAATAACCAAGGAATTTAAATACTAACGTAACTTAGTATATAAATTCCTTGACAATAACTACCGATCGACGCAAAGACGGCCTGACTATAACGGAGTGGTTTTATTCTCATTGGGCCTGACGGCCAAAGAGTATACCAAAGAGAATACAATACTGACGAATACAAATCACAGACATGGTAGAACTGATACAAATATAAATACTACGAGCTAACGGCCTGCGTCAACGTTGTTATAAAAGGGCCATTAAAAAAAAAAAACGTTTTGGATTAATTTATACAAAAATTCAGTGGATACATATGTAAAGGTTTTTCTTAAAGATAATTCTTATTTTTAATGTAAATACTACTGAAATTAAATTATCCCTTCTTAAACGGGACTGTACGAGTTCCCGAGAACATGTTTAGACTCCGCTAGAGTAGGTAGCTAGCTACCTACATTATTAGTGTGACGGTGCCCTCCCTGCATCTCATCTCCCTGCAACGTCCCTCATACGAGTACATAATGCCGAGCCGCCGCCGCCGTGGAGTTATTAGTGCGCCCAAGGCCAAGGAGATAGGGGAAGATAAACGGAAATTGAATGAGGTAACTGCAGTTTGCAATAATGATTGTGTTTTAGTACCTATAGAATGCCAAGGTTTAGTAGCGGTCACGGCGTACCTAGGAATCGACATCTTGAACCCTCCCGCGGGTGTCGTAAGACACGACTAAGGGATATGTATCGGGGGGAGGCAGCGCGCACTGTAGAACAGACAACCAACGAACTGCGATCGCCAATCTCTTAATATTTGCGGGTTCGATTCCCGCCTCGGGACAAATATCTGTAGGATCCGCAAATATTTGTTCAGGGTGTTCTGGTCGTTTTTGTATGTATAATAAAAAAGATCTATCTATGTTATATACATATTATGTATATAAGTTATCTAGCACCCATAACACATAGCTAAGCTCTGCTTAGCTTGGGGCTAGATAATGTTGTGTGAAGTGTCCAGCATTATTTATTTATATTAAGAAGAGGCTATGGCCAGCATTGGGCTTCTTCCAGACTGACATGAGATGTATGTATGTAACAACAACAAACAAATACAAGGCAAAAATGTTATAAAGGCCCTATTTTTCATTAAATTTTTAGGTACTTAAATAAATACGTTATATCTGCATATTGCTGGCTAAAGGTCCTGTAAGAGACAAAACCAGCGCTGGTCCATTTGTAGGTATTATTGTCATCTTCATACACAATGCTAAGCTACCACCGTAGCACCAGGACCGAACCCTCAACCTTCTGCCACCTTCGATCACTGCGCCACCGAGGTCTTCACAAACTATTTCCCTATGTCCACAGAAATTAAAACGAGACCAAACGGTGTTACAAAAGCGCATAGCTGAACAAACAAAGGAGTTCGAATCTGAGCGAAAACGCACTGAGAGGAGGCTGAAATTGTGGATGGACCCTAAGAACTGCGGGGTATTCGAACAGATGCTGAAGAGGCTCACGGAATGTGAGGCAAAGGACTTGGAGAATAGGTAAGTCAATCCTACTAATATTATAAATTTCAAAGTTTCTAAGGATGGATGTATGGATATTTGTTCCTCTTTCACTCAAAAACTGTTTGGGCTGGGTATGGGTATAGTTTGGGATCTGGAATAACTTATAAGATTTTTTTTATCCCGATAAAACGAGGGCGAAGGCACGGGCAGCAGCTAATAAAAAATATTTATTTTAACTCAGGATTAAGTATGTAAAATGTAGAGAACTCGAACAGGTGCCAGCCTGTGTGCCTCATCCTGTATTCTGAGCCCTGAGTTCGGTTTCACGATAGTATAGATGTAGGTAGGTCATTGTAAGTATATGAAGTCTCATTAACCGACTTCGAAAAATGGAGGAAGTTCTATGTTCGACTGTAAGTTGTTTAATGTATGTATATCCGATTCTCCGTCCTATGTTATATGAACCGATTTGGATGATATTTTTGCAGTTTTATAGAGTGTGATCCCGAGATGGTCCCATGACAGTTTAAAAGTAAGGGTTTTGAAGTCAACTGTCAAATTATTTTTGTTTGGGATTTGCGTTGTCCGCGAGATAGAGACGTGTACTAAATCTCATAGAAAAATTACGTCTTGAAACTATCGTCAAACTTAACTGCAACCAGAGTTCTGTTTTTCCTTTTTAGGAACAGAACCCTAAAAAACGTGTCCATATAAGTATGTTCCAAAAATATTTCAACATCAAAATTTATATTAAATATTATATATAATAATAGGTAGGTACTTACGGATAACAGCGTAGATAATGACTATGGCAGTGAATGCATTAATAATTTTCAAACATTCCAGGATATCCGGTAAACTGAAGTCTATCATGAAAGAGCGTCGCTACCTTCAATCCCGGATAGTCATCTTCCGGAAAAGTAACCTAGAAGATTGTATGCGAGACAACGACGCGAAAATAAGAGACTTGTTGAAGGATCTACATTGTGAATCGGAAAGAAGAAGCAGTAAAAAAAAACAAAGCATAGCCTGTGGGATCGGATGAAGGCGTCTTGGAAGGACTTGAAGAGAACTATACGAAATATGTAACAATGATGTAACACTCGGTTTCCAAAACGGAGAGATTTGTAAAAACAACCAGTTGCCCTATTCTACTAATCGCTTTCTTTTAGCAGTGTGGTAGGTATCGTCACAGAATGACACAACACGCGCGTCAACTGTCACAGTTGAAACGATTCTACATATATATGTATCTCTCCGAGCCTATGGATTAATTTTATATATTTATACTACACTTGCTCGGAAAGTTGCCTATTCCTTTTCCAAATATAAGATAGAAAGTAAGTCATTGCAGGCGTATAGGAATCCGGGAGGAAAAACTCTATGGAATTTCATTTCTCACGCGTTTTAGCGGGAGGGAAAACTCTATGGAAAGGTTATTTCATTATAGGTCAAACGACAAAAAGTTTTTACTCCAAGTCCGCTTGCCTCTTCCGAACAATATTTTGAAAAAAGAACCCAAGTGATTAAAGGCTGGCGCGGGAAGTTCTTCTAATTTTGAATTTGGTATAGGCAATTTTATTAATTCTACAGAATGTCGTCGAGTGATAGTGAAAGTTTTATGACACCGCCAGATATAAAATATTTATTCTGCTTTTTATTTTCCTCGAAGGTGTAGTATAAAGCACTATGTATCACTCGGCAGAAAGTGCGATTCCTACCTCGTGTGTTTTAAGGCTCAAATGTTACACTCGATAGGAATTGGTTGGAATTGTATTAGTGTCAAATAAATGGTTTTTACTTTAGGTACTTTACTCTCCGTGCGAGAAGCACCGAATGTACTATATGTATAATTTCTTTCATCTAAGTATTCCTCTTGAACACACACAATTCAACGGCGACAGTAATTTATCTAGAATAATGAATTACATTAGTACAATATAGTTCTTTTAATTGATTAACTATTGTAAACACCAAAAACTAAAATATTTCATGAATTTCGTTATTCATGATTACCTATTGCATGCATGCATGTTAATATTTAAATAATCGGTCCCCGCTCTATCGAAGTTGTTCAGTTAATCGCGCCATCGTTTTGACACCATGACGAAGTCCGCTTTTTTAATTTAAGTTGATATTGACCGAGTCATGAGACACGAGAATGCACAAAACTTAGGTAACTACCTCAAAATATTAGGTACCTATACCTACGTCCCTACATAACACAAATATTATTAGTGCGAGTTTGGATGTTTGTTACCTCTTCACGCCAAAACCAAAGGATCAGGCTGAATGAAATTTTGCATAATGTTTGCATAATGTGTTCTAGACTGGATTGACATGAAGGCTACTTATGGCTGCCGGTACATCGACGCGGCGAGGCAGCGGAGCTGAGATTTTATGCAATTCCAATTTATTTTATATAGATATATAAATTAATCAGGACCTTTATATTCAAAATAAGCCGAAGCTTCCTCGATACTCCATTATTTTAATACGGTGATGATAATAAAAAAACTTGTGATTGATACATAGGACAAATACGGTAGTACCTATAACATAACTAAGAAAATAGATTGTACTTTGCTTAGTTATTTCTGTTATTTAAAATAGTTTATTTTTCATATTAAAAGAAGGGGTCTTGTATCACATAGAAGGTTTTTTCGAAGAAATTGACGTTAATTCACTAGGCCATAATATTGCATTAATATTCATTCCGTGTAAGTGGACAGGTTAATCATCCAGGAAAAAACGTTTGCGAAGCTAATGAAACTGTACTAACGTTAACAACTTTTTTGATGACCGATGTGGCGTAGCCGGCTAAAGTCCGCCTGCAACGCAGGAGATTGCGGGTTCGACTTCCCTCGGGACAAATGTTTGTACGATCTGCAGATATTTGTTCCGGGTGTTCTAGATGTTTTCCACGTAAAAATTTCTATCTATGTATGTATTGTTTTATGTATATCAGTCATCTAGTACCCATAACAAAAGGTGTGCTTAGCTTGAGCACAGATTAGGTACCTAATTAATGTTACTTAGCTTGGGGCCGATGATGCTGTGTGAATAGTCCAGCATTATTTATTTATTATAATGTAACAAAATATGAATGAACACTTATAGTAGGTACTAAAATTAACATTTATATCTAAAAAAATACAGACGGGAAAAAATGCGGCCGTATCGCTGAGCAAATTCTCTCAGGCAACCTTGACGGCCTATGCACAATAATCATGAGTAAAATTAAACACATTTTTTGGTATAATTAAATTTATTTCTATAGCATAGTCATACATCAGTAATAAAAGATTCATGCATCAACATTTTTGAACTTTATCTTTATATAAAAGTATCTCTTGTTTAATATTAAATTCAAATAACGATAGAGAAAGGAGATTTAGATAGTCATCATTTGAATGTACATATTTTGAGGCTAATGTTCGTCATGAAATAAACAGCCGCTTTCATCAGTTAACTATGAAACATCTAAATCCACCTAGGGCCTAATTCTGCTATTAAAAGGCTAAACTATAACAATGCTATCGTCGCATCGCGCAGAATTGTTAGAAAAATCCTTTTTCTTTTTTTTACAATGTGTGTGGTGACATTTGCACGCATGATAGAATGGTTTAAACCTTGTCACTTTTGACGTACGTATCTCTTGCTATAGTTTCTTTCATCCAAGGTAAAAACCCAAGATCTGTCATTCTAAGATTTTTGCTATTATAAGTGCGTAAGCCTCACACTGGAGATAATTTCTAAGAAATGATGATGTGTCATTCTGTGACGATAGCACTGCTATAGTGAAGCGACTAGTTTAGATGAATACTTTATTAACACTAACCCTGTTAGTTAACATACCATTAAATAGAGAAGTTAGGCCTAAAGATAAAACATATATAAGAATATAATGTAGAAACACGCATCCAGCGAATAAAGCATAATTTTACTAAGAATAAAAAGAAATACAATTATGTTATAACATAAAATGAATGCATAGTTTTAATTGATAATAATAACCTAGGTTTGCATTTGCACTACGTAATCTAAATTAATAGGTACCATATTTGTCAGTACCTTGCACACAATCTTCACTTGAAACCCACAAGACCAACGTTTGGCGTAATTTAACACTTCAACTTGAAAATTTACCTCTAGAGTGAAAAACTAAGGAGGCGATCCAGTTAGCTTTATTTTTAAATATCCGTGGGGCGTGATATAGGTTGTCGCTAACACGTCCTACCCCACTGCTGCATCACTAGATAGTATAAAACAAAGTCGCTTCCCGCTGTCTGTCTTTCTGTACGTATGTATGCTTAGATCTTTAAAACTACGAAACGGATTTTGATGCGGTTTTTTTTAGTAGATAGAGTGATTCAAGAGGAAAGTTTTGATGTATAATTTAGTATCAGCATTGCACCCGTGCGAAGCCGGAGCGGGTCGCTAGTAACACAATAATCAGCATTCAAATATTTGAATTCTTGACATTTAGATATGTATGTACATTGTACAGTGGGACAGGAAATACTTGCTAACCGCAAGCTACAAGCGAGTGGCCGCGTGCTGTCTACTAGTTTAAGTCATCACTGTAAAATGTATCTCAATGTTTAGAGTTTAAGCCCATATTTGAATGCAAATTTTTATGTCATGCCCGGCAATGGTGTTGGACGTGCGAGCACCAACCTTTTAAGTCCCAATACTTTCGAGGAACTTTGGAACAACATTCGAAGGTTGCGTTTTCAATGGAAAGCGAGACCGAGAATGTGTTTGTTATCAGTTTTTTCCGCCACTAGCAAGTTTTCATTTGAAACCTCACAAATCTGCCCCCGTTGTCTACGAAAGAGTACCCTTATCTCGATTTCGACTCAACCTAAACAGCTTTGTTGCAAAAAAATCAAAGAAGCAACTGTCAACACGATATAACCCGACCGTGGAAGATTTGAGTATAATTCAATCCAAATACCGGGCACTATAGCAGCTTTTTAGCATAGCATTTTACCGTAGCTTAATATAGTAATTTCAATATTTGTCAGTTGTCATTTCCATTTCTTTCTACGAATGGTTTTTTGAGCGACGCAGGCGCTGGCAGTTTTGAAGGTTTCTTGTAGTTCATTGAGCGATTGGCGTTCTCTTTGCCGTTGTCTTGATTCTGCAACAAATATAGTAAATTAGAATCGCCACAACTTGGCAAATGTAGTGTAGGATGCCCTCCTGAAAGGTAGGATGGCGACCTGCTCTAGAATGCTGGCAGATACTGGATGCGGCTGAGCTCAAGGTAGCGTTCCGCCCGCCCATTAATTGGCGAAAATAATGGTAGATTCGACGCTACACCAAATAACATTAATAACATGGTATTAATTATGTCCCGGACGTGTCCAGTTGTAATCTGTCCAATTGCTACGGAGGGGGCGCTATGGCTCGAGTTAGGGAAGGCCGCACTACATAAGTACATTTTTATGTACTGATGAGAACTCTATCAAGTGGGTTTGTTTTGGATCACTGCGACACAACCAAACCAACCTCACAGTTTTATGTGTACTTTTGTATGCTTCCAATAAAAGCGCCAACCAACTCCCGGTTGTGTTGTTATCTTTCCCACTGCATTTGGTTTGGAAGGGTAGCATGTAGGTAACTTCAGATCGGCCGTGGCGGTAGCGGCGACCTCTCTAACTCAGCCATTGGATGTCATAAGAGCCGACTAAGGGGACCTACAACCAGAGCAAGGGCAGCAGCTTCCTTCTCTGTATTTTGAACAACTTTTGTAGGGTTCGGTGTTAGGAGGCTCGAGTGACACGACTGTTTGACACTATGGTAGGTTTATTACTAAATAATTTATAGGTATAGACGATAAGTACATACCTATCTTACTTGGGAGTGGAGGGCCCTAGACCGCGTGGAAGATCACCCATGCGATGAACCGATCAGATTAAATCATTAGTGGGCGATCCCTTATATGAGAGCAGTAGAAAGACAAAAAATAGAGAAAGATGACGAGACGTCGTGAGGCGAGTCACAACAGCCACCCAACAAGAATGAATACGATTACAACGAACGCTAAGATCCTATTGGGGATACATTACACAACACTGTGATCACCAATCTGTCTTCCAAGTGTGGTGATTATAGCGCAACCCTCATTTAGGGGCGGCATGTCCAGCAGTGGACGTATAATAAGGAGCTTACAAGAGGGTGTACTTACTCTTTTATAGTAGATGTCAGTCTCAGAAGTGCACTTGACGATGGGGTGCAGGCGCGGAGTGGCGGGCGCGGTCGCGGGGACGGGGGCGGGCGGAGAGGGCGCCACGAATAAGGAGAACTCTTCCGAGGAGGACTCACAGTCGCTTGCGGTGCGGGACTCTATGTCCGACTCTATCATTATACAGTCCTGGGGAAAACACACCAGTTGGATATTATTATACTTACAAATGGTATGCGAAGGACCAGGAGGAAGAACATAATGAAACACTAGGAGTACTACCTCCTTTTAGTATGACCGATATGGCGCGGCGTGCGAATGTCCGCCTGCGACGAAGGAGGTTGCGGGTTCGATTCCTGCCTTGGGACAATGTTTCTTCAATCTCTTATTTATTAGTTACTGAATGACGATGCGACGACGATAACACACGCATTATTTTAGATCTCTATAGTTGTGACGTTTGAAATACATTCTCTATGACGTAATTAACAATTTAACACGCCAATGGTGTCAATTCTGATGGTGCAAAAACTAAACTAATTTTGATTGCACCACAAATGATGGTGCTCCTTTCATATGGAGGTAAATACGGAACCAATATCTTTAAAGCAAAAATTTTGCTGTCGAGTAAGTTTAATATTTGTGCAAACTGAATTGACACCAATATGTATCTTAACTATAGTCTAATACGTACCATAACTTGTACTGAAGCCATAACGAACTAATGTGTGTGTTTAAGATGGCATAACTCATCGCTTAACACAGCGTTAGTGATCAAAATAGAGCACTGGGGTAAAATGGCATGCAACACAAATTATAACGTGATGAAAACTATACATTAGATAATGTGGTATCTAACTAAATAATAAAAAGCTTTCTTGATATGGACCCTGGCAGACTTTTGCCAGCAATTATTTCAACTCAATTACAAAAAACTAATTCAAATATCAATTAACATGACTTAGAACCATGATCAAGAAATCATAGTTCTACAAGTAGCTTATTATATTTGTACTAACGTATCACCTTCAAGTTACACGCTTCATACACCACTTCGCTGAAAGACGGACCCGGAAGTTGCTGGGCAAAGTAATATTATTGTGTTTAGCTCACTTGGAAATAAGACTAAAATGAGATGACTATATAGTCGGATAAAAACTTTAGGGAGGCGATAAGTATTCGAGTTCAATCAATCAATCATTCATCCATAAAAGACATGGTACAATAATAAATAGGTGATAAATACAAGTAGATCCTCATGTCTCGCCACATACCTGGCATGTCAATATTAATATACTTTGGTGTCTAATTTATTAATAATTATAATTATCTATAAATACAAACATCATCTCAAAATTATGACAAATTAGTTTATATATTAATTATTCTGTTGTGTGTAAACAAAATCAAAACAAAAATGAATTTAATATTTACTTGACAAAAACTCTTGTATTGTATAAAAACTATGCTCTATGAGCCATTCCTTTAAAGTTTTAATGAAGTTCTTTGAGTGTCTTTTTGTAATAATTATATTTAGGTTGATGGGGCAATATATCGTATAACGTTAAGTTATTGCTCTATTATAAACGAGGGCCATTGCGCGGTCGCAGCGCGGCGTTGGAGTCGACTGCTTCAACTCAGCCCGGATGGATGTTGTAACTCGTAAGATTCGACTGAGGGAACCCACCAGAGGAAGGGCAGCACCTCCAACTTCTTCAACGGTTAATGGCTCTGCGTCTGGTCGACACAATTCAAGCAGCAGCTTCCTGTCTATACTCTGTATGCCCAGTCGCACTCTCCGCTCAAAAAACGTTTAACGCAGCGGTTGTGGGCATAGAGGTATACCTATTTGCGTAAAAGTTAAAAAAGGATATAGGTACTTACATCATCGTGGCTATTCTGGCGCATCGCGCGGAACCTTGCCAGGATCCTCTCGTGCGGAGACGTGGCCACTAGCGACCGCGGGTACCGGTACTCCATGCGGGATGGAGTCTTACCTGAGGGAGGAAAGGATCGGTTATATCTAGAATAGAAAGGAAGAACCAGACTAGAAAATAGCTCAATTTTTTTTTTTGTAATCTTTATTACGTTAGAAATACAACTACATATACATTTCTAACAACAAAAGTCTTTTTAATCATTTAAAAGTTGGTATTTTGGACTCTCTCATACATTTCTAAAACGCACCACATTGAATGTAATGTCACGTTCTATTCCATCCACAAAGAAATTGTTTTTCTTTTTGCAGTTTTCAATGTTTATCTGGTGTGAATAATTAGAAAATAAACATTTATAGTTATAAAAGCGAGTCCAAAATACGATGTTAGAAAAATTTTATTTGAATAATGTGCAATGTTTTTTTATGATTAATTTGTTTGTAACTAGCTGCTGCCCGCGTCTTCGTCCGCGTTTTATCGGGATAAAAAAAATAGCCTATATGTTATTCCAGGTCCCAAACTATACCCATACCAAATTTCAGCCTAATCGGTTCAATAGTTTTTGCGTGAAAGAGTAATAAATATCCATGCATCCAAACTGGATGTTCAGTTCAAACTCATTGTGACGTATCATTTAACAAAAATAAATGTTTATCCATCCTTTACCAATTATTCAAAGTCCCACTTGAGTTTATAACAAAGATAATTATGATACAAGAATAGAAGTAATAAACCTGCTCAAGTCACAAAACGGACCTCATCTCAAAATCAGAATCAATAACTTTATTTCTTTAGGCTTACAAAATAAGCACGATACAAAATAAACTATGTATATGTTATTTCAAACTATACCCATACCAATCAGTTCAGTATTTATTGCGTGAAAGAGGAACAAACATCCATATATCCATCCTCACAAACATTACATTTAGAATATTAGTAGGCTATGCATTTACTTTCAATCACAAGTTGTGCCATTTTCATTCGGCAGGTTCTGGTAGAATTCATCTAGGCTCTGCTCTGACAGGATAGTGTTTATGATTGAGCAAATACAAAGAGACTGACATGGGGCCAACTCAAGTAATTTGGTCCTACATCAAAGTAGAAATAGAAATAACTTTCACTCTGATTATCAGCTGAAATATTGTTACTTACCAGTAGGGGAGTACGCTTGATACTCCTGACTCAGGCAGCGTCCCTCCACCTCCTCTAGATTGGACACAACATTCCTCATGTTGTCTTCAAACAGGGATAGCTGTGACGTCATGCTTTGTACCGACGTCGAGTGGTCGGTGAGAAGGGTGGAGGTTGAGGCAGTCAGAGTGGTTAGGGAGGCAGATATGTCTTGTAGAGTCGTTGTAGTGGCGCCGTTTTTGGCCTGCGGATGAGAAGATATAATAATAATGGTCATTTTTCTATACCTGTACATTTATTAAGGGGCTACCCCAACCCAAATCAGCGCCGCCACCTATTTTATCGTATTATTACGTTAAACAAACAAATTTTCAAAAATCCCTTGGCCAGTTTGTGATACCTATCCTTAAGCTTATTTTTAATGTTTTATTTTGTATAGCTTAGCTTATGCGAAAATAGAATTTGGTGGCCAAAAATTGGTAAAACAAACTGGCCATGGGATTTTTGAAAATTACTTTGTTAACGTAATAACACGATAGAATAGGTGGCGGCGCTAGTTGGGTCAGGGAACCACCTTAATAAAAATAATTATAGTCTTATAATACAAACAAATTAGAACAGGTATTTACAATAGAAACAATTGAGGCAACTACAGGCTGTTGCAAACAATCTACAAGTAGCTCAACTGGTTCATATCAACACCAGTCAGAAACGTCCTCTAACCGCTGGCTACAACAACAAATAATATACAAAATAAAATATTAAAATGTAAGGGGAATAAAATATATAAAAAAAAATTGTAAATATACAAATGTCATTTTTGTCAATATTACACACACAGCTGACACAGCATCATCGCTACTCTCACCAAGGAGCGCTTTTGTTACTAAAAAAAACTTGATTAACGAAATAAATTTCATCAATATTTATACTATAGAAAACACCCAGAAATGAACGCGAACGGGACAAATACATACATACATATATAGTCCATACAAAAATCGATTCGAACTAGTAACCTTCGGCGTCGTAGGCGGACCTTCGCCCGCTGCGCCATAAAGGTCGTGAGGTGTCTTTGAATAAAATTACGTTTTATTATATTTTAGCCGTTTCGGTTATTTGGTTTTGATAGAACTAACTGCAGCCCGCGCCTTCGCCCGCGTTTTATCGGGATAAAAAATGGCCTATATGTTATTCCGGGTCCCAAACTATAGCCATACTAAATTTCAGCCTAATCGGTTCAGTAGTTTTTGCGTGAAAGAGTAACAAATATCCATACATCCATTCATACAAACTTTCACATTTATAATATTAGTAGGATACCGTTACTTTTTTATAAATCTTACCTGCATACTCTGCAACATATCGTCAACAACTCGCCGGTTGCTACAGACGATATCGTCCAGTGCGGAGGAGGTTTGTCCGACGAACTGCACGCCCGCTGATTCCACTTGAGATAGCACCGATTTCGTCTCTTCCTGTAAATCCAATGAATGTAAAAAGCCAAGCTTGTTATACAAAAATCCGCCACTTTAAATATGGGTAAATGACAAGTACCTTCATAACATTAAACGGGCCGATGGCCGTTCAATTTACTTTGCGTGGGAGATACCAACTATTTGCTATTTAAATTTTTTAATCATTCTGCTCTACAAGGAATGAAGCTAGCAAAAACTTAATGTACCGCAAATCGTTAACCTTTTTCTAAAACACTACTATGTCGTTACAAAGTTCGATTCAATTCATTATGGAGCATTTGGAATATATTGATTACTAGCCTGCACTTTCGCACGCACTTTTTGGGTATACATATGTATATATATAAAGTAACCTGTCCTTTTCCGCGATATTAGCTATCTCCCTGTCAAATTTCATTGAGATCAGTTGAGCCGCTTCATCATGAAAAGGTAATAGACAGTGAGACAGAATTACTTTCGAGTTTTAGAACGGATAGTAAAATATGGCGTCCCCCAAGGGAGTGTGTTAGGTCCTCTACTATTTATTATTTATATAAATGACCTTCCAATGGCAACCACTCACCCAGTATCACTATTCGCTGATGATAGCACGGTTACTGTAGCTTGTAATAACATTGACACTTATAAAGATGATATTAAATTAGCTTTGACTTCAATTATAGACTGGTTAAATAATAATAACCTTAAAATTAACATAAACAAGACAAAGATCATACACTTTAGACAACGCGATAATGCATCTGCAAAAACAATTGACATTAATTACAACAATAACGAAATCGAAGAGGTGGATAATACAACATTTCTAAGCGTGTATATTGATAAGAAACTAAATTGGAAATCACACGTAGAAGCTCTTTGTAAGAAAATCAACAGCTCAGCATATGTCCTCTACAAATTAGCACCAATTGTCGATATAGATACCTTGCTAATTGCTTATCATGGTATAATTGCTTCTAATATTAGATATGCAATAATGTTTTGGGGGAATTCGACAGATGTTTTAAAAGTCTTTAAATATCAGAAGCGCTGCATTAGAACCATGTTTCACCTTAAAGTAACTGACACATGTAAACCCTTTTTCCTTAAGTATAAAATTTTGACTCTACCATCAATGTATATTTTAGAGACAGCTATGTTTGTCAGAAATAATCAAAATCTCTTCGGCCGACCTTCGGATTTCGTTGTGCGCAATAGGCGCGACAACAATAAAGTCTGTCATATAAAAGTAAAAACCACAATGATGGGCAAAAGTATCTTTGCTATGGCACCCTCCATATATAATAAATTACCACAATCTATAAGACTGCTGCCGAATATGGAGTTTCAGAGAAAGTTAAAAACCATTCTTTCAACTAAATGCTATTATGCTATAAATGAATTTTTAATTGACAAAGATTTTTCTGCTTCATGACATTCGTTATTCTTAAGTTGCTTTCAGCATTAGTCTCAATTCCAGTTTTATTTTATTGTTAGCCAAGTTTATTTGATTTTTGTTATTTGTACAAAGATATTGCACACGGTAAAGGTAGGAATACATTGACACATACTTATAGACCTAAAAACACCTGTACCTACATGTATTTCATGCAATAAACGATACTTTACTTTTACTTTACTTTAATATTAGTATGGATAAGCCAAAAATCGCTTGTCGTTTTCACCTCGGTCTGCCGCGATTGGTTTATTTATTTATTAAGGAATAACAAACGAGTACATTAAACTAATTATACATTTGTGTTAGTGCTTTACTGTGTAAAGATGAGATATATTCACAATGTAGCCCACAGCGCTGGTTGTTGTATTTGGGTTGTTATTTGTATTAAACCGATCCACGACACTTCATACATATAACGCCCCCAACAGCTGCAGGAATTAATAAAGTGTAATGTCTCACCTCAGTCTGTTGGTTAGCCAGCTCCAAAGCCCTCAGCAGCTCCAGGTAGATATGCTGGACAACCTCCACCACGTTCGAGCTGAATACTTCCATGTCCGTGCTGATCGCAGTTGTGCCTGAGAAGTAGTAATCATCTGTGTGATATGTTAGCTGAAGTGTTAGTAGTTTGGTTAGGCTGACGTTATGTTAGGATTAACCGTTGCCGGGCTCGGCCGCTGCGACGTCACGCAAGAATTGACCCCTTCAACCCGCTGATGTCGTAAGAGCCGGGTAAGGGAACCTATCAGAGGAAGGGCAGTAGTACGCACATACCGTTTCATCCGATTATTCTCTTTTGTGTATTTATTGCACAAAATGTTTTTACTTTCTGAGCGAGTATAATTTATATTTTGTAATTGCAGGGTCCTGTGAATATTAATTAGTAATAGTTTAGAGAGTTATTTTGGTCTAGGCAGAATAAGAGCGACTTCTGTTCAAAACAGTTGGCATTACGCCGAGCCGAGCCTAGGCCTATTTGCTACTGCAGCATACTACATAAACATTAGCTACCCACCTACTCAAAATTCAATATTCAAAGTGCTTTATTTTCGTTAAGACTCTTTGTTTGTTTGGGTTAAATTAAATGTGTGTAGTGGTAATGGTAAATGAATGATATGTTTTGTAACACCTCCGCTATCAGCATGCAGTGATCACTGCCTGCCTGGGTGGTGTGATTGTGGCAAATACTTATCATTATTTTCTTAATTATTTGATCTTATCCTTCATTTTTATAGTAATGTTTAGTGTACTTAATTATAAACAATGTACGTCTGAATAAATAAGCTTTTTATTTTATTTTATTCCCCGTTTTGAGATGATCTGATGAGGATTATTTCGTATTTTGATTAATAGTTATGAGTTTTTCAGATGCCGCGTACCTTCATCGAAGTCCTTATCATAAGCCCCCACAGCCTCCGAGTCCTGTTTCCTAGCGGCCTCGCCGGCCTGCAGATCGTGCATCAAGGCTGCCAGCTCCACTGCGTTGGCCTCCAACAGTCGCTCTTGTAGTTCTAAGTGAGAGGCCATGCGAGTGCTGAGGGATTGGCGCTCTTGGTTTATGGACTCTAGCTTTTTGGATAACCTGTGAAACATGTGAAGTATTATGTTTTTTATCATCAACTACAAAGACCCCAGGAAAAAACCCTCCTTGCGCAAACGGGATGGTAGAGGAACAAAAAAATCAATTTTTAACTAAATTCAATTCAATCAATTAGCTTATTTTTTTCTATACTTTATCTATATAATGTACACATAAATGATTATTTGTTAGCCCTTCTGTAGATTGCGAGATTCTGCTGACATGGTAACTAAACTTAGATGTGCTTAGCTTGCGGTTAAATGATGTTGTGTCAATTGTTCAGAATTGTTTTTTTTACAAATGTAAGTATACAATTTTGTACCTTGTCACTATAAAGCCGACTTACTCGAGGACTGCTATCCGTCCGTCAGTAAGTACACCTTGGTATGACAAGGCACGGAAGTGTACACTTATTAATTAATTTTATTCGGATAATAAACAGTTTTACACACTTTATAAATAAACTTAAATAATAACTTAAAACCATTTATGTGTCTTCGCATATAAAAGCTAAAAGACTGCCTGCTTGTGAAGGAAAAATGGAGAACAGTTCTGTCTTACACATAGATATGAAGTCTAACGTAAAAGTTACTAACAATTTTCAAGATTTATAAAAATTACCGATAAACTTATATCAAGAAAGAAAATATATACAAGACAGAACTGATAGATGAGAAAAATTATAATAACAGAAAAAGAGATATAAATAATATTAACTAAAGACAATATAATCCAAATAAATAATATAAATAATCCAAATAATAATTAATAATGCATGTGACTTGACTGTACAAAAATATAACAACTCGTGACAAGTGGATCTATGTCACATTTTCTACCTGTTCTACACCTAATTTAGAGTTAAAATATGGGCAAGGAAAAATAGAAATAACCTGTGTACTTAAACAACGGGATTGGTAATGACGTCATCTCTCGTGCTGACCTGCTAAGTTCAAATCCGATCTGAGCAGGACAGCATGAGAGATGACGTCATTCCAATCCCATTCTTTAAGTATACAGGTTCTACAGTGAAACATACCTTAGTTCTAACGCCGCAGTCTCAGACTCCACGTGCTTTCGGAGTCTTTCCTCAAAGACTCGCCTCTCCTCATCCATCCAGTCTTGCAGTCTTCTCTCAGTCTCGCGACGCTCAGACTCGATCTCCTCTATTTGCTCCGAAAGACGTTTTTCTAGCTGTAAGCTGTCTCGTTCTACTTTCTGTGGGTGTAAAGTATTTGAGTTCTTATATGCATGAACTCAGTTCTAACATATGTCAAAAATTGTATTTATGAAAGAAAACTTCACAAAAACTGATAACAATAACACGACAAGGTAATCAACAAAAACAAAAACTACATCAACGGATAATTTCAAAAGCGCAGCGAACGGTTCAAATTCGAGTACGTAAATGGACAACAGACGAATGAAAGCTGTCAAAAATTAAAATTGTTTCGAACTTCTGCGATTTACTCCAATGATACCAGTGTCGTTTAATATTTGCCACCAATACTCCTTAGCTTTTGCAAACCCTTTATTTACAAAAAAATATTTTGGAGAACCGAGAACAATGTAAAGTAAAAATAAAGAGATTTTTATTTGCCAGAATAGATGAGTACAGCAAACTAACCTTAAATAAAAAGAAAAACTGAAAAAATCGGACTCCATTCAGCATGTAAGTTTGATACTATACCTCATTCAAAGCCTGCACCAGCTCGTCTTTCTGCTCCTTCCTAGCCGCGAGGCAGGTTCTCTGCGCAAGCATAGCTTCAGTTTGCGAGCGAGCGCTGTCTTGCATGCGCCGGACGAAGGAGGCTTGAGCCTGGCAGAGCGAGGAAACGCGGGCGGCAGCGCCAGTGTACTGTGGATAATCACACTAATAATATAATGAAGTTTGAATGTATGTTTGTTACCTTATCACGCCAAAACTACAGAATGGATCAGGCTGAAATATTGCATAGATGTTGCTCTTTCTATGCAGGTCTAGAACCTGCCTGGAATAGTGTATAGGCTACTTTTTATCCCGTAAAACAGTTCCCATATATCACATTTATAAATAACATTGAAAAGTTTCGGATACGCAGCTACTGGTTTCTTTTCACCCACATCACTTCGTCCACAAGCGGACAAAAACTTAAATAAAAGAGAAAATCAAATAACACCTCATTTTTTTTTTTAAATATTGATATTTATTTATCATTTGACTTTTAAGAGCTTATTTTGTAAGCCTTAATAAATATAAGTCATTGATTTCTGATTTCAAATCTTTGCTGACTAAGAATAACGTATAGGCAATAATTTTTTCCGGAAACATCGCGTGCGGAGCTGCGGGCAGAAACTAATAGTGAATATCTTGAGCTACTCACCCACTGCTGCACAAAGCCGCCGACGTTCGCTGCCACATTTTGCGCCCTCGCAGCCTGCACGGCCGCCGCGCCGCGCTGCAATAGCCTCAGCACCGCCTCACGCGTCGCGATGTTGTTCATATCCACTGAAGAGCGGATCGCAGTGCGCTGGGAGTCCGTAGCGGCGATTAGCTTGTTGTGGCTTGAGTCCGTCAGAGCCTTTATCTGTGAGTAAGATAGGAAGTATTATCATGGACAGCTAATGAGAACTGTAATTGCGATATGGCTGTCTTAAGTGCGATACATACATACATTTTTCAAATCAATCGAAATACAAATACGTTAATATGTTGGAAACCCTGTCTCGATGAACCAATCACATAAGACCACAGGAAGTCGATGGATGGCGGTGGACACGACCGCTATTTGTGACGTCGTTTGGCAGACGCTTATGTACAGCCTCCTAGACGTTTCTGGGATAATGATTCATACCTCATCCATGGTATCCTGTATCTGGCGCAATATATCCCAGAGCTTCCCGCTACTGCTGTTCAACACCGTTGCACTCTCATTGCCGAAGTCTTGTAAAGCGCTCTGCAGCCCAGTGAGTGCTTCGACCATCGTCATCGTGAAGTGTTGCGTTCCCGCGGCGATGTTGGCGCGGTGGTGCGAGGCTTGCTCGCGGTAGGATTGCGTTACTTGGAGGTTGCGGGATTCTACGGTTCTGAGGAAGGATTAACAAATATCTATAATGAAACATAAAGAATCATTAATTGTTCTCTGTTGGTACGTACTAACATAATACAATATGCTCTACACCAACAAGAATACATTACAAAAAACATGTACAATGGGCAACCTCATCGCTTCATCATCATCATCATCAGCCACCACGGGCCACCACGGGGGAGCCTATGTCCAGCAGTCCACTGCTGGACATAGGCCTCCCCCGTACGACGCCACAAATAGCGGTCCCGAGCCGCCTCCATCCATCGACTCCCTGCGACCGCTATGATATCGTCGGTCCATCGAGTCCATCCCCCCCTACATGGGAGACCATCCTTATCGCTTAGAAGCGATCTTTTCCAGGCAACCAACGCAGTTCTGCTTAAAACTATTGTCTCTTCAATAACTTTAAATTCTTCTTTGTAATTATCACATTGCACATCGTCAGTCTTCAGCAGACCACTGCTGGATAAAGGCTCTTCTAAAAAATCTTATTGGCTCTTATCATTAGAGGGCAAGGCCATAATCCCCACGCTGGGCATGTAAGTTGGCGATCGCAGTTTGGTGTTGGATAAGTTCTGCAGGAAGCTCTGCTGCACGCACTCCGGTGGATGATTTGGGGACAGGCAGCTGACATCCAGACTATCTTTGTTCTCCAGAAAAGAGCGGTACGCGCAATTTACAAATTAAAGCCACGCGACTCATTGAGAGAATTATTTAAAGAAATAAATATTTTGACAGTAATATCGCAGTACATCTATGAAAATCTTATGTATACACACAAAAATAGAGATAGCTTTTTGAAAAAGTGTGATGTTCACAATAGAAATACAAGAAACAAGAACAAATTACACATCCCAGCATATAGATTACGAAAGGTAGGGAAATCATTTATGGGCAATTGCGTGCGCTTCTATAATAAGCTTCCATCTGTAGCAACTGAACTCCCTATTCTTAAATTTAAACAGTACATTAAACAAAATCTTATCAGGAAGGCCTTTTACTCCATAGATGATTACATCAATGATGTTAATGCTTGGCCAGGTGTCGCTCCGTTCCGCACTGTCAGTAGTATGTAAGAAATTCAATGTTCTGTTTAGCTTTAAAGAAATATTGACATGTATCTAAATTGCATTAAATTTATATTTAGATAGGCAAAATAAACATGTATTAGACACATAAGTGATATTATAATGTGCTAGTGGTTTCTTTTTCACTTCTTCCACTAGTGGACAAAAAATTGAAGTGAAGAGAATATCAATAACACCTTATTTCTTATTTGATAATAATAACTATGTTTATAGTATACAATTTGACTTGTCTAAGTGCTTATTTTGTAAGCCTAAAGAAATAAAGTTATTGATTCTGATTCTGTCCCTTAGTCGCCTCTCTAGTCTCCGCGGGAGGAGTTGTGGTGGTGTAAATTCTGAACCGCACCCAAGAGCACGACAGTCTATACTTTTAAAAAAAAATTGCGACAAAAGTCTAATTCAGACCTTCTCCGTACTTACCTTCGTTTATCCACATTGTCGTGCAAACAGCTGACATGCGTGGCTGCGACGTCAGCCGCTGACATGATCTCATTAGCCTGAGCGCTCAGTTTCACCTCCGTCTGGGATACTTGTTCCACCAGGTGTTTCTGTTCCTCGCATTGCTGCTTCGTTGATTGAAGTAACTGGATAACATACATAATTCTATTGTTAGTATGTTCGTAACTTCTTCACGCCAAAACTTCTGATCCGATAATGTACGTCTTGACTTAGAATAACACAAATTTTTATCCCTTACTAGCGACCCGGCCCGACTTCGCCCGGGTGCAATGCTGATACTAAATTATACATATAAACCTTCCTCTTGAATTACAAAATAACCGCATCAAAATCCGTTGCGTAGTTTTAAAGATCTAAGCATACTTAAGGACAGACAGACAGCGGGAAGCGACTTGTTTTATACTATGTAGTGATATCAATTCCCATGAAATAGAAATAACCTTAAAACGTTTCTATAGAACAATAATTACACCTTTGTTGACTTGGATTTCAATAACCTATGTATAGGCTACTTTTTATACCGGAAACAACGCACGCCAAGCCCTGGGCAGAAACTTCTGCTACACTAGCCCTGTTACACTATCCCTGTTTGCTATTATAGACTACGTTTTGATGCGCGGGAGTAGCTACCAGCTAGAACATTATAAAACAATGACGAAGTAGGTATTACTTACATTAGCAGTGGTAACCAGTTTTGTTGAGACAAAGCTGAGTTTATTTTTCGTCTCATTGAGCTCAGTATCTCGTTTCTCCAAAGTCCTGTTGATTTCACTGAAAAACAAAACACTTGTGAAAACGGATTTCTCGAAAATATTTTTGGATTATTATAAAGTCCGAATCAGCGACACATCCGGCGGCGGTTGGTCACTTCGGTGCATGAATATTGTAAGCAGCCGCCAGTGTTTTGTCAACTTCTTGGCGGCACGGCGACTTTGTGCCTTTGACGACGCCGCGTCGATGCTAACAGTACTCGCAGACAAGGCTAACAGAATGGAATCTTGAAGCGCTACTATAACGTACGTAATGCTACAAACGAATCACGTAATGTTATATTACAGAGGAATGCACACTGAGAGAGCCTCTCCATGCCTGTAGGTAGACGATCTCTCACCGCTTGCTTTGCTATGTACAACTGAGTAGGTATTACCTGAAGAGCGTCTCCACCTTGTCCTTCTGTTCCTCGACAGCCCGCTTCTGCAGCAACAGCTCCTGAATCTCCTTGCGTTGTTCCTCCTGCTTCAGGGTTATCTCCGCATATGTGTCTGTCGCTAGGTACACACCTGAAAACAACACATTTATTTGTTTCATAAATATTTGGCATTGTGTTGTTTCATCACAGTAAAAGGTAAAGGTTGGAATAATGAAAACTTTTCAAGGAATATCAAGTAAAGGCGAAAGGAGTAACAGTTTTACTCACCATTCTTATCCCTGGAGGCTTGCAAATCCCTCTTCAATCTATCAATCTCTTCCGCATACTCTTTCAGAATAGCCTTCTTCGTCATCTTCTGGTTGACCTCTGGCTTGTTCTGGATGTTCTTGGCTCGATTCGCGTATTCCAGCGTGCTCATTGTTTCTTCTAAGTCCTTGTGTCCGGGAGAGATTGTGGCAATTATGGAGGTTTTTGTACGACCTCCGAGGGATTCTTGGAGGATGCGAGTTAGTTTTGATTCTCTGAAAATTACAAGATTAAATTTATAGTATAAAAAATCTAACTTCGCCAATTTTACTTGGCTCGGGCGTATGACATTCAGTAATAGAAACGCTGCAATTTTAATCATATATTATTAAAATAGCTTTTGTACATCTTGCTGAACAGCTCCTTTGAACAGCTTGTTACCTGTAAGGTATGTGAGGGTGCCTCTCGACCAGCGCAGTGATAACTCTGCCCAACGTAAGGAGAGACTGGTTGATGTTTACGCATTCTCGAGCGCGCTCGCGTTTCGCGGGGTTGTCTGATCCGGCCTGCGGGAGAGAAAGCGCGGTTAAATATATGGATGGGTTCAATTGGATATCATCTATACCTAATAATATTATAAAGTTTGGGAGGTTGTAGGGGGTAATCTCTGGATCTACTGAACCGATTTTGAAAATTATTTTACCAATAGAAAGCCAGAAAATTTACACCCTGGGTCAACTAGTTTTATAATATTATAAAACTAGCTGACATCGAATAACCTAGCTTTCTACTAATAAAATAACTTTCAAAATCGGTTCAGTAGATCCAGAGGTTACCCCCTAAACAGGTCCATTTTGTAATATACAAGTCTAGTAGCTCACACGTATCTATTTGTAAGGTCGCGGTAGTAAACTAAAGGGTGCTCAAATCTTATTTTTGAAAGTGTTTGTACAGGATTTATAATATACATACATTCTTATAGAATGAATACCTACTAGGTATTAGACACCCTGATATTTAAATTTACTGACTGAAAGCCCAAATTGCTGCTAAGGATTTATGTGGAGAAATAGGGAAACATAGATATCAGGACCTATTGTGAACACTTACATAGATGGATAGACAGACACAGATAAAATGGTAGGCAGATATGCAGACCTTGGCAAGAGTACTGAGAAGAACGGGTCTAAAGAGTCACTCTTCTGAGCGTCGTCTGACCGCTTCTACTGCCGTACATTATACCACATGTCTTAATCAAAATCGGCGGCACAGACTACGGCTTCAGTCTTGTCCTCAGGCAGGGAATGATGCAGGATCCTTACCTTGCTGATGTTCTCTGAGCCGGCCAGGTCCACGAGGTTCAGTTTCCCGATCTTCACGAGCTCCTCGCCTTCTGCGCTGTTTTCCCTCATGTGCACCACGATCGTGAACACTGTGTGGGAGCGGCTGGTGACAACATTCTCTTTTAATAAATACGTATTATTTATTTATTTAGAAAAGCATCTATAGAACATAAAATAACGACAGATTTTATGTTCAGACATTATCTTTATTTCATTATATGGGTCAGGTTACCATTAAATTATTTGCCAAATATACACATTGAAAACTAATAGGTATATAAAATAGGTAATGCAGGTACTACCTACCAACTGAAAATAATCTGAAGTTATATTGCGAAATGGTTTTTTCTATGAAAACTAACAATTGAATAAATGTCTACGTAAATACGCCCTAAGTCCAACTTCCAACTCCCGCGTTTTAGGTACCTACAAGGTTTTTTGGTTTACGTGAGGTATACAGGTTTTCGAAAGTTTTAGTCACTATTTCCGGATTTTAAAACCTGGGTCTCTACCATCTGTTACCTTATTTCGTCATTTATCTAACCCAGATAACCTAGAGAAACTGGTTGGTGGCGGGCACGACTTTCAGTAATGGAAAACACGATGAAGAAGAGTCACTATTGCTGTTGATCGTACGAACTAAAACTATATGAATAAATATATACTACCTCGTCTAAATATACGTGAATTTCTTCTACATTTTTTATAAACTAATAACTCAAAATGTTCATAACTACATTAGACTACAAATTTATATTGCAGAAACCATCTCAACATTTACGAAAAGCGGATAGTAACTCACGTAAAGATATTTCTTTTGAAAATGGATTTGGATTGGTTGCTGCAATATAGAAAACGACGTATTAATTTGAGTTGAGGGAAACAAGCAAGTTTAACAAAAACTCCAAGACCTCCAACGACATACATAGATGAAAATCATAACGTAAGAAACAATTTTAATCAAACAATATCACAGATAATCACAGACGTTCACTGTTGGACATGCCTCCCACAAATAAGGGGGGTTTACTATAACACTACGCTTGACAAAGATACACACATTAAAATACCCCTCGTTGTGTGGGAGGTCAATGATGTTGACCTGCATGTTCACATTTCACCTTTTTATTTGTAAAAGATAAAATACCTGGATTGTGCGTTCATGAGTGTAGAGGCGACGCGCTTCCTCTCCTGTCCCTGCGCCATTATCTTGTACACTTCGTTCTTATTGGATACCTGTACAACATCAATCGGAGTTTATGATTTCAATTTACACGGGTATTTCACGCGTTCACCTTTGTAATACTGCTGAACAGTTTGGAAAAACAAATGAAAAAAAACACGATCATTGTACGAGAATAGTAAGTTAAAAAAATCATAATGAGTTCTGATCGCTGTTTAGTAAAACACTATGATTGTGTTTAATACATAAGCTAATGATGATGCTAGCTATTTTTGCTTGAGGGTATATTTCGATACAGTCGATTTTTTTGACATATCTACGCTTTTTCGCCATTTACCATATCGTTGCATTCGTACCACAAATTATAATGATAGGTAAAGCAGATTATAGAGATGGACGGTAAGACTAAATTTTTTAATAACTAAAAATTCCTCTAAAAACATTTATAACTAAATAATTATCTATGTAGTTAAAGTGACAGATTGGCTTACAATAGATTTTCTTACGGTGTGCCGTTTTTCATAACACTTATTTTCTTACCGTAATCTCCTCCAGCCCATTAACAATATTACTGCCCTTCCTGGTAACATCCTCGTAGATCCTCAGCTTGGAGTTATCCTCGGAAGGCGAGAGCAGGTCAAACAGCTCCTCGTTGTAAAGCTCCAGGTACGAGACTCGGACTGTGTACTCCGTGTTTGACAGACGGAGCTCGTCGAACAGTTGAGAGAGCGAGCGCGGGATTATACCGGCTAGGGGGTCCTGGAATTATTGTGGAGGATGTGGCTTCAGTCAACATTAATAATAGGAATGTCTGGTACTGTTAATAGGTTGTTGATAATGCGAAACGGAGTTTGAAAGATCTCCCACTCGATGGACCCACGACAATTGAATGGAGGCGGCTCAGGACCGCTATTCATGGCGTTGTGAGGGGGAGGCCTATGTCCAGCAGTGGACGTATACGGGCTCATGATGATGTCGGGTACACTGCTAAGCGAAAAATTTTTCTTTTAGGTAGGTAGGACTGAGCGGCGCTGTTCTATAAAATATTTCTTAAGGAAATCGCTGTCGCGACGCGCATCCCTGCCACAGTGCTTGGAGTGGGACAAAATATTTGAAATAATATTTTGCGGCGGGGCGTAGCGTAGCGCTGCACAAATACGGTCCGTCTTTTATTGAGAACAAAAGTGGTTAGAAACCAAACAAATATTGGTGGAAAACTTTTTACGACATCGGAGCAAAATACAGAACTTAGAAAAAACTAATTTTGGTTTTAATGCGTTTGTTCATTGGTAATTTTATTCCTTCTCGTATGTCGTCAGTTTTCGAATATGTACCTTTATCGCTGTGCGTGTGTTATGCGTTGATGAATGAGGTACTTTTTGTTTCCTGTTAATGTTATCAATTTTTGTTAACTTTCAATTTCATACATGTTTTTGTCTACAAAAAACATCTTGGATTCTGGAACCGATCATAGAGGCATCATACATAAAAAGTTTGAAATAATATTTTGCTACGCCTTGTGCAGTGTAGCGCCGCTCAAATGCCGTTCATCCTTTATAATACTTATGCTAGCTTGTGCATGCGGCTTCGCAAATGATTTTTCATGACAAAAAACAGCCTATGTCCTGTAATTATAACACGGAATACTTAATACTTTCATGGCATGAACCACAATGGGGGCCACCGGCGATCCCCTGCGGGTCCGTCCGTGAATGTAATACGATGATGATGCCTTCCTATCCGAATTTCGCCCGCGGCGCGGCGTCTACTCTCAACGAAGACTAGCCAGGACATATTACATAGAATGCGATAAGTTAAAACAAATGAGCAGTTAGGTACTTACATTCTGCCATGTATGTTCATCTCCTGTGCTCTCTCCAACCATAGTATGTGTTTTACCGGTGCCAGTCTGTCCGTACGCAAACACAGTGCAGTTGTATCCAGCCAGCACCTCCTCAATGAGTGGGCTGACCACTTCTTGGTAAATTTCAACCTAAAATATTTTCCAAATTATTGTTTCGAACAATGTCCTCCAGGAATTAATAGATATGAAAGGTTGATGCTGGATGTGGCAAGATGTAGACACCCTGTCTTCCCCCTGTCATCCTGTTGACTAAGAAGCTCGTTATGGGAGGCCTATGTCCAGTGGACTATTATATTAAGTGTAGTATTATATTATTGCATGTGTGGGATTATATTAAATTTCTTAGAAATTATATTACCCTGAGTGTGAGGTCTTAGACACTATAAAAACAAAACCTTATAAATTACATGTAATTTCGTAGACTAAGGTACTAATCTAACATTAGGAGAGTATGTATTGAGTATCGATATTTTTGAAGTATCCGTATTAAAAGTATTGATACTAATAGCCGTTCTTTGCGACATTGCCATCTCGCATGAAGGTACACCGGCGTCACCGCTCTGCGGCGCGTGTGCTACCGATACTTTACACAGATAGTATCGGTATTTTAAAGTCAAGGAAAGTACCGATACTCATGAAAAATATCGATACTTTGCTATGGTAAAAAAGTATTGATACTGTGTCGAGGTCAGTGGAACCGGTACTTGAAAATACTGGTATTCAAAGCCCTGCCTTTACCAGGCCCTAATCAGCCCAAGTCCTTTATGTCATCGTACTGTTAATGTAGCAGAGTAAGACTTTCTCTTACTTTTTGCCTAGGTCCGTTTGTTATCTTATCAGCCTGGTGGTTCCCACTGTTGGTCAAAGTCGACCCATTCCTGTGGAAGTAGTGAAGGGAAGCCTTTGCCTCTATTTCTGATAAATGGAAAAATTATAGTTACCTGTTTTGCCTGAGGTCCAAAAGCCCTGTCAAATGTGAATTTTTTAGTGTGATTGCTTTGTTGAGATTGTCTCACGACTACTTCTCTGTTATGTACAACTTCAATCACCCCGAGGGACTTGATGTCACGCTCACGTTGGTTGAGAGGTCTGCAGGAAATTGGAAACATTAGTTTACCAATATATTTGATTCAAAAAGCAATGCTTATTATCATTGTACAGACAATATTTTAGGGATAATAGAAGAAAGACCTCAACTACACTAGCAAGTTTCAGTGTAACAGCTAGCTGCAGCTAGAATGCTGGCTCCAAATTGAACCTTTTATGATAAGTAACAACTCAACATAGAGATCTGTAGATAGAAAGTTGCTGTTATGATATTAGTTTTCGAAAAATAGTTCAGAAAGCGTGGTTTTCAATAAAAGCTAGAATTGTTTTTATTTACAAAGCCACCCCAATCAATCATAGATTTACCTGAGTCGAACGAACACTTGAATGTTCTGATTTTTATCTTTCCTACTTCCTTTTTCGGACGTCATATTCAAGAATTTTTAAAACACTATCACACCAATATCGTGAGCACAATTTTAGCTAGATATTTCAAAAATGATTCATCAATTTCACAGCTTTCGGATGTTTTGAAAATTTACGTTCGTTACGAAGACGTTGACTTGTTGCAAACAAAATTCAAATTTAGTTCTGTCTGTGCGATGTTGCTAGCCTTAATTATAAATTAGGAGTAGTTTACACGACACAATTGACGCAAAATCCAGTGTAGCTTGCTTGCTCTATCGAAGTCTATGGCAGGACGCCAATTCTGCGTATCACGTGATATTTTATCGAATTCGAGTTATACGCAGTATCACAGGATAATATATCAAAATTATTTAATCAAGGGTTAATAAGAGTGACCGTAGACCATAGACTTAAAGCGGCTGTCATCTACGAAATAATATTCCGCTTGCCTACCGTTTATTTATTAATATGAGCTGGGGCTCTAGTTTATGTAGCGCCCGTGTGCAATAACCAGACATCCACTCTAATAGGTAGACACGCGATCAAAATGGATACGAACCGGCCGTCGTAACCATATCAAATGCCAGGGCGCGAAAATATTTCATGCTTTTAGTCAGCATTATTGGGATGATTGTCAGAGTTTTGTCAGCGTTGAGCAAGATTGGTTTGACGGGGTTAGCGAGAAAGGCGAGCGAAGCCAGCATCGAATTTTTTCGAGACTTCGTGGCGATCTATGATGCAGGCGTAGTGCGGAGCCCACGCCTCAGAAGTCACCACAGCCCATCAAACTATAAACATTCTGCTCTAAATAGATTGTTTGAATTTAAATTTAAATAATTAAATTTAAAGATACGCTTTTTCGAAATTCTATTAGAATTAACTCCAATAAAAATAGAAAACTAAAACCAAGCCCTGAAAATTTGTAGTACATTATGTTGTGCGGTGGTTAGCAATAATGCCAAGTAACTAATTTCAACGGTAAGCGGAGCGAGCCACGAAAATGAAGACGGGAAAGGGTTTCTGTACCTTGCACCCGAAAACTCAAGGGATTAAATTACCTTTCTGCTGACGGTTTTGTAGTTTTTTGCAGGTTGCAGTTGTGCAAGAATTCATTAACGAGGTCTTGTTAGCAAAATTTGCATTAGTACTCCCTGATATCGTGAAAACTATATAAGCCTTCAAGGATATACATATTTCTCTGTTACTCTGTTTAACTAAGCTTCTGGTTTTCCAATAAATAATTTTATATATCATTGTTTAAGTGCCAAAGCGCCAGAAATAGAACCTGATGTGATGTCATCTCTTTCTAAACTATGCAAACTGAGCCAACTTTAGGCCCAGCAAGGAATTTTTATACAAACGTTAGTATAAAAATTCCTTGAGGCCCAGTCAGTGCACTAACAGTGTCAGTGTAAAACCACTTTCAGAAGAGAAGTGTATCTAGGACCAATAATTTTATGGACTCAGCCTTTCAGTTTTACGCATGTTCGTTTTTATTAGTGTGCAGTTGCAGATTTGTAATAGTGTGCATGACTAGGGAAGTGACTTTGCTGCCGAGCCGAACTGGCTTCGGCCCAAACTGGTCCGAATCAGGAAAATACACTTGAATGCTGATTTCATTCCTGATTCGTCCCATATTTAACAGGCACGTTTTAGTACTTTCAACCAGGGTTGTTGCTGATACCGTTTTTTGACACATAACCTGTGCAACCTGTGCCGCTGATGCTGATTTTGGCCATTTGCGTGTCGGAATCACGTACCGAGTATGCCACACTAATTCAATGTAGATGATTCTACCAATCGAAAACGATTTTCGAAAAACTATACACATTTTATAGAAAAGCTACGCACTTTTTTAGGGTTCAGTAAACAAAAGGTACTAACGGGACCCTAGTACTAGCCCTCCGCTGTCTGTCTGTCTGTCCATCTATCGGGCTTTATTGTATCTCATGATTCGTAAAAGGTAGACACTTGCATTTTTCATTATGTATTTCATTTGCCGCTATAATAACATACTAGCAAAATAAATATTAAAATTCATGGGGGCTCCAAAAAAAACCATTTTGGCCATTTTTTGCTCCACTCACACGATACAATAATCTAAAAAAAGGGTTAGTGTTCGCTCCGCTTTCCGTTGCCTTAGTTTCTTGGTGATTTTGGGCAAGTGCCGCTATAAAACCTGATTTTTTTTGCTCATCCTTCCAATTCTTGCGTGTATAGTCTAGAGCGCTAATTGACACTCGGAACTTATAGTCACGGGTGTGAAACATCCTTCATTCAGGGAGTCTAATGGATTAGCTATAAGGACTTATTTTGCGTAAATTTGTAATTGTTTTAATGTTCTTTTTGCTAAAAATTTTACATCGGTGTCGATGTCATTTTGTAAGACTAAGAATATAATTTAGCAAAATTTATGAAAAAAAATAGGGCAATAAATAAGATAACACATTATAATATTATTATATAGCTAAATGCGCACGGCTTTGCCCTTATGGTTGATTTAACGTTGTCGTTTTTTGTACATAATGTTTATATTAGTGGCATTGGAATTTTTTGATTGATGTATACATAGATATTTATATACTGTTAATTTTAAGGATATCGTATCGTTTGTGCCTTAATAAAATAAAAATATAAACAAAGTAAATACCTACGAAAAATTTATATTTTAATTAAAATCAAATTACTTTTTGGAACGATAACTTCCGGAAAAAACCGCGTGAAAATAATTCCAGGTTATTGAAGTTATTATCTTGTGTATTTCTTTTTTCCTCGTACTTTGAGTTACATAAGCTATTTAAATAAATCCTACGGAAACAATAATGATAAATCATCATCTACCTACATGCTTAAGAAGAGTGTGAAAGACAGTACTTTTCTGTACGAAATCTTGAAATGGGACGAATCAGGAATGAAATCAGCATTCAATTTTATTTTCCTGATTCGGACCAGTTTTCGCCGAAACTAGTGGGTCGAATGTGGTATAACCCGAAAACTAAATTTGATGGTAAGCGCATCACTAGCATAGATGCTAAATTTGTCTCTGCTAATTATTCATAGTTTTAGACATTATTTGTATCCTAGACCCATAGGAACACATGAACATGACGACCGATGTGGCGCGGTGGGCGAAGGTCCGCCTGCGACGCAGGAGGTTGCGGGTTCGATTCCCGCCTCGGGACAAATATTTGTACGATCTGCAAATATTTGTTCAGGGTGTTCTGGTCGTTTTTCTATGTATAATAAAAAAAATATCTATCTATGTAATATATTGTATTATGTATATCAGTTATCTAGTACCCATAACACAAGCTCTGCTTAGCTTGGGGCTAGATAATGCTGTGTGAATTGTTCAACATTATTTATTATTATTTATTATTATAACTAGACTGTTAAAACGTTGTTACTACAGATTTCTAGTAATAAACATCATTACTTTAGTATTTATACTGAGCGAAAAACTTACGCATGTTATGACAAATCCGGGACTTTTACTCCATCTCTTGTGCTTCTTGAAGGACAGAACACAGCAGAATACGACATATTTTCACTTTTTCAACAAAGTTTTAGGTAAAACGCAGTAATTTCTTGGAATTTCAATAAAGTTCATCAGTCTTACCACAACTTTGAACTAACTAGTCAGTTACAAGCTGACACGATTGACCTCTTTTACTCATAACTTGACTCCTTTGGATAGACAAAGATACATGACAACTATGGTGATACATAAATATAAGACCGGAAATGACTCTTGCTACCGCTACCTATTTATTTTTCTATAGTAGAAATAACAAAAGGCCACTTTTTCACAACTGTCACAAAAGAGAATATAACAAGTGTCAAGTCCAGCCAACGTCAACGTCACAAAATCTGTTTTGATTTTGTTGCCAAATGGAGGTTGGCCTTTTTCGTTCTCTCTCCGTGATAAAAAAATTCAACGTTTTCTACCGTTTCGTTGTAATTTCAATCGGAACTGATTAACTCATGACGTTATAAAATTTCTTTGTTGCTTGTTTTCGAAAAAGTGTTTGCCAGTTCTTTTGAAAAAGCTTTCCATTCGAATCCATTACAACCTGTTCAAGCCGCCGCTGCCGCCGCGGATCAGATCAACCGTTTCGGCGGGAAGTAGTATTTACTTCATGTTATTTCCTAAAAATAAAGATGACTGATGCCTTGTGCCATTTGGTAGTGGATGGAAATGAAGTTCTGGAGCTCAAATTGGGTACGTTATCAACTCTCTGTCTTCGTAGGTAGATAACTTGAAACGATAGAACTATTATTCTAAATCCTCATGATAGTTGTAACTTCGCTATGATAATGACCGAAGGATTATGTTAGAAGTGATAAAAACAGGAACATACTATTATTCTGCAATTTTAGTCTGTTTAGACCATGAACCAAATATCCACATACAATAATATATACAAGGTTTTCTAATACATACCCACCTAATATACAATTTAACGCAAATATTCAAAAATAGTCCGTGATTTTTCCAATGAATATATGAAAATATTGATTGTATTGTGTTATTCTTTGTTTACTTTTCATCAAGGTCAGACAATAACAGAGTATTGATTTCAGTGAGGACTCCCGATGATATTGAGAATGATGAGACTAGCTTCGGGCCAGAAATGTGCCACCAGGTTTTTGGGGAAAATGAGAATATCTTTGGCTACACAGACTTGCATATCAGACTGTACTATAGTGCTGGTGGCCTACACCCGTTCCTTGGCATCGAGTATTCTGATAAAGTGAGTAACATTCTGCAAAAGTATTAGTAACCTTAAATTTTTATCTAACTATAATTTTGATTAGTAAATTGGTAGTATATATTAAGTTATCAAATCAAACAAATACAAAATTTATTGAATTAGATATTTCTCGTAAACGTCAGATGGAAGCCATAATGCTCTGTTGCGTTGTGGCATCGCAATGCTATGCTTTATTGACAGCGCAACAGAGAAGTTTGACATGATTAAAATTAATAAGTAAAAGGATGCAACGGAGCAGTGTGTTCACTCTTAAGGGTTTTTTGAATAAACAAAAATTGATGGCTAAATATAATGTGGGGCTAAATCTTTACTTGTATTTTTTCAGATTGAACCATCAAAATCAGATGGTATGAAAGCAGATGATGTCGAAGGTGCATTGCAAAAAGTACTCTCCCCTGGTTACACAACAAACTTGGACCATTTTGTATCAAAGTTGGAAAAGGATGTTTTATTTAAACCCCATGGGGAGTTAGTCCATGCTTTCACTGTCAAACCATGTAAGAACAATTTTAATTTCATCCTGACTGGTTTATTTTATATATAACCAGCAGCACATACACACATATAGATGGAAGATATGGTAGGAAGAGGAGTAGTTAGAAAGTATTCCTTAAATCCACTATGTTTGTAAAACGGACTAAGTCATGTATGACTCATGTTCGCAAATAAAAGATTATGATTATCTAAACCGAAAAGATTATGACCCTGTTAGCCCAAAAACATGAAGGTTTTACGAAATTCAAACAAATCAAATGAGATCTCTTATTGTTAGAGTCTCCTTAGTCAACATTTCCATACATATTTTGAGGTTCCAAATTCAATCTCAGTCATTACTACCAAGGGAATATGAGATTGAATTTGGAACATTAAAATATGTGTGAAATTGTTTACCAAAAAGATCTATACGATGAGATTGTCTTCAAAAATTTTTTTTTTTCAATTTTCAATCTAATTTCTGTTCAGAAGGCAGAATAAAATACAAATCTTATCTTCTTGAGTTGCGCTCGGGATTCAATGACGCCCGTGAAGTCAGACACTTCTTGGACCTCTTGGTGCATAATCTACTATTGTTACCTACTAAATAGCTTCCGCCCGCGGCTTTGAACTCGTTTTTTCGGGATTCAAAGTTGCATAAATGTCCTTTCCAGGGATACCATTTATCCCTTTGCCAAATTACATTAAAATCCTTTAGTTCTTTAGGCATCAAAAAGTTACAGAGAAACATGCAGAATCACTTTCGCATTTCTAATGCAACCATTGTCCGGCACAGATCGCTCTTGCGCGATAAGACCGCCAATTGTCACATATGATGTTATTGTCTCATTTTAAACTGTTTCCTAGTTTTTAAGTGTGCAATAAAAGTATGTTTTATATATCTATATATGCAACCATTGTCCGGCACAGATCGCTCTTGCGCGATAAGACCGCCAATTGTCACATATGATGTTATTGTCTCATTGTAAACTGTTTCCTAGTTTTTAAGTGTGCAATAAAAGTATGTTTTATCTATCTATTCTAAGAAGTAGGTACCTAACTATGTATAAGTTTGGATTGAAAAGTTATGTTATTGGAAAGTGTTCCTCAAATCTTTGCACCTTATTTATTTTGTTTCAGTTGATGGTGGAGAAAAACGTAATTTCGAAGTATACTTCAGCGAGACAGCTACACCGGGATTCCTGAACTTTCATGAGAGACTACAGACATTCCTGCTGTGGTATGTTGATGCAGCATCATTCATAGATGTGGACGATGACCAGTGGACATTTTTCACAGTGTGAGTATAACATGCTGATTCCCCTTACAATTAATGTTCAATAAAATCTCCCTCTGAATAAATAGAAAAGTAAACCAGTTTATTTCTCCAAAAGTGATTGCTGACAGAAAAGACCAGAAAATATACCTGTAAACCTTGCTGAATGAATATCTGTTTTCTAAGTGACAGACAGAAAGATTCACACAGCATTATATAGCCCCAAGCTAAGCAAAGCTTGTGTAATTGTTGTAATTATAAATGCGAAAGTTTGTGAAGATGTTTGGCTACAGACAACGCAAGAACTATTGATTGGATCTGTCTGAAATGTTGCATAGATGTAGAATTATACTCTGGCCAAACTCAAACAGACAGACATGATACTGGCTGATTAGATTTCTGTGAAACAGATAATGCTTGTAAACAAGGCCCCCATACTCAGAATCAGTTTCTTTTTGTCGATTTTGTGACTGCTAATTTTGAGTCCTTTTATAAAATGCGTAATGCTGACAATTATTACTCACAGAGAATTTTCGATTTTGGTGTTATAGTCCAGTAACTTTATACATTAGCGTATGCGTCAAATCCGGTAGTTCTGATTTTTGCAGACTTGTTTATTATGTTGGCCCAATGAATAATCCAAGTTTGTTTCCTCGAGCGCCGAACGCAACTCTGTCAAAAATGGAAAAAACCGCGAAAAATTCATTTTTTTTTTCAGATTTTGGCGATTATCACACACATCAGGCTCGATGTAGAATGTTTGTAAACAAACCACGACACAAATAACTAAAACTCGCTTGCTTGGCGTGTAATTTGTAGGCAACATTTATTGAAGGAAGGATTTTAAATCGAGAAATAAAATTGCGTTTATTAAAAGGTTTGATTGCAAAGATTCTACATCGTGTTTGACTAGTGTACAGTACAACTGTCACTGACAAAATAACCTACATTTCTTGTCGGCGTCTACAAAAAAGTGTCTAAAAATTTTTTTCGGGCTCGTCACGCGATAAGTGTGAACGGTCTGAGGAACATAATTTCCATTCCAGATTTGAGAAGTTCCAGTCAAGCGAAGGGCGCGCGCGGTATGCGACGGCCGGCTACGCGACCGTGTACCGCTACTACGCGTACCCCACGCATCTGCGCCCGCGCATCTCACAAGTCCTCACGCTGCCGCCCTTCAGGAAGCTAGGGCTCTGTGCGCATCTAATAAAGGTACCCAAGTAAATAAATCTGTGGTGTTTGGTATTTACATGATAAGTTCATAGGCTTTATCATGTAAATACCAAACACCACATTATTACCCCACAATGGTAACCTGTATAGCAACACAGATGACACAGCCGTGGTAGGCAGCAAGTGTTGCTTTTTGTGACACATTTTTCCTAATTCTTTTCAAAGCAAAAACAAACCTATTAGTGCTAGTAGAAACATAGTTAAGATGCGACTTCCAATTAAGATGTTCGTCAAGTTGAATACCTTAGAAAATACATGATTCAACACTTTCTACTGTAGTTGATTGATATTTTATGTCCAAATTTATAGATTTATTCTTGTAATTTCTGAGTTGTATAAGTTTAGTCTTGTCAATATTAATCATTAATTTATTCCATTTTAACCAATTCCCTATGTCATTAATTGTATTTTTTATTTCATTTTGATACGAGTCAATATTTGTACATTTAATTACTACTGTTGTGTCATCGGCAAACAGTAGACATTTATTGTTAGTGACGTTTGGCAGGTCGTTTATAAAAAGTAGAAACAGCAAGGGACCTAGGATGCTAGGCGTATAGCAACATGTCTTCGGTTGGGTGCAAGGTGTTGCGCGCCTCATCAATGCCAGTGCGGTACTGTTGTCGAACAGCTTGGTCATCACGGATTATCGTGTACTAGGGCTGCCGGTCGGATGTCTCGCCATGCCAGCCTTGATGGCATCATCCGGCGGGCCTTTGTCACCGCTAGGGTACCAGCTATTCTCGAACCGAATGGTCTGTTGCGTGACGACGGTAAGAGGCCCGATGGCATGACTTTAGTCCTTGGGAGCTGGGGAGGCCTATTGTGTGGGACGCTACATGTGTCGACACACTTGCGCCTTCCCATCTTTCAAGGACATCCGTGAGGGCTGGTTCGGCGGCAGATTTGGCCGAGGATCTCAAGAGGCGCAAATATGCAGGTCTCGACAGAGCCTACGCATTTGCTCCCCTTGGAGTCGAGACCCTAGGTCCGTGGGGTACCGAGGCACTCCGGGTTTTCAAAAAATTATCTGAGCGCCTGGTCAAGCGACGCGTGACCCGAGAGCTGGTGAGTATCTGGCGCAGCGCATTAGCATTGCCATACAGCGAGGCAATGCACCCAGCGTCTTGGGGACGCTTCCGACTGGTATTGATAGTCAGATAGTCAGATAGTCATTTTATTGGTAAAATCATATTTACAGGTCATCAAATTAAAGTTGGTACATAATAAAAAATTAAATAAAAATTATACAAACTAAAATAATAAACAGTTGTCAATGTACCCAATATAAAAATAAAATTAATTCATTACATAGTGAAATAATAATTAATACAATAAGAAATAATACATTTTTTATGTCACATCATAATTTTTTGTCAAGAAAATCCTCGACCTTATAGTACGCCTTCTCGATGAGCCATACCTTTAGATATGGACCAGTTGAGCTATCTGTAGATTGTTTGCAACAGTCTGCAGTTAGCTCAATTGTTTCAATTGTAAATACTATGTAGTTTAATTTGTTTATATTATTTGATTGTTTTTTTCAATACATGTCAATACATACATAGATATATGTATATTTTCATCATACATAGTAAACACCTATACATAGGGAGAGGCCTATGTCCAGCCGTGGACGTGTATGGCCTGATATGATAATGATAGTAAACACCCAGAACACAAATCAGTGCCCTAAATGGGAATACTTCACATACCTATGTCTCTCTTGTACGTGCAAACGTATGTCCCGAGGAAGGAATCGAACCAGCAGCATCCTGCTTCGCAAGCGCACCTTGACCGCTGCGCCGCAGAGTTCGTCAAATAGGCTTTGTATACAGTCATACAACCTTCAGGCCAGTCAGATATTTCTGGGTTCTTTGTAGATTTTGTAGACATTCAAGTAATTGTTTGACTTCAGGCCATCTATGCACACTACACAATACTATCTGAAGTCGTGGACATCACTGTAGAAGACCCATCACAAGAGTTCCAGAGGATCAGAGATTATGTTGACGTCAAGAATTGTGAATCACTACCAGCGTATGCACCACAAAAACTGTTTGAAGGGTAAGATCTGTTATTTATTAGAATAACACTATTGTAGTTGTAGCAGAGTAAAACAAAGTTCTGATTGATTATAAACCGTATACGAAAAAAGAGGAGGTTTTGAATCTGCCGATTTCTTTGTCAATTGCGGACCCATTATGATGATTCTTTTGATTCTGTATACAAAATGTTCCCGGAGTGGTCTCATATAAATTTTATTGCCGAGGAATAACTGTTTGTCTCGTAAAACTTATAATGCAATGTGAGTTGTATAGGAATATTAAGTCCTTGTTTAGTTTTTGTAAAAACATCAAATTATTGTGTTATTAGTTAGTAGCTTCTGCCCGCGGCCTCTCACGCACTAACACCGGATAAAAAGTAAGCTAAATGTGTGAGTCAAATTATATTCTTCGTGTACGCCAACTTTCATCTGATCGGTTATAGCAACATTAGGTAACAGAGATGTCCACATATGTACATATATCTACACCAAATGTTCGCCTTTATAATATTAGTAGAATAATAAATTAAATTAGTAGAATAATAAATTAAATTTGTAGAATAATACATTAAATTAATTGAATAATAAATTAAATTAGTAGAATAATAAATTAAATTAGTAGAATAATAAATTAAATTTGTAGAATAATAAATTAAATTTGTAGGATAATAAATTAAATTTGTAGAATAAATTAAATTAGTAGGATAATAAATTAAATTAGTAGAATAATAAATTAAATTAGTAGAATAATAAATTAAATTAGTAGAATAATAAAGTAAATTAGTAGAATATTAAATTAAATTTGTAGAATAATAAATTAAATTAGTAGAATAATAAATTAAATTTGTAGAATAATAAATTAAATTAGTAGAATAATAAATAAAATTAGTAGAATAATAAATAAAATTAGTAGAATAATAAATTAAATTAGTAGAATAATAAATTAAATTTGTAGAATAATAAATTAAATTTGTAGAATAATAAATTAAATTAGTAGAATAATAAATTAAATTAGTATAATAATTAATTACATTTGTAGAATAATAAATTAAATTTGTAGAATATTATGTCCAGGATATCAATTAAAACACATTGTTGTGATTTAGACTTGTATTGCAGCTAGGGAGCTGAATACCAGAAGTACCCTCAAACTTTACATAAAAATCACATGACAACCTGTTATCAACCTACCCTCATAAATCCACTTTATATGAACAACAAAGAAGAATCGATTGCATAGATGATAACATGACAAATAATAAATTAGATAATGAATTTCCACCAGGTTTTCAAATGAAATGGCGAACCAGGCACAGCAGAAGTTCAAAATAAACAAGAAACAGTCGCGGCGCGTCTACGAGATCCTGCGGCTGAAGCACACCAACACCTCCGACAAGACAATGTACCTCAACTACAGACTCGATGTTAAGAACAGGCTCAATGCACCGTTTCAGGTACCTATGTAATATCTATGGAGTAATATAAGTAATATATCGACATTTTAGACAAAACACCTCGCGTATACGCCCGAGGAGCTAAACGCGAGAGTTGACGACGTACTTTGATGTATTATAAAGAGGCTGTACGCGGAATTGTTACTAAATATTTTTCATTATAATATTTTGCAATGGACTTCCGCAAAGTAACGCCTGAATCTATTATTTATCAGCCAACAAATTTTGTTGTTCATTAGTCTTATCAGCCGTCCTCTCAACACTCATTTATTACTGATGTAATCTTTGTTACCGTTAATTAGAAACATATTGTAAGTTTATAGAAACTTTTAAATATTCGATTTGTGTAAACAATCGATATTTCCTAACAATTAGTAGTCTACGGGGCCCAGCGGGACCGACTGATTTCAGATTTCAATAACTTTATTTATTTACGCTTACAAACTAAGCACTTCGACCAAATTTTATACTATAAACAGCTTTTAATATAGTTATTATTATCAAATAAGAAATAAGGTTTTATTGATTTAACCTTCACTTAAGCTTTTTGTCCACTTGTGGAAGAAATGAAAAAGAAACCACTAGTACGTTAGATAACCGCTGGGGAAGTCGTATTTTAAGTGGAAATTGCGACTCAGCAAACAGTGTAGGACGCCTTGTGGCCAGAAGGGACGACGATGGTGGATGCGGCAAGCTGAGGATATTGCCGGAATTAGGGGAGGCCGTCCTTCAACTGTGGACTAGTTATAGACTCATGTTAATTATGATGAAGGAGATGGGCATCCTTTTGTCTCGAATAATAATCTTGAAGAATGCTTGAAGAGGATGAATGTTTGTATGGGTGTTGCGACATTTTTCACGAATTGGCGCTCTGTGTTACGTTATTATTAGCCATACTAGTTTCGGCTTCGCACGCGGTTTCTACGCATGTTTTTATAGAAATGTTTAAATGACAGAATCAGAATCAATAACTTTAGTTCTGTACAACAGGCTTACAAAATAAGCACTTAGACAAGTCAAATTTTATACTATAAACATAGGTATTCATATCAAATAAGAAATAAGGTGTTATTGATATTCTCTTCACTTCAATTTTTTGTACACTAGTGGAAGAAGTGAAAAAGAACATTACATGTATTTCTATCCCATGGGAATCCTACTAATATTATGGATGTTTGTTCCTCTTTCACGCAAAAAGTACTGAACTTGGGCTGAAATTTCGTATGGGGGGACCTGGAATAATATATAAGCTATTTTTTACTAAACGCGAGCGAAGGCGCGGGCAGCAACTAGTCGATAATATTAGTGTGATACTATTCGTAGCAAGAAACTAACAAGACTAATTCCATACATTTTCAGAAAAAGAAGTTGGAAATGAAGAAACTCGAGAAAGTCCTAAAACCGGAAGAATACGCTGCGGCTATCAGCAGCACGGGTCTGAGCGAGACGCAAGGTCGCCTCGCCGGCCAGTACTCCTGCGTGGAAGAAGAGTACCGACGAGTGTTGCACAGATTGGAGCAAGACTGTTAGAGATTGTAATCAGTTGGCGAGTTACCACGAGACAGGTCGAGTATGAGCAAGTACTGGCAGCGTCAGATAAATTTAAGCGTTAAACCTAATAAAAGGAATAGAACTTCCATAATTTCAATTTTATATACGTTATCAGCTGTGGATATAAGCAATAGGGTAACCATAATATTTTAGTATATAAAGTAGTAAAAAGTGTGCACCGTAAATTCTTAGTACCTAATCAAGTTGAATTTACGGTGCAAACTATTGACATCTTTATAGACTTAGATATTCTGGTTAATCTGAATACGAAATGTACCGGAATTCTGGAAATTCTATATTTTTGGTTATCTGAACCTGAACACTGAGATAAATCTGACGCTGACTGTACAAGGTTCGCTCGTCTCGCCTCGGGGTCCCTCATAGGCTCTCGTCTTGTCTCGGCCACAGTTCTAGTGAAAACAACGAGTGTACACGGTGCCTCTCGTTCAGTAAAGGAGCGCCCGAGGCATTCGACGAAACGTCTCTTGAGATTGTATTCTGCAAACATAGGACGATGCTAATTTTGAAACCCTCAATGTGTGAAGATTGATGATGCATAGTGAGTTATTTTTAAAAAGTAACGTTTCTCATTTCGTCTATGCTTGTTATTTATTTTTGTATCTTCTCAGTCGTTATCCGATGTTTATGAATGCCCATACTATATTAGCTTGCTAGATCTATGCTTGAGTTAGATAGATAAAAAATGCTTTATTGCACACCGTCTTATCGCTCACGAGTGATTTCTACTAGACAGCCGTGAACATTATTGCCATAGAAAAGCGTTACTCAAGCATAGATGGATGACCGAGCAAGCGTTCATAATACAGACTTAAGATTTGGAAATAGATGTTAAAGTAACTTCATCTCAAAAATAGCTATCCAAGGAGTATCACACAGTTTGAGCGAGGCCCCATTAGTGCGTTCCGCTGCGTTCGCAACGGAAAAACGCATTGTATGCCACACCTGCGTTGCGTTGACGCTGCGACACCCTAACGCAAAAGGGTATGTACGCTGTCGCAGTTGCGTCTCAGTTCAGTCTTCGCAATGTATAGATACAAATCAATGTCCGTCGTCGCAGCGGAGCTCCGACAACGCAGCGCTTCACCCTCCCTCCCGCTTCGTCTCTTGTCCTTCGATCCGTTGAAAAGTCGCGCGCGACGACGCAACGGTCTAATGGGGGCACGCTTTTACGGGGGGCTTCTACCAGAGTTGATACATTTGGAAGCATCGCCCTGGATCTGTTCAATTTAATTTGGTTTTGTAATTTGTTTGGCGTCTAAGCTGGGTGCAGGCAAATCTGAGTACTGATTTTGTTTTGATTGTAATGATCTATTTGCTTTAATTTTCCTAGTGAAACTTAGGTTTGTCACCAAATTGCTAAGTGCTGTGAACATTTTGCAGGCAAAATGACTGGCCTTAGTTGTAGCTCAGCTAAATTAGCCAATGAGAATGTATGTTTGTAAACCCATCGTTATTTTTATAAAAACATTAATAAACATTTTATTGCTAAGCCTAATATTTTGTTCTGTCTCATAATTAATCTCAGTGAAAATATGCATGTCTTTAAAAGAGCGATAAACTTTCGTCTAGTTGTAATGTATGCAACAGTGTTACAAGTGAAATGAACACGTTGAGATTGTTATCTACAGGTATTGAGTGAACAAGGATTTTTCCAATAAAATTATTGAAATTGAATATCGATTTTTACTGAATCCAAAGAACTTATTACGTATCATTCATAGGTTATTATTAAAGTACATTCGTAAAAGTTATTAAAGTTAACCTAATATATGCTTTACCAAACAGCGCGACCTATCTAAGGGAAACGCCCGCAGAGCCAGTTTTTAGTTCTACCCAAGCCGCGTTCTAAAAACTACGGAAAAAAGATGTTTACGTACGAAGTTACACAGTACCTACTACAATATAATATGGCGTACTTTAAAAAACGATAAACAGACTTCAAATTCCCTTACTTTTACACTTATTTTAAGGTTTGCGGGATAAATACTAATCCTCTGGGGATAAAAATTTTATGGGACCCCTTCGGGATCATTTTCTATGCAACAGTGAAATAATTTTCAAAATCGATCCTTAATTGGCGGAGATATCGCGTAAAATACATACAAAAAACGTATTTAATTTGTGGGTAAAATAAATAAATTTTATATTTGTTAAAATAATTGTCATAGGTAATTGAAATCACCAATTTCCAATCTTAACTGAGTGGTTAATAAAACAAATCCAATTTTGTATTTCATTTTATTAAAACAGCTGGTACCTAGGCTGATTTCGCAAAGGTAAGATCACATTTCTAATTTTAATTGAATTACACATTTGAGTTAGTGTGAAGGGTCGGTTATGTACTCTTAAAATAAAAAAAACAACAGGTTAAACTTAAATCTAACGAAATTAGGAACATAGTATAATCACAAAAACTAAAATTCGTCATTTCAATCCATTTTGAAAATCCGTGATATCTTTTTTACCATTTTATGCAATTAAAATTCAATGAGATAAAATTCATTAAAAAGTATTTGTAATTGATAAAAGCTAACAATTTTATAAGATAAATACACATTACTAAGATCATTATACAGGCAACAGTGCTTACCATAATGAGTGTAACATTAACACCAACCATTTCCACTACAAGAGTAGAACTCATAAATTCGAAAAATCATCTAGTATTCTAAGCGATACAAAGTTTCTACAGCTACAGGTAAGGCCGCCCGAAACCACTAAAATCAGAACAATTTCAACGACTAAAATGATAAGTCCACTACTAATACTGATATTTTATAAAGTACAAGCTGATAAGACGCGACTAAGAAGTAAACTAGTATTAGTATAAGAATAGTAGAACATTTTCATTCTAATGTAACCTAAACAAGGCGTTGTGAAGTCACTCGTTCTTGCTAGGTACCAAACAAGGTAGACCTAAACAATTTACATTTGGTAATTTCGTCCTGCCCCCCTAGACGGGGATTGTTGTCTAGGATAGAATAAAGAATGGCTTTTATATCATATAGGTCGAAAGTGGTTGGGAAGACAAATCCAACGAGCCCAAACACGATGTGGTCGTTTGTTTTGTTTAGGAGTTCCTATGGCCACCTTCGGTTTCACCATCGTCATACCAGCTCGATGGTACCATGACATTGCATTGTCACCGAACTTACATAAGTAGTTATGCTAAATTTCAGCTCAATCGGTTGAGGATAACTGCTCTAAAATTGAGTTGCAAGATTTCACCCGAACAAACATACATTGCAGGTTATTTAAAGCTTGTAAAAATTACTTCACTTTGTCATCGGAATGCGTAAATTATTTAAAATTATTTCCTTCAACTTAAATAATATTCCTACGCAATGTATGGCGTTGCGATGTCATTATTGTCTGTTCTACCCTGGAGAACAATCCCCGTGCTGGGGGGCTGAAAGGGGTCGCTTTTGGACACTTGGACGGCAACCAGGTATTTTGGGACTTTGGCCCAGATTTCACGTAATGCGTACCGGGATATAGTTTTTTGTCCAATGAGAAGCACCATTGCGAGCGGAGCGTACTTTACAGCGTTCAAACTGTCAGAAATTCCACACAGTGTCCGTTCCCCTCGAATGAGTATAAGTAATACCATAAGGTTGAAGCTCATTTATACAGCATCGCTCCCGAAGATAAATGTGTAAAAGTAAAATGTATATGTATAAAGAGAACGAGCTTAAATAGCACTGGGTGCCCACGATAACATGCCGGTGTACAGTCGGCGCAGTGATGCCCATATTTCAATAAATGAATGCTCGGCTTTTTGCTGATAGTGCGTTAGCCTCACTCTGGGTTTGATTTCTAAGAAATTGTAATGATATCCCAAAAAAAAAATCGACTCGAATGTTTTACCTCGTGGCGCAGTTGGTTAGCGCATCCTGTACTGAGGGAGGGTTGCGGGTTCAAGTCAAGTCGAAGTAGTTTTATTTATGGAATATCTTTAAAATTTCTTTTTCGTTGTACGGGAGCAGTGCAGTGCGGTATTAATAAGCTATTATAACCTTAACCAGCGGAGTACAACATTTTGTTTTGTCCATCGTAAGAAAATACAATCTTTGTGTCTTTATCGAACGGAATTCTTATGGGTGATCGTCACGGGTTGGCGCGTGATTCAAATTGTTTTGTGATTTTCAATTTTTTTCTGCGTTTTACACTTTTACTCACTACTTTAACGGATACGTACCTAATTTGGCGCAAATCGTAAACTATTTTCTATGAACCGATCATAAAACCAACTTCAATATAATTTTATTTCGGGAGCATTTGGGAAAATGTTGATTTTTAACCCAAAATCCACCAATGAGCCGAAGTTCGTTTTTTCATAAGTAAATAGAAAATGGTTTACAACTTACTTTTCCGCTAGATTTATTCCTTGAAGAAAGCAGAATAAATTAAAAACTACAAAAAATATGGAATCTCTCGCCGACCCGTGAGGAACCACCTTAACCGTAGTCCGCAAGTAGAAACAGGAGTAATGCGCAGCGGAAACAGCTTTATTCCCATAAGTTCTGCACGCACACAGATGTCCCACTACAGAAGTCATTGGACAATAAAGTGCACATAAGAACACGGAACTGGTGGGAGCAGGTCCAGGTTCTTCGATTACAACTTTACCTAAGAATGTAATGACGTGATGTTATGGATATTTATTCCTTATTATAGGTACTTTAGTCTTAGAGTTACTTATATAATGTTGAACGTTATCTGACATTTGGACTGCAGAACCCAACGTTTTCAGGTTGAGCGGGACATACTATCACAGTAATAAAACTTCTCTCCAAACCACTCCTTGTGTTCAACCAAATACCTGTAATCAAACATCGTATATGTATCTTATATTATAAATGACAAAGTTTGTGAGAATGGATGTATGGATGTTTGTTCCTCTTTCACGCAAAAACTTCTCAACTGATTGGTCTGAAATTCGGTATGGGTATAGTTTAGGACCTGGAATAACATATAGGTTATTTTTATCCCGATAAAAAGCGGGCGAAGGCGCGGGCAGCAGCTAGTAAATAATAAATAAATAATGTTGGCCAACACACAGAATCATCTATCCCCAAGCTCTAATCAGAGCTTTGTGTTATGGGTGAGTACTAGATGGCGCATTTTCTCTATGTATTTGGAAGATGTTTATAATGATCAATAAGCAGAAAATGCTGGAAAGGGACTCGGTAAACGAGCTGTTGGACGCCCTCGGGCTAGGGGCCAAATTCTGGTAAACAATCGCTTTACTATGACAGTATCTTCTAGACCTTCGTGATACAACGTCGGCCACATCATCACTTTCCATCAGGTGAGATTGTGGTCAAACGATGGTCGATTGTCCATTAAAAAAAATTGGTATCGTCGCATAGATTGAAGAAACTCTGTATAGCGTGCGGGTGCTATTCGCACGGAGAGTTTGGTGGTTTCAACTTTGACACTTTTAGCACGCGCCCCTGCATCTATAGTTTCTTTCATAATGGCAAAATGTGTTATTCTGAGACGATACCTTTGTTACGGAGAGCGAGCGAATAATTTAGTGGGTCCAGCCGCTAGCACGGGGATTACTGTTTAGGATAGAATAGACAATAATTTCATATCTCCATTTAATTTAATGGGGAGGGATGACTGCGAAATGCGGCTGATGACAGGGTGGTATAGATGTAATAGGGAGGCCTAGGTCCAGCAGTGGACTTGTATATGATGAGGATGAGGAAAAAACTGGTAAATAGTAGGTACTTACTGAATCAACATGTCAATGTGTTTGACGACCAGTTTCAGTTTGAAATCAGACATTTGAGTCGCGTTCAAGAAGTCTGGAAGCCTCACTGTAACAACACCATTCATTATATTTTATATATTTGTAAATCTACTTGTGTCTGATAAATTATATTTTTTTACTTTACTTTATTAACCTCATAGGAATCTACCAAAAGTTGGGAATATTTCGAGATATGTCTTCTTTTGGTATCTCGCTCTATTCAAACGGAAAACACGTGATAAGTAAAATTGTTAACATTTAAGTTAAGTATAGCACAAATAAACCGCACTCTTTCTGGACAGTCTGGTTAAGTCTAGCCTATCAATAACTACTGAGCTGGAGACCTTTTCCACTGGAGAGCACAAAGGCTTCCTCTATAATACACCATCATTATCCGGTTCTTTGCCATCATAATCAACCCTTTTCCGGCTATTTTAACAATGATGTCTGACGGTCAGGCGGGCCGGCTACCACTTTGTCGATGAGCGTTTCTGGGTCTCTATTCCGTAATAATGCGTTTTCTCATCGTATCCTCTCCACGAAAAATACCCGCCATCTATAGAACTCTAACGGCTGATTTTTCAATCCTCAGATAAGTCGTCAAATTAAATTTCACCCTCAATCAATGAAAGTTGGCTATGGTATCTTTTTTCAAACGAAATCTCCCCAAAATTCATTGTCGTCCCACGTATTAAAACTATCAGGTCATAAATAATAAAGTATTTAACGTTCTTCCTCGAGTGCTAAGTCGTCAATTGTTTCAAACACATCCATCATAACAAATCACCGTCCGTACAGAACGTTCAGTATAAGATATCCCCTGCCTGCCATAGTTCCAACATGGTTCCAAACATCACATCAGGGTACATAATCTAATGGTGAACAGTCTGTACCTATGTTGTTTTTACCAAAAACAAAACGAATGAAACTGTCAAACATATCGGGAGATAAACCTCTATCGCCGGATAGGGTTCCTTTATCCTTGAAGTAGTAGTTAACTTAATTAATTTGTTAAAATTCTGACATAATTTTATAAATGGGTACAGCCCTTTTACAGCCAACTCTTATACAATTTTAATTTTAGTGTACTTAATATTTGACTGTCTGTCTGTTTTCTTTCTGCATACAATCCCTTATGGTGCTTCCTTTTTTGATTATAAATTGTGTAATAGTGTAATAGGATAAGAGTCATATTTTAGAAATTAACGACATCAAGTGTATAATAAGAAATACCTACGGTGGAAATACATGAATTGAATTGAATATTCCTCAGTAAGGAGCCTTATTCGACAGTTAACTACTATCTGACCATTGACAAACCCAAAATATTGCTATTCATCGAATGAAGGCTATCTGGTTGTTTATCTGACGATTGAGAAATCAGCCCTAAGGTAAATAGGGATTTTAATTTTTTGTCAAACGGTTTATTACTGTACTCTATATTTTCCGTAGTTTTGTCGAGCCAAGTGTCCTGCTTGTTTAAATTAAACTATCGCCAATGATGCACATGGACGACTTGCTTCCCCCAGTGATAGCGGGTCGCCCACAAAGACATGGCAGTGAATGCGTTAAGTATATTAAAAATCTGTAAAACTCACCGAAGAGGCGGGCAAGATGTATGGCGCCGTACACTCGGCAAGGCAAATGTTCGGTTCCTTCGCGTGGAATTATCTCGTACTTTGAAACCTGATTACAAAAATATGACAATATTACAAAAACAATTGCGATAAAACACGAAAAAATAAAAGTTTCTGAATATTTACAATTTTTTACAATTTTACGGGAAAAAATTAAATCTTCGAATAGCATAAAAGCTTGTTCTAATTTCATCAAAATTGGTTTTGTAATTTGCAAAGATCTACTAATACCTAACAAACGTATAAAACGAAAAAATACAACCGAATTGGGCACATGGAGGTTTTTGAAGTTAGTGCACTATAATAGTTATTGCACTTTTCTCATGGAGCACAGAGAAGTGACGCGTGACCCTAGAGCTGGTGAGTATCTGGCGCAGCGCATTAGCATTGCCATACAGCGAGGCAATGCAGCCAGCAGCGTCTTGGGGACGCTTCCGACTGGTATTGATATGGACCAGTTGAGCTACCTGTAGATTGTTTGCAACAGTGTGCAATTAGCACAATTGTTTCCATTGTAAATACTAGTTTAATTTGTTTCATCATCAGCCCGTACACGTCCACTGCTGAACATAGGCCTCCCCCAAACGACGCCACGAATAACGGTCCTGAGCCGCCTCCATCCAACGACTCCCTGCGACCGCTACGATGTCGTCGGTCCATCGAGTGGGAGGTCTTCCCACACTTCGTTTCCATTGCATCGCGATCGTCACTCGAGAACCTTTACCCCCCAACGGTTATCGGTTCTACGAGCTATATGGCCTGTCCATCGCCACTTCAGCCTGCTAATTCTGAGAGCTAGGTCGGTAACTTTGGTTCTTCTACGAATTTCCGTATTCCGGACCCTATTATTTTTATTTTTTAATTTGTTTGTTATTTGAATGTTATTTTCTTTGTCAATAAAGTTAAAAGTTGTTGTTTACCTTGTCCAAGAGAAGGGAAAGCGGAGTTCTAGTCGAAGTAGAGGGGACCGCCGCTGGTCCGGTCGGTTTCGACCATTCTTCGTTCGACGAGCCGCTGCCACTGCCCACGCGCATAACAACATAATTCATTTCATTAATAGGTATTGATTCTCAATCGAATGTTTTCATGTGTTGTCTGGAAGAGATCGCTATTAGAAGTTTTTTAAATTATTTATCTTGATTCAATTATAAATTATTAATCTTTTTTATTTTTATTGGATACAATCAGGAATTTAGAGAGTGAGTATATCACTACACATTATAAAACGAAGTCCTCAGTCGCGTCTGTCTGTCTGTGTGTTCGCGATAAACTCAAAAAAAACTGAACGGTTTTTAGCAGATTTCACCAATAGATAGAGTGAGTCATGAGGATGGTTTAAGTATATAATTTGTTAAGGTTTTGTGTAAATTGGTTGAAATACTCGTATAACGATCATTGTTAGAAGTGCCAGAAAAATTCGAGCCGTCTCGGAGCTTTCCTCGGAAACGCTGCCCTTTGCGATATAACAAAACAATACATTGTGAGATATTCTTCTTAGTCCAGTCGGGCGTAGCTGCGGGCGGGTCAGCTAGTATAGGGCTAAGTTTGTATTGATTTAATTTTTGTCAACTCAAGAAGTGTAACTAGATGGCGCTGTCAAACATGGCGTTTTGTACCTGGAGGAGTGTTCAAAGATGCGCGGTTCCGCTGTCGACGTGGACGGCTGCGGCTCTTCGTTCTCGGACTGAGATACAGCGGACTTATGAGATCGGAGCCTGCAAATAAAACCATCACTTATGAAATGGTCAAGTAAAGTTGTTCATTAGTTAAGGTGACGAGTTAGTAAACGTTTAAGCTTGTTTGATTTAATACTAGGTTCCGTACGCGGCTTCTCACATGTTTTTGGATTAAGTGACAGCTAAGTATAAAATAGTAAAGGGTGTAGTAAAATTCCAATCATTAAATACCCATAACTTTTTTTTAACATCACCCCATTTCTACTTCTGGGTGTAGGCCTCCTCGTTGTGCCACTCATACCGCTTTTTGGCTGATCGTACCCAGGTTTTGTTGGCAACCCTCGTGCCCACACGTCTACTTCATGCATCTGAGTCCGACTTTTGATGTTGTCTTGTTACAAACACACACCTAGACAAACTTTGTCTTTTATAATATAAGTAAGAAATGAACCAGATACCTTCGGGCGAGGCCGCTGCGAGGAGCCGGCTTGATGATTTCCGTTTCACTGGGCTCTTGCTTGGTGTTACTGATCGACGGGGGCTCATCCACGTCTTCAGAGATCTGGGCTGGAGAGTTTATTGACCTGTTAACAGAGGGCTAGTGTTCGTCGAGAAATATAACAGAAAATCAGAGCCTCTAGTTCGGTGAGTCGATAATATCGTTTGACGTCGAGAGGTTCCATTATTGTATGGGATACCTAGAAGTTCCATAGCTGCACGATAGAGGCGCTGTACGAAATCCCATACAAAAATGGAATGTCTCGATACTTTCGAGCAATGAGCTTAATACTTCATTGCTTTTGGGTTACAACACGAGTTTTACACAAGTAAATCTCATATTACCAAATCTCTAAGTGTCATTTAGTCCGAGTTTGTTATATTCATAGAAAATGTATGTACGACGCCAACGACGATATTACTTTTTGCACTAGTATTATTATGTGTTGTAGGCAGAATCATAGACACTAAGACTAACTTGTTACAGCTTCTCGTCCTAACACGTGCGGCTGCCTGTGTCTCCTCAACATGCTCCTGTTTGATAATCCCTGGAGGGGCCGCGGTAGCGGGGCCTTCTGTGGCCTCCTCGGTACGCACAGAGGCCTCTTCGATCACTGGCGGCGTGGCTGGCGAGTTGTGGTATCTGTAGATGTTCATAAAACTAAACCATCACGATCATCTGTTACTTATAGAATCTTTCAACTTACGCAATAGCTAACTAGTATGTATTCTGATTCTATATTACGAGAAAAAAAGAAAATAAACGACCTACGACACAAACATAACTTTTGCTTTAACAGACAATAAACAAACAAAACGGAGTTATTATTATTATGTACCTTCGCCGCTGCCCTCTAGTGGCCGGTCTGATCTGGTTCCTCACAGTAGTAACAAAACTCTGAGGATCGTCCGACGGTCTGTCCGGAAAGTCTTCTATCGCTGGAGAGTTGGTGCTTCGCTCCACGGCGGGGGATTGGCTGCTAACTGGTGGTGGGTTGTTTTCAAGGGTGGGGGATTTGCCTCTGGATGGTGGGTTGCTTTTGCCGGTAAGGGGTTGTGGGTCGCCGCTATGACCGGGCGATTTGCCGCTAACAAATGGAGATTGGCTGCCAAGGGTAGGGGATTTGTCTCTAGATGATGGGTTGCTGCTTACGCAAGGCGATTTGCCTCTTGATGGGGGGTTGCTACTAAGGGTGGGTGATTTGCCTCTGGATGGTGGGTTGCTACTAAGGGTGGGTGATTTTCCTCTGGATGGTGGGTTGCCGCTGAGGCCAGGCGATGTACCACCAAAGCTAGGTGATTTGTTACCAAGGCAGGGCGATTTGCCACCAAGGTTAGGTGATTTGTCTCTGGATGGTGGGTTGCTGCTACGACTAGGCGATTTGTCTCTCGAGGGTGAGTCGCTGCTGAGACCAGGCGATTTGCCACCGAGGCAAGGCGATTTGCAACTAACGGATTGCGAGTCGCTACTAATGTCAGACGATTTGCCACCAAGGCAAGGCAATTTTCCGTCAGATGGTGGGTTACTGCTAAGGCCAGGCGATTTGCCGCCAACGGATTTTAAGTTGCTGCTGCCGTGTGATTTGCCCCCAAGGCAAGGTGATTTGCCTCTCGATGGTGGGTTGCTGCTAAGACTAGGCGATTTGCCACCAACTAATGGGGAGTTGCTACCAAGAGTTGGTGATTTGCCTCTGGATGATGGGTTGCTGTTAAGGCCAGGGGATTTGCCACCAAGGCAAGGCGATTTGCTCCCAATGTATGGTGACTTATTACCAAAACTTGGTGATTTGTTTCTTGTTGGTGGGTTGCCGCTAAGTCCAGGCGATTTGCCACCAACTGATGGTGATTTTCCCCTAATTAATGCTGATTTGCCCCCAACTGATGATGATTTGCCCCCAACTGATGGTGATTTGCCCCCAACTGATGGTGATTTCTCCCCGACTGATGGGGATATGCTACCAAGAGCGGGTGATTTGCTTCTCAATGGTGGGTCGCTTCCAACGGCTGATGATTTTCCACCAATTGACGGTGATTTTCCCCCAACTAATGGGGAGTTGCTGCCAAGAGCAAGTGTTTTGCTACTACTGGATAATGAGTCGTTGCCGTCTTTTCCCCTGAGAAAGAAAAATATTACTTAATAAAAATGTCATACTAAGAAGAGGTAACAAATCAAAATATGTAAAAATATTAAATTATTTCGTACTTGCGGCTTCGTGGTCTTAGCTCCCTTCGGACAGTATTAACGAAGTTGTCTTCAACAGCTGGACTATGTGGCCCTTCGGTCGATTGACTGCGAAGGCCTTCCCTATGAGCAATTTCCTTTTGTGGTGCGTCAATTGATTGACTACGGAGGCCTTCCCTGTGGGGTGTTTCCTGATTTTGAGGCATTCCCTTATGAGGTATCTCCTGACTTTGAGCGATTTCTTTATTTGGTGCGTCAATTGATCGACTGCGAAGACCTTCCCTATGGTGTATTTCCTGAGTTTTGTGAATCTCCTTATGAGATATTTCCTCATGTTTGGGCATCTCCTTATGTGGGGCGTCGATTGATTGACTACGAAGGCCTTCCCTGTGAGGTATATCCTGACTTCTAGTGATCTCTTTATGTGGTGCATCGATTGATTGACTGCGAAGGCCTTCCCTATGATGTATTTCCTTGGAGGTTTCCTTATGACCTGCATCGATTGATTGACTGCGAAGGCCTTCTCTAGGAGGCCTATCGGTGCTACTGTCTTTATGAGATTTTTCGTGAACATGGCTATCTTTTTGAGGCTTATTATGGCCCTCCTTTTGAGACTTATCGCTAGACTGATGGGGGCTTTTAGAATCTTCAGTGGTGTGGCTGCGTAATCGTTCTTTAGGCCCTTCTGTGTTCCGACTGCGAAGGCCTTCCCGATGGGGAGCTTCGGTGTGACTGCGAAGGCCGTCATTTACATCCGTTTGACTGACAATTTGGTCTTCTGAATCTGGTAAAAGTGGTTTTTGTTTAAGTTGTGTATTCCCTATTTGTGATGGTTCTGGTTCATTTCCAGTTGGATCTGTTACATTTTCTGTCGGTTCTTCACTCGTCTGCGAACTTTCAGCATCTAATTCATCTTCTTGAGCTGTCTGGGAGTCTTGCGAATTATTCGAATCTTCTTTTTCGTGCTGAATGCATCTTTTAAGTGGCAAATCGTCTTCCTGTGAAAAAATAAAATGGCGATAAATATCGGGAACATATAATTATAACAATCTGAATTAGCAAGCTGCAGTGCAGCAAGTGGCATTGGGTAGCGCATAATAGCTTGCAGAACCGATAGATGACTGTAAATGTTTTCAAGTGGAACGCGATGCAATGCGAAACGTTGTGCCCCATGGACCGAGGACATTGTAGCGGTCACAGAGTCGATGGATGGAGGCGGCTCAGGACCGCTATTTGTGGGATCGTCTGGGATGCCTTTATTCAGCGTATGTGTATATCTCCATCCATCGACTCCCTGCCACTGCTACGATGTCTTCGGTTCATCGAGTGGATGGTCTCCCATGTAGGGGGGGGATTTGCCATAATCACCACACTTGGCAGGCGGATTGGTGATCGCAGTGTTGGTGTTTAAAAATACTCAGAAGGAAGCTGCTGCCCTTCCTCTGGTAGGTTCCCTTAGTCGGCTCTTACGACATCTACGGGTTGAGTTGGAGGGGTCGATATTCGTACGCCGCGACCCCACGGCCCATGTATAATAAAAAATATCTATCTATGTAGTCTATAACATTAAGGGCCTACAATACCTCACCATTGTGTGAAAAGGATAGGCTTAGGATTTTGCGTTCATATGAGCGGGACAGAGTAGAACGTCATAACCGCAAAAATAATGTTTTTGTTTTTTTACGGTAAAAATAATAGTAATTTTAAAAATCTAAAACACACACCGTCTGCTTTATACTCTGATTGTTTACTGTACAAAGTATCAAGGCTTATTTTAACGTATCTATCGAATAGCGACGGTTTAAAGTACAGTTTAGAGTGAACTTTGGATTTTTTTTCTATCGAGAAAATTTCATGTAATCGTGTTTTCGAAACACTAGTGGTCTAGCATCAATCCTGAACTATAACATATTAAAATCTCAAAGTAAATGCTTCAGAATTGTGGAAGATATGATCGTTGAAAATAACTGATTTCAGATAGTATCAACTCTTAAGTATATCAGTTATCTAGTACCCATAACACAAGCTCTGCTTAGCTTGGGGGCTAGATAATGCTGTGTGCATTGTCCAGCATTATTTATTTCCGTAAATACAATTACAGAAAAGGTCAAAATCATAAAATTATAAAATACATGAAAATAAAGTGATATGTTTGAGATCTGTTGCTTCGGTATGTAAATTAAAGTTAAGAAGCGACGAAGAAACCTTTAGCCTGTTAGTTGTTATTTTTCAAGTTGGAGCAAAACCCGTCCCAAGATTTTTTAACCTCATCTAGAAAGCTTGGTTAGTGGGCTGATATCTTCCAAATATCATAAAGGGGAACGTTTTTGAACAAACTAGTGACAATATAAAAAAACGATTTCTCTTGAATAAATACTATTGTTACCTCAAGTTCATCTTCCCTATTATCTTCAGTGTCGTTTTGTTCTGAAGCCTCTTCATTCTCCACTGAATCCTCTTCTTCCTCATCCTCTTGCGATTCCATCTCGTCTGACATTTCGTCGTATTCTTCTCGAACCACCTGTTGTATTACAAATTTTATATTACCTAGGTACACAAGGGCGTGTGTGCCGGGTTAGAATTTGAAGCACTTCAACTCTTCCCGCAGGTGTCGTAAGATGTTGCTATAGTGTGTTGTGTAGGTACCTAACGTACGATGTCACTCAAAGACAGGAGGTCGCGGGCAGTAGCTAGTACGATATAATTAGAGATAAATAATAGTATAAAAAGTCTGGTTTTCCATCAAAAAACATTCATTCGAGAATTTACTTCAGTCGTATTATTTACTTTCCCTAATAAACACCATGTCACTGCGATGGGGATCGCGCATTCCCATCGTGGGTATTATGGACATTACCCCCCATAATGACGAGAGCCAATAAAGCTCTTATCAGGGGGAGGCCTGTTGGAAAAGTAAACTAAACCTTAAGTCAATGTCAGTCCGAGAACTGTGATTACGTCAGTCGAGTGACATTGACCTATGGTTGTCTCGCTCTAATGAGAGCGTCTCTTGCTCTGAATGGCTGTCCGTGTGTTATATTTACGAGAAATAAATCCACAATAATCTTTATAAACTCTTTGGTTTCACCCATAACCCATCAAGGCTTGCGTTCGTCACTGGGCTAATATAGGCTGTAGGTGATACAGGATGGGTTTTTGAAAGGGGAGTGTATCTGAAGGAATGCCAAACCTGTTGTATCTCCACATCGATATCCTGCTTCATCTCATGGTACAGCTGTTGCTGCAGCATCCCCAGAGATTCCTCCATTGGCTCCTCTTCGTACTCTTCCTGGTAATCCTCTTGGTACTCCTCGTCGATTTCCTCTTTTATGACTTGATCTGGATGTCAATAATTGATCTTAGTGGTAACTTGGGCGTCTGGGATTTTTTTGTCCTAGTAGTTTGGTGTCTATAACTACCGAGATAATTTATATCCCAGTCATTCTGTACAGAACTACTGGGAACAAGCGGATTTGGCTGTTTGGTGCAGAAGATTGTTTGAAAAGTCGATCCGAAAGGCGTGAAGTTTGGTAGATGTATAGATCAGACATCTAGCTATTTATCGGCAATTTTCAAATGGGATTGCGTATTTTTGAGCCGGGACTTGAAGAGAGAAAAAAATTACAATCGGATATGACCTTTAGTACCCAAGTTTTGACCTCTAATGGTCGCCAATCCAAGGTCAAGTCACAAAACCATAGGCAATTAATGAAAATGAAATTGATTGATGGAAGAGATAGGTACTAAAGGTCACATCCAATTGTAATATTTTCCAATTGTTATTCTGCTTTTCCGGTAGTTTTCTAACATCCTGTATGTGCTGAGAAGGTAGTTATAGTATAAAATAACCTTAGTTATCTTCCTAAGTTATATTTTACCTTGTTGTTGGATATCCTGCAGTATATCATGCTGCATCGCTATAGAAACCTCTAGGCCCTGTTGCATAGCCGCTTGCATCTCCGGAGTGACCGCCACGTGTATTTCCTGATGCGTGGGATGAACCGCCACCGCCACTTGTATTTCATGCTGCATAACTACTTGCACGTCGTTCTGCATTGCAACTTTAAAGAAAATAAATTGGTTTCAACCCAAATACAACACATACATGCAAAAGTTGGTAAAGTTTTTGGACACTGCCTAATATCATGCATGATTCATAATATTTCGCCAGGTATGGCATCATTTGTGGTGCGTATTCCAACTGAGAATATTTCGACCTTCACTAATGAAGAATTCTGGCCGAAGAATGTGCTGTTCAGGCGTTTTCGCGGACGTTTACCAGTCGCGGCACATAATATTGCGTGTCACACGTAGCTGACATTACGTGTTAGTAAATAAGTTTATTTTATGTATGTTCGTCTAAGGTATATATTTTTATATGGGCCGTAGTTTTAAGTTTTTTACATCCTGTGCTTGACCTGTGTTGCCTGAAATAAATGATTTACATATCTATTATCTATATTAATAATTTAGTACTGGTCTACGGTACACTCGAATGAAATGCACATCAAATTGAAGAGCGTCAAAAATTAGTCGATCCGAGTCGACAACTTATATGCGGAAAACTCGGATTATCGAGTATTTTTAATATAAAAATGCAAATAATTTGCTTCCTAATGGCGTTGCGAAGTAAACATGTCAAATGTCATCAATGTGTCAGTGTCACGTCATCACGTGTCACAGGTGACATAGATTTGTATTCCGTTCTCCATTGTCTTATATAATAGCCCGGCTACACGCCCAAACATTTGGGCACACGCTCTATCTTGCTTGCGCACACTGGTTTGCACAAGCAAGATGGAGAGTGTGGCCGGCCATCTTGCTTGCGTAAACGGTGTATGCGCAATCTGCATGCACAAATGTTTGAGCGTGTAGCCGGCTATTAGGCATATTTTTTTTACAAACTTCTTGCGTCTGAGATATGTGGGCATAGACCATAAATTGGGTGTACTTCCGTTTAGCCCATACCTCCGATCGATCTGAATTTTGGTACACATATGGATTTTGGCTCGCTAATTAAGAATATTATAGTCACAGTACCCGTAAATAATATTTTCAAGGTCCAATTGCTGAAAAATTGATTTTTTTAATGTTTTTCGCGTTTGTTGCAACAAACATGAACGATAGAGAAAAATGTTTCGAACGAAAGTTGTAGACGATAAAAAGATAAACATTTTTTATTCCATATGTTTTCCGCATAAACCCAGTTGTTTGGGAGAAAAATGGAAAAATAACATTAGAAATTTGGGGTGCACTTCTTTCAAATCGTTCTGCGATTCAAACCCTCTACAATTCAAACCCGGGGGTTTTTTTCTTTGAAGCAACGGCTAACCCAAACCCAGGTTAGCCCAAACCCGCCCAACTATTATTTTATTTTTCCAAATACACACTTTTTATATACATGTGTGTGCGTCCGGGCAAAATTTAAACTCTTCTTCGATTCAAACCCCGGGGTTTTTTTTCCTTTAAGTACCGGTTAGCCCACACCCGCCCGACAATTTTTTTATTTTCCGGGATATACACTGGGGATCACTGGAGAGTGCCGCCGTGGGGAGCCGCAGCGCGTAGCGGGTCATATATGTACATAGGTATATCGGAGCGTGCTAAACAAGCAGACTCAAAAAATTCAATATTTTGAAAAATATTGCGTGTTGTCAAAAATTATTTTAAGGGGGACTCTTAGGAACCCTAAAGGAATGTCTGTGCCAAAATTCAGATCGATCGGAGGTATGGGCTGAACGGAAGTTTATCCCATAAATTCCTAAATATACGTTTACAAAAAACATGCGAATTTGGCGCGGATATATATCACAAATGATATATATAGTAAGTACTTAGGCTTACTTACTACATATATAATTCGTTGAGAACCGATGACTACAGAAGTATCATTAACATTAGGTATATAAAAAAATTGTGGAATATTATTGTAAGGCTAGATTTTACCCTTTATTATTATTCCGAGAAGCAACGGTCACGGACACAAGTTGCGTCATCGACACCATCGGCGAATTGGAAAACGAATCTGTTTTTACCAGTAGCGTACAATCGTAACTCCCCGAGCTCCTTATACAATATTACTGTACGAAACTGATAAAACTATGTGTTTTTGTACTAACCAATTATTTATCGCATTACTTTGTGTTAAACTAAAACTGTTTTGACTGATCTAACAAACAAAATTAACGATTGTTATTTTTTATGTATTTTTTGTTTTACCATGATACTATCTTGTGTACAACATCAAAGATTCTCACCGCCGTCAGTCCCTGTACCTAGTATTTACAATTGAATCAATTGAGCTAACTGACGACTGTTGCAAACAATCTACAGGAAGCTCACCTGGTCCATATCAATACCAGTCGGACGTGTCCCCAAGTCGCTGGCTGCGTGAGTTTTATGTTGTGAGTTGTCATACCTTGCATCTCCTGTTGCATCGCAGCTTGCATTTCCTGTTGCATGGCGACTTGCATCTGTTGTTGCAACGCTACGTCCATCTCTTCCGCCATATCCCCGTCCTCGTCCATTTCTTGTGGCTCTTCCTTGATCTCTTGCTTTATAGAATGCATTACAATGACTTTTCCGTTTTGAAGGTATTCGGCTGTAGGGAAAAACAATGAGGTGTCAAACTCTTATTGACTCATGCATTTTCTTTTCTTTGTTCCTTTTCTTTTATGTTCTATCTTATGTTTCATCATTATATCAGCCCATAAACGTCCACTGCTGGTATAGGTCCCCCCATACGACGCCACAAATAGCGGTCCTGAGCTGCCTCCATCTATCGACTCTTTCTGCGACCACTACTGTCGTCGGTCCATCGAGTGGATGGTCTCCCAACACTCTGTTTCGCGTTGCATCATGGCCGCCACTCGAGAACCTTTACTCCCCAGCGGTTATCAGTTCTGCGAGCTATATGACCTGCATACTGCCACTTCAGCCTAATTATTCTGAGACCTATGTCGGTGACTTCTTCCACGGATTTCCGTATACCGGATTCTGCCACCTAGAGAAATACCAAGCATAGCTCTCTCCATAGCCCGCTGAGTAACTGTGAGTGTTCCACCTTAGGGCTCCGATTAAAAACACTTTCCCAAAAACATTCCTATTGATTTAATGTTTGTTTACCACAAGCATGCACTGGGTCTGGCGGTAGATGCGAGTAGTCCTCCATTTTAGGGCTGCCGATGTCCCCCATCGCAGGGCTCCCGTGTTCCACCTTAGGGCTCCGCGGGTCCTCCTCAGCTGATGGGTCCTCGTCGTATTCTTCCGCGGATAGTCCGTCTGATTCGAGCTCCTCTTTCATCTGACGCTCCTGTCTAAGAGATTTTATAAATTACTAATTCGATTATTCAATTGTCATTTACTCGTAAATTACAAAAACCAAGTTGTTTGTATTTTATCACTAGCTGCTGCCCGCGCCTTCGTCCGCGTTTTATCGGGATAAAAAATAACCTATATGTTAATCCAGGTCCCAAAGTATACCCTTACTAAATTTCAGCCCTAGCCTCTAATCGGTTCAGTAGTTTTGTGTGAAAGAGTAACAGATATCCATACATCCATCCTTACAAAGTTTGACATTTATAATATTAGTAGGTAGTATAGTAACACACGTTTACTTACGTAAGTACACATTATTAGATATACAGGTGTTTCTATAAATAAACTGATCCTCATACCTCCCACATTACATATTGTGAATATCATACACCTTCTTATAATGTGGTAACACCATCTGTTTACGAAGCGTTAGACCACCATTATACTTGAGACAGTGAATATATTCAATAAAATTATAATCCTACTGATATTCATAATATTTATTGTGATTTTATGGCCAAGATCTCGATATCCCTTTAAGCATACTTTCGCCCTACAGGTCCATGCCAATAACACTTCTAACTACAACCCTATCGTCAGAATGTGTCGTCAATACAATGATCTTTTAATTAATAATAGTGACAATATTGATATTTTTAACAATAGAATATTTAAATTTAAAAAATATATTGAAACCACGCTCATTAAGGAGAGTGGTTATATTTTTTGTAATTTTAATTCTTTATTTTGATGCTATTGTTTTACTGCTATTGTTTTACTCATTGATTGTTGTAATTGGATGCGGGCATGCGGGCAGCGCAAAATCGGTCATTGTGGAGATCCTTAGGGGAGGCCTATGTCCAGCAGTGGACGTCGATCGGCTGATATGATGATGATGATGATATTGTAATTTAATTTTAATGCATGCATTTAAACTAATTTAATATTTATATCCAATATTTGTGTACACTAACTGCTCTATATAAATGATGCTGTGTACACATATGTACTTAGGGATACAATCTACATCTTAATATCGTGTCTTTCTATTTTGTTATATTTTGATTGTGTTCCGTTTTGTGTGCCAAATAAATAAATATGCATACAGGTATTGTTCTTAGGTGAAGGTAGTCTTAGTGGGTACACAATGCATAAAAACCCGCGCAGGATGAAGTCGAAGTAGACGCGCATGCCGTCCGCTACTTCACGGACTAGGTTTAACTAATACTCACTGGTCCAGAAACTGTCCGCAGACCTGATGGTACTGCGCGAGCTCCGACTTATAGAGAAGGTTCCCGCGCAGGATGAAGTCGAAGTAGACGCGCATGCCGTCCGCTACTTCACGGACTAGGTTTAACTAATACTCACTGGTCCAGGAACTGTCCGCAGACCTGATGGTACTGCGCGAGCTCCGACTTATAGAGAAGGTTCCCGCGCAGGATGAAGTCGAAGTAGACGCGCATGCCGTCCGCTACTTCACGGACTAGGTTTAACTAATACTCACTGGTCCAGGAACTGTCCGCAGACCTGATGGTACTGCGCGAGCTCCGACTTATAGAGAAGGTTCCCGCGCAGGATGAAGTCGAAGTAGACGCGCATGCCGTCCGCTACTTCACGGACTAGGTTTAACTAATACTCACTGGTCCAGGAACTGTCCGCAGACCTGATGGTACTGCGCGAGCTCCGACTTATAGAGAAGGTTCCCGCGCAGGATGAAGTCGAAGTAGACGCGCATGCCGTCCGCTACTTCACGGACTAGGTTTAACTAATACTCACTGGTCCAGGAACTGTCCGCAGACCTGATGGTACTGCGCGAGCTCCGACTTATAGAGAAGGTTCCCGCGCAGGATGAAGTCGAAGTAGACGCGCATGCCGTCCGCTACTTCACGGACTAGGTTTAACTAATACTCACTGGTCCAGGAACTGTCCGCAGACCTGATGGTACTGCGCGAGCTCCGACTTATAGAGAAGGTTCCCGCGCAGGATGAAGTCGAAGTAGACGCGCATGCCGTCCGCTACTTCACGGACTAGGTTTAACCTAAGGAAGAGATACATGATTGTATTTTATTCATATAGAGTTCTATTCGCCTGTCGAGTACGAGAGAAATGGAGGCTTTGCCTTGTATGGGGACTTTACAGACTAATATAATGAAAATAAAAAAATTTTGTTATAAAGAACATTTGTGAAGATGCGAAGCCGCGAGCGAAGCGAGCCCCGCACACCCTTGCTTTACTTATTTGCAACTGACTTCAAGGAGGAGGTTCTCAAATCGACTGTTTTTTACGTGTGTTACGCGGTCATTCCGCCAATTATGGACCGATTTTGAAATACTTTCACTATTGTATAGAAAATGATCTCCATAACAATTTTATCCCCAGGGAATTAGTATTTACCCCGCAAAATTTAAAAACAGTGTAAAAATGGATTCGAAGTTGATTATTGGATTTGAAAACAATAAAATTATCATAATGACTGGTAACAAGTAGTTTCCATGGCAACAGACGTAAACAAGAGGTTTACTTAGAAAAACTAATTACAAAGTTGTCCAATTCGCGTAAAACGAAGGATGACCCATCCGATCTTTCGATGATCTTTTATGAAAATGATTGACATTTATTTGTTAAGAGATCCGAAACAAAATGTGTCATTTAGTGACGCGTCCCAAGCAACGCACTTTTGCACGTTCAGCAGTAAGGTTGTTCAGAGTTCGTTTCGTGCGATCCGTCAACCGAAACTTCTTTTTCGTGTTTCAATGTAGGCCTCCTTTCTTTCTTCGTTCCATCCACGTCTTCTCTCATCACATCAAAATAAATTAGACTCGAATTTCAACTAGATGTCGCCACTTAAAAAATTTGATCGCGCTATCGTAGTGTTCCGGTTGTAAAACTACTTCCAAACCAGTTCTCATTATTCAGGAATTTGAAGTCGGTTTATCGTTTTTTAAAACACGCCAAATTATTACTAGTGTGTAAGTACATTTCATCGCAGTGCAGCTCGCTTGCCGCACACCCGGCTCGCCGCGCTGTATGAGGGTGTGAGCTGGTTACCTGCGAGACACATCAGCCATGTCCGGTTTCTGCGGCGGTTCGTTCCTACAGCGAGGGGTGGCCCAGGCACCGGCGCGAGCGAACCACTTTACGAAGGACTCCAGGATCTGGGCAGCGCAAGGGGACGCAGGGAGCCGTGTCAGTCGGTTTCGTTTCACTATTAGGTGGTAGTCGAATGTTAGGCGGTCTCTGCGGAAAATATCAGAAAATAGTTATAAAATATGTTACGATACCAAAATTTTTTTTTTTCAATACAACGATTTTTTTCAAATAAGCAAAATTACTGAAATTATGGTAAATATCCCATTATTAATGACTTTAGTGTTATATACGTGTGGTGTATAACCATGATAGTTTCAACGTGACGATATTAAAACGCGGGGTATCGAAGCTAGGATAGAGTCGCGGAGTGACTCTCAAAAATTGACTCATGATCTTCAGTTCGGAATTAAGAAACACGAGGAGTCAGAGTCTATCTCGTACTTGATCTCTTACCGTAAAACAGCTGGCATAGTGATATGCGCGCGCCCCACCGGCACCAGCACATTCTCCGGCGAGCCGGCATCATCCCGCGCGTCCTCACTGGACTCCGAGGAGTCAGACTCCATCTCCTCCTTCATCTTTTCCTCCGGTGACTCTTGGCTGTTTTCTGCATCTGCTTCGACTGCGTCTCCTTGTGTTGGCTCTGCTTCGACGGTTGATTCTTCGCCTTCCGGTTCTGCGGGGCGTTATTGTTATTAGTGTCAATTCAGACGACAAAAACTTAACTTATTTGACCGCACTTAAAATTATGGCGTCCCTTCTAATTGATCGAAATTAAAAGGATGGTATAATGTTAGTGTAAATTTATTTTAGTTTCATATCATCAAGCTAACAACACTCTCCATTAAATCACCTTGCAAACAGTTTTAAAATCGGATAGGCAGTATCAGTGTCGCAGCCGCAGAGGAGTACTTAAAACGTCTTGTGCGTTCTGCAGAGCAGTGTGTACGACTCGCGCCACACTATGTGAAGGAGGCCCTGTACTGACACGCCCTGTACGATTGAAGCGAGCCGCACTCCCTCATGGCTCGTCGTGGTGCACTGTGCTGCTGCTCTAAAGGCTTGGCCAAACCAACGCGTTCAATTCGCGTCCGCGGTGGCGTGCACGGTGGCGATCAGTTGTTGCGTACGAACTTGTAGCGACGTGTTCACATCGAGGCGTCCTCTGTTTGGCCGCGGCGCGGCGTCCGGTGCAGCGTCTGAACGCGACGTCCGCTCGCGTCCACGATCAGTTGCTGCATGCAGAATTTGCGCGCAGCACGCAACGTAATCATTACAGATTTGAAGGGTTTTTATGATGTCGGATAAGACCAAAAACAGAATGTATTATCATCGAAATTCAAATTACCGTATACTTTACAACACGTCACATCCAGAATAATAACAAAAATACAAAAAGAATCGATTTTGGAAAAATACGAGAAAAATCAAGATTAAACGGTACCTAATAAAAATTATTATTTATTATATGACCTACGTTTTTATGTATTAAATTGTAGAAAGTGTTCAAGTACACTGAATGCATAGTTTTTACTTCTACGATTATTCTACGAAAGAACCAGGGACGCTAGTCGATTGCTTGTTTGGTGTGAACAGCTTCTGCACGCATATAGGACGCCATCGTGCACGCCACCGCTCTGACGCGAATTGAACGCGTTGGTTTGGCCAAGCCTTAAAGCACACAAGCGACGTGACTGCCTACCGGTTTTTGTTATTATAGTGCGTAACCCTCACCCTTGGGGTAATTTCGAAGTAGATGTAAGATAACCCAACCTGACAGGGTTTTAAGCATTGGGTACCCACTAAGACACCCTACACCTAAGAATAATCCTGTATGCATAAAAACACAAAAAATATTTGAATTAATGAATAGTTTTTTTGGGATATAAATTATTTTTTTAATTACCCGTTTATTTGTTGGAAAATAAGTATTACCATCAGGCTGAGTGCTGCTGGAGGAGCCATCGTCGCTGAGGCGGTGTCGCGATCGTTTGGCGGCGGGCCCGCCAGAGCTGGAGGTACCTTTCTTACGCTCGCGCCGATACAGGTACGCACCGCTGGGGAAAACACAGAATTATAGCATAACTAGCTAGTGCTGACGGCTTCGCACGCGTTATTTCAGAAAAAACATAATACATGCAAACTTAATGTAAAGAATAATGTTGTTATAATGTGAATTAAAAGCGAAGATGTTGGATTTGTGTTTGTTAAAAGAAGCAGGGTGAGTTTTTTTCTTTGAATTAGTTCCAGATCAGAAACATATTACGGGCTACGTTTTACCACAGAAAAACACGTGAGACGCCGCGGGCAAAAGCTTGTATGTATAAGTAGTAGTGGTAACTAGAGGTTCTAAATTAGTGAAGGCTGGCTGGAAGGCCCAAAAGGAGGCTTCCGGTAAACCGAAATGTTATGCTAAAAATAATATTGTATTCCACTTATTTGCTTTTATTTGCTGTTTGGTAGTTCGACTGTTATTTTTGGTCCATATTTTGTACTTATTATTTTAGAGGCCTTACTCAGGCGTCTAAATGAATTTATTTTTGGAATCAGAATATTAAATATAATAAAATATAACCAGGGACGAGGTAAAATCGTCCCTGAATAAAACAATTTTTGTTGTTTTATTTGGTACTTACTTCTCTGTCCACGACATGGCAATACTCGCGTTTTTCCGTGATAAAAAGTAAGACATATTGAGTTTATTTGGTAAACTTACTACTTTTTATACTATTTTCAACACTTTTTCATGAAAAAATACCTAGCTAGAATAATCTGCGTTACATGCCATAGTAGCGACTTGCGAATTTCTCGATTATTATCGAGCCAACATAGGCAGAAATTTTCAAGTCCCCATATTTTTGAGTCGACGATTGGCAGCTCTATCTGCCAAAAGTAACTGTGTCTATGAAATTCTTCATTCTATCATTCAGTCCACATTCACTCACCTCTAAAACCTCCACAAACTTTAAAGGGATACTACAAAACCTCTAAATAATTCGTGAACTTCATAGCCGTGCATGTACGCACGACTAGTTTCCTTATTTTAAACAGGGGGTCTACTCGGTAAATGATAATCTAAGTTTCTGATTCGTTTTCGAGCAAAACAAACTCTTATGTCGTTATGTCGCTTGCATAAGCTTAGCGTTTGCACGAAAACGGATTAGAAACTTCGATTTCGTTTTTACGAGTACGGGCCCTGGAAATAATAATAACTATGTTTATAGTATACAACTTGACTTGTCTAAGTGCTTATTTTGTAAGCCTAAAGATATAAAGTTATTGATTCTGATTCTGAATAAACGAGTAGACGGGGTATTGTTACTCTCTGTGAAACATAAATAAAGAAACGTCAAAGAGTGGCCAGAACTGGCCCACAATAGAGACTAAATGGAAGCAGGAAAGATACTTCTCTGTCCTGCTGTAAGACATAGGTAATTTAAATAAATAGAAGTGTATAACTAACATCTGAAGTTGTGACTTGTCAGCGAGATCGCGCTGCAGCTGGCGGTTCTCCTCCGTATCCTTCAGCACAAAGTCCTCGCCGACGCAGCGGTCCCAAGAGGAGTTCCACCCTTGGAAGTGAATCAGGTACTCGATGGTGCGCCGACCGCGCTTGTCTTTGTTCTCGATTACTTCTAGCACCTAAAGAATTAACGGAATGGAGTAAATCAATATTCATTTGGTTCTACATACTTTATAAACAAAATAAAAATGCTTTATTTACAGCATTTTTAATTTGGATTATTGATACCTATTGAAACGATGACACTACCGAAGCTTAACAAGCTGTGTGGTATGTCGGTTTTTATTACTGGCTGATACAAATTCGCATAATAATATGTACTCTTATTAATATAGTATATTTGAAGTTTGCTTTGTAATTTGTACAGTGAAAATAAACACAAGGCAAACGCAATAAGTCGTCATTAAAACGTCTACGTGCACTGACGCGACGACGCCGGAGGATTCTACAGGCAGAAAAAGTTAGGAAACTTTGTGTGCCTACCTATAATGTTTGGTTGATACTGTGCCAAACCTATCAACCTCCTTCAAAAATGAGGGTTTCTCAATATGGCTGTTGGTAGGTATATTTTTATCAAGTAACATATTCCGGTTTTATTCGATATCTTCGCCAATTCTTATCCAATTTTGATAATTCTTCGATTTTGTATAAAGAATCATCCCGACGACGTGGTCTTAAGGTGGTCCGAATAAGTTTAATTCTTGACGGATACAGTTTGTCCCGTAAAACTTAAAGTTAAACTTAGAGGAATATTTTGATTTTTATAAAAAAACGCATAAAATTATTAAATGGTAATTTCCTCTATGAAGATAAACTCACAGCGGGGCCACCAGTCCTGATCTCCATCTGATCAGAGTAGGTCAAGCACCGGTTCCTATGCCGAGACCGCCGAGGATTCCTCACCCTTACAGCCCACATCACCTCCTCCTCTACCTCAGCCAGGTAATCTAACACTTTCACCGATACTGCAGCACCGTCGTCGTTGAACCAAATGTCGAAGAAACGGGTTGTCGTCTGCTCTAATGTGCGGTGACGGTAAGACATGTTAACGGAATGTGTTATGTGTTGATGCTAGCCTACTCTGGTGAAAGTTGGGTGCCGTCTGCGCGCATGCCTCATGACCTGACCTGCGTACTGCAGCTGCATACTATTTCTAGGTATGCTAGAGTGTAGATCTATAGATGGACTCGCTCAACGAAAGTACCTTTGGACAACACCCTGCGTGCTGTGAAGTATAAAAACACACTGTTGGTGTTTTTTGATTCACAAGTTTGAGAGACGATTAAACAGATTATCACAATAATAAGCATGTCGTTGGTGACGTATCGCATGAGATTCGTCTTTAGAATTAATCAGAATTTCACGCAATAACCAACGGCCGGGCGGGGTCGTTTCGATCTACATATCTAAATATAAGTTATCTACTAGTTGACATTTTTCTTTTCTGAATTTATCGTTTTCGTTTCCCAGGGTCGGGGTAACCTTATCTGTGGCCCTGTATTGTATGCACTATGTAGGTGTAAACTGGGCATGGTATGGTCCAATTTTCGACGGCAACAAGACTGCTTAAATATAATATTATTGTTGTAATCCCGCCTCCATTCCATGACTAAGAAATTTCCATGAACTGGACACTGGCAGAAAAGTGTCAAACTAGACACATATTGCCAATAACAAAGAATTCAAGTCAAAAGGTACGCGATTAAATACCCAATAAATAAAATCTTTAAAACGTCACTATGTTTGTCAAACTCTTCTTTAAAAATAGCGAAAAATACAGAGATCTACTGTGTGAGCTCTTAATAATGATTGTTGGTTATCAAAATGTTAAATGCCAAAGGATGTATTTACTCATCACAAAGGAATAATAGTGGAGAGTAATAATTAATGCTGCTCTTATAGCAAATTCTGATCAAAAGATAAAAGACAAATTTGATGTATTTATCTCTCATCATTGTGCCAAATTGATTTGATCTGAATTAAGGTTTTAAATAAGTCTGCAGTAGCATAAGCTAAACCACTTGGTTAATATAAATTGACAAAATCAGCTGTTAGACCATAGGATACAACAGGGCTTCAAAATTTTAAGCCTCATTCTGGTGTGAGCTTCTATTAAGTTTTTAATAAATAAATGTCTAGTTAATGTAATCTCTAACATTTTTTTTTGTTTTTTTATTATATATATATATATATATATATAAAAAAAAATGGTGTACATGATAATGTACACCAACACAAACAAGGTTTGTAGTTAACTGGCTCGCATTCATAATGTGTCCAATAGTAGGGTGTACTCATTTTGACACAAATTCAAAATGTTCAGTGTTGTTATATCGTAAGCTATGCTAAACCTATGCTATATCTTATCAAATTCATCCAAGTCAGCAAAGATTAATTACTAGTGAAATTGTTCCTCTACAAAGTCTGGAAGCATACATGAATTAGCAGCAAATTCCAATAATCAATCTTACTCTTAGATGTGTCAACACTACTTATTGTTGGATATAAAAAATAACAGTGGGCGGGGCACACCCAGGTTACAAAAGAAAATTGTAGATAGTGTTGATATTTTATTATAGAGTTTCTAATGCATTTAAATAATAACTAGCAAAAAGTTCTAGTAAGGAGTGTGTATTTGGTTAATTATTTGAGATTCTTCATTACTTCAAAGCATGAAAACAGCTCATTTTTTTTTACAAGGGTGGTTTCTAAAAAAACTGGTCTGTATTCGGAGAGGTCTTTGCCCTGTCATTTTGAGAAAAATGTGCATGTATAAGGGACAATACATACCAGTTTTTCTATAATATTTTTCAATTTAATGCTGCTATATTTTATTTCATCTTTCTAATATTGGTGGTAAGTATTCAGTAAAATAGATGATTATTGCTGATAACTGATAAAGATCAAAGTTTTCTTTGTCCGCATTACGCGGGGTGGGGGAGGAAGCCGGTCGCCCCACCCAAACAACGCCCTGCTGCCGCCCATGCCATAACAAGTTAACAAACTTTATTGTTGATCTCATTAGGTTATATTGTACAACTATTAATTGATTATGCAATTTTACATAAAGGAGGGCCAGAGAATCCTTACCTTGGAATCGTAAAGCACTTTGGCCTTTGTTGGATCCGGTTCGTAGCATAAAACCCGCTCCCCCTCGGTAAATTTGTACCGGACTCCTCTCGTCGAAACCATTGCAAAACACCTTCCACAATCAATAAAAACTACATATAATGAATCAAGAACGATCGCGTTATGTAAAACTTTTTGTAAATTGCTTCTAATTGCTAAAAAAGTCCAAAAATACGTAAAAAAATATTCGAGTACTTCCGAAAGTTTACGACTCTTTTATTTTTTAGTGAGTGATTTTAAAATACCATTTATTTGTTACGATTAAAAATTTCAAACGTATTGCAGTAAATGGGACTATCCGGGACACGCCTTCCCAAAGAGTGTCTCTTGCCGCTTATTTCAGAAAATAATATTTTGTTTGGGCGTCGGCCCCTGTTTGTTTTGACTTTTGGCTACGCCGCTACGATGAACGAATAACTGAAAGTAAATGGTTTTTGGAATAATGACTTTATTGTAAGCTGTGAAAGTCGAAAATGTAATGTACAGTTTTGACATTGACAGCACAGGGAAACCATAGACTCAATTGTATTTCGTTTCGTTTCTCAGTAACGTACTTAAGCATAACGTGTTTCATACATCATAAATAACATATTAATACATCGTCGTCGTCTTGTCGTGGAGCTATGTCGTCGTCGTCATGGACGGTGATTTCGTTCGTCCAAAGTATTCATAATCATCTTTGTCGTTTAGGTCTAATGGTCTATTCTTTAGTAACTTCGACGTAAGTACCAAATATTTAAAAAAGGCTTGAATTAAATAAATACCTACACTATTTATGATATTTATGTACCTAACTCTGGGAGAAGATGTAAAAGTAAAAATATTTTATGTGCCAGACCAGGTGAGTAATATACCTACAGCAAATAAACCTTAAATTAAATTAAATTAAAATATTTTATTTCGAATAACAAGATCAAGATCCTTAAGACGAAGTGAGCTCGGTTTTGCGAGACAAGGACGAGCGGACACCGCGTGGGCGAGAAAGGAAGGCAAGAGCCAGGGAAACGCCCCGGCCCGCGTGCATATTCACCGATTTTTATTTTTAAATTTGGTTTTGCTCTGAAATTATACTCTTTCGCAATAAAATAATACCGATAATACCATAATCCTCTAAAAGTATTTAATCACCAAAATGAAACTGATTTTTCCGTAACTAGGAGTATCTTTGGAATAATGAAGATTTACTTTAGATGGTAGCTCATTTATTGACAAAGAAAATAACAATCAAATAATATAAAGAAATTAAACTAGTATTTACAATTGAAACAATTGAGCTAACTGCAGACTGTTGCAAACAATCTACAGATAGCTCAACTGGTCCATATCAATACCAGTCGGAAGCGTCCCCAAGACGCTGGCTGCATTGCCCCGCTGTATGGCAATGCTAATGCGCTGCGCCAGATACTCACCAGCTCTCGGGTCACGCGTCGCTTCGACCAGGCGCTCAGATAATTTTTTGAAAACCCGGAGAGCCTCGGTACCCCACGGACCTAGGGTCTCGACTCCAAGGGGAGCAAATGCGTAGGCTCTGTCGAGACCTGCATATTTGCGCCTCTTGAGATCCTCGGCCAAATCTGCCGCCGAACCAGCCCTCACGGATGTCCTTGAAAGATGGGAAGGCGCAAGTGTGTCGACACATGTAGCGTCCCACACAATAGGCCTGCCCAGCTCCCAAGGGACTAAAGTCATGCCGTCGGGCCTCTTACCATCGTCACGCAACAGACCATTCGGTTCGAGAATAAGATTGAATGATGAATTCAATGATTTCTTGCCTTAAAATTTATTTTTCGTACAGTCAAAACGTGGGTTTCGGGACTCACTTCATTTTAAATAAAAAGAAAAACTGACAAAATCGAACTCCACTCAGCATAGGCTATGGTAGAGCACACTATAACATAGCTGTTTCGGACGGTTACCAGGATTGCCTGATACGCCCTGGGAAAGTATCCCACTAAGGTTCGACGTGCGTTCCTTTCCCCTTCCTGGCTGGTAGACGCACGCCGCCACGCACCCCTGAATGCGTAAGTGTGGGTACGCCGACCTGATGACCTTCGGGAACCTCGACTCGAAGAAAATGAAAGGCAGCGATTTTCTGGTCTGGATCCTAGGCTTCGGCTCGTTCCTATTCTCCCTACCACTACTTGCTGTGTTCCTTTCACTTCTTGCCTCTTCGGTGGCTGAGCTGCGACTAACTGCCCGGCTTTTTTTTTTTTTTTTTTTCGAATGGATTATAATGCTGTTGACCGCAGATGGCCATGACAGCGTTACCGGACTTTTGGCGGGCGCAGAGGGCGCCTCGCCGGTAAAATTAGGTTGGGGCGACACGCACAAGGGCCACCACTTAGGTGCGAGCCTCGGCTTGGGCTGTCGCCAGATGCTACACAAGAGGGTAATGGAGGTTTCGCCTAGGTGCACGAATGCACCTAAGGGCGGAAGCGGGGAATTCTTCGACCCCGCATCCGGCGGGGTCGGTTTTTGGTCGGTTGTGTAGTGTGCGGAAGCGAATTGGTTGCCGTCACCTCCGGGTTAGCGGCGGTGATTGGGTCAACGGGGTCACCGAGAACGTGTCTCGGTCTACGGAGGAGAGAACTCGTGGGAGGGTCGTCAATGGGATAATCGGGCATGGTGGATATAAGGGGATTGAAATGTTCCGAGGCCTTTTCATAATGACGCTGTGAGGCAGCCTTTATGAAGTGGGCAACGGACTCGAGATTAAGATCGCGATGGAGATCTTTATTGCGCATGTAGAACGGACAGCCCGTGACTTTGCGCAGAAATCGGTTTTGGACAACCTGGAGGTGGCGAACATTGGCCGAGTGGCCAAATACCACAGAGGAGTACGTCATGACAGGACGTATGACCGATTTGTAAAGTGTACTAACTGCCCGGCAAGAAACGCGCCGTATATTTATATGGTCGCGCCTTACCGGCAAGACGACGACTTATTTTTACTCGAACTTTCTAGCTGTTTTTTACTTGAGCCGAACCCTTTGATCTTTATTTATTCATTATTCTTTCACAGAATCCTTACATATTATATACTTTTTTAGATAGGGAATTATGCCCTTTACCTTATAAAATAATAATATTCAAATATTTACGTACAAATAAAAAGTTTCTAGAACAAAAACTTACAAAAAACTACAGTTCGGAACGTTTTCCTTACACAAATCTTAAAATATCTCTAAAACTAATAATTCGATTTACATCATTCAAACGGAAAATTAATCCTTAAGCTTAGACCTTTCTAAAAACATCAATTTCACAACAAAATATCTACAAACGAAAACAATATAAATGCAAATATCGTAAATCCTAAGTGAAAATTGACATCTATCTAGTTTAGAGATATTACTATGAAATAAACCTTTCTAATTACAATTAATCGACGTAATCTGTCTTACATAAGGGTTTTATCGCCGACAATAGCGCTGGTCTTCCGTGGAGACCGTGGTGCGTAAGGTGGCCTTATACATAGGTACTTAAAAACAAAGAACAAAATTAATACATAATAAACGTATGTAAATTTAAATTTTAAAAACGCTTCAGCTTCGTACGCCTCGGTTGCATGTGTAGGTGTCCCCTTAGATTATATTCTTTTCGATAATTAGATAGGTGAATACATATTCGTAAGGAAGTACCCAGGCATTTATTTATCATCTAGCAAGCTAGAACCAATAACTTGGGTTATTTAATTAGGCAAGTTCCAGTTAGTGAGATATGAGAGGAGGCATGCGCGTAGATCACGATTCACGACTCAACGAACGACACCGAATTAAACAGTCTCTAAGGTCAGAAGGTTAAAGTTATACCTAAAGGTCTGGGAACGTCCTATTGACATTTTGAAGCCACCTTTTACTGTGGCTTAGGTATACATGGTGTATCTAGACTTCACTTACAGATAATACCTAGGTAGTTAGTAGGTACCTACCTACTTTATCCTCCTTACAAAAAAGGATAACTATTTAAGCAAGATCGCAGCTAGTATCATGTCTGTGAGCTAGATACATTATATATGTTCCTACATATTGTGGTTAAGTACGTATCTGTTCTGTATTATTACCTAGGTAGGTAGTAATTTACTACAAAGTACATCGAAGAAGGTCTTATTTGTACTTTGTGGTTGCCTGCTTCCGTTCGCACTTCATGTATGTCTAAATATTGTCTAATGTTCTAAACATATATACGAGCTTCTGCCTCGGCATCCGCTTTTTCGGAATAAAAAGAAACCTATGTCCTTCTCCGGAATATCGTTTCCGTTCGTGCCATTCATAGGTAACAGACAGCGGTTACCTTTTCACGCCTAAGCGGCTGCACCCATAAACAGGACGTCACTTATGAAGGTAGTTTTACCTACACCCTTTTTACGAAATTCAGTAGGCAGCTAAAGAAGTTGTATTTACAAAACACTGGTAGAACTTCTGAGACAAAAGCGAAAGTAATTCTGTGTGTACTGTACCTATGAATCTATGATGAATGATCATGTCGCTTATAATATTCTACAGAGACGTCCTGTTTATCGGTTATTATTATTTTAATTAAAATGTATTGAAATTTTCATTAATAATTTATTCCACCTAACATTATAAACCTAATACAAAAATTTTACATTGAGAATAATGCGAAACTTTGTACAATTCGTTTCCTAAGTTTTGGTAGTCGTTTAGTGGTGGTAAGCGGGAGCGGAGTGGTAGACGGGAGCCGCAGAGTGGTAGACGGGGGCAGCCTGTTGATAGACAGGGGCAGCCTGCTGGTAGACGGGGGCAGAGTAGGCCAGCTTGGCGACTGGGGCGGAGTGGTAGACGGGAGCAGAGTGCACCACGGGAGCGGCGGCGTAGGCCACGGGTGCGGCAACCTTGGCGACGTGAGCGAGAGGCTCGTTGTGCACGACAGCGTTGAATCCGTTGTGCGCGTCAGCGGTGTAGTCCACGGTGCGCTTGGTGCCATCAGGGTCCACTACGGAGTAGGAGCCCTTCACGACGTCGCCGTCGCGTGTCTCGTGCTGCGACTTGGAGTCCCCGGTGTGTCCGTCCTGTACGTCGTACGAGAAGCTGTACTGCGGGTGCGAGTTGTACTCCTCGACGGCCACCTTGGCGAGGGGTGCGGCGTAGCTGACGGGGGCCGCGTGGTAGGCCACGGGGGCTGAGTGGTAGGCCACAGGGGCCGAGTGGTAGGCCACAGGGGCTGCGGGCAGGAGCCCGGCGCTGGCCGCCGCCATCAATCCGCAGAATACGACGAACTGTAAACAAACACACATTAGGACACTGCACTTCACGTCACAGGATTCTCGCAATCACTTAATGTAGGTCCGCGTACCTTGAATGCCATTTTGTGGAGTGGGTTGGTAGTTGAATGATGCCTGGTGAGGAGTGCTTGGAGCTTTTATACCGGTGGCGGGGGCACACCCTTTCACTCTCGCGAAGTCTCGCGACGTCGCGCGGCCGTGAGATGAGCCCCCGGGCTAAAAAGCTCCCGAAGTTCGGAGGCTTTCAATGCTCGTTTGAACTTGTAATTGAATACGTACTCTATATAATGTTTGGACCAGTTTATTGTTATGTAATGATTAGACTGTGTCTACGAAGGTAGGTACACCTTTTGCTCGTGATTTTGCAAAACTTTTTTTTTTATAGTCAATAGACCTTCGTTTGCCCCAATCTCACCTGATGGAAAGTGACGATGTGGCTGACGGTGTATCACGAAGGTTTAGAAGACACCTATTCACTCTTGTCTTGAAGAGACCCAGATTGTAATGATGTACGTGTTTCTACCCGTAGATCGACAGCGTGTTTTGTCAATAGAAACAATCGTAAGTCTATGGTTTGGTCCGAAGATAGCCGATTTCAATTCATCATCATCGTTGTCTCAACCAAGACGTCCACGTCCAATGCTGGACATAGGGCCCCATTGATCAACTCGATGGCTGGTCCTGCGCTATCCGCATCCAGTTTGTTATCGTATCTACCAAGTTATGTCAAATATCAACATTTATAAATTATATATATATATATAATGCATTTTATATAAAATAAATTAAAAAAATTAATCTGTAATTAATTATGTACCTGCACCTAGGTAGATAATGAAGACGGTCAGCTTGTCCTATCCTTCCTACTAATATTATGTCAAAGTTTGTATGGATGGATGCATGGATATTTGTTACTCTTTCACGCAAAAACTACAGAACCGATTAGGCTCAAATTTGGTATGGGTATAGTTTGGGACCTGGAATAACATATAGGCTATTGCACACACGCAAACATTAGGCTATATATAACTGTGCCGAAATATTGGAGAACTCAAAACTCAAATCATGGTAAATAACTCGTTAGTAACTTTAGGGTCAAACAAATAACCACTTCCACTAATTAAACAATCAACAAGTTAGAAATAAAAAGCTACAATAGGAATTCATAACAACTAACAAATTAACACTTGCAATCTCTCCCTCTCTTCCCAGCTAGTTATCCCATACGGTGTGGGGTAAGCTTTCCTAATTGGTTTCCCCCACTTCGCTCTATCCTCGATGACGACGTCGTGTTGTCTTCGGAAGCTTGACCTCTCTCATGTCCTTTAACAGTACATCCTCCCATCGTGTCCTAGGTCTCTCTCTGGACCTTTGCCCTGGGATGGAAAGCGGTAATGTTAAATTCCCTACATAATCAAGCGGCCCTCTCTTCACGTGCCCACAATCGCAGCCTACTCTCCTGCATTTTGTCGACGATGTCGCGCTAGCCCAGCTTCCTCGCACGTACTCGTTACGGATTTTGTCGAACCTAGTGACGCCTCAGTATCTTCATTAAATTATCTCTTCAGATCAAATAAAACAATTAAAAATGACATATTTCTATTCATATTAAATAAACAACTACATCCCTTGGGTAAAGGAAATCAACCTCTAGACTTCTTAATTGAAGGAAGGCACAACCATTCTACCTTGACTTTTGGCAATGTTTTATCTTAAAAGCTCGCAAATACCAGGTACTAATTTGTAATGAAGATAAAGTAGGGTTAAAGTGTATGTAAGTACACTTTGTTTTAGACACAAATCCCCGGCTTCGCACGGGTATATCTCAAAGGGCACATACTCGTAAACACATACTCGTAGATACATATATCTCAAAGGGATTAATTAGGCAGCGTTATCGATGAAAGCTCCAAGGGGACTTGACTTTTTCAGACACTTCAAACAATTATCGTTATATTTTAACCAATTTACACAAAACCTTGACAAATTATATACCTAAACCTCCCGCATGAATCACTCTATCACTTGGTATATGTATGAAAATCCGTTCTGTAGTTCTTGAGTTTATCGCGAACATATAGACAGACAGACACGACGGAGGACTTTGTTTTATGCATATTTGCAGCAATATAATAATTATAGATATTATATATTGCTGCAAACTATAAAATATGTATAGGTACTATAGTACCTATCCTAAACCTGGGGTGGGCAGGCTACTTTAGGTACTATATCTCGGAAAAACGTGTGCGAAGGCCCGAGCAAAAGCTTGTATCATAGACGTATCTATAATATAGTGTAGAAAACAGCTCGTGTAGAAGACCTCCTTGTTTTAAATAGAGCTTCCTTATGATAAGGTATTTAGTAATAAGCTTCTGCGCGCGGTTTCGTACGGCTTATCTGTTAAGTACCTATTTAGCCTGAAGAGGCGACAGACGTCCAAACATGGAAATATCCATCATAATTCTAATTAATGCATGAAACCAATCTTGCGCATTTATGTTTTGTACGATAATCGTGATAAGTGTGACTCTACTTATGTAGAGTTCTTCTACTCTCTTTGCGCGTGGTATTGTAAGGAAGCATTAACACTACCTGATCTATGTAAAGTAAAGTAAAGTAAAGTAAAGTATCGTTTATTGCATGAAATACATGTAGGTACAGGTGTTTTTAGGTCTATAAGTATGTGTCAATGTATTCCTACCTTTACGGTGTGCAATATCTTTGTACAAATAACAAAAATCAAATAAACTTGGCTAACAATAAAATAAAACTGGAATTGAGACTAATGCTGAAAGCAACTTAAGAATAACGAATGTCATGAAGCAGAAAAATCTTTGTCAATTAAAAATTCATTTATAGCATAATAGCATTTAGTTGAAAGAATGGTTTTTAACTTTCTCTGAAACTCCATATTCGGCAGCAGTCTTATAGATTGTGGTAATTTATTATATATGGAGGGTGCCATAGCAAAGATACTTTTGCCCATCATTGTGGTTTTTACTTTTATATGACAGACTTTATTGTTGTCGCGCCTATTGCGCACAACGAAATCCGAAGGTCGGCCGAAGAGATTTTGATTATTTCTGACAAACATAGCTGTCTCTAAAATATACAGTGATGGTAGAGTCAAAATTTTATACTTAAGGAAAAAGGGTTTACATGTGTCAGTTACTTTAAGGTGAAACATGGTTCTGATGCAGCGCTTCTGATATTTAAAGACTTTTAAAACATCTGTCGAATTCCCCCAAAACATTATTGCATATCTAATATTAGAAGCAATTATACCATGATAAGCAATTAGCAAGGTATCTATATCGACAATTGGTGCTAATTTGTAGAGGACATATGCTGAGCTGTTGATTTTCTTACAAAGAGCTTCTACGTGTGATTTCCAATTTAGTTTCTTATCAATATACACGCCCAGAAATTTTGTATTATCCACCTCTTCGATTTCGTTATTGTTGTAATTAATGTCAATTGTTTTTGCAGATGCATTATCGCGTTGTCTAAAGTGTATGATCTTTGTCTTGTTTATGTTAATTTTAAGGTTATTATTATTTAACCAGTCTATAATTGAAGTCAAAGCTAATTTAATATCATCTTTATAAGTGTCAATGTTATTACAAGCTACAGTAACCGTGCTATCATCAGCGAATAGTGATACTGGGTGAGTGGTTGCCATTGGAAGGTGTCTCATGAATCTATTGAATACGAGTACTTAATTACAATAGGTATAAAACTCTTTATTGTACTCAACAAAGTTAAATAAAAACAAAGTTACAAAACAAAGTTAAATAAAAAACATTGACACTAACATGAACAAGTATAATGGGCGGCTTTATCGGTTTGAAGGGTTTGAAGGCGCAGCTCTACCATGTCTGTGGTTTGAAGCTTGCGAGGTTCAATGAGGATAAAACCACGCGAGGTTCTGCCTTTGGACCTAAGATCAAGCAGCCTACTTTCCCTATACTACCTCTTTGCTTTGGACCTAAGATCTAGCAGCCTACATTTTGCTTTGGACTGACGAAATTCTGTCCTTTCTAATGCTTCGAACAAATTCTTCTATATTCTCATGATAATATCGCAACTTCGTAAGCTATAAGGATTGCGAATTAGTATATTAAAGTAAACGGCGGATCAGGAAAAATATTTAATCGGCTATTACACGTCCACTCTACAACACTTTCGTCGGATAAGCATCGGCGCGTGAGCTGTGGCTTAATGTCAAGGTGGGTGCTACCTATTGTTCAAACGAATTGTCGGCCCATGGCCCAGGCTCATGTGCCATAGGTATAGTATAGAGAGGTACCACCTACCTACATCTAGACGTGGTACACTGACCGTGACTGACTGCCGTAAAGGCGGATCTGAATAATCTTTAATTATGTTAATTATAATCGCGAAAGTTTAAATAGTTTGGTTCTTATTTTTCTTTAAATACAACTACACACACACTAAAAGTGAAAAATAAAACTGGACAATTCACACAGCATTGTCCAGTCCCAAGCTAAGCAGAGATTGTGTTATGGGTACTAGATAACTGATATACTTAATATAATATATTACATATAGATATTTTTTATTATATATAGAAAACAACCAGAACACCCTGAACAAATATTTGCAGGTCGTACAAACATTAGGCCAAGGCGGGAATCGAACTCGCAACCTCCTGCGTCAGGCAGACCTTCGCCCACCGCGCCACAGAGGTCGTCAAAGGAAAGTTTAATATTGTTTTACTTTAATTTCCCAATGTTCCAACTTTATCTACACCGTACCCGACAAAAAAATCTACACTAAACACAATAATTAACAATAAAATAACAATCAAATAATATGAACTAATTAAACTAGTAATTACAATTGAAACAATTGAGCTAACTGCAGACAACAATCTACAGGTAGCTCAACTGGTCCATATCAATACCAGTCGGAAGCGTCCCCAAGTCGCTGGCTGCATTGCCCCGCTGTATGGCAATGCTAATGCGCTGCGCTAGATACTCACCAGCTATTAACATAATAGACATTATCGAAAGTTTAAAGAAAAAAGGTATAAACAGTAGGTACATACACCCGTGAATATGAGAGGATGCCCTTGGACTACATTCGGATAACGAGTTGACATCTAGATATTACGTGGGAATCATAAAATACCAACAATTATACCTACCTTATACACACCTGTGTGTATGGACGAACGAATATGATCGGACAGTCAGGGTCAATACATTGTCTCTGTGGCGTGCGAAGGTCCGCCGCGTCAAGAGTTTGCGGGTTCGATTCCCGCCTTGGACAAATGTTTTTACGATCTTCAAATATTCGTTCGGTTGGTTTTTTATTATTATAGCTTTGAACAGCTCCTTACATCTGGTTATCGAATAAAACTTTTAAAATTATTTGTTCACTAGCTGCTGCTCGCGCCTTCGCCCGCTTTTTATTGGTATAAAAAATTGCCTAGGTATATGTTATTCTAGGTCCCAAACTATACCCATACCAAATTTCAGCGCAATCAGTTCAGCAGTTTTTGCGTGAATGAGGAACAAACATCCATAAATCTAAACTTTGACATTTATAAAATTACTAGGATGTTATTTATTCATATAAAAATACTTGGAGTTTTTTTAAACAGATGTCGGTCGTTTTGCTTGCAACTATGCATCATCATTTGAATGATCTCTTCAAGAAGTAGGACCTTACTTCAATGTCTTAAAAACACTTCACCGACTTTTGTTACATATTTCGTGCGAAATTAATCAGAATAATACATACAAGGTGTCCATATATTTATTGAACACACTTGTTTGTTACAATTTTGACACATTTATCGTATTCATATGTGTTTCGCATACTGTTCTAGATTTTGAGTTCGAAGAAATATTGTTGAGGAAAGCGTTTAGGTCTGAGGTGTTTGAGACTTGAATACTAATTAGCTTTTTAGTTAAGCCGTGCGAATATTTTGTAGAAAAGGTATACTTTTTCTACTGCCTGCCGTTTTACAATCAGGGCTCCGTTTTCAAAAGGCAAAACGGTAGGCATCTGCATTTAATATCGCCCGCAGGCAACTGCTTGCATTGTAAAACGATCCTCCAGTCAAAACTTGGGACACTTTAAAGATTATTTTAACGATATTTAATCCGAACTGCAGTGCAACATGAGATTTCCGTAATAGGCTTCCTGGTACGACTTTTCGGTTGAAAAGACTTCAACGCGCTCGTAGCTGGATCGAATTGTGCACATTTTCCCTTTGAACGTATATTTTTATTCCGTTTCATTCCATCCCTGAATTAAAAATATATAAATTTTCTATTGATCGTAGAGATCGTGAGGTACCTCAGTACGATTTCTTCAAGTGCTGTTCGCCATTTTTGTTACAGTGTTGTGGTCGGTCTAGCACGCACTGCGATTAAACGCGAGCGGTTTAGGAATAAATATGTAGCTGAAAACTCCAAACCGCGTTCAAACACGCACTGCAGCTGGCATATTGCTTAATTTTATTTTTTAGATTTCTGGCGAACAGCGTCTGTTGTTGCTTTGGTTTTAAAATAAAAACCGAATGCGGTTAATGCTGGACGTGCGCCGCCATACTACTAAGGGACACAAAAAAATCACGCTTTTAGAACCCGCGAAGCAAAGGTAGCAAGTTACGTTTTTAAAATCAGTCACTGAAAAATCGATAATGTGTGCGCTGATATAAATAGTTGTAATCCTAGTGTCTAGTCTAGATAAACCTTACGTAGGTAGTATTTAAGATGCTATTAACTGAAAAGTGAAAAAAAAGTTGATTAAATAAATATATCTACATATCTACGTTATATTTTTTTGCAGTTTCAGACCTACGATTAAACGCATGCTTTTAATTGCAGTGTGTGCTAGGCCATCCATTGTCCTGTTAAAATCATGACATTCTTTAACCCGACATTTCAACAGGTAGTGACAATTTAGTTCACATTCGTCAGAAATCTAATCCCAATTTCCTTACGATAGCCTTGTATTGTATTACTTTAGCTAGCAAAAACGTATTATTTATTATTCATACTATTGAACTTGGAAGAGACGAGCTATATACCAATGATGCCAACGTACCTGCCTCGGAATAGACAAAAGAATCCACTCAAAATTCACTCAAGATTTCTACTAACATAATAAAGGCGAAAACTTGTGCCTTTGTGAAGATGTTTAGCCAAAGACACCATCAAAACTACTGAGTGGATCGAGCTGAAATTTTGCAACCATAATGATATGGACCTGGAATTTTTTATTTAAAATTTGCATGCAAAATGCCGGGCATAAGTTAATTATAACTATAGTAAAGCGAATAAGTAGCAGAAGCGATGTCGCGTCGAACTCTTACAATCTGCGCACTGGTTGTGTTGTGCAACAGTTGGCAACCTTGTGAAGGACGCGCGTGCGCAGCCTGGGAAAACACCGGCATGCCACGCATTTTCATCAGCTGAATCATTTCTATACATCATAAAATTCTAGGTCTATGGATTATGGGTGTATATTCGTTGAAAATTCCATATTTTTTTATTGAAAATGGTAAAGAGCCTCCACCTCACGTAAGAAACTAAAGATTTGGCCTAAGATCGCGCACCTACCCTGAAGGAAAATAATATCTCGACATTTGAAAACTCCGATCGTATAGTCTGTATCTAATACGAATAATTGTACTTTATATTTTGTTATTATAGTATGTGGGTAAGCGGTGTAAATTCAAAGAAATGAAGTCGAAGTTGAATTTTTTTTGACGTATTATGGTCCTTTTTTATTTCAGTTTACTTTTTATGTACATGTAGGATGCAAAATACCCTTTCAGCTTACCTAAGGTATACCTAATTCATTTGACTGTCACACTGTCACTGTATGCTATACAGTGTGATTGTCAAATGTTACAAATTAGTTTAGACAATTTTCAGAAATTTTATTAAAAATTAAATGTGCAGTTAGAGCAATTTTGAATGTTTAGTGATATGTTTTTCCCGGGCAATTTTATTTCGGTTCTCTGTGATTGGGATGTGATAATAGTTTGAGTTGATTGTTGTGGAGTAAAAGTTGGAGAGACTCGACTCATGCTTGAGTTTCCTGCATTATTAATATCTGAGTGCGGCTTCAGCTGAGTTGACATAAAAATCCAATCCCGCGATGTAGATGCTTGGGGTTCTGTAATGTTTGGTAGAATATTGATTCCTTCCGTAATCCGCTGCGTGACGTGATACTTGTTTTGTATAGAGTCCTCTATATAACCTTCAGCCACTTGATCGGACCTCCATCCACCGTGCCGTTTTAATGTCGTTTTAATATTCGCACCAGAGTCCGCCAACAGAGTCGCGGATGTTCTGCGGAAACAATGGCCCGTGTAGAGTTCCGGATTTGGTAAATTTAGATAAGTGGCAATATCTTTAGGCATGTTACCAAATTTATTTTTGCCTATGACTTGCCTTGTGCATTTACCATTTTGATAATTTAGAAAAAATCTACTCATTGAAACATTAGTGGGACGTAACTCCTGATAGGCTTTAACTATATTAAGGTATTCTCCACTGATGACAAATTTACGCTCTTTGTTTGTTTTCGTGTTTGGCAGACTCATAGCTTGTAGGTTTGTATCCGTTTCTACGTCTTCTAGCGTTATATTGGCAAGCTCTATTCCTCTGCATGCACCGCTGATTCCATAAATTAAAGCAACCTGTTGAACAAAAAAATAAGTGTTTTAATAATCGTAATAACCTAGGTACATAATTTAGGTATGAAGGTAGGTTTCTATTTATTTAGTTTGAGTAGAGTACATAAGTAGGTTACCTTTGTGGCCAAGTATTGTTTATTTGGAGCGTTATTTAAAAATGTTTCGATTTCTTGTGTCGTGAAGACTTTAGATTTTTTTGCCTTGTATCCAGTGGACAATTTCTTCAGTAAAGCCGTTAAATTTACATATTTTTTAATATTGACGTCGTGTTTCGTTTGTAAGGATTATTAACAAAGAAAATAACAATCAAATAATATAAACAAATTAAACTAGTATTTACAATTGAAACAATTGAGCTAACTGCAGACTGTTGCAAACAATCTACAGATAGCTCAACTGGTCCATATCAATACCAGTCGGAAGCGTCCCCAAGACGCTGGCTGCATTGCCCCGCTGTATGGCAATGCTAATGCGCTGCGCCAGATACTCACCAGCTCTCGGGTCACGCGTCGCTTCGACCAGGCGCTCAGATAATTTTTTGAAAACCCGGAGAGCCTCGGTACCCCACGGACCTAGGGTCTCGACTCCAAGGGGAGCAAATGCGTAGGCTCTGTCGAGACCTGCATATTTGCGCCTCTTGAGATCCTCGGCCAAATCTGCCGCCGAACCAGCCCTCACGGATGTCCTTGAAAGATGGGAAGGCGCAAGTGTGTCGACACATGTAGCGTCCCACACAATAGGCCTGCCCAGCTCCCAAGGGAAAGGTTTGTAAGGTCATTCTTAACATTGAATATGTGCTCCAAAGAGTCGACGATTTGAATTTTTTCGATAATTCATCAAAATAAGTGAGAAAAACCCCTTCTGTAAAAGAATCCAGAAGTTTCTCATCTCTCCATTTCATAAAGTTTTCGTAACTCGTTAAATATATTCCACGTGATTTTGTCGCCAACAGATTCATAATTATTTCTTTGCCCTTTTCTTCCACTTGCATATTAGCATCTTCACTATCACTTGATGATTTTTCACGTTCACAATTTGGAAGTAAAAGTCAGGAAGTTAAACGTAAAAGTTTGTGATTTGGAATGAAGAAAATTCTAGAGATTTAGCGCCAATACCATCTTTTTTTTTAAATCTCTATTTAACCCGCAACGAAACAGTTCGCATTCTACCGTTCTATTTTCAAAAAAAAAAGATTGACGGAGCACCAAGAAGTCGAGTTTTTATGTAAGAGAACGAATGCTTTGTACGGGCTGATGATTTTAGACAAAAATTAAAAAGAAAAAATACTTTTTAGCCCGAGGTATTAAACTCGAGTTTTAGGCCCGCTAAGCTACACTATTATGATACACTATGAGCAAGAGAAGTGAAAAATACTTTTTATCCCGGAATTTAGAAGGGTTCCCTTAGGAGAGAGGATGGAAGTGAAGTGTTGCGCGTTGCAAGATGGTGCGCGGAGCAAGGGCGGTAGAGAGTGATAGCCCCCACTGGGGGCACTGGCAGTGGGGCCCCTCACGCAACCGGACCCTCCCAGTAGCCCCCGCAGTGGGGCCCCCACATTGCCCCGCAGTGGTACCCACTCATTAGCCCCCCACAGTGGGGACTCCGGCAGTGTGGCGCCGGCAGTGGGGCTCTCGGCAGTGGGCCCCCAGTAGCCCCCCGCAGTGGGGTCCCCACATTGCCCTGCAGTGGGATCCACTCACTAGGCCCCCACAGTGGAGGACACCGGCAGGGGGCAAACTGCCGGGGGACCCCCCCGGCAGTTTGCCCCCGCAGTAGGACCCCCAGTAGCCCCCCGTAGTGGCACCCCCGCAGTAGGGTAAAATTTCTTGGCTGCGCATAGCGCTGAAACTACTGAATGTATTCAAATGAATCTTGGCATGATTTAAGTTCATACTACGAGGAAGGTCATGTAATACTTTTTATCCTGGAATTCGTTAGAGTTCCCTTGGGAGTGGGGATGGAAGTGACATTTCTCGGCCTAAAATAGCGCAAAAACTACTGAATGGATTCGAACGATACTTAGCATGATTTGAGTTCATACTACGAGGAAGGACATTAAATTCGAGTCCATACCCCAAAGTTAACACAATGATTACAAAATTGTTATTAGTGCCGATAAACGACCTACTGGAGAGTATCCGGTTGGTACAAAGCTGTCGCTACCAATGATGTTGCCGTCGTCCTGGTAGATCAGCACTGTGACGAGCGGGACATTGTGCTGCGTACCTGGGATGACCGCTTGCAATGCATTAGCGAAACGCACCAGGCATTTGATGCTCTTCAGTCTCTACTCGCTAATATACCTACTGTCGTCGGAGACGGATACAACTTTGATCTTTGACATGTGAATCCGAAAACTGACGAGACTGGACTCTAAAAAAGTTTCTTCAATGCAATTCTACGCCTAGATACATTTTACCAATAAGAGGGCGGATTGCTCACCTGCAAAGGTTTCGAGGTTTGTTCTACCGTTTTCTGGTGGACACTTACCCTGAAATTAAAATGGCTGGTGGAAACTTATGCCACAATTAAAACGAAGCGTTTGGTATACATCAGAACATAACTAATGAGAGAAGACTCCGCGCTGAGAATTATGTAGATCTGCGAGACGCCATGAATCAAGATAGAAATTGTGGAGATTTAGGACGACTGGTGATTCTTCCTTCCAGTTTTAGAACTGGATAATAGATGTGTAGTGCCCTATTCTCCAGTAGGTACTATCAAAAGCTTTTGAAGCGCACCTAGGTAAATGTGGAGCTGTGTGACGTCCAGTCAATAAAATCTAGGTATATTTAAATCTATACTATACTAAACTAATAAAAATAAGTAAGGTTTGTGTGTTTGTAGGGGGTAATCTTTGAATCTACTGAGTCAATTTTGAAAATTCTTTTACCCATTGAATTTGTTTAAACATGCATCGTTTAAACCACGTTATTTGCGAGTTTTATAGACTACTAAAAATGTTTACCACCCAACGAAGTGGGCACGGGTCAGCTAGTCATTAATAAACTTAATACCAGGAACGAGTAAAAAAGCCAAGGTAGTGATCGAACGCGCAACTTCCTGCATCGCTTATGGACTTTTTTCGCTGCATTACACTTACTTTAGTCAAAAAATGTGATGAAATAAGAACACAGCATAGACAGCTTACATAACAAACATGTTTAAATTATTAAATGCAAACGACTCGTTCATGAGTCATGCGAATTTCGGTAGCAATATGACATAGGTACCTTAAAAGAAAACTACATTAGGTTCACTCGGTATTTATTATCATAAAATATATATAAATATTCATCTCTGAATTATAATAATCGGTGTACCCTAGAATTTTACACCTAGAATTTTGTACATCTTAAATCTACCCATAGATTTAGGATGTACAAAATTCTAAATCTAATTAGCTATCTGTAGATTTTTTGCACCAGTCTGCAGTTAGCGCAATTGTTTCAATTATAAATACTTGTTTAATTTGTTTTTATTATTTGATTGTTATTTTCTTTGTTAATAAAGTCCATAAACATCTGATTTGATACCATTACCACATGTCGCCGCCGCAAATTATAACGTGTACAGTTTTAAATTTTTATTTTGTATTCTTAAGTTAGTTTTAAGGTATATATTACTATGGACCGTAGAATAAGATAATTAAAATCTATAACCGTTCTAAGTAGTCTGAAGTAAATGATTTATATATTTATTCATCACAAAACAATGTTTTATCCATTTTAGCTACAGGGTTTATCAACGCAAGACTGATTATGTAGGTATACCTAACGAATGTGGTAATTTTCAGTGATCTTGGGTACTTGTATATTATTATCTGTGACTTGGGTGGGTATGGGCAAGAAGTTGCCTGGAACACCGAACTATGTTCATGATATAATAAATTACCTAGTGACTTTAAAGCTTTGTCGTTTAATGCACTTAAAATAAAACTAACATTATGACTCTTGGATAAATGTTTTTACGACTTTAAAGAATATTTTAATTTTTAAAACTGACATATGACATTATATAATTTTTTACTCACATTGAAATTACCTAAAATGTTATTCGTTATTTTCAATATTATATAAAGCCCTATGAATTTTTGCACGCCTTGGCGAGGCAGAATGTATTGGTGTGTTATTTTTAATTTCAAGACCTTATTTATTGGTTAAGTCCCTAACTCAGATATTAGGGTGTTAGGGTTGATGTCCTAACGTTTGGTGCGCTTCTTCACAAATTCTATGCACGACGACGTGACACGATTGAAAATTAACAAGAATCATGCCGGTTCATTGAAATAATATTGAACGAAATAATTCCAGCGTTGTATGATTTCTTTAAACTTATGGTAAAGGAGGGAATAACGTATGCGACATATCTACAAATAATATCCTAATTTTTGAAAACTATTCAGGTTTTTGATTTGACTTATGACTCTCCATCCCAAGAGTAGGTACATTCTCAAAGTATCGGTTTAAAAATGACTTGTCTTTTTCTGACTGGCGCACGAGTAAATAAAGTCCTTATCAACCGACTATCCGATGAAGTGATAAAAAAAATGCTCACCAGGATCCCTAGCCCCGAATCCTTCATCGATCGGAATGTGTCACGCAATTTCTAGCTTATTTTCAACGGTACTCCAACCATGAAGTTTTTTTGTGTCTCCTGAAAAGACGTTTATTCTATGAATACAGTAGTGCTTATGTGTGACCGCCAAGTTTCATAGGCCAGGTGTGTTGCAAGTCGCGGCATTGTACGGCATTGTCCAGCCACCGTCGTCGTCCCCTCAGCCAGTACGTGCGTACTTGAATATATTTAAATTTGGAGATGCGACCAGGATGAGGCAAGACGTCTGCCAACACTATAAATGCTGTTAGAAGCCAACAAGTGTTATCAGTCACCTGCTCTAAGCATCCCCGAACACACATCAAATCACAGAAATGGCTTTCAAGGTACGGAACGCAATTGTGAAAAAAGTGATTGAAAAAGTGGTCGTGATAGTGATTAAGTGTTATCGACACCTTTGGATTATCTTAGATCAAGGACAAATGTGTCAATCTAATAATTTGATACATTTGGAATATATCACATAACTGACCGTGAATTTCTTTAATAAACGTCATTCACCACACCACGTGTCTAGCATTTCAAGTGGACACACAACTCTGTGCAAAAGTAAATAGATCTGTAAAATTCGTTTCTTTTTCTAGTTGGTGGTCTTCTCTTGCCTGTTGGCCGCAGCTTCTGCCAGCGTAGGGCCGGTGGTGGCGGCGCCCCTCGCGGTAGCCCCCGTGGCGGCGAGGCTGGAGGAATTCGACCCCCTGCCTCAGTATCGGTTTGGATACGAAGTGAGCGATACACTCACCGGCGACTTCAAGAGCCAAACGGAAGAGCGCAGCGGTGATTTGGTTCAAGGCCAGTATTCCTTGGTGGAGCCGGACGGCACCCGCCGCGTCGTTGACTACATCGCGGATCCAGTGAACGGTTTTAACGCTGTGGTGCGCAAGGAGCCTCTGGTGGCAGCCGCCCCTGCCGTGGTCGCCGAGCCCGCTGTCGTGGCCGCTCGCTACACTGCCCCGGTCACCGCCCCCGTGGTAGCTCAACCCGCGATCGCTCCGGCACGCTACGCCGTTGCTCAATATGCCGCTGCTCCAGTAGCTCAGTACGCCGCTGCTCCCGTTGCCCAATACGCCGCTGCTCCCGTTGCTCAATACGCCGCCGCTCGCTACGCTACTGCCCCGGTCGCTGCTCCATTCGTGTCCGCCCGCTACGCTGCCGCTCCTGTCGCCGCACGCTACGCCGCGGCCCCCGTCGCCGCCGCATATGCCACCGCCCCTGTAGCCGCGGCGTATCCAGCGCCTGTAGCGGCCCGCTACGCAGCGGCCCCAGTAGCTGCCGCGTACACCACCCCCGTCGCTGCCCGCTACGCCGCTGCTCCGGTGGCTGCTTACACGCAGTACGCACCATCTGCGTACACCACCTCTTACAGCGCCACTGGTCCCTTCACGTACACGTCCATCGCAGCCCCTGTGGCGGCTGCCTATACCGGCTCGGTAGCAGCGGCCTACCCAGGCCCTGTGGCGGCAGCATACACAGCCCCGGTGGCCGCCGTGGCTGCCCCCACCGCCGTGGTGCCAACTCGTGCTGCTCCTGCTAAGCTCGTCGATGGAAACGCTGCTGGCTATCGTTACCCCTAGACTCTAATACCACCAAATTGATCGGCCATTTCTAACCCACAAAGACTTGTTTTGTACATAGTTGTAATGTTTTGTTTATTTTTTAAAAGAAACTGAAATAAAACCGTTTAAAAATATGACTCTAATCTTATTGAAATTGCCATCTGCACTACATAGTATAAAACAAAGTAGCTTCCGGCTGTCTGTCTGTCCCTATGTATGCTTAGATCTTTAAAACTACGCAACGGATTTTCATGCGGTTTTTTTTATAGAGTAATACAAGAAGGTTTATATTTATAATTTAGCATCAGCATTGCACCCGTGCGAAGCCGGGGCGGTTCGCTAGTAATCTATAGGAATAATGTATCGGGTTATACCTGTCTGTCTACCCTTAAAAATACCAATTTACACTCTGCTTTCCATGACATGACCAGTCAGTATACCAGTCAGTAGCTCATAGACCAGTTTACTATACTTCGCAGTAGCTAGGTAGGTGGTACCTATTGCATCACATACAGAAGTAGCTTCATTGTCGCTGCTATCACTAACAATGAGTGTGGCACATGTCAGCCTTCAAATAACAGTATGCATTGTTAACATGAAGTTCAACTTGTTGTTGAGGAAAAACTTTAACTTCTTCATTTATAAGTCATTTAAATAGAAATAAATATCTTCAGAGGCGCACGAATTTTAAAATCAAATATTTTTATAATGAGTGTAAATAGTAGGGTATCTGTGGTAGTAGTAAGAATATAAGTAAACAAAGTTATTTACATAGTAAACTAAGTTATTTACATATTAAACTAAGTTATTTACATAGTAAACTAGGTTATTTATATAGAGTAAAAATTCGCTGCTGTCTCCTGAGACACTTCGAAAATGATGAGGAAAATTAGAATTAATATAATTAGAAAGAGCAAAAATATATCATCATCATCATCATATCAGCCGATCGACGTCCACTGCTGGACATAGGCCTCCCCTAAGGATCTCCACAATGACCAATTTTGTAAAAATATATACAAAATATTAAATTTTGTTATTAACAATTAAGTAATAAAACAAATTACAACTTGTACATACGAGTATTTACAGTTATTCCAATTTTCAAAAAATTTAAACTACCATGATGACGATGTTAACCGACCGAAATAGAAGCCAGCTTTCCACCTGTGGGTGGACTCTATGAGAAGTTTTGTAAGGTATTTATAAATAAACTAGCTGCTGCCCGGGCCTTCGCCCACGTTTTATTGGGATAAAAAATTGCCTAACTGGTATATGTTATTCCAGGTCCCAAAATATACCCATACCAAATTTCAGCCTAATCGGTTTTTGCGAGAAAGAGTAACAAATATCCATCCATACATCCATCCTTACAAGCTTTATTAAGTAGGATAGGATAGCGTGTGCTTTGGGATTCCAAGAACCTAGGGTATCAATATCACACTCTGAAATATGTAATTTCGGTCAAGATATGTGTATTTTCGCCGTTAGAGGTACTCCGCTATTGCTCTATGGAGCCGGCTCTTACAATGTCCTTTAAAATGTGAAGTCTCTAGGGTAAAGGAGAAAGAAAATGATGAATCACATGTCATGTTTGTTTGTTTTGTAAAGAGCATGTTTTACACATGTCTGTGAAAAACAATCTCCGCTCTGCTGTCTTACTGACGTTTCGGACACTGTCCGAACTAACACATTTTAATTTTAATATTTTCTTCACTGATGTTTCGGATATCAATGATAAACGCTGTTTTATACTAGATAAAAAACTAACTGCCAAGAAGAATCCAATGATGTTTGGATGATAAGAGGTAATAAGCTGCCTCACTCCTTGTTAATGTAGGTGGAGCGAGGGGTGTGCCTTAGGGTGTGAATTTTGCAAAATTCGTTTCTTTGTACTCACTTTTGTACCAAGACGCTACATGTGTCAAGTTCTCGGCCAGAAGCAAGTATTCTGTCATAAATAGCATAAAAACAGATTCATTAAACTTCTTTTATTTATTAACCTAACATAGGTACATACATATGTAGATAGACATTTACCCTCTTATTCATAATGGTCTGCTAACTTAAAACAGCTACTAAGCAGTGTTATTTCTCACTCTGACTTATGTCAATAGAAGAAGACAGAGTGAGACTTAGCAATGCTTTAAGTTAGCAGACTATTATGAATAAGGGGGATACTAAGTATCACAGACATGGTAGAGCTACGTGTGGTAAGTATACATATAACACATTAACGGCCGAATACTCAAACGCAACTCAGATGTAAGCACGTCTTATGTCGCGATATATTGACAGTTTTCAATGAAAATCTGTCAAAAAATCGTCACTTGAGTCGTGCTTAAATCTGAGATTCGTTTGAGTATTCGGGGGTAAAACTATTTTAGCTATTTTTATTAAAATATATAAGTATCTGTTTTAGTAAGTAGGTAATTGAAGTAAAAGATACATGGGAATTGTGAGGTACTTTTTGTACAGTAGATACATCGTTAATACTTATGTAAATAGGTTAAATTTATAAACTAAAATTAATAGAACTTTTATATGGGAATATCCCATAAAAGTTCTACTCACAATATTATGACTAAAGAGTAAAAAAGTGCAAACAGGTTATCTGAGACCATCATCATAGTTACGTACCTTCAACACAAGTGAAATGTCGCAAATGACGACCTCCACAGAATCTTCCCTATAACCCAGAAAAACCTTATAGGCCGTCTCATAATAAATCATAAGCACAACTCTTCCTGTTCGTTCACGTGAAAAATAACCTGAACAATAAGCCCTCGCTCCAACAAATTGATAAAATTACCCATTCATCATCATCAGCCCATACACGTCCACTGCTGGACATAGGCCTCCCCCGTACGACGCCACAAATTACCCATTACTGTGATCATATTATATGGTATTTTTTTTCATGTAATCTATCAGATTATGTAGTTGTTGCTTTAGCCCCACATTCAAATACCATGCTAAGAGTAAAGGGCCCTCCGCAGTGGTTGTTTTCATGCGTGTAGCACTACACCATCCATCTTATTTGAAAAGTCCGCCTTTTGGTGCATAGGTAGGTATTGTATTTGGTAGTAGTAGTACCTCTGTAGAAGGAGTTGGTTTGGATGAAATGTCAGCTCAGTTATTTCTTATGTTATTGGTGGTGTGTTCGTCACGAGTCTACCCGCTCAACTGCTTTCCATTATTCACTTGAGTATAGAAGTATTTGGCAAGCCAATAAACGAATAAGGTGATCGTAATAGCTAATAAGCAGATTGAGAACGTGTACCGTGGTGATCTAATGGTATTCCTTGTAACAAATCGTCGCCGTCTGCGTTGTCGCTGTGATGCAGTTGCAAATTCCGGTCCTCCGTACTCCATCGTTTCTATCAGCTCAACTTCCTCACGAGTGCGATATCGAACTGCTCTGTCCGAGGTTGTTGGAGTCTCTTGGTCCATTTTCGTAGGACAGATTTTTTTTACTAATTTTTACGTTTAATCTTCTCAAAAACAGAAAAGATTTCATCAAAAAATCAAAGAGAACAAAGATTTCTAGTTTCATTCCCGCCAAAGAGAAAAAAAAAATTGTAGAAAAAAATCCTGAGTCTATGATAAAACCACAATGATTCCCGCTAAGATCAAGCAGCCTGATTCCCGCAACCTCTATCTCTGATAGAGTTTAGTGTTGCCAGGTGTGTTGTGTAATGAAAAAAGAGGCGATTCATTGATTAAATACAATACTTACCTATTTCGGTACTCAATGGTGGTACCGACGAGGTGAACTCATTTTAGCATAACGAAAGAGGTTTGAAGAGTGACCATGAAAGAAAATAACTTAGTACGTCATGAAAAAAAATTATGCCATTTGCCTTGGTTGTTGTTGTTGTGTTGTCTTCGCACCGTAGATGGAGGATTATTGTTTACTCTATGCTCAGTCTACGCTTCGCACCATTTCCTCTGTGTTTTACGACTATTAAACCAGGTGCTTCACACAATAATCTTCACAACAACAACGGCACAAGGATCAATATGAAATAGTCAACAACGAATGTTATTTAGAAGACAGCTACCTGAAATATTCAAGATTTTTACTGAAAGGAAATATAAGTAAAATGGATAGAACTTTGAAAAACTACTGGCCTAAGAGTAAAATATCGCTGCTATGCTACTGGCTATTTCGGGTAATCGTACCCACTACCATTTTGTCAAAGATGTTACAAATATAAAGGAGGTTCAATTAAATTAAGTGGGGTCTTATAAGAAAGGTATACTTGACAGACTAGACCTATTTAATGTTTTTTCTAGCGTGTATAGTTTTTAAAAATACCTAATTACGAACTAACAAGCTTACAAGAGCTGTCATTTGGTAGAGATTCTATGACTTCGTAGGTCTTAAGGTTTTTGTTATTAGGTATAGTTATTGCGCTATTTGTGGTGTCGTATGGGGGAGGACTATGTCCAGCAGTGGACGTGTATGGGTTGATATGATGATGATGATGATAGTGCGTAAGCCCTGGCACTTGGGCTCGCCGGCGGCGCCGCGGCGGCGCGGCGATAGAGCCGGAGGGAGTCCCAAAGATTTCTCAACTCGTCGGGTATTTGATTTCGTAGCGCAGCAGTTAGTGCGGTCCCGTATTCAGGGGAAGGTCGCGGGTTCAAGTCCCGCCGAAATTGTTAATATTTGGGATACCATTTAATTTATTCATAGGTTTTCTTAAATGAATAAATAAATAATAGTATTTAATAGTATTACCTATTATAAGAATACCTGATATTAATAATTAGATTTTTTTGATAAAACTAAATCAACCGACTAAAACCGACATCAAAATCATAGGACCACCTCGGGTTCGTTTTCCGCGAAAGAATTTTACAAATTGGTCCATAACTGACGGAGACATCGACAAATCACTACATATATTATATAGTATAAAACAAAGTCGCTTCCCGCTTTCTGTCTGTCCCTATGTATGCTTATATCTTTAAAACTACGCAACGGATTATGATGCGGTTTTTCTAATAGATAGAGTGATTCAAGAGAAAGGTGTGTATGTATGTATAATTTAGTAAAAACATTGCAACCGTGCTGGGTCGCTCGTATATACCATCAATAGCGCTCTATAGAAAAAGCTATGTTTTTATTTATATAAAAGTAATGTTTTTTATTTTGAGTACCTATCTTTATAGTTTTCTTTCATTGTTATCGACGCAACATGTATCTACTTTCCAAAATTGGAGAAGCCACTGGCACACAGTTTATAACTAGTTCGGGAGCCTATGGATTCATTTTATATATTTGTAACTGGATTTGTGTCAAATAAATGGTTTTTTACTTTTTTTTATAAATAAAAAATAGCTACATACAGTCGAACATAGAACCTCCTCCTCTTTTGTTTTTCGTCGGTTAAAAACAAGTGTTGGCTTATCGCCAGGCAAGTGAAGATAAGTCTCGCGACTAGCGTATAAAGAGTTATTATATTTTCCGCGTTTCTTTCAGACCAAGTGTCAGGTCCAACTGACTTCTTAAAACTGTAAGTATGAACAACCCGGAACAGCCAAATTTCCACACAACTATGAGGAGTCATCGCGTAATTCTTCGCTTTCTTCAATGAACCTCATGTTATTGTCCTCACGTCCGCCGTTACGCAGTGGCCGATATATAACGCAGTGCTGGCCGAGGATGGTCACACTCCAACGAACGGACTGTGACCATCCTATCCCAAGCAGACAGACATGGACTCCAAGGTGAGAAAATCATATATTTATTATTTTAGCATTGGAAAAAGCCCTTTCTTCCAGTTTCCTATGATCTTTGAAGTTACATGGAAGGTATTAGACTTGAAGAGCGACCTGCCTGTCAAAAACAAATTAAAAAATCTGTTTGATACGTTGATGTTGATGACGATGTTTGTTTTATAAAAAAAATACGAATAAAACGAATTACAGCATTTTAATTAGATTTTATTTCGAACCATAAATCTTAAAAGTGCTCCAAGTTTTGGGTAAACTCTATTGAGTTCAAATAATATAGTTAAAGAACTTAAACTTGTTACAGTGTTGTTGTTGATGCTCTCCATCGTAAATACATTAAAGCCGGATAATTTCTTCAAAAATTAATTGTTAGCTGACTAATTTGTAATGACTAGATAAATGTATATGTATACTCGATTGGTTATGGCAGATACTGCCTAAGAAAGAGTTACTTGTCAGAAATAAAAAAATAAAAAAAATCGTCCATTGCCTTTAAACTGATTACCGTGACATCGTTTAAAAGCTTTACCGTAACGGCTACGGCTATCGAAATCCTCGGATCAATAGGCCGATAGCATTCGGCGCGTGCGCACGATCTACCAACGCGATCCATACAATGATCCATATTCAGACGTTTTGCGACATAACACCGTACTTAAGTTATTCTGTTACAACTGACCTGCTGCTTTCGTTCCGACTGGACAATAGAATGACAATGGTAACTGGTCCGGCTAATATTCCTTCGGTTTTGAACTTGTGTTACTATATATATATATATATACACTAGCAACCCGCCCCGGCTTCGCACCGGTAATAGATTACATTACATATTATTATGATAGAATGGATATATTATAGTAAGCTATCCTTAAGAGATCGCTATATGCTCTCTGGTAGATCTATTAAACAGGAATATCTTACCTTATATTGGCAGCGTTTTCGACGATTGCTCCCAGGCAGCTTGACTTTTTCCGACAGTTCCATCAATTATCGTTATATCTCAACCAATGGGTACACAAAACCTTGACAAATTATATACATATTTAAACCTTTCTCATGAATCATTGTATCGATAGGTGAAAACCGCATGAAAATCTGTTCAGTAGTTTTTGAGTTTATCGCGAACAGACATACAGACTTTTTTCATAAAATGGATACATACATACATACATCTTGAACTGGGTGAAAAGGCAAGGTCAGGCTTTTTGTGCCAAAACTTGCGTTAACATGCATCACCAAACTTGCTACCCTTTGTTTTGAAATCTGCACCAAAAGATCTTATCCAAAATCCAAATTCTCAAATGGTTTCCTCTCTTCGAAAAGGGATCTATCGAAGAAAGACCATTTCTAAACATTTAAGTTTCTTCTATTTTCATGACTTTAAAGATATCAAAATTCATCGCAATGTCCTTTAAATTGGAAATGAAATGATATGAAATTGAAATTGGTACCTACTGAAATATTTTTTCCGACGAGTCCATTATGTCAGAAGCATAACGATCATTGTATGCTAATTGCAGCCACAAATCATTTCGATATCAATTCGTCCTTTGAATGTAATGAGGTACCACTTTCTATTCGTTCTTTGATATTCGAAAATAGAGATCAGTGTAGGAATCCACAAAGTTAGCAAAAATCTAAATAAATTTCAATCAGTAGATATGTGTTTCTATTCACAAAACAAAAGACTTAAACGCGCTCGCGCTTGCTGCAATTTCGACGTTCGATTTTAAGATCATAGATAGAAAATGCTTTATTGCACATTTAAATCGAAGGTTGAAAAAAAAATACAAGAAAAAGCTTTATAACAACACAAGTGGCAGTCTTATCGCTTAAAACCGTCGCTTAATCTATACCAGACAACCGTGGATGAATAGGATCATTGTATAGTACTGGATATGTGTGCTCATGTAGGTTTAGTAAATATAATAGTTTAAATATATATTTAAATAGTCTAAAAATATACTACATACGTACATGATTATTGAATCCTTTCCTTTTTTGTTGATCAATGTATTGAACTATTGCCATATGAGTAGATAAGAACATAGGTAGAGCGGAAACTTCCGTCCCGGACCGGCTCAAGATAGCGATAATACTCAGTCTATCTCAGTCGGGCTCGCGGGCGTCGCCAACAGCCCGATTAAGATAGACTGATATTCTGTTTAACGTTTTTTCCGCGACCTTGAGCCGGTCCGGGACGGTAGTTTCCGCTCTACCTATATTCTTATCTACTCATATGCTTTTGCATCGCAAACATCTTCCAAAAATCTCTCCCAGTTCAAGAATTGTTGATTGATCGACTCGCCCTCCCAGAAGTTATTAGCTTAATAAAACATTTGATTTGATTGATTGGTCAAGTTTGTTTTTTTTGGGAATCGGATAGCGTCAATGAGTTCCTTACCTACCAAAGATATAAATGCGAGCATGTCGTAAGCTGTACATAGGTACATAGTAGACACAATCGTACAATCGATGCATATAAATGTGTATAAAACTAACCCAAATGCGATTCAATTAGAATCGAAGCCTTAATACAATACAAGAACGTTAAGTTTCCTAAAGAGCATAGCGTTGCATAACTTCAATCGATGCACTATGAAATTGAAATACCCAGTAGGTAGGTACAGAACGTGAATTAGATGTTAATAATGTTAAGCCCTGTAGCCCATGTTAAGCTTAGAAAGTACCACGCAAGATGGGTTCTGCCATAAAAAAACTAAGTTACTAATATCTTAATTATTTATTACACACCAGACCTGTAAAACATTTAACATAAAATAAAGTTAATGGTAAAAGCGAGCTTGACCCTAAAAAGAGTTCTCTTCCAGTAAACCTCCCAATAAGGTTGAGAGAGAAAAAAGTTTTTTAAACTTACGCGATCTGAACACATTATTATAAATATTCACGGGTATTTATCGTGTACCACGACAGAGTGCAAACCTGTTGAAACTTCAGGAAAAATATGTAAATAAACGCGCTAAGTATAAGGGAAGAACTATATATTTATACATGTATACCTACTTCTTCTCTTAACCTAACGGATTCTCTAGAATCAAGAGAATCATGTTGAAGGCAATAAGAGGCTATTTAAAAGCTAAGTTTTGTTATTTCTTTCAGATTGTAGTATTCATCTGCGTGGTCGCCGCTGCCGCTGCGAGCGTGGTCGCCCCCCTTCCCCTGGCGAGAGTAGACCCCCTCCCGCAGTACTCGTATGGCTACGACGTACAGGATTCACTCACAGGAGACTACAAAGGCCACCAGGAGCAGAGGAACGGCGACCTTGTCACCGGCTCCTACTCGGTCATCGACCCCGACGGCACCAGGAGAATCGTCGACTACGCCGCTGACCCCATCAACGGTTTTAACGCGGTGGTGCGTCGTGAGCCCCTATTCGCCGCTGCCCCTGCCAGGGTCGTCGCCCCTGCCCCCGTCGTGGCCCCAGCTCCTGTTGCCCCCGTCTTCGCTGCCAGGGCCCCCGTCTTCGCCCCCGCTCCCATTGCAAGAGCACCCCTATTTGCCCCCGCACCTGCTCCACTCTTAGCTCCTAGACTACCGTACTACTATTAGATGAATTATTACAATTTCATTGTTTCTTTGTACATTTTATAGGATTTTTATGACTGTTATTTATATTAAATCATTGTAAAACAAATGTTTGGATTTTTTTGGCTGCGTTTCACGTCTTTTTTAGAGCAAGATTGGAATGGTTAAAATATTTACCATCGACTCGACGGAGTTGGTAAATATTTTAGCCCATTCTATTATACACATACCTATTCTGAACAAACTCACACGACTGGTTTGTTCAGAATAAAATGAACACCACCAAGTACATCACCTAATTATGCATATGTACCTATACGTCACTACGCTATGGTAAACTCGCCAAAGTGACATTTTGGCGTTATTCATAAGTTAACTCTGCGCCTGTGCTCTGCGATGGTATCATCGCGGAGCACCAATGATTAGATCAACTATGTAATCTAATCATTATGTTCAGTAGTAGTTTGTTAAAATACCTACGGGACTGACTTACCCATTCCAATGACTCAAAGCCACTTAAAAATGAAGAATAAAAAAAACAATCACCGGAAAAACACTATTTGAGAAATACACTTGCGAGCTATAAACTGGAATCACTTCATCGCTGGTTTTTGCAGACCATATTTTACAGTTTCCATGCAATAAACTGTAGGTTGTGGTATATTATTTTAAAGATAATTTTATTAGCTTTCAAACTCTTTCGATATCATAGCAAAAAAAATGTTCATCATATGTCATGGAACGTGAAAACAAAAGACATAAATTTTTTGAACGAAACATCAATTTTTTCAAACTCCTGAATCCCTATAAAAACTGGGAATTTATGCAATTTTGTCATCAGTCCAATATATCACGTCACTCAAAATACTGGAATTACAAGAAAATGGAAACCACACCAATAGAAGCCGCTCAAATCGTCACCTTAATCCAGCAAGGGTTCTCTCAGCGTACTATCGCTCGACAGCTTCATCTGAGCCAGTCCTGTGTCTCCAAAGTATACAAGAGGTTTAGAGAGACTGGAAACTTAGTCCGAAGACCAGGATCTGGACGACAGCGATGCACTTCGGCCAGAGATGACCAATTTATTTTCAGCACTTCTCTCCGAAATCGACATCTAACCGACGTTGATGTCCAGCGGGAGCTCGGAGAAGTTCGAGGGAGAACTGTCAGCGAGTGGACAGTGAGGCAAAGACTCAAAGAAGCTAACTTGACCCCAAAAAGGCCAGCAACGGGACCCAAATTGTCTACAGCCCACCGACAAGCCCGACTTCAGTTTGCTCGTGATCACTTAGATTGGGATATACAGCAATGGAGCCGAGTTCGCGTTCGCGGACGAGACTAGGATGTGCCTGCATGGCAGCGACCGTCGACGGAGAGTCTACAAGAGACCGGAAGAGCGATACGCACAATGCTGTATAGCGGAAACAGTGGCATATGGGGGTGGGTCTTGTATGATGTGGGCGGGGATTTCAATTGAAGCTAAAACGGAGCTGGTATTCGTACCCGGTGGAGGTCGGGGAGGAGGACTAATCGCAGAAAGGTGTATCAACGACATTCTGCTGGTCCATGTACTCCCTTACGCCGGGTTTATTGGCGAAAATTTCCTGCTAATGCACGACAATGCCCGCTGCCACACCGCTCGTGCGACTAGACAGTACCTGGAAGAAGTCGGGATTCCCACAATAGACTGGCCAGCCGTCAGCCCTGACATGAACCCTATCGAAAACCTGTGGGACGAGCTGAAAAGGTGGGTACGAGGAAGATCTCCAGCTCCAGCGTCAATAGAAGACCTAAAAACTGCTCTTATCGAAGAGTGGCAGGAAATTGCACAGGATTCCATCAGGAAACTCATTAGGTCAATGAAAAACCGTTTACAAGCAGTCATTAGGGCCAGGGGGGCAATACAAAATATTAAGCGGGAAATAACAAAGATTTTAAATAAAAATTTGAAATTTTCATATTACTTCTTATTGACAAAGAAAATAACAATCAAATAATACAAAGAAATTAAACTAGTATTTACAATTGAAACAATTGAGACAATTGAGACAATTGAAACAATCTACAGATAGCTCAACTGGTCCATATTAATACCAGTCGGAAGCGTCCCCAAGACGCTGGCTGCATTGCCCCGCTGTATGGCAATGCTAATGCGCTGCGCCAGATACTCACCAGCTCTCGGGTCACGCGTCGCTTCGACCAGGCGCTCAGATAATTTGTTGAAAACCCGGAGAGCCTCGGTACCCCACGGACTTAGGGTCTCGACTCCAAGGGGAGCAAATGCGTAGGCTCTGTCGAGACCTGCATATTTGCGCCTCTTGAGATCCTCGGCCAAATCTGCCGCCGAACCAGCCCTCACGGATGTTCTTAAAAGATGGGAAGGCGCAAGTGTGTCGACACATGTAGCATCCCACACAATAGGCCTCCCCAGCTCCCAAGGGACTAAAGTCATGCCGTCGGGCCTCTTACCATCGTCACGCACCAGACCATTCGGTTCGAGAATAGCTGGTACGTTAGCGGTGACAAAGTCCCGTCGGATGATGTCGTTAAGTCTGGCATGGCGAGATATCCGAGCGGCAGCCCTAGTACACGATAATCCGTGATGACCAAGCTGTTCGACAACAGTACCGCACTGGCATTGATGAGGCGCGCAACACCTTGCACCCAACCGAAGACATGTTGCTATACGGAAAGTTACGGGATCCAATAGAGTGCCAGTAGTTACTTTACACTTATTATTAATTTAAACATCCACAACTTCGAACTATTGTAATAATTCACTAAATGAAGGTAGGAGGTTAATTAAATTTAAATAATTTTTATACCATTCGAAAGCTAACAAAATTTCTTTTCAAATGGTATACACCAATCTGCAGTTTTATTCCATGGAAACTGTAAAACATGGTCTGCAGAAAGCAGCGATGAAGTGATTCCAGTTTATAGCTCGCAAGTGTAGTTTTCTGATAAATATTTGATTTTGAATTTAGTATGGATCAAAATATATCTCAGATTTTCATTACTTGCATTTTACACACGAACAAAGCAAAGTTTGTGAAATATGTACGTATGTTATTATTATCTAAGATCTCCATAAGTACTGAACAGATCTACATGAAACGACGAACTTTTAGAAAATTAACTTAGATAGAGGCTTATTATATTGAAAATAGGCCGGTGAAGGAAGCCGCGGACCCTTGTGAGAAAAAAAAATCGGTAGGTTATATAAGTAAAATTTATTTTTGAATAAGACAAAATGTCACTTTGGCGAGTTTACCGCTGGAGGGACGTACATATGTGTTGATTTAATTGTCTCGTATCATAAGATTCCGTGTGTGTCTAAAATACCTATCAACAATAGGTAGTAAATGGTTTCTATAATACCTATCACATATATAATAAAACGTTAAGTGCGAGTCGGCTCGCGCACCGAGAGTTCCGTATAATATATAACAACCTCAATTTTATTGCCAAATTGTATGATGCTAGGTCAACAAGAAGTAGGTCCTGTAGGTGGTATCCATGGCGTGAATCAAAAATTCTGTTTTGATAATTAACAACTTCATTGTGTGGACTTAGGAGTTCGTTATCACGTATTTGATGAAAAAAATTAAGTGTAGAGAGTTAAATCAATATCACCTTGTTTCTTTTTTGATGATAATAACTATATTTATAACTGTTTATAGTATAAAATTTGACTTGTCTACGTGCTTATTTTGTAAGCCTAAAGAAATAAAGTTATTGATTCTGATTCTGATGATTTGATGTTAATTTCAATATCAACGCGTACATAAGAAAAGAGGGTTGATAGACGGACAAACGAACAACAAAGTGATCTTATAAGGGTTCCTTTTTCTTTTTGAGGTACGGAACTCTAAAAATTAGGTGACTAGGTAAGTACATATTTTTATTTCAAATCTTATATTCTCCCTGAAGGCTAAGCAAGATAAAACGGCCAACCATTTCAGTATGCACCGGGTTCGACCTTACCTTTATTAATATAATGAGTTTGTACAAACGAGGGCGGCCGCCGCTCCGCGCGCCGCCGCATTCCGCCGAAGATCACGACCTTGCCTTCTTAATAGGTACTTACAATGTAGGTACTTACCTCAATTAAAAACGAAAGTACTAAGCTCCTCGTGCACTGTCACCAAGTTATCTGTTCAGCTCAAAGCGGCCCCGCAGTAGCTTTTTAAAACAATCTGAAAGTAAATTTCAAGCAACAGCCTTCATAACAACTTTGACAACCCGAATTAATAAGTTTGTGACAGTACAGGGTTCGATTACCGGCCAATAACGTCACATATTAATGTCACGAGCGGGTTCGCGACGCGACATATAAAACCGGAGCGAGCCCCAGATTCGGCAGTTCAATCTCACTGGTGAACTTATCTCCATACCAAAATGGCTTTCAAGGTACAGGTACTACAATGTCTTGGATATGGGAAGTGAAGTAGTTTATATTAAAACTTCGATTTTAGGTTTCATAACTAAACCTTTATTATACCATAGATTTGATCTATCTTCTATTATTTATAAACCTCGTGTCACAGTGTTTGTAACCAAACTCCTCCGAAAAGGCTTGACCGATTTTTATGAAATTATGTTTGTATATTTGGTAGGTCTGAGAATAGGATGTTGTCTATTTTTTATACCCCTAGATGATAAAGATGGCCACGCCATTTTTTTTTGACCAAACTTTAATTTTTATTTTTTTATGAATTGGCAATCAAAAATGCGTGTCTCTTAATTTTCACTTTCCTAACACCAACCCCCATTTTTTAAAACTCTATGTGGTCGATGGCAATACGACGTTTGCCGGGTAGATCAGCTAGTAATACCTACTATTATTGTACTAGATTGTACATATTATCGAACAAGCTGCTGCCCGCGCCTTCGCCCGCGTTTTATCCGGATAAAAAATAGGCTATATGTTATTCCAGGTCCCTAACTAATATCAGCCTCATCGGTTCAGTAGTTTTTGCGTGAAAGAGTAACAAATATCCATACATCTATACATCCATCCATACAAACTTTGACATTTATAATATTAATAGGACGTACATATACCCCTATCAAGGAATTTATAAACTAACTAGTATAAAAATTCCTTGACCCCTATACATACATAGAGTAAAAACTCTCTGCTATCTCAACCCCTATATTATAGAAATTGAAGTATAAGATGCTGGCATCAGTGCCAATAGTGATCAATCAGTCACGGAAATCTAGTCAGTTTTAAGTTTAGCCCATGTCGTCCCAATACTGGACATAACCGGTAAGTAAATGGCCCCATTTACTACCGCATTAGTCAGAATTAAATACGTACCTATTTATTTTGCTCTTTTTGTTTCAGTTTGTCATATTCAGCGCATTGGTTGCTGCTGCCAGCGCCGGGCTTCTGCCTCAAGTGTCATACTCTGCCCCCCTCGCTTACAGCGGCCACGCCGTGCAGTCTGCTCCCGTCTATAACTCTGCCCCTGTCTACCACTCCGCACCTATCGCCAAAGTCATCGCACCAGTCGCCAAAGTAGCCGTGGAAGAGTACAACAGTCACCCTCAGTACACTTTCGCTTACGATGTACAGGATGGACACACCGGGGACTCCAAGTCGCAGCACGAGACCCGTGACGGTGACGTCGTGAAGGGCTCCTACTCCGTCGTGGACCCTGATGGCACCAAGCGCACCGTGGAGTATACCGCTGATGACCACAATGGATTCAACGCTGTCGTGCACAATGAACCTCTCGCTCACGTCGCTAAGGTGGCCGCTCCCGTGGCCTACGCCGCTGCCCCCGTTAAATACGCTGCTCCCCTGAGCTACGCTGCCCCTCTAGTCCAAGCCACCCCTGTCCTAAACAAGGTAGTTTACTCCGCACCGGCAGTCGCCTACTCCGCGCCCTCATACTACCACCACTAGGAATAACAAATCGATGCATTTCAATAATAACACCATATTAAATAAATTATTTATTATTTATTACAATACAATGTATAATTCTAAAATAGTTAAAATAAAGTTACAACTAACATATGAATGTAGGTAGTTAAACATAAGATAAAACATAAAAACCAAGTAATATTCTAATATAGAATTAAGTGTCTATGAAACAGTGAGTATAGTCACCACTTATGTCAGCAGCATATATATCATATATATAAATATCTCTATCATATAGATATAGATATCATATAGATATATCTGCAATTATGATAATATTCAGATATCAAATGTTTGGAATCCCAAAGTATCAGATTGAGGTGGTTTTGGCAAAGTGATGGGCTTGCCAGGAACGACGGTCAGTCCAACTTGCCGGCGCTGCTTGCGGACGGGCTTGCTTTCTTCCAGCTTGGGCTTCGACGGCAGCACCGCAAACCGCCTACCACCTGGCACTGTCGACATCCGCTTGAACAGAACCGCAGTTTCGACGCGAACCTTTTCATCCATAGCCGATAGTATCTGTTTCTCTCTCTGTTCTACTGCTTTACGATCGTCAACAGTTATAGTTTCTTGTGCCATTTCAGCACACTTCGCCAAAAATGTTTGTACCCTTTCAGGATCTTGCATTCTCTTCGACCACTCATACGCTTCCTCTACTTGTACGCTCACGTCGTTAGCATTGCCTTGTTGTAGGTCACCGCTCATCAATACGAAGCATCCGTTGAGCCACCAGGTGGTACTTCCTAATTCCTCGGCATCTCTCTGACATCTCTTGGAATAAAACTTAGCAAGTGCATAATTCTTTTGAGTGCAAAGCAAGCGAGCTATTTCATATTGCAACCAGCATTTCATATAAGGGTTTTCGCACATTTCTAGAGTTTTTACTAGTTTTTCAGTAGCTTGTTTGATTTCAACAAACTTGTAGGGATAATTTGCCGTGACAGAGTCGAAAGAATGTGGTCGGCCTACGGGCAGACCCATCAAGAAAGAAACGCGACGACGATTTCCCCGCTCACTGAGAGTATAGGAGAGCCTATGCTGCAATAGATATGCCTCTCCAACGAGTCTATATAATCGGTCAGTGTAGAGATCCTTGTCTGGTAAAGTCCGAGGAGTCTTTTTATCAAGGAACTCTTGCATCTTCTCTGCCTGGGATATAACATCCATAACTCGCATGGCTCGCATACTCTTGTCGAGACTTTTCAAGAAACGTTCAGCAGTTCTTTCTCCAATCTTGCGCTCTTCAATGAGCACTGCATCTTTAAATCTGTTTTGGTATCGCGAATCGGATTTTTCGGACAGTTTTATTGTATAATATGGTCTCTGAGACCTCAACATGTCCTGTCGCTCAGTCAGGGATCTTAAAGCTGTTTCAATGAGAAATCTTAACTCCTTACTTCCACTTGAATTCGCGGACATAACACGAGGATCTTTCGTTAGTGCACTTAAGAAAAATTTATCGTAAGCCATAGGACCTAGATATTTCATAGCAAGAACTCGTGATAAAGTGAGAGATTGTCTGGCTTGCATTTGTGTTAGCTTTTTCTTTTTTTCTAACTTAGGAATTCTACATTTGTGCAATACTTTAGTAGGTAGATTATCGTCGGGTCGCGCAGCCTCTACTTTCTTTATCACAGGTAAAAAATCTAGCATGACATTGCCGGCGTTAACACCAACACAGTCTTGTATGGTTTCTAGTCCCTGATTTATGCCTTCAATGAAATAAGATGGTTTCTTGCGATGTCGCGCACCTCTATAGTTCATAACAACGGATCTTTCAAAGTCGGACATGGTGTACATGGCACGCGCTTGCATGTTCCTAGCTACCATGTTCCTCGGCTCCAGTTTGAGTGCCAATTCCGCATCCGCGTAGGCCTGCATCGGCTGCATCGCATCAGAGCACAGCTGGCTCCTGCCCGTAAGGTTCTTTACATCGTCAGGGGCGAAATTGAAAGCTTCATCGTACGCTACTTTGGATTTGTCGAATTGTTCGAGACGCCTCAGAAAGACGCCCTGCTCGCGGTACACTGTGAGTCCACAGAACAATGGTTTTGCTTCCATTGTTGTAGGTATGTCCAATAAATTGTCTACAAATAAAATTCTATTATATAGAAAATTTATGTAAATATGTAGCTTTGATTTAAAATTGTCTAGACAGCAAACGTTTTACCGAATTATGACAAAAATCGCTGAAGTACAAATGTGACAGACGATTTCTAATGGTTTTCTACGTAGAGGTATGCATGCAGGAAGGCTCACTGATACAAAAACCGCGGTCTGAAAGAGACTGAATACTAAGGCAGTTTGTCTCTTTCTATAAGGACGACCATAATTTATGAATGAAACAGGACAAGACAGGGAATAATCATGATTATTTTTTATTGCTTTTATTCATTCTTTTTAAGTATCCTTTTAAACAAGATTTTTTTTAAATAGCATATCTACCTTTATTATTATAAAGTTAGATATTGAAAATTCGTTTAGTCAGAAACAATTAAAAACGTGCCCATATTGGAACTATCAAGTGTGACGTAAATAGGCCGTTTCTTTTGTATGAGAAAATAGCTCTGAGATATGAAACTTTTTTTGATATGACAGAAAATGTTCGGCGGGGCAACCGGCAGAAGTCACACTCCACTGTCATGCTTTTCGAAATTGCGTTTCTTTTGCGACCAAAAATACTGAAGTGGCAATTCAAACAACACATTTATAAAAAAAAAATGGTTTACTACCATTTTTTTTTATAAATAATCAATCATATTACTATTTATTCAGTTAATTACAATCATAGTAGGTGAAGAAACAAAATAGAATTAGTATAATTTACAATTGAAACAATTGAGCTCCTAACCTACCTGCAGACTGTTGGAAACAATCTAGAGTTATCTAGCTCAACTGATTCATATGGCAATGCTGATGCATTCATGCAATCAATCATACACGACTAAACAATATAGCCTTGTGCAATTTGTGGCGTAATGTTGCACGAGGTCCGATAATTTTTACCCGACTACCGAAGGACGAAGGTTATGAGTTTGACACCCTATGTATGTATGTAACCGATTTTTATGTTCCCACTTAGCGCTGAAACTACTGGTCCAATTTCAACAAATGAGGTGTTGTATGTTTCGTCTTAATAGCCCGTTGGTTATACGCTATGTGACGTAAGATAAAATGGGGGTCTTACGAGATAGCTGGGTGAGGGTCGAAAATCCCAATGTTAGTAAATATGCTCGTGTGTGAAAATTGAAAATTTTAAAACTTTTGTTAAGTTAACGATTCTCAAGCTATCAGCAAAAAGGTGTTAAAAAAATATACATATTTAAATAAAAAACTAATATCCGACTACATAAAAGTCTTAAATAAGCGTTTACCTATTGTCCTTATAAATTTTTTATACTTAGGTAGTTGGAGGCACCCACCACCACCCATATACCAGGGTACAAGTAGGAATAAAGGCCTCCGACTACCTAAGTATCAAAAGAAAATGATAAGGACAATAGGTAAACGCAGTAATGTAAAATACAGTAGAATAATGATAAAATTTAAAGTTTTGGTGTATTTACGTGTGAAAAGTGATCCAAAAGAAAAAATAAAGCCCAAGCTTTGTTTTTTATTTTGGACACAAAGTCGAAGTTTTTGGTTTGGAAGAACGTCTCTATATATTATCTCGATGTTCCAATCCAAACCAAAAACTTCCCCCAACTTGCTCGATGACCTTGACAGCGACACACAAATAAACCGATAATTATATAATGCACACAAAGAAACAATTCGTTTGATTTGTAGATTTAAGTTTAGTCAAAATTAGCCAAAGTCACAAATTTGGAAATAAATCTTGAATTCTATAGATAAGATTTATTTTGCTTTAGCATTAAAACGTATTTACGGTCTATAGTCACATCAACATTCGATTGACGAGCTAATTCTGCTACTCGATCATAGATAGCGGTATTCTCATGATCGCAATTATAAACTTAATTTCATTAGGTATAATGATTGATATTCGCGCGATAAGTCGATATTCTACTGCTACTCAACCAAGGCTGCACCAGAGGTAGTACGTTGAATTACGTTATCGATATCGATAGATACCTACCCGATAATTTTCTTGCAATAATAATACTTGTTGGGAGTTTATTTATGTATTAAGTACATAAACAGTTGAACATTTTAAATCATCAGACACAGAAAGACAGGTAAAATAAAATGTTATGTATTGCCCCTGAAATAAAACGTATTTGTTATGAAACTGGCGTTTGGAATATTGTTTTAATTTTATTATTGATATGAGAACCTTTACATATTTTTCAACGATTGCCTTCATCAAATCCGTGACGTGATTGGACGCAGGAAATTCCCGCAGAAGGTTTCGTACACCGAAATATTATTTTACATTTTATTAAATCGACTTCTAAAAAATGTTCAGAGCGTATTTTGCTTAATTTGGTTGGCATCCAATTAACTCTACCCGTTGCATCTTTATATTTCTCTTTGACGTTTGCATCTTTGGGAAACCTACAAGTAATGACAATGAAGGTTAGAGGACCTAATGATGTCTAATTAGTGACTTATACAGTAAATACTAAACGAATAATTAATTTAAAATTAAAATCTATTTATTTTTTTATATCGATATCAATAGATAAAATCACCATCAGACTTGAGTACATCACTAATTGAGTAGCGTGTTTGACCTTGACGTGCTTTGTTCAATTCAAACATAGATTTTACACCGCGCAGAGGTGACACAGCTTTTTTACCTACAAGAATTCAATAACTATTTCAAATGTTTTTGATTGCACGTAGTAAAATAAAATAAAATGAATTGTTATGCGTTTAGTTATACATAGACAAGTGAACAATAGTTAAGTTAAGCGTTTAGTTATACATAGACAAGTTAACAATAGTTAAAAGTCAACTAAAATAAGAAGGCAAATAAATTCGTATCTTGAATACAATAATTTAATTATTGCGTACAAGTACTTTCAAGAATTAAGAATACGCTTTATCGTCTTTAACTGCCACTTTAGTAAATGTCTAGATTAATTAATTTCCTAAAAACACCGTCAAGTCTGTCATCGCATCCATCAATCACATATTTTTACCTACAACCGGTATTGAAATGGAACATCTGAATTGTTTGGTCTATGATTATAATGGCGTGTATATTTATGAAGAATTATTTCTATCTGTTGTGGTATTCCGATATAATTACCTATTTATTTACGTAATACAACAACTAATTTTACCTACTCGACTAATGAATTGTTATTTCTCGTTATTTACCTCCAGATTCACACTTAACATAGGATTTTCGTATTAATAGGGTAGCTCCATACGCGTCCACGCTGCGTGAACGTCGAAGCCACACTAAAGTAAGGTGTATGGATTGCAGTACAGTTTAGTCGAAGAAAATGAGTGTTCGCATCGCGAAATCTAGTGCGTAGTACATATATATCGATGCTGATGCGATCGTGACCGAGGTGGGTGAACCTAGAGTAACCTAGTTCTAGCCTTCCACTTTCAAAGAGTTAGTGCCCAGTCTTCCATTTTTAGTTTCATCTGTGTATCATGCTAGCGAATGTGTGAAAGGGACACAGCGACTGAAAAGTGAGATAACCTTTTCTAGTTGTGATAAGGTTCAAAATTTTTTTTGCACAAAATGTCGAGTGAACTTTCCAGTTACGTTATTAGTATATAAATTCCTTGTATGTAAGGTAGAGACACACGAACATAGAGCTAAGAAATAGTCCAATAAACTTGTTGCCTGAAAGTACGGGGTACTTTGCGTCAAATCCGGTAGTTCTGATTTTTTAATGACAAAACGCGAAAATTCTTGAAATGCATTTCTCATTATTGGGGATTGGGTTATGTACATGGGTTTACGCATAATTCTAGCTTGGCAGGCGGATTGGTATAAAGGCGAAGTGGGATCGGTTTTGAAAGACAAGGACGAGCAAACGCTTCGCGGGGAAGGCGAGAAAGGAAGTTAAAAGCTGTGAAACGGCCAGTCCGCGCGAAAAACTGGGCTTTATGAGAATCTAAAATAATACTCTTTCACATTCAAATATAGCTAACCATAATTTTCTAAAGTAACTAATAAGGAACACGTAAAATTTCAATGGATTTAAAATTGATTGGCGAATTTTTTTTTATACCTTAAATAACTAGCAAATGAAACTGCTTTTTCCCTATAAGTATCTCTGTACAAATGAAGATTTATAGGAATTTTTTTATATGGAGTAAAGTTTATTCAATCGTGTTTCGACACCCATCACATAACTTATTAAACAAAATTCTTTTGCTACTTATTAAAAATAATAAAACATTAAATGTTTTTTTACCAAAATTGATTTTCCGTAGAGTCAAAACATGGGTTTTGGGACTCCCTTCACCTTAAAGATTGTCAAATACACAGAAGAAAGCTGATGCCCTTCTTCGGGTAGGTTCCCTTAGTCGGCTCTTACGAAAGGGGTCGATTCTTACGCCGGGACCGCCACGCAAGGCTTCGGATCCAATATTCAAAAAAAAAATTCTCATGTGAGCTGTTACTGTGTTATTCATAAGGATGGGAGGTACTGGATATTTTAGCTACCGGTTATTAGTTGGGTATTTTGTTTCAATACCGCTAGTACCAACTGGTACCCAATAACGTTACAATATTCTATACCTGTCCTGATTTCTACCCAATATATTTCTAACCGATTTGGTTAGAAACACCAAATACTTATTGCAGCTACATAACTTTACGCGTGATCGGTCCGCTAGTACCTATGCGTAGATGATAGGTTAGGTAAGTATAGGTATTGAAGCGTTGGGTAGTTATGGCTCACGGTCGGTGAGGCGCGATGCTCGTTTTGCACAGTTATTCCCTAGCGGTATGCGGATTTTACAATAGCGTTAGATATTTTAGGACCATGCTAACAGGTACTGAGTTAGTTATTGAATACCGGACTCATCTCTAGTTATTCAGTTATAACGTCGTGACAGCGTAATGTAGTGGAGATGTAGGCAAACGGAAACAGTTGGAAATGATGGTCAAAGACGAAAACTGAACCTGCAATGTTATTAAAATGGCATACAGTAATGGTATGACGAATGGGCGACGACGACGTAAGTCTCGCTCATCGCGCTACACGTTCCTAAATTATCATGATAGGTCTTAGCACAGACATGATACCATAACTCCTGATCAAATTTTTCGAGTGCGTAATGAGTGAGGGAGTCTTTTTCCAAAAACCCTATTGAGTTCTATGGCAGGGATGTTTCGCAGAAAAATAGAGGTTGTGGTAGTGTGGCATGTCAACCTGTGTAGGGTCTATGCACAGGCATGATAGAGCTGCGGGTCTATGCCATATAATTTCAAACTAAAAGCGCCATCTATTCAGTCTGGAGAAATATTTTTTGACATTACCCAAACGCATGAGGTTTTTTGGTTCTTTGGAAAGGTAAGGGAAGACTCAAAATTCTTGTTGTTATTTTTTTACTAAATGGTCCATGGTCAATAGGTAGTTTGCAAAACTATTTACCTTGTTTTTAAGGTTCAACCCTTGGTTCAACCACAGCTAGTATCCTGTCTGTGGGTTCAACCTTTTGTAGCCAAACGGATTGTAGGAAACAAAAAAAAATGTAAATCTTTCCGACGACCCATGTGGCGCGGCGGGCGAAGGTCCGCCTGCGACGCAGGAGACAGGTTTGAGGGTTCGAGTTTAGTTCCTGCCTTGGGACAAATGTTTGTACGATTTGCAAATATTTTTTTCGAGTGTTCTGGGTATTTTCTATGTATAATAAAATATAGGTATACATATATTGTAATTAATTATATTACTTAAGTTTTACTCATCTAGTATACATAACACAAGCTTTGCTTAGCTTGGCGCTAGATGATGCTGTGTGAATTGTCCGTTCCTAACGTACTAATAACCCAAAATTAATTAAACTTGATCTTAATAATAACTACAATTTGATATAAGATTAATAGAGAGTATAAGGCGGAAGCTCATCGGTCAAGCAATTAAAATATTAGTTTTTTGTATGTTCTGCGTTCAAGAAGTAATCTAGGTTTGCACAATTTGCAACAATTCAAAGGCACTTGCTACGAAACCATGCTAAAAAAACGAATCAATTGGATTTTTAACCGACTTCAAAAGGTTCTCAATTCGTCTGTTTTTTTTTGTATGTATGTTACGCGATATCTCCGCGAATTATGGATCGATTTTGAAAATTCTTTCACTATTTGATAGAAAGAGATCCCGAAGGGGTACCATAATATATTTATCCCCAGGGGAGTATTTATAAAAAAAATTATACTAAAAAAATATATAATAATCATAATTCGAGATGTCACACTGTAGTCGCAAGTGGACGCATTATTTAGCTGTTCCACACGGTTTCACCCGCTTATAGTGTAGCTTCCCAATAGTGTAAGAGTTTTTTAAATCGGTTCAGTAGTTTCGGAGCCTATTCAATGCAAACAAACAAACTATCGAATCTTTACTCTTTATAATATTAGTATAGATAAGATTATATCTATATCTCCACACCTGGCGGATATAATCTTCGGGTGTATCATATTGTGCAACCAAGGATGATACCCGCTATGTGTAGCTCTCGCCTTTACATTAATTCTCATAAAGGGCCTCTGTGCTGTTGGCTTCGGCTATCGGAGGCATGTGTGGGGCCGGCCCCACACATGCCTCCCAAAGGACCGGGTCACTATATGGCCCGTGATCATGGAAATGTTACTAAAATCAATATAATGTCAATTCACTCCAAAACGACGATTGAATCGAAATTAGTTTATGGGTGGGTTCATAGTATGGTTCATAGCAAATCGTTTACAATGGTTGCAAAATTGTCTACTAGCTTAAACAAAAATAGGGTTGCGCGCAAAGATTATAATTAAAAGGGGGCGAAGCCGCGTGCACAAATAGTTAAAAAAAAATGCTGAACAATCTAAATAAACCATCTATCCACACCACACAGCATCATCTAGCCCCAAGCTAAGTAATCATAGTCTGGCCAGGATTTTTTTAGCCAACCCACATGCGATTATATTTCTTAACATACTTACTATCTTTGATATAAATAACTTTTCATTCATTAAAAAGATAGGTAAAGTTCGTCCTTTATTCGGATCTTATGAGTGACTGCTTGTACAAAACCATGACATAGCGAATGCTTAGGTTGCTGGGAATTAAAGGAAATTAGTAAAAATTTAAGCCATTTAATATTCATTATCAGTCCATATTTACGGCGATGTTCAGAAAGCTACATATCTGGCAGCAGCAGGATAGGCTACCGGTGGCGCGGCGGCGACGGGGGCGGAGTACGCAGCAACCCTAGCGGGGACGGCGGCGGGGTAGGCAAGCGGTGCAGTGTAGGCGGCCGTGTAGCGGAGTGGACCCGGAGCGACCACGGGGGTGGACACCGGAGCGACGGCGGCGTACCGAGCAGGCACCACCGCAGGCTCCGCAACCACGAACTTCTCGTTACGCACCACTGCGTTGAATCCATTCACATCATCAGCGGAGTAGTCTACCACGCGACGGCTGCCGTCGGCTTCCAGGAGCGAGTACTGGCCTCGCACCAAGCTCCCGTCGCGCTGCTCCGTCTGGCTCTTGAAGTCACCGGTCAGCGAGTCAGCTACGTCGTACCCGAATCTGTACTGAGGCAGTGGGTCGAACTCTTCCAGCCTGGCCGAGACAACCGGCTCCGCGATCAGTGGTGCTGCCACCGGGATGCTCCCAGCACGTACTAAAGCCACAAGGCAGGAGAAGATGACTAACTGAAAAATAAACCAAGTATTACTAATCTAATTTATGTGCGTAAATGAGCTGAACTTGAAACAGTGACATGGTTTCGCCAGTGGTTGCGCAAAGCATAGCTCAGAAATTACTAACAAGTAGTGGATACCGTTATTCAAGGACGATAGAAACGCCTCCCGCATCGCAATTATCTAGTTACTAAAGACAGAACCATTTGTCTTGTTTTAGAGAAATGTTTCTGTAGGTCGATCACAGGCTCTATCTAGCACAGGCCAATGTTATAAAAAAATTTAAACCAAATAGAGATAGGCATGGTCATTGTAAAATAAAAGTTTCTAACTAGACATTAGTTAGACCTACTCGTATTTCTTGTTTGGACTAGAATTTTTATCTTTTTCGTTTGTTTTGTTATTTCGATCAGTTATTCTCTGGGATCACATGTGGTGTAGCTAGAGCTTATTTAAATAGAGCTGAAACCCGAGATGACAATTATAATGATCAAGATAAATAAGGCAATAAATTTATCGAGATAAATTGATAACATGATCACAAATTTACCTTAAAAGCCATTTTTGTTTTCGTGGATGGTTTGTGACAGAAGTCAACAGTGACTATGCTCCCTTAGCATCAGCCAAAGTATTTATAGTCGTCCCAGGTTGTGACATAGCCTGCCCAAGTTCGCGCTTTGTATTATCAGTGCGCATCACTTAGTATGTGAGCGCAATTGGAAATGAGCTACAGTTTCTCAATGGCAGAAAATTTCAAACGTGTACTTGAATTTTGGCCAAAAGTTGAGTTGAATAATTTGAGATCTCAGAGAATGGAACTCATACGAAAAATATATGACTTCCTTATTCGCAAACATTAAGATGTCCATACTTACAATTCAATAATAGGTCCCGACGCGGCGCAGCGAGACGGGGGCGCGGCGGCACAGCAACGGAAGCGGTGGCGGCGGCGAGTCCCGTCATCGCCGCGCGTGCCGCACCTGGCGCTGGTCGAGGTGCGCGCGGCGTTAGTCTCAAGAGTCTCAACCCAAAGCGATCAGCATGCTCGGATGGCATACTGATCTACATATATCATGAGAGCTGAATCAAATGTGACCGAATACAGACCGGCAGGGACAGGTGTCGGCTTGGTTTTCCGACGCGCAGCACGGTTTCCGCCCGGCACGAAGCACCTCCAGTAGTCTCCTTGACTCTATAACCTTCGCAGCGTCGATCGGCTGTAACGCAACAAAACTGCTGGAGTTCTTCGCGAGAAAAAATATAATTTTATTGTAATTTGGTAACAATTGTGTGGTTTAGACGAAATATTTTAATAATTTTATAACGATTTAGTTTAACGAAATAACTATTGTTAGTGTACCTACTCTAATAATCTTAATATTTTTTACTAATTTAAATGGTACGTCTCTTATAAGGTTTTAGAAGGTACATCTATTATAAGGGTACTTGTCTCCGTGGCGCAGTTGGTTAGTGCAATCCCGTATTCAGGGGAAGGTCGCGGGTTCAAGTCCCGCCGGAGTCGTACATTTTTGGGATATTATTTAATTTACATTTAATTTAATTATGTATATCCCGTAAAAAAAAACTTGGTTGTTTTAGATCAATAAATACAAAAAAATATACATGGTACCTCTATTAAGTTATTAGGTAACTAAAATCATCTCTCAAAATGTATAGCGCCCTAACAGGGCTGTTAGGTAATAATACTTTAGCTTATTATGATCTTACAACAAACTGTTATAAGATTACTAAAGAAATACTTCCAATACTATACTAATACTTATCCACAAAGTCCGAGTGAGATTTTTCGTGAGACCTAGCTCAGTTCAGACTTCAGCAACGACACATTCAGTTCCTTTTACTATTTTCTTATTTGTTTTTAGGATTCTGTACCTCAAAAGGAAAAACAGAACCCTTATCCACTTATTGTCCTTCTGTCCGTCTGTCAAAGCTCTTTTCACAGGAACGCGCGAAGCTACACGGAAAGAAAAGTTATTTTAAAACAAGAATATATTTATTGGTCAAGAATAATATAGTTTCCTATATGAGCAAAACATTATTTTCTTGAATTTAGAATTTTATTGTTTCAGTTTTCGACACATTATTATCTCAAATTAAGAGGATATATTCTGAATAGAAGAAATAAACACTGTCTCTGGGCAACAGGGACAAGTTTCTTGACTTCTAAAACATTACATTTTTTGAACAGAAATAATAAATTATGTTGAGTGTAGAATTATTGTTTATTTTAGTCAAGAGTATAATTATTTTGTTGGAAAATGCGTTTAACCTTGTTTAGAAATTACGTAAGTCTTATCTCGAAAATCCTCTGAGAATGAAAGTTTTGTCACTTTGAACCAAAACCGCAGAATCTTAATCGAAGATTTGTTTAAGTTGGTAGAAAAAAACTTTTAAGCTTAGTTTCTTGAACCGAAATAATTTTGCGTTCAGTTAAAAACTAAGGCATCTCATACAAATAATGCAACTTCTTCAACGAATTTTAATAATAATCTTAAATCAAATAACCATTTATTTCATACAAAAGCTACATTTATCTTTGGTGGATATTTTCTGTGCGTTCTTTAAATAATATAATTTGCTTAACTCAAGCATTGAAAACCTTAAGTGGAGAGTAATGATGATTTTGAGTCGAGAAAGCACATTTTTAGGGTGAGAACATTAATATTTTTAATTCAAATAACCAGAGGTTTCCTCCTAAAACCTAATTTATCTTAGGTGGATACTTTCAGTGCCTTCTTTAGATAATATAATTTGCTTAACTCAAGCATTTAAAATTTTAAGTGGACAGTAATGACGATTTTTATTTGAGAAAGCACATATTTAGGCAGAGTACATTAATATTCTTAATTCAAATAACCAGGGCTTTCATACTAAAACCTAATTTAACTTAAGTGGAAATTTTCATTGCGTTCTTTAGATAATATAATTAGCTTAACTCAAGCATTTTAAATACTAAGTGGAGAGTAATGATAGTTTTCATTTAAGAATGAAGATTTTAAGGTAAGTATATTCATATTCTTCATTCAAATAACCAGAGATTTCATACTAAAACCTGATTTATCTTTGGGGGATATTTTTCTGTGCGTTCTTTAAATAATATAATTTGCTTAACTCAAGCATTAAAAATCTTAAGTGGAGAGTAATGATGATTTTGAGTCGAGAAAGCACATTTTTAGGGAAACAACATTAATATTTTTAATTGAAATAACCAGAGGTTTCGTCCTAAAACCTAATTTATCTTAAGTGGAAACTTTCAGTGCGTTCTTTTGATAATATAATTTGCTTAACTCAAGTATTTTAAATATTAAGTGGAGAGTAATGATAGTTTTCAATGGAGAAAGAAGATTTTTAAGGTGAGTATATTAATATTCTTAGTTCAAATAAACAGAGGTTTCATACTAAAACCAGATTTATCTTAGGTGGATACTTTCTGTGCGTTGTATAGATAATATAATTAGCTTAGCTCAAGTATTTAATTTTTGAAGTAAGACTGTATGAGATTTGGTTAGGAATTCCTCTTTAGTTGAAAGTATTATTTTTATTAATTTGAAAATCCGGGAAGCAAAATCGGTACGCGGAATATCCTAATATTAATTAAAATTATTTTGACAATTGAATGCATTGTGGCATTTCAAAATCGACTATTTTGATCTACGTCAATAGAGCCAATGGGACTTGTCAAAATAATTGTCATGCCTACCGGATTTTCAAATTAATAAAAAATGATATTTTTACATAAAAAAAGTGTAATTCATGTCATATGTCAATACAAATCTTGTACAATCATATTAGGTAATAAAAACTTGAGCTAAGCAAATAATATGCTATAAAGAGCGCACAGAAAGTACATATAACACCTATGATACATCCAGTTTAAGCACGAAACCACCGGCTATTTAAATTAAGATTATTAATATACTCACCTTAAAAATCTGCTTTCTGGTAGGTATGTCCAAAATCTGTAAAATGAAAGTAAACAACAATTAATATATTGACACAAAGTTTATTAAAATATGAAACTTTTGGCCTGGCCAAAAACACAAAACAATCACAAACATAATAGAAGTATTTTTAAAAACTACCATAATCATATTCCTAAAATTAAACTCACAACACAGACAAAAACCTTAGTTTAAGTTTCAAATGGTGGGAACTATCCAGTATGGGCATGCAATGCAACTAAAGCTAGAATCACACTATGCCAACTCAACGTGACGCGTAGCGTTACGTTGAGCAACAAAATGTATGGTGCCAATTAGGCTTCTGACACCACGCGTCACGTTGAGCTGGCGTAGTGTAATTTCAGCTTCATACATGAAAACAATTTAATGTGAGCTTTAGATAAATCGACTTCGTCTAGTGATAATATCATTTAATTACAAAAAAAAAAAAAAATTTGAATATAATTTTGAGTAAGTTGTGAGTAAGTGATTAGGCGCCGGCCGGTGTGGCAGGTCAACCTACAACTAATACCTTTTACCAATAACATCTTAAATCTACATACATACTTTGCTTCATTTACAATTTGTTAAATTATCAAAACTTGGCCTTGGCAAGGTACACGACAACCACAAAAACAATATAAGCAAGTTTAATGTTTCTAAAATTATAACATAATTTATCAAGTTAATAAAACTTACAGTCTTGCCAACGTACACAACAAACACAAAAATAATAGAAGTATTATTGAAAAGTACCTTAAACATGTTCCTAAAACTAAACTCACAACACAGACAAAAACATCAGTTTAAGTATAAAGTGGTGGAAAAATAGACTGCCCAGTATGGACATGCAACTAAAGCTAGAATCACACTATGCCGATTACATCAGAGCAACGCGCGCTAGGTTGCCCTAATGTTATCAGCTCCATACAAAATGTATAGTACCGATTAGGTTTCTGACGCCACGCGTCACGTTGAGCTAGCGTAGTGTGATTTCATCTTCATACATGAAAACAATTTAATGTGAGCTTTAGACAAATCGACTTCGTCTATTGATATTATCATTTAATTACAAAAAAAATAGTTTATCTACAAAATTTTAGATAAACTATTTTTTTAATAAGAGTAAGTTAACAATAGGTGGCGTGCGGTGTGGCAGGCAACCAATAAATAATAAAATTTTCATCATTAACATTTTAAATCAACATACATACTTTGCTTCACTGTGTGAATTATATTTGGCGTCAAACTGCAACAATCATGTAAGTGAACGACTTTTGAAACATTTGTTTCACAAACAAGATAAGCCATAAAATGTGAAGAGTAATCTAGTGTTTCTAAAACTGTACAAACGAAGTTAACCTTTTTATTACATTTATTAATTAAAACATGTTTAATTTTGTAAAACACGGGGATATCTTCCTCAAACTTATGCAAAACCACATTCATTTTGGAATAGTTATAACCATTGATCTCAACGAAATCAAAACAATCAAAAACATCTTTGTCGTAAAAGTTTGACGTGTCATCATATTTAATTTTTTTACCATAACTTATGTGATCTGTAAGTCCAGTGCGCAGTCTTTGAAAAATTGTCAATTGATGTTTGGTTGCCAGTGTCAATGGCAGGTTTTTGCGATTAGCCATAGATTGTGCAATTTTTTTGAGTTCCCTGTGTTTTGTTTCGAACTTAAACGCACTTGCAAGAATAGGAGGGCCAAGCTTTGCTATAATTCTTGAGTAGTGAAGAAGGAAGTGATGCTTTGGTTTTAATGAGCAACTGAATATTTCAATTAAATTTTCCATGTAACTTTCAAGTAAGTTATTTAGGTAGTCTAGTAATTCTGACGTAAACGTTTGAGAAGTTAATGTATCTGTTATTTCTAATAATTGTAAGTAGAGGCACCATACTGGATCACTATTCGGAATAAATTCTCCTACTATGTATCTAAGATTTCTAACCAAACACAGCATTTCAGATGCTGAGAAAATAATCTGACCGTTTAGCAAGTGTCTCTTTAAAACCGGTGGAGGCTTATTTTTTTCATTTTTTAAATAGGTAAAATATTGTATTCTAGAATTCAAATTATCTAGTTCAAAAAATTCCAAATCTATTAAGTGTGTGATTATCAAACACATATCATAACGAAGTATACCTTCGCACAAGTCATGCATGACATCACATGTCAAGTTGTTATAAACATGAAAATAACTTAATGCATGCCAAATACATTCTTGCTTAATACCAACATTATTAATGCAATGTGCCTCATAATCATGTTGTTTCCTTATATTTTCGGGTCTTTCTTTAGTATCAACTTTTGTTTGTGCTTTAGGGGTTGTACATATACGACAAAAGTTGTTTGAGGAAAAACTTTCATGGAACCCTAAAATTGAGTTGAGACCTAAATTATCACCAGCCAGTATCCCTAATGCGAACTTTACAGTAACTGAAGTTGAATGATCAAATTTTACACTGATTCCTTCTTTGTATAAAAAATTTAATTCTTCAAGCAAAGGTCTAAATGTAGATTCATTACCAAAAGCAACTCTATCTTGCGCGTAAAACAATAACACCGGCCAAATATATTCCAAGCGACTACTATAATTTGGAGGAATCGAGGATATGGTAACGTACACTGCCCCAATTTTTTGGCTGCCAGAATGGCTGCCCAAGGGATTACCAGATTCGAAGTCGTCATAATAAACCGTTAAAGGAATTATGTTTTCATTGTCACAATTACGTTTTGTTTCTTGCCAAGAAGTGCTGTTTACAATGTTTCTTAGTACATTAGAATCGTTAGCAACATTTTTTTGATAATTTAATATGGTTGTCAGTACATCTGGAACTTCAAGAAAAAGTTTTAGATATTCCCGCAACGGAATAAAATATGAAAGTCTGTTCTTTAAGACCATCGCAACATTTCCATGTTCCTGTCTACTATCTTGAGATACGCCAATTGTTTTTGGAACAGGTTTTACATATGTGTCCAGTTTTTTTAAGTACGTCGTTCTTTTATAATCAGTATTAAAATGACTGAAAGCATCCTGAAGTGCTGTTATCATCAAAAAATGTTCTTTTGAATCTTTTAACGAATTTTTCAATATATAAAACGGTTCTGATATGATCAAATTTGAGACTAATTCAACAACAGATTGTATTATGTTTCTGGGTAAACTAGAAATATTATGTAATTCAGTCATAAAGGTTGTAACTGCGTCATTAACTTTTGATACATATTCATATAAATTTGTAACTACTTTATCACAATTATCATCAGATTTTTGTTGTTTTAGATCTTCACAAAAAGTCGTTGTATCTGTTTCGTAATTTCTTACAGTATTTGCATCAGAGCATTCAGGTAACACATTATTACTACTAGCAGCATTTTGCTCGTCAATGATATTATGGTAAGATATAAAATGCTTTTTTAATCCACTTTTAGAATGATACAGTCTTTTACAGTTCTCTTCAGGGCACGGGAAATAATTAGTAATATTATGAGCGTATCGCAAATGGTAGAAATAAGGTTGAAAACTTTCATAAACATTATGACACTTGAGACAATTCAACATGTTGAGAGTATTTCGCTTAACATTAAGATTAAAATAACACATTAAAATAAGGTCAGTTATAGATTTATGCGCTATGCCTCATATTAAATGCCCTACCTAATGTTCACAACCCTAAGCTATATACTTTGAGCTATGGACAATACATCTGATATGTACGGCACTATCTTGTCATACTTTGTTACGAATCCGTAAACGCATCTTTGTATTAATAAATACAAATGCGCAGCAGCGGCAGGGTAGCTGGCGTGGAGAGCATGATAGCTCTTGAACAACGTGTCGAAAGCCTTCGTTGCAGATTCAAACCTGTATTTCACCTTGTCGATGACCAGATAATATTTACAGCTGTTATCTCCAGCAGACCCACATTTAATGAGAAACGGTTGCAAGGTTTGCTTTTGTTTGTGTGCTGCTGTTGCAAGGTCTTCAATTTTTTTTGTAATGTCTCCAAAATTCTGAAACAAGTAACATTATTATTAACTTAAGTCTATAAAAAACCATGTGCTACCGTTTTGGTATGGTATGGTGCAAAACTATTAACACACAGAAAAATTAATTCTGCTTTTAATGTACAAATACATAGGTTTTGGGTTACAAATTTCATCATCTTCATCATCATCATCATATCAGCCTGCAGAAGTCCAATGCTGGACATAGGCCTCCCCCATAGATTTCCTGAAAGAACGATTTTGAGCCTACTCCATCCACCGGCTTCCCGCAATCTTCACAATGTCGTCGGTCTATCAGGTGGGAAAGGTCGTCCTACATCCTACTTCGACTTCCGGGTCGTGATCGCCATTCGAGAACCTTTATTCCCCGGCTGTCCGTTCTGCGAACTATATGGCAATTAATTATTTATCCAGTCAAGGGAATCGAACCCGCATCCTTATGAGCCGAAACAGACAAAAAAAATATGAGCCGACCTAGTTAACTACAACTCCACACAGGCAGTATAGACAGAAACAGAAACACACAGAGTTCAAACCCATAATACCCCTTTTTTGTTGGGCGGTAAAATTAAACTTACTTCAATTTCAACGATGAAATTTTGTACGCATTCCAATGTAGTAAATTTTGTTTTTTTATTTAATCTCCCTCTTGGAGGGATCAGGTAGCACAGCAGTTTTATCTGATCAGCAACTTTTAGATCTGAAACAATATTAGACAATGACAATAAGTAATTAAAAAACTAACATTCTGTTTACATTCTGTACTATAAGATAAAAATAAGTCACTTACCATCATCCGGTTTATGGCATATACTTTCGTATAAAAATCCTAAATTTTCATCCCTGGTACTATCAAATTTCATACTGATTACTTTGTTAATGAATGGGTGCCACTTTGTGTAAAAGTTCATAGATTTGTCCTGGTGTTTCTGCTCAAAATCCAAGTTGATCTGAAAAAAAAAAAACAGTAAAACTTTAAAAAAGTATCGGTAGTCCATGGGAAAATTACAAATAAAGCTGAATTTAACATTTTATAGTTTTCATTTTAAAGTATTTTTGTGATTTAATAGTTAATGTGACAGTTCCCAAATATTAGAAGGAACTAAAGCTACTAACCAACACCTCGCTCCTTGGATCATTTAAGATATTCCATTCTTCGATAAATTCCGTAACATTTTTTTGGTTAGCGAATTCCCTTTGAGGATAGGTTGAAATCCAATACTCAATAACTTGAGCCCAAGGTTCAGAATTGTTTCTTAGGAATGCTATTTTATCTTCTTGCTTATCTGCCAAAGACATGAAAAAACAATTACAGGATATTCAAGAACGTAGACGACATAGACGACGATGAAAGGAAAGTAATAATGATTCCGGTCGATGATTATGATGATGAAAACTCGACAAAGTGATGATAATAATAAGGGTGACTATGCAAACGACGGTAATGAATGATGGATGGGATGATGACTACGACTACTACGACAAACTATTTGCAATCAAGACAACTAAAAAAATTAAAACTACATAAAATAAAACTAGGAAGTAACTACTTCTGATAGTTACAAAAAAAAAATTTCAAAAAAACATTGCTAGACCAAAGTTTACTAAGAAACAGAACAAAAACATTTAAGTACATATATTATAATTAGGTATGTATGGTCCGATAATTTAATAATATTATAAATAACTGATATTTAGTATCTATACCTACTGACTCAATAGTATTTTGTGTCTGAATTGTCCAAGTCTACTATATATCTACAAGATAAAAGAATTGTATGCATGTCGTGTTTAAAAAAAAACCTTTCAGTTCTTCAATATGTTTGTTTTTTTTCGCATTTTCTCTCTCATCTGATTCTGCTTTACTTTTTCTTTTCTCGCCAGATTTGTGTAGAGTATTTCTTATTTTATCTACTAACTTGCCCTTCGCAAACAATGGTTTTCCAGAAATGGATTCATTTTTCTTAACTGGAGGAACAAAGTACGTTCCGCTACTCTCCTTAGGGAACAGGACAATTATTTTTCCTGTTATTATGTTGTATTCTTCATATGTAATTTTACTGAAAGTAGTTCAAACCTTAATATTCATTCTGTAGGATGCGCATAAGTAGTCTTTCTAAATGCTTGTGGAAAATACTCTAACAAGGTATCTCTATATTATTTTAGTCCACCCAAACAAATTCGCGGAAAACAGGTAGTACTTCCTACAGAAATCACTAAACTGGCGAGTAAAATTTTTTTGTTGATAAACAGGTATTTTTGAAACCAAGCTAGTATAGAATGAATACTCGGCACTGCGTAAGAAAAGACGTGACAAGACAAATCCAACAAGCCCAAACACGACCAGGTTATCATGTGTAGTTTAGAAGTTCCTATGAGCACCTTCCGTTTCCAGCATCAGACCAGCTCGATGGTGCCATAAGATAATATTACCCGACAAAACAAATCAAATGAGCCCAAACACGACAACGCTATCATGTGTAGTTGAGAAGTTCCTATGACGACCTTCCGTTTCCAGCATCAGACCAGCTCGATGGTACCATAAGATAATATTACCCGACAAAACAAATCAAATGAGCCCAAACACGACAGGCTTATCATGTGTTGTTTAGGAGTTCCTATGACAAGAAAGTCTCACCATAATAAAATAATCCTATCGGATGGTACGGGACTGGCAATATAAAAAGTAAAGTAAAACTCATTGGTTGAGCTCTACCTTCTGCGCTGTAAGCTGTGGGTTCGATCCCCCATGCAAAACAAATATCTGTGTGCTGAACATAGATGTTTTTTCTGTTTCTGTGTGTTAATAAGACTTACCTAAGATAGTATATTATAGTAATTATGTATTTACAAAAAAAGTGTATAGGAATTCTATCATTTTCTCTGGTTCCCATAATACAAGCTTTGCTTAGTTTAGGGCTAAATGACGCTGTGTGAAATGGCACCAATATTATTTAAAGTAGGTACTTACTGGTTAACAACCCTGGTAAATATATGTCTGACGATAATATCCACCAACTGATTCCTGTGCTTATTAGTTAGTGTATTATGTAAATTGTAGTAGGTAATTATACTGTTCCCACATGGTGATGTACTGAGAAGTGTTTTTAGATCAAAGTCCGGGAAAGGTGGCCTTACAGTTGAAAATAGATTTTCAATTGATATATTATCCAAATCGCCTAGTTCATCGTTAGTATCACTCGTTACAGACTTTGTTGTGAGAGTGGTTTCAGTATCCGTCTGAAAAAAATGAATTCCATTAAGTTTATAGTTTCATTTGCTGAATAAAACAAATTCCAACAACCCACATCTTGTGGTGCTGCCACACTGGCTGTTATAAAATGTTTACAAACCTTTTATCACACTATTTTACTTTAAATAAAGACTAAAATTAATTATAAACATTATAGAACAGGCAGTGTGGCAGGAGTAAATTTCAAGAAAAACCCAACATCTGAACCCTGGGTAACAAATACTAGTACCTAGTATTCAATTTTAAATAGGATCCGACAAGTATGCAATATCATACAATCTAGCAAAACATTTCCTCTTCCACAAATATCCCAAAGCCTAAGTATTCTATACCTACTAATAATATTATAAAGAGGAAAGATATATATGTAAGTATGTTTGTAACGATTTAGCTCAAAAAGTACTGGACCGATTTTAAAAATTCTTTCACCATTTGAATGCTACATTATCACTGATTAATATAGGCTATTTTAACTTCATGTTTAAAAATAAATGTACGCCCGTGCGAAGCCGGGACAGGCCGCTAGTAGTATATAAACTAATATTAGACTTGCCTCTGTGCCTGTTAACCGTTTAGTTTAGTTTGAAAAACAGATGACAACATTGCAAGGAATAAAAGACCGGTATAAAGAGAGTCAAACTCGTGCTTACAGAGTTCTGTATGGGGTGGTAATGCATGCATTGACATCCTGCTAGGAGTGTTAATACATATTTTAATAGTACTTACATGTCCAGTGAAATATTCATCTAATTTCGATTTTATTAGAATTCGGTGGCCAATCAGTGGGCAAAGCTCTTTGAGAAAGTCTTCGCTTAGGTGCCGTAATTGGTTTATTTTGATTTCATTTTCTGGAAAAGAGAGTGTATGTAATATTGTGCAATAATATAGGTATCTCTAGTCGTTGTTTAATAGCGCTCTGCGGGTACTGCGCAGGTGTAAAACGGTGTAAAAATCTAAAAGATTTCTGTTCTGTGCATCAAGGTCAGCGCTATTAAATCGAGACACGACCTGTAGGTACCGTCAAATTAGACTATGGGGCGCGCACATGGCTTCCTGTAAGTAGGTAACATTGAAAGTTTGACCATCATGTTTTCTTTCAGTATAATATAATCGCGCTTGTGCGAAACAGCGGGTGGGGGCTATCTACTATAACTATATAGTAGGTAAGGGCGAAGCGAAGGGGCTCCACAAAACAACATAAACGCATTTCCTGGTAGGATAATACTACGCTCCACGTAGGTGAGGTACATAGATAAGCTAGTAGCAATTATTGGAACTGACCTTGGAACCGATAAATCACTTGTTCTGGGACTCCCCACTTCCTCAGCAACGAACCAATATTGTCCTGGTCCGGGTCTGCCAGATCAGCTTGCACGTGTTCTCCTCTGTTGTCGTCTTCGTCTGCTCCACCGACTGCGAGGGAGAGTTCATCGTTCATCTGATAACAATATACTACGATGAAATGAGCTAATCTAATACAATGGGGTTGTTTCTTCAATATTTTACTCACCCTTGAAGTCCAGAACACTATAACATCAAACAAAATAAAATTTTGAACACTCACTTTCAACAACTAGCCGCTAACCGACCGAACCAAACCAAATGAAAAACCGCGCGAGTGCGTCCTACGACTAGTCTACTCCTGCTAATCCAGTGTTAGTGTTGCCAGCTGCGCGTAATAACGCAAACCGAAAACTTCATTAAAAATGTTTTGCTTCCCGTTCGATTATGGCATTAGATGGTTAACTAGCTATCGCCCACGACTTCGTCCGCGGGGAATTTGATGAGATTGGCACAGCTGATAATCTTGAAGTGAAAACTGCTTAAAGCGCGTTGGGCATTTTTTAAGGTCGGATAAAACCAGTGAACTCGCGACACCGTGACCGTTACCACGTTGTTATAAAATAGTTTGTGTTTGTTATAAAATGCAGAACTGACGCGTACTCTTTAGCTATTCTATGGCACATTGTTGAATATAAGTTACAGTAGAAAGCGAGAAAGGTGGGATAACTATGAATACGTGTGCATGAAATAAGTATCAAGGTAAAAAACCAAACGATAGACTATGTAGATGAATATATCTATCTGGGACAAATAATCTCACCCACACTGCAAATGGCATCCTTTGAAGTAGCTGGACAAAAACTGGTCACTGAAGGAGATAATGAAAAACAAATCTATACCTATTTCAGAAAAGTATTTAGCGCATGCATGTTACCAGTCTTGACTTACGGATGTCAATCTTGGGCCCTGACCCAAGCGTATATTCAGTCACGGTTTAATAGCGCTGACCTTGATTTGACCTTGATGCGCAGAAGGCGATTTTTAGATTTTTACACCATTTTACACCTGCGCAGAACTCCCTTCCACTTTCATCGAGCGCTATTAATCCGTGACGAGACGTGTACCCACGCGAGGGAAACCGCAGCAGAGGCAGATCCATCAAGCGCTGGGAAGATGACTTGCCAAAGGGATGGCGTAGGGCATGCCTAAAACAACGTGCAATGGTATATCATAGAGGAGTCCTATGTCAAAGGACAACCTGAATTACCTACAACCGGTGTCAAAAATTTGTATAAACTTAGGAATATTTAAACATAATTTTAAAAACGTTATATTAGTCAGAGAATAAAGGCTATTTTTATTTTTTATTTATTTTAATGTTAATTTAGTATCAGTCAGAGAATAAAGTCTATTTTACTTTTTTAATTTTTATTAGTATAGTCGTTGTTAAAAACATCCTCAAAATTGACGAGTACCCATTGCGAGATGGTAACACTTAATACTTTTTCGTTCTTTCGTAAGCTTCCGTTTTCCTTTGCCCGGCTTGGCGGCGGCGTAAGACGTGACCGACCAATGACGATCAAGCATCGTCGGTTAAGAAAGATCATTTTCATCTAAAACTAAAATTCTTCATCCAAGTAAATTCGTTCTTAGATTAAAACTGTGTCCAAGAATTATTCTTGGACTAGCAGTCCAAGAATTTTCACTATCTTCAAATAAAAACGTGTTTCTTGACTTTTGGTCAAAACAAAATTCTTGTTCATTTAGGTTTTTATTTTAATATAAATACCTATTTAGTTAGAAACAGTGTTAGAAAGCTAAATAAACTATTCTTTGGATTTTTGGGTTATATTAGAACCTCAAAAACCTTTGAAGTAAACCAAAATGAAAAGATCTAGGAGCCTGACTTGATAGGTATCCCAAATATGAAATATTATTTATTTTATTCTTTGCCTAGCTATACACTCAAAGTACAGTTTCTGTATTCTGAGGCTATACAATACTGAATGTGCAGCCGGTAATGTTGTCTATGACGAGAGCAAGTAAGAGGGGAACTAACCCAAGTTCTGAGATTTTTGATAAGCGTGAGAACTGAGAATGTTGAAAATCTTCCTTCCGAGGTAAATGATCAACCGCTAGGTAGATGATCTGAGTTTCGTATCAGAACGTGAGGAAGGTTCTGCACTCGTGTGCTGTGTTTGTTCCGAGGAGACAACAGCTGCTCATTACCTACCTATGTACCGACAATAGACCTGTTAATGATATTTGTGCTGCTCCGGAAAAAAATATGGCAGTAGGTTTTGGTTCTAAACTTGTTTGCCCTTTAACCTTGCCCGTACAAAAAACGCCTTGCTTATAGAAAAACGCATCAGTTCCAAAGATAATTTGATAGAGCGAGCTCAGAAAATGCTTAAAACTTCTGAAAAATATTGAATTTAACTATTGATAAATATAGACATAATATCTTTATTTTACACATTGCCGGTGTAACAGCAGGTATTTATTATATACAATCCAGTACCTACCTAGGCAAAGTATGTAATGGACATTAATATTCATAATATTTCATACATTGCCTGGACGCCCCAGGTATTTTATGCATTGCCTAGGTATTGTATAGAAGAATACCTGAATTATACACATAGCCGGTAACAAATATACATTTTTACTAGCTGTGCCCGCGACTTTGTTCGCGTGGAATAGTGACAGTTTTCATCCCCTATTCCCTTTGATATTACCCCCTTGATAGGGGTAGGTACCTAAAATTTGTAGAAACTTTAAATGACATTTTTATTATATCTAATCAAGAGCCAAAAAAATTAATTCCAAGCTTTTACCTTTAAAAATTACGATACTTCTATACCTTTCAACCCCTTGCAACCCTTTTTTCGCATTAAAAAGTATCATATGTCCTTTCTCAGGCTCTAGAAGTATCTGTATACCAAATTTTATTTAAATCGGTTCATTAGTTTTGGCGTGAAAACGTGACAGACAGACAGACAGAAAGTTAGTTCGCCTTGAACCAATCTCATGGTGATCTGTATTGATTGCAGTAGCTAGTTAAGTACCTACCTAACTAACCTACTTAGCTTATTTATAATCTGTAGTAGGAAGGTAGGTAACGGAATGTGTGAAAGGAATGGGAGAAGGCCTTTGCCCAGCAGTGGGGCATTTTAGGCTAATAATACAAAGTAAGTAGGTAGGTATTTAGGTACTCAAATATCTTGCATACTTTTTAAGGAGGTATGTAACTCTCTTTTAAAAGAGAGCTACATACCTCAAGTGGGTTCTCATCATCATCAACCTATATTAGTCCACTGCTGGACGTAGGTCTCTCCCAAGACGCGCCACTGAGCCCGATTTTCTGCTCTTTTCATCCAGTATTTATTAATAGGTATTAATTTGCTCTAACGCTTGTCGGTTCAACGGCAAAAATGGTCGGTCCACTGCTATTTCAGCTTGCTAACTCTCTGAGCTACATATCCTCACTAATTTTATAAATGCGGAAGTAATTTGTAGATCTTTTCTAGTGGGTATTAGGTAATAAGGCTACCTACTTACTTATACCTATGCTGAGCTAAAATTGCTAGGTAACTTACCTATTTAGGTAAGTAAAGATTCTGCCTATTACGTTACGATTAGGTACGACTATGTGAAGCTTTGGTCTCGCGATCGGTACGCAGTACACATCGTATTGCGTACCTACTAACTCTGCGTACCACACAAAAGCTGAACATTTTTAGGGTTCCTTATCTGGGGTAACTCACTAAATACCGATTAGGAACAAAATGTTTGGGATTCACTTTAATCAATAGATACCTATGGAATATTCACGTAGATAGGTACCCTACCTTGTAGGTTTGGCGATAACTAGGTACATATTTCAAGCAAACTGACCTACTGACGAGTGGGTAAGTAGGGGCTCCGGGGTGTATGTGTCAAAGCAGCGGGTTAGATCGTCTAAGGTCAAAGCGCACTCTAATCCTTTCACCACTCACTGGTTCAAAAAAGCTACAGACACGCACGCACGACGACGTATTAGTAGTGTTAGTAGATGTATGGTGAATGAAGAAGTAGCTATGTTAATTTAGTATGAATAAGTAAGTAGTAAAATTAGGTAAGTGTTATAGTTCCTACTAGAACAACAGTGCTCTCTCGTAAAGATTTTAGTTTAAATATTTTTTATTTTTTACGCCAATGAATCCATCCGTATGTACAGTACAAGGACAGCTACCTACTTACCCTAAAATGTATCGTGATCATGATCCAAACATTAAAACATCTTAAAAAGTAGGTAACATTAAGATTCAGACATTTCACTACATAAAAAATTATACTATTACTCTGTTTCTCATTTCCATGATCACGGGCCATATAGGCCATATAATACCCGGTCCTTTAGGAGGCATGTGTGGGGGCGAAGCCAACAGCACAGAGGCCCTTTATGAGAATTAATGTAGAGGCGAGAGCTACACATAGCGGACATCATCCTTGGTTGCATAATATGATACACCCGAAGATGATATCCATCAGGTGTAGAGACCAATGCAAAGAAAAATAAAATTAACAAAAAAAAACATGTTATTGTGATGAATGGATGGACTGGGTAAGTGGGCTATGGCACTACGTAATAATAAGTAAGTCCATAGTTTCCCCTATGGACTTACTTATTATTACGTAGTGTAGGTATCATTATATACATATATATGTCTAGTCCATCCCAAATATACCTGGCCGCCCTGTTGTACTTCATTGTTTGTCAGCATTTCCTTCTGTATCATATTATGTCTTTGTGTGTTACAATAAAGAGTTATCTATCCTATACTTACAACTAAAAAAAGTTACTTAGGTTAATAATTTGGATTCTTACGCCAACGCTACTACCAACTTACTTAACAACTGTATTTTCTTATCTAAAATCATTAAGCTTCTGCCATTAAATACATTTTTACAATGTACCTAAGTTAAAATTATTACTAGTATTTACAAAATGTAAGTACAAAATATACACGAAGCAGTTGCTATCTGCAGACCGTTGCGTACGATCTAGAGACAGCTCAACTGATCCAAATCAGTGCCAGTCGGAAGCGTCCCCAAGACACTGGCTGCCCCGCGCTGGCTGTATGGCAGCGCTGCTGATGCACTGCGCCGGATACTCACCAGCCCTTGGGTCACGCGCCGCTTCGTTATGAATTTTGAAAACCCGCAAGGCTTCGGTCGGTACCCAACGGACGGATTATATTTTTTAAAAAGTTTTGTGTACATTGAACTTTTTCAGTTCTAATAATTTGGATTCTTACGCTAACCTTACTTACCCTATAATATTTTTTCTTGATCCAAACATTAAAACAACTTATGAAGAAACATTATTCTTTCTTATGTAGAAATATTAATATTATTAGTTGAATACTATATTTTTTTCTTACAAAATGAAAAAGTTTTGTGTAAAATTATTGAACTATTTCAGTTCAAATAATTTGGATTCTCAAGCCAATGCTAACGGTGCTTAACTTAATATATTTTTAACTTTATCCAAACATAAAAACAACTTAAGAAGAAATATTATTCTTTCTTATTTAGAAATATTAATAATATTATTTGAATACTATATTTTTTTCTCACAAAACGAAAAAGTCTTGTGTGAAAACATTGAACTATTTCAGTTCAAATAATTTGAATTCTTACGCTAATGCTAACCTTACTTGCCCCAAAAAGTTTTTTCTAGATCCAAACAATAAGACAACTTAAGAAGAAACATTATTCTTTCTTATTTAGAAATATTAATATTATTTGTTGAACAATATTTTTTTTTCTCACAAAACGAAACAGTCTTATCTGAAAACATTGAACAATCTCAGTTCAAATAATTTGAATTCTTACGCTAATGCTAACCTTACTTGCACCAAAAAGTTTTTTTTCTAGATCAAAACATAAAAACAACTTAAGAAGAAACATTATTCTTTCTTATTTAGAAATATTAATATTATTTGTTGAACAATTTTTTTTTTCTCACAAAACGAAACAGTCTTATGTGAAAACATTGAACAATCTCAGTTCAAATAATTTGAATTCTTACGCTAATGCTAACCTTACTTGCCCCAAAAAGTTTTTTCTAGATCCAAACAATAAGACAACTTAAGAAGAAACATTATTCTTTCTTATTTAGAAATATTAATGTTATTTGTTGAACAATATTTTTTTTTCTCACAAAATTAAACAGTCTTATGTGAAAACATTGAACAATCTCAGTTCAAATAATTTGAATTCTTACGCTAATGCTAACCTTACTTGCACCAAAAAGTTTTTTTTTCTAGATCAAAACATAAAAACAACTTAAGAAGAAACATTATTCTTTCTTATTTAGAAATATTAATATTATTTGTTGAACAATATTTTTTTTTCTCACAAAACGAAAAAGTCTTGTGTGAAAACATTGAACTATTTCAGTTCAAATAATTTAAATTCTTACGCCAAGACTTTTACTTACTTACTGTTTTAAAAAATGTCTTAAACAAAACATGTATATTCTTAATGGAAAATAACGAAAGGCTCATTTTGAAGCATTTAAAATTCTTAATTCAATTCCATTGTATACTCCTACAAAAACTAATTTTCTTGAACAAAAAAATGTAAAACTTTCCTAATTCTTGAAGTTGAGAAACGTAAATTTATCAAATCGGAGAACATATTGATTTTATTTTAAGAATATATTCTCCAGTTAACAGATTTTGATATTTCAGTTTAAGTCTATTTGTGCAACTTTTGGTTCAAAACTATAAGGCTCTTGAACTCGAACAACTTATTCTCATATTAAAACACATGAAAATCTTCATTTAAGATATTACTTTTCATTCAGCTAACACTCCAAAACACTTGAATTAAGAAATATTGTTTTATTTGTAGTAAATATATTAAGAATAATACTGTTCTTCGTAGAGAATATCACTTTTGTTGAGTTGAGTAATTATTGTTAATTCAAGTAAATATTTATTTGACATAAAACAATATTCCTAAGAATAATAATATTCTTGATGGAAAACTAATTCCGCAAGCTTTTTTTTCCGTGTGGGGCCGAATACTACGACCCATTCGCTTTGCCTACATGACGACGGTACCGTCGCAGAAT